>OX467106.1:36484089-38920497 GCA_950106695.1 Biston stratarius | reverse complement strand
TACTTAACTTGCTGCGCCCCGCGGTGTTAACCGCTGTTCTTTTTTTAATAGTTGACAGGCTAGATGTTTGACCACAGCTCACCTGATGTTAAGTGACGGTGTGGTCGAAGATTGTAAACACAC
Source organism: Biston stratarius (assembly GCA_950106695.1). NCBI lineage: Eukaryota > Metazoa > Arthropoda > Insecta > Lepidoptera > Geometridae > Biston > Biston stratarius. The sequence continues at coordinate 38,920,374 of OX467106.1, read as the reverse complement.
TAACACATAAGAGTGTTTGTGTGTTAGCCAGTTTCATTCCAAGCCTTAGCCTGGCTCTCAAGTGAGGCTGCCGGAACACACCGTTAGTTGCTTGGCGGCAGATTTTCAACTTGAGGGCGATAGCTAGCCAACCGAGTACTAGAAAGTACCTTACCACCATGCTATGGTTTCTTCAGGATGTTTGTTCACCGGCAGCTTTAAGGGTTTGAATCCACGTCCTTCGATATGCGAACCGACCGCGCTAACCACTGAGCTATCATTGCTACAAACACAAGTGAATATCATATTTTTTCGAGTTAAAAAGTAGCCTATGTAATAATCCGGGATATCAGCTACCTCCATACCAAATTTCATCTAAATTGGTCCAGCCAAACACTCACAAACTTTCGCCTTTATAATTTGAGTGTGATACGAAAGGTTGTTTGTCTGTCTCCTGTACAACACAATCACAAAATTCATATTTCGGAAAACTGAATAATAAACATCGTATGATATTTTTTCGCACATCCATCTAACTAAGCAAAGCTTGTACAACGCAAAAGAAATATTGTAAGCACAGCATGTAATTTCGCTAGCTGCAGTACCCTTCAGAATATAATAAATAATGCAGGCTGCAGAATATCTGGTACTGCGGTGTTAGCTGATAGAATACTTATATACTTTTTGTAAATACATACAGAACATCCAGAAACAGAACAAACAAATATGTTCGTCACTCAATTTTTTGTCCTGGGCGGGAATCGAACCTCACTTCTTGAAGCAGAACTACTACGAAATGCGCTAGTAGGGCAGTGAAATACTTACCACGACCAACAAAAGGTCTGTTAAAAAGGCAGGCAAAGGTGGGGCTATAACCTCTGAGTGTATATTACAGGCAAGTATCAAAATGATCTTGACAGCTCGTGATGCCGAGATAATAACAGGAAAGGAGTCACATGTGCCAACTACGACGTTTTTGAGTCATACGTACGTTTAGACGGAAGGGTAAAGGCGAATTGTCGAATTATATTATTAAATTCAAGGACATAGGGCTGGCTTGATCCTGTTACATATAGTTTTACTGACAATATAAATTAATAAATTCATAAAATAAATATCGTAGGACATTACACACAGCGCCATCTGACCCCAAACTAAGCTAAGATTATGCTATGGAAGTCAGATAACTGATAGAATACATTTTTAATTGTAAATACATACAGAATACCCAGACACAGAACAAACATTCGTTTATACCACGAAATGTTAGTCTTGGGTGGGATTGAACCCACGCCCTACAGCTCTTAAAGCAGTCGCAAGTAGAGTAGTCATTCTACAAATGCAAAACTTATTCTTTGATTTTGACAATTCCTTGAAAAATCAGTAAGTTCCCGTTTTTACTATCAAGAAATTCTACACTAGAGTTTTGTGAGTGACGTGTGTTTTGTCATAACGTGTGATCTTATGTATCAAAGAACGCACCATAGCGTGCTTAGAATATGTGGCGGTATATCGTATGTTATTTATTAGATATATTGATAAATCATAGCTTATCATGTGTCAATTGAACCAAATAAAATGGAAACGTCAATTTATACGCCATAAAACACCTTAGTTGTACAGATGTGTGTTACGAGGCAAGGACAGATAAATAGATTTACAAGATAGCGAACAATTTCCTCAACACACACAACAACAATAATTCAAAACCAAAAATAACCGGCACCAAACCGGATCTCCATTGTTGCCGAAATTCGCGATTTATGACACAAAAAACTTACCAAAAACGATCAAAGTTACTGCCTTCATTTTGATATCACAAAAACTGCACGACGACGATGAGCGAATGTGAACTGACGACAAAACGGAATTGGACCTCTTTATAACCTACCGGAGAGGGGAGGCTGTTATACTTTTATATGATTCGACAATCTCTATTAAACACATCCATTGCTTCTTTTGTCTGTAAAAATATACGAATCCAACTATATCAAAACAGCAATGTAAGAGAGATTAAACGACCCTTCGACTGTTCATATTAAAAGGGGTCAGCGAATTTATTTGCAGTGGAAAATCTTTATTGTTTTTTTTTTCAATCGCAGAGTTCTCATCTTGTTAAAATTCTTACCTATTGTTCGGATTTGTTGTTAGGTTTCGAGGAAGAAACTCAAGGATACGGTTTTAAATTCCCAAATTAGCGTTTCTAGGAATGTTTCAAATTTCTTACCGCTAGGATATTACGCAAGTGTTGCTAGATGTTTTTGCTAATATGAACCGTACGTCGGTTCGTAAGTTAATTCTTAACTAGTTGTATTTGCAATCGACAGAAAAACTAATGTTTTAGGAATATTTAAATATTTCCTTGTGCAGGCTGAGTGCTGTCCTAGTGTTTAAGTTTTAGACTCTCCGAAAACCAAAATGTCAATCTCTTATAAATATTAAGCTTCAGTAATTCCTTTTACACTACATGGTAATAAAAGACTTACTACAATACATAATATTACCTGAAATATAGGTAACAACAATACTCATACAAAAACCGACTTTTTTTGGCATAGGCACCTACGCTTAAATGGCATGGCTGATAATATGATTATAGTACAAATTTTGTATAGTTAAACAATAAAACTATCCAAGAACAAGCCGTATTAGTTATACTTCTAGTTCGACATTAAAACAAAAAAATAATAATTAAAAGCATTTTAGGTCACAGAAGACAGTCGAAAAACTCGTACGATGATGACTCTGGTACTCTTTGCCGGATCTATGTTTCCCGAAAAGTACAATAGGGAAGTCTGCAACAGAGTAAACTTATTCCTTCTAGGTAAGTAATCGTGCTCTATCCTAGATCACATCGTTGCTTAACATCAGGCAGGATATAGTCATATGTAAACCTATTTAGAATAAAAAAGGGTCTCTATTAGGTTCTATACGTTTTACGATTTTGAGAATTACATAACATATAGTTAGGGATGTACGGAACGTTCGGCGGGCGTGTTCAATTCACTCTTAACGATGTTTTTTTTCATCTTGTGCATAGGTTAACATTATTCACTAGTGTTGTATGGACCCTCGTATCAGATCTCCTTGCTCGAGTTTCATCTGACTTGCTAATTCATTGTCACTATTATTGAACGTGTCTTTCTAGATATCACTGAGTACCTACATAAGGTGGTACGATGTCAGAACATTTCATACCGCTGCGTTGTACCTATTACTTTTTTTAATCTTGTATTTCTATGAGGTGTTCAGTGGCAAACTTTTTAAAAAAAAAATATGTAATGGGACGAACGATACTCTCTCCTGATGGTAAGAGATAACACATGTCTGTAACCATTAATAATAAATATCGTAGGAAAGTCCTACGATATTTATTATTACAGGTTACACAGCGCCATCTAGCCCCAAACTAAGAACAGCTTTTATGGGAACCAGATAACTGATGGAATACTTATATATTTACTTTTTTTTTGTAACTTACTTATGTACCTATAGGTACATACAAACACCCAGACACATAACAAACATTTATCGTCACATAAATTTTTGTCCTCGTGGGAATCGAACCCACGCCCTACAGCTTTTCAAACAGATATTCTACCAAATAATCATTGCAGCGGTACACAGTGCTTTGAGTAGCAAAACAAAGTCCAGGGCATCGCTGCTCTTAGGCGCTCATTCGGAATGTAAACATTCCGAAATGTATCTGTACCTTTGGCAGACAACCTTGAACTCGTGGGCTAAGCCTTCAACTTTTAACTTTGGGACCTACCTGGAGTCAAGAGCTATATTATCTGGAAAAAAACTTGGTTATTAAAACTTGATTTCCTAGTTTTAAGTATGTTTCTTATTCTTATTCTTATTCAAAGTGGGGGCGATAGGTCCTGCACTGACGTCCCGCTTGGGGTGTTTTGTGCATTTCCCCCTACCAGCGTCTACCCGAGCCAGCCCAGCTCCTTGAAGTATCGGAGCGAGGCTCTGGGCCGCTGGCATAGTAGCTCCAGTGAGATAGGTGGAAAACTTAATGGCAGAGATGATGAGAAACATTCAATGTGCTGCGGCGACATAGATGACATGGATGAAAGCGAAGCAGCTTCATGCAGCCTAGTTGCAATTCTAGTACCTTCTGTGGCTTTACAATGCAAAAGCACATGCTCCACAGTTTCATTCTCCTGCAAGCAGCCACGGCATAGCGGACTATCCGTGACTCCCAGTTTAAAAAGGTGAATATTCAAGTTGCAATGACCGGTTATAAGGCCTACTAAGAGACGAAGGTCCTGTCGTTGCAACTTCAATAAATTGTTTGTAATCTTCCTGTTAAGAGTTGGAAAGGCGGTCTTACCATGTTTACAGTCGTCTTTCTTATCCCACAAGTTTTGTTGTTCTTTCTCGGTGTGACTGCGCAGTAGCTCTCGCACTTCCATCGCTGATGCTTTGCATAGAGCCACCACGTCGTCACTTACCTGCATTTTTGCGCCCTCCTTGGCTAGAGAGTCGGCCACATTGTTGCCCGAACATGTTCCGTGGCACTTCGTCCATCTAATTATGATTCTGTACTTGCTTGAGAGTGTTTGTAGTATAGTATGACACTCTGCAATGACTCTGGACCTTGTTACAGGTCTTCTAAGTGCGTAGATTGTAGCCGCACTGTCTGTGGTAAACATGAGGATATCCTTATCACTCCGATCCCCGGAGACAAGAAGATCATTGAGTGGCACAACTGCCCTTGCGGCCAGTAGTAGGCCCATAGCCTCCGCTTGCAGTGTTGTCGTGGTCTTGTTTAGAGCCGTGGACTTCCCGAGTCCAAGTTCCGGGGAGTAATAGCCGCAACCCACTCCCGTCTTGTTTTTTGCACCGTCAGTGTAGACGTTCCACGCTGGTTGAACACCTTCTAAGACAGTGTCTTCCGTGATCAGCTCATACTTTTTGCAGTCTAGGTGTGTACTAGCTATTTTATCAGTACCTTGATTTGCTTCGGGGATTATTTTCGTCGCCCGGTCAATTATTCTACAGTGGTTTGTAATCGGACCCGTACTTTTCCACTGGTTTGTAGACTTTATCCTTAGTGCTGAAGCCATCGCTTCCTGTTGAATGTGCAGGTGTAGTGGAGTCAGGCCAAGGATAATTTCGAGGGCAGCTGATGGTGTTTTTTTCATACATCCGCTAATTAAAGAACATGCAAGTCTCTGTGTCTTCTGCAATTTCAAGATTACAGTCGCTAGGTTAGTGCGGGTCCACCACACTACGCAACCGTAGGTGAGAACAGGCCGTACTATTACAGTGTATAGCCAGTGGCAGAGCTTCGGTTTAAGGCCCCAGTCCTTACCTACTGCTTTGGTGCACTGCCATAAAATATTTGTTGCCTTTGTGGTGATATAATCCAAATGTTTTCCCCACAATAGTTTACTGTCTAGCCAAATGCCTAGGTATTTTACTTCCTTGCTAAGTTTTAGTTTAGTGTCAAACAATGAAGGAATATTTATATTCGTCATTTTAGTTTTTCGTGTGAACAAAATCAATTCTGTTTTTTGTGGATTCACAGATAAGCTGTGGCGTTCACACCATTTCTCGAGGACTTTAGGTGCTTTTTGCATTTTTTCAAACAATATTGTCTCAAAAAGTCCAGAGATCATGATTGTCAGATCGTCTGCGTATCCTACGGTGACAAAACCTTCTTTATTTAGTAGCTCAATGAGTTCGTTTACAACAACCACCCAGAGTAGTGGAGACATCACTCCGCCTTGCGGGCAGCCTCTCGTGACTCGGCATCGCGTCGTACCAGCAGTTTCTATGATAGCCGCTCTGTTTGACAACATTGTTGTGACCCAAGCACACATTCTGTTGTCTACTCCCTTGGTTTTTAGGCCTTCTTCTATGCTAGGAAAAGTAGTTTTGTCAAAAGCTCCTTCGATATCAATGAAGGTGGCTAGACACGACTGCTTGCTCTCCAATGCTGATTCAATCTTGTACACCACATGATGGAGTGCAGTCTCTGTTGATTTACCGGATTGGTATGCATGTTGATTTTTGTGGATCGGATTAGCTACTAACGGTCCACCTTTTATGTATTTGTCGCAGAGTCTTTCTAGCGTTTTTAGTAAGAAAGAGCTGAGACTTATTGGCCTGAAGGACTTCGGGTTTGTGTAGTCAGCCTTTCCTGGTTTAGGTAAGAAGACTACTTTTACATCTCTCCAAGCCGTCGGAATATATTTCCACGCCAAGCTTGATCTAAATATCACAATAAGGTGTGTTTTTATTTTGTTTAGGCCCCATTGGAGAAGAGCTGGGAATATTTCATCAATTCCAGGTGCCTTATGTGGTTGAAAGGTGCTGACGGCCCATAGAAGAGCTTCTTCCGTGACAATGGTATCAGCAAACTTCCAGTCTTCATCGTTAGGTTTATGGGGAGTGTGCGGTTCCCACCCTCCATTGTTATCTAATTGGCAGTCTGGAAAATGTGTTTGAAGAAGCAATTCAAACTGTTCCTGCTCCGAGATCGTGTAAGTGCCATCGGCCTTCTTGAGAGTCCCAAGCTTTACTTGTTTGTCGCCGGTTATGACTTTTCTGAGCCGAGCAGTTTCGCTCTCAGATTGGATGGAGCTGCTGTATTTTTTCCACGAGCTGTTCTGGCTCTTTTTAACTTCCACCTTGAATCTATGTCGCATTTGTTTGTATTCCTGCCAGTCCACCATCGAGTTAGTATTCATAGCTCTGTTGAAATGATGTCTGACTTTTTTCCTAAGCTTAGTTAGTTCTTTATTCCACCACCTATCTTTCTTAGGGATAGAGTTGTAGTTTTCGGTTTTTATTGGACAAGCTTTTTCATAGCTTTCTTTTAGTGCGGATTCTATGTTGTTGGTCGTAGTTTCTATTCCTTGCGGTGATAGTTTTACTGTTGCATCCACTGATGGTATCTCTAACATAGCCATCTCGAGCGCTTCGCTGAAGAGTGACTTGTCAGTTTTCTTTGGGTTCCTGTAGGTTCGTGGTTCGCATTCACGCACAGTTAGACTGTACCTGACCCATCTATGATCTGAGCCAGAGTACTCGTTTACTGCCACTCGCCAATCGTTGATAGTTTTCGAGATTTCGTCGGTGGCCATCGTAATATCAATAATAGTCCTGGCCCAAGATGTAACGAAAGTTGGTTCCGAGCCTATATTTAGCAAGTTCAGGTTGTACCTTAAGATGAAGTCTAGAATGTCACTCCCTCTCTCGTTAGTGTCTGGACTACCCCAGACGGTACAGTGGGCGTTGGAGTCACATCCTATTAAACATTTATTGGTAGAGCAGAATTGCATTAGCTCTTCAAGTGCTGGGTGTGGCGCTTCTTCTGTAATATCCAAATACGCCGATACCAGGATTACCGTGCTGAGATTGCCTTGAAGGCCCGTCTCTAGTTTTACTACAGTGAGGTCATCAGTGCATAGGTGTGTTACCAAGGACGCTTTATACGGTTGCGGGATGTATATAAAAGTACGTGTTTTGTTAAACACGGGCGGAGTGAAAATATTGCCTCTAAGACCATTAAAACCACTCACCTTGCAGCGAATTAAGTGAGGTTCCTGGACCAGTGCTATTGTGTTCTGTCGCTTCTCCAAAGCTTCTCGCAGGGCGGCGGAGCCTGAGACGCTATGGTGTGTATTGGCCTGTATGATGTCAAGTGTAGTGTTGACGTTTAGTCTATGTGAACAAATCAATAGCCCTAAGGGTGGGTTCTATGCTGGGATCTAGTAAAACACTGTTACTTTACGTCCCAGCTAATTGTTTTTAATTATCAAACCTAAACGAGTTGTGTACGTTGCCGCGAATCTCGTCACCGCGATGCAGAAATCACGACAACGCGTGGCAAAGCCTTAAAGTTTTATACATACATCGCCCACTAAGGGCAAAGTGGAGCTTTGTCCTTACAAAAGTTTATAAAACTTAATTTTATAATAATTACATGGACATGAAATACTACCATGAGACATTTTAATTTCACTTAGTGCAATGGCAACAAAGTTGTGAAATCTAATTTGAATACTAACATTTTTTATACATAAACAAAACTCTACAGTAACGACTAAAATTTAAAACAATATTTTAGTGTAACATAGCAACTTATCACCAATTAACAAATTACTCCTTCGTTACTGGTAAAATGCACAATCTGGATACAGGTCTTTTCAACATACCATTTTTAGTTTTTAAAGTGACTACTCGCACAATATTATCGGGACCTGGATGGATAGCAATTATTCTACCATAGAGCCAACGACACGGCGGCAAATGGTCTTCCTTCACGACCACTACATCCCCAATGCTAGGCTGAGAAGTTTGAGTTGACCATTTGTACCTTTGCATAAACTTGGTTAAGTATTCCTGTGACCACAGTCTCCAGAAAGTTTGCAACATGCGTTGAGCGTGTTGCCATGTTAAACTTCTTTTGGTTTTTTATAATCTATTATTTCGTTTTGCAGAAATTGTGGTCCATTAAACCACATCGCATTGGCTACTAACTCAGATGGATTTTGACCTCTAGATGCTGCGTCTGCTGGATTGCATTTTGTAGAGACGTGTGACCAGTGGTGAGAGTCTAAATTTGTTATAATCTCTGACACACGATTTGCCACAAATACTTTCCAGCGACTCGGGTGGCTATTTAAACATGCGAGAACTACCGTAGAATCTGTCCAAGCGTGCAGGTGAGTCTTTTCAATTTTCATGACTGACGCTATGTCAGTTATCAAACGTGTCAATAGGACTGCACCACACAGCTCCAGTCGTGGAATTGATATTTGTTTTACCGGGGCGACTTTTGTTTTTGCAGATATCAGCGAGACATGGATTTGACCCTGGGAATCGATGACGCGTGAATACACCACAGCAGCGTAAGCATCTTTAGAGGCGTCACTAAATCCATGCAGTTCGATGAAATCTCCTGCCCGAAGTTTAATCCAACGAGGTATGGACACATTGGTTAATAATTTTAGTTCCTTTTTATAAGTTTTCCATTGATTTAATATATTAATTGGGACAGGTTCATCCCAATCCAAGCCTGCCAACCATAAATTTTGTATCATCATTTTTAAAATTATTATGCTTGGCCCTACCCATCCTAGTGGGTCATAGAAACGACTTATATCTGAAATAATTGTTCTTTTTGTTGCAGGTTCCTGTATGTCCACCATGTCGACGTTGTAGCGGAATGAGTCTTCGCTGCGGTTCCAGGTAAGTCCAACTATCTTCATAACTTCATCAGTTTTTATTTTTAACCCTTCTTCGACTTCTTCTCTATCCCTTTCCTTTCCTTTCTCACTATCCTTTAGTTCCTGAAGTAGTTCCTCACTGTTGCTTGTCCACTTCTGTAGACTGAATCCTCCCTCTGCTAAGAGCTCATTCATTTCCTTGAATAACTTTATACCTTCTTCATGAGTTTGAACCCCTGTCATTAGATCATCTACATAAAAATGTTTTAGTGTTTTTTCAGATGCTGATGGATATGCTGCGCTGTGATCCTGTGCCACCTGTTGAAGAGACTTCACTGCCAAATACGGAGCAGATGCTGTGCCGAAGGTAACTCTGGTAAGTCTGTAATGTTTAACTTCGCGTGTTCTTTCATCTTTCCAGAGTATTCTTTGATAATCTGCGTCCTGACTTTTGACCTTCACTTGACGGTACATCTTTACAATGTCTGCTGCCATACAGATCGGTGCTTCTCTCCATTGTGTGATGAGGTGTCTGAGATCCGGTTGTAAGGTAGGACCAACTAAAAGTTGATCATTTAATGAAAGATTGTTTTTTCCTTTGCAGGATGCATCAAATACAACCCTTACTTTGGTGGTGTCTTTGTCTTGCCTGATTACTGGATGGTGAGGTAGGTACACTGCATCTGGATTATCTATCTCAGCTGCCGTTACTTCCTCCATGTGACTCAGCGCCAGATACTCGGCCATCACGTCACTGTATTTTTGCTTCAATTTTATATCCTTATTCAGCCTTTGTTCTAATGACTTTAATCTTTTTTCAGCAATTTCTTTGGACCCTGTTACCTCAAGATTGCCGTCTCTAAATGGAAGACAAACTATGTATCTGCCTTCATTGTCCCTCCGAATTGTCTCGGAAAAATGCTCTTCACAGCGTTTCTCATCTGCTGTGAGCATCGCTTCACGTGGTAGTTGAATATCCGATTCAAGTTCCCAAAATTTTCTGAGCATTTCGTTGTCATCATTTTGCGTTGTACAACAATGCATAGCCTTTACGGTAGAAGAGGGCTTGGCCGTTGAGTTTGTAATCCCTGACAGGATCCATCCTAAACTAGTAGCTTGTGCTATTGCTGTACCGAGAGGTCCTCTTTCTAGACCGTTTCTAATTATTTTACTATATACATCGGCTCCCAATAGAATGTCAATTTTATTGGGAATGTAATACTGAGGATCAGCAAGCGCTACGCTGATCTCTCCCCATTCGATTACCTCAACTCTCCTCGATGGAAGAAGGGATGTTATGCTGTTAAGCACGTAAGCCTTCACCGGAATTTTGACATTTGGATCAATCCGGGATTGAATATCAATGGTGACCATTGCCTTGGAAACAATATTTTTGTCACCACCCAAGCCTGTCACTTGACTGGTGGCTGGTGATTTCTTTAAACCTAAGAACTGAACTGTGGATTCAGTGATAAAAGATCCTTGTGAGCCCTGATCTACAAGTGAGCGCACAGGATAACGTTTACCGTTATTGGCCATGGCCATTACAATTGCCGTGGCAAGTAAGATTTGCTGTTGGCCTTCTCCAGTGGCAAAACACGAGACTACATCTGAAGTCTCTCCTGCATTCGGAAATGCTGACAGAGCAGCAGCACTGTCTGATGAAATGGCAACTCGCCCACTGTTGTCGACCTCAGCTACGTTAGCACTTAAACTTGACCCAGAACTTGACCCAGAACCCTTAGGGTGTAGCAGGGAGTGATGATTTCGTTTGCAAATTCTGCATTTTAATGTTGTGCGGCAGTCTTTGGCGGAATGATTGCTACCCAAGCAGTTGAAACACACTTTATTATCGCGAACAAATTTGCGTCGAACATCAACCGATTCTTTATGAAAACCTTTACATTGACTTAATCTATGACATTCAGTACAAAATGGACATGAAACAGTAGTTTCCTTTGCGACATGAAGTGATTTGACTTTATTGATTTGGCCTTTGTTACTTGTTGTTGGTTTTGTATCCAGAAACTCGATTGCGCGGAACCTCTGAGTCAAAAACTCTTTAAATTGATTGTATGTGGGCAGTTCATCTGACGAGATATTAGAGGTTACATTGAACTCCCATTGGCGTCTAGTTTCAGGATCCAATTTCAACGACAAGATGTATATAATCAGGATATCCCAACTCCTTACATCGATACTTAAATTGGAGAGGGTTGCCAAACAGTCGTTGGTAGTATCAACTAAATCTTTCAAACTGTTTGCTGATTCTACGACTAAAGACTTTTGACTGAGCAATCGTTTCAATACCTGATGTGAAATATATTTTTTATTGTTGAATCGTTCCTCTAACAGTTTCCAACATCTATCAAAGTTACTTTCTTGAATGGGAATATGTCTAAGAAGTTGTTCTGCTTCTCCAGACAAATAACTTTTCAGGTAGTGTAACCTTTGCACATTGTTCAGATTGTCATTCTGTCCTATCAATGATTGGAACAAGTCTCTAAAAGTACACCACTCAGAATACTGGCCTGAGAAATTTGGAACATTTATCTTAGGTAATTTTACATATTGTGCCGAATTTGTTCGTTTAACATTGCTAGTAGATGAATTATCTTTCTTATTTGGTTGACTAAATTTTGACAAAATTGTTTTTAAATCGCATTTATATTCACTGCATACATCTTCACACTTATCATACATATCAGACTTTGCATAGTCAGAAGTATTCACTTGAGAACCGTAATTTCGCATTAAATCTTTATGGCCAGACAAGAATTCAAACCAAAGTTGATCAACTGATTCTAATCTTCCTTCTACATACTCTTTGGTTAACCTTTCTCTTGGAGATTTTTTAAAGTTTACTTTTGCCTTATTAATACGAGCATACAAATCGTTTTGAAAATTAATAATAGACTCCATTTTAGTGCAATATACAATTCTAAAGATATTTACGCAAAATTAATTAGATAAAGTTAAATTTATTTTCTAAGTTGATGTTCAGATATTACGAAGTTACGAATTATTCTAAGTCGATGTAAAAACTGAGCTAATTTTTCTAAGTGTTTAGACAAGTTTGCGAAAATTTTACAAGTCGATGTAAAAACTGAGCTAATTTTTCTAAGTGTTTATCAATAGACAAGTTTGCGAAAATTTTACAAGTCGATGGTATGATAATTCAAAATATTCTAAGTGTTTGGAACCTTGTCACAGTGAATTCTGACAGAAATTGGCCGTGGATTCCCCGTACCTTCGTTTTTTGTAAAACTATTCTAAGTCCAAACTAGCATGCACACAAATATTACAAGTTGAAAGTTCTTACAAATTATCACAAATTTTATTCAGAAAGTTACAAAAGTTAAATTTAATTTGAAAGTTTCTAAATTTTAATTATTGAAATTTCACCAAATTTCTTCTATCTTCGGCTAAGCCAAATAATTTAATGATGTCAAAAGTACTCACAGTTTCACTTCACTTATCCGTGTTAATTGATGGTGATGATGATAATTCCGCTTCACCTCTTCGCACGTTTCCTTCACGTGACGGGACTCGAACTTCTCCCTGCTCCGTCTGCGTGACCGACTTCGTTGGGTCTCAACTCCGCCGTGATGCTCAATGACGTCACCTGACGTCACTTTAGTAGTATGATGACGTATCGTCGTACTCGCTGAACCACCGGGCGTGGTAAGTGCAGCAGGACGCCCACACCTGGTATGCGGACGCTCCGTGCAATGACCACGTGACCACCGGTCACTAGCTTGGCGATGTTGCGACAGCAATCCGCTATCCACCAGCTACTACTACCTCCTGGATCTTACTATATGATCCGGCTCGAAGGACCATGAACAAATCAATAGCCCTTTAAGTGGATTTCATGCTGGGATCTAGTAAAACACTGTTATTTTACGTCCCAGCTAATTGTTTTTAATTATCAAACCTAAACGAGTTGTGTACGTTGCCGCGAATCTCGTCACCGCGATGCAGAAATCACGACAACGCGTGGCAAAGCCTTAAAGTTTTATACACTATGTGTACCGTCAGCTGCCGAGGCAGTTGGAGTGTATTTGTTTGTGTGATTGTTGTTTTTTGGTTGACAATCCATTTTTAGTTAGGTTTTTTTTTTTTTTACTTTCCTTTTTACTTAGGTGCTAGGATTGACACGGGAGTGGTCGGTCCGGTCCGTGTCCATGGACGACGCCGGCGAGAAGATATTGAGCCCCATAAGGTCAAGATCTCCTGCGCATTCGTCGCCCGCGTCCAACAACCGTTCTTCCTCCTCTCTTGTCCATCCCATCACCATCTCGGTAGGAGGCGTGTTGTCGTCGACATTAGGCGCCGTCGGCACGGTTTGACTGCTTGAAGCAGTGTTCCCCGTGCCTCCGACCTCCAATGCCGCCAGCGACCCGCCCCCTCCGGTCGTATTATACCCCCTTACCTTCACGTAGACTCTCGCGCAAATATAATGCAAGCGAAAGTCTACCCGCCTAAGAAGGTCCACATCTTCAGGCGATATGCCTACGACGAGGAGATGATTTCGAGCCTCACCCACGGGGCGTACCTCGTGTGTGAACACCTGCCACCTCTCCACGCCTACCCCTGGATTTAATGCCACCAAGAAGTTGATCAGTAAGTCTGGCCGGCTCGTAAGCTCGGTCAAACCCCGCCCAAAGTCCGGAACGTAAATGACCGCTGTGTAATATCGCGGGACTTTGCTCTCCGGGACGACCATGCACCCGTCCGATCCCTGCCACAAAGCAGGCAGTTGCTCTATTGTGGTTGTGAGCCAGGCGAGTGCATAGTCGTCTCGGGGTGTGTACCTAACCCCACCGCGGAAGAGCTTCGGCAGCGCCATGAATTGCGGCAGACGAGTATCGGCTCGTCCACCACCCTCCAGAAAGGCGCCATAAGATGCTCTGTCCACGGCCATTCTTATACACATGGCACGAAATTCGTCCATCGGTACGCGGAGGCGGTCCAAGACTACAACCCGGTGGTAGCTCCCGACGGCCCCCGCGTACGACAAAGGTCGCGCGCCATCTCGTAAATCTGCAGCTGAGAGTCCGCCACTGCCGGGCAGCAGCGGACCCACAGGTGCCTGGTGGAGTACATCATGAGATAGTGATGGTGAAAATACGGCAGCGGTTCGGTTGCGGTGACAGATTTTTTTGTCTACCGTCGCACACGTGGGCGACACCAAGTCCGAACTACGCTGTCGCTTCGCGCCTCGGTTCGTTACGTCCTCCTCGCCCGAGTGTGATGTGTCCGTGTTAGGCACGACGGTTCCGGCGACCGCTCTCTCGGTGCCTACGCTCCCCTTCTTCCCCTTTCCCTTCCCCTTGCCTTTTGACGGGCACGGGGTCGAGTCCGTTACAGTCGGGGGGGTACCTGAGTCGAGAGCCGCCGGGCCACATGCCACGTGTGTGGTGATAAAGTTCAGCGGCAGGACCTGCGGGACCGGTCCCGGTGTCAGCTGCCGCCCCTGTGGTTCACTCCTTTGTCCGGCCGATGCTTCCGCAGTCGAACTCGGACCGGGCGTCGCCACAGTGGCTGGCGGTGGCATCGGCGGGACGACACGCGTCATGCAAGCCACGACAGGCGGCGCGAGTGCCGCCATGCCGGGCAGATGGAGCGTGCCCTCCCGCCGAAGCCGGTGGCACTGATCCACCAACTCGGTCTCGCGGGCCCTGCGCTGCCTCCGTTGCGCTCGTCGGCTAAGGCCGCGATATAAGCTTTGGGCGGGATTCAGTTGCCCGAGTTCCCGCCCGTTACCTGTGACTGCAGCGCCTTGCTCCGCCGCCTCCTGAGCAATCGCCACTGAGCGCCGCCGCCCTCGCCTCCGGACCGCTTCATGGGTAGATTTCTGCACTGGTCCAGGTGCAAGCTGAAGCGCGGCCGTTGTCTTCTTCCTTGGTCCAGTCGCATCCGCGTTCGGCAGGGCCTGGGACGCCGCCCCGCCGTCGCCTTCGGTAGCCCATTTCTCACCCTCTGGCCCGGGAACCAGAGAGCGCCGGGTGCTAGCCGGGTCGCAGGGCATACACATATTTGTTTTCTCGTCACTCATTGTTTTATTTGTTAAAGTACTGTGGAGCAAGCAAACAGTTAGTCGGGCGCTAAGCAATGGGTGAAAGTAGTTGCCCAAGCTACTTCCCCCCGGTGTTTCGCATGCTGGTGATGAGCTGGTCAACCCAAGAAACACAGAGGTGACTTCACTCATCACAAACATGCCGGCCACGGGCAGCCGCAGAGGGGGATGGGATGCCCAGAATACCAAGAGATGATTTGAAATGCCGTTCATCCCATCCCCCCTAGTGCCTTCACTCTTTATCCGGGCTTAGGACCGGCACCGTACTGAAGTGATTGTGCTGAAAGCGAAAGCAAAAGCTGTGCAGCGGGTGAAAGCAATAACTACAGTGTGATGGCGAGGTTAACAGTGTGATGGCGAGGTTAACAGTGTGATGGCGAGGTTCTACAGTGTGATGGCGAGGTTCTACAGTGTGATGGCGAGGTTCTACAGTGTGATGGCGAGGTTCTACAGTGTGATGGCGAGGTTCTACAGTGTGATGGCGAGGTTCTACAGTGTGATGGCGAGGTTCTACAGTGTGATGGCGAGGTTCTACAGTGTGATGGCGAGGTTCTACAGTGTGATGGCGAGGTTCTACAGTGTGATGGCGAGGTAAATTTTTGTCCTCGTGGGAATCGAACCCACGCCCTACAGCTTTTCAAACAGATATTCTACCAAATAATCATTGCAGCGGTACACAGTGCTTTGAGTAGCAAAACAAAGTCCAGGGCATCGCTGCTCTTAGGCGCTCATTCGGAATGTAAACATTCCGAAATGTATCTGTACCTTTGGCAGACAACCTTGAACTCGTAGGCTAAGCCTTCAACTTTTAACTTTGGGACCTACCTGGAGTCAAGAGCTATATTATCTGGAAAAAAACTTGGTTATTAAAACTTGATTTCCTAGTTTTAAGTATGTTTATAATTTGTGACGTGTGACGTGTCCAAGAGTCCTGTAAGGTCTAAAGGAAATAAAGCACTTTGAGTTTTGAGTTTTTGAGTTTATAGGAAAAAACATTGAAGCCTTGAACAACGCCGGAAGGTAGCAAATCTGTCAATTTTCTACAGGATTCATTTCATGGTAAAAAAGAGGTATGTCATAAATACCCATAGTCTAAGACTCGAAGCCATAGCCATAGTCTGAAACGCTAACAATACCCTTGCGGTCATATTATTTGTACAGGCAAGCCACCATAACATTTTGTAATCAATACCAACAACATCCATTAAAATATTAGTGCTTCGTTTCACCGCTTGTAGAAATACATAAAGAGTGAATCGGTTTCTTCTAGACAAGCGTGCTCAATCGTAGACCGCATCTTCGCTTAACATCAGGCGAGATGACAGTCCGACGCAGACTAATTAGATATTAAATTTTATTTTTATTTATGCATGTCCTTCATCAGACTTAGATACGGTTCATAAAACGGCAGTGGTTTTTGGCATTCAAAGAAGTTCCTTGGCCGTACAGCGCATGACCGCGGCTAACGTCTTGGAGACGTTTGGGCAAAGCTTACTTAGTTCAGCTTATATTTGATTACCTAATTATGTCGATGCATCATTTTCACAAACATGCCTTCTACGTTTGAACTGGATCTTTTCTATGTAGCTTCAGCGGTTGTCTACGTAGAACAAAATACAACAACGTACTAGTGAAGTTGAAGACCTTCGCTTCGCTTGACCATCAAAGAAATGTTGAATTCTAGGAAAATGTGAAGTTTTGAAATTTCATTTCTTTTTTCACACTAATACAACGATCAGCAGCTTCTATACACACAAATAAATAAAAACATAAAGCCAATTTAAGATCATCAGGAACAATAACGAAATACCTATAGATATTTTTAGAAGATTTTACTTGGTGGTAGATTTCCTTAGCAGGAGGTCGTCTAGGTAGGTACCACCGCAGTGCCAGATATTCTGCCGCCAAGCAGTAGTGTGTAAACATTACTGTGTTCCGATTTGAAGGGTAGGTACTGCAGCTAGCGAAATTACAGGGCTATTGAGACTAACCATCTAGTCTCAAAGTAATGAGCGTCGAAGCAGCGATGCCCTGGACTTTGTTTTACTACTCAAAGTTCTGTGTATCGCTGCAATGGTCATGGACAGGCGTTATCTCTTAACATCAGGAGAGCGTCTCGTTCGTCTAATTACAGTTACATAAAAAAAAAGAAAAAGAAAGGGAGATAAATAGAAGGAAACATGAACAAATGGAATACAAATATACGTGAACAATGAAACAGAACAACTAACATCAAATAATAATTTAATAATTTTTCAAAAACTGCCGAACCCACATTATTAAGTACATAATAATCAACAGTTCTACGGTAACTTACAAACCGTTGTTCCTGTTTATGCATCGGATACAGTTTATCTCTGACACTAGGCCTGACCACTCAGCCTATACGATCTTACATACATATTTACCTTTATGTTATGTAGGTTAGAGTTGAAGAAGAAAGAGAAGATTTTTGCGTGGTGGTAGGGTACTTTATAGTACTCGGCTGGCTAGCTATTAAATTGAAAATCTGCCGCCAAGCATCTAAAAATGTATTCCGGCAGCCTCACTTGACAGCCAGTTCCATTCTAGACTAGGTGTGCTTTACCATCTTCGACCACACCGTCACTTAACATCAGGCGAGTTGTGGTCAAACACCAAGCCTGTCAGCTATAAGTATAAATAATAAAAAATAAAAACATTTAATTAACACAATACAAACAGATTAAAAAAACCGGCCAAGTGCGAGTCGGACTCGTGCACAAAAGGTTCCGCACCATTATCTATAAAAACGACAAAACAATCATGTCTGTTGTATGGGAGCCCCACTTAAATAGTTTTTTATTCTGTTTTCTAGTATTTGTTGTTATAGCGGCATCAGAATGCCATCTGTGAAATTTTCAACTGTCAACTTGCACGGTTCATGATACAGCCTGATAACAGACAGACAGACGGACGGACAGCGGAGTCTTAATAATAGGGACCCATTTTACCCTTTGGGTACGGTACGGGTAATGAGCCCTCGACACGGCTACCGATTGTCACCGACAATTGTCAAGACAATTCAAATTTTAAGTTCAGTTATTTTCAGTCAAGTCTTTCGCGGAACAGCTACAGATAAGCAGGTCAATTTTGGATCTTGGGGTAAATTTGCCTTGCCTCGGGCGCCAACTTCAACAGAATAAAACAAAACATCCACAGATATCTTATGAGCTAAATACAGTCAAACAAATTTAATAAGTGTTTGTATATATACTACATATTAAAGACGTATGCGTCAATATTGGCGACCATAAAATTATAACCCAAGAATGCTTACGTCTAATTTTAATAGCAAATTATTCGAGTCATTTCACTATTTTATTGCTCATATATTTAACAAGGCACCTAAGTAGGCCTGAATGCTACACGGGACTTGAACAACACGGGTAAGGGGAAACATTATCTCAGACTTATTGGAGTGACTCTTGATTTATTATTTCTTTAAACCAGTCTAAATTAATGAGCCTACTAACAACAACCAATATGCAGTTTTATCGCAGCAAACTGACAATTGATGTAGAGTATAACTTTAAAAAGTAAAATTGGATACATGTTTTGTTTAAGTTACCTATATTCCGGTTTTTAGGGTTCCTTAACCAAAGTGTAAAACGGGACCCTGTTACTAAGAATCCGCTGTCCGTCTGTCACCAGGCTGTATCTCATAAACCGTGATAGTTAGACAATTGAAATTTACACAGATGATGTATTGCTGTTGCCGCTATAACAACAGAATAAAATAAATATTTAAGGGGGCTCCCATACAACAAACATGTTTTTTTTGCCAATTTTATAGATAATGATACGGAACCCTTCGTGCGCGAGTCTCACTCGCACTTGGCCAGTTTTTTTATAACATTGAAATAGCATTTAGAACGCCATCTACTGGCATATATTAAATGGGACAAGTTGGGACGTTCATAGTGTCATCTATCGTGGAGTAGCAAAACCAATTGAGTGTAGGGAAATAGTTGCTTTCTAATTATTCTTTGTATAAATTATAGATGGCGCTTAATTGATTTATAACGAAGTCTGAGACGCATAACACTGGTTTTGCACGGATTCTAGGAGTACGCTAGACGAAGTCTCTATGAATATTTTCCATGCCGTTAGGTGGTGTACGGCGTTCATTTCTTTTATTAAGTATATTATCTTTAAGACCTTTCACCTGTACATGTAATTATTAATTAGAAGTGAGCAGTACGAGCATCTATGCGAAGCAACGATATAGACTAAAGGAAAAAAGGCAATGATAGGTTACGTGTACTACAGAAACTATATGTAGTGTTTGATCTGAGTACAAAATAGATGACGTGAACCAAATACCACTTCGATCTACATAACTGCAGAGCATTGTATACCTTATGTACTCTACAAATAAATATTATTTCGGTACTTAAAGTGTATTTTTGTTCAATCATTAAAAAGTCATAAATAACAAAGCCATTCATAAAAATTTACGCAGATAGGTTGGTTGCACCCTTTTTATTATCTGCTGGGTACACAGGTACAATTTGTTGAGTTCAAAATTAAAATTAGCCACTAAAACGGCAACGAACTTCGGTCATTGATCGAAGGCAACGTTCAGCTTGAGATTAGCCATATGTCGAACTCTTAACAGCTTCCGCTACGATATCTGTATGTTAAACTGATGGGAATTGTAGTAATGGATGAACTGTTCCTTATATTCCAGTGTGAACACTTGAGGCAATGAGACACTTTTGTAGCGATGATAGCTCAGTGGTTAGCGCGGTCGGTTCGTATGCCGAAGGGCGTAGGTTCAAACCCCAACAATGAGCTTGAGTTGCCGGTGAAGGAAAACATCGTGAGGAAACCATGGTAGGGTACTTTCTAGTACTCGACTGGCTAGCTACCACCCTCAAGTTAAAAATCTGCCGCCAAGCATCTAAGCGTCTAAGCGTTCCGGCAGCCTCACTTGAGAGCCAGTTCCATTCCAGGTTAGGTGTGCTTTAGCTAGCCTGTCAGCCATTAAAAAAGAAATGATTAGTCGAGTTTAGGAGGAATAAAAATAATTAAACCTTTTTTTATGGCTGACAGGCTAGGTTTTTGACCACAACTCAAACTCAACTCACCTGATGTTAAGTGACGGTGTGGTCGAAGATGGTAAAATTTGTTTTAAAAAACACATTGAAAGTTGTGATTGAGAGAACATCGTGTGATCATTTCATTATCTATAATTATGCTATAATACAAATAAAACCACTTTTAATATAAACATCTTTTTTTATTCCAAGTTATAACCATACATAATATACACAGTACAAAAAAACTTGCTAATACAGCAAAAGGACAAAATGAAATTGTCTCATATTTTTTTGTTTAACTTTCGTTCCGTAACATACTAACCAAATTGAGAAATCTAAGAATAGGATAAACTTATCTACACGCCGTGTTCAATGTACAATGCTTCGAGCGAATACGGTTCACTCAATACAATAACTTAAAAGTATACACCTCTTACTATGTACTCGATGGAATTCGAATTAAAAATTTACACAATAATACATATCACTAGAGCTACGTTTAAGCCGTAAATAAACTGAAGAGTCTATTTTGTATTTCGATTAAGGAACATAAAAACATATCCACATCTCATCCTAACGATATCACCATAATCAGACTAATTTACATTGCACACACTCCGACCGCGGCCCGACTCGACACGCACGCACACGGGCGCGCCGCACGCACACACGGCCGCGGCCGCTCGGACGCTAATGGCATGTATACACGAGCGCACAGCGCGAAACATACTCGCTCCCAATCTTACGTTTAAATGCGGAACTTAGCGATTAACGTTACGTTCGAGGTTGAGATCAAATGCTGAGGGGCGCGGCGCGGCGCGGCTCACTGCGCGGCCGCGAGCGCCTCCTCCAGGCAGCACAGCGAGTCCTTCACCGCGTGGTACACGATGTTCTTAATCTGCAGCTTGTCCTCCTTGTTGGAGTGCTGGCGCGACAGCCGGCGGAACTGCTGCGCGAGCTCGAAGCAGCGCGACACGTTCTCGGGCGAGACGAAGTCCTCCGCCACCTTGATGCAGTCCAGCAGGTTGCGCACCTGGTGCGGCGCGCCGGCCGGCACGAACACGGCGTCGCCGGGGCACTGCAGGATGGCGTACCCCTCCACGCCGTAGTCCCGGTACAGGCGCTCGCGCAGCGCCGCGTCCAGGTACCACGTCTGGTCGTGCACGGGGTCGTGGTGCGCCCTGGGCCGAGCGCCGTGCTCCAGCTCCGCCCGGACTAGGAAGTCGCGTATTTTGTCCGCGTCTTTGGCGGCGTAGATGTGCCACAGTGCGGCCGGGGGGCGCAGCCGCGCGCGGCGCCGCGACAGCACGTCCACGCCGGCGTCCTCCGCCGCCCGCGCCGCCTCCCGCGCGCGCTCTTGCGCGTCACTCGGCGCGCTGGCGTGGACCATCACGTTCACTGCATCGCTCACGTCCAGGTGCAGGTTGGTAGTGCCGCCCGCGCCTCCATACGCGGTATACATCTTGGGCCCCAGGTCCGGACGGACGAAGCACTCGGGCAGCCGCGCGGCGAGGTTCAACCTGCCGGAGCGCGCCGTGTACTCCGTGAGGGGTAACGCGCGCATTAGGTCGTCGAATCTGGCGGGCAGCAGTTCTGCGAAGTCCTCGCCGGGCGGCCAGTCTTTCAGCTTCAGCACCATGGGCGCGCCGCGCTCGTCGCGTAACCGCTTGGCCGCGACTTCGAAGCCGTCCCAGAACTTCCTGGCCTGTTGGTTCGGGACCACGAGTCCCGAGGCGCAGTTGACTAGATCGACGCGAGTCTCTCCGAAATCTCGCGAGAAACTCTCCGGGCTCCAGAGATTCTTGTCGAGAATGGTCGACACGTCGGACACGATGACGGGCTGGCCGCGTTTCCACTGATCCTGGAAACAAAACGATGGAATTGATTACACCTGACGAGTGTTGAAAACATTTTTTTTTTAAATAAAATATGTTCAGAAATATGTGAAATATGATATGTTCTTGTGATGCAAGCTGATCCCCTGGAAGAAATTTTAGCTATTGAAAATACACCATATAAAATTCAATTAATACCTCGTATTCAATTAATATTCAAGCAACAATTCAATATCTGATAAAAAGAAAATAGATTTAAATATAGAAACTTTTCTTGAAGAAAAAGAAACAGGAAATTGATAAACCGCACAAAGTCTGGCTAAAATATTTACCTGGAAAGGCTTGTAGTTCCCGGGATGCATGGGATCAGTGAGATGCAAGAGCTTCCCATCGCACAGCCAAGCGTGAGGAACATCCGGGTACAGCAACTTAGACTCCGTTAGTGTCATTATCCTCACTGGTAGCTCTTCCCTCTCTCGACCGTTCCTCTCGTATCTCTTCACAATATTCGACAAGGCAAAAGGTTTCACGTCTTCGTCCCCGTCTTGTTTCCCATCTACCACACTAGATATAACGTCATCCAATATATCGGACTTGCTTTTCTTTTGCTTTTTCTTGGGTTGCGTTTCCCCCCCTTCAGGAGCCGGTCTGATAAGCAACTCTCGGAGGGTTGAAAAGTTTCCACCTTCTTCGGAGTCCGAGGAACTGGTGTCAGTTTTATCTGGGTCCTTAGTTTCTGTTCTGATAGGTAAGTCAGAGAGCCAGCTTACTACTGGACTGCCTGTCTTGCCGTTCTCCGATTTGACTGGGGATGAACCGTTGGTTGATGTTGTTTCTTCTTTCACTTCCTCTTTTTTGATGTTCTGTAAAGAAAAATATCATAAATTAATTTGATTCCTCTTCCGTACGTTTGAAAGCGATCGATTTTGGTATACACAATGTCATCATCATCATCATCAGCCGCATGATGTCCACTGCTGGACATAGGCCTCCCCCATTGATTCCATAAAGACCGGTAGGAAGTGGCTCGCATCCAGCGCGTTCCTGCGGTCTTTATTAGGTCGTCTGTCCACCTTGTGGGTGGACGTCCTACGCTGCGCTTGCCGGACACAATGCTTGCTTGCAATGCTTGGTTGCTTGATACACAATGTGTACTATTCAAACTAAAATTACAACTAACGACCTTATCGCGTACAGCTATATCTTCCAAGCAGTATATAGATCAATCTCGTTTTGTATGAATGCAATTAAAAAAGACAAGCACTATATGCGTTAGCATCTGTTCAGCCACAACATTACTAGGTAATCTATAGCATCTTGCATAATGACATACATAAGTGCAAAATGATTAGTTCATTAGTTCATTACCTTTGTGAGTGCCTTGTGCAGTAGCGCCTTGGCCGTGGCCCGTGTGGTGGCGGAGGGCGTGGCCACCTCGCCGCACGCGCAGGGAGGGAGCGAGAACGCGGCGCGGGCTGCGTGCGCGCGCGCAGCCGCCGCGGCCAGAGCGCCGCCCGCCGCGATCTGCGTCAGCAGCAGGCGCCGCGCCGGGTGCGCGCCGCCGCTCGTACACGTCAACCAACTGCAGGAGAAACATTCCATCTCAAATAATGTACTGCAGGAGAAACAACCCATCTCAAATAACGTACTGCAGGAGAAACAACCCATCTCAAATAATGTACTATATTTTTTTATTTTCGTTATGTATTTGTTTGTGAGCAGTTTACCTACAAGAGCTAACCGGACGACCAGCGCTGGTCATACCACTTAGCACCAGCTTTATGCTGAAGTGTGCCCCTATTTTGTAACTGTAATTTGTCTTTGTGTGTTTTGTGTATTACAAAATTAACTTTTTCTTCTTTTCTAAAAGTTTTTCTACAACATATAACAACCAAAAGCACAGTACTACGATAAATCGGACTACTCTTCGGGGTATTTGGGTACCATTGGGGTAAAAAGTCTTAGTGCAATTAGACTCACCCGAAGGAATCTCTTTCTCCGTTTGAAGTGGCATTAGAGTTAGTAGTTTCCGTGGTCGTGGAGGCTGATTCTCCTGTTGTTCTTGACTGAAAGAAAATTAAAACGATTTATGGTAAATATTTTACATTGTTGGATTAAGGTGAAGCATTGTAAATGACATATTAGTCACTTATGCTAAGATAGTGCTTGATCTGTCTTCAGTATTTGTGTATATTTAAACTTTAATTCCTAGTGCGCACAAAACAGTATCATTGCGATAATTATATAATCTTCTATATTTCCTACTGAAGGACATGATCGCCTTAAGAAAAAGAGTTAGTGTGGCAATAACACAGTTAATACTTGTTTTTACGTTGTGCATTTGGCAGTGTCAGGTATTTCGATATTTCAAATTTTTTTTAATAAACAAATTCAAGTCACAGTCAAAGTCACACAAAGTAAGTCCAAGTCGAGTCCAGTCATCCCTATGTAAAATAGTGGTGACTTTACTACAAGCTTCGATGGAGTTTTGGAAGCAACACGAAGTCATGTTTCACCACGTTATATCACTTTCCCACAATCACGTGCCTTATTTGACACTTTATGAATAAAACACCACTATTTTTATACATAAACACTCGAAAAACACAAGTTTTGGAAAACAATGTAGCGAGACGACCTTTCCGTGGTCCTAAAACTACTTTTTGCGGACTATCTATAAAGAATTAATTAATCACAGTTAAGGACACTGATCTGCTACCTATGTAAACAACTGGATCATGATATCATTAGTTAGAAAGCTTTTATTTTATAATAGTCAAGTTATTCACATTGATGAATCAGCCACCCTCAGCGTATTACTACATTTCTTTGGAACACTGAATATTATTAATGTGTATATTCACCTTATAGCAGTCGAGGCATACGACGAACCCGCACTTGCCGCAGGTCCAGTGGAAATTGAATAGGGTGGTCTCACAGACGTCGCACATCTCCCTGACTCCCTGCACCACTCGCTTCCACGCTATCGTCTTATCTGCGAACGAGGAAAAACAACTGTTCAGTTTTAATTCATATAAAATATAGGTCCTCATCAGCCGTAGGACGTCCACTGCTGGACATAGGCCTCGTCCTGGGGAAGGGTTTTGCCAATACTCGCCACGCTTGGCAGGCGGGTTGGCGAGCGCAGTTAGGTGTGATTGTTCAAGGAAGACGCTGCTGCCCATCTTCCGTGTTACATCCCTTAGCCGACTCTTACGGCAACCACGGGTAGAGAAGGTGGGGTACAATTCTTACACCGGCACCACCACGGCACAAAAAAAAAAAATAGGTATAGTATACAATTTATTGATACTCTTTAAGTTAAAAAAAAAAGTTATCTCTTACAATGAGTCTTGTTTTATTACTTGTCATCATAATAATATTAAGTTATATCACAGTCGTGTCCAAGTCATCATTTACACTTTGCAAATTAAATGCCAAATGCGAAAAATGTGTTTGTTACTTCTTTATATTGTAACAACTTAACTGATTTGTTTGAAATTTGTTATGCAGATAGTTTATACTAAAGATTTATGCACTTGCATAGATAACACATTTTTATCCAGAAAAACGTCGGTGAACTGCGCAGCTAGCTATCACAAGAAGGTAATAATGGATTTTCTACAATATGAAGTTTTACAATAACAATACTTTTCTTCCAAATTATATCATTACAAGTCGGCGCCAAAATTTAAAAAGATAATTTTTTTGTAAAGCGCATTTTCAGAAACGATAAATGAATAATAGTCATCATTCTTTGATAAAAAAAATTATAAGCAGAAAAAAATCACTCAAATGATCACAAGATAATAAAAAATACCTAGCTGATAAAATGTTTCCTAACAACACTTAGCAATTATCTAGTAAATTATTTATAGTGCTTATATATATTAAATATTTGACTTTTGTTCTGATTATTTTTTGTTGAATTAACATAAAACGCAGTCAATGAAATGTTTCAATGGAAATTATCAATGTTGAAATATTGTTTAGCTTCAAAGAACATGATTGAGGCTCGCTTTACAACTTTGACTGTGACTAGCCTGTAAAATATGATTACATAGTACCTGGATGACCGAGCTTTGCTCGGTTTTTCATTGCCTGAAAACACGGATAAAACGACGTTTTCTAAAAATTTAACCTAGCTAGATCGATTTACCGCCCTCGAAACCCCCTACATACTAAATTTCATGAAAATCGTTGGAGCCGTTTCTGAGATTCAGATTATATATATACATATATACAAGAATTGCTCGTTTAAAGGTATAGATAAACAGTAGTAAGAAGAAAGAAAGAAAGAAAGAAAATAATTTTATTTTGTACATAACACCATAAAAAAAACATAAAACAAACAAACAAACAAACAACAAAGGACATGTGTATGCATGTTACTGCTACACAGCAGAATATTTGATCGCAGTATCAATACCTAACAACAACTTAGACAACTATCTGTAACGTCAACCAGTCTCAGACCTAACAGAAGTTTAAATATAATTTCCAACTTGAAGTCGTTTTTTTAAGTATGCAAGTTTGATGATAATCGAAGAGTGATTGATTGTGCTTGTGTGAACACTTATAACATATTATTGGTTAATCTTTATTAAATGTGGTTTTAGTATTAATTGATGTTGACATACCTTCGTTGAGATGATGTGACTCGGCTTCCTTTTCCTGCTGCAGAAGTTCACAGAACTGGTCTCCGATCTCCCGCAGCAGGAAGCAGCTCATCTCTATATCCAGCTCTGCTGCTCCTATTGATGCCGATAGCCATAGTTTCTTGTCATCCTGGGGAAAAACCAATCAATCAGCATGGAGAAATTGTTTTACTAACTTAGCGGAAAGACAAGCCTCTTTTCCCGCGCGGAAAATATAAGAGCTAGAATATGAATATGTTTGTCTAGTTTTCGTCAGTGGAAAGATTGTTGACTCGCGTGCTAGGTAGATTGAAGAATGAACTAAAAAAATATAACATGACAAAAATATCATAGTCATTGTGCACTTTATCTTTTAACAGAATTATTTATTTCCGAATAGATATAAATGTTTATAAAAAGGAAAATAAAGGTATGACAGTTACCTCTTCGGCATCTTTGTATGGGTCCGAGAATCCGGCTATCGCCAGTTGCCGGTTCTTGGCGTACTTCAGTCTTCGGAAAGCGTAAAATCTACAGAAGATGTTGGGCATGTCCTTGTCCCGCTGTGCGGGCGACCAGCGACATTCGCGGCACTTGGCGAGCCGCGGCGCCACCTCGAAGCAGGGCCCGTTCTGCAGGAACGAGTCGGCGGGCGTGGTGCGGGGCGCCGCGGGCGCGGCGCGCGGGCGTGGCGGATCGTCGCGACGACGACCGCGTCCCCCGCGCCCCGCGCGCCGGCCGCCGCGCGCGCGCCCGCCGCCGCGCCGCCC
Source organism: Biston stratarius (assembly GCA_950106695.1). Taxonomy (NCBI): domain Eukaryota; kingdom Metazoa; phylum Arthropoda; class Insecta; order Lepidoptera; family Geometridae; genus Biston; species Biston stratarius. Next base: position 38,892,817 of record OX467106.1, on the reverse strand, counting down.
CGAGGCGCTGCCGCTGCCGCTCCCGCTGGCGCCCGAGTCCGACTCCTTGTCGTCGCTCTCCTTGTCGCTCTCGCTCCCGCTCTCCGAGGCCTTCTTGCGCTTCGTCTCATCGCCGACCTTGCGCGGTACGGCGCCCTTTTTCCGCTTCGCCTTCGGTGGCTTGCGTTTCTGCGGCGCCGTGTCCCGGTCAGAACTCGAGCTGTCCTCGGCGGCGTCGTCCGTCCGCCCGTTAGGTTCTTTTGCGATGCGCGGCTTGCCCGGCTTCCGCGGCGCGCGTGGCAGTGACTTGGCAGCGAGCGGCACGACGACCGGCGCCGCAGCCGGCCCGGCAGGCGAGTCGTCCGGCTCCGAGGCGCGCGAGATCGCCATCGGCAGCGTGATGCAAGTGCCGCCGCCGCCCGAGCACGAGCCCTCGGGCACGGGCGCAGTCTCGTGCCGCTGCAGCCACGCTTTCTTGCCCAGATGGCGCACGGGCGGGTTGGCGCCCGGCGAACTCGCCGCACGGGCGGGTGTGTCGCTCTCTGCGGCCGGCGGCGTGCCTGGCGGTGCGGGCGGTGTACGCGCGGGCGCGGGCGCGGGCGCTGGCGAGGCGGCCGCGGCGGGCGCGGGGCTGGCAGTTGGCGTCCGATGCGGCGCGGGGGACGCACCCGCCGCGCGTTCCGGCGGCTGCACGCTGCCGTCGGCGGAGGGTACGCGCACGTCGCACGGTGGGCCGGGGGCCTGCGGCGCCGGGTCGGAGCCGTGCGGCGTGCGGCCGGCGCCCGCCGCAGCCGCGATCAGCGGCTCCGGGGGCGGCGGCTCCTCGAGCCGGCGTCGCTTGGCGTCCGCGTCGCGGTCCGCCGGGGGCGGGCGGCGGCGCGGTTCGAGGCGCGCGGGGTCGTCCCGCGCGACGCCGAGGTCGAGCGGTTGCGTCTGGCAGGGCGAGGCGGGCGAGTCGGCGGGCGCGGGCACGCGCTGCGGCGCGGGCGCGCGCGGCTCCGGCGTGCGAGAGTGCGCGGGCGGCGGCGCGCGCGTGTGCGCCGGCGAGTACGGCGACGGTGGCGGGTACGGCACGGGCGGCTGCGGCTCCAGCAGCGCCGGCTCCACGGACACGGCGTAGTGCACGGGGGCGGGCGCCGGCGCAGCCACCGCTACGGCCGAGTTACTAGGCTTGCCGTAAATATGCTGTGGCGCGGGACTCGACACCTTCGGCTTGGCAGGCGGCGCGGCCGCCGGCGCAGCCGCGTAGTAGCCGGCGGGCGACCGCTGCGGCTGCGGCGGGTACAGGCGGCGCGCCTTCTCCGCGGGCGGCGGGTGCTGCGCGTGCGGCGACCCGGCCGTGCGGTACGGCCGCGCGGGCAGGTAGTGGTGCGGGTCGCGGGGCTTCGCCGCGTACGGGTGCTTCTGCTCCAGGTGTATCTGCTTAGCGTCGTGCTTCACGATGACGCTATTCTTCTCAGGGACGAGCGGCGGCGGTGCGGGTAGGTGTGGGTCCTTGGGTTTGTCGTAGGAGCGGTAGGGGTAATTGTAAGGGGAAAAGTTGGGTTCAGCCTTGGGCAGGGAGGGGTGCGGCTTGGCGTCGGGTTTGGCGGTGGCGGGCAAGCGCGGCGCGTGCGACATGTAGTCGGGCGCGCGCGGCGGCGCGGGGTGTGCGGGGTGCGCGGGGTGTGCGGGGTGCGCGCCGGGGTAGAACCGCTCGGCGGCTGCGCGCATGCGCTCGTGGTCGCGCGCGCCGGCCGCGCCGCCCGCTGCCAACGGATGCAATGACCACGACGCCGCGCCACGTTCGCGTTGTTGCTGCACGACATACGACACTATATTAATACGGGCTCAAATTTCACTACTATGGCATAATGGGTCTCATAATCCTGCCGTTTCTACCTTATCTACATATGGGATTTTTATTTAATATCTTTATTATTGTACAATATCAATCTTTGTTCCTTACTCTGTTACTCGAGTTATTGCTAGGCTTGAAATCTTATAACTAGCTTTCGGTTAACAACTATTTATAGAATACTATATATTAAATAAATATGGAACATAATCATACCGTCAAATAACAAAATTTTAGAGTTGTGATGGTATAATGTATGTATGAATTGAAATATATTGAATCAATTGATTTCATTAAAAAGATTAGATTGAATTTCAGTTTTTAGCCAGGCCAAAGAATTAGAATGCGACAAATATCTTGAGATTTAAGACCTAAAACATTTAGGTGTAACACAAGCAAAAACTGCAAGACAAAGGAATTTGGCTTTATTCTCAATCGCATCAATGTGCATTTGTTTTTTTTAATAATATGTGACTATCCCACAGTTATGCTATATCAACTATTTTTATGCATCAGAGAATTCACAGAAGATGCGATAGAGCATGCTTGCCTAGTCCAAATAAATAAAAATAATAAAAATGCAATGTCCAAATGATAACAAGAATTTCATGGTGGTGAAAACATGAGAAACATCTTGTGTGCTATTAGTCAAAATGGTTATATAATTTGGGTGTTGTATTTAAGTTTATTCTGTTTCGTCTCTTCTGTGATTTAGAAAAGAAAAAGTTTATTAACCAACAAACAAAAATATACATATATCTTAGGAATATAAATAAAATACCCTATGACAAATATATTGCTAAGATGTTGATATATATGAAAAGTATAGTAAAAGTATACTTAAGAAGAAAGAAGTAAAACTGTATTAACCTTTTGGTGGGCCAGCCTCAGAGATTCTTCGAAATGCCTTGACACTAGTTTTGAGGCAGCATTCTCCTGCTCTCTCCTTTCTTTTTCCTCTCTTTCCTGTTTTTCCCTTTCGCGTTCCCTTTCCCTCTCCCTCTCTCTTTCCTGTTCTATCCGTTCTCTCTCTTTTCTTTCTTTCTGCTGCTTTTCAAGTAAGTCGCGTTGTTCCTGATCCCTTCGTTCTCTGTAAACAAAGGAGACCAAATTCTATGAATTATTTGAAATTAAAATAAGCAAACTTAAAAAGAACCCAAAAAAGAGAGGGAGCAAAAAGAAAGGAGAGAATTCAAAAAACAATTCCAAAATGATGTGATAAAATTCATTTTACTTATATGCAATTGTTTGTTGAAATTATCTTCAAATGCTAACCAACAACAATTTACAAATTAATAATTGAAATTTAATATAATTAAATAACACTAATGGTACATACTAATTGGTTTAGTAATAATTCACCTCAGTATCAAGAAATGTTTTATTGTTAATTAGTAAATATTGACTGATCATTACAAAGTTCTTGGAATGCAGTGTAAGTAGGTCAAGGTCATTCAATCATTAAAATAAAATCTATGTGTGAAACTATACTTTCCAATCATGTACCTTTTTCATATATTTTTTTTATGATCTGATCTGAAAGATCTGAGATAAACGGTACGCTCTCCTGGTTGTAAGAGATAACTCATGTCCATGACCATTGCAGCGATACACATAATATTGAGTAGCAAAACAAAATTCAAGACATCGCTGCTTTGGCACCTATTACTTTGAGACATTAGATGGTTAGTCTCAACAGCCCAGTAATTTCAATTGGTGCAGTAACCCTTCAAACAGGAACACAGTACACACTACTGCTTGGCAGCAGAATATCTGGTACAGCAATGGTACCTGCCTAGATGACCTCCTGCTAAGGAGATTTACCACCAAGTGAATGTAAATATGTATAAGTGTTGATTTCATTGTAGTTTTCTTTAAAAGCTTGTCACAGCCAATTTTTGACTAAATGTAAGTTTTACTCAATTAGTAATCATACAATACAACCATATAGACTCGGAGCAACATAACATATTTTTTGCTAAAATATAGTGAGCATCAGATATGTATCTATAATACAACTTTTAGTGGTTTTGTACAAATGGCTAAGGTCATAAATCTTGTTGACTGTGAGTTGTTGAGGCTAGTTTTTTTGATTACAACCACAATAAGACAAGAATGTAAGTGATATAAAAATGATAGTAAGAATAACACCTGTCCATGACTTTTTTTTTGACCATGATCATTGTGTCCATTTTCCATGACCAAGACCTTCTAGTATTCTACAGTTCATACTGTTAGGATGATTTGACATGTAAACAACATAATTACTCTCTAGTGATTTTTTTCTGTGTTTTTGGTCTAAGTTCATGAAGTGCATCTAGTTTTCATTTTCGCAATCTTCTTCTAAATAATTATATATAACTCAAAGGTGACTGACTGACATAGTGATCTATCAACGCACAGCCCAAACCACTGGACAGATCGGGCTGAAATTTGGCATGCAGGTAGATGTTATGACGTAGGCATCCGCTAAGAAAGAATTTTGATTAATTCTACCCCCAAGGGGATGAAAGTTTGTATGAAACTTTGTCAATTTTAAACCGATCGGGCTGAGACTTTGCATGTATAAAGCTACCATGACGTAGACATCTAGCGCGGGTGAAACTGTGGGGCACAGCTAGTATTTCATATTTTTCTATGATGATATATTTTTGTTTATAGCTGACAGGCTTGTTTTTTTACCACAGCTCACCCGATATTAAGTGTAAACAAACCTAGCGTGGAATGGCACTGGCTCTGAAGTGAGGCTGCCAGAACACACTGTTAGATGCTTGGTGACAGATTTTTAACTTCAGGGTGATAGCTAGCCAGCCGACTACTAGAAAGTACCCTACCACCACGCTATGGTTTTCTCACTGTGTTTTCCTTCACCGACAGCTCAAGCTCAATGTTGGGTTTGAACCCACACCCTTCGGCGTGCGAAACAACCATGCTAACCACTGAGCTATCATCACTAAAATAAGATGAAGTAAATGTGACAACTACTTAAACAGCTTGGGAATCATCATTTGAACACTAAACTAGGTACACCAGCTCACTCTTCATGGTAACGAGTCTTACAACTTGCTAATACAATAGACATTTCCACATGATATTTCTTAGAGTTTATTTACCTATAGCTTAATACTTTTTTGTAAATTAGCTACAACACATATTTTTTGGCACATGCCAAATATCTATATTTGTCACATAAATGTTTGTGATGGGTAAGAATAGAACCCACACCCCACAGTTTGATTGCCTATGTTTCCACATCTGCCTAAATATAAATCTGCTACAACCCTGCAAATGCTGCTTAAGATACTCTTACCAGTTGTTAACTTAGGGTTGTTTAGGGCAGGGCAAGTAAAAGATTAAAGAAAAAAAAAATTAAGATTTAAGGGATTATGGGGATTTTGCTACCCTTTCGTTCTGACTTATAAATAAATTTAAAAAAATAAGTAAAGCCAGTGTCACGTTACTGTAAAAAATAGCAAGATTAATATCAAACAGATAGTTGTTTAAGTGCTTGTGCATAGTTTATTTAAGCGTGTTCTAGAAATAAATCTTCTCAAGGTGACCTTTGTAATTCCTTACCGTAGACGGTAGTAAAATTTGTGAACTTGGATTTATATAGGTACCATTCGCTATTTGGTTACTTACTTTATAGTCGTATGAACTAGCTCCAGTTTTAGCAGTTTAGTTTAAAATTTGGACTCAAATATATCCTAACTGACCTCGTCATAGATTTCGTGGGTTGAAAGGATTAAATTAGAAGTTAGTACCTACATAAAAATGGAAAACAATTCCTACGCAAAAACACGGTTGACTTACACGAGCATTCTGATCCGAAGAAAACTGCACAACAGTAACACACTATCACCCAATAACAACATTATTAAATGAAACAATTTCACAGTCCTAAGAAAATCCTATATTCTTCAGAAGGATCAAAAGAAAATTGAAACTGTTCGAGAAGAAAAATAAGAAAGTAGGTATGCAAAATTGCAAACGCAACCACAGCTAGTTTTACGTTACCACAGACTGCAAAATTGTTCATTCATCGTTCATTCGGCACCACAAATGACATCATTCATTCTCAGTATTGCTAGTAAAGACAAAAAAATAACAATGGCGGGAATAGGTTTAGGCCCACCCTACATTGGCAGGAACTATATATAGTAGGGGTGGGTGGTGGTGGTTGGTAGCATCCATGAATTTAATCGTTACTTGCCGACTTCACTGTTAGTTGCCACATTATTTGTTATAGACTTGCTATAATTTTAAGAGTACTACACTGTTTTATAATTATGTAGGTATCAGTAGTAGATAAAATATGTCAATGACAGTGGTCTAAACGAGTACGATATCCAACTATGGTTATATTTTATCAGGCATAGCTGATATTGATCGCATACGAGTATAAAACGGTAAAGCCACGTTAAAGTATGATATAGGTTGCAAAACAAAACCCTTCCACATTCCACGCGCCACATTCTTAATTATTCCATTGTGTGGTTAAAAAGAAATGTCTCTGATGCCTATCAGACAGACGCGTACAGCGAACTATTTTTTTTTAATATTCTTTAGAAAATAGATGCGCGATGGTTATTGTAAGCACCTGATAAACGCAAATGTGGTAAACTTATTGCTTATTCTGTGACAATGCGCTGCGTTTGTTCCTGACACGCGACTTGAAGCGCATGCGTAACATTCCCTAGGTACATACATAGATTACAGCATGATTAGAAAACTATGAGATAAGATTAGTTGAGAAAGACAACGGGACCGTATAACTAATCCTATGAATTATCGCATTAGCCGACAAAAACAGTCTTGTAAAAAACCAAGACGACTTTTTCTAAAATGACCCTTTAGAATTGGCCACGCGAGCACAGACGCAGGTAAAAGCTAGTCTAATACAATATTACATCTAGTATTTAAGTGTTATTTATTTTAAATCATTGGCAGTGTTATAGTCCCTTCTGGATTTAAGATGTTTGTAATTTAATTGGTTGCCTGGCCTTTTACCCAGCGTTGGATTTTGTACTATCTACAGTATTTCTGTGATAATGTCATGCTCTGTACGATGTCAATATCTAAGGATCGTATAGGAAAATACGATTTCATGACTTTTTATAATTAATGATGATCAGACTGCAAATTAATATCAAAGTGTGTCCTAAATTGCTTAGTATAAACTAACCAAGATTAAGATGCGTAAAAAACTAGCAACACAGTAGGTACGTATATACGTAAAAATAAATGAGGCTGTAAAGAACGTCAACGTAGTCATCGCATTAAATTCATTCCTACAGATGACATGTTGAAATAGATTGAACACCAAGGACTTCTAAAGACGATAGTGAAATATTTAACAATTGATTAATTTCGAAGAGGAGCATGCAGTAAATAAAAAAAAAGATGTAGTTTTTTTATTACTTCAAACGTTGGTTGCCCGTTTTCGATTGCACCATTACAATGCACATAAAACACTTATTATTAAAAATGAATTAAGGATACAATCACTTGCGGCACTTGACATATTATTATCATTGCCTTATAACAAAGACCGTCTCTAAGAAAAAATAAGTAGAAATAGTAAAAAACAAAGCCGCTGTTCGCATGTCTGTTTCTTCACTTAGGTACTTCTAAGCCACACGACGAATTTTGATACGGTTTATTAGAAAACCATTTAGAGATTAAACATTTACCTACAATGCTGTAGGTAGTCAAAATAGTAACGCAATATTGTTTAAGCAAAATACATCTATTTTAAAATAGCAAAAAAATATGTATTAATTTTGATGTAATTTTTTGAGAGAATTGTATTTTTTGCGATAATTCAATCAATAAGTATATCGTCTGAATCACAACTCTGACTGCATATTTATCCTTTAACGTAACTGCCATATTTATCCTTTGCTAAATGCGACTGCAAATTCTTTAATAAACTCTGTAATTAACTGAGATACCTACTAACCAGCTACCAAGGCATTTGCTACTGAGTGCTCCTAAGTCTTTGTACTAATTTAATTACAAGAAAGTAAAGCTGCATATAGGCATATTTCAAGTGATCGTGATATGTTTAAAAAATAAGATAAGTAACAAAATAAAACACACGCAAAAACCAGCTGATCGGCATTGACGTCGAGTGACCTTGGCCTACAGCGACTTTCGGTCGCTGACGCAATCTGTGGCCTTGTGGATTCCACGAACAACAGTTGACAACAACATTAGTGTTATTGATAAAAAATATTTAACACGAAAAAATAGCACATCTCTTTGATCTTGTTACTAAGTAGGTAAGAGAATATAAAAGTATGACCACCCACAATAATTACGATGATATAGTGAGCCAAGACTTCAAAAATGTTTCAGTATAGCCTACAAGAGATGGCGTGTGCACGCATTTATATTTTTAATAAAATATGAATATAACTTCTAGAAACAGTGAAGTTAATCTTCATTACAGTGATCTTGGTGATTTTTAAATACGTAAGTATGTAAAAAGTGGAAATGATAGGAATTTCTGAAACTGTAAGAATTTACCGAGGTCACCTTGGTATTATCGTACACACTCGTAATCTTGCCGCTTAAACTCCGCGTCAGGAAGATTAGTAATAATAATAAAGCGCGTTGACCTTTCGGTCGGCCGATCAGTGGTTGCAAACATTTTACCATAACAATGACACTGCCGGTACATGTCAAGACTAAATGATTATACAGGTGCGTATACTTATTTGGTAAATCAAAACAACTTCTTTTACTTACTTAAGACGCTGCAAATAATCAAAATACTATAATTTTAACTAGATAATTTTACTTAAAAGAAAAATATCTTATCTCTAAAATACGTTTTCTGTGTAATTTTTTTCTATAATTAACTAAAGTTTACACAATACTCTATTGACTATCTACTACTGCAGTACCCACTATTGTCGTCTTTATTAAAATAACGCAACAGTTTTAATGCCGTCGATTAATTATTTTTCAAAAAACGAATCGTTCGAATCACAACACGAGAATAGGTATATTGTTGAATAAGTGTGGTTATCAACTGAACTATAAAAAGATACGCTCGAATTAGCTACTGGTAATGCCTTAACTAAGTGACTGTTTGATAAGTTTTCTAAAACACATCAGCTGAGGAGCTAACTTATTTACCGTTGCAGTAAAATTGCGTAAAATTGTATTACGCAATTTTTCTTCTTTACTAATGTGCGTACAAAGTTCATTCTTTTTTTTTGTTGTTACTATTTTATGGCATATCAATGAAGTTCTATAATCTCGAGAACTGAAGTTTTCGATTGAAAGCGGCACCGTGTGAACTAGGCTTTCAGGACTGCAGCTACAAATTTTCAAACAACATGTTTGACGTCTATCGTTGTTAATTTGGGTCACATTACAATGAAGACGGACGTCAAAAAAATAAAAAGCAGGAAAATCTATGCAGAAAAGTTGCGGCTCGTATTCCAAAACGCACAACAGAATACATGAAATAACACACAGATAGAGCACAGAAAAAAAAAACACTTAAGCACAGCTTAACAAAGGAATACCTACTGTGTATTAATTTTAATTAATTATTATTAGTATTCGTAAAGTACTGTAAAAACTATATTATGTGTATTTTGAATATATCCGTTGTAACATTTTTGTTTTTGATGTTGCCAAGAATGTCTAGAAAATCCTTCTTTGAGTTTTCGATATTCGTGGGTGCAGTCTAGTAGGCTCAGCCACGGGCTAGGCTGGCTATATTTATGCCGCGTCTGTCTAGGGCACGTTTATCAACAAAACTCACTTTATTATAATCGGATACAAAATATATATACTGACTGAATTGGATATATATATACTGACATTAGTTAATTTATATTTTTATGCTCGGACGTAAGTATTATAATTATCTCATTAAAAATTTTTTTTTTGCATATTTGTCGTTTAACTATCATTATAGCTCTTACATTTTTCCTCGTAGTTTAGTGTTGTATTGCATGTATGCCTTACACGACATTTTTTGGCATGCCGCGGGGCAGAGAATGGCGCTCTTTGACTTTATTGAATATCCATTATACCCATATACGCAAAAAATACGTATACGTATACTTTACTCCTACTACCGTACCAAGAACGCATTTGATAGCAATGATCTTATTGCTTTTTAGTACAAAAACTGATTAAAAACGAGCTCAGCGTATTAATTATTAAAATGACGCGGTTAGTATTTAAAGTGAAATTGGCTTATTATAGTTATGTTAATATATAATGAACGTGTATGTTTATGTAATTATACATATTATATAGCATGCATATAGCACATGCTATGCATAGCTACTTTTATGCTACTAATGTTAAAACTAAAACAGTTCTAAATCGTATAGATACCGTTTAAACAAAGTTTGTACTTAAATTTTGTTTTCCTTCTACTTGGCATCGCACTTCATACTTGGCGCGGACCTCTCAAGGTCATAGTCCACCACGCTGGCCAAGTGCGGGTTGGCAGACTTCACACATCTTTGAAAACTTTTTTTAAACATCTGTCGGACATGTTTTCCCCGCGATGTTTTCTATCATCATTAAGTCATCGGCAATAAAAGCGATAAGCACGTGAGTTAGAAAAAACAGAGGTGCGTTCCTTGGGATACCAAAAACATAAAACAAAATTAATCTATCCCTTCTCAAGAGATACACATACAATGGAAAGAAAAATTTAACGTTAATAAGACGACTTCTGTAAACTGTGACTTCTGAAGATAGTGTAACGTGAAAAAGGTCGTAACAAATAGGTATGTACACGAGTTTACAACTTATTATATCTCGTATTGAGGACAAATACGTATTTGAATGGATTGAGACAATAAAAAACCGGGGTTTTTTATTCTTTCAAGTGTTCCAAAATTTGGTAAATCACAGAGGAAGTCGTTGAGGAAAAATAATAACGTGATAGAATTGATTAATATTTTCATATCACAATATCAATCCAGCATAAGTTAAATTATTATCTCGATATTTACGTAAATAAAATAGATGAATATACTTAGAGAATTATTGGAATATAGACATAGACAACCGAGTTTAAAATAGTATTTTTTTTTTACCTTACACCGCCATCTATTGGAATTTTATGGAGCACACAGATAATTATACCTCTTTGTCGTATAATAAACAAATAATTTGCAATAAAAAAATAATGAGACATAAACTATCATATCTCTCAAGTTAGATCAAACTGCACTCAGTGTGCAAGATCTGGTTAAAATCGGTTCTGTAGTTGAGGAGTTCATCGCGGACAAACTACGTGACACGAAATTTTTATATATAAAGATTTAATGTGATTGACTAAGTTTAATTAAATTGATATTAATATCGAAATAAAAACAGTAAACTACAGCAACAAGAGCCAATTTAGTTATGTAGGTACTTTTATTTTATCAGATTATGAAGATGTATATGACGAAAATTAAAATCATAAACAACCTTAATATTAGGTAACTCTTTGTTTATCTATAATTAGCTACCGATACACTGATAACAGTCGTTGACCTGTATCACATGACTCATAATGCAGATAAGAAACATATACATATACTTATACGTTTAAGAAGAGAAAAAAGGTAATTAAGTGTTTAACCTTTTACTAATAGTAACATACTAAACAACAATATTTGTTAGTGGGCTTGTGTTCACTGTTCATATTTAACAATGTTTTAGAAATAATAATAATAATTGTACTTTGATTGTTAAGTATTTTTTACGCTCATGCCGTGGCGTCGCGTCGTAACGTTTTTTAAAACGAAATTGTGTTTAAATAAAAAAAAAAAAAATGTGTTTGTTTTTATAACGGGCTTAATTTTATTAACAAAATTAAAAAGCACGAATGTCTACTAATATTTTTATCCAAAAAAATTATAGGAAGTAGTTATCTCTCGGGGCGATATAAGAATTCTTGCGATATCGCATACTTCCAAATGTGTTCAGACATTTAAAGATTATAGTGGAATAAATAAAGAAACTTGCATACTTGAAAACATTTAAATACTTGACGCTGGCAAATGCGCAAAGTGCTAATCGTAAGCCAAAAAACAAAGAAGAATAAAATTCAAAATGTTAACCGTCAAGGTTTATAACACTTTTGACAGAGACGTAATAATATCGTTGCTTTGTAATATTACCTATTTAAATCTTTAGTCAAATCAAGCCTTTTCGGTAAATAACACGGTTTAATTAGCCATTGACTGAGGTGATAATTTGGCAACACTGTTTGTGGGTATGTAATTATGTAGATTTTGAATCAAATAATCGATTAGGAGTTTTGGCGGGAACGCGGAAAAATCATATAGCCACGTTATATTTCCCAAAACTAATGGTTTTTTTTTCAACGTTTAGAGTCAAAAAAATCAAATTACGAACGTCAGTGTAGGAAATGTTGCTGCTTCGTTTTGCTTCCAAAACGCGGTTGAAGGTTGTAGTAAAGTCATCACTACTTTATTAGGGCATGACCGGACTCGACATTGACTTACAAATGTGTGACTTATTCAACTTGTTATTTTTTAAATACTTGACAAATACACAAAGTAAGGTGTCAAAAACAAAGAAGAACAATAACGGCATGAACTCGGCATGGTTATTTCGCCGCCCTATGTTATTATACAAAGCTTGGTTTTTCAGAAGAGCCGAATTACATTTATATTTTTCTTAAAATACTTAAAAATATTAAAATAAAGACTAGAAAGTGCAAAAATAAAGAAGAGTGTGCCGCTAGTTGGTGCGACGGAATCAGCTTGCAAGAGCAATCTAAAATTATCCAAATGTTCAATATAATTCAACAATCTACAGAGAACTAACTACCTATTACATCTCATCCTACGAACTACGGAAAACTAGGTATTACATCATTCAATAATAGAAAATGTCCTGCATAGTGAATAAACTGTTAATTAAATTTTTGTATGTAAACTGGAATCTCCAACATTCCCGGCTAAAAAGACATGACATTCCTAATCTCACAAGAGATTACCACAATAAGACAAAAAAAGAGGTAGCTGGACAGAAATTTTTCAACAACTTATGGCTCTCGTAGATTACAATTGACGGATATTTATCTGACAAAGAAGCAGCTTATTGTTCCTGGAACAGATCGCCATGAAGCAGAAAACGTATAAAAAAAAAGTAGAAATAGGCTTACGTGGGTAATCCTTTATAAGTAAAACAAAACAAAAGCAACTCATATATTCAAAGACTTGAAACTAAAAAGAGATAAAATGAATATGGACGCTTTAGGTATACAATACCATTACATACCTATTTGTGAAGTAACCACTAAAAGTAAAAGTTTCACGAAGAGACAGATTTTCGCTACATCTGATGATATTTGAGGAGAGTTATATTAAAAGATGTATAAGTTATGCTAGTATTAATGCTAGTTCATGTGCCATTGTTAATTCTCATGAATATTTTTGTCTTTTTATACAAAAACTAAGTATAATTTATGAAGCTGATAATCAAATAATTTGGAATTAATTATAAATCACAGATTATGTTTATGTGTGCATCTCATTGCCTGCGTCTGTGTTTTCAACAAAGTACAGCCCGGGGTTGTTCCGAAAAACGTGAAAAGGTACTTTCTAAGCAACCATGCTCCATCTTCGGCCACATAACCCAGCCCTTAAACCCAAAAAAAGGGGTGAACGGAATGAGAGATAATAAGCTGTTAACTCGTATACGCCTTCATTTTTGTTAAGTTATTCAAGGTCAAATGTCACAAAAATCAGTTTTTCGCGATTATCTCGGTTTCTATATCTCCAATGATGTTAACATGTATGATAAAAATTGTAGGACATAAAATTTGCGTAATAGACATGTTTGCAAGCCTAGTGTAATGGGCAAGCTTGCCTTAATGCTGTTAGATCACAAAACGAGAGAGAGAAAGAGAGTGCATTTGAACCGGAAATTCTGGAAGGCCTGGTAACAACGATTCAGGACAAAGAATAAGAATTGCTATATATTTATGTACCTACATTCTTAATTTTTTGAAGAATATTACTTTATAATTTGACTAATAATGTTGACTATATTAATTTCATACTGTGCCATATTACGAAATGTAAACTTAATGTATTTCACTAAATAAATTAGTGTTTTTAAGTACTGAACGAGCTATTTACACTGCTCTGCAGTTGAGCTGAATCAAGCGAGTGTTCGGATTGCCATAATTGTTCGATGCCATTTAGTACGTACATATATTACTGTACAGCCCCTCACTAGACTTAATGCCCGTATTGTGAAGACAAGGGAAACGAAACAGCAGCAGAATTAATATTTTGGAGAAGTCCGATACTATTAAAAGTTTATATCAAAGAAAAGAATTGCAAAAAACGGAGAGATTTTTTTACAAGAAGCCTGCGCCTGCGGGGGCTTTGAGTGACTGAGTGAATCCATTCTGCGTGTAGTGGTGGTGTTTTGTATATGTAACATTATTTTTATGGCTGACTGGCTAAGTGTTTGACCACAACTCACCTGATGTTAAGTGACGGTGTGGTCAGAGATGGTAAAGCACACCTAACCTGGAATGGAACTGGCTCTCATGTGAGGCTGTCGGAACACACCGTTCGATGCTTGGCGGCAGATTTTCAACTTGAGCCTACCTGAAGAGAACGTGACCCTACCATCACGCTATGAATTCCTCATGATGTTTTCCTTCACCGGCAGCTCAAACTCATTGTTGGGGTTTGAACCCACGCCCTTAGGCATGCGAACCGACCGCGCTAACCACTGAGCTATCATCGCTACAAAAACAATTCACAATCGATTGTGTAAGAATATGCTTGCTGCTCGATACGAACCCAAGTTATAAATTTCTCGGTGTCAACTTCAAACTATGAGTAGACGATCTATCATTTATCATGGAAGAGCTCACAGCGTTTCGTCGTAAATACGTGAATTTAGAAAGTTTGGATGACTATTCGCAAAAGCAGAATTGACACTAAATACCTACTTATGTACCGGCTTCTTGCTATATACATATATGTACATATGTACCGGGTTGAATTCTTAGTGGGGCTGTGAATAAGAATAGTATTATCTTTATCTTTTCTTATTTATTTTTTCTTTACTTTATTCAAAGGTAATTTTAAGGTCACGAATACAACTCAATAACAAACAACAAAACAAAACGAAACGCAAGAAAATAATTTTGTATTAAACGATAGCTGAATTAATTTAAGTTATCTACAAACTAAGTATATCGTTTGTGTAATAAATATTAATTCTAATTTTAAATTAAGAATCGTAAATATGAATAACCATTAGCTACCATATTCCGTTATTCAACAATATTACATAATTATGTTACCACGTATAGAACATGTTTGTATAGTTCCGTATTTGTTGAAATGGAAATCTGATTATTCAAAGTTATAACATTAACAGTTACTATAAAATTTGAACTGGTTCCGTAATGTAAAAACAAATTTATGTAATTCAAGATGATTTTTACAGTATCGGTCAAACTATACACAAAAACACAAAAAAAAATTGAACTTAATAGTGTTACATCTCCCGTTTGTTGTTAACTCGTATCATATTTCCAATTATTGGTTGTCTAGCGATAAGGCCGCCACTTGTGGCATAGTTCATAAGGCTATTTTATTTTCTGTGCTTTTTTTCTTTTTAAGGGTGCACAATAAAAAGTTTTTATTTATCTATCTATTACTATTAGGCGCTTGCATTTTCACCGTTGAGCACTAGATCACGTGAGATTATATTCTGTATTAACAGAGATATGAATTATTTAAGTTTGATGTAACCGAGTGATATTAAATATATAATATAATAGTATTATTGATTTGACAAAAAAAGCGTTTAGGAGTAAAATAACTCTTTAATCGTATTTGTTTTATTTCTTTTATTTTTATAGATTTTGTGTTAAAATTCTGAAGTAGTAGAAGCGTATTGGTTTAGGTTACCTACTTTTTAAAATTCGTTGTTGGTGAGAAAATGCAAGTCCGAGATTTTGATTTTTGATTCTGAACTTGTCAAGTAGGTACCTAAGTACATATTACATAATCAAAGTCAAAGGCACAAGGTAATATGTATATTACGTGTTGCTGAAAAGTAGATTTATAATTAAATCAGTGCAAGTAATTAACGATGATAAAAAAAATTAAGACCCATGTTTTAACTGTAAAAAACAAAGATAAAAATGATGGTTTTATAATGATGACCAAGTAGAAACTTGCTTCGAGTATTACCTATCCATCTCGATACTTCAATAAACAATAACATTATTTTTTTCATGTAAATAAATTTAATCACTCAAAAAATAAAACAATACATTTATTTATAAGTACTTAATTATTTTTTTATATCTAAATATAAATTATTTAAATTTAAATATAGGTACATAAGCAAATTGTTATTCAAGTTGTTATTGGTCTCATCGAGTGAAATAAATTATCATTCAATTAAGCACGGCGCTTAAATCGTTTAGCTTAATGTCACATTAATTAGCATAATATTGAAAGACATTTCCTATGTCGACATTCTTGACCTTGTGGTCTATTAGCATAATATTTTAGCATTAAGTTTTTTTGGCAATAATGTTATTGACAATTCAAAAAATAACGTGGTATCGTGCTGCTGATATAACGTGTATTTTACCGTAAAAACATTGATAGATATATTAATTACGTGAGTAATTATTATATACTACTAGCGACGCCCTGGCTTCGCATTGGTAGTAAGAATGGGTATAGTAAGCTATCCTTAAGGTAGGTATATGCCACCGCGGACTCTTTAGTAGATCTATAAAAAAGGATATGCATTGTTTTGTTATATCTACGTTTGGACTTTTAACGTAACGCCATCTATTGGATACTTACTCAATCCAGTTATTAATTACCATACACCGCCATCTATTAGAATTGTATGGAACTCACAGATAATTATACCTCTTTGTCGTATAATATACAAATAATTCGCAATAAAAAAATATTGCGATTATAAATTGAGATATAAACTATCCTATCTCTCAAGTTGGATCAAACTGCACAAAGAGTGCAAGATTTGGTTAAAATCGGTTCAGTAGTTGAAGAGTTCATCGCGGACAAACAACGCGACACGTTTTTTTTTTTATATAAAGATTTTGACACATTTATGTTATATTTTAACGAAACTATAGTCGGTCGATAAAATTAAACGTAAGTAATCGCGCATAATTAAAACAAAAATTATTATAGTATACACTGTTAAAAGTAAAAACACGTATTTATTTATTAACGTATCGAACAAACTCTATAACATTGTATTACGAGACGTGTCGTGTAACATAAAGAAACAAGTAGGTACCTAACATAACCTAATTAAGGCATCGTAAGACCAGGCCTAAGTTCTTACTTATATAATTAACATTCGTGATGATAGCACCTAATGTAAAACAACTAATGCAAATAACAAACTTTGATACATACTCTTTCGTCTTTGTTACGGCAGTTTATTTAAAACTGCTAGCGTCCGTTCCAAGGTGACCTATGTAATTACTATGCAATTTTAGAAGATATTTAAAAAATTGTTTAGTGTATAAATTTTGAGTTTCGCAATACGAAATTGACTTGGCCAATATATATTTTTTTGATTATAAGAATCTTCACGAATTAAATCATCAACACAATATTCACTACTTTGTTTTGATGTTTTCTTACAGGTATGTGAATAGAATTCGTTGACGGTATTTAAGAAATTATTAAGGACGCAGACAAATCGTATAGCACAGGTAAAAGTAAAAGTTAAACATTTGGTTGGATAGATAAATTATTTATTGTTCACACCAAAGATAGTACCTATAGATATACAATCTTTGCTTAACCAAAAATACAATAGAAAAGAAAAAAAAGGTTAGGTGACTACTTAAAAGTCACATAATTAAATATCATGAGGCGGCGAAATCGTGTACATTAACTGACACTAACTTAAATTGCTTTATCAATAGATAATATACATAGGTATATACAAGTCACAAATAATGCGCAGTAATAGGCATTATCATTAATGTGTTTACTATTGTATAGGTAGAGCGAATGAATTAATTTGTACAGAACAACTTATGAATATATACTACTCAACTAAGCAAAGCATACCATGTACTTACTATAGGAACCAAGTAGCTGTTTTCATACACAAGACAAACATCTATGTAAGTTCATCACATAATGTTTATCTTAGATAGGAAACGAAATAGAGCTGCTACCAAAATAGGTAACAAGGCAGTAGGCACGGTATTGATACTCAAAAACATATTATCATCATCAACCTATCGAAGCCCACTGCTCGACATATGTCTCTCCCAAGACACACCACTCGGCCCGAACTTCGGCATCCACCGTCAGCTGCCCTATGTATATCGTCAGACAATCAACTCTCAGAGCGTCCTAAGTTACGTCTACCATCTCGCAGTCTACCTATAACTATATTATTATACGTACGTATACGCCAAACAACCGACAAAAACTTCAAGGCTAGAAATGCAACGTTAATTACCTACACTATCACAAAAACTTCAATATCAAATGACGCGATAAGCCTCGTTTTATAAATAACCATACGGATGTAATAAATGCGCACGTACGTGCTCGACTAAGACTTAATGTCAATTGCTTTTTTTTTGCAGAACCAGGGGCGAACAAACATCTGCACGAGTAGTGACTCACGACGTGAATAAATTGGACATTTGCTTTATATAGATGATCCTTTAACATATGACTCAAGAATACTTAGAAGACGAGACATAAATTGTTGTGTTTATCAGAATATTTTCAACAATATTAACAAAAAAATATCCTTTTCAAAGGCGATATAACGTGTCTTATAGATATTGTAATAAAAGACATTGGTGGAATTACAAAATAAAAGGTTATCAATTTATTAGGGTTTTGTAATGAATTTCTATGGTTGATTCTCAAAAGCAAAATTCCTAGGACAGACTGAAGCTTAGAGGAAATGGCAAGAAGACATCAACGAACTAATCCATGAAATATGACAACGCATCGAATTATGAATTCTTTAAATAAGTCTATGATAATATTTTGACATTGGCTACATATGTATAATCACAATCTTGAATAAAAGTACATATAAATAGATAGTTTCAATAAAATAAGCATAGAATACTAATGGATTGAAACGGCCGACATAATCACATTGCGGACACTGAAAATAAGCGATAGACATTTGAATATTTTTAAATCGTCATAACCTTGACATCACAAAGTCAAACTTAAACGCGTTATCACTGGAATCCTATCTGTCTGCTTTATTATTCAGAATGTAAATAAGCAATGATTATAATTAATGAGCACGAATATTAAAGGTATTACATTTTTTAGGTTGTTATCATGACGTACGATGACACAATGATAATAGTTTTGAAGCTAAGACGAAAAAACTAATTGAAATTGGTAGAATCACAGATTTAATTCTATTTCAAAATTTATTATTACATTAAAAAACAAGCCAAGTTATCAAGTTCCCATAGCTTTATTCAGTTTGGAGCTGGGTGTACGGTGTATAAAACATTTTCCATTGTTTAATAAAATTATTTTTGGTATTCGAGACATATAATACCTATATGTAGGTACATATTATGTCGCATAATTTCTAAGGAATTGAGATTGTTGATCTAACGTCATCGTTGATAAATAAATTATGAGCTCGTTGCATTATTTATTATAATTTTCTCGATACTGAGACTTAGTGTTTTGTTGGTGAATTGCGGAAGTGTCATAGCAAGATGCTACTTCGATGTTAGATCTAAGATATCGAGAGAAGAGTGAATTAAACAGCTGCCATGGGCAAATTGCTGCACTAACGGTTCAAGTTGCTATTGCCAATAATATTCTATTAAAAGTATTGGTAAAATATGAACGTGACTCACCGTACAAGTCTTTCATGTCTCTCTCTATCGTAGGTGTGTGCGAAGTAGTCGTCCGCGATGGCGTGGTGCAGCTGGGCGTGCTGCGGCGGGTACTGCCGCTGCTTCCAGAGCAGCTCGCCGTAGAGCGCGGGCGGCGTCGGGGTGAGGTGCAGCATCGGCGGAGGCGGGCCGCCGCCATAGCCGTGCGCCATGCCGCGCCACTCGCGCTCCTCCGTCGAACTGGCGGAGCCGCCTGACCGCACTCCGCTCACACCCGAGTCGGACCTATCGTCCGCATCTCGCGCGCACACTATCACACAGTCGTCCTCCTCGGAGGCCACGGC
The DNA here is from genome assembly GCA_950106695.1 of Biston stratarius. Taxonomy (NCBI): domain Eukaryota; kingdom Metazoa; phylum Arthropoda; class Insecta; order Lepidoptera; family Geometridae; genus Biston; species Biston stratarius. The sequence continues at coordinate 38,872,770 of OX467106.1, read as the reverse complement.
GCTGGCAACACCATCCGCGCCCGTAACGCCACTCACTACACTCCGCACTTCACTCTTCACTTCACTCGGCTCACTGCCGCAACGCTCCTGCGGCCTTGGCACTTCCTCCTTTTTCACGCACTTGGTTTCCTCACTGATTTCGGCCACATCACCACTTGCACTCGCACTCTCTGTTACACCTGAAACAATGAGATCAAATCGTTAATAAACTATGAATGAAAAAAAACTGCTTTGTTGGAAACTAGTATCGTTAGAAGTATGGAAGTATTATATTCAGGAATTAACAAACTTAACAAAGTGTAGTGTCACTCGACTGGCGTACGAAATTAATAACGGGTGGTATCAACGAGCGGCCAGCTGCATATTTTCAAACGGCTGATGTCAGTGCTCTGTCGCGACGACACGTTTGAGACGATGCCAAAATAAGCTCATTCACACTGCGACCGCCTACACGCACAAAAATGTATTGCATGCGGCTGATGCGACCTCGGTTTTATTCGGGACAATTTAATTTCACTTGGCCGTTTCACGTTCCCGGTTGTAATTTATAAATACTTGAAAGCGTGCGGGTCACGCAGATACTTATAAGGCGAACACTGACATAATTAATCAATATAACATGGTAATGACGGATTAAACAGACGTAATTAAAACAAATAACTCTGTTAGTCAGTTTGTTACATAGAGCGTAAATGATAATATTACACAGAAACGGCTGTGTAAACTATACAATAAAGAAGGACTTCAAAAGCAGTTTTATAGGTTGAGCCTTGAAGTTAATTCTATTAGCTAATTCATCAATGAAAAGAGGTTATTGACTGCTGGTCGGCTTCGCGAGAGCATTTGGGTTAGTGATGTTTGTTGGTATTTTTGTACGTAATCGCGACCGGAACCGGAAGGTTTCCCTTGAGGCGTTGTGGCCGCGTGGGCGACGGCGTGTTGGCAGTGGGACGCCGGCACACGTGTGAATGATGACTGGCGCGTCGCCAGCAGGCCTGCGCCAACGTCCAAAGTTTGTCAGCCGGCCATTTGGCGCGCGATCAGAACGAGGGTAATGTGACAAGAATCGGGGCGTGACTAGACGACATTTATACAATTTAAACTAAACACGATATAAATTGATCGCTAGAAATCGGAAATTGCGACGTCGTTTCTTTTCAAAATTCGTTTAGTTAATAATGAACTGTAATTCCATATTACTTACTCAGTTAGCGAAATATTCGACATTGTGTATTGTAATTATATTTAATGACATTGCACTACATTAGTAAAACTTAAATCATAGAAATACGTTTTAAGTGGAATACTAGTTAACAATGAAAAAGAAAAATATCCCATGAATAAGTTTCGCAGACAACTATTAAAATATAATTAAGTATTCACATAGGTGTCAGAAATGGTTAGAATCTGCGAGTCATGTTAAATGGTTTATTAGGCTAAGTAGATAATTAATAAGATAATAAGTAAGTAAACGAGATAAGGAAACGTAACACTCCAGAATGATATATGAGCTTAAGAAAGCGTCACTTTATCTAAGGAATAATGATGCAGGTGATGTTTTCGAGAACAGTCAATATTTTAATATATAACAAAAAGTTCCAGATTTCAAAAAGCAAGTAAAACTCTTAAGTGATTCATATAATTAAATCATAAAACAGATAAACATACCTACCTAAAATTGGACACGATACGACAAGTATATAAAAGCAAGACGGCGTGTCAAGTGAGCCACAATGGAATTTTAATGAGAACTTAGTGAACGAGGATCCTCATTTGCATAATCGCATAAATAATTATTCATAACAAACATAAACAGTGGAGTGGAGACTGTAGGCACCGGTCATTATTCACGCAATGCGTGAGTCGTGAGATATCATCTTGGCCGCGTAATGATATGATTAAGTATTGCGATACGGTTGTAGAGCCGCCATTTTTAATGCAGCCGACGATTACTCACCGGAGGGGAACCGGTCTCGGCGAAATCTGCCCGACTGAGACGGGAACCACATTCTTTCCTGTTATGGACACTGCGCATGTCCGATTAATAAATACCGCAAGCACCGACCGATCCACAACAATATCTCAAATAGCACGGCTGTTTCGTATCCAGTACATTTCCTGCAATAATTTAATGCTGATAAGATATTATACGATCGTATTCTGCAAACATTTCAAACACACGCATAAATACACGCCTATCTAATCAAATACGAAAAACATACGACCTGACGTAATATGAATCGAAACTATAAAGTTGAATAGATAAATAAGTAGATTAAAAATACAATAATTGCAATACCATGTCCTTGTACGTAGTACGTATATTACAAATACCACTGTTACGATAATGTTAGTTATCGCTCACGAAAGGAAACGAGAATTGTTTAAACGGACAGTACTCGATAACAAGAATTACAACGAGTCACAGCTGCCAGCAATGTAAAAGAATACATGAAGAGGAGAAAACAAACCCGGCACTTTACAAACAAACGAGCATTAAGCGAAATGTAAACAAAAGTTGTGAAACAATACGACATTGATCAACGGACGAGGACAATGGGACAACTAATAACTAGATGGCGAAGTACGACCACCTTGAGCTGCTCGACAGCTGCTAACTGACAACACAAACGTCGCTGGAGCAACCCGGAGCTTTTCATTAGAAGCCTAATGTAAAAAAAATCAATGGTAAAGGGAACTCAGGCACGGGAGCTCACAAAGTACGGCAGCAGTAAATCCCGAACACGACAGTTTGAATTATTCATGAAGGGCGGGCCCGACCGACATAAACTCTGCACACTAGAACAACCCACTTCCTTGACTACTGCTATTAATTCTTCACCTCCACAAAAATATGCATTTTATGCAAATTCACCTAGCAGACCCGTCGCGTAGGTTATGCAAAGTTGTATTACTTCGAATACCATGAAATAAATTAAAAATTTCACGCTAAAAATAATATTATTTAGCCGATTTTCATAAACCGTAAGTAAGTGGGTAAACAGAGTAAGCCAACGAGTTTCACGATAAATTATTCAGCGCAATACCTAATACTAGCTTTACTAACTTTAGTTAACCATAAGCGGCTCCAAGGAATCGTGATACTGCAAGTCATTATACACGTCAATGTTGATATATCATAAAATTCTTTTGCATGATGTCGGATACCGATGAGGTTAAAATATCAGTGGCATCATAGCACAGGCTCACGAGTATCGCTAGTCACGACGTATTTCTAGTACGGAAGTTAATACGAGTTCCAAGAAGTGATTTATTTAACAGACAGGATAATAAACTAATACCTCTGTAGTAACATGTTACCGCGTAATCCAAACGTGTTTGTAGATTCAAAGCCATCGCGAAAGCCACTAGAGCGCGTCAGTTCGCCAGCCGTGTAATGAAACACTTCCACTCGAGCAATAACCGTTAATAAGACGTTTATTAGTGACAAAGCTTTCTCTACGCAATTGCGCAAAGCAGCATAAATAATAAAGCAATTACGGGCTCCATCACCAATATCAAGTTACGCAATGTCATGTGTGTTAGAGCCGCCAATTCTCTTTATACCTATTTTAAAACCAAATAAAAATGTGTAAAACCCACTGCAAACCGCATTAAGCACTCACTCACCTTCTAAATAAAGCTGAAAGATTACTTATTCAGTAGGTTGAATTTGCTGTCTTGATCAAAATCTTAGTGTACCACGTTAGAGCAGGCAGAATTAGCTGACCCCTTTGGAAGGGTTATAAGGAGTTGGAATGGGAATTGCGTCAGCACTTTGCGTTTCCGAGGTAGTTTGTAGAGGTAATAAGGCGCATTGATTATCGTGACTGAGAAGAGCAATAGAGCCTTGAAGATAGTGTGCAGCTAGTATCACGAATCAGTTGCATTCGTGCACTAAATTGCGCAACATTCTATTGAAAGAGTACAGAGGCGGCCACTCGCAGTAATCTGGCTCGCATCGCACGACGTTTTCCGATCGCTCGTGACCGGAATACTTGAATCAGAGTTCAGAAAAGATCCCATAATTTAATTATATCGAGAACGATCTATGCTGCCTTTTGGTAATGTTACGAGATGTAAAATCGGGAAGTGTACGGACAATTTGATTAAACACAAAATTATAACAATAGCATCAAGATACCTAAACGAATGTGTGGATACCAGTTTTAAGTCAAGTCAAGGAGATCTACACAGACAAAAACGTGATGACCTTAGTTTAGTTTTTTACACAAATCACATTGACCTGAATGTGAATGATATTGAAATTGACAAACACGGAAACGAAATCGATGAAGTAACGCATGATTACCCTTTATCGACGAACTGGAACGACCACAAAGGTGTCATTGGAAAGAACAATAAACAATAGAACGATAAAACAAGAGCTATTTGATAACTTTATAGCTGTTTACGCCAATCGTTCACTAGAATAGTGTTGTACAGATAACGAGGGATACAAAAGGTCATCTACTACATGACTGGTCCAATAACGTTATAAATAACGATGTTATTTATCATTGCCTGCGTTCGTTGATCGTATGCTATTATTGCTCTTAGATAGATATGTTATTATCTAATGAGTAATGCGGCGATGTAATGTAGAGTAGGCAATTAACACGGTTTGAGGTGGCAGAGAGGTCTCATTGGTAATTCAATGACGGACTATACTGCATCTAACTTGCAATCTTGGATTACTTATACTTGCTTAAGTAATTGATAGGTATTGTTATAGATAATACATCTCAAATTAGATTTACAATTAAAGAAAAGCTAACATGTTTAAGGGAATGTGACTTTGATGCTCTTAATCTAGCTACTAACATCCGCACACAATGAATATCCTATATTTGAAATGCAATTTGAGTATTTGCCACGAACGGAGAATGTATTTTTATGGTCAATAAAGAATAGAAGGACAAATGCTATCTAAGCGCAAACTACACACTATAAACCTAGACCCGTTGGCACTCATTTGACGGCAGCGTTCTATTAAAAACTTTTTTTTTTAAACTTTGTTTTACAAACTCTAGTTATACTTGGTGAAATAATTCGAACTACTACCGATTCAATAGGACCCTAAAAGTAACTGGTCTTACCTACTGACATGTTTAATTTTACTCACTTTTAGTGAAAGTAGTGCTTCTAGATTCCGGTGATCTTCTTAATCAGCTTTATTCTTAAAAAACAGCTTCGTAAAATTAATATCACACACTCTTTTAGTAATTGATCAATGACACAAAATTCTTCAACAAAACCAATTAACACGTCAGTCACAATCCACAAATATAACGAAATCCTCTTCAAATATTTGATGATCCTGTGTCGAAGCCCGTCCTTGAATGCGATCAGGAAATTGACGAAATTGATTAGCGTTCACCTGCATACACTCACACTTCTCCAGTAGGTTATACTTTTCCAATTTACGATATCAAAAATGATGCCAACGTTCTATGGCACGGACGTGCGAAAGCCTCGGTGGCGCACAAAGAACTGGCTGAAAGCGGGGAGGGAAGTGGTGATGGAGGAGGAAGGGGCAAGGGGACGGCTGCCACGGCAGTCTCGCGACGGCGACGTAGCAAGCAACGTAGCAACAAGTGAACGGTAGCGCGGGTGTGAGGCTCGAGTCGCGGAGAGGGGTGCGGATTTGTGGAGGGTCCCCCCTCATACACAAAGAGCGCACCTGACCTGCCGGTGATGCAGCCCGTCTGCCCCCCATCCTCCTACATCGCTGCAGTACATATCGCAACTTAATGCTACGATAAAACCAGCTGATACTTAACACGACACGTAATCGATTTGAATCATGTAACATAATCTGTTAAAACTTTTGATGTCGAATTTGGCTATAAAAAGAACAAATACAAAGGTTATAAAAGTTTTATTTAATAAAAACAGAGAGGGAAGAGCAACAACTGTGGTAGCATAATTATGAAACAGGAAAAAAAAACATAGACCCATAAGATTGGTTATAAGAAACTAATTAGTCCAAGTGTTGTCAAAACAAGGCAAGGAATGGTGGATAAGGTATATAATAAATCAAAAACATACTTCAGCATAAAATGTGTAGATAGGTAGAAATGAAATAAACGAAAACTGTTATGTTAGTGAATGAAATTTTGCTTGGAATCTTGTTTATTGAAAAAGATTTATAGCTTCGTAAGATCGTAGATGAAAACATTCATCAAATGTATTGATTGGGTAAAATCTCCGCACCTACGCAACATAACAAACCATAACTTCTAAGAACGTTCTATAAAAACCACTTATATAAATATCTGTTTCTCAGTAGCTTCGTCGGAATTTCCGTAATTACAGCATGTATAAAAATAACGGTTTTTTATTATATATGAATACAACATTTATTAATAAAAGGGGCATAAAAACCAAACTCGTTGGTTTTATGGATTCAAAATGGCAAAAAGAGCGCTTATCAGACAGGTTTAGTAGCTTTTTATAGATCTTAACGATGAATTAGTGGAAATACTTAGATGTAAATATATTTAGACGACCAGTAGATTTGCATTGTATTGCTTTGATATTTTGCTGACGGACAAAAAGAATCATTATTTTACGGAAAGTATATTGATTTAGCTGAATAATGCGATACATGAAGTAGATAGTAAAACATAAATGTTTTCATCATTGTTGTATACATAATATTTCTGAGTTAACTTGAACTATGTGTGACACAAATTTATAAGAGGAAACAATATAAACAAACTTAATAAGTACTAACATACAAGCTGGCAAATATACAACAGAGACACGAAAGTGTAGGTAAATTGAGTACATATAAAATAAACAAAATACCGAACGCCGACAAAGATACTAGAACTATTTTACGACGCGTTAACAATTTGGATCGACGCCAACTATTCCATGACAAGCGATCCGTTCTACGTTCAGTTTTATAAATAACATAAAGAGTTCAGTTTGCAGGTCAGTAAAATATTGTCAGAACAGACCAGATTTACATACATCGATTGTTTTGGGATTCTAAACAAACTGATAATTTACATTACAAATAAGGTTCGATTTAAGTATGTTATATAAAAGTTCTGCCTCTCTTTGATATGAAAACAGTCCCTAATTCGCCAACCATCTCGTCTACCTGCTCTAAACCGGCTATCAATTTTTTTATCTCAATTCGAAAGAGCACGCCTATAAAAACCTAATTACTTTTTGTCAAGTTGGTAATGGTTTTACAATTTATATCGATGTTATTATTGTTACTCGTTTTTGTTATCGCGTTGCCTCGTCATGCGGGCAAGCGGATACATAGGCAAATTGGCAGGCAAAACCCGTTTGTGTAGGTTTTTGCGAAAGCAAAGAGGTCGCATACCTTGTTTTGGCCTTGTGCTAATCGAGTTAGCGGTTACACGCGAATTGTTAATGTTCTTTAATTTGCACATACACATGCACGTAAGGAAAAAACTGATATTTTCAATTTGACCGAGCTCCGACAGTGATAAATGGTTCTAATGCGCCTACTTTTAACTGTTATGTATTGCGTTCTATATTAAAAAATAAATATCGCAAATACCTCTATATCACAGTGATAAAATAATTATCATATCTGACAACAATCGTTTAGATTGAGATATGAAATGTAGAAGGAACGAAAACTCACAAATTTTGATAACTTCCTAAAAATAGAGGTGTTGTATCTCAACGGTCGGTGTACATAATTCTGATACGTTAGATAACTCGTATGAGAAGTGGGGAATTTATAGATAAGGCTCTACAAACACGGCAGCCGATAACCTGGTTGCAGTAACTGATAGCGAGTCCGTTATCCACACGCGTGTTTGTATAGCACATGATCAAATATCCCGAGAAAATTATACGGAACTCTTTATCGACTCTGTAGGTACAAGATATTAAATAAATTCTACTCTACCTCGTACGTCATGTATAAAATCTATTAAAATCATCAATATTAATCCTTAAGGCTACTGATAATTACAAATCCAATTAACACGCGAACACCATTAGTTCGCTCTATTTTCGTTGTCTAATTTATTATCGATTTTGAATGTTAATCGATAATAATTAGACATCGAGTCAATATTAACTGTTGAATCAATTAACGAGACAGTGAAGCCAGATAATATTAATCTGGAATAAGGTGCTGCTAAAGCTTCGATAAGTGATACAGTTAAACAAGTTGTTCATACCGTTTTTGGGTTTTTAGAAAGGCAATCGAACGAACCAGTTTAATAATATAATATAGCAAAAGCGTGTTTATACAGGCTACTATAATTATATGAGTGCAGGATCTTGATTTCCGGGCATGAGTCAGGTTGCGTGGGAGAATTTACAACTTACGACAATAAAATTCTTTCGCGGCATGTAAAAGAGTAAACGTGTATAAATGTAGGTATCGCCATTAAATGAGAACAATGAGTTATTCAGTTTGTTATCAATAGCTTACACAGCTGCAGTAGAATTAATACTGCGGAGACGTCGCAGTTATTACGAATCAATTAATTCGACTATGCCTGATGCAACAATATAACTCATAACTATTTTACATCGACAACGCACTATAACTATGAAAGACAAAGGCTGTTTATTTATTTCTAGTCAAAATACCAAAGTCGTAAATATAAGTATCGGAATGACAAAATATAGTTGTTTTTAACCAATATATTTTATGAAATTTAAAGAATCTCATGTGTTGGATTCTCGCCACGGCATATCTGTCACGGCCGTCAGTTTATTTTATTCATTATGAGCGATTTATTCACGGATGAGACGTCTTCGCGGACGTAAATCGTAATGATGTCGTCATCCCGACGGAGATTGCGGGACCGGTCACCGATCGAATGTCAAAAACCGCAAGACGCAATAAATTGTTGTCTCATGGAGAGTAAACATCGGTGTTCGGCCGCATTCATGCATAATTGATGAGGGTACGAGCGAGCGCGTGGATTCCTGGCGGTCACGACTCGACCCAACCGCCTCCGGCAGCCATTTTGTGAAGCCTGCGCACTCCGGGCTCCGGGTGCGCCGCATCGTGAATATTAATAGGTAGTAGGTACCTTAGCATGGACTACGTATTCCACTATTCCACGCTCGGTTAACATTCGCTCAATTCTAAAAAGTTATTTTTCCATTTGCTTCCGCCGCGCTCGATCAATCACACGAAACGATCATGACAAAGTATTGCGCTCAGTCTTCGCTTCGGCATGCAGCGTAACATTTAATATAGAATGATCATTATTAGTTTCTATTGTTACCGGCCGAGTAAATAGAGCATGCGGCGGTGTAATACATAATTTTAATAGTACAATGCAGTTAACTCTCACGCACGGCTATTGTACCGTGTAATCGTAATCAGAAGCATTCTCTCTCGGAACGAGCAACGCGTTCTTACAAGACGTTTCACAACAATTAATTTCAATAAAATCACTCCATAATTTATTTTTCTTAATTTTTAATTATTACCTTATTACCATCGCAATTAATATATTCTGCCAGTATCAAATAAGTAGTTATATTTTCAAGTTCATCGGGATAATACCAAGCAAAATAAGCTTTATTCACAGTCAAAGTAACATAAATGAACTCACAGTCAAGTCGAGTACATGCCTTAGTAAAGCAATAGTGACGTTAGTAGAAGCTTTTATAGAGGATTAAAAAAAAATACAAACACTTTTTCATCCACATTATGGGTAGGTATCACTTGCTTGGACAAATACGAATAGTTATTGATAACACCAAAGTTACAGGTCATTGTTACACATTTATGCACTCGTGCATAAATTATTATGTTTTGTTCATCGATCATTTCTCATACAGTAAAGTAAAGTAAACAAATGATAATAATCATTTAATTTCGTTGGTTATTTGAAGTGAATTGTATGGTTTATTTTCAGAATGAATACGTTACCCCCGGGGCTACGTTGCGGAATACTCATTACGGATGAAAGTCAGCCGCGCGTTGGCTCGTAATAATGCGAAATGGGATAGCGCCCACCAGTGCCGCCCCTCCGTCTACTCCGCAACCGCAGCCCAAAGCTGTTCCGACACACAACCTGCATTGTAAGCGAACGCGTAACCATGAACTACGAATATTTATGCTGTCGGATCATACAGTGTGAAACTTGCCTCGAAATAGACACGAGATAATTTAACTTTACAATGTTAGACTAATAAAATCTTTATAACTTCCCCGCATGACAATTTTCAGAATAGCTGTGAATATAGACTGGAATGTAGAAATGTCAAACAATGAACAGCCTACGCTCTGTCGGGTAAACAATATGTTCTTGATAACGAAGATGAATCACGCAGCCTTTGAAGTTTGACAGCGATTGACTCTTGTTTATAGGTCAGAATCGGAACATGTAGCTACGAAATCTAATGTGTTTTTGATCATTCTTTCGCATTAATTACAGTTTTCTGAAAAAAAAATTACTTTTGTGAACGAAAGTTATAAGCAATCAATTAATCGAATGGCTTAAAGTAATGAGCGCTGATACGGTGATGTCCTGATCTACGTTTTGTTACTCGAACCTTATCGCTGCAAAGGTTAGGAAGGCTATATCTCGTACTATGAGGAAAGTCCTGTCCGTCTTAAATTATCGTATAAAAAGTAAAATCTCATACAAAATATTACAACAATATACTGAAGTACATGAATTCTTTATAACCACGACAGAATTAGTATTGATACCAATTGAAAAATAACATAAAGGAAAAAATACAGCAGAAGTATCTAACTGGAATACTGGGAATGACATGGAAGGTGTTTAGCGGAGGCAGCGGGACAGCTGCGAGCGCCACAGCCGCACTTCCTGCCAGCCCAACGACCCATTGTTAACGCGCACCAACTTTTTACGACATCACTCAAGACATCGTGATAGTTAACACGCCACCGGGTAATGTGACATTGTACGTTAACGTTCGTGACATGCAGCTAAAGATTCTCAACAGTATTTAGATGTCTTAGCCAAAGCATGACTGCTATTAATAATATACACGCGATAACGTTGAACCTTGACATTATAATAAGCTAAAGTGCAGAACTCTTGAATAATGAAGATGAGATTATTGAAAATAAAATAACCGGCATAGAGTGTTTAAGAGATATAAAATCTAAAATAAATAGGTACTCACATTATCTGAAATCCGTTGGCAAATACATAAGTCAAGCACTTCCTGATAATATGAAAGCTCAACCTCTACAGAATATAGCTACAGTCAGTACTGTATGTTTACCCGAAATACATTCAGCGGTATCGTTATCTATACGCCCACTATCTACCAACACTTAGTTACAATTTGCTCACGATTAGATTAGATAGTGATGTACCGGATCGCCCCAAGGTGCTAGTTTGTTGCATTATTTTTTTTACATGTTTGCGGATGAAACAATTTGTAAAAGCGCTGGGCGCTGGGAATTCTCGCCGTGAGATCAAAAAGTCGTGATCCCCTGCACGACGAGACCCATCTTGCGCCTCAATTCACTAATCAAATAGCACAATGACTCCATTGTTACGGAGTCGCATTCTTTGTACAATTTCGCTTCTCAGTATGGCATAACATTTCGTTTCCTTGGCACCTCATGATTTTTTCTAGATTTCAATTGATTCACATTGCTAATTTTACTAACAATGTAAATAAATACTAGTAAATCACTGTAATGAGTAAGCCATTAACAAATACAACGGTGAAATCTGGTCGTTATGAACATTAGATTATAATTCAAGCATCAGAATATTATATGCTTTATCAAACATAGCGTTATGTCGTTAAATCTTCTACAAAAGGGTCGTATATCAACCTAACCAAGTCCGCCCTCTGGGAGGTAAAGGTGGGGATTCGCGCACCACCCCTAGGCTCCTACACCCTAAAGGGATTATTCAAGACACGCGCATTAAGCTCTCACCCATTAACGACTATGGTGTAGGTTATCTAAGGTTTTCCTCGAAGCAACTCGGCTGCACCGATGTTTGGACGAAAGCCAAGTAATATTTCAAAATGTTGCAATAACCATTATCTAATGTGCGAAATGGGCATGTGCTAGTTTTGAAAAAAATATTTTGACTAGCACGCAAAAGTAAACTAAATAATACCCTTCAATGATTGTATATTTGATAATTATTATCCTAGAAACATTTTAATAAAACTTTAAAAGCTCTTTCGCTATAGGTATAATGTTTAATTATTTATTTATACCTACATAAGATTGAAATATAACACGAAATTCTAAAATGTTATTAAGCATTAATTTATAAGTTGATGGAATGCAATTTTAAGTAATACTAGAACAGTTGACCTGGCAATGACGGTATTCGCTATAAATCAACAAATAACAAACTGGCGACATTGCTTGCTCTTTACTCTCTCTAAACCAAATAAACAATTCAATTCCAGTAATAATATATTGGATCAAAAAGTACTCAGATCAGATCAAGTACTCTCTCAAATTGGCAGAGGGAGCCAATTCGACCTAAATCTATTATTAGAAAGTTTACAACTGACATTTAAATAAAGCTGGAATTGCAGAACTTCCCACTATAAACAACACATTGTTTTATAGCGAGGAAGTTAAATTATCGTTCATTCAATTTTGGATTCATGCCAAATAACAATATTAAAAGGTTTATTTTTATACACCTATTCACTTTCAAATTTATGACCACGTTGCTGTTATCGTCAAATTGGTCTTAGTAGATATATTGACCTCTAGAGATTTAAAGGGCACTTGAAAGTACCTACTTACTCAATGTTTCTATTGGTGTTGAAATCAACTTTTGTTCTTTGGTATGTAACGAGTAACAATTGATAAGAATTTGAGCAAGTTATTATTAGAGTATAAAATCTAGGGACTGTAGTAGTAGTATCACAATGAAAAATAAAATAATGACTGAAAACATTGATACTTCCATATAACAAATAGTAATTAGAAGCATTTTAAAAATGTTCAAATCTCTATTACTTGGAGACGTTAACACAAACTCAATATGCGAAGTACAATAAGTAAAAAAAATAATTTTATAAATACTTCCGATGCTCAAAAGATTATCGAACTGCGAGGGGTCACAAGAGGAAAATGTCACGGCTAAAGCGCCGTCAAAGAGGGTGAAAAGGGGGTTAAACGGGGGTGAGGTGTAGAACGACGTCCACGAGCGCTCGCGGTCTGTTTACGTTGTCATGTTTCTCGATGCCCGGAGCAAAATTTTGATTAGTTTTTATTTTACATGGTGATAGGTGGCCTTGCATTGATATGAAAATCTTCTCCAAGAGCGTATCTATAGAGAGGGTTAACTTGCAAGTAATCGAACAAAATAATATTTCATTTTTGCTGTTAATATGTTTCTACGGCAAAGAAAGGTTAACTGTGTAACAATTATTCTATTTACTATACACGAAAATATCCGTCAATATATATATTTTTGATACAAAACTGTTTGTACACCATTATTCGCAAAATCTACGGCAATAACGTCGATAACAAGTCAACAAGTTCTCAGAAAATGAAAGCGTAGGTACGTGAATGTATTAATGTACGTTTTGAATAACTTTAGTGGAAGATTTGCATCAACATTGAGTCATTAGATTCTTAATATCAGTATCCGCATTCAGCCCTGATGAGTTGCCATAGAAACTGCTTATAAAATAAAGAAGGAGAATTCGTGAAAGGGGGGAAAAGCCCCATTTTATATTTAATACCCGAGCATGGCCTAAACGCCCCTGTAGCAGCTGATTCCATTCATTCGGGGAATAATAATGCTGTTTATTTTTTGTGCGCGCCGTCATTTGATCAAATCTCACGAGAGATAAATATATAATCTATGAAAAATGTGGAATAGAAATACGACATATTAAACTAGGTGGTTACTTAGAACTGAAATTTTACAGTTGCGTGTTATTGTAAGCATCATCATTTAACTAGCCACCTATAAATTACTTTAGAAAAGGAAATAGACTTAGCTAGCTGATGATAACTGATAAGTACCTATATCTGAATTAAATTTCAATTAAGACAGAGTCAACATGAAATAGCCTCATAGTAATCTAAATATAGAAAGGGAGTTGCGGAAGCATAATTTCAACCCTTCTATAGCGCGCCAGGAAACAAAGACCTTCAACAACCCTCCTTCCTCGCCCTCTTCCCTATTCATGTATAACAAAGAATAAAACATTGATGTAAAGTACGACCCAGACATTGTCGAGAGCAAATTCGAAATAATCGCATGATTACTGTAGTATCAGATATTCTGTCGCCAAGCAGTAGTGTGTAAATATTACTGTGTTCTGATTTGAAGGGTAGCTAGTGAAATTACATGGGTTTTGATATTAACGATCGAATGTTTCAATTTATGAGCGTCAATGCAGCTGACATGGGGATAGTCGTTATATCTTACCATCACGAGAGAATAATTATCGTCTTGTTACTTTTATAAGAAAAAAAAACACCGCAAGACGTACAATTACGTCGATTTGAGGTCATTCTCTTTATACATAGTGAAGATCACTGCGACATTAATACACGTGTAGGGCAACTAGTCAGTAATGGTGAAAAACAAAACAGTTTGAATAAACACTAATTGTTCCATATTTAAAAAAATAACTCGAATACAGATTTAATTTTGCCTAAAACATTCTTCAAACACATGCGCAAATGTATCAGAAGATCGTGTTTGCGAAGATTCCGAATTGCTATCACGTTTTCGTGCCGACATCAAATTTGAGCATTCTATTATCAAGTCACGACGACCTACATCCATATTAGATTTTCATTTCATAGACAGGTCAACATACGTATGTATTTTGATTATATATGTGATAGAATGAAGTATATTATTGGTATTTAAATTATTATGACCTGTATAAGACATATAAGTGGATTAGCGTCTAAGGGATATGAACATGACATCATATACGCGAGTTAATTGAAACCTCGAATAGAATAACAGACAATACAAATTAAATACATGATGAGGAGCATGTGCCTGATGGACTCGCCGACAATGACTCAGTCGCTTCTACTAACGATAGCGATTATCGAACGTTGAATTAAATTACATGTAAACCGGTTCCGTCGAGTAAATTGCACGGTGTAAATTCGATTTATGAAATTTAAATGACGGTATAGTTTGAACGGCAAGGTCAGCATTATCTCGTTGAAAATCAAAGCATTATGTAGGCCAGTTTTGAGTGAATAACGTGGCGAATGGCATTCCTTTACTTGCACAGTAGCACAAGTACGAATCGTGATAGTTTCATTTTCACGATTCAACGACTCCGTTGTTTGCGCTTTTATTCGTCAATTTCGTTGTCTAATGGTTTTGGCTGTCCAGCATTGTCAGGCCTCTGATAGTGTTATGGGTTTACGTGTTACGTGCCTATCGATTGGGGAGGGAGGGGTCTTGTTTGTTTTGCTATGGTCTTCCTCACGCAGCCGCTCCGCGTGACGTCCGCACTCCATAATCACCCATAGACAATTTGTTGCGCAACCAGCAACGCGACAAACTTGTTGTGTTTTGTTATTCAGTGGGCGCTGCATGGCCTTTACTTTCTCGAGTGCCATATTAATAATCGCCACATTAGTTGAATGGTGAAACTCTCGGATATTGCGACATCATATTTTTTCTACATTTAGGAATCATTACCTATCTCCTGTCCATACGATCCGTAGATTATATTTCGACAGCACCGCATAAATTAACGAACATAACTAGCAATATTTATAGTGGTGGCAATTTGCAACCTAACCCCTTAGGCGTAACCATTACGTAAATGATAAATTCTTAATTCAGTTAAATTGCTAAAGTGACATGTGGCAAAATACTGAAGGCTTATTAAGTAATAAACCTTGATGTAATGCGGAGTTCAATACCTATAGTTTGCCAATAGTTCGTGAAATAGACGATACTAATTATATTAGTGTTTGTGACCTCGGTAGTATTGTCGTTGTCAAAATTCTGTCGAAGCTTTATTAGTAGTTATAGCCTGATATTAGTGATATTTTTGGTCTCAAAAGGTTCGTTTTTTACCCGACTGCGGCAAAGTAAAAGGAGTGTCGTGTTTGACCTGTTATATGTATCTCTGTCCTTATGTTCCCTTATACCTGCTAAACAGATTAAATTTAACAAAATTGTCATGTCTGTGCGAGTGTTAATGTACATATGTTTTTAATGTAGTCAGGTTACAGTTTTTAAACTGTTTAGCTTGTTACGGAATATAATAAAGATACATGCACAGAACTTTAAAATAACAATAATTGAAACCGGAAAATAATATATGTAACTGCGTTTTCAATTACTTAATAACATTTTGCTAAACAGTAATTGATTATTATGTCATTCGGCATTAAGCTGTAGGCATCTTGCACCAACGTCAATACATATTTTGCTGACCGCAGTGGAATTGGAAATTCTTGTTTAAATTAATGAATCACACAGCACCATGGGGAAAATACGACACAATTATAGTTAATCCGGTTACATTATAAAGTTCGCAAACACGCATATTAACATGCAAATTAAGTAGCTTGGTCAACAGGAAAAGAAATCGAGGCGACACAGAATTAAAGATGCCTACGAACGTCTATCCTTATGATACGATAGCTCTTAATATTAATTGTAATAAGTATCCCTACCTACTAAAAATAATCCGCGTAGATTCATCTGAAATAAGATTTTAATAGCTAAGCATGAGATTTGATAGTTTCTAATTTGACAAGCAATCAAAGGCAACTACTGTACCTAAAAGAAATAGTAAATGCTTTAGCAATTAAATTTACGAATGTGTTTTCCATGTTGTTGTTACGGCGAAGAACGAGACGGTCACAAGAATCTAAGGCGAAGACAACCGGTCCAAATCGGCTTCAACTAACGTACATCCGGCTAATGGGGTCGAGATTGTCGCGATAAAAACGTCACAATACAGTTTAGATAACATTCACCCAACTACAGACGTATCGGATAAGTAAATTGCAAACGTATTTGTTATCTCGCTGATACTTATTCATCAATCGCTGCCACGATTGTGTAACAAGTCTATGTTTAGTCGTAAACAACTAACTATATAATTGCATGCTAATGATTAAAAAAGGCAGGAGTCATTGGCTCAACAGCCGTGGGCGTTCATAAGTCATGCCTAATTAAATGTCGAGGTTCTTGACTTGTTGGTTATAATACTAAATCAGTGGAAGAATCGGGAGAATTTTGCCGTATTTGAACGTTTCACTCTGACTCTGAAAACGAGACTTTTAATTTGAGTAACATTTTAATGGATGCTTTACATCTAATTTAGTTTTAATATTACCTGTAATAATAAAAATGTACACGATTCAGCACAATTTCAATATAACATAGAATTGGTTATTCATCTCCTACATTGACGGTGTCATCGCTAATCTAGAGTCGAGTCGAGAGCTATCGCGTTAAAAGGCCGTTGGCCCGCTTTACACGAGCGTGGGTCGCGTTTTGTGTGCATGTTGAGGATACAGTTACGTCTAAGTAACGTTTCCTATAGTTATACATTGTTTTCGTATCGCGTGTGTTAATTGTCCAATTACGCAACTGCAGCACCGCGTCACGAAACCTATTTATGCGCGCGCCGTCCGCTCTGCCCGCCAACGCTCACTTGCCAAAAGCTATTAATTACAGCCGAAGAATAGAATATCTCCGCGGCTAATCCCCCAGAGACGGTTACGGTTACCGACAACATTGATTAATGTCTGCAGCGTTCATTTAACTCTTCTTTGTATACGTTTCTCGGTTGTGTAAACGCGAATAACCTTCTTTCGGGTTGCTCGGACGTAAATAGGCCCGCATCCGCCGTACATGTAAATAAATTATACGGCCTGTGATATAGCACAGATGCGCTCCACTTGGAACCTTGAAGATGCGTCCGTATGGAAATTGGAAGTGATTTTCATCATTAAGCAATAATGGAAAGTGACAGTGGAGGTCGGTTCGGTAATGATCGACATCGGTGCCAATTAACGGAACGTTTTCACTGGCGGTGCATAGCAACACGAACAGGCGAGGTAGAGGCGAACAATAGAGAATGGAGACGAGATGCCGCCGTCTCAGGTCGACATTGTGCTGAGCCGACCGATGGCGGGCGTGAGACGAATGTCGATGGAAACAGCTTTACTGTTGGTTTCCTCGAAGTCGACACGCGTGACGAACCGAGAACCGGTTACACGACACCGCGCAGAAACAATGCATTAGCGATGCTTTTCATTAATTTTAAAGCCAAGCGCGGTATTAATTTACAAAACTTCGGAATTCACTTCGATATGAAATAATATATACAAGCAAAACAAACGTATACAGGTATGCAAAAGATAATACAAGGGTTTAATACTAGGAATTAAATTAGTTCAGAATGTGTTGCAATAACGATTGCGTACTCTTACGATGGTGCATCCAGTTTGTTATTGCATTGACGGATGTTTTCAGCTATGAGAAAGCGTTCGAAACATATAAAGAGTAAACTGTGAAATCTACAAAAACATGCGTGAATGCGTGTCCTACATAAGGAACCGTTTGAAAAGACATACGAGTAAAATTAGTTCAACATAAGCATGAGTGATACTTGAAGCCACAGCCACGTAGCACACACAATAACAAGATTAAAAATAGATAAACCTTAATGCATTAAAGAGTTGGTCAACGTTGGGAAAATATGTACCTAATATTCACCTGCTATTTGCAAAAACAAATATCGTACAAATCAAGACACATTGAACAAATACATATTTCTAAGAGCTATAATAAAACTGAAAAAAAAAAAACATCAGAACAGAAATAAATTGTCAGTCATCCGACAAAACACAAAAATGTTACCTTTCTGCAATCAAATAGATAAACATCTTTGAGCAAAAACAAGTAGACTCTGAGAGATCGTCTCGAATATTTGAAGGGCATTTGAAGGTGAACAAGAAAAAACATTTTATTTCTGTGGAACAACGTTAATATTTAGTTGAAACTGTAATAATATTGAACGAAATAAAACATATAATCAAACAAAGGAATGAAATTGAGAGGATGATACAGGTGACAAGAATAAAATATGATAACAGTTTCTATTTGTATGAGAAAAGTAGGTATACAGGTGTAAGTGTTTGTCGATGTATTAATGGTAAAATGTTTATCAATGCGTGTAAACGTACATTCACATGTGTTAGTGCGTGAATTTGACATAAATACACAAAACCAATTGTACGAATAGTGTTGCACAATCGAACATCGCGTGGCAACGTCGTGTTGTCGATTGTGATGTCGAGTCTAAGGTACAGACAAGGTTAATAGATAACAGATGAATTCAATTGCACATTGCTCCGCGTGCCATAATATCTAAATAAAGATTCATCCATTCGACCGTCTCTTTCATAACCTTCATAATGCATTTAAGTTCTTTTTATGTTAATTATCAATTTTTCAAATTCAAATCTTGATTTTATTGCTCCCGATTTATTTAAAATGATGACGACGGGTCGAAATTCTCGCTTGAAGAACAGCCTGATATAATTTTCTAAATCAATATTTCATTACTTGAAAGAATTCTACTAATAGACATTGTGAAGTTTTTATTGAAATTTAGGATGATAATTTATAGTAGAATCCAGCAAAGTCAAAGCTTTATTTGCAATCAATTTCAATGACCACATCACTAAAGCTGGACAGGGAGATAATAAATTAAACGGACATAAAAGATATGAACGGGAATAAAATGAGACGTCGTATAGTGAGAAGTTTACGAGGCTCTCCCGAGCCGCCGTCTACGCACACCAGTTGGCGTGGGTTCAATTCCTGTTTGAATTACATGTAGGTATGTATTTTGAGAGCCACGCACGGCGCTCTCCGCCGCACCGGCCTGTTTACAAATACTAGTGCAAACTCGATTCAATTCCTCGAGATTTTGTAAACATTGTGCTAAAAGAGATCGTTCAGCTCGCCCTCTTTGCGATATTTGCTCACTTCAATATAACATTTCTAAGCATTTCGTGATATACTATGTATATGTACACTGAACATATGTAATGACTCGGTAATGCGAAGAGTTCTTGGCAGCCCGAACAAAAATCTATTTAAAGTTATCAAAGACTTAATAGATAAATAGATCTCTGTAGAGGTCACAAATATCAATGACACAAGTCCGGTGCAGAATGCAAAATAAACAAGATTCAGTATTATAATGCTAATGAAAATAAACAGTAACCGCCAATAAAAGAAAATAAACATAAATAAACGCTAAAATCAGTCTGAACATTCTACATCAGTCGATTTGCATTACAGTTATGATGTAAAAGAGAGCTGACTGCTTGGGACTAAACTAAGCATAAACAGGCTTTTTAAAATCAACCGAGGTATAAATAATTGATGAATGGGTCTGCGTCTGAAGCGGTGTGGCGGAAGAAGAAATCGAGCGAAACGAAGGCTCCGGTATCGATAAAACGACCGGTTTGGTCAACATCGCTAGTTATATTCGTGGGAGAGGAAGACTAAATAAAACGGACGATACAGATAAACCAAATGATATTAGGTAAACACATTTTTATTACCTGATATATGGAAAAAATTAAAACATTCTCGAATTTTTTTTTTAACAACTGTAGTTCAACTAGTTTTCAGTAATACTGAACGTGAAACCAGTTAATAACATATATTTAGCATCTTGTTTCTGGTTTATCTTTTTATCTTTATTTTACCATTTAATTGTAATTTGTACTTGTATGGTTAACAGACTATAAATACATATAAAACATACGAAGTCAATAAATTTTGTCTAATATCAAAATAATGGTTTAGTTTACTAAAATTATTGTATGTTATATTTCCAACTAAGGCGTGACATACCGAGTTATGTAATTATGCTCTACTACTTAATTAACTTAGATCACTCAACCCACGTATTCATTATGGTAAAGAAAATGCGGCAGTTCGTATCGACTGATAAAATACAAACCTGTATACCGTACTTTTGTTAATATGAATAATAGCTGGAGAAAAACTTCATCGAGCAAAAAAGAAACCTGAGAGCACAATACAAGTTTTACTAGTTTATTGCTTGGGCAAACACGTTTCACAGGGAACGCACGATTTGACGAGCCAGTCCACTAACTCGCTCCACTATAATTGAGAATAACGACCGACAACACAACTAATACAAAATAAGATGTATTCAGAAACCGCTTGAGTCCAATTTTCTATGCCAAAGTTTTGCACATTACCCGTCTAAATATAGAAATGAAACAAAAAGATCGAAACTCGTAAATATTTCGACATTTTTGCTGCTGGCGAATCGTTATTTTGCGCTTATTGAGTCGACTCTTGATTGCTGCGCTGGACGATTATTGGGGCGTTGAACTTGGCGAATTAGATTTTTATGGTTACAAAAACTATTAATGGAAAGCAAGTCTCAGTAAAAATGACAATAAGGTCCATCAATTTAAGTATTCGGAATTAAGATTTGAGAGAAAACACAAATTCTCCTAGATGTGAAATTAACAATGAATTTTGGAAGAAAATTTTTGTAGATCACATTTGATTTGTTTTTGTAGCATCGTCATTGCTAAAAATAACTAATGTCAGCTGCTCAACCTTGAGATTGAGACCTGTCGACCGCGCACGATAATCAACCCTCCTATGAAACATCGTGAGACGCACATGTCAGATCAACGCGTAGTTACATATATAACCCTCCCTTCTATTGCAAGTGAAGTGGAACAAAATCGAAATGAAAGGTAAATTGGAGTGGAGCTCCTAATAATAGACTTCGGTACGCCTGCTTTCAGATAAATCACTTGGCGATACATACATCTAGTGAACCAATTTAAAACAAGCGAACTTCGACTAAAGATAACTTTGGAGTTCTCGAGAAACAGGTCAAAAACAAAGTTGCAGCACCCGGTGACTCGACAAAAAGGGGTCAGTGACTGCTCGGTGGGGTGGCTCCCGATCGGGGTGGGGGCGGAGGGCGAGAAATAATACATTTGAAAAAAGAACCCCAAACATCTGCCGCGCATATGCGTGCCGTTTCATCCATTGGAATAATGCAAGCCTTGCGAGCAACCACACTGTTACGCTTCTGCCTTTTTGTGCAGTAGCTTTTTGTTACTTTACGCTTTGTGATCGAGAGCTTTGAAACGGACAATGCTGTTTTTATTAGAAAGGAAATCAATATGTTCGTGACGTTCTGAAACTGGGAGTGGAGCGAGAAAGAAGAGATTGATAAACTTTGTTTTCGTATGCATGCGGATGTTAATTCATCGAACACACGAATAAACACGTATTAATGAGCCAAATGTTACAATACAAATCAGTATCGTTCGTCGTGTCGAGACTGATATAATGGTAAATACAACGTGACACGCGTAATTAACAAGTTGGCTCGTTTGTTTGGGCACGTGAGTGATTTGATGCAGTTCTCAGAATATCGGCATATTTTGGAGAGATGCCAAACACTTTCCACGTTAGAACGGGGAGAAATATCTTTACATCGATAGAGTTGGACAGATTCAATAGCCAGTTGTAATACAAATATGTTGACATTAGAACTGATAGAAATTTAATTAGTTTAATAAACCTTAATTTTAGTAATTGGATTAATAATAATTAGAAATAATGAAACCCGTGTAATGAAATGACTAATGATAAAATATATCACGATGATAACAGGAAAACATGAGTGTAAACGCTACATTGAAAATAAATCAACAAACACAAAGTGGCAGAGAACCGATACTAGCTCCGGTAGAGGCGAGGCTGGGTTCGTGGCCTTTGGCTCCGAGACCCCCGCGGCGGAGGAACTTGTCTCTACCCACGTTAGCCACGTTTCTGTACTACAATGCATACATACTATATGCCTTCGACCACAATGGTACGGTGAAACATGATTGTTGTTCAGCAGACGCCTTACCTTTGTAGTTTATAGACATGGAACAATACATTTAATATTATTATATAAAACCCAATCAGTCAATAAAAGTTGTAGACACGAACTCTAAAAAAATTAATGTTTTGAATAGCTCTAAAAGATTAATTTAATAATAATAATAATTTGTAACGATGATAGCTCAGTGGTTAGCGCGGACGGTTCACACGCCGCGCGCCGAAGGGCGCGGGTTTAAGCCCCAACAATGAATTTCAGCTGCCGGTGAAGGAAAACATCATGAAAAAACTATAGCATAGTGGTAGGGTATTTTCTAGTACTCGGCTGGCTAGCTACTATCCTTCAGTTGATAATCTGCCGCCAAGTACCTAACGGTTTGTTCCGGCAGCCTCACTTGTGAGCCAGTTCTAATCAAGGCTAGGTGTGCTTTACCATATTTGACCACACCGTCACTTACCATTAGGTGAGCTGTGTCAATCAACAAATGTTAATATTTGTGCTGCTATTGGTTATGGTTATTTCACAACTTGCTATAGTCCAAATCGTGATTCCGCAGATAATAAAATACAAAATGGATGTCGTAATCGCGATCGAAGTCTGCGCAGACGGCGGCGGTGCGGTGCGGGGGCCGAGGACAGTCCCGTTAGGAGAAAGTAGCTGCCTACACGCCGTCGTGACGAGCTCGTCGACTGTGGCACATAGCAACGTTCGATCTGATCATCATAATTGACGAATCTAATGTCTCGCATCTGACACGATAAACAGACTCGCTTTTATATCACGACTTCACATTCAAGATCAAGAACGACATTCACGATGTCATATCGATAAAGCCGTCTAATGGCGAAAGATATTATGGTGACAAACTATATATTTAGAACCTATTCTTAAACGCTTCTGCACAACTTTCTCTTTCTCAGATAATGGAAGCAAAGTCTAGAAAATCATCGGACAGTGACTCGCAAAAAATACGACTATCGTTAATTTCATATTGACTGAGTTGAATTCTGTATATCTCGTCGGTTCTTTTGCGTACTTTTACAATCGGTATTGATAGCATAAAATTGAGTAACTGTTCACTTGGCATTTTGTTAGCCACGTTATGGTTATTTGAAGAATAACGTGTACCGACAGCGTAAAATTGACATAATATTGTCGGTTACGCTGTCGGTTATGTTATTTTAGTAAAAATTTACTACGAAACTGAAACGAGTTTACGTACGAATGGATCTCTGCAAAATGGATGATGATTACATAGTAAGCATAATATAACAGCATAATAAAATATTAAATGAAGAGGTGGGCACAAAAAGTTATTTTTTACCGCTGCTACTAAATTACAAGCTGAGGAAGATATCATTATAATTAAAGTTGAATGAAACGCCAGTCTACAGCGAGTAGGGTTTGATTACATGGGGGCGGAGAGAGGTGCAGCGTCCATCAAGCGCAAGCGGTAAAATAAAATCACGGTGATAAATAAAATGTTTCATAACTACACGATACTAGCCGGAGACTGAACTGGTCGGACCGGTCGCCGCAGGTG
Organism: Biston stratarius; assembly: GCA_950106695.1. NCBI lineage: Eukaryota > Metazoa > Arthropoda > Insecta > Lepidoptera > Geometridae > Biston > Biston stratarius. The sequence continues at coordinate 38,848,361 of OX467106.1, read as the reverse complement.
GCGTGAGCAGCCGCTGACACGGTGCTGCAAACTGTTGACCCTGAACCGCTGCACTACACTGCTGCACATTAATCGACAACAACGCTGTGCGCTTCACTACAATAATAACAACTACTCGAAATGTCGAAGAGACGATAACTTAAAATGTCAAAGCAATTACAGACAAGGAAGATTATTGACACGTTTTTGCAAAACATTCTGCAGTTGAACTTTGAATTAAGATTTCGAATTTTTTTATTAAAATTATAAATGATTTGGAATGCTAATCTAGTTAATATTAATTCAAAAGACAATTAATTATTTAAAATGGTATGTAAAGAGGTTAAAACTTTAATGGCTGAATTGATAAAGGAAGTTATAAAAAACGTTACGTATCTACTTCAACATAGAATCTTCATAGTTGCGTTTGGGCTACGTATATTGATGTCATGTTTTTCTCCTTGTGTTATTCGTTAAATATTCAATTCGACTCACAACAAGTATGTATTACCATGCGATCACTATTCAGCCACATGTACAATTTCATATACTTGCATTGTTCTTTAGTTTAAAATTGTCGTCGTTCTCCTTCACCATGCGTATTGCTTACGTTATTGCAATTACAATAATTAGTGTCAAATAAAAAGAACTTGTCTTGATACATTTTAAATTTTATTTAGCTAAATATCTATACTTACTCGTGTGCATAATAATTACTGTTTTGCACGTTAACGCATATATTTAACATAATTAAAATAGTCTTGTACTTGTACTGAATAGTCAATAAGCTGCTTAAGTCATAACTAATAAATATTTCGTAATCGCAACGTATTCAACTTGCAAACATCGATACAATAACTAGATTCGGATAGAAAGTCGTTCAATCAAACAGCATGTTTTGCGGGTCGCAAACCGGTTCTAATTGAGACCGACTTATGTGAAACTATATATTTGATTAACTAATAATAGAACTAATGTTTATGGAAGCGGCTACACAAGCTATGTAGATGGATTTTATATACAGTAAAAGCTCTTTATTCGCGGGGTATACGTTCCATAAATATGCCGCGAATACAGAAACCGTAATATGGAATGGTAATTAGTATGGAATCATATGGGATACGTTCTAATATTCCAAAATAAAACCAATAAGTATCAAAATAAAATCAATTTAAAGAGAAAATTACAATTAAAATTAAGCGTTATTACCAGCTTTAGGCAAGGGTGTTTTTTTCTGGTTTTGCCGCTTTTAAAAGGTCTTTAAGTTCAGATGATATTAGGCTGTAGCATTAATAATTTTCCGTTTAAAAATAAGGCTACTCTCCATAGATGGATCAATATTCTTGAAGAAATCACAAAGTACATTTGCCATACGTAAAACTTCACTTTTAGTTTGGAATTAGTCTACTCGGCTACATCTTTTATAAAAGCCGCCTCGGCACGTACCAATAGTACATAGGTATACATATGTACGTTAATAAATGGCTCCGAATCCTTTTCTGTTTACCGATTGCAGCCGCGTATAATGTTTTTTTTTTGCCGCGAATACAGGAACTGGGTTACAATTTTTTCACCCGCGAATAATGAAAACGCGAATAAGGAAACCGTGAATAAGGAACTTTTACTGTATAAAGCGTCACACAGGCGTCAACTTAACGATGCTTAATGAGACTACCTTTCAATATGTGACAATCTTATCATTTACGCAAATCGTTTAGCTACATAGCTTGATAAATCTAATAGTATTATTACTTAATATGTAAAACTGGATGTAAGTATGACAGATAACCCAATAGCGTGGTTCACAAAAAAAAACACTAAACACACATTGAATGAAATAGGTCAGACATGTACGCCGCAATTCATAATGAATCACGTTTATGTCGTCTATCCCCACTTGCTATTCAACGAATAGTTGAAGCGGTATGTCTCTTCGAAGTACTTCCTCAATCGATTTAATTCTGGTTACAGTTGATCGGCTAAATAGTCGAGTATTTTGTCTGCTGTAATTAGATCCGGCTATAGGGCGATGACTTTCATTGACAATGTGGAATCATCAATGCGCCTATTGCAATTACTAGGACCAATGGATACTTTCGTTTCCAGCTCCAGTACAGTTTGACCTTGTAAGTATAACGATATTTTATTAACTTTATAACTTCCTTTTTTTGTAACAAAATTTAACTAACACAAATTCTGATAATAATGTAGCCTATACTACAAAATAAACAATAAACCATGAATATAAATAATAACTATTAATCAAGCTTAACTATTTCACATTTAGATAGAGAAAAAGATGATACTTGCCACGGGCGAACATTTATCATAATGATAAGATAAAATTTATCAATATATCACTAAGAATGACGGAGGGTCAACGTATTGTCCATTCTCGGATCGCTAAAAATTGAAAAGACGGAAAGGTATGAGCCCAATGGGTATTATTTATTAGCAGACCATTCAAAGATAGTGATTCTATTATTTAACTCTCAGGATCTTAGAATGAAGGCATTCTAAGGACAAAGAAAGGAACAGGTTCGGGTCCAAATCTCCCACAGTTTGTATTTTATTATTCTCCGCACCATTTTACAATTGTTATGTTGAAAAGATTACCGTGTAAGTTCTCCGAAACGAAAGAACCGGTTTCGTTACGAGTCGTGTTATGAAACGTATTTAATGAATTCAACCGAGCAAATTAGGCATGGTCTTAGTACTTTCACCAAGACGGCTTTCTTAGTCCATGAAATACTGGTTTGACTCGTTCGACCTCTTTGTATTGTTCACAGCTTCAAATTCTTTTGTGTCGTCTGACAATTTGCACGCGCGATAATCAAATCTCGTCAATGCCAATGTTTCTTGATGTAGAAAGTTTATGTTCTTTATCGTTACTTCAAATGTTTTACTAATTAAATCTTCATATTTTTATTATTACGAAACTGACAGACAGTTAAACGCCCAGATTAAAACTGGTGGAAAGGAAAGATGCAGAGGAGTTCTTAGAGTGTATATAACGTAGATGAGTAATTTTTAGGTTATTGCATTATTTACTTTAGGCAAATAGTGTATGCTTTGCTCTGATGTGCTCTGTTTTTCTTTGCAGTACTGTACACCTGCAAGATCGAAATTCGCAGGCTAGTTTGGGAAAACCATTACTTATTTTGACAAATTTTTCTAGTATTTGTACGTCTTTGGATTGTAATCGACTGTATCATCCAATCGCTAATAAATACTAACCAGAGTTCTCAATATATTTCGCTGCGTCAGAAAACCCAGCCATCTTTACCATTATTATTACTAGAGCGTGTTTTCCCAACATTCTTAGATCTACATGAATCGTATCCGTAAGTTGCGCATACGCACGTTAAGCAGTTGTTTAAATAATAATATTACAAGCTTCACTCGAGGCTATAAAAACTTAATCATTCTGAATATGAAGTTGAATAACACCGACAAAAAATGGTAAAGCCAGTTGGCAGTGCCACAAATTGGTCTGGCAACAACTTCTCTATGAATATTCATTATATTATACGTGTTTTAAAAGAGATTCAGGATGACGCACACATAACCAGAGACTGTTACCGGTTCTTTAATGCGTTTCTTTTTTTTTCTTTTTATTAATATTTACAGCTCAGATCGCTCAAGTATCACGATTTCTAGGAAATAAATGTGAACTAGTCGAGAATTTTGTAATTACAAAAGGTAGACAACATGATGCAAATTTATTTCTGATTACAAATAAGTTTAATTATAAATATAGTTATCAGGTAACTAACTACGACGTGGGCTGTTAACAGGTACGTGGGTGTGCTGTAATTGGAATTCTGTAATAGGAGTTAACAATAGTTTATACGTGATGTTACTATCCTATTGACGATGTTATAAGAATGTAAGGAAAAATCTATATTCAAAGGTCGAAATGAGAATGAAGAAACGTTTGCGAACTTGCTGTATGTACTGAACTTATTACGTTGAAACATGAAAAGGTGCGGTGTATGTAGGGTAAGAAAATAAAGCTGTTATAGCGAGGGTTGTACATCGACCTCTAAAAACAGAAGGGAGAGCCGAACTTGTTGTTTCAACCGAATACAGACTTGACCCGACGTTCACAGAGCAATCATCAAAATTAATAGGCATACACTTTGAAAATTTACTAGAAACGGTACCTCCCTAACCAAATAAAATTTTAATAATGCCGATAAAAAGCCTGTGACGATGGCAGGCTAATTACAATGATAATAAAAATGCACGAAAGCAGTTTAAATAAATTGTCAAAAAGGTGTTATAATACGCGTTGAGTTGAATGAAGTGGCACATCTCAACATATTGCCTAATTGGTAATCACATAGGTACATATTATACAATTAATTATGTATAAATCATTTATGAAGAATTTTTTTAGTGACTAGAGTTTGTAGTGATCTCAATAAACTTTAAACAGTTTTAGAATTCGGTTTTTTCTGTTCTAGAAATATTGAATCATATCGTGTTAACAACTTGATATGCCTCATATCTTGCAAACAGTAGATGTACAATGAATAAATAATAGTATAAAACATCAGCTATTTTAAAAGCTTTAAAAAGAGAGGACGCTGTGAAAAAAATCATTTCCATTTCACATAACTGTGAAAGGAATAATAAAATGATTTAAAATTTATTTTTAAAACAGAAATATATTTAAAAACTAATTTACAACAGCAAAATAAATTTCATTGCACATAGACATAGAAGTTAGTAACTATCTTTTTTCAAAGAACTCGTGACTTATTAGGATGATAATTGTTAATAATTTGTATGAATATGTATGAATAATGTTCTGAAGGTTTCCTCTTTATACTAAAAAACCCTAAGATACACTGACACTGACAAGTTTAAAAATAAACCCCAGTACTAACATGTTTTGAAATGGACGTGACCCCGTCACTTGTAAAACTGATTGAAATTTAGATCAGAAAATGATAATAACAAATGTCTTGCCGTCCGTTGAGACTACTGCTTTTTTTTAAATCACCCTATTTAAGGCATGAATATATTGTTATATATGTACTTATAGTCACATTCAAATAAATACGCAAATGAGGTCTCTCTGGACAAACAACAAAGATATTTGAATGTAAAATTGAGGTGAGTAATCTGGATTATTCTACATAAATATATTATGAATCTCATGAAGAAGATAGCATATCGTACCAGCAAGAAATTAAGAGTTATATTCTCTTTCATGAGGAAATATATTAGATAAACTTTAGTACTTACGGCTTGAATTGGTCGACGGGAGTATTAATATTGTATAAATATAGCTCAGATTCTCTTCAGAAGTATCAATTTCAAATGTGTCGCAATATAATTTATTATTTCCCGCAGATGGTTTAGTAAAATCTAAATTAAAAACAGAAACAGCTGCTCTTCATATTGAGATCGGCTCATTCACAGAACAACCTTTCCACGAAAAAGAATGGCATTACCATTTTGGATATCAATAAAATACTCTACAAAAAACTATGAAATCATCATTTAAAATACTAATCTCCAAATAAATAACACAATCAAGTTTTATCATTAATAATCTCATTGAAAACCAGTATATTATTCATAGCGCTCATATAAATAGTGTTGTGTCGAGCGACATTATCAACTCGTTATATTGATAAGTGATTAAGCCATAAAACAACAAGTCTGCAATCACTTTTATACAGACTTTTAACATTTAAAAATATGGACACTCCACGGATCTGTGAGGACGGCTGGTACAGGCTCCGCTCATTTGATATTTAAATGCCTGTACCGATGGTTGACCAATAATAGCAGGCTCGCTAGTTACATATGCATTATTAAATTATTCTTCAGAAGTAGGATGTGATAATCTACCTTTCTTGGAGATATCGACGGGCTCTGAATCGGGTGATGTGCCTGAAACAAAGTTAGATTTTGGTAAACAACTAATCACTGCAATGTTCTTACAAGTAGAAAGTTAAGATTTGTATCATACTACTAAACGACTGCAGCGGTACTTCAGTGAGGATTGCGCAATTTTTATAGGTTTTATTTTTAAATGTAAAAGTAATGAGACGAGCTTGACGCTCCTGATAGTAAGAGAAAACGCCTGTCAATGACCATTGCAGCGATACACAAAACTTTCAGTAGCAAAACAAAGTCTAGGGCATCGCTGCTGAACCCCCCAAACCTTCACCCTGGCTACGCCCGTGATGGTTAGTCGCTAGCTGCAGTAAGTACCCTTCAAAGGTAAAATAAAGTAGCGTTGCGTAAAGGAGGTGATGATTACCGAGAATAACAATCTATAGAGCGACGGGACGGCATAAAATTAAAAATAAACTCTATTAATATACGAAATCCGAAACCTTTTTAATTCAAAGGTCAATTATTTATTTTAGCCAGTGAATATTCACGAGCCTGTCGAGTATATTAAACATGGACCGGTTACCGTAACCGGTTTCTGTCGGTAAAAGGTAGGTATGCGAAACAAACAACCTTCTTTTTTTATCGTTTATACTTGAAAAAGTAGTCTGTTAAATATGTAGATTAGTGTTTCGTGTTTTTCGAGATAGCACAGTCAATATTAAATTAGTTTATTATACATATCAATAATAATATTCTAAAAGACACTAGCGTAAGTTCATTCACGCTATTATCAAATATTGATTTATGATTATCGTACTCGTCTGCATTCTCGAATGTTCTTAGATCTATATCATTATGTTTACATATCGCTATAATTATATCAACGTATATACCTATCATATATACAAATAATATGTAACGTAAAATGTATTCCATACATGACGAGGGAATTATGGTCTATTGTTATCATCGAAGTAGGTACTTATATCTAGTTATCTACTAAACTTTATTGTTTAATTTTGACTTTTATTCGTTTTATATTTATAATCTTAGTACACGTATGTAGTAAGACGTATAATTCACAGTAGTATTATAAAGGCGAAAGTTTGTTAGTGTGTGTGTATGTTTGTTACTCAAACGTCTAGACTAATAAAACGTCAACCCAGAGTGTCAGCTACATATACACTTACACAGCCTACTTTTTATCCCGAAAAACTGTAGCGGTAACACCGCAGGTCGCAGCTAGTAATAATAAGCATCGCAGGACATTTCACACAGAGCCATTTAGTCCCAAACAAAATAAAACTTGTACTGTGAGATATTCAACCAAATGAGCTAATAGGGCAATCAAAATGTTTAAAGATAAACAATAATATTAATGACACATAAATTGGTAGTCATTATAATTTAAATATTAAAACATCTATAACGATCTTTACAAAGATCAAAATTAAGTTGCAACCAAACAACGTGGCCTTGTCTGCTTAAGATCTTGTCTAAATTAATTGCAATAAGGTGGCAGGGGAGGTCGGTGTAATCAGGTAGTACGGCAGGTGGCCCATGGCGTGGCAATGCCTGGTGCCATGTCTCTTATTTTACCGTCCGAGCGGCTGGTGGTCTGCCCGCATTACATGTCAACCACCGCTCACGGCTCCACAGCTGCCGGTTCACTAACCCATGAAGCTAATGCGTCATGGACCTTAATGGCTTTGTGATTCCATTTCCCATTCCATCCTTCAATTACTATACAAAAACTCCGCATAGTCGGCGCCATAAAAACTTTATTCGATAATCGTATTGTTTGGTTTTATATTGTTTCCTTTAACTGCAAAGTCTGCAAACGACAATTCCATCTATGCGTCATATATACCTACTACGTATGTAATTTAATGTAAACCAATGTGATATTTGTACGAGATTGTTGAGCATTTGGATATGTATGTCAAATATATGCGTGCCCTTTATGGCAAGTTGGCGTGTCAGTAGCAATCAATGCTCGAAATATTCAACATACATTTTTCCCCTCCACTTAAAATCATAAACATGATCCATATAAGGACCGTTGGCCATACAAGACATGTAATCAATTCATCGAAAAAACTTGATATCCATAATGGCGATATAGGCACAAACCAAGAAACAGCTGTGTACAGAACGATCGTATTAGTCGACTGACATTTATGGAAACCAGTTCTATAAGTTATGCAATAGAAAACATTATATATACTTAATGGCATGCTCACTAGAGCTGTTGGCTGTTTAGCATAATCACCTGTCAATTGTAGTGAAATACGTTAATATGCATAACATATTTTAAATATAACTCTGTGGTTTTACTTAATTTTTCGTTAGCATATTTTTTATGAGATCATGTTTAATAAGATTTTTTTGTTATCAACCAATTGGTTATTGTTAGGGTTCCGTACCCAAAGGGTAAAACGGGACCCTATTATTTCCGCTGTCTGTCCGTGTGTCACCAAGCTGTATCTCATGAACCGTGATACTTAGACACTTTTTTGCCGTTTTTATAGATAATGGTACGGAACCCTTCGTGCACGAGTCCGACTCGCACTTGGCCGGTGTTTTTTAAATTGAAAATGACATGCTTTAATTAGATTTTTTTGTTATCAACCTATTTGGTTATTTTTTGTGTTTGTTTGCTATCAATTGATTATACTCGTAAATAGTCAGTGAATTTCTCTGTGAGTGTTTGCAAACATTTCCTTAGTTTCCAATTAGCCACGGCATTTATATCGTCGCACAAATCAAATGGGTTATGTATGAAGCGGGCAGTTGATCCAGACTCGAATCGCAGGTGGCTCGACTGAGGCGAATCGGGTTAATTTATCATAACTACCCCACAGAGATTACGTTGTGCCGAGACAGATTACATTGAGCGATTACCGAAGAGAGAGGCTTCACGATCTAGCTTTACCAATCTTTAACGAACGATTCATATCCGATGTAGGAATCAGTTTAACCGTCGCGTCGCCGCGTCGGGTGATCGAAATGCTGACCTTTATTTAGGTTAAAAACTTAGTATTGTCATTCAATTTCGTCAAAATTCAAAGCAACAGCAGCATTAGCTTTTTGGCTACTTTTCTTTCCATCGGGATTTTTAGATTAATGTTTGTACGTTTATACATATTGGTTTATTGATTGTTATTTATATAGGTGGGTTTTATATATTGTAAAAAAAAATAAGTAATTAAATAATGTTTATTTTTATTAAGGTATATTTAAGTATTGATATTTTATAATGTAGATTGGTATATATACGTAAATGTCTTTTATATATTATGTGTAAAAATCTTTTTTTAAATCTTTTGTCAACACGCCACTTGTTATCTTAGTAAAATCCTCCCCATACTTAGGTTGCCTGGAAGAGATCGCTGTTAGCAATAAGGCCGCCAATTGTTCCACTAGTGTTAATTTTATATTGTTATAATTGTTTGTAATTGGTGTGAACAATAAAAAGTTACATTATTATTAATTATGTCATTTAACTATTAATTTTTTAATTTTTTTACATTAAATATACAAAAAAGATAAATAATTTAAAAAAAAACTTAAAAGCCAGGGTGCCGCCGGCAGCGGGGCAGGGCTGCAGAGTAAGGAACCTCCTTTCCGATTCTTATACTTATATGTTATGATAATAATAATAAAATTATTATTATCGTCTCTATAAACAGTAATCTCTCTCATAAATACATAATAATGATTATTATTATCTATATAAACATATGTAGTATAGCCGTTAGCTACTCCAAAATTATACTTCACCATTATCCTATAAATAACGTACATTTCTAAAATAGATTTTCTATTATTAACGCTCTGAGCACATAAGCAAATAATATCATTTTCACGGTAATAATAATTTTCTGGGAAGATCGTATCATCTATTTGCTTCTCCCCTAGATCGTATATATAAATTAGCTGTCTTATTTCGGTTTCTTTATTGTTTTGTATGTACACTCGTGGAACGTTAAAATTACACGATGCGGACAGACACAGCCAAAGCGCCATCCTTACATGGTGGCTATTCCCCACGTACGGACTAAACGCTTCGATTCCACATTCTTAATACGTACATCGAGAATGTGGAACTTTCTGCCGGCATCTGTTTTTTCCGCGAAGTACAACTTGGGTGTCTTTAAATCCAGTGTAAGCAGGTTTTTTCTAGGTAAGTGCTTCATCTTAGACTGCATCCTACTTAACATCAGGCAGGGCGTGGTCAAACGCAAAACTATTTAGTATTAAAAAAATTGCGGTTATTTAATCGTTTCAATAGCTATCATCATATGTTGGACACGTTATCGTAAATTGCAACCAAAACTGCGGTCAAGTATACACGAGAAAGGCTAAAGTTAATCATTAATTCAGCCGTTGCCGCTGCACGCTCGGCTATCGTAATGACCTGCAATATATTTGGAAGCACAAAAACATGCATGCCGCTTTACCCTTTAAGGCGCCGCGGTAAGGCCTTTCTTAGTCGGCATGCCGACCAGACCAGTCTCCACAACTGGTCTCGACGTGAGAAATGGGAACTCGACAAGCGAACTGCCCGATATATTTCAATCCGCTTCATTCTCAGTTCGACTCGATGGAATGGAATTCATAAATTCCATGTGGGCGTAAATGACAGTTATTGGTAAATAAATTATGACCTCGTCGTATAATTTGCGGGCGGCGTTCTACATACATACTACAGTTATCAATTTTCACAACTTTGATCAATCACGAGTTCGCTAGCCTATTAATACCAATTGATAAAAAATATTCGCTCTAAATTCTGATAAATGTGTTTGTGCTGGAAATGTTTTGACAGATAAATTCAGATAAGATACTAGTAACGATATATGTAACTAAAACGCTTTGGTTCTGTCATTATTCCCATCGTAAATTAAACTTAATGAAGATCTATTGCGTTTACATTAATGAGCACGGACGGCGCCCATTCGTTGGAAAATTAATAGACAATGCTAGCTTTGCTTACGACCAAAAACAATTTCTCTTTCATCGATCAAAACGTCACTATTGTCGAGTATGGGTAACTCTCTAATTTAAATGTGGGGATATAATTCACTCAGTGAATGTTAATCATGAAACTAGATATTCGAATGCAATGATTTTATCATAGTACCAGTTATTAAGTAGTGAAATACAAAGCTTTTCGTGCTTCAGCCGTTTGAACTAATTCTATAAACCCCGAAATAAAATTAACAAACACATAACTTGCGCACCGATGTATTATTATTAGACATCTTAGAGAAAGATGAAGAAAGAATGAGATAATGAATTGAAAAACATAAAACAAAAACAAAACTCGAATTCTTTCGTCGCCTCCTTTCACGCAGCTTGTTTACAGTAAATCAGGTTGAGTAACGTCGAGTATTGAAAACGCGCATAAACTTGGCACGCGTTCTTTTAGTAAAACAAACAAATAATGAGTTGGATCGGTCTGGAGCTTTATATAGTCTTAAAATAGGTATGTTTTCATAAACCCGATATGAGAGTTTACGCAGACTAGTTCCCGGGAATGAGGTCAAACGAGTTGGCATGCGATCCCCCGCCAGTTTGCTGAAATATGCCAACGGCAATAAACAATGTGCTGGCATCTCCGCACCACTTAAAAGAATTCAACGTGTGAACGACATGAGGGAATTACACCCGTCTCGTGTTTTACAAGATATTCTTTATTGGTCGTATTTCTTTTTTATTTTACAATGTGAATTGTTTCAACATTGGACGAAATGACGATAGTATACATATATTTACCTACATAGAAAACTAGACTTACGACTATCCCAATTACATTAATAAAATATGATCTAAGAAATAGACATATCACATGATCAGCCATAGGACGTCCACTGCTGGACATAGGTTTTCCAATACTCGCCACGCTTGGCAGGCGGGTTGGCGAGCGCAGTTAGATGTGATTGTTCAAGGAAGACGCTGCTGCCCATCTTCCGGATTACATCCCTTAGCCGACTCTTACGGCAACCACGGGTAGAGAGGGTGGGGTACTACTATTCTTACGCCGGCACCACCACGGCAAGAAATAGGAATCAATTATATTTATTAATACAAAATATATATACGTGTGTATTGAGCACATGCCGATAACAATAACAATTGAAATGCAATCAAGCAGCGCTCGACGTGTATTCTAGTTATTTATCAATCGTGTTCGTTCAATGCACTGCCTTTATCGTCTCTTTAATTAGCTTGAATGAAGATTTGTTTGTAAACGTACCTATCAGTCACGATGTAGAATTTACTGCGTATCTTGTAATAACTGTCTTCTCATACTTTCGATACATCAATTATCTTCTAACTGGAAAGTCAGATTTTCGTTAGGGTTGACAGGTTAGGGATTTGGTCACAGCTCACATGATGTTAAGAGACGGTGTGGTCGAAGATGGTAAAGCACACCTAGCCTGAAATGGTACAGCCAGCCGAGTAGGTACTAGAAAGTAACCTACCCCCATGATATGGTTTCCTCGCGATGTTTTCTTTCACCGGCAGCTCAAGCTCATTGTTGGGGTTTGAACCCACGCCCTTCGGCATGCGAACCAACCGCGCTAACCACTGAGCTATCATCGCTACAAAACTCGTCTACTGTCCCACTAAGGCTTCTTTCCTTCCATTTTTCTGTTTTACATACAGTAATACTCTAAAATAAACAATAGAGATTACACGTATTTATCTATAGTAAGTACAAATCAATAACCTAACCTCTCAACATAAAAAAGACAGGCTGTTAATAAAAAAAAATAAGTTATTTATCAAGTCAAAAATTTAAAATTCTTACTAAAGAATTTTGTATTATGCATGAGAGACTTAACAATAAAATTGTTTTACATAATTGATTTAGTCTAGTAATCTAGTTTAGTTTCCGGGTCGATTGGAAACCTTGATGCGCGTTGAAACGTAAAGGGAAGTGGAATAAGTCCGTGTCGAAATCTACTTAATTTTTGTATGTTGAAAAAGTCACTAGGTACTTACTAAAAACTAAATCACTGTAAAGCGACTCCAATTCCTTCTCCGTACGTACGAATAAAAAACACATTTAAACGGCAACGATTGATGCTGCAGAATGAATAAAAACGATTGAAATGAGGCCATTTCGTGATGTGACTGGTGATGCGCAAGCTGTTTCATATAACTATCATTAGATCGTCAATTTCAATAGCACATTTCAAAAACAACGTATCCTGCATAGTTATGGGTATTTATTATTATTTTTTTAGGGTTCCATACCTCAATAGGAAAAATACGGAACCCTTATAGGTTCACTTTGTTGTACGTATGTCCGTCTGTAAAGACCTTCTATCTCAAGAACGTGTCGAGGTATCGAGTTGAAATTAACATATACCTATATACGCAGATCTGTGTAGTCCCTTGCAGCTGTGAAAAATATCGTAAAAAAAACCTTTCAGCCATTTATATCGCAAAAACCGCATATTTCGACACTCACGAGGGAATTAAATCCTACTAAGTACTACTTCTCGTTGACCTAGAACTATAAAATTAGGCAAGAAGCATTGTCTTATTGTACGCATAAAGAAAAAAAAAACGGAAAACTGTTTTTTTTTTATTTAGTCACAAAAAATAGGGTCTTTATGCAAAACTGTCCGAATGAGGGTCCAAATTTTAAAGTGAGTTAACCGTATCATATCAAAGGATTTTATTAGCACAAGCTAAAACAAGTTTTTAATTAATTTTACGATGTGTAATTTTCGGTTACGACTAAAATTGTGATGTATCATACCTACAAGTTTGTACGGAACCCTTGGTAGGCGAACCTAAATCGGACTTGTCCATGTTTTTTTTTTAAATTCGTTTTTGTGTGCTTCAATTTACATGGAAAGTACGTACGGTTTCCAAGTCATTGTCAATGAAAGATACCAATATATATTTTTTTTGTTTAGTTAAATATGACGATACACTTTTAATGACATTTAACATTAATTCGACAATGCTAAATAATTTAGTACCTACCAGTAATCAATAATTTAAATCATATTAATGACAATTAAAATCTTATGGATTACAGTGAACAGAAGGAAAACATTTTCTAGAATGTGTTTACAATAATTTTGGCATCAGTAACCGCGTATTTATAGCAGATAAATGTGTATAAAACAAATGTGTGCATGTCTCTGGGTATTTCTGTCTGGTGTGTTCATTTCGGTTCGCGGAAGGCGATCGTTAATACAGAAGGTATTTATATACCTACTCTTTTTATAAATGAACATCGGTTTGTAAATAACACCTTTAAAATGGAAACGGATCAAGGTAGAGAAATTCTTTTTAACATTTATTACCTGCCCGGTTGTTGACTGAATAATGTGATCCATCTGCGTCAGTAAATATATTATACTTTCATGGAAAGTTTTACCCTAATGGTTGAATAACAAAACAACTCTTGCGAGATAATATAAATGCCAAATCATGGACCGTAAGACGAGAAGATTCTGTTTTAATCTAGCATAACATTACAACGCAAGTATTTAAATCAGACGATTCGCTTATTGTTTGAACTTGTGTTCTAAATGGATAAAACAGTACAGAGCTAACAGACCGAATGCAGCCCCCATAACTGCAAATATTATCATAAATATAAACGTTGTAAACTTACGCGAGGTCAAGTCGATTCTCATAGTCAACGGAAACAATACCGGAATCGTAACTGAGAGTAGGTGTGTACCTACCCGTAATAACTATAGCTCCAATGGAAACAAGAGAGCGATATAAATCAAGCCAAGCATTGCATGCAATATAAAATGGGCAGCTATAGATCCTTACGTTTGAGCCTGTTAGCCTTCCCGCGCCGCTTATAATTACCTACCGAGTACTTTCACCGACCAACGGCCCGCCGCCGCCATCTTACCATTTATATTGCAAATGGCGGAGAACGCGCAGCACGTGTTCCTCTTTCTTCTATGTTTCAAAGGGAACCAACGCTGCTTTTGAAAAGTTGAATGCGTTACACATAAATTTAACCTTATAAAAATCTTCTGGTGTTAGTTACTATAGAAAAAACATCATACACAAAAACAATTTGTATTTAATTAAAAAGAGAATTGTGAACAAACAAATGGAATTGGAGCTTGCAGTTTCGAACAAGGCCTTGCCAAATTTACATTGAATAGTGAGCCGTTAAGTTGCGATGTGACTGGTCGCGGAAGGTCACCTTGACCAAAAGAACCGAACCGTTTGAGAGCTTATAATGGAATTTAAATAATCAAAGACATTTACAGAGATGTTTTTAAAGTGGCCTTGTGTAAAACGAGATTTGAGGGTAATATGACCGGGATTTATCGCATTAAGTTCTGTTCTGCTAAGAATTTTTGGAAGTGGGCGAGAGTTTGTCTGTAAATTAAGCTAATAATAAATAAAATAAATAAATATCAGAGGATATATTTTATACATCGCTATCTAGCTCCAAACTAAGCAAAGCTTGTACTATGATAAGCAGATAACTGATATAATAGATACAGAATATATATCCATACACAGAACAAACATTTATGTTAGTCACATAAATGTTTGTCCTGGGTGACGATCGAATCTACGCCCCATAGCTCAGGGAGCAGAGCCTACCTACCAAATGAGCTAATAGAGCAAATTATTTGGCGAAGAGTTTTTGAAATAAGATATAGGCAGGTACGATGCGTATATGGTGTCAAATTGATACTAGTAGGTATTACTACCTACTATGTACAAGCAAATAACAAATTACATAAGCGATGTGCGATAAAACTCGGACACACTACAATACGTATGAAAAACAACCTTACAGATAGTTCTAAAATTACTACTCATATAAAAGATAATTTGCGTCAATGTTTGTGCAAACAATTACAGTGAATGCTAAACGAGTGTCGGAACGATAATGTTTACTGAACAAGAACAAAGGACGTTGATGAACTTGAAAAAATCAACATCATTATCTATTGAGCGCTAACTGCTGCGATAAGAAATTGCACAACTAATACATCACACTCGTAACGGATTGATAACTTATCTCTCGCAAGTGGGTCAACACTAGGCGAGCTGATTATAAATATTTAATATGTATACTCGGCTACGTAAAATAAAATATATGAGGAATTCTCGACAGCATATTTGCGATAAAAAATATTGTTATGACGGTAATCCGTTTTGAGATAAAGTCACGGATATAAATAGGGACCTTGTAAAAACTTTGGATGTTTATTTCATCATTTTGATGGCTTCCTGTCTGTGTGTGTTGAAACAGGAAACTTGAATAGTGGATGATATCGATGCAGATCCTGCAAAGGTGGTCGATTAGTATTCAGCAAGTTTTGCGGGCCAATGGCAAGTGACAATGATCGCCACTCCGGCGGCTAACGTTTCTTGAATATGTATGAGACGGTACCACTCGAATCAAACGCTCCATGTGTGTAATAATAGTCATGACAGGAACTTTAACCTTTTTTTTCTTATATATTTTGCAGAGCAACCATAAAAGCATTAAGTAAATTAAAACAGAGAAGGCATCAAAAAAAAAAACTTAAAAAACCCTAAATAACTGGATAGTTATTTTAATGAAAATAATATAAAATAAACGTTCCATTGGTAAATTGAGGTCAGTGATGTTAAACGTTAATTACTTATGTAAAAAGAAAGACTCCGTCATTCGAGTTCGAGCTGCTGATAAAGCTCTACGATCAATAATTCATTTCAAGTAATTGACTACAATAGACACGAACAATTGACTTCCTCGTGATAGAATTTTATTATGTAGATAAATGTTCACGTAACCTTTTCAAGTGCGTTGCTAGATGACAAGGTACGACGAACATATAACAAATTTAAAGAAAATTTAACAGTTGGAGAACATGGATGTAATTTATTTACATCCATGTGCTTCAAATTTTTTAGATTGCAATTTCCGTTCAGAAACGTCGTCCGTATAATGATTAGGCACATTAAGAGTGTTCTGTAGCGGCAATGACCTCAATTCAAAGTTGCGCGATTCACGATTGCTTTTAGTCAATATTTGATTAAGCGTGGAATTCCGCCGGCGCAAAAAATAAATTAAGCTGCCCGTGTCCAGAAAAATATGATTTGAAGTATTGTTCCAAGAACGATGAGAAATGACATCTCACGCAAATTGTAAACAATGAGAATGCTGTGAACAGTTTCATATTTAATAGCCCGCAGAACAATGCATAGATAATAACAAATGCAAATTAAGCGACACTTAGATAAAGAATAACAAGCAACCTCGAAAAAGAACCACTTTACAAACAAAATGAATTAGCAGCGCAAAACGCAAAGTAACTATGCAAATAATTTGCCAATGGAAATAGCACATTAATAAACAACATAATGAGTCATTAACATTTAGTGAAAATGTGTGCTGATCTGGTGGTGTCTCATAAGTTTAGTTACCCACATCTGTCACACTCACAGCGATTCTATTAACACATGCCAGCTCATGGCCCCGACCCAACAGACCGTACCACATGTAGGTATGATAAAGCTCGTTATAAGTTTATAAAATAACCACATGGAGCTAAAACATAATCTGATACTTTATCTTTAAACATATATGAATGAGGTTAACTAAATGAAGAAAAGTATTAGTTGACACAAAATTGCACTTGCAAATTGCAATTCACAATAACAAAAAAATAAGAATGAAACATGCAAAGCGGCGTGCGACGTGGGAAAGCGAATGGCGGCACTAGCAGTGGCGGCCATTTTGGATTGAGCTCGTTCGGAAAACATCACGTGTCCGCGCGTCCGCTTGGCAACAACCTACAAGCGTTAAACCAAACGGAGCGAAACAATTCGTACACACCACGTGGCTTTTTATTTGTGAACCACTCTTCTCTCCGTCCGCTATTGAATTATTGATTGATGTACGCACCCTTACGGTAGAAGATACATCTTGAGCCAATTTAAACAAATTGTGAATTCATATCAGGTTCCGATGCGACCTCAACTCGAGTCGCGAGACTTCGAAAGAGAAAACGATTAAGAAACTGATCACGCCATTAGAGAGGTTACATTTTACGACTATCAGACGGTGTTATATTAAAAATTCTGGTGTAGGTGTTAAATTGGGAAGCTCGTTTAAAGAACAGGTATTGAATTAAAAAGGCTATAAAATAACAGCAATAAAGCTCCATATTGCCTATTCAGGCGCCCACGTAGCAGCAATTCTAATAATGGCAAGACCACCTACGTGTTCCACAATTTCTACGCTATATCCTTGTTAGATTTCTGTGAGTGTTGTAGGATATCAAAAATAGCTTTGAGTTGAAAGACATTCATAACCTACTTATTACAATCGTAGGTTCCAATTTATTTCGTCAAATTATTCTTCCCCTTAATCCCAAGACAGTAAACTTCTGAAGTGCGAGTACCGAATTAAGTTCGGATTAACTCCACATTTAAATTCCCTGAGTTTACTTTTGCATCGTTCTTTAGGAACTAGTTTTACCAGGCTCAGCTGTTACCATATGAGGTATTTGATAGCTACATATATACTGCATGTGGGAGTATATGTACTGTGTAATAACATGCCATATACGTAGGTATTAAGGTTTTTGTGATAAACATTTCCTTCACGACCCATCGCATGCGTGACTCACTTATACTATTTTGTTATGATATTATTATATCTATGCGACGTTGCCAGCTCGTCGTCGAAGTTTTTTTGTACATCATCTTTTGTTGTGTTTCTACCTACCTGGATCTGCCAT
The DNA here is from genome assembly GCA_950106695.1 of Biston stratarius. NCBI lineage: Eukaryota > Metazoa > Arthropoda > Insecta > Lepidoptera > Geometridae > Biston > Biston stratarius. The sequence goes on along the minus strand of OX467106.1, from coordinate 38,829,771 downwards.
TGACGTCCAAATAAAATCCATTGTTTAAAATAGTTTTATTATTATTGAAATGAAAATTATCTAAGAGTTTTTTGCTTTTGCATTTCGAAAATTTTTATTCTGATCTCTAGAGCCCTAATTTAATGCCTCTTCTATGGCAAAAACACGCTGTCCTGTGTTGACCTAGATATTACAGTAAAAATAGGGGTATAATTTAATGTTGTCGTTACTTGTGTATTTTACTCTGGTAAAGATAATAAGAATGGGGTTTGGACTTGGAGCAATCATCAGTGTCAGAACCCAAGGCGATCCCAAAACGGTGCCCGATTATGTAACACTTCATGCGTAAAGAGACCCTTGGAACTTATGACGCATATTATGCAAGCCGTTTTTATCTTGTCACCTCTTTAGGCGAGAATCGCCTCGGATATTCCTTTAGTCTTTATGAAAATGTATTTAACGATTTCTCGTTCCAGTTGAGCATCCATTCCAGTATAACCGACCATCCACACTACCCTTTCTTGCTTTTTAGTTTAAAAATCAGTACACTAATTCATTCACTAATATTATTTTAGGCTATCATAACTTTAATTTAAATATGAAGTAAAATGTTGCATTGAAATCAATGCAAAGCAAGATAAAATAATACGGAACGTTAACGCTAACCCAACTTTGCGTTAACAACAATTGAGATTTTCGATGAGAAGTAGTTAGATAAAAACGAAACTAACAAATAAGCTGGCAAAAAATACCGCAACCAAATCTGGCAGGAGCGAGACAAAAAATTCGAATGCACTAGATGGATAGAGACAACTGAACACGCCATCTTGCCTGCACAGTCTTTAGTCACGCGCAGTAAAACATAGTTTCTATTTTTTGCGCTCTCGTCTGACCTCGTTGCTTTATCGTTATCATACGGCACTAATAATATAATATGGAATTTGCTCATGGAATGCGTATTGGCACAACGAGCGGCTATAGCAGCAACATCGATAACCTTCGACACCGATTCATCTTTATTACCCTACTGTAACAAAACTGGTCGTGTTGCACAATCTTTCATTTACATATTACCTTTGCTTTATAGAGGTAATCCTTCTTTAAATCTTATTGACTTCCCATCCTATTACATTAATCAGTCTCATTTGTATTATGACCTAAATTATTGTGCCTATACTATTGTTTTCGATAAAGTACGCTCCACTTAACCTCTTAATGATAGAGTTCATAGTCAATTAGTGCTTCAACGCAATTGTGAACTTTCGATGTCTGTGTGCAAACCGGAGGCAATTGGCCGAGTGAGCCTTTCGACTGTGGCCGTCTTGTTTTAATAGAGACGTTTTAAACTAGCAATCACGATACTTCGTGTTCGTGACCGAGTGTTCGAGAAATACGGCCGTATTAGCATTCAGTTAATGACGTTGCGTGACTATGATCACTATTAGAAGCGAGATATTTTTGTACAAGATCAATTAGGTATATCGTTGTTATTTGTTAAAAGCGATACGGTTGCGATAATCCTGGGAGTCATGGTCACCTCAGGCACGAGCTTTAGTGACTGCCTTCTAGTGTCTTGATTGATCAATTGTAATTAAATATTGTAAAAGTTTGAGTTAAAATATCAATAACTTACTATGGAAGTTGACGTGGTTTCGAGGTTGTTTTAACTATAGTCGGAGTATCCGATATATTTAAACCTGAGTTATCCCGCATAAGTAAAACAAATTCAATAACATACTTTTAAATTCAATTAAAATAAAATTTAATCAAAAATAGTGGCTAAACTTTCTAGAAATTACATTTATATGTATAGTGGTACTTATTAATTATATACTGTTAAAAAACAAAAGCATTTTATATGTAATTAAAACAATTTATATATAATTACAAATAACGAGTATAATATTTCACACACAAAAAAATTTCACGCGTGCAACATAATTAATGTAGTTAAACATAATACTCGTATATTCTTCGCAAACTTTACAACTTAGAATAACTCCGGTCATTTGGAAATAAACTAACTAAACGCAATGAATAAGAAGACACTATAAATTAACTTGGGTAATGTAATACAAAGTTTATTCGCAGCCAGACAGCAATTACGCCGAGAACTTTAAGCGGTATTCACGAACCACCAAAGAGGTGGCGATATACGTTCCTCCGTTCTCCCTCAACCCCTTTCAAACGATCCAAACTTGGCACGAGGAAGGGTGAAATTGTCGAAGTTCTACCACCCGCTTTTACTCGATTATTTCGGAATCTTTTAAACTGCTAACTTTTTCGACACTCAATCGATACTATGAGAAACTTTAAAGCTGACAACAAATTGATTGAATTCAAATCGATTTCATCAATCATTGTTACGGATAAATTGGAAATGCCTGGCGTGGACACTCGTTCGACTGGATTCGATGAACCGTCGCTTTATTATGCGTGAGCATCGTGGGGATAGTGAAGTTCTTTGAATATTCTTCTCGACCGACCGACACGAGTTGGTTATAGTAAACAGTAAAGCTATATTATATTAACATGGATAGTGAGGAAAGTGAAGCTTCAAAATCTTTGAAGCAGCAAACGAAACGCCAAAGTTGGACAAATAAAGTTGGACGTAAACAGGTTATTTCAAAGCAACATGATGCAAACTTCAACGGAAAGTTTTCCAAAGTCCACAAAGTTGGCAAGTTGTTCCGCCTGGAACTCAGCTACTTCAAACTGTAATGGTTGGAAGCAAATAATCTGTAAGTTTGTCGCTTTGTGCAAACTTCGGTAACGTGATCTTTAATTACTTTCGAAACAGAATTCCGATAAAATTTTTCATTGCTTTGTTATCTGTATAACATTAAGTAAGAAGTTATTTAACTTTCTACAGAATTAAATGTTGCTGCAGAAAATACATTTATACTTTGCTGTAATACAAAATACGTATATAGAATATGTACATCTGACTGTCATCATTAACTAGTTGATAGACATTCAAAGAAGAAAAAGTAAATAGGAAACATTTTTTTTTTAAATTTTTGACAAGCTATGTGTTTTATCACGGCTCACATGATGTTAAGTGACGGTATGGAAGATGGTAAAGTACACCTAGCCTAGAATGGAGCTGGCTCTCAGATAAGGCTGCCAAAACACAACTTTAGGTGCTTGGCAGCAGATTTAAAATAGATGATATGCATGATGATGATATAGATGATGATGCAGATTGAAAACCAGTTCGATTAAAAAAACATACAAACCCTTATACTTCCTAATATACGGATACACTTCTTAATATAAGGATATACTTCCTAATATAAGGATATAACTTATAAATCTGGAATTTAATCTGGTATTTTTTTTATCGGTTTTATATTTTGTGTAAAAAACAGCAATTTGAAGAACTTCGTAAAATAATTTAAAACACTATAGTAGTTACGGAAAAAATACTCTGATATACTTATCACACATAAAATCTTAGTAAAAAGGTAAAGAGCCCTAACAAAAAGCCATCATCGAGTGAATTGAATTGATAAAGCATACTAAATTAATGCGACAATTTAATCACGTGTAAACCTAAAACACGACGACTACAAAATAACCTAGTATTTAGCAATAACAGGTTACACTTTAAAAATAAAACAGACTAAGTTCTACCATAGTAAACAATGTATTAACCGACAAAATAGAAAACTTTTCAAGAACCCTTGCAAGTGCGGTTGTGAAATACAGGACGTTGTAAAAATATTTAACTTTTGTTTGAGTATTTTCGTAAAAACTCGGAAGTTTATATAACTCCAAGAAATTTCTCAATTATTTTTGGCGAGATAAAAAGCATGGCGCGGGCACGTGAAGTAATAACAATACGCTTGATTACAAAACCCGAATTGAAATTTACACAAAGTCCAAATAACAAGCAAACAAAGTGATTAGAAACTTAATTAAAACAACAAGAATAATTAAGCCGGACCCACGAATCTACAGTTTGATAAATAAGTTACTAAGTCGGAAGTTCCCACCGACCTTCGTAGATATAATTGAGTTGGTAAGGAATCCCAAACTCTAGCCATTGATTATTAACTTGGGAATCGGTAAAGCACACGAATGAGGAAAGCGTTGGAATAGAAAACACATAGGCCCTGAATATATCTTCGTTTTTATCGGATACGGTATTTTTAAGCGATGTGTTGTTGAAATTGGCATTTACAATTTGGTATACCAACCCAACTTTAACAAGATATTTTTTCATACCTACTAATATTTATTGTATTCTGTTTGCTATCGGATGATCACTGATAGTCGCGGCTATTAATCATAAAGTAAACAATACTTCGTTTGCATTTACATTTTGCGTATCAATGTTTCTGACGGAATAAATAATAACTGTGCTTAGAAACATGGTATTCTAAATTTTTTTGCAGTTGACTGCTGTTGTCAGCAATCATTGAGTGTCAAACGCTGACTAGAAGAACACCGTACAAGTCTGTAGAATTTTATGACTGAGAATATTAACATAAAGAACTATGTTTTGTGACCTTTTGAAAACAACTTAAAAGGCACTGACAAAATTAAAACCTAACTAGACACTTCCAAAAACTCCAGAAGCATAATTTTATTAGATAAGCCAAGGTCCAAGTTAATCAGATGTTACTACAAACGTGACCACTTAAAGTTACTACACAAACTCCATTTGGTATTCAAGTGTAGCAACGAGTCCAAAATCCACGGCCACTAGGGTAAAACAATAACTGTAAATTAAGCTTGAAACTCATTAAAAGGAGAGGACGTGGGGACTGAGAAACTTACATAAAGTAACCATATTTCAGTCGATCGAACTTTAATTAACGTATAAAATTATTTATTTTAATAACATCGTGGAGCCTATTTAAGCGTTGAAAATTACGTGAATGTCACGTACATTTTTAACAGAGATAACTTATTTCAGTTGGGGTAAATGAAAGCTTTTAGGCTTCGAGTAAATGAATTCTGTGAAAACGTAAATTTACAACGACAAAGGTCAATTCGGTCGTTTACAGAGAAGGAAATCATTAATCAACATTTTAGTTGATACGACCACTTGGAATACGATTGGTCGACAGTACGACAACGTTGGCACGATTCCAGTTCTAGGGCTTTGAACATGTCTAAAGTATTGTGCATATGCTAAGTGTTTGTATCGTAAATAGATGAAATTACAAGTGAAGAAGGAAAATTAGAATCGATTGCAATGCCTACATGATTCATGAGGATAAATTAATTGAATGCAGTAGGTAGTATACTATAAGTCAATAACAAGGATAATTATATTAATTATTATGTTGCTCATTTTAAGTACTAGCTGTTATAATCTCTAATTAAATGTTATGTTATAACTATAAAATACAATCGGGAAAAATAAACAAACTTGCATCTTTGCAACTCAACATGCAGCAACTTAGAAATAAATAGTTTTATTACTAGTATGTATTTTAATATACTAGAAAAATCAAAGAGTTTGAATGTAATTTTCAAACTTTCGCGATTTGAACACATTATTATGTTTATCACCGGGTCTTAATCGCGCACAAAAAACAAAACTAATTTCATAGTATTTTGTGCGCGATTAAGACTCTGTGATAAATATAATAAGGGGGTTGGAATTTTGAAAAACAGGGCAAATTAACTAAAGGTAGTTCCAAATTTATCAACGTTAATTGTCCATTCCGATATACATATACATATCGATTGTGACACTTGTGAACTTGAAGTACCATTGAGATTAGTAGGTATCTTATTTTCTTTCGTTGATGGAGCGCAGCGAAACAATTAACAATGCCGCAACAATTTACTTACCTAACATTGAATTTTATCGATTACAACTACAATACCGTTTTTTGATATTGCGTCAGCACCCCAGGCCTAATAAAGAATTCAATGCCTATTACAATTTATCTGTATTCAAGAGCATCTATGCCATTTAATGCAATGTAATGATCCATGACGATGATCCCTCTCGGGTTAAATATTCATTCGGGTGTTTTTTTATTATAATTGACAGGCTAGTTTTTTATTTTTTTATTGTTTGATTACAGTTCACCTGATGTTAATGACGGTGTAGTCGAAGATGGTAAACACACATAGCCTGGAATGAAACTGGCACTAAATGAAGATGTCGAAACACACCCGTTAGATACTTGGCGGCAGATTTTCAACTCGAGGCTGGTAGCTAGCCAGCCGAGTACTAGAAACTACCCTACCACCATGCTATGGTTTCCTCACGATGTTTTCCTTCACCGGCAACTCAAGCTCATTGTTGAGGTTTGAACCCACGCCGTTCGGCATGCGAACCGACCGCGCTAACCACTGAGCTATCATCGCTACAGAGATATTTTAATCTCTAACAATTGCCAGCGATGAACGCAAACGTTTTTTCTCGATTAGCTTCGTTCGTTTTTTCAATTGCATGAATTATTATAATCCATCAAGGATTATTTATTATTCGTGAGTTACGGTTAAGAATAATCTGTTAAGATTGTGTTTATTGTTGTCAATAAAAAAAATTACAAACTGCTTCCATTACTGTAGGCAGTCAGATCGGAACGCTTGGCGTGTCGCCACGGCCGCCGGTCGTCAGCCTCGCCTTGACCAATATCGGGACTTGATTGGACACGTCCGTTTCACTGCATTCGCGTATTGATTGCGATATTGTTGCGTTATTTTCCATAATTTTAACATCACATATTATGATGATAGATAGATATGATATGTAATGCGTATGCTGATAAAAAAATACATATTTACAATTCATGGAAAGAAACAATTTCTTGCATGAGGAAGTCGTTGATAGAGATGAGGTGTGCACTCAAAATAATCTGGCGCGATTTGTAGTCTTAATGTTTTTTTATGTAGTTGCATGTGTACATAAGGGACTTTTGACAGGCTATCTAAGTTCTAACACGAAGAATCGATCTATCGCCTAGTTGCATTTCTACATTTGTAGAAGGTACTTATTATAAAATAAATGCTCTACTAGATAATTAACCTTACGCCTTTCTTCAGTTACTGAATTTTTAAATGCAATTTGAATATTACAGGCCGACCTCATCAATTTAATTTATTACAATTATGTAGATGTCTTCTAATTATATTAAACCCGGAAAGTTATTGGGCTATTTGTTGGTGTACCTATGTTAAATCTTAAAAGTCTTATTAATTAACATAGTAATGTGTTTTAAAAATACTTATTATAAACGGGTATTTAGTTCAAATTTTTGACAGACAATCTTTATTTATCATAATTTAATCGATCTTAATCTCATTTTACGTAAAACTAATTAAATATAAACAGATTTAAAAATAAATCTTAGTAAAGTTAATAGGTAATTATATGGCTTGTAGTATTTTCAAAATATATAAATACATAGAATTTAAACAGATTTAGTTCGTAAATATTCTCAATGGCGACACGGTTTGCAATGAAGTGTACATGTACAACAAACAAGATAGCGTACACGGTTTCAATGATAAGTTTAAATAAGGATATTTACTTATCATATCCATTTTACAGATAATAAACATCGGTGCGTTCACGTTTCTTATCTGACGCTAATAATAATAATTATTAATTAATAAAGTCATATGACATTCAAACCACCCAATAATAATAATAATAATAGGTTTAACATTGACTTGGCTCACGAGATAGCCATGTGGACTATTGACATAATGATCATTTTCCGGATAGGCGTCACGGTGAACGGTTCACCACGTTAAGAGGTTCCCGCTAGGTTGTTGGGTCAAGGTTTAGATGCATAATGCAGTGATTCTTGATTTCTTGCTCGCACTGTCACGAAGTTTCTCTGTTTGCAGTACTGACCACCGGTAGTTTGAGCCCTAGCTTAGCTGCCAATGACCTAGGTTTGGCAATACTAATTTCTGTTTTTACGGAAGAAAATAAGTTCATAATAAGTAAGAAAACAAAAAATGTATATGTAAAAATATGATTGAATAACAACGCATCTGAGCCTGATAAAAATAAAATTGAGTCTTTTTTTTAAGCATTAACAACATGTGATTAACAGGCATTAAAGATATATAACTAACAGAATGTGAACGAATATTCTAACGTTAACACAATTAGCGATTTAACAATGCGAACAAAAAGCAGTCTGCATAATTTCAAACCTATTCATATGCTAATGTTCATATATTTAAATACTTTATTGCTTCATAAACATTTTTTCTCAAGACGTCAATGACATCATCCATTATTCATAGAGGATTTAGGAAGATTTGAATATAGAGATATTTATGATAAACAACATTTTAGATAGAACCCGAACGCATTCGATTTGTCTGGCGGTTTCTGGCAGTTGGCCAGACAACTTCTCGTAGATGAGTAAGTACGTACCTATCAAATGTATATGTATTTTGTATAATAATACAAAATAAACAGTTCTTCAACAAATCTAAAGATATGCACACAGAATTTGCGCCAAAAACAGTTTTGATATGACACTTGACTGTAATTACGATTGTTTTTATCAAATGCATTTTCAAATATTTTGACTATTTAACAAATCATGCCAATTTTGGTGAACGGATGATCTATATTATTTAGGTTATTGGGTGTGAAATAATAATTGATGATATACATATTACAGCAAAAGTTTAGAAGTCACACTTCAATTTCAGTTTTAATTGAATGCATTTTAATTTCATAACATAAATCTCGCTTTTATCTTTTGAAATCTTAATCTTTACTGTAATTGTATTTGTCTTACCTGACATACAAATAACATTCAACTAGGCGTTGACACTTTGTAGAATAATAAATTATATCATAAACACGTTAAAAAACTGTAGTTACCTAACTACTAGAAATTATGAAATCACATCAAGTAATCTGAGCAGAATAACCATTCATCACGTTCCGAGAACTGGCCAGTATTGATTTACCGCTGTTGCCGTAAGTGCGTCAACATCATGACGTCAAAGTTATGTTTATTTTTGTCGTGCGCTGATTTATTCGTCTTTTCTTGCATTGTTACCTACTTGCTTTGACCACAAAATAAAATATGATTTTATTTAATAGAATTTTCTAATAACCAGAAAACTTAAATCATTATAGCGAAATATTGAGTATTGAGTTTGAATTCATAATGATCATAATTCATCGTTATTATTAATTAGCCAGTGATCACCGTCTACCTAAACTAAATTATTGTATTCATTATTTTACCATTCCCGGAATTCATTCCTTACAACACCAATGCCAATGCCTTCCAAGTTTTATCACCAATTCCCATATTGAAAACCTGTTTTTTTTTTTTCAAAACAGAAATTTGAGTTTAACATTAAAAATTGATGACAAAAACACAGGTTCAAAATTGAGTAAATGCTAAGCGCGTTCGAATTCGAATACTTAACAACAACAACAACATAAACATGAGTAACTGTAGATAAAAATCTACGAATTTATATTCCAGTGATTCTTGTCATAGTTATCTATCGATAATTAATTATTAAGCTAGCTAACAACCAATGGACACCAGATTGTCGAACGTATTAACCACTGGTCTTTACCATCTAGATCTCTAATACAATGGCAGTCACGAACTGTAGGTACTGATAACATCTAGGTAAGCACTAACCAGGTCATGTCCATGGTATCCGCAAGAAACAAAATACTTATACTACCACCTATATAGATGGTGATAAGACTGAAATTTAAACATGAGATGATAAAGGCATAGGTAAATAATGAGTTCCATTAGAAATTAATTCTCAACGCGTTCCGTATCGATTGTGTGAAAGACCTCGCGAATGGAGAAGTAAGCACAATTGCGTTGACATGAATTATAATGAGGTAAGAACTGAAATACCTAAACCATATGATTTGAAATTGTTTGTCAACCCTTCTAACACAACCTTTGGATAAAATTTTGTTTCCCCGCGTTGAAACGAGAACAATCCTCGTTCTCGCGTCACAACCCTCTCGTTTTCGCGGGTAGAAAGAATTTTATCGCGTGCTAAGCGGGCTGGAAACTATATTCACTTTAAACATACAAACACAGAATTACACAATAAAAATATGTTAACAAGATAACTATATATTCTGTTCTGTATTCATAGTACTTTGAAGGTCTTTTCAATGTTGAGATTGAGACAACCTCAAAAAAAAAAAAAAATTCAGGTTTGATATAGGTAAATAGGTACCTACATTTTATATCTTTATTTGACGCATTTAGGCAGTAATGTAATGGTATATCATGTGTCGAATGTGATTTTATACAAAACAATAATAATGTTAACACCAAATATTATACTAGAGATAATTATGAAATGCAACTGCGCGAGTATTTATATGATCATTTGGTTTAATGTCATCGTAGCCGTTAATATTCTCAGCATTTATGTCATTATCGTTATTTACTTTGTAAATGAAATGAAAATTATAATGAATACTATAATAACCTCTTGTAATAGGCAAAGACCCGAAATTGAGACCCGTACTCGCCTTTAGTTTCACGTCATTCTCGTTTAAGCCCATTTAGGGATGTCTATCTATGACTTATAAAGATTTTTAAAATACTTGAGACCACATACGGCAGAACCAGAAGAAACTTCTCTGCTTTATTTTTTGATGCTTTTGGCTAATGGACTCGCCGTTTTCTCAGGATGTCTCAATATTAGGAATTTTCCTAATGTATATTTTATTTAAATGTTATACAGGCTTGGTGTTTGACCACAGCTCACCTGATGTTAAGTGATGGTGTGGTCGAAGATGGTAAAGCACACCTAGCCTGGAATGGAACTGACTCTCAAGTGAGGCTGCCGGAACACACCGTTAGACGCTTGGCGGTAGATTTTCAACTTGAGGGTGGTAGCTAGCCAGCCGAGTTCTAGAAAGTACCCTACCACCACGCTACGGTTTTCTCACGATGATTTCCTTCACCGGCAGCTCGACCTCATTGTTGGGGTTTGAACCCACACCCTTCAGCGAACCGACTGCGCTAACCACTGAGCTATTAGCGCTACAAGCATCGCTATCTTCTTACCATAAAGTTTATCTAGTCTAGTAGGTATAAAACTCAGAACCGTACCTGAAACAACAGACAATAAAATATTAGTCAAGTACACTGCAAATTGTAAACAGTTGATTAGTGTCAGGGTTACCAAAGAGTAAAAAATGCGCGACCCACTTATCTCCCATGATAACGATTGATAAATCTCTGGCTAGATGCCAAATAGTAGTCGTATATATTACCTTGTCTTGTTATTTTAGAATTAAAAAGATATTGCGAGAAAAAATAAGATAAGTCGTATCACTCAACTCTATAGTAAGGAAACCGGTTTTGTTTTTTACAAAAAAAAAAAAAATTTTTTTTGATGTGAAATGTTCTTTATCCGCGTTGAGTGATTTTTTTGGTAGGGATTGTTGCATAGTTGTTCTAAAGTCATAAGTTTTCACTTCTGTTGGTAGTCTCTACGACTGTCTTTTTTCACTGCAATTATTACTACGAACGTTATTTGTATTATTTATTACTAACCAAACTAAATATAGCCACGCTTGAGTTGACTTACTAGTTAAACAGACTGGTCGGTAGCTACAACAGGCTGCAGTCCGACCCCTGTTCTGAAGCAGCCAGGGAGCTTTTCATTTATGTGAGTCGCCTCGAGTGACCTACCTTGATTTTGCAGGGGAGTGAATGTGTGTATGAGAGAGTGTGTATAAGTATGTGTTGTGTGTAAGTATTATTTTATTATTTTTTACTTGTAAAAAAAGCTATATAGAAAATACGATGGGACTGCCATGTCTGTCATGTGCCATGACTGGATGTCACAAAAGTCCCTTAACTAAATTGTAAATTTTTAAAAAATATTAAAAAAATAGGCCAATTACGAACCGTAACATACTAGTAAATAACACTAACAAAGCAAATAATACACATTTCGATAACATCGTAAATATTTGATTGAGGACAATATACATCCAATGCTAAGTTCCAAGTACGGCTGATAACCTCTATGATAACTTTACGACGCTGGTTAACATAATTGGTTTATTTCTGTGTATTAATTCTATTCCACTTTAGTATTTATTATTATCAAACAGTCTGTGGTCTGGTGACACAATATATTCGACTTTCACTAATTTAAATTTTAATGACGCTATAATTCGTGGTGTGTCTAGTCGTTAAGCGGCACGGCGCTTCTTGCCGAGGTCAGTCCACTGGTGGACACAGGACATTGCGCTAATTAATCGCCCATTTAAAAGCACTTGCGTTTTAACTATTTAAATTAACGGATTACTTGCAACTATTAATGATACACCTGACATTTTTAAACCATTAAGACATGCTAAGATAATCCGTTTGATTGAAATGCAAATACAAAAAATAGTTGTACCTACGCATTTTTATTATTATTTTATTCATCGCGTATATCTGGTACGGTATGTTTAGTCTGAAGCCAAATACTGTTACGTTGAAATTTGGTACATTTTGTTTTTGATAGTTGTTATGTTAAGCTAGATGTTTGGCAAGCGCGGAGTAGGACGTCCACCCACAAGGTGGACAGACGACCTCATAAAGACCGCAGGAACGCGCTGGATGTGAGCCGCTTCCAACCGGTCTTTATGGAAGTCAATGGGGGAGGCCTATGTCCAGCAGTGGACGTCCTACGTCTGAGATGATGATGATGATGATGATGATTAACAGGCATTAAAGATATATAACTAACAGAATGTTTTAACTTGTGGATGGTAGCTACCCAGGCGAAGAAAGTACCTTACCAAGAACGGTTTCCTAACAATGTTTTTCTTAACTAGCACCTCAAGCGCATTATTGGAAGTGCTTGAAGCCACGCTTTTCAGCGTTCGAACAATAGCTATTATAGCTCCAAAAATGTTACTTACACATCTAATTTATAATATTCGCTAGTGCTAAACTAATCCGTACACTTGGTCTTACGATGATGTTAATTGTTGTATCTCTGTCATATCAAGATAATATATTAGTGAAAAGAACAATACGTTCAATGCATTCGTCGTTGAGCTCCTCTGCAAGTGCAATGTTACCTCGCCATTTCATCAGATTCGTCATCATCAGCGTTACAACCGACCATTAATCACGGCCAATTGACTCCGCGGGAGTCCGCCGACATCCACCCATTATTTCATCTGAGCCCCTTGTCACAAATAATAAACAGTTGCCATGTGCTCGCCATCCAGGATGGAACACAATGGGCTGTTGCATTTAGCACCATACTCGTAAAGGTCAACGTTATACTTAAAAAGTACCGTGTCTCTTTTTACGCGTGAGATTTCACGGCAGCGAGAAATTGACATTCATTAATTTCAAGCAACGATTTTATGTAAGACTCAGGACTCGTATTAATTCTACGAAACCAATACCAAGACCAATTTATCAATATTCACAAATATAAAACTCATTTGTTTTTATGTAGTTGGTTAGTTATATTGTAATCAGTCTAATAATAATATCAAACAAACACATTAACAAGACAAATGATATAATAATAAAGGCCTAACCTAGTAATGAAATATAAAAGGTAAAATATATAATATAAGGTGAAATATATCGTAATTTAACAAAACCATAAGCCAACCCAAATTCGAACTAAGCTGACGATGTATTTAGATCGCCTTGGAATAACTAAAATCCTGATAACAATTAGTTCTACAAAGGAGAGTTGACACAACACAACAATCAACAGTAATAAAAGGAAATGAATAAAAAAGAAAAAACAAATTCAGCAATTTAAATTCCGTTACGAGTAGGTACTAAATAAATAGACCAATGTACGTGACATGTAAAACAACGGACACGTGATAAGCCTGCAATCACACGTGGTGCTTAGAGATAAATATAATCCGTTTGCGAAACCTATGTTTATTTAACCGAAGCATGCTTACACACATGTTGGCGTGGATATACTGGGTAAGCAGATGTTTCGATACCCGTATTCCGACCATATACTATTACGACAATACCGCAAGGAATGTTATGTAAATGCTCTTTAATAAAAAAAATAAACCTCTTACTTCCTCCGTTTTCATGAAGTACAGTCCACTTATAAAAGCCAAATCGTATTGATAAGTATGCTCGTTATTCTTAACATGAAAACCATAATATAACGTGGTTGACCTTAATAAAATTCTTTTAACATTGGTGTTTACCAATAAAAGTCAATTCTTTAAAACCGTTAAGTAAAATAAAACTCGTTTAATTTTCCTCGAAGCGAGTAAACACGTTTTAAATTCATGAAAGTTAAGTCGACTCTCGTCAGAAATAAACAAACAAGGAGGGCAGCTGTGCCCGGATCAAATGTCAAATTCGTACAAAGGTCAAGTGGTAAGTCAAAACATACCGAGGTTTATCTTACAATGAGAACGTTCAGCGGAATCCGGTCATCCGAGCCCGAGATCCGACACTGCTTAGATCAACTCGAACATTCCATGTTGTTCTTACTAATAGAGCGTAAGTTCTTTGGCTTAAATTACGATCCACGTGAAAGACAATCCTATCCTACACTCCTATACTCATGTACAGTGGACAAGACATTGATTTATAAGCACAAATATAATAGGCTAACTAAATATAATAATAATACTACTACTTTTTGTTTTACTTATGGGGGACTACTCTGGGCAGTAAAATGTTACCACTGGTGATGGTGATACAGAAATATATGTTTGTACTATATCATCTAGTGCACGGTCGCACGGTTTATTATAAGCAGTAAGTGATATATGGGATCATTGTTCAACTGCAAATCTTACGTAATCAACCATAAATATCTGCAAAAATATATGATCCACAGTAATAAAGAACTACAAAAGACCAAGTTTGCTTTTCCCTCTATTATTAGTCGCCGAAGAAAGAGCATTAAAAGTTGGGAATTTCTTTTGAGAACTTTGTGAACTTTGCGGGAGCTTGGAGCCAATATAGAACTAAACCTTGATTTATATCCGCTCACAACTGTCTGTAACATTCTACTGGATTGAGAAACTTTGTTCACTGTTAATTTGCAAACTGTTTTAATTTTACTTGTTATCGTTACTTAATTAACTAGGCTTTGTTTTATTTCAAAGGTTTTATTAACCTTAATACATTGCTAAGCAACAAACATAATAGAGTGGACGAACTTATTTGAATAAGTCTGTCTAAATATTCTTTTGACATTTAATATATTATCAGTCAAGGCACTCTGCTAAGTGAGATTTAATTTATAATTTGGGGCATTGAATTTAATTATACTTTCGAGAAGCAATTAAATTATAAAAGTACTTATGATGTTTGCGTAACCCTGCTCCGTTTTACGTCGAATGCTTTTATATGACTACATAATCATGTAAGTGTGTATAAATGTATAGAAGAGTGTTAATAGTTTATCGGGTGAAACGCGAGAGATACCCTACTTCCGAGTCATTAGGAAACGATACGACGACGTTATAGGCTAGTGTTGCCAGCTTGAGTGCCACACGTAATACGATATACAAAGAACCTGTTTATTAGCTCAGTTGCTTCCAACGAGGTTATATATAAATGGACATATGAACGTACATTAACATACTCGTTTAATATGCAGTTATGATAGATTGTTAATTTAATTAGAAGTAGGTATGTATCAAAGAGTTTTGAATGGATAATTTTAATCAAAACTCTTGAATATGTATGTAAATATTTACATATATAATTTTGTAATGGCTGCTCAATTTTTCATTATTTTTACTGATACCTATTATAAATTAAATACTTAAAGTAGGTAGTGTCCTTTTACGAATCAGTTGCAATAAATCAACGATAAAATTATGTTCATAACAAATACATACGTATAATAATATACTGTAATATGTACTATTATATACCGTGTAGGTAGGTACAAGCAGTTTATTAAAGACATATTTAAACGTTTGGTGAAACCATTTAAAAAAAAACTTATATGTATGTATCTATTTTTTTTTAAAAGTTGTACTATGTTCAATCCAAATATCTTCCATATCCGGTGAGCCATTACGGAATTGAGTGAGAACACCATCTATAATACTTTTATAATAAAATGTTCTGATAAATTTTTACTGGTAACATTTATTAAGTCGTGCGTGCAATGCGTTAACAAAATATATGCACCTATTAAAATATGAAAAAGATATGTAATATAATTTGCATTGGCAATTACGATAATCGTTAATTGACTTGAGATTAAATAACACACTAGCAACATTGTTTAAGAAATCAATAGACAAAGAAGCTAATCATAATAATATTACGTATATGCCTATAGGATAGAGTACATAGTCGCTATCATAAAAAAAATTTAGGTTCATAGAACAATCTAAAGAGGCATAAGTAATACAGATATCATATATAGCATAATTAAAATATATGAACTACCAATGTAATATAAGATGCAGTATAAGGTCGAAAAGGGTCGATGTGCTCAATAATTATGACCAACTCTTACCATTTATTTAGTCAATGGTCAAAGTATTTTGTTATAGAACAGCTGCAGAGAACAGCTAAGTTTTTCTCGTGATTTCAGAATTGTGCACATTGTAATTTATAAACGTTATTCTTGATGATGAGACCAACTCGACTTCCACTTTGTTCGCCCCAAGCTTAAAAGTATGCATATAATAATATTAGCAGCAAAAAGTTCTTGTTATTCTCATACTAATACACACACACACTCAAACACAAACAAAATTATGGCAAGTTTCTGTATTTCCGTGAAAAAAAAAAGATCAGAACAAAAAAGATCCCCGTGAACCCAAAACGAATTGTTTACATTTTTTCACGTATAAAAAAAAACAGGCCTTCGAAGAGTATATTTGTGAACAAAAAGTTTTCACCCTAAACGCTTTGGAAGCAGTAATGGTAAACGTTAGGATTTTTTTTTTGTTAGAAGGGATGTTTTTATGACAGGGCATGGGCAACGACCGAAACAGGTGATGTGTAAAATGGCGGCTAGGCTGGTATAGCTATAATGCGGCAAAAAATGCAGTAAAAACTTGTGGATGGATGGTATAGACGGGCGCGCGGCCAATGTCAAATGAAGGTCAAATCGGATATTCTTACTTATGAAATATTTTTTATATTTTAATAAAGTAAAAGATATCAGATTTTACCTTCATGTTGGTACTTAGTTTCAGTACGTTACCAACTCTGTATATACAGTTAGGTATAAGTACAATAAAATGTATTCTATTCTATTGTAGTTCTAGAAAGAGGTTTACATGTGTAAACGCGGGACAATTTCAAATGAAGGTCAAATCGAATATTCTTTTTTCTTTCTATTAGAGTAAAAATGTCGTATTTGGCCTTCACGTTACTACTTAATTTTAATTCGTTACCATCTCTGTATAGTTATAATTTATACAATAAAATTTATTATATTCTATTGTAGTTCTAGAAAGAGGTTTACATGTGTAAACGCGGGACAATGTCAAATGAAGGTCAAATCGAATATTCTTACTTTTTTCTTTCTATTAGAGTAAAAATGTCGTATTTGGCCTTCACGTTACTACTTAATTTTAATTCGTTACCATCTCTGTATAGTTATAATTTATACAATAAAATTTATTATATTCTATTGTAGTTCTAGAAAGAGTTTTACATGTGTAAACGCGGGGCAATGTTAAATGAAGGTCAAATTGAATGTTCTTAGTTCGTTCTTTCTAATAGAGTAGGCAATAGGCATATATATCCGATTTGACCTTCACGTTGGCACTTAATTTGAATATGTTTCATCTGTGTACGCAGTTGCACTATAAAATTATTCTATTCTATTGTAGTACCTAGTTGTAAGAGGTTTACATATGTAAACGCGGGGCAATGTCAAATGAAGGTCAAATTGAATGTTCTTACTTTTTTCTTTCTAATAGAGTAAGAACAGGTATCCGATTTGACCTTCACATTGGTAATTAATTTGATACCTAACATTTCATTTGTGTATACAATTATACTTTAAAATTATTCTATTCTATTGTAGTTATTGAAAGAGGTTTTTATGTGTACAATGCAATGTCAAAAGAAGGTCAATTCGAATGTTCTTTATTTTATTCTAAAACATTAAGAATATCTGATTAGACCTTCGCGTTGGTACTTAATTTGAATACGTTTCATCTCTATACAGTTACACTATGTAACATATTCTGTTCTATTGTAGTTGTTGAAAGAGGTTTACATGTGTAAAAACAAGGCAATGTCAAATAAAATTTTCGTTAATACAATAGGAAAAAATAGATTTTGATTAAAAAAATATTCCTATAGACGAAAAAGAAGAGTGTGTCTTATGCCCAATATTAATAAAATACCTACACTTTTTACTGTCATTTGGAATTGCACCCGTACGAATCAGAATATGCTTTATTGTGTCACTGTGTACCTTCGAAGACGTAAAAAAAATAAAGGCCTCAACAGCATTACCCATCATGGATATACGTACAATATTACAAATATTATTTTAATTATAGTTACGACGCTACAAACAAAACATAATTTAAAGAAACAATTTACGATTTTAATACACATTCTATTACATAATCCTATGTTATTAAAAAAACCTTTTAAATAAAGGTTTTATCTGTTTATTTACGTGGACGAATTGACCCCAGGTAGCATTAACTTTACCACTTCTGACTGGCTAGTGAAGAACAAACATTCATGTCCACCTGTCACAAACTCATTCGTAATTAATTACCTAACTACATGCACCACCTACATGCAACACGAGAGTGACATAATAAAATTGCAAGATTTTTAGTAAAAAAAAATCATGAACCAACTATTATTTCGCATAGATCGACTTTGCCTCCAAAAACTCGTTTCTCAATATACGTACTTCATAAGTTTAAAAAGCATTACATTAAACAGATAGATTTATATGTATCAGCGGCAGAGTGGATTGCGTTGAAAGTACAAAGTTTGTATAAATATGTAGCTACTTATGTAGGTGTAGGTGTACACATTGAACACGAAGAAGTTTGTGGTTAAAGGCTCCGTCTTTGTATTCATCCGGCCACTCCATTAATATAATGAAGCCACAACGCGAACACATCACGTTTCTAGCAGTGCCCACGCCACGTCCGCATGCGCTACTAAAGGAATGTTCTGTATTATTATTACGTTGAAAAAAACGCTAACACCATATTTTTAACATCCAGGTAGCGCAACAAAACCACACCGAGAGGGGAGAGGCGCCCAAAACCGGTTCCTTGGAGAAAAAAACAGCCTGTGCTTTTTGTAAAGCGATATCATAAATCATGCGGACTCACGATCGGGGCCGGTCGGCGGTCGACGCGTCTCGGTCGGCTCCACTCGGCTAATGAGCCTTCAATCAAGGTCGAATCCTCGGAACGTTGCGCCCACTAATTTATGTTTCATACCTACTCTTTGACTGACTACCTATCTACATACATGTTTACAAAAACATCATTATTATGCATTATATTAAACGCGACCGGTTTAAGTTATTTATGGCATCGTATATATTTGTAAATCAAGTACATTTAAATAAAGGTATATTTGTAAAAAAATAAAAATAAGCAGGCAGGTTTTAGAAAGTGTAGATTAAGTCTTTTTTTTAAAACACTACAGAATAAAAAATCAGAGTGTGGCTGTATCGTGGGCATGTTCGTGAATACGTGTGTACATTTTTGAATATTAAGAAGTCTCTCGGATTTAGTTCAAGTCGTCATTCAACGTAGTTAACGAATTCTTTGATCCTTTAAATATTGAGTGGTGTAATTAAATTTTGTATGTAGATGATAGATACAATGTAGCTTCAACAACAAACTGTATTCCCCGATTTTGTTATCAATATTCTTAATTTCCCTACACTATGGAAGCAAATTTCAGACGTATTCACAGCAATAACGATAATAAAACAACAGTTAGAAAAACACTTAGGTAGATAAGAAAGTAAAGATTAAGTAAGATAAGATTTTTATTCAAACAAGGCACTTATCTGGGGTACTTAATAACAATAGCAGTGTTGAACAGAAGCTATTGTGTGAGGTTGAAAACAAACATTTCTCATTAGGCGAGTAGCGCGAATGGCATTGTTCTGTGAGAGGACATAACGGACCGTGTCTGGTACTCGGATTCACGATTCACGTCAGCTCCAAGCCCCGCCCGGCGACCTCTGGAATGTCAAAGGATACGGGGGTCTCATTTACGGTGGCGCCGCCTAATTCATCCCTTTAATTAACTTAATTCCTATATATGTCCGACTGTTCAATAAGCAATAAATAGGTTACAATAAACAGCTCGTATGTCAAGCACTGTAGATTTATTTTTAAAGTACCTACTTCAGTACCTTTACCTACAAATAAAATGTAGGTATTGATACCTTATCTGTTACCTAGCTACTCGTTTTTAGTACCTAAGCATATAATTGACACAGTGAGATCCTATTTTGTAACAGTGATTCTTTGTTTGTGTTTACTATTGTACTGCAAAAAATATTTCATTCTTTTCTTTGTAAAATCAGAGACAGATGACTATGCTTTATTTAGTATTTTTTTAATTGTATGAGTTTAACAAACAATGGTAATTTATAGATTTAGAAAAGATTATTCAATAATACTAGGTAGTACTTCCTACTTAGTAATTTTATTTTATAGCCTGTGTAGGTTGTATGCTGAAAAGAGATCTTTGTGTATCATGAACTATAATAAATAACCTATGGAAATAAATCGGATATCTTTAGAAAAATTATCAGCTGTTCGAAACATTTTGTCAAGGGTAGACGACTTTTCCTATGGAATGGCAGAGTTGTGCTTACACAGTAAAAATTGTTTATGATGATGAGTACAACGACCATTCGGTTTAGTACACTACAATATTATAACCCTGTGTTTACTTCCTTTACACAACAGTCTTTGTCTGATAAAATATTCGAGAACTCTGACGTAGGTATTCTATGGCGTAAGTAAGCCAGGCAGGCGCTAATTCTTTTAGGTTTTTGTAAAAAAAAAGAAAAGTTTGATGTGAAAATTTAAGGATTCTCTAAGGAAAATTACCTTCCTATGTAACACAACTTGGGAAAAGCAACCACGTTTTACTAGTAAGTTAGGTATTTACTTAAAGATAATATATACCTATAAATAGAGACCGTATTTGTTTTACTAGTTCTCACAGAGATTATTTATTATAAGGCACTGACAAGATTAATATATTAAAGCATGTCAGTATGACATATCTTACATCGGGCGGAATAAAAAATATATCGTAAAAAATAATTATTGATAAACTCTTTAGCGAGAGGTCATCTTGATAAGTAGGTACGAACAAAATATAATTCTGCCACCAAGCAGTAACATGTAAACACGAATGTGGTCCAGTTTGAACGCATTTGACTCTATTTTTTTACTATTGACAGGCTAAGTGTTGAGTGACGGTATCAAGTATCTTACTAATGAAGCTCACAATTCAATGTATCAAAGTAGTAAGCGGTGATGAAGACCTAAGACTTTATTTTGTTAGGAAATTTCTGTGACTTTTAGGCACTGCTTTTTTACCTGCTGTAATCTTTAATCTTTCTGCTGGTGTTATCTCTTATAATCAGGAGAGGGACTAGTTTGTTGCATTACTTCTTATCATAAGAATTTTGTCCCACATAAAATAATAGATTTTTATGTCATATTTATCCTAATTCTGCCGAGTCGAGTGATACGGCGCAGCAGGGTCAATGGACGACGGACCTCGGACCAATTCGCGACATGAGATTGAATAATAAGTTGATTGCGCACCCAAGGCCGGGCGCAACCGCCATTGCTACGCGTGCCGCCGCCATTTTGGTCGCAGCGGCGTCATGCGCTCACTCAAACTCTCCTTGCACAAGTAGATATATAAATAAATAACGGAGGACATTTCACACAGTGTCATCTAGCCCCAAACTAAGCAAAGCTATTATCGGAACCTAATAATACTGACACTCTTTTTTACTTATAATACATGTATTATGTGTCCAAACACGCAGACACTGAACAAACATTTTATGGTGACTGCCTGATTGTGGTGATTTATTACTAAAGTTCTGCTTCGAGAGCTGAAGGGCGTTTTTTTTAAATACTAAATAAGTTTGCGTTTGTCCACGCCCTGCCTGTTGTTAAGCAGGATGCAGTCTACGATGAAGCACGCTTACCCAGAAAAAACCCTTTTGCTCTGGGTTTAAAGACACCCAAGTTGTACTTAGCAGGAAAAACAGACGCCGGCAGAGTTCCACATCCTTGCTGTATGTATTAAGAATGCGGAATCGAAGCGTTTAGTCCGTACGTGGGGAATATCCACCATGTAAGGATGGCGCTTTGATTCCCACCCGGACAAACATTCATATGACGATAAATGTTTGTGTCTGGGTGTTTTATAAGTATGTATTTACAAAAAAAGTATTCTGTCAGCTGTCTGGTTACCATAGTACAAGCTTTGCTTAGTTTAGGGCTAGGTGGCGCTGTGTGAAATGTCCTCTAATATTTATTTATCTATGTTCGTCACAGAAATGTTTGTTCTGGGCGGAAATCGCACTCACCCCTATAGTTCAAATAGCAGAGCTATTACAAAATCAGCCGATACTGCTCAGGATGCAAGTTTCATAGGTATTGTACCTAGCTAACTTATCAACTTACTTGCGTAAGTAGGGACTAGGTACATTAAATTCTTTTGTTTACTTGCTCTTGTGACCCACACTTCCCCGACATCCTCTATTAGCTATCAAATGAGCATATTATATACTTACTGAGCTTTTTCACTTTTTGACTGTCCTGTTAGCTCATTTGGTAGAATATCTGCTTCAAGAGTTATAGGGCGTGAGTTCGATTCCCACTAGGACAAACATTTATGTAACGACAAATGTTTGTTCAATCTGGATGTTCTATATGTATTTAACATACAAAATATTTAGAACAAAATGGATATAACTATTATATTAGTTATCTGATTCCCATAGTACAAGTTTTGCTTAGATGGCGCTGTGTTAAATGTCCTACTTTATTATTTATTTACAACAAAATTAGTAAATTATGTGACATACGATACAAATCAACAAGAGGATATAAAATAATAAATAGTCTTCAAATATTTGCAAACACTAACACATTTAGATATGGAAAAATTACTTAAAATAAAAAATAAAATTAAAATTTGCTTTCAGCACACACAAACACACACGCGCACACGCACACACAAACAAACATACGCACATGCATATACATACACACCGTCCGCACCGCACCAATCTAGTTTATAATCGCAAATGTAGGTAGTCCCCGCGAAACAGATCCTCACCTAGTGCAGAGACTTCTAGCAATGATGAAATTTTGTATTTTTTGTGTTTTTGTATTTATTATTTAATAATTTTTCACTACTGTCTATATAAATTAATATCTTACACTTTAATGGTCCCTTTAAATAACTAATGGCAATAAAATATTAATATTAAATACTTGTCTGAAATACAAGTTCAAATAATTGGTATGATCGTCGTCTAGTAAGCTCATTGAAATTTATGCCATAATTACCCGACTTCCCATTACCTGCATGGTACAAGAACTGAGTCTGTGTTTTCCGTAAAGTACAATAATCGGTGTCTTCAAATCAAGAGTAAACAGGTTCCTTCCAGGTAAGCGTGCTCCATCCTAATCTACAAAGTTGTCTAATAGATAAAAGAAAACGCGAAACAATAAAAAAAAATAGGGTGACATTTATGATGTTGCCTACACTTAAAGCATAACGTCGATATGCATTTCCTTCAATTTAAATCATTTGCCTAAAGTACAAGAATAATATTCTAGTAATTATGCATTTTAATATGCCAGTACCATAAACAGATTATTTCCTCTCTCTCTTCCTGTACCCCGAAATCTTTAAATAACTGGCTCCCATTGATATATTAAAAAACCCAAAAAGGTTTTTTAATACATCAATGCTGGCTCCATACGTACTGTTTAGTTTCTGTGAGGCGCTCAATAAAAAGTTACATGGCTGCCAACCTTTTTGCGTCGGCATACGATATGCAGTCGCCTGAGCGCTTAACAAGTACCGCAATAAGAAGCTCACAGTACGGGAGCAGTTCGTCGCTAACCCCGCAAGCCCGCGCCCCGCACTGCTCCGCAACACTCCGCAACAGACCCCACACCGCAGTCTGTCTGGATACGCTGTGGCGTTCTCACGCGTGTCGCTATTCAGTAACCACGGAACATTTAATCCTCGAATCTGTATTGGCAACGAATATCCGGCTGTGTTCGCCGTTCCAGCCCAACTATTACGCAACATGAATACAAACAGTTGCACCGTGCCCGATTGCGTCAAAGATCCAAACCATTCCTGTTTCACACTGCCGAAAGACCCTTTATTAAGGTAAACAAAGGTTTAGTAGGGTAACATTAACTAAATATTCGTTTTAAATACATAAAAGTAACTACTTGTTTAGACTGCGCATTGCTCGGGGTAAGCAACATTAAAAAAAAAACGCATCCTAATTAGATCAATATTCCGCCCTCTCGTAAAAACACCCTGTATAGCAAAATTAAATCTAAATCTTTATAACCGTTTTCGAGATCCCAATATATATATATATTTATATAGGTATACAATTATTGCTCGTCTAATAGTATTAGATAGATAAATAAATATTGGAGTGCATTGCAAACAGTGCACATCTCAAAGCTTGCACTATGGGAATTTGATAAGTGATAATGCTTTTTACTAATAATATTCACATTTAAGTTTTGCAACTGTTCTTTTGATTTGATTTTTTATATTATGTTATAACAGGTAAATTTTTTCAACAAATCACGAACCGCCTTAAATATTATATTAAGTTTTAAAAAAAAAAGTATTTTTAGCTTCATAAATATCGTGGATTAGAGATAGAGTAATGAACTATGAAAAATGTGCCGTGGTGGTGCCGGCGTAAGAACTGTACCCCACCCTCTCTACCCGTGGTTGCCGTAAGAGTCAGCTAAGGGATGTAATCCGGAAGATGGGCAACAGCGTTTTCCTTGAACAATCACACCTAACTGTGCTCGCCAACCCGCCTGCCAAGCGTGGCGAGTATTGGCAAAACCCCCCCCAGGAGGAGGCCTATGTCCAGCAGTGGACGTCCTATGGCTGATGATGATGATGGTGTGAATAAACTAGGTGAGAAATGTCGAGATCCGATGCCGAATCAAGGTGCGCGATATCGGACCGGCACTCACAAAACTTAAAAGGAGTTGGACATGTCATGCCGCCAGGCAGGGTGATGGTAGGTGGACTAAGGCTTTCGACAGATACAAAGCACACAAGTCACAGACAGATGTGTAAACGGAACTGTGGTCGCGGGTCGAACCTGGAAAAGATTGGCACAGAACCGGGACGAGTGGCGTACAAGAGAAGCTTATGCTCAGCAGTGGACCATTACGGGCTGGTGATGATCAGGTAGAGTAATAAATACAGAACTAATGACAAACTGTATGAGAGGAAAACGATTCCCATTTTTTATATGTACATTATTTTAGTAGTGTCATATATTTTATTTTTATTACGTATATTTATGATCAGGTTTAATACTCCAACTATTGTTTAATGCAGGGAATTTTATTTCAGAGCCAAAACTTCGAACGAAATGTGCAAACCAAAGGAAGTAGATGATGACATTCCGATTAAAGAAGAGCACTCCGATAATTTAGATGACGTAATAATGGAACCAATTGCAGTCGAAACGTCTTCTATCTGTATTGAAAAAGGACATAAAATAATCCCTTACAGCGAAACATTAAGACCTCAATTAGCGTTGTATGCAACAAAAGCAACACAATGTAATACAAATTTGGCTAATTATAATTACGTAACATTAAAAATTTACAAACTTCAAGAGAAAATACAGTTTCTACCTAAACATGTACTCAAGTTGTTCGCTGTCAAATTATATATAAAATACTCACAAGGATACGATATTTTAAGTCAGACTTTAAAACTACCACCAGTTTCAGAGCTAAAAAGTGTTTTTGATGGCTTCAATATATCAACTTATAATACTGTGTTCAAATCGATTCTTCAGTACAAATCTGAAAGTATGTCTGTTAATCAAAATAAATGCATTCTCTGCATAGGCGTAATAGATGTGAGGAAAAATCTTTACTATGACATTAAACATGATAAACTCGTAGGAGTTTGTGATATAAACAACACCCAAAAGCCTGAGCTAGCATGCAAAATGTTAGTGCTAACTATGCAAGGCATATACACAGACTGGAAACAACCTATCGGTATTGCATGCTTAAATAGTTCTACATTTGACAACTTAGTAGGAATAAATCAATGGATCGAATACAATGTCAGTATCTTAATGAGCATTGGATTCAAAGTGCGTGCTGTGGTATGTGACACCGATGATTTACTGATGACAATTCCATTACATCACATATCGTACCATAAAATCAGTTACATTCACGATATTTTGTCCCTGTTAAAATTGTTATTTTACACTTTTCTGACACACGACTACATATTTAATGGCAAAAGAGCCAAGATGCAGCATATTTTGGATTATGTCGAAATGGACAGTAAAATAAAGCCAAGATTATCTCCAAAACTTACTGAAAAAGTTGTAAAACCAGCATCAATTCAAGATATAATCGCAACGGATGTAATGGAAATTATAAGTTTACAGACAGCTGCAGCTATGACTACATATATAAACTTGAAAGCGCTAGGTCCAACAGCAAATAGCACAGTAATTTTGATAACTAAACTGAGCATGTTACTTGAAGTATTTTATACTAACAAATGTGATAATGCATTAAAAGAAATGCACAAACAGGTTCTACATGATACAATTTTGCTCTTTGAAGACTTCAAAATTGTTAATAGTGTAACGAATATAGAGGTAACTGATAAAGACACTTTCTTACCTAAATTCCAATCAACAATCAAGGCTATTTACGAGTTATATGAGAATATGCAACGGGAAGATAATGTCGTGGCTGTTCCGACACAAAGACTTAGCCTTCAAAATTTGAGATGCTTTTTTGATCGACTAAAGAATCTCAATAAAGATAACGAAAAACTGACGAGCAAGAATGTATACTTAGCATATAAGAAATCGGTTTTGTTAAATGTTTTAAGATCAACGTATAACAAAAAAAGTAAGGACTTAGAAACATATTTAAATGAATTTGAAAAAATGGTTGGTAATTTTAGATGCAATACAGACGTTACCATTCCTTCGGAACCTGCAATTAAGTCTTCCGAATATAATACACTGAACTTTAATAATAAGAACACTATCGTCTTTCTCGCAGGATATCTTATGAAAAAATGTTACGATCGTCATTCTTGTTGTCAAGAAATGAAAAATTACACTTTTATAGTTTTACAGGACACTAGTTCAATAAGTAAAATAATCCTGAAAGAGATTCAGGAAGGTGTTTGCGTTGTACCACGAGAAAGTTTTATAGAATTCGTAGAAATGATGGAGATTAGATTTCGAAGCTTTATGAGAAAGGAAAATTTTGATAGCAATAATGGTTTTATTAATGGCCTACTGAAGGCAATACAACCCGTGACTTTCTCGACGCCATGTGCATGTTTCCCGATGCTTTACGCAAAGAAGCTATACTTGAGGGTAAGAATTTATAACATGCTGAAATATAACAACAGTTGTGTCACAGCTTTTCCAGAGCGACATAAATATCTAGTCGTTAACGATTTGTAAAACAGTTATTTCGGGAAGGATTAAAAAAAAATTAAACTTAATTACGGATGAGAGTTAAAAATTACCACAACAATTAATCTCATGAATTGATGTAGATTTTGCTACAGATAACTGTCATCCGAGTGTACGTACTGGAATCCAACATCCATCATCTTATCACATGTCGGATGAATTGTCTTGAGTTTTATTTGTATAATTTATTCCTTATTTTCAGATTTATTGTATCTTTCTATCGTTACACTGCCAAAAACTTCATCAATATTAATCTAAGCTTGTATATTATAGCGTAGGTAATTATAATAAATGCTACAAGTCGGAACGGGTGTTTTTCATTTTCCTACAGGCTAAAAGAGGGATTCCCAAAGTGGGACCCCATGGGAACGATATCGGTTTCCCAGGGGTCAACATAAACGAAAACTGATTTTGGGGGTCGACGAGGTCCGAAATTCGACCTCTATAAATTTTTTAACACAAGTTCATATTTAAAACTCAAGATACTGTATAAGTTGTGTTACGTGTACCAACTAGTTATAAGAATGACTATTATTTTAATGATATACTCACTTAAATCAATCGCAAAGTTTTTTAATTGGTAAGTATTTTGTATCAATAGGAAGATAAGGATAAGATGTGGCACTAGCTCAGGGATGGCGAAACTTTTTCCTTCGCGTGCCAATATTTACTAACGAAATACATATATGGCGGGCCAAGTTGTTGCATTTTTGGCTATTTTATTTACCGTAACAACGGTGGACCGCGGGCGCCCAGTCGATAGCTTCATTTTTGGTTTTCGCTCATACTGCTCGCGCTAGCGAAACAATACGAGATTGTTTTATGCGAGCTGCGCACTGCCAATGAGATTAAAATTTCTAACAATACGAAAATTACATTTGATTTTTGTTTAATGGTCGCGGGCCTGATTTCAACGCCGTAATTTCCCCATCACTGCACTAGCTCATAAGATTCTTTTGTTTTCTGTACACCAGAAATATAAACAATTTTCTATTTCTAGTGTACACAAATAAGAGATTCTATCTATTTTGGTTTTATAAAATTTATTTAAAAAAAAATAGTATGCCCTCGAAATAAGGCATAAGTCTAAAAATGTATTTTAAGTACCTAAGTATAATTTATCATCTGTGTCAGGTAGCTGTTATCCTTCTATTACAAAAATAAAACATTACCTCGAATGTTAAGTTAAGAAAAAGAAAGCGGTTGGGTCTGTAGACGTTATAAAAGGGTCCGTAATAAATTCTTCTACGTATCGATTCGACAGCAAAATTCCTTGAATCTTCGAGCTCACTGCGATTAGAGAGAGACGAATGTACGTGAGGTAATCGAGATAAGGAATGCACGCCCTACTCGTATATTATGTTAGAAAACCGGTCTCGCAGACTTGTTATAACTGCAGAGGGTAAATAAAAGTCGTAACGGAGGCGAGAGCTGCTAACCAGTCATAATTATGGGAAAAATGCATTTGCACAAGCCTGTGAAAAATGGTCGACCTCCATGCTCTTGACGACTCGCTCTAGTTATCTAAATGTTTGAGAATAAATATATCTAATTACGTTATGCTACCAGGTTAGGTGAGGAGTGCTCGTCCGTAGCTCCTTACCAAGGTGACCTTGGTGATTTTATAATTTTAGTGTTACGATTGCTAGCTTTACTCTGATACTGTCATGCAGCCACCATTTTTTTTTCCAACTGGGCCATTAACTTGATAGTGGCGCCCCCTCACTCCAGTGTTTAAAATGAATAGTTTACAAAAACTCACAAAACTATGAGTGGCAATTTTTGTAACCGGGAGAATAACTACCCTTTCATAAATTTACATTTAGTGTCTGACAAAACACAAATCTCGAAAATAGTGTTTTACTAAAATGAAAATTAGATTTATTTTTCACTCTCATAAACTTATATTTTTTACCTTTGATTACTATATTATTTTATATTATATTATTTTGTAGCAATGATAGCTCAGTGGTTAGCGCGGTCGGTTCACACGCCGAAGGGCGAAGGTTCAAACCCCAATAATGTGCTTGAACAGCGAGGAGGAAAACATCGTGAGGAAACTTAGTACTTTCTAGAACTCGCATGGCTAGCTACCAACCTTAAGCTGGAAATCTGCCGCCAAGCACCTAACAGCATGTTCCGACAGCCTGCTTAAGAGCCAGATCCATTCCAGGCTAGCTGTGTTTGACCACACCTTCACTTAACATCAGGCGAGCTGTGGTCAAAACAACTAGTTTGAAAACACGAAAATAACCTTACTTTGAAGGGTCAATAGTAAGTCAATGTATACCTATTATAACTTAGATACCTAACTAAGCAGCGCCCTACAAGGAGTCTGAGATGCATTACAGAGTGTAAACCGGGGTGAAAGTAATAACTAATTAAGTTACGTAACGTTCCAAAGTGAAAAAGATCCCGTTTTATTGCAGCAGTTGAGACAAGTAATATAGCATTACAGTCAAGTCACTTATAGTGTTATTAACTTCGATGACTTTCAGAAAATCTTGACGTCAAACACTAGCAAATAAATAATCTTTCTAAGTATTAAAGCATCCGCCCTGGCTTTGCACGGACATACGTATAAAATTTCCGGGAAAGTTTTTCATAATGGGATTAAAACCATCACAATAAAATATATAGATTGGAAGAAGTAGAATACCACTTTCATCGTGTATATGTTACACGATGAAAGTGGTTCTGATATATTTTTTAGACACGATTGCACGGATATATTACTAGAATATTCACAATACTAAACGGGAATAGGTACGTGTAAATCACATTAAAATAATCTTATAACTTTTAAAATAAAAAAATAGTTTAAATTTCACCCAACTGCCCAATTAAAAAAAAACATTACCCAAGTTTAAAAAAAAAAATGACATAAATACGTATTATTTGCAATCTACAAATTTTATAGACTACTGAACTAGTCTAAGACTGTGTCGAGAGCCAGTGCATGGATAATACACTATAGACCACAGCCAGTGCCTCCTCCTGTTGAAATATAAATTTGTCTAAAATATGTCAAACAAAAAAAAATACTGGATAATTATTCGAATTTAGAAATTATGTCACAGGTTTATTATCAAATTGTTGACTAAAATAAATATAAAAAAACACACACACATATCTAGGACATTTTTGCATACATTGTATGTTGGCATGTGCGTGTTGGCCTATATGTATGTATATATGCATATGTATGTATGTGTGTGTATGTTTTATTGAAGTGTAATCGTTAATCGAGCAGTGACACTAAAACACGGGGTATCAACCATTTGCTCGCATATTAATCACCCCAGAACAGGCATTTAGCACGCATAGCACGAGCGAACGAAAAAAATGCAAATTGTCGTTTATGCCCAGCGACTAGCACAGCGGAAACGGTACCGCCGCGCGCTGCCGCCACACCACCGGGTTCACAATAATCACCATCTACTTATGACGTCCGTATTGTTCGAGTGAAGATGTCGACTTGAATGACTAAACAGTTTTTTTAAAGTATAAGCTAGGTACAAAGTGAGATTCAGCATATGCAGCACATGCTGTAGTAAATAAATATGATATAAGTGTAACTATGATATATGAGTATAACACAGCGCCATCTAGCCCCAAATAGGCAAAGGTCTCACTTCAGAAACCCTTTGAGCATAAATGCACCAGATGCGTTTGTTGATACGCACGCGTTTCCATAAAGGTAAACAATCTTAGTAGAAAGTCTGACGAAAAGATTGTTTACCTTTCTGGATACATACGTAAGTAAAAACTCGCTTGAAACTTGAAATCACAGAGCGTAAATAGTGATGTTGAATGTTGTTTTTTGGTATAAATAAATAAAAATTGTGATGTTTTATTCATGAAGTGCTGGATTACCTACACGAGTGTGGAAATTATGTGTGGAATTACGTGGCAAAATATGTATTTTTATGTCACTTCTAAAGCTCTGTCGCTTCTTATCCTGAACAGACCCTGACATATTTTTTGTGGCTTAGATTTATGTATCTTGATTGTTGGTCACATATTTGTTAATATTATTATATATATAATTGACACCGACCTGCCCTTTACTATTTGACTGCATTGTTAGCTCATTTGGTAGAATGCCTGCTTCAAGAGCTGTAGGGCGTGGGTTAGATTCCCACCGGGACAAACATTTATGTGACGATAAATGTTTGTTCTGTGTCTGGGTGTTCTGTATGTATTATAAGTATTTTAAAAAAAAAGTATTTTAGTATTTATTTTGACAGCCCTGTTGGCTCATTGGGAGTATATCTGCCTGAGCTGTAGGGCGTGGGTTCGATTCCCGCCAAGGACAAAATGTCTGTTTGGTAAAAACAAATGTTTGTTCTGTGTCTGGGTGTTCTGTAAGTATTATAAGTATGTATTTACAACAAAAAAAAAGTATTTATTTATCCTATCAGTTATCTGACTTCCATCACACAAGCTCTGCTTAGTTTGGGGTCAGATGGCGCTGTGTGTAATGTGTCCTACAATATTCTGTCAGCTGTCTGGTTCCCATAATACAAGCCTTGCTTAGTTTGGGGCTAGATGGCGCTGTATGAAATGTCCTCCAATATTTATTTATATTCGTCATAGAAACGTTTTAGGCGGGAATTGTACTCACCCCTTCAATTAGGTACTATTACTATATGCTATTACTAAATCTGCCGATAATAGTTAAGCTAGGTGGTCAGGATGTAATGTGTGGTCGAAGATGGTAAAGCACACCTAGCCTGGAATGGAACTGGCTCTCAAGTGAGGCTGCCGGAACAATCGGAACACACCGTTAGGTACTTAGCGGCAGATTTATAACTTGAAGGTGGTGGAAGGTTTGAATCTATGCCCTTCGGGGTATGAACCGATCTCAATAACCACTAAGCTGTCATGGCGGCTAACCTTTTTGTGCGGGCATACTACATGCAGTCGCGTACCTTTTTCGTGAGTGCTTAACAAGAACCGCAATAAGAAGCTCACAGTACGGGAGCAGTTCGTCCCCCCGCAAGCCCGCGCCCCGCACTGTTCCGCAACAGACCCCGCACTGCCCCGCAGTCTGCCTGGATACGCTGTCGAGTTTGTACGTGTGTCGCTATTCAGTAACCACAGAACTTTTAATCCTCGCCTCTGTATTGGCAACGAATATCCTGTGTTCGCCGTTCCAGCCCAACTATTACGCAACATGAATACAAACAGTTGCAACGTGCCCGATTGCGACAAAGACCCAAACCATTCCTGTTTCAGACTGCCGAAAGACCCTTTAAGGTATAAACATTTACTACAGTAATTAAAATCTATATAATATGTACCTAACTAGTTTCATAGACAAATAAATCATTCATTCATTCATTAAAAGTAACTATTTAATTGACTGAGCTTTGCTCGGGGTATATAGAATTCAAAATCAGAAAAACGCATTTTCTTAGTGATGAGACCCAACTAGATCAATTTTCTGCCCTCAAACACACCTGTATAGCAAAATTAAATCTACATCGTTACAACCGTTTTCGAGATCTTACAATATATGCATATACGTATAATATACATACAAATATTGCTTGTCTTATTGTATTAGATGGCTAAATAAATATTGGTGTGCACATCTCAAAGCTTGTACTATGGGAATTTGATAAGTGATAATGCTTTTTATAATACATACTAATAATATTCACATTTAAGTTTTGCAACTACACTTTTGGTTTGATTTTTTATATTATGTTATTACAGGTTAATTTTTTTCAACGAAACACGAACCGCCAATGCTATATTTAAGTTTCAGAAATGTCTTTTTAGATTCATAAATATCGTGGACTAGATAGAATAATGAACTAGGTGAGAAATGTCGAATTCCGACGCCGAACTAAGGTGCGCGATATCGGGTCGGTAATCACAAAACTTAAATGAAGTTGGGCAGGACATTTCGCCAGGCAGGGTGATGGTAGATGAACTAAGGCTTTGACAGATTGGTGGCCGCCAACTGGTAAACGGAGCTATGGTTGTCCATCAGCTCGTTGGGTAGCCATAATAAAAATCGCGGGTCGAACCTGGAAAAGATTGGCACAGGACCGGGACGAGTGGCGTACAAGAGAGGCTTATGCTCAGCAGTGGGCGATTGCGAGAAGGTTTGTTTATGATCAGGTCTAATACTCCGGCTATTGTATAATGCAGGGATTATTTTATTTCAGAGTCAAAATTTCGAAAGAAATATGCAAATCAAACGAAGTAGACGATGACATTCCAATTAAAGAAGAGCACCCCGATAATTTAGATGACGAAATAATGGAACCAATTGCAGTCGAAGCATCTTCTATCTGTATTGAAAAAGAACATAAAATAATCCCTCACAGCGAAACATTAAGACCTCAATTAGCGTTTGCAACAAAAGCAACACAATGTAATACAAATTTGGCTAATTATAACGTATCATCAAAAATAAAGAAACTTCAAGAGAAGATACAGTTTCTACCTAAACATGTATTCAAGTTGTTCGCTGTCAAATTATATATAAAGTTCTCACAAGGATACGAAATTTTAAGTCGGACTTTACAACTACCACCAGTTTCAGAGCTAAAAAGTGTTTTTGATGGCTTCAATATACCAACTTATAATACTGTGTTCAAATCGATTCTTCAGTACAAATCTGCAAGTATGTCTATTAATCAAAATAAATGCATTCTCTGCATAGGCGTAATAGATGTGAGGAAAAATCTTTACTATGACATTAAACATGATAAACTCGTAGGTATTTGTGATATAAACAACACCCAAAAGCCTGAACTAGCATGCAAAATGTTAGTGTTAACTATGCAAGGCATATACACAGACTGGAAACAACCTATCGGTATTGCATGCTTAAATAGTTCTACATTTGACAACTTAGTAGAAATAAATCAATGGATCGAATACAATGTCAGTATCTTAATGAGCATTGGATTCAAAGTGCGTGCTGTGGTATGTGACACCGATGATTTACTGATGACAATTCCATTACATCACAGATCGTACCATAAAATCAGTTACATTCACGATATTTTGTCACTGTTAAAATTGTTACTTTACACTTTTCTGACACACGACTACATATTTAATGGCGAAAGAGCCAAGATGCAGCATATTTTGGATTATGTCGAAATGGATAGTAAAATAAAGCCAAGATTATCTCCAAAACTTACTGAAAAAGTTGTAAAACCAGCATCAATTCAAGATATAATCGCAACGGATGTAATGGAAATTATAAGTTTACAGACAGCTGCAGCTATGACTACATATATAAACTTGAAAGCGCTAGGTCCAACAGCAAATAGCACAGTAATTTTGATAACTAAACTGAGCATGTTACTTGAGGTATTTTATACTAACAAATGTGATAATGCAATAAAAGAAATGCACAAACAGGTTCTACATGATACAATTTTGCTCTTTGAAGACTTCAAAATTGTTAATAGTGTAACGAATATAGAGGTAACTGATAAAGACAGTTTCTTACCTAAATTCCAATCAACGATCAAGGCTATTTACGTGTTATATGAGAATATGCAACGGGAAGATAATGTCGTGGCTGTTCCGACACAAAGACTTAGCCTTCAAAATTTGAGATACTTTTTTGATCGACTAAAGAATTTTAAAAATGATAACGAAAAACTGACGAGCAAGAATGTATACATAGCATATAAGAAATCGGTTTTGTTAAATGTTTTAAAACCAACGTATAATAAAAAATGTAAGGACTTGGAAACATATATAAGTGAAATTGAAAAAATGGTTGGTAATTTTAGATTTAGCAATACAGACGTTACCATTCCTTCGGAACCTGCAATTAAGTCTTCCGAATATAATACACTGAACTTTAATAATAAGAACACTATCGTCTTTCTCGCAGGATATCTTATGAAAAAATGTTACGATCGTCATTCTTGTTGTCAAGAAATGAAAAATTACACTTTTATAGTTTTACAGGACACTAGTTCAATAAGTAAAATAATCCTGAAAGAGATTCAGGAAGGTGTTTGCGTTGTACCACGAGAAAGTTTTATAGAATTCGTAGAAATGATGGAGATTAGATTTCGAAGCTTTATGAGAAAGGAAAATTTTGATAGCAATAATGGTTTTATTAATGGCCTACTAAAGGTAATACAGCCCGTGACTTTCCCAACGCCATGTGCATGTTTCCCGATGCTTTACGCAAAGAAGCTATACTTGAGGGTAAGAATTTATAACATGTTGAAATATAACAACAGACGTTTCACTGCTTTTCCAGAGCGACATAAATATCTAATCATTAACGATTATTGAAACGGTTATTAAAAACATTTAAACTTAATCACGGGTGAGAGTTAAAAATTACCACAAATAACAAATACTTTAATAACCTCATGAATTAATTTAGAACAGCTCAATAAAATTACACATGTAGTGCGAGTGTACGTACTGGAATCCAACATCCATCATCTTATCACATGTCGGATAAAGTATCTTGAGTTTTATTTCTATAATACCTATTAAGTAGGTAAGAGTAAGCTTTTAGAACTTCAAACTTTCAGATTTAATGTATATTTCAGTGTAATTATAATATATGATATCCGAACAGGTGTTTTTCATTTTCCTGTAGTCTAACAGTTACTCTTTGATTTTTAGACAGGTAAATAAATAAAATAGATAGTATTTACATTTACGTCCTTTTTACTTAATAGTGTTCTCCCGTCTGTTCTTAATCAGTAACGTGTTTTCCATTCTTGTTTGCCTGGAAAAAATCGCCTTTAGCGATAAGGGCGCTAGTTCATAAAATTCTTTAATTTGTGTACATTTTTGCCTAAAACAAACAAGACTGTTGAATTGAGGTTTAGGTTTAATGTTCATCTAAGTCTACGTATATGTCTGTCCAAATAATATCACCGGATGCACTTTGGAGAGTGCGTCATTTTTTTTTTTTTTTAATTTATTTATTTATGTAACAGTAATGAGACGAGCGTAGCGCTCTCCTGATGTTCAGAGATAACGCCTGTCCATGACCATTGCAGCTATACACAGAACTTTGAATAGTAAAAGTCCAGGGCATCGCTGCCTTGGCGCTCATTACTTTGAGACTAGATGGTTAGTCTCAATAGCCCTGTAATTTCGCTAGCTGCAGTACCCTTCAAACCGGAACACAGTAATGTTTGCACACAACTGCTTGGCGGCAGAATATCTGGTACTGCGGTGGTACCTACCTAGACGACCTCCTGCTTTTGAAATCTACCACCAAGTAAAAATCTTGTTCATTCTACTGTCAGACAGGACATCCAAGATTCTACAAAGCGACATCATTTCATGGTTGATGTTACAAAAAACTAAACGATTAGATCCAAGTTTCATCGTACTAACCGGTAAACAATGGAATTTGCTGCCTGAGTGGGTTTCCCCAACAATCTCGATAGATACCTTCAAGTATGTGAGTGAATCGGTTTCTTCAAGACAAGTGTGCACCATCGGTGACTGCATCCTCCCTTAACATCAGGCGAAATGACAGTCAAACGCAACTATACGATAATAATAATAATAAAAACCTCTTTCAGATAGATTAGTCGTGCTTTGTAAGTCAATCATTAGAAATGCAGTTTGTATTTTTACCCGACTGCCAAGGAAGGGTTACGTTTTTCGCGCGTATCTTTTATGTATGTAAATAAATTTCTTCATTACCTTGTATCTTTCAAACGGCCGAATGGATTATAACAATTAAGGTATCATTAGAGTCGTCTCAATAATCCAAGTGACTTTAAGTGACTGGCTAAAAAAAAACAAGTTTGTAGATTTTTGGCGCTAAATTGTTTACAAAAAAAAAGTTCTAAATCCATCCTGTGTTGTATCAAAATAAAGAATTTTAAAAGGTGATTACGAATATATGTATACATATATATAACTTATATGTTTGAATGTAGTTTGGAATAAGAAATGCTAAAAATAAAGTAAATTGTATGAGTCATATTTTTTCCTTTCATTATAGCTATTTTATTCACAATCGGTTTAAAGATTTTTTTAAACTTTTCAGCTTGTGCATTTATTTTATCCATATAATGATGTATATATGTGTATACACTATATAGTGTGAAGATCCTACAACGACATAAATTAAAACACATGTAGGGTCCAATAAAAATAAAAATAAAGTTGTACTTACCTACATGTATGGCTATAGGGTCTCCAGTCCTCCGCGCAGAATAGAATACGTACTGCATATAAGGTTGTATTAATGGCATTTACTCATACTCAATTACTAACTTAAGTACTAGATTTTAGTTTTTAATTTTAATTTAAGGTTACTCCGAGCAAGAAATAAAAACGTAAATATATATTTTATTATTAGATTATACCCACATACCTTACTGTATATTTACCGGTATATATGTTTATTTTAATCTGAAGCTCTAAGCGTAGTACCTTTAAGAAATAGGTTCTATGTAAATAAAAATTATAGCAGCGCCCCGGGCCTCTGTCGGGCTCGCATACTGATTCTTTCATATGTTTTCCTTGGGGGCGTTGAGAACTCATACTCGTAGATTACGTACGTATTAATCTTACGTTATCATATGTATTCCTATATTGAGAGTGGAGAAGTACATAAGTACCGCACCATATTTTGTGAAGTTGGCTCCGCTAACCTGTTTTTCCTAGCTTCGTTTCGTATCTGGGTTCTTCTATCGTGCATAGCGCCGTGGCGGCGCCACTGCCTCGTCCCCCGCTTGCCCGCAGTTCGTCGCCAGCCGTCGCGCGCATGTCATGTGTATTGGGCGTATCGAAACGCAGAAAGCTAACAAGTTTAATTTTGCATAGACATACCTAATACCATAATGGCTCACAAGCATATCCGTTGTTATGTTATGGGTTGCCCCAATACGGCGGTAGGGAGTCCGGATCTCGCATTTTTTACAATACCAACCGGTATAAGGTGAGTTTTTATTAATTATAGATATATAGTAGGTAGACATACTAAACTTACTAAATACCTACTAGTTATTATTAGTTATATGCTGAGAGTTTTGCTGGGGCGTTACCAGGAAATCACACAGCCACATTGTATTTTTTAAAAACTTGTGTGTTTTTTTCAAATGATTGGGTTAATTCTGATATTTTATTCATAGTGGCACCGTGGCATTATGTTTTTGTACATTAAGAGTTGAAAAATATAAGTTTTGGAAAAAGATATCACTCGTTCCCGCTACCATTTATTTCGTCTACTCCTGTATCCAAACATTATTCAGAGCAATTTTGGAGGCTTTAGTTTACAGATCTAAACTTACTTAAAATGTTGCTGTCTTTACATTGCATTCTATTAGATAAGGATAGCAACATTTTAAATAATAATTGTTCTGTCAACTAATGCTTTTAAAATTGGTGAGGTACGATGTGGCGATATATTTACTATTTACTTATGCCCGGAGTGTCATAGAATCATAAATCAAAATTAGGTCCCAATTGAAAAAAATGGGACTTATTTTTTCGTTTAAGTTATTATCTTTTTGTTCTTATTTATTTCAGACGTGATGCTTGGCTTCAAGCGATATTGCGAGAAGACTTAAGAAAAGTAACACCGTCAAGGTCTCAAAAAGTTTGTGAGAAACATTTCTCGCGTAGTGCTATTCTGTGTAAAAATTTGAAGAAAACTTTATTGAGAACAGCCGTACCATCGCGGTGTTTGCCATCTCCTGAAGCTCACAGCGAAATTAACTATGGACCCGATATACCTACATGTAGCAAATA
Organism: Biston stratarius; assembly: GCA_950106695.1. Lineage (NCBI taxonomy): Eukaryota > Metazoa > Arthropoda > Insecta > Lepidoptera > Geometridae > Biston > Biston stratarius. The sequence continues at coordinate 38,790,366 of OX467106.1, read as the reverse complement.
TAAATCAAAATTAACTTCGAAAAGGATGCAGACCGAAAATGATGGGGTCGATGCAACTGAAGTACCGGAATACGCTCTTTCAGATGTTTCAAACAGTGCTGGTTGTAAAGACGTTCTAAGCAAATTTTACAATTTATGCGACACACATTTGACAAAAGAACTATCATCATTACTTAAAGCAAATAATACCTTGAAATACAAATATTCCAAATCAAATCGAGATGAATTGATGCTACTTTGTTTTAACTTATACCAAAAAAGCCCACAAACATACAGTTTTTTTCAACATATCTATGATCTGCCAAGTCACAACTTAATACTTTCACAATGTATACAAATAGGTACGAAAATAAACAATACAGTCATGTTGACAATTAAAACCAGAGTTGACAAATTGTCAGCAGAGGAAAAAAACTGCTCTTTACTTATAGGGTCTGTTAATTTGAAAGCGAACCTTTGTTATAACATCAAAAAAGACAAAATATACGGATTCCAAGAAATCAATGGAGAACAAACTACAGAACCGACTACTCTAGCTTTAGTTGTGATGATAAGAGGATTATTTTCTAATTGGAAACAACTTTTAGGCTATATATTAGTCACTCCGAATGAAAAAGAAGACATAATTAAGAAATGGATTAACAACCTCATAAAACAATTATTCGAAATCGGACTGAATGTTCGAACTTTAGTATCCTCTACAAAAGATGATTGGGTAAACACAATACTTTGTAATAGTTCAGTCACTATAGATACTCCATATTTCGTCGTCAGTGAGAAGAAAATATACCATATTTATGATGCACCAGATTTAATCAAATCCATACGTAACTGTATGGTTTTATATGATATCCATTTTCAAGACAAGATGGCTAAATATGAAGACATTGTAAAATTCTACAACATAGACCAGAAAAAGACTTTGCCATATGCACATAAATTAACAGAAAGTCACATAAATCCGAAAAATGAAGAAAAACAAGAAGCAAAGTATGCGATTCAGCTTTTGAGTCAGACTGTGGCCAATGGTCTTTGGAACTACATGCAATTTGGGCTCATCGAAAATGTCAATGTAGGCACAGTTGAATTTATTAGTAATGCAAACGATGTTTTCGATATAATGAATGTATACAAAATAAATCGCGATGGCACTAAGTGTAAAAGAGATTTTCGTGAAGAAGAAACTCATGACCGTATAAAAAATATATTATTGTTTTTTCAAAACCTGAAAGTGATTAACCCGAAGAATGGAAAAGACATAACAATATCGTTAAAGGTCTTTAAAAGCGTTTTGATAACAGTAAAAGCTATTGCATTATTATATGATGACTTAAAAAGGGACGGATATTGTGTTTTACTGACCAGGAATTTGCATCGGAAAGTATTAGACGATTATATTAATAAACTGGATTCATATATTAAACAAAAACGTGGAAAGCTAACAACTATCCAATTTACAACAGCATTTAAAAAAATATTCTTTTTGAACTTAAAGATATTCATGCAAAGAGGGGACAGTAAAAAAGATTTGACAAATTTTTTATCTGGAATTAGTCAAATAAACGAAGAGATAACTCAAATCCCTGATGTTGAAGAAGATATATATAATATTTCTATAAAACCAGCTGAATCACTGAATAAATTCAACATTTCTAAAAGAACCAATACGGAGGAAAATGACATAGGAAAAGAAGACTACGACCAAATCGACACATCAGAGAAACATACTTTATTATATATTTGTGGGTATTTGTTGATGAAAGCACTAAATAATCATAGAAACTGCTTCGCTCTAAAACACTATTTGGATGCTTATGAGTTCCACTCTGAAAAATACCTACGATTTAATGAATACATAAAAAACAAAAGCAATTATGCACCTGCTGCAGCATCCTGTGACAGTTTTGTTCAGTTTGTTGAGGAAATAGATGAGAAATTCGTTACTTCGTTTGGAATCAAAAGATTATCTGAACAGAGAATAACTGATTTTTTACACGAGAGCTTTTCAAACATTAGTTTTAAGCCTCCATGTTCTTGTTTTCCAAAAAAATATGTGATAATGTTATTCATACGAATAAAAATATTTTACTTGATACGAACGAATAACAAGTTATTTAAAACAAACAAGCAAAGTAGGAAGAGCATTACGGTTCCTGCATTATAAATTAATTTATGTAAACGTTTTCAATACGTATAATTTTAATACAATTTATCATGAGAATGTGTATGTATCGTTGTTTTATTAATAGTTATGGCACTCTACGGTTACTCACAGGTTAAAGTACCTAGTCTATATTTAGGTATGATTATAATTATACTAAGGTGTAAACTGTCTGCATTCTAAATTACATCCGAATTCTTTAAGTTATTAAAGTGAAAAGAACCACATTTATGATTATAACATACGTATAATGTATATTATGTGAGGTTATACTAAAGTCGCAGACATAGCTCAGCGTATTAGCTTGCTGAAGTGGCAATGGGCTGGACAAGTGGACATATCTGTCGCAGAACCGATAACCACTAGGATGTGAAGACCGCGAATTGGCAAAAGTAGCGTAAGACGCCCTGAGACTCGATGCAGTGACGATATACGTAGGACAGCTGGTGGTGTCTGGAAGCGAAAACTCAAAGATCGGGCTAAGCGGCGTGTCTCGAGAGAGGTCTATGTCTTATATGTTTTTTGCAAGCCAACACAAATTTTAAAATTTGTGTTAGCTTGCAAAAAACATATAAGTCTCGGAACAATCAAACGTGGTACCTGCCTAAATTACTTTGTAACTAAAAGAGTGTTGTGAGAACTCCGAAAGGGTTTATTGTGATGGCTAAAACTTGGTCAACGTTATTTAAAAAAATACCAGGTTATAAAACTTGGGGTGTTACTAAGAAGAACGAGGGTTATTGTACTTATTATTGTGAACAACTTTTACTATGAGCACAACAGCTCTGTTATCGTGAACAAAATCAGCTGTTCCAAGGAAAGAACTGATTTTATTTTTCGCGATTTCATTGTGTAGGTATATCATACGAAAAGTTGTTCATAAGTAAAATGACTTTATTTAGTTTGCTTGGTACACTTCAAGCTTATACATAATCATCATCATACATACGAAACATCGACTCCAGAAGAACTCGGAATACTAAAGTTAGTATTTTATATAACTCACTAAGCTACACTAATTAATGCCCATGTCTTTATAATAAAAAAATAGATATAGGTAATTGTTAGCGTAAAATCGTGGGTGACATTGCATTCCAACACGATTTTTCAACGCCACCCGCCGTGATGCAGACTTGTTACAATTTCCCCACACCTTCAACAACCCTCACCCTGGGGTGGTGGAGGTCGCGTGCCCCAGCCAGTTTCGTCCGTATGCAAATTTAATGCTGTTATTCTTATTCAGACTTAACAAGGGCAGTGGGGGAGTAAAGTATGATAAACGGATATTATGTATATTAACGTTCCCGTATCCCCAATAATATGCATAATTATATAATTTTAGACCTGTTTATGTATACGGAATTCTTAATGGTAAATGTCACAAATCAAACTATTGTATGAGTGAATCGGTTTGTTCTGGGCAACCGTAATCCACCGCAGACCGCATCTTTACTTAACATCAGGCGAGTTGGCAGTCAAACGCAAGCCTAATACACTAAAATTATAAAGGCGAAAGTTTGCGAGTGTGTGTGTTTGTTACTTCTTCACGCTTAAACGGCTGGAATAATTTTGATGAAATTTGGTATGGAGGTAACTAAAACCCGGGATTACACATATGCTATATTAAATCCCGAAAAAATGTAGTGTTCTAGCTAGTGTGTAGCTGGTTAGTAATACAGAAAAATAATAATAGGGTTTCCGTACATAGGTAAAACAGTAGTAATTTATTTATTCCTAAAATAGTGAACCATAAACAACAATACAATTCTGAGAAGATACGTAAGAAAATCAGACCCGTAGGTGGGTAGGTACTTACTTGTTATAAAATAATATATTAAATCTAGAAGCCCCTCCATTATTTAACGTCAAAATATTTTATCGACAGCCCTGTTGGCTTATTGGTAGTAAGTTTTAAGAGCTGTAAGGCGTGGGTTCGATCCTACTCAGGACAAACATTTTGTACTGTGTTTGGGTGTTCTGTGTGTATTATAAGTATGTATTTTTTACTTGGTGGTAGATTTCCTTAGCAGGAGGTCGTCTAGGTAGGTACCACCGCAGCACCAGATATTCTGCCGCCAAGCAGTAGTGTGTAAACATTACTGTGTTCCGGTTTGAAGGGTACTGCAGCTAGCGAAATTACAGGGCTATTGAGACTAACCATCTAGTCTCAAAGTAATGAGCGCCAAGGCAGCGATGCCCTGGACTTTGTTTTACTACTCAAAGTTCTGTGTATCGCTGCAATGGTCATGGACAGACGTTATCTCTTAACACCAGGAGAGCGCCTCGTTTGTCTCGATAATGTTACATAAAATAAAAAAAATACACAAAAAATAAGTTGTTATGTATTCCGTCAGTTATCTGACTCCCATGGTACAAGCTTTGCTTAGTTTAAGGTCAGATGGCGCTGCGTGTAATGTTCAAGGCTGTAAGTCAAGTAGAATAATACTTGTGCAGATGATCTTCTAACCGGTCTGCATCACATGTTTTGGCATCTATAATTCCTAACCTTTGCGATGTATATAACTGCAAATATGTAAAGTAATATGCACAAATATGCAAAGTTATGCAAAAGGCGTCACACGATTCCCACACTCAAAATTTGCGACAGTCTCGCTAAAGGTCTCGCTCGGAGAATGCAGATTGCTTCGTTATGGAACATGTCGAGATAGATAGAATTTAGGGGCAGATTATGCTTTAGAATATTCTCTTTCTATGCTAATATCGGTTTGGTTGAATCTTGCTTTCGCTAAAGTCTACCGGTTTTGGTTTGTTTAATATAGTCACATTTTCCCCAAATACTGCCAGCTTGTCGCATAAAAATGTCTTAGATCACCAGCGTGATTGTTAAGTCTGAATCAGCTACATGTAATGGACGTTGTGACTTATAGAGGACTTTTCATTAATAAAATATATATTATAGTGGACATGCTGGGTGTTTGATTACTGCAGGTTACTTGATGTTAAGTGACGGCGTGGTCGAATATGGTTAACTCACCTAGCCTGGAATAGAACTGGCTCTCTAGTGAGGCTTCTGGAACACACCGTTAGATGTTAGGTGGCAGATTTTCAACTTGAGGGAGCTAGCCGACTATAAAATACCCTAGCATCATGCTACGGTTTCCTCACGATGTTTTCCTTTACCCGTAGCTCAAGCTCATTGTTGGGGTTTGAATCCACGCCCATTGGCGTGTGAAGCGACCACGCTAAACACTGAGCTATTAATGCTACAAAAATATATATTTCAAAGGATACAAATAAGAAAGGACACACATTAGTAGGTTGTTTTTTAATATGATAGGTTCTGACAACTAAGTGGGTCAAATCGTTAACGACAGCAAATTAATAAGCTAAGAATAGTTCGATCGATAAATGCGAATGTTTGATGTTGAATCAAAACATCTGGAATTGTTTATAGATAGAAACCAATTAAGTAAGTAGGACTGTTATAGTTCATATGATATAGTTCATAATAATATATTGACTCCACAGTTAGTACTTTGAATCTCATAAATAAGTCACTATGAGTTTAGTCACTTATTATAAGTGACTAAACTCATAGTTCATATGATATAGTTCATAATAATATATTGACTCCACAGTTAGTACTTTGAATCTCATAAATAAGTCACTATGAGTTTAGTCACTTATAATAAGTGACTAAACTCAAAAATAGCATTTCAAACGTCGATTTTAAATAAATAGAAATTATGATAGTGTTGATTTTTATCAGCGGTGATAGCTCAGTGATTAGCGAGGTCAGTTCACACCTCTAAGGGCGTGGATTCAAGCCCCAACAGTTTTGAGCTGCCGGTGAAGAAAAACATCGTGAGGAAATCATAACATGGTGGTAGGGTATTTTCTAGTACTCGGCTGGCTAGCTACCACCCTTAAGTTGAAAATCTGCTGTCAAGCACCTAACGGTGTGTTCTGGCAGCCTTACTTGAAAGCCAGTTCCGTTCCAGGCTAGGTGTGTTTACCATCTTCGACCACACCGTCATTTAACATCAGGTGAACTGTAATCAACACCTAGCATCTCAAACAAAAAAAAACTAAACTAGGTCTAAACTGGTTCAACGAAATGTGACATAATGTGACGAGGGGTGGGACGGTCCCTAAATTTTGTGACGTCACATTTCGAAAATTAATATATTTAAGCATTCAAAGACGAAATTTGCACTAAACTGCATTTTAACTTCAAAAATTCAAAATATTTTAAACTCTATTTTCATGTTCATAATGTTTAAATTGTTTTGTTGGCTTAGTATATATTATATATTAAAAATATTTTTTAGTTAAGTTAATTTATTAATTAATAATTTAAATGGAAATAAACCTCATTTCCTGACTGCTGTCCTTATTTGACAATTTTCTGATGTAAAATTGCATAACATGTGACGTCACACCAGGGGAGGAGTTGACACAAATTCGACCCGCTGTGACAAGACGGGGAGGGGTCAAAAAAATCATGAAATTCATGTGACGTAAGTTGTGGATGGCCCCTTAGTACAAGTTTAGAGGGTAGATGGCGCGATGCGACCATTTATTTATAAAGGAATTTTGAATAGTATTGCTGACCAAAGCATTTCTATTTCCACAGCCAAAGTGCCAGGACCAGAATAGCGATCCACTACCGCCAACATAGCGAAACCAATTAAAAGCAAATTGCTAGGTAAACAAGAGACCGCGGAAGCTTATCCAATATCCGAATTCCGTTAACAGACACAAAGGACTGTCGCAGCCACGTCGCTTTGTGAACATGACAAACACACTAAAACTAGTGGCGTGCGGCGGTATGGTTAACTATGTTGAATTACGGACAAAATCATAGGTGCTGTATAGTCATTTAGGTGTTGGTGGGGTTGTTGTTTAGTCTTAGGTGTGTTTAGTCATTGTAGTACGAAGCACTTACCATCTTACTTATACTCATTTTTTGATAAATAATATAATCAATGGTTACAAGTCACAATCGTTGAAAAATACAATTCAATCAATTAAATGTACAAAATTAATAAATGATATAGTTATGAATAGTTTATAATAATTAGGGCATTAATCTACTCTTGGTAGAAAATTGCAATGGTGGTGCCGGCGTAAAAATAGTACCCCATCCTTTCTACCCGTGGTTGCCGTAAGTACCGGATGTAATCCGGAAGATGGGCAGCAGCGTCTTCCTCGAACAATCACACCTAACTGCGCTCACCAACCCGGCTGCCAAGCGTGGCGAGTATTGGCAAAAACCCCCCCAGGAGGAGGCCTATGTCCAGCAGTGGACGTCCTATGGCTGATGATAATGTGATGGTAGAAATTCGTCTACTTTGTAAATTGTTTGCTCTACATGCCACTTCTTGGTCCTCGTTTTCAACGACTGCCGCATGCCGTGATGGCGCTTCTTAAGGGTTGGATGACGTCCTATGATTTTGGAAGACATCTCTACACCTAATTTACCTTTTTCTTTAATGGTTAACAAGCTAGGTATTTGACCACAGCTCACCTGAAGTAGACCATACCGTCACTTAGACGGTGTAGTAAAATACTCTTAGCCCCTGAAATAGAATTGGCTCTCAAGTGAGGCTGCTGGAACACACTGGCGGCAGTCTCAACTTGAGAGTGGTAGCTAGCCAGCCGAGTACTAGAAAGTACCCTACCACCGTGCTATGGTTTCCTCACGATGTTTTCCTTCACCGGCAGCTCAAGCTCATTGTTGGGGTTTGAACCCACGCCCTTCAGCCTGTGATATTAGAAGCATATGTTTCAAAATCTTCATGAAAGTAGAAACAACTAAATAATACACAACCCTACTTTATTACTGTGGTAAAACTAATCTAAATGCCGCTACCAGTGGGAATATTTCCCGAAACGCATAAGATATTCACGTTGTATGGCAACACCTATTTAATAGTTGTGCAACAAAAAAGTTAAGTTGCTCGTTTATCACTGTCATCTCTTTTATACACATGATTTTAATTTTAATGTATAGATATTTATTCAGCTTACCAAGCGATAAAGCTACAGATGTATGTATGTATGTATAGTATTAAAGGCGAAAGTTTGTGAGTGTGTTCGTATGTTTGTTACTTCATCACGCTGAAACGGCTGGTCAAATTTTCGTGATTTTTTTTATGGAGGTAGCTGAAACCCTGGATTAACACATATGCTACCATTTATAAGTATAGTGTTTATAAGTATAGTGGGTGTTACTGAATCTACTTCTATTACAAACTAGATTTACTTTGGGAATACAGATGAGCAATTTATATTTATTTTATAAACTAGCGGCCAAAGCAAATACAAATACATATCACATCATCACATCATCAGCCATAGGACGTCCACTGCTGGACATAAGCCTCCTCCTGGGGGGGTTTTGCCAATACTCGCCACGCTTGGCAGGCGGGTTGGCGAGCGCAGTTAGGTGTGATTGTTCAAGGAAGACGCTGCTGACCATCTTCCGGATTACATCCCTTAGCCGACTCTTACGGCAACCACGGGTAGAGAGGGTGGAGTACTATTCTTACGCCGGCACCACCACGGCACAAATACATATATTTTATTAATAACACCAATGTTACAAGACAATTCTGTAATATCATTTCAAATATATCATTAAAACACTGATTACAGTATGACAATGATTAAAAAACAAAATGTCAAAATAAAGTATGTCAATATAAAAAAAAAGTCAATATAATAAAATGTCAAAAAATCATAATTACTTAGTAGTAATTTAATAATATATCAACAAACGTGAGCAAAGCCGCACAAGTAGGTATACCCAGAAAACATACCTGATCGGGTACCTGTTTGTTGCTCCGTTGTTTTGTGTAGTGAAAACTAGTGAAGCGATGGCTGATCGTGGTTGTTTATTTGTGATTTCCAACCTTGGAACTCGGTAGTTTGGCATTCAGAAGTTCGTCTCGCGGACGAGTTGCGAAACATCGAACGAAAGCCAACGAAAGTAACCTAAGTTCGAGAGAATTGAGTGATCAACAACAATAGGAAAGTTCCAACGCTCCCCTCTTGTTTCTATTTGCTCGCTGTTCAATATTTCATAATAAATTAGTAAAGAGTTTCCATTTATGGACAAAATTACAAAGCAAATTATTCTTTCTTTTGATTATAGTATTCATCTAAAAGAGTTTTTATAACTTATCATCTACAGAACAACTTAACTTATTTTTTGTACACATAAACTGGTGAATTTTCTTCAAAGGTTTAAGGATTGTGACTATAGAAAAAAATATTCATTATGATGAGTACAACAATTTCCTTTCGGCTTACGATTAGTACAATAATTTCCTTTTGGCTTACGATTAGTACAATAATTTCCTTTCGGCTTATGATTAGTACATCCCAAGTTTATAACCCTATATTTTAAGCTAGTAAGATACGTTTATACAAATATTTTATTGATAACACCAATGTTACAAGTAAATTCCGTAATATCATTTCAAATATATCATTAAAAGAGTTTTAAAACACTGATTACATATCAATTATTAAAAAACAAAATGTCAAATTAAAGTATGTCAATATGCAAACATGTCAATATAATAAAATGTCAAATAAATTATGTAATAATAAGTAAATAAAAAAATCATAATTGTTTTCTCAAGTCAGTTTTCTGTAAATATACAAAGGAACTAATAAATAATTACTATAAAACAAAGACGCCGCCGCGCCGTCGAGATCGTTGCCGTGCGGTCAGGTTCCCAGTACACATTGTTTTCTATATTAAGCTTATGTAAGTATCTGTACCTGGATGACCGAGCTTTGCTCGGGTGAAAACACGGATAAAACGACGTTTTCTAAAAATGAAACCTAGCTAGATCGATTTATCGCCCCCGAAACCCCCTGCATACTAAATTTCATGAAAATCGTTGGAACCGTTTCCGAGATTCAGATTATATATATATATATATATATATATATACATATATACAAGAATTGCCCGTTTAAAGATATTATTATTAGATTAGATATCCACGACGAATACGCTGGTAATGGTTATTTACATAACCTGAATGTACATATACACATCATTCAAAAGAAGCTTATTCTACTATTTAGCACATTAAAAAGAAGGTCAAAGTTATAATAAAGCGGCTTTCAATAAAAACTGGTTAGACGTGTCCGCCCTTGATCAAATAATTATGTATTTTATACTAGGCATTTAGACGTAAATAAAATTGTAATTCATACAAGATTATTCATTAAAACGTTAACGTTTTTAAACAACTTTTTTAGATCTATTTATCTAAATTAATTTATAACGATTTATGATGATTGCTAAATGTTTATAAATATGCAAAAGTGTATTCCAAAAAACCGGCTATAATCTCATTAAACTACAGTTTTAAAATAATTCAGGTATTTCAGTTTTTATAACGCAAATGCTTTGACCCCGTTAATTAATTTAAAATAATTATACATGTGAGAAATGTTGATATTAAAAAAAGTTTTTAGATATTGCGTTATATAATATACATAATATTTATTAATAACAATATTAAATTAAATATTCTAAAACAGTTTATTCACACTACCCATATTTACCTTTATTGATAATGTATATTTTTATATTATGTATATTTTGTAGCGATGATAGCTCAGTGGTTAGAGCGATCGGTTCGCATGCCGAAGGGCGTGGGTTCAAACCCCAACAATGAGGTTGAGCTGCCGGTGAAGGAAAACATCGTGAGGAAACCATAGCGTGGTGGTAGGGTACTTTCTAGTATTCGGCTGGCTAGCTACCGCCCTCAAGTTGAAAATCTGCCGCTAAGCATCTAACGGTGTGTTCCGGCAGCCTCACTTGAGAGCTAGTTCCATTCCAGGCTAGGTGTGCTTTACCATCTTCGACCACACCGTCATTTAACATCAGGTGAGTTGTGGTCAAACACATAGCCTGTAAGCCATTAAAAAAAATATAATACTGACACTACTGAATGATGAAGTTTTTTTTTTGAAGGCATCACAATAAATACAAAACTCAAATACCGAATTAATCAGCTGTTGACATCTAAAATGTTTCACAAAAAAACAGAGAATACTTATCATATATGGTATCACTACATAGTATAAAACAAAGTCGCTTTCTCTGTCCCTATACCCCTATGTATGCTTAAATCTTTAAAACTACGCAACGGATTTTGATGCGGTTTTTTTAATAGATAGAGTGATTGAAGAGCAAGGTTTATATATATAATAACATCCATTAAATAGTAGAGAAATACTGTTATTTTTGAGGTTTATACCCGTGCGAAGCCGGAGCGGGCCGCTAGTAAGTAAATAAAGTACAGTTATTCCGCATACAATACATAAATAATGGCACTATGCTAAGATCAAAGATGATAGATAGATACATGTGGTATTGTCAAAGCTTCACATTATACTTGTATTCAGTGGATACACATACACTGCGCAGTTGTCAGTGATTTATATCATACACGTGGAGAATGTTTCAACGTGGAACCCCATCGAACCCCTTCGAGCCCACAGGGGGTGGGCATCCTGTGACGTCACGCCGGCTGTCGGTCCCAGCCACAGCGCAAAATGAAAGCACGTTTTATCTGCCTTTATCGCGGACATATTTCACTCAAAGGATAACATTCTACACTACGGACACAAAGGAGAATTCCGCTTTAATATTTTCTTTTTGTTTCACTCTAAATTGAAGTTGAATGTTAAGTTTCAACAAAGCGAGAACGGTTGGTAACAACAAAAACATAAAACTTTTTGAAAGTTGAAAAGAACAAAAGATTGCTGAGCGCGCGTATATATGTTTGCAATTATGTACTGAGCAGATAATTAAAATGACAAAGAAAAAGAAATTAACGAAGCAGAAAATCGTTTAACCTGAATAAGTTAAATACGAATAGGGGTAGCATAAAGAGCCATGGAGTAGTCCATTCTCGCGATCAAACTCTAAAACCTAAAAACAAAAGAGCTGGACAGGACATACTAGGTATAGTGATGACTGGTAGATTAAGGTTGTGACGAGTGGCAGACCAACCAAGGTAAACGGAGCATTGGTCGTCCTGCTCTATGATAGGTCAACGATATTGTCACCATTACGGGTTGAATCTGGACCATATTGACAAAAAAAAAATACATACAGTACAAACATCTACATTCGTCACATAAATGTTTTTCCTAAGTAGGAATCGAACCCACGCCCTACTGCCCATGAAACAGAGATGACTAACACGGTAGTCAAAAAACTAAATATGAATTTAATAATAAAGGAACAGTAAACAGCAGAAATACCAAGAACATTAATTTAACTACATTCGAACAATACAAAGGAACAATAAAAAGATGTAGACCATACATGGAAATTAAACTAGATTAGGTTCGGCCGGGTCGATACTTGGACAACTATCTAGTTTCACCAGGGCCGGATTATCCATAAGGCGGATAAGGCCTAGGGGCCCCGCACCGACTAGGGGCCCACGGGGGCATAGTCGATGGGGGCCAAGCACCAAGAAAAAAAAGTTTCATTTGTGACATTCCGCATTATTTACATCCGGTATTGTTGCTTTAAAAAAAATCATTAAAGTAAAATCGACTTTTGTAATAGAAAAAATATATTTAAATTGAGAATTGCATTGCCTAGGGGCCCCGATAGGGTTAATCCGACCCTGAGTTTCACTGATATCAATCGAGTAACATAATAGCCTGTCTGAGCTCTAGAGCGGTCTAGTTCATTAAGCTAATGCCGCCAGTCTACGGGTCTTGTCTTGAATACCCCCAATTATCGTAGGGACCGGCTTTACTCGAGATTACTCAGGTGTTCAAAACCGGCTCAAATCTCTGAAGCTTCAACGAAACAGCCGCATTGGATAAAAGGATTATTGTATTCAGGAATGTCATGTATACTTAATAGACTGTGGTCAAAACAGGTCTGACTGCTTGACTGGTTGCTGGAATGGTATTCATAATATTGCAAGCGGAAACCGAGTACAAGATTTATCTGACTGAAACAAACATAAATCTGCATACCAACATGTAAAATTAATTCATAAATTATGACAAGGATGATATATCTGACAAAGAATAAATTCTTGCATCGTACTTTAAGTTTATAAAGTAAGCCGGTCTACTAAAATAAGACTATACAGTTTTTTTGTATGCCGAATGACCGCTGGCCAAAGGTCACCAGTAACTGGATCACCAATGCCAGCAAAGATCGGACAGTCTGAATGGAAGGAAGAGAGGTTTGTCCCAGCAGTGGGACACTAGAGGCTGAAATAATAATAATATAAAGTAACTGAGTAAAACGTATGGGAACAAAGTGCACTGCACAAATGCGCTTATATGATTTTGAACTGGTAAGAGATCAGTATAAAAAAGACTATATAGAACTATAAGATTAGACTTATAAGAAAACATCTAAGATGCTTGGATGAATTTGTCGTAAATCAAAAGATTTCGTTGTCAAAGCATTTCCCTGACCTCATAGACATTTTACGGCCATTCTAAATCTTAAAGGATCTTAAACATCAAGGGGACTTTAAGCGCGGGATTGAATAGTAAAACACTCAGCTGCAAATGGACGCCATCTATCTCAATGCAGTCAGGAGTCAAAGCAATACCATCAATTAACGTTAAAGTATGTATTATTACTACATGTTCATTTCTATTGCTTGCCTTAATGACATTATTACGTAAGTTTATCTTTAATTTCCCCACAATGGATGGTTGATGTAACATCGCTTAAAATGCTTCGCCTAGGAATCTCTGATTCTTTATCAAAATATTTTAATATTGTGTCGTTGTTTCCTGTCTATTTGTCATATAGTTATGACAGGATGAATAATTTGTTTTCGCCAATCACTAGAACTAAAGCTTCAGAAATAGTAAGGAACAAACTGATTTTTTTTAAATTACTTGTTATAACGTTAGCTCATTACTAATCACATGCCGGAGAGCATAGGTTCAAATCCAAATTATGAGCTTGAGCCGTCGATAAAGAAGATATCATGAGGAAACCTTCAATCCTTGAAAGCACAGCGCTATAGTAATTACCTAACCTGTAACCTATAACGGGTAGTGCCTCAAGCTTTTTAGGATAAAGTTAACCTATAGGCCAAATACTTACTAGAATTTATTTTTGAATTTTTAGTTCCTTGTCCCAGATAAAAGCTTGTTTTTAAAAATATTTTTTTAATTTTAATTTATTTTACCTTTTTAGTAGATTTTATTTTATATTTTGATTTGATTTTTTTAGAAGTATTTTAGATATTGCTCCTCAAGACGAATCAATCAAGCCCAAACTCGGTGGGGTTATATTGTTTTATCACAGAGGTGCCGTGGCCACCTTCTAGCTTCATTATCAGACCCTGGATATCATCTAGGCATAAAGTGCTCCTCAAGACGAAATCTATCGATGGGTTCTCTGAACTAAACAAGTTCAGAAGTTCCTATGGCCATCTTCTGTCTCCATCATCAGACCAGCTCCATGGTACCATTACCATATATACCATACATACATTGGAAATTAAATAAAAGCTTGTAACTTGTAAAAACCAGTTATTCCATAGAAGAAGTTCATGTACCAAATTCATAGAGCAGTTGATTTTTTCGCGATTTCAGAGTTGTGCCAAAGTGAAAGTTATTCATAACGATGAGGGCTCTTTCAACTTAGATAAAAAGTGAACTTTTAAGTAAATATATTATACTAGTAGGTAAGAAACTTGAAACTGTTGACGTAACAGGCTTATGAGTATAGAAAAACACTTGGCGGTTAGCCGAGAAAACAGTACAAATGCCGCCATAGAAGACTTGCCAGATATATTATTATGCAAACAAGGAATGCTCATATGTATATTCTACAATATCTATCGAAAGAAAATGGAACTAACACCGTTACTTGGTGCTAATGTTTCCTGAAA
The DNA here is from genome assembly GCA_950106695.1 of Biston stratarius. Taxonomy (NCBI): domain Eukaryota; kingdom Metazoa; phylum Arthropoda; class Insecta; order Lepidoptera; family Geometridae; genus Biston; species Biston stratarius. Next base: position 38,775,315 of record OX467106.1, on the reverse strand, counting down.
ACTAGTATAATATCAGATAAAATGAAAAAGAAAACGGGAATAGGTTATACAAGAATACCATTATCTAAATTACTATAAACATACACCCACATGCTCACACACACGTATACATACATACACACATATACATATATACACACAGATACATACATAAACATACACACAAATGCGCCCACACACACACTCACACAAACGCACACACACACACACACACACACACACACACACACACACACACACACACACACACACATACACACACATACATACATACATATACATAAATGCGCCCACACAAATTCATACCTCACATATTGACACCCAAGCTTGTTTTTTTTTATATATTGTATAAGTTATGGTAACACAAGGCAGAAAACACGAAAATGTTTTAATGAAAATTTGAAGGAATTGAAAAAATACAACGCATCTGTGTTGCGACTAACAATACATTGTTGGCTAAAGCTCCTGATTACTTTATCCAGATCTATCATATTAATATAAGTATCATAAATTAATATCATACAGCATAATTTCCCGCAAATCTGTTGTGCCCACAAAATATGTATATTATACATAAATATTACCTATTCCGTGTACAGCATACTGTACGAAATTGAACTTTGATTAGGAAACTGGGAAAAGTCGAGAGATATTTAATCAACGTGCCGTTATTATGGGGATGTTGGTAATTATGCCATATGTCGAGACGCAAAAATAAAAAGCATGTAAAGATAAAAATCATCCAAAGGTAAAGGGTTTTTTGTTTGACTTATAATAATTTATGTTTATGCAGGTGAAACGACTGGCTCTTGACACACAGACTAGTTCGGGAGCTTATGGATCACCACAATTGGACGTCTTTATGTCAAACACATTTTATTTTTTATCTGAATTGATTTAAAGTATGCAATTATCCACGCATGTTGACATTATTATGGTAATTATATCGTTGTTTGTGACTAACGTATGTTAGTTTTCATTTTGATTTCGCGGTCAAATGGAATAGTTTACTTAGTCTGTGGATTACTATTAGAGCGTCACGACCACGATAGAGGGCACCCGCGGGGTCGAGGGCACGGCGCAGGAGTTGTCAATATCAACGGGGGTTAGAAGAAAAGAAGGTTTTCGATGATAGTTCAGTGGTTTGCGCGGTCGGTTCGCATGCCGAAGGGCGTGGGTTCAAACCCCAACAATGAGCTTGAGCTGCCGGTGAAGGAAAATGGTAGGGTACTTTCTAGTACTCGGCTGGCTAGCTATCAAGTTGAAAATCTGCCGCCAAGCATCTAACGGTGTGTTCGGGCAGGCTCACTTGAGAGCCAGTTCTATTCCAGGCTAGGTGTGCTTTACCATCTTCGACCACACCGTCACTTAACATCAGGTGAGTTGTGGTCAAACACCTAGCCTGTCAGCAACACAAAAAAAAGGATAGGCGTGAAGGCCGCAAAAACTGAGAGATATTAGTCTTTCTTTAGTCTTTTTTAAAAAATAATGTTGAAAAGAAAGGCTGTTACAAGAGTTGGACAGCATTGTAATGAGTATTAAATTATTCTAGTAACTTTCATTTTACTTAACACATGTTTTATTTTCATTTTTTATTTTAATAATCAGGCCAACGCGACAATTGGGGATTACATTAGCCTTAAAAACAAATCTTACTACATATTAATTGTACCTATAGATAAAAGAAAGCCATAATATCAAAATTAAAATAAATAATACAAAGTCAAAAATTTCTACATAACAAAATTGATAAAAGTCAAATTTAAAGGATTACAAACAATAATTTTATTAGGTAATAATACCAATTACATATTGATGTTACCAAAAGTCAATAACACTGACACAGAAATTCCCATTCATCATCATCATCCATTTCCTTCTTTCCAGCTATCAGCTCACAATATTTTAGACATTTCAACTGCTAGATCAACTTATCAAACTTGAATACAAAAACATTAAGTTCGTCAAATATTCGAAACTTTCTACAAATAATATTCCAACAAATAAGATGGGCAACTTATAACAGGATCATAAATTGTCCTATTCTATTATTCCACTCGCTGATGATATTCATAACTTTTACAAGTCTATAAAGTTACAGTGTTTTTGTGTTCAAAATTAACACAGGATTTGCTTATAGTTTGCCTTTAAAGTTTTGACTTTTGCTTTTGTGAAATATTTCAAAGTTCTTACCTGTTGGAGGAGGCGGAGGATCAGCTGAAGCGATTTGCCCGTTGCTCCTCACGGCTGCTGCTTTCTTCCTGCCGCCTGTCGTCGCTGGACTCTTCGTAGTCTCACGTTCGACCCTCTGAAACAAAACAACAGTCACAATATAGATAGAGAATAAATATTAACTACGGTACATCAAGTAAATACTGATACAGATCTGAGAAGATGGAACGGTAGTCGCAAATTGAGACGAGCATTTGGACTCATTAAAAAGTAATTTAGGTCACCGCCTAATCTCCGGCGCTCTCGGTGACATAAACGCGCTTTAACTTCTCAATTGTGAGGCGAGACGTCGCAGAGAACTTGTTTTGGAGAGTAAATTGTCAAGCAATGGAATTTAATCGATTGTGAAAGTCGACGTAACGATATCAAAAGGAGCTTCTTTAAAATAGAATCATTCAATCGTGAAGCGGCAATCTACTTATTTCGGCTGACGACGGGCGATCCCGGTCCGAATAACGCCAAGTCATGAGTCATGGCGTTTCATACCGAGTCGAGCTGAGTCACGACAGACTTCGGCAGGAGTGCGGGATCGCCGAGTCAGCGCCGCACCTCGCCAGCGCGAGCGGTTATGGCGCTGACTGAGCGAAACGGGCAAGCCGAGCGAAGCGGTCGCTGCTCCCTAATGCACTAACATTGATTGATATCCGATAATGATAAACTAAGCCTCAGTAACTGACGGCTTTGTTAACACTTAATAGATGCCTTTCACGCACGTCCACACATTCATCCGAGCCAGAATGAGGGCGTTAACCTTCTCAGGTTGAATTTTATCATTTAGAAACTAATCAATTAAAAGGAATTACTAATTACAAATCGCTGGCCTCCTCCGAGGAACAAGAGATTGTAGAAAAACATCTACTGAAGAGCGAGACAAAATAACTTTGTATTTTAATTAATGCTACTCCGGGCGTAACTGATATCGTATTTCGTAGCCGGACAAAGCATCTTTTGGAACGGAAACTAACGAAAAATTTAAGTAAAAAGATGAGACACGATGCTGAAAGAAAGCAATATCATGTATAAAACGAATAAATCATCACTAGGGCAAACGCAAACAGTGATCCACTTTGTTGTTGAAAAATATTAGCTCAGCTGACCGTGTGTTGTCATAACAACAATTTACGGCAAAAACATGCGAAACTTGGGCAATTGCGAGGGTGAGGGGCGCCGACCACGACATGGTAAGTACTCGTGAAAAATGGAGCAACGACTATATGGGGAGGTTGCCTCCCTAAGGGAGTTAGAAGAGGAAGGAGAAGTGGGGCCGACGATCGTGCGACTCCACTGTTTATGTGCACAGTCGAGCACCATGCTTTGACAACACGCTGCGTCATCGGAAAATTGACAAACAACCTATTTATATCGCGTCAATAATGAATTGATAGCCTTGCCTAAATTGCGTAAAAGACTTTTTTTATATGCTGCGGAATAGAAGATAAAGAACACATATGAATATACCTCTACTAGTAAAGATTTCTTTGTCGATAAAAGTAGATAGCAAAAAATAATCTACTATAACAAAACATATCAATCGAGTCAAATAATTGAAACAATCAACACGCGCTGGAAGTTCTGAAAATGAATAGAAAGTTTTGAAACGTTAATTAAAACTTTGCATTCGCAGTGAACGAGCGGGGAAAGTTATGACTCATTCAGCTCACTTTAATATTGACTTTGGTTTTGCAGACGCCATTTTATGTTACGTCATCTAAAATGGTGGTAAATGTTGTAACTGGCTGGATAAGTCGTGTCATTAAATGATTACACCGGCATGAATTCTGATATACATTCGACGTCAAGTACCTAACGGTAATACTTAAAGTTTAATATGTGCTATTGAACTTTTAACATTATGCAAAAGATCCATCTATGTCTTTTATAACGTTTATAAGCGGTTCTTTTATTCGTTGATTCTTTTTTGTGATCGAGTTACAACACAATAACTGTCAGTGTTGTTTACATCAACTTTTACATCAGTCCGCTTTGTTTGTAATTGGGAGTTGTTATACAGAAATCCCACAAATCGACAATGCGATTAATCTAGTAACCTGACTACATATATTAATAGTCGGGTAAATAGACGCAGAACGTTTAATCCGAGAAACAATGCAAATGAGGTTACTATATTTATAGCAAAGTATATAAATCTTTTGTTATGCAGATACTACTCACAAGAGCCAAATTAAAAAATAAAAATTCTGGTTTGTAATAAAACTTTCGAATTCGTAGTGAGCCTTGATGTTGTTACTGATTCTGAGCAATTCCTGTCACAAATCTTAACCAAGTCGTTAGACTCAGATTTTCAAAAAAGATATGAAAGAATTGCTATGAATCTGACAAATCTTGATGTTGGAGTGAAAGTGAATGCTGCATTACCTGCATTACGAAGAAAGTGTGGTCGTTACACGCCACTCATGACTGACCTACGCAATGCGACTCCAAAACTAGGCCAGGGCTCGACTTGCACAAGAAATGCATACTTAGCATTTTACTACACAATAAGTATAGGTTTACCACGTTTAAGCTAAAGCTAAGCAACTGTAATATCATTAATTTCGCCCACGCCCTCTGTTCGTGACTGCATCTATACGGATATACAGATATTAATGAGGTTTTCGTACAGTTTTTTGGCGTGAATCCAAATAGTTCTATACTTACAGTTAGCCATTAACAACTGGTAAAATATGATCAGAGATAATTGATACCACGAAGTTTTGTTTACAAAAGAATGTAGAACTAAACGTTATTGCGATATTTTATTAAAGTTTTGAACCGTAGTGCTCTTGGCAATATTTTATCGAAAACCTTTTAAATGCTTTCATGCAGAATTCGAGTCCCAATTTTATTTTACATGGGTATTTGGTACTTCGCATAAAAGCGAATGGTCGTTATAAATAGCGGCTCTCTAGATGCTCGTTTTCCCCTATACGGCTTTATGTTATATAAGGGTCCTTGCGCAATTTCATGTGTATCCTTCTCACTAATTAAAACCATATCTCAGTGTTTCCTAAATTCATACTTATATTCATTATTACACATTCAAAGTTAATTACAACAAAATCAGGAGCTTTGCTACTCTATTGTAATGATATATTACTATTTATTTTAGATTTTGCTTCAACAAGATCAACAAAAAGCTTTCCATTCCACCGATCAAAGATTATATAAATCTGACGAAGGTCATTCTACCGTTCGTCCACATTAACTATACAATACAAAGCCTATTCAACCCATCCATACTCTAGTGGATGTCGGTCGTACGTAACTGATATTGTGTATCGGGTCTTTGTGGCACTCCCTTTGAAATGGGTACAATAAACACGCCTGCATTGTGGCTCGAGTGCAGTGAACCAGGCTCGATCTATATAACGGGACAAGCTTATCTCAAAGCTAAAGAGTAAGGAACGTATAGACGCCTCCAGGGAGATCAGCCTTCCACTTCCCAGTGAGATGCCGTATCTATCCCTTATATTTTATTATTTAAACTATGTATATTTTTTAATTAAAACTGGTCTAAATTTATGATCAAAAAATATATGTATTCTTTCCACAGAACTAATTGTTTTTAAGTGGTTATAAATTTAGTTTCCTCTTTTGTTAATTCTAGTAGAGTATACCCGTAGGTAAAATAAGATAGCGCACTGTATTAAGATAGTTCTAACAATACGGATTGTTGTCAGCAAGTCTTTCGAGTACTTACACAAAACCAATTATGAAATATATACTTAATAAGGAATTATATGGAAACCACAAGCGATGTGGGTCGGCAAGATGATAAAGAGAAAGACCCGTTTTAAGAAAAAAAGAAAAATTACAATATTATAAATGACGTATTGATCAAAATTGTAGGTTTCATGAGAACACAAAAAGTAATGATAAGTCCTGATCAGACTGCCAGTACGCTTATTCACGTCCAAGTAATCCTTTATTAAACCTTACAACGACGGGCACTGACAATAAATTGAAAGCAACTCATAAATCCGTCACCCCTCGTATTAAAGCCATAGACTGTTACGAACAGGTGAATGTACCAATAAGCACCCCCAATGTGATTTATTTACAACTTCACCTTCTGCGTATTAGAAGTAGAAAACAAACAGAGTAACATCTTCCAAAAACGCAATAAGTACCAAACACCTTTTACCACATGCATGTTTGAAAGTCTAAGTCAGATTAGCAGCTTGATGTTACTGACGGAATATTCGAGTAGGTTGTTAAGTTAACAGAGCAATAGAGCCGAAGTAGAAACCTTACGCTAAGGCAGATACAGATTCCTCGCGATATTTTTTACCACTCATTATTAAGAACTGAAGTGATATACTACACCGGTCCCTTAACTACACCAATCACCAGTTTGAAGGGTACTGCAGCTAACGACAGCTTACATGGCGGGCTGTTGAGACTAACCATCGAAAGTCTCAAAATAATCAGTGCCTTGGATTTAGTTTTGTTACTCAAAGTTCTGTGTATCGCTGCAATGGTCATGGACAGGCGTTACCTCTTACCGTCAGGAGAGCGTATCGTTCATCTCATTACAATTACATAAAATAATAATAATAAGAAGTAGGTACATACAAGCACAAGAGGCGCTTATCGTAACTGTGTTTCTGTAAATATTCTACGCGGTTGCTCTAAGCTCCCAGGATAATAACCATCATAACATGACCCTCATTCTGTAACACGTCTTGATGAATCCTACGAGAGACAAGATACACGTGAACACAACAGAGGTCTTGATTGATTGGTCAATTTGTGTAAGGTTAACGGTCTGTTAGCTCGTTGAAGAGTTACAAAGACATGAAATGAAACGGTAACGGTATTTGAAGCTCTTGATGAAATAATAAATAGTATTTAATTTTTTTAAGTTAATAATTATTTTATTGAGCTGTACGTAGGGCTACATACAAAAATAATTGAGTTTGATAAAGGATTGATTTATTTTACTCATAATGATCCATATATTAATATGTTAATTTAATTCTGTCATCGATAGTTCCCGTGAATGTGTAGTGTACGAGTATACCTTGCAGTAGAAAAAAAACATGATATAGTTTTTAAAAAATCTTTATATTTGATCTCTCATTTATTTTGATAGTCCTACTAATATTATAAATGTGAAAGTTTGTATGTTTGAATGTTTGTTGGTCAATCACGCAAAAATATTCATACATGTAAGTATCCACTTGAAATTTGATATAATTATGAGTCTTCCGGACATAATTTTACTCGGACGAGGTTCGAGCGTCAGCTAGTAAATACATAATATAATCATATTATGCACTTATTATCTAATTGATTATTTACAAATCTAACAATTTTATAACGACAATAATGTATTATTGTAACGTAAATAAAAACGACGTCATAGTCAATTAAGCTTAAAAACATTACTAAATAAGGTAAAAACAGGTGCCAGACAAAAATAATCTACTTAGGTTATGACTAAATTATGATTTCAGAAACGGTAGTTACCACAACAAACCGCTTCTTCAAGGGTGTTCACTATACCTATAGTGTACACGTCTAATAAAAAAACACGGTTGCATAATATTGTGTAGGTAGAACGTATAGCTAACAACACTCACACAGAGATCTGACCATAGTTAACATTATGCAATGCCTGACCTTTGTTTAGTTGCTAACATACCATTTACATGGAAGCAAGTTTATATGGTGTGTGGAGCAGCTAATGTAAACTAACGCAATATACTTACCTTGTTACATAACATCACACATTTCTTTGAGCCTGTTTCTTTGGTAATTGGCTTTGGAGGATCACTGGGGTAATCTCCGCTAACAAATTACTTTCTTTGATACGTTATCTTGGTAATGCGTAGTTATTATTATATATTAGAAATGGATTAGCTTGTTTTTGTGCGTTCTCGGTCTTTTTAATCTTGATTAAATATACTTATTTACGTATGGTTTCTTTTTTTTTATATCCCATTTTCTTATTACCAGTATTTGATTATGCGTAAACAATTAATTATTTCTTCGAAGAATATAAAGTTAATTTATACCTATTTGTGTAAATAAGTAATCTAGTCTGTATTATCCTTAAGAGTTTAAGATCACTCATTAAGCCGTCTTAAGGCTGGACCATTCAGCCTATACGACCGTACTTATTTTTATAGTCAAGTTACTAATTTATCGTCTACAATTTATGCTATTATCTTTACGGCTTTGGTATAGCCACGCCTTATTAATCGAAAGATAATTCTATACTTATCATTACTTATCTCAAGTGCCAACAATATTATCTTATTAAAAACACCTGTGTCACCATTCTTGGCAAATTGTGTCATTATCTGTCATTACTTAATTACATGTATGTGTCATATTTATCATATCGCATTCTTTTATCGGTAAGTATTTTACGTGAAATACTTATTGTATTATCGAATGTACAGAATTAGTATTTATTTATCAATGTCAGTTTTTGGTAAATCTATACCTATTATCTTTTACATGCCTTTATGTAATTGAGGGTGTATATTATGATCAACTGATATACATTATTTTACAAAGTAAGTTGTGCCCTCATGACAGGTAGGTTTTCTTTCATTCCCGAAATTTTCGTTAGAAAAACATCAGTGAATATCCTGAGGCAATTTCTAATGTTCCTGGAATGTTATACATTTATGATTCCTCAATTATGATTTATAAATAGACATAAAACATTTTGCGGAATACAAAGGAATACTGAAAAGAATATTGCAAGATATAAAATAACTACTTAGTTACCGAAAAATTCCGAATACCGATTCATTGCATGTAGGAAATGTCAAATCAATTACATTTATACAATTTTATTAGTTTCTGTAAATATGCTCAAGTCAAATGTAGTTAATGATTAGAGACCATAACAATACCAATATTAAAAAGTTGTGGAGAAGCCCGAGCTATACCTCTAGGCTAGCAGGCAGGAGGGGTGCGACCGACCTGTCGAACCGGTTCCAGCCGGTTCCTCCTACAACCGGTGCCAGGGCTAGCATAGCTTCGCTAACTAGATAATACACCCGATATGGTCAACGACCAGTTATGCGGTATAGACTAGCGTTGTTTTTATTTGAACCAGTCTTTTGTGTCAGTTGGGTCTTCGAAGAGTGTTCTTGAACTGTCATTTTTTATTATGTAATTATAAAAAAATAAAGAGAGTTTAATGTAACGCTGCAACGTCTATAGTTAAAAATATAATATGTATGAAGGTAAAATAATAAGACGTTGAACTAAAAAACACTCGTAAAATTCATTAAAATATATTCCTTGATTTTTATTCAGTTAAATAAGTCTAAGAGACGAAGATAAAGTACGTTTGATATAAACGATTCCGATTAAAATAATAGACATCGACAGACAGATAATGATAAAGATACTTAAAAACCACACAACAACCTCACAACAGCCGTTATAAAATAAACACTATACTTAAGGGCATAAGTAATTAAGCTACGTAACCGCCTCAAAACTGGGTCAAAACAATAAAGAAGAGATTAATACTTTAACTATCTTTGGAAAAACTCGCTTGGTAACATTTCAACGCTCACGAATGGAATTTTAAAGCGAGCGGTTATTTAAAAGTTAATAGCAAGGTTAAAGCTGAATTGTAAAGTCGAATGCAATTCTGACATTTATTGCGAGTCTAATATGAAAACTTTGAACTGCATTTTAAAGTCAAATAGCAGAATAACGTGAATTGGAGCGTTTATATAGCTAGCTACATATATATTAATAATGGTAATTAAAATGCATAAAAGTAGAGTGGCTCACAATTTAAATTACTTCAAATACCGATTACTTGAACAAATAAAACAAATCTTGGTAATTATTTGTACAACACTAGACCAAATAATGGCAATAACAATTCGAAACAAAAGGTTTACGTAACAATTCTTCTTGAAAACAATCGCGTTAAATGGGAGTATAAAATATGAATATAATGGAGCCGTGACCGACTCCGGCACTAATTCCCTCGTTCCATCTCAGCTGTCACTATAAACTGTGTATCAAAATGGTATAAAACTATACACTCTGAATAAAAGTATTTTTATACGAACAATTGAATTGCTTGGGAATTTCGCATGCTGATGTTACGAGTTTATTGTCGTGATAAACAAACGGAATCACAAACACATTAATTGAAACTGACGATTCCTAACAATGGGTCTTAGAATAATAATTCTGGCTGAATTCCGTTGAGAATGTATGCCGTACTTTATAAAAAAGTATCATATCATCAATAATAAGTCCGTCCATAATTATATATATCAAGATTGAAATATTGTGCATTTATTTAAGACTAACTGCAGCTTAATTACAAAATCTATTGCCAAAAAGAAGAGCACGAATCTACATGATGTAAATATCTTATTTTCCTGAAGAAACTCGTGCGTTTTATCGCAAAAAAAATCTAACAAAATCGTGACTGTACCTATTCGGTATGCGAGCGTAATGGGAGGCTCGGTCGTTGTCAGACGAGATTTATTCACGTGCAGACCGAGCGACGCGCGGTGGGCGTGCGTGGGCTGCAGACAAAATCGAGATCCTGGCAATCTCGACATGACAGCACCGCCTTTCGTCCGAGCATGTGTCAAGCCAAATTTAGACTTTATTACCCTTTACGGACATGGACAATCTCGACTCATCTCAGACATTACACATCACATTTCGTAACTGCTTCACCTAAGGCTACAACAATGGCGCTAACTACACCTGTCGTTTTAATGCTTACGTAATAATCGAACTGACCTTTAAAAATCTCACAACGTGAAATTCAATAGAGAAATTACAATTGAGAATGTTTATAAATAATGCACACCGTCGCGGTGGCCTTATCATCCGGAACAAAGGAACAATAACGACTAACAAATAAGTTAGAAATGAACAAAAGCAAACATCGGTCTGTGTCAAACGAGGCTCGGCTATTCCCCTCGCTTCCAATGCGAGCGAGCCAGTGCTATGTAATAACAACATGGCGGACGGACGTAGTGTGTGCGTGGATTATGATTTATGATTAGAGATGCGCAGCAGCGGTCGGCAGAGTGATCTAATTACGGACAAAATACGAACACCGAAATCGTGCGCATTACAATTATAATATTTTAATTGTGACTATGTGACTAATCTAAAATTATGGTATGGAATAGTAGGTAAGGTAAGCAACAAGTTCCATTGCTTTCTCCAATTCCAAATCAAACTAATTGTTGCTTCATAAATTATAATTCCTAGTTTTGCTTAACAACGTTCTGTTTTAAGTTTAGGTACTAATTAAAATCATTCACAAGGGTTCACTGAAAGATCAGCGCTGGTGTGTATGAACACCATTATGTTGAGGTGAGCCCTTATTTTGTAACTATCTCTATTTTGTCTCGGTTTGTTTGTTTTTGTTACAAAATAAAGATTTATTTCTTTCATTGATGAAATTATGTACTATGAAATAATCAAGGAATTAGTATTATGTGAATTTATTATTAGGCAGGTGCTCGAATGACTTTCCTGCCATCAGGGTGTGGCTATCACCATTTTGTATGCGGTGAGCCTACATCGTTGCATGCGAACCTATTTATACGGTATGCCTGTTACATATGCATGTGCTGGCAGCAGTATTCATGCCATTATATGTTAATTAGCTTTCTGATGCATGATCACATTGATCGATGTTGCAGATTAAATTTATGTACAGGCTGATAACGATCAATGAACAAAGGAAGTGATACTAATTACCGTACTATGTATGTATTTAGATGTGACACATTATACTGAGAAGTAACTATATATGTAGTACATTTATATCTAGCTGAAATAATGCCACTGACAAGTCAATAACAGAATAATGTTAAGAACAAGTAACTCCCAGATAATACTCATTACAATACTTATCACAACTTGTACAAAATAAAATGTGAGTAGAAGCTACAAAAATATAAATATGTAAAGTAAGTAGGACTACTAAAATAAATTAACACAACGAAGCAGCTGTACACTCGATGAATAATAATATCGATAAAACTAAAGTAAAAAAAAAACTAGTCATAGATACTTAGTTTGCAATTGAGCACATATTAGTTTATTAAAGGCAAATAATAAACATCAGGCCATAACTACATAAAAATTATAGTGATAAAAGCCAACAGCTAATGACAGAATAATAAACAATGAGTCATAGTTAGTACCGGTGGCGTCAGTGGTGGGGAAGCTCCACACTCCACAGTGGCCACAGAGCACGAAAATCACTTTGTGACGACAAGAGACGTCGCGGAAACATTCAAAATTCGAACAAAACAGGTGACGCTAGGACGGTGAAAGGTAAGATGCGTTGGGTAAACCGTTCCGAGCCGACGAGTAACCGAGCGTTGTAGTGCCGGCGCGGGAGAATGGCGCAAACTGACGTGGGGAAGAGGAGGGAGCCCCCCGCGCGCGCCGCCCTCCCCTCGAGCTCGAGCAGCGGCCCGGCCACCAGACACGAGCTTGCATAATTAATTATATTTCACACACATTGCGCCTTCCGTTCATGCAAGGTCATCTTTTTCGTGATACGAATTGCCGATACTGTATCTGAGTCAACTACTTACTCATATTGGTTTTACATATACTATAATGCCTAATAGATTCTTTATTTTACTTCATATAATATTTAATACGCTTTTTATTTTTAAGTAGCTACCTAGTAATTTTTATTTCGTTCTAAATCCATTCATAATATATGTATTTATAAAAAAAGTATCTAAGTATCAATTATCGAGTTTCCATAATACAAGTTTTGTTTAGTTTGGAGCTATGTAAAAATTTAGTCCAATTTTATTAGCAACCAGAATAAATTACTAACTTGAATATAAATCCAATTATACAAAGAATATAATTTAAATTGAAATAGATTAAAGAGGTAAAAATTTGGTAACACAGAAACAGGTAACTCGTTTTTACTGATATAACTTGAAAATAACATAAAACATAAAATCGATACGACATTTTACCGCAATATTTCAATTCAAGTTATATAACTGAAAAATTTAATAGGTAACAAAGAGATGATCACATTCACAAAGTCACAAGTTACGAATATAATGTAGAACTGAACTAGATTAGATCTTAAAACTACTAGCGCAATATACCTAGTATACAATATTAAAATATCTAAGTTCTAAGACTCAGCCGATACGCCGAACCTGTCATCCAAGCCAAAACGTGCATTAACCTTCAAAAGAAACAAGAGCAAAGTATCGCGTTAATACGGATCCTTTTGACGGATTTCATAGGGGCCGGACGGTCGGCAAAGCGGAGTAGGGGAAAGGGGGTTGTTTCAGCCCCCGGGAGCGCCAGACGAATCCCGGCAAGCACTCGTCGCGATCGATATCCGTATCCGCTGCACACTACCAGAACTCACATTAACTAACTCTACTGGCTGAGGTGGAAAGTCGGCCGTTGTTGTTGCAAACTTTACCGATTACAGTTCGACGAAGTAAACTCTCCCTCTTGTTGTTTCTAAATGAATCAACAACTCGTTAACAGAGTTCGTAACGTATTGGCATTAACAAGGGTACCGATACAGAACTGTTTATTAATGAGTTTGAAGTTCAAGTTGTTTCAAAACTAACTCAGTCAGTATGCATGAGTTAGATTTTGCATACGCAACATTAAAATGAATTAAGCTGCATACAGACTATTTTAGTTTATTTTGCAAAACAACGCAGTGACGTATATTAACTTGACTCTCGGTAAAAGAATAAACATACAACACATGTAACAAGCGTCACCTTACATAATACATACACAATTCCAAGAATCGTGTCACTGAGACATGTCGAGGTACTGTTATTGCTTCCACCTAGGGATATGAAAACCTCAGATTACAAGATACCAATAATACCTACTGCTATTATAAATGTTGTAACTTAATAATAATGTTACCGACCTCTCCAAGCAGGTTTGGTAGCCGACTTTTAATTCCATTTCCTTTATTAACTTTTAATTTACTTCGCTACTTCCCATGACCTTTTACGACCTCTGGCTCTTGCTACCTATTTAGGTCGAGTACGCAGAGCCTTTGTCTCCGTCATCTTAAACGGTTTTATAAACAAGAGTACCGGATTATTAAAATTTCGTTAAAATATCATTCAATGACCTTTTGGGTTTCTCCGTTCATTCATCCAAATAAAACAAATAAGGGCACGAGGCTCGAACGGCTCAGAAATGGACACGGCAATGATAGCAAAATAAATTGCAAATGTCGGACCATTAATCTTCTTTAAATTGTCACCTGTGACCTCGATTCGGAGTAAAATGTCCTCTACTAACTTTATGACTCTGCTTAGCAAAGATATTAGAACTCTAGATTCTTACTAAAAGTAGCAATACGGTAATTAAAGGTCACAATAATGCTATTATACTAAATGACGTTTTGACAATTTAATATAGTCAAAAAGATTAATGAAACGGTTATTAAGCGCCATGACTTTGGTTAAAAGGCAAAGTAAAGGCTAAAATTTTGCCATTGCCATTTGTTTTAAATCAGATAATTTTACAGGTTTTGGTTTGAAGACACTATAAAAGATATCATGATAATTAGCCTATCATAGACCACTGCTGGACAAAGACATCTTCCAAGGCACGCTACTTAGCACCATCTTCAGCTTTTCACTTCCAGCCACTGCCAGCCAGTAAGGACTTACGTATATCGACACTCTATCGAGTCTCAGGGCGTCCTACTCTACGGTTATCAATTCGTGGTCTCCTCTCTAAAACTCGTCTACCCCAACGGTTATCGATTCTGCGATATGGCAAGCCCACTGCCGCTTCAGCTTGCTAATACGCTAAGTTATGTAGGTGACTTAGGATCTATGGCGAACAGATAAATGAAAAAAAAAAAAAACTTTAAGAGGTAAGCACAGAAAAGATAATTTATCTAGTAAAAGTAAAAAATTGCTATTTCGAAAAGTGACTGTGGCAAAATTTTGGTCTACTTAGAATTTGGCTGTACTATGAATGCATGAACCATTAGAAATTAACACAAAGGATAATACATATGTGAAGTCAAAATAATAGATAAGTATTTCCACATGGCAAAACATGAATCAGAGTATAAACACACGGGTGCCGATACGTCAGAACTTCAAATTGACAAAAACAAGCGTGCCCCAGAGCCAATTCCAGCGTAATAGGAAAAGTTTGGATCGATTCATGCGCGGAACTGTGGGTCGAGAGTTTCCACTTGCATATTTTGTTACAATGCTTCCACTTTAGCTTTGCACAATGGAAAATTATAACAAACTACACATTCAAGATATAGATAGTTTCACATACAAGTACATATATATTTCACATACTATCTGGAAAATTTGATGCGAGGTCAAGTTAAAAATTAGGTCATTTGGGTTCCACATAACATGGAATTGAAATTCTTTTCTAGAGCATCTAATAATGTATCTACGTACATTATTCGATTCTTCCAGAAAATAATTTAATTTCTGAAAATATAGAGTTTTAAACTAAACCAACCATTGCTGTCTTTTTAGTTATATGAATAGAATATCATTATTTGGGTTCCCTATAACCCAAATAATTACCTATTGTTTTAACATGACCTCGTATCCAATTTATCCAGATAGCTTTTTTTATACCTACCTATTCTACCTATCACTTGCAATAACTTTCAAATACTAGTAGTAACACCTACTTATCAAGTATTTACTACACGCAGAATATAAGTATTTCGTATTTACTTATGCACAAAAATATCTTCTTACACAAGACTGCCTACTTATTTCACTTCTAATCCGTAGGTATATCCGGTAGGTATCGCATTCGTTTTATGTTTATAAACACTGAGTTTAAAATAATAATTGGATTGGGCAGAAGGTGTAGAGTTGTTTTGGCATGCTTCCAAGTCCGAACTGAAATGGTTTCTGTGAATCACTTGAAAAGTGTCTCTATTTACCGAGTACCTACCTATGTTTACACGTTTTACTTTCTTCATTTGTCTTTCAAATTTAGAAACTATTCATATTTATATCATTTACAATTAAATAGTATTTTGTAATTTACATTATCAATATACATATTAAGTTGCTCAATGTGGATGTTACATTTTCAGGGACACGACTATTTCGGAAAATATGTACTCGTTAACAGCGATATTCAGATAAATACTCGAATGCTGAAAGGAGCACCTACTAAGTTGGTAATGTAACTAAGTCGACGAGCAGCTAAAATAAAGACTTATCTGTATTAAATTTGCTTATTGCCGAGTACCTTATTACAATCAACTCAACGAGGTGTTTTTTTATAGTTAGGTTTTAAATACCTACTACTAAGCTATACCTATATTAATCATGCTAATAACAGCAACCCGCATGCTTTTTATCAGATAATAACACATCCTTTCACAAGTGATTTATAGCAGGAATGTTTTTACCGTGAACACAGGGCGTGTACCTGCTATATGTGAGCCCCCATTCACATAAACTGAGTGAAGTAGGTCGGTCGCAAGGACTTTGATAAATCGCTTAGGTAAAGAGCCAAAATGGAATGTCGAGGAGATTTAGATACCACCTTCAGTTTGTGAGTAGCGGAGTGGGATAAAGCGGATAGCTAAAGAAAAGTCGCTAGAGATAGATGGGGTATGTACTCTGCAACCCAGTACCGCTAATAGGCCTTGTGTTTCCTGGAGTTACAACTTTGTTGTCACCCAAAGCAGCAGTTTTTTGATGTCATGAAAGATGTGAACCAACAAACATACATGGAAGACACAAACAGTAAGAAAAGGAAAACTGATCAAATGCACGTTATGTAAGAGGAAACTAGCATAGTAGCAATTACATATTTTATTTTACAGTTCAATATTAATGTCACCTTAGTAGATCTATTATATTAGATAACTATTCACTAGCTACAAATAAGATAGGTTTGCCAAAATCTACATAATTCATGATTTAAAAATTCATTTAGTTCCTGAACATAAAAATAGAGAATGAGTCATTGGATTTCCCAGGCAGGGTTCAGTTGCATTAAACACAATGTTAAGAATTTAAATCAAGACTGGTTACTAAGAATAACACTGATAGTTTTTTTTTTAAAGTAACATGTGACAAACAAGTATTCTAGAATTTGGTCAAATTTGTCTTTGCCAGTTAAGCCTTGACCGTTATAGAAAAGTCAATAGAGAAGCTCCGTAATAGCAGTTCCACGATCAGAGAACACCTGCGCTACGTGTCATCACAATCAAAAAGCACTCTAAAGTGCAGTTTGCAAAGTCCCATTTACTATTCCGAGGACGTGAGAGCGCCACCCGAGACCGGATTACTGCTCGCAATCCCCCTCACGTACAGAATGAGACGGTGCTATTACAGCTCCGTAAGGGGAAAACGTAGAGATGATTTGTTTGACTGTACTTTTAGAATCGATATTCTACGGACATAGCATTCTCCCCGATATTAGTAGTGCACTTTGTACAACATAAACGTTCATCAAGGTAAGTATCGATCGATTCTTCAAACGTTCGAAATTGCACAAAGTCGTTTTTGATTTAATTTGAAACATGTACATAACATATTAAAAAACCTTATTAAAAAACATGTACATATAAAAAAACCTTACTTAGGTTTTTTATTTTCATATTCGGATAATTTATTTTTGGAGTAAAAGCTTCTGATTTATTTCTATGAAGTTATTTAACTATACAGTAATCATATTTTTACCAACTATGAAAAATTTAATAGAAATGTCTCCAAAACTCGGAATTTCTCTATGCACCTTTACCTATTATTTTATTTTATTATACCTTTACCTACCTTACCTTTATTTACCTTTTGTGCAAAATACTTTGTATATATGTTTAGTGTATAAATATTGCATCTTACGTTGCATCTGTCGTGCTTGTCTACCTCTGTACATGTATAAATTTAACAAGATGGATTGTTTATTGGTTATGACTCAGGGTGCCAAGGGAACACTATTGCCAAATGGGTTCGTGAAATTATAATATAGACAAATTGCTACGATAGACCCACTTCGCATCCTCTTTGTCAAAATGACGACGAGCGAGGTTTAATAGTATTATTTGCAGGATTTACTTCGTATTCGACGTTTACAAATAGTTTAATTTAGGAAAGGTTGCAGGATTAGTTCAGACTAAATAAGGTCTGAATGAATGACTAGATAATTATTTAGTTTATTGTTCATTAAACGGTTCAAAGTCTATTCCTATTAAAAGTATATAAATGTAAAAGGACGAACGAGACGAGACAATCCATGGCCATTACAGCGATTTACAGAACTTTGTGTAATAAACAAAGTCCAGGGTCTTTGAGACTTCCGATGGTCTGTCTCAATAGCCCTGTAATTTCGCTAGCTGCAATACCCTTCAAACCGGAACACAGTAATGTTTACACACTACTGCTTGGCAGCAGAATATCTGGTACTGCGGTGGTACCTACCAAAACGACCTCCTCTGCTAAGGAGATCTACCACCAAGTAAACCACTAGTTTAGTCTAACACTCTTAGATCAAGTCGATAGCAAGCTTTTATAAATTATAATTGAGAAGCTAAGTGTGTGACCACAGCTCACCTGATGTTATTACACGGTCATGGTTCTCGCGTGCGTGTCTCGTGTGCTTGGCAAAGTTTAAACATGTAGGTAGTGTGGTAGTTAGTCAGCCTACTATTATAATGCATCCTACAAATGACCACAATGCTATGGTTTTGCACCTTAACACAGGTTTTAAGTTTCTAAATCTATTTGTGCGCCCCAAATTCAAAAGACCTCTAGCCCATTTGATTTACAAGGATGATGTCGTCGGATCGGTGCCGGTGCGACAAACATGTCGTGATCTGAATTATAGCCGAGTGTATTGGCCGCATACGAGATGAGCACTATTGGCTATTGCACGGCTGTACGCGACACCCATACACAATGCGCCACTAAATCGCACCCAGCTCAAAAAAAATAATGTTTTATGGTCTATGACAAGAATTTCAAAAAACATAAAACAATTCCGATAACGCCAATTGTTATTTAGAGTCAGTAGGCGAAACAAATTAATGACTTCCAATTCCAGTAAAGGAATGATATCATGATTCATTCATTCATTATCAAACAACCATTATTCATATAAACTCAATTTAGAAAGCGAACATGGAACATAAGTATATGCAAAAATTAATATTCTATGACTCAGCCAACACGTATAAAGCTTATAGAACTTTAATGAAGAGTAACTAAGGTGTGTAGGTGTATGTAAGCTTCAAAACAAATCCAATAAACCTGGAGCTCCGGTATAAAAAGGAATATATTGATGTTCAGGTTCAAGCTCTTTCAAGCTATCAGTTTTATCTAATTGTTAAGGGATAAGATTCAGAAACTAAGTTTAAACTTTTACATTTATAATGATACTAGCCTACGTTCGCGACTTCGTATGCGTTAACTTTAGCATTAGGTTCAGATTGAAATGAAACACGTGTAATTAACAAATAAACAATAGTCATGACACTTACGCTATTTTATTATTAGATTAAGATAAGATTTAGGATACCTTTATCCCTGAACAATGTTCCATAAGACGCATCTATACCCAATTTCAAGTGGATACGTCCAGTAGTTCGTTTTTTGATAATCCCACAGGAACCTAAATTTTTTCTGTTATAAAAAGTATCCTATATGCTAATCCAGGTGTCTTGGCCACAGCAAATGCTGCGTAGACTGTAGTGAGAATAGGTCATCTCCGCGTTACTCTAAGTTCTCAAACTTTTTTGGCGATCAAGCCCTTTCTAAAAGCAAAATATTTGAACTATTTTATGTGTAGGTACTTTTTATTGTCAGTTGAGTCGGTGTTGACTATGGTAAAATGTCGCGCTCTCATACGCATTCCACTACTACTCTTTTACACTTTTAGTCATTTTTTTACTTTATGTTGAAATATTTAGATGTAACACTTTAGTTTTTTTTTTTTCATTATGACCAGTATTTTCGCGGAGCCGTCACAAAGGTTTTTCGGACCCCTACGGTTCCACGGAGTACACTTAGAGTATGGTGGCTCTAAAGGCTTTCTTTGTCCATTTTAGTTTGCTATTCTAAAGCAGACTTATTAACGATTTAGAACAGCTGTTGGATAGTAAATCCATTTTTATTATAACTTGTTTAGAAATACGTTTAATAATGTCCTGCTATAATAATGAGTATATGATTTTAAACACCTAGAATCTTATAAAAAAAATATCACAATATACAATCCTGCATAGTCGAAGCAAAGTAAGATCGTGAACACACATAAGATAAGAGCAGATCATAAGGTGATAAATTTGACATTATGACTAAATTGGTAAAGGTTTCGTATATAAATAAATTCGTAGATATGTCATCCCTTCTTCCGATCTAGGGGCCTAGCTAGGACGAGTTATAGTTTTACGACTCTGTTTTGCTTCCACGAAGTAGGATTGATACAGTTTATGATGCGTTTTCCTCCTTTATTTCTCAGTCTACCGTCATTTCAATCTAATACTTATACGATATTTCATATAGAGTCTATCTTTGCCATTTAATCTTCAGGAACAAACTAATTAGATAATTATTTATCAGTTTTTCGTTAATTCTATAAGTTACTACTTTTTATTTGGAATAATTGATTCTTAGTTTTAAGATGATTAAATTTCCTTTCAAGTTAACTTAAACTACATAATTTCTATATCAATGTTATCAAGTCAAGTTCTCATATGAAAGGATACAAAACCGACCTTCGGAAAAATGGCCTTGAATCGACCGATCCTACAGACCTCGAGTATGGAGCTCAAATTTAAAAATAACAAGAGATTCTCTGAAGGATAGTGGGCGGTACAAAGAGAAAGCTTTGTGTTAGTACGCTCAAAGAGATGCCAAATTAAGAACAAACAATGTACTGGTATTGAGTTACTACAATAGAAAAAAAATGGGAATAAGTTCACAATTCTGAAATCAATGAAGAAAGCGTATTTACAAAACTTACACTAAGGACACAGATAAATAAATAAATATTTGAGAAACTTTTCACAGAACGCCATGTAGCCCCAAAAAATCTGGAACTATGGGAATCAGATAGCTGATAGAATAACATCACCTCACATCGTCAAATATGATTCATTCGAAATGATACAAGATCTTGTTATTATTGTAAGTAAAGCTATCATCATTTCATATCCATTGCAAGTGTTGTATTCAATCACATGCGCTTTCGTCCAACAATACCTACTCTTGCTTTTCCAAAGCATAAACTTGATATAAAACTTTAATTTAATATCAAATATTTTCTAAGGAAAATGTTGTGGTGTTCATAGTATAAGTTCATAATTATGACAGTAGTACATATAACATCTCTATGTATATTCTCTATCCTGAAATTCAATCCCTGCCTGAACTATTTAAATTTGGTATAGATACACGGAATATCTATTTTTATCATATTAGTCATTAAATCCTTAATTAACTGAGTTTGCACAAGGCATGAGTCAGGGGCGCCGAGAGCTATGTCGCGACTGGATCAGAAATAACCTTATAGACGTCTAAATCTAACACACAGCAGCTCAACTACTCACATATTTAATAGCAAAAATAAATCTTCATCTATTTGCTTTCTTACATTTATGTTTTTTACACTCAAAATATAAAAGATTCAATATGATCCGGCTCAAGCTACCGGTGGTTAGGGCTGCAGAGTAAAGAAACCCCTAAAATTCTTGCAGTGTCAAAAGTCACTGCTTCTTGGATGACCCAACTAAAGTGTGAGCCTCTTAATGTGTAGTGATACAAGGACACTTTTGTGGTTGGCACGGTCGGTTCACACGCCGAAGGGCGTGTGTTCGAACTCCAGTAATGAGCTTGAGCTGCCGGTGAAGAAAAACATAGTGAATAAACCATAGCGTGGTGATAGCGTACTTTATAGTACTCAACTGGCTAGCTACCACCATCAAGTTGAAAATCTGTCGCCAAGGCTCTAACGGCGTGTTGCGGCAGCCTCTCTTGAGAGTCAGTTGCATTCCAGACTAGGTGAGTTTACCATCTTCGACCACACCACACTTAAGATCGCGTGAGCTGTGATCAAACACTTAAGACTGCCACCTATTAAAATAAATAGAGAACAAACTTAACTTAGTTTAAATTGGACATAACTTTCAGTTCCAATTTTTAAGCCACAAATTTTTATTTAAACAATTACGATACTTATTTGACGTCACATTTAAGATTCTGTATATCGCATTAAATAGAATCACAAACAACATTTAAATTCCAAAAGTACTCGTACCATTGACGTAAAGTGAAAGTATTTGATCAGATTGCTGTTGATAAAGGATGTTGAAAACTTACTTGTAGGTTGGACCGTGACCTTCGGGGCATCACGCCTACGACTTCTCCGCGCATAATTGACTCGATCACTGCAATTTGAAACATTTGTAAATAAGTAATTAAAACTGAACTAAGAAAATGAAAGACAAGACACATACAAGCAAGAGGTAATTATACTGGTCGAAGACAGTCAAAATAAAAACGTGGAGGTATTTCTATGAATGAATGAAAGTCGGAAGACAAATGAACGATAGCAGATTATGGATTCGTGCGGGAGGACCATAAAATAACCTGACAGGTCGCCAACGCACTCAACACCACTCAAAAAGATTTAACGATTGTGGCAGAACTTTCTCTTTTTCTCTTAATGATTTAAGAGATAACATTAATTTTGTTAAAATAGTTACTTAAATTATTTTTATTGACATTAGCTGTGCCCTGTAGGTTTTCCGAAATAAAAAGTAGCGTATGTGTTAATTCAGAGTGTACATGCATTCTAAATTTCATCCTAATCCGTCAAGCCGTTACAGCGTATGAGCAAATATGTTTATACAGAATCTTTTTTACATTTATAATGTTGTTGTGCTTAAGAACCTCTCTTCGAGTAAGGGTCTCCCCCATTATGAACCAAGCTTATCTTCAAGCGGGTGATATAGTCAAGCTCCATTATATTTTTTTGCAGAATTCCATAGTCCTACACATGACATTTAGATTTTGGGATATGTATGTTTAATGTATTTAATTTATATTATGCTATTACCTCCGTCTCCAAGGAGTCTCATCTGTACAAGGGAGGGATCTTCACTGTGTTCTTCTAAAACGGTGTCATCGGTAACTGTCAGTTCCTGTAAGAAAAATATTATGTTCGGTAAACAAAATAGGACCCAAATGGTTCGAAAACGTAGGAAGGTAGGTTTCATATGAATTTGTCGAGTACGTTGAACAGCGGATTCACGTGGGTGCAATTACATAGGTTAGCAGCTGATTCTCATTGCTGGTAATTGAAAATTGATTTAGGGTGTTTATTTAATTTATATTTTCTAACACGTAAATGTAAAATGTACGATGTACGGAAGTTAAACATTCAACTCTATTGGAAAAACAATATAATTATAAGTTACGATCAAAAACAACAATAGGCTTTCGATAGACATGTCTTGAGCAAAAGGTGAAGTTGCAAAATTCCCGCAAAACAAAGAGAAAACTTCTAGCAAGTTACTTGGAAACCAGGAAGGGGGAACAGGGGGTTAGGTACTTAAAACTTTTACGTCTCGGACTCCAGAGTTAGACGAACTTTGAAAACTTTTCCACTCACTAATTCGGAGTATAAATTTGTTTAACGTCTCAACTTTTTAACTGTAATTACATAAAGTTTGTAAAAGATTGAAGCACTCCTAAAGTCTGACAGCGAGACAGTGAAGAGTTTGATGAATTATTAGAATAGGCATGTACCTAATGAATGACAGTTCGGGGCTTTGGAGTTAGCAACGATTATGATTAGTAAGTCTTAACGTATATATTAATCTTAAAATTCCTTTAAGAATGCGGGCAGAATTAACGTATATATTAACTCGAGTACTTATAGCATTTCTACAAGACGGAGGCGGAATGAAATTAAATTAAGGCTTCAGTATGCCAATCATCAGTGGATGCCAGATATAAGTTTAGTAAGTATAACTTTTTTGGTCTCATTACACCTATAAATGAACGTTTATAAGTATGTTCATTACTTTTTCAAGTTTTAAAGACTTGACGGACTTGTATAAGCACTGTAGATCGCTTGTACCTGCGATTAAAAATAATCTCCTTTTTAATTTATCGAATTTTTCTCTCGTGTTACTAAAATTGGAACTCTATAAAATTATAAAACAAAGAAATCTCAAAGGTGGCAAGATGAAAGAAAAACAATAAAGTGCCTCAATAACGTGAAACAAGAAACAACAAAGTTTGTTTAGAGAAGTTAGCGAAGGGGTGAAAGAGATGGGGTAAGAGGATATAGGGCGAAACGCCACCCTTGGCTGCTTAGGGAGGCATAAGTTAGACATTATTGATACAACAATTCGTTTAACGTTACAAATATTATCCTCATTTATTGTTCAGATCAAACTTCTATTGTTCTTATTTCATTAACTTTACAAATATTATCCTCGTTTATTGTTCAGATCAAACATTTATTGTTCTTATTTCAGACTAAACAGAAGTTTGTTTCCAAGTGATATACACATTAACCACTAGATACCTATAACACATAATTTAGGACATTTGTTTAGATTTGTAACCAGGAAAGAAACGAGGCGTTCTTGGCATTCAACGGCACAGTGCGGGTGTCGGGTCCATTGCAAAGACGTTATTGTATGAATGTACAAATATACGACGTCAAAACGTGCGCTACAGTATGCAGATCCAGCGTACCCGCCTCACTTTCTCACTTTATTTTTGTTTCTGGACCAACTTTGGACTACTTCTCGGCCTTAAGTACAAAAAACTGTACTTATAAAACAACCTGCACATTTTACAACATCTGAAACCTGGTTCTCAATTTCAAAATGCTCAAATCCCATTTCCGAACAATACTCTCCTTTACCTCACCGCAAACCTTTGTTCGACCGAGCTGTTCTATTAAATTCCGATCTAGAGATAATGTCGAATGAAACTGGTTAAAATGGGCGGTTGCCCTTTTTAGTACGTAATTAATTAAATTCGAAGACAGGTGGAAAGGCAGGCATTCCTATGGATGTGGTGGTGGCCAGTTGGTTTGCAGACAGGGTTGCTAACATTCAACTTTATTAACAGTGAGTAGGTGCCCACTTGGTTGCTGTTAATTAAGTAGCAAGCAACCCCGGATACCACTATTGATAAATGTATATCGGTATTATAGATATAAACTCTTTATTATGCGCACCAAAAATTTAAATGTATCAAATGTAGCCGTATGGAGCAGACTTCGGTCAATACACGACAGAAGGGTATAGGATACCAGAAGTACGATATCTCATAAAGAAAATGTAAACATTCTCATAAATAGAAGCGCTATCTATCGATTTGATGACACTACTAAGAAGTGACGAACGTAAAGCCAAAATAAACCGAAACTTGCATAGAGAGTGGTGCCATCTAGAAGACGCCAAAATACTAGAAAATAATCCGAAGAAACAAAGAAAGCGACAGATCATTCTACTTTACGGAGCCAAATTGTTTCAATGAAAAAAGTAAATTTTAGTTTTGAAATTTCTAGGAACAAACGGTTTGAACCAGCATTCAACCATCTGGTTGGTTAGGGTTATTAGCCAGAAAGTACGGCCCTTTCTGATTAAGTTTGTGTACTATGTACAATGTACCATTCTACTATCGGACAGCCAGGAACTCAAGAAAGCGACACTGATTCATGGTAGATAATCAAAAAACTCGAATTAAACGTTTTGACTCCACCTTGAACATGGAAACCGCTAAGGAATAGAATTTGTTGCCCGAATGGGTGTTCCCTGATAGATACAATCTGGGTGATTTAAATTTGCGAGTGAATCGGTGTCTTCTAGGCAAGCGTGCTCCACCGTAGACCGCATCTTGATTTATCATCAGGTGAGATTACAGTCAAACGCAAGCCTAAATGTTATTTAAATATGATCATGGCCAAAGTGAATATCAGGCTGTTTCGTTGAATTTTGAGCTTGTTTTTTCGTACCAACTCTGCATTTTGTTGATTTTTTATATTTTAATTTAATAATTATGTATTTTGAATGATTTATAAATTGATTGTTGTCCTTTAAAAAGCAACTCATTTAGCTTAATTTATCATATAATTTGGTATTTTACGTTTTGATTCCACGTTCATTGTGCGGACTGCTAGGCAGTGGAATTCGCTACCTGAGTGGGTGTTCCCCGTTGGATATAATCTGGGTGTCTTAAGTCGAGAGTGAATTGGTATCTTCTAGGCAAGCGTGCTCTATCTTAGTCCGCATCATCACTTAACATCAGATGAGATGGCGGTCAAAAGTAAGCCTATTTCTTATTTAAAAAAAATGTAGAACCTTAAACATAATAAGTAAATAGATAACTAAATATATAGGTGATTAACTTTCTACCGTCTAGCCTAATAGTTTTAGTAATATCGTTTTAATTTCAGCCGGACAACAGTTAGGTTCACGAAATATACCTATGTCTTCTAACAAAATGTTATTTTGAGGTGCTACAGAGGTCGGCAACCCTATTTCCCTAACAGGTTTCTGTAACGAACTCTATACAGGGACTTTAGATGTTTATACATGGGCCTTATAAATCCAACATCGTTGGATGCCGTCGCGTTCAATAAACTAAACCGGTCTTCTCCTGAACTTCCCGCTTCGGAATTATCTCGTAGAATGTTTGTACAGTTACCCTGCGAGCCTTTACGATTTTGTACATCGCCTTTGCGCACCTTGGGTTGGAAATTAATTAAGTGAAATAGATATTTATCTTTAAATACCATTCAAGCAAACAGCTGGTTCGAATAAACCCTTGTAACTTTAAGTTAAAATAGTTTTAATAAAGCAGGATCCTAGAGAATTACAATGTTTCAAAATACGGGATAAAAATAAACAATAGTCGCAAACTTCTACTGAGTCATGAGCAGATACAAAGTACTTGGCTTGGATTGGCGGTACTGTCACCATAGAGTAGCTCCCACACTTCTCGAAGAAGAAAGCTTACTGAGCCGAGCAGCCCTCATCATTAGCCTACCTTTGTTCATCGCAGGACCAAAGCCAGGCAAAACTCACAATGCATGCCCTTTACCCCGATCTTCGTCTTTTTGCTTTCATTGTATACCCATTGCTTGTCTGCTATTGATTGACACTCTATCGTGACACAAGTCATCTTATCATCGATTCGTGGTCTCCAATGTACAGTGGAACGGTTACCGTTTCTACCTCAATTTTTTTATGAGTAGAAGTAATAAAACGACTGATATGCTTTCTTGATGGTAAGATATTACGCCTCTATGACCCTCGGAAGCTATGCTTGGCATTTCTCTAAGGGATTGTATCCGAAACGAAGTAATTCGCCAGAGAACTGAAGTTACAGACATAGCTCAGCGTATTAGCAAACTAAAGTGGCAATGGGCTGGACATATCTGTCGCAGGACCGCCAACCGCTGGGGTAGACGTGTTCTAGAGTAGAGACCGCGAATTTGCAAGTGTAGCGTAGGACGCCCCAAGACTCGATGGAGTGACGATATACGTAGGACAACTGGCGGTGGATGGAAACGAAAAGCCGATGATCGGGCTAAGTGGCGTGTCTTGGCATATGTCCAGCAGTAGACTACAAAAGGCTGATGATGATGAGGACCGTTGGAATATCCAATAAAGATTTACTATCGTACCATTTGTTTCTTTCTTTCACTGTATGAATAAGTTTATCAAAAGCTGCTTACACCAGTATGTTCATTGACTCCAACAATGACGGCCGTGTACCATTGAGTGGCGCCAGCTACCCGGTAGACTTGCGCCCGACAGCCACCCAACACTGACGGCGTAGTGGTCAGAATCCTCTGACCGTCCTGCATTGTTCGCCATTCTGCTGCTTCCGCCGACAGACAAGCGAGTGTGGTGGCATCCACGCTTGTCTCACACCCGACCAAACGGGAGTCCCATTCCTGGAACAATGATAGGGTTTGTATCAAAACGTGTTGAAGTATTTTTCCTAATTTTATATAAGGCTGGCGTTTAACCATCACCGGGTTCTGTGTCGACGAATGAACTGTTCTCCCGCCCATACCCATGCAAATGTTAAGTTAAAAAAAAAAGTTTTACGTTACGTTTTACTACTTTCATTCATGTTGAATATAGAACTCTTAAAATCAAATCAGAATCGTCTGTAATCTGTAAATAAATATATGTTTACCCTCTACTGTTTATACCTACTTAAAGTTGAAACTGTGTTATTTTTAATCGTAAATATTTGATTCGAATGCTTTATTGTCAATCTAGAGCTTTAAGGTCGTCGCAATTTAGAATCGTTGATAATTTTAATGAGTTAAGTATTTAATGTATTGCGTTAAATGAAACGATGACATCAATAATTGTGTCATTTGTTTACTCTAATTTCTCAATCATCTATTATTATTATTTTAAAATTATTATAAAACAACGTCTTCCGCCGCGTCTGTCTGTCTGTTCGCGATAAACTTAAAAACTACTGAACGGATTATTATGCAAGTTTCACCAATAGATAGAGTGATTCATGAGGAAGGTTAAGGTATAAAATTTATCAAGGTTTTGTGTAAATTGGTTGAAAATGATGATAGCTGTTGGAAGTGTCGGAAAAAGTCAGGCCACCTGGGAGCTTTGATCGAAAACGCTGCCTAATCCCTTTGAGATAGATCAAAAGCGTGTAAGCCCGTGCGCAGCTGGGGCGGGTCGCTAGTCTTTTATAAGCACTGTCACTTGAGGATTTACTTTCTCACTAAATGCTTCAAATAATCTTTTCAAACTTTTGATAACAGAATAGCTGATAAAATTATTGATGAAAAAGGTTATCAGCTATAACTGCCCACAAAACCTAATAACCTTCTACGTTATCAGCTACTCGAGCGGTTGTCAGGGAAAAGCATTAACCGACTCGATCATGTTTTTTTTATTATTATAAAATGCAGGAAAAAAATTCAGACAATAAATTTTTTGTGCTAATGATACGAAATTACACATGCTGGCTTAGGTCAGATACTCAGACTTCAGTTTTGGTTACATTTGTTGACCCTTTTCAAGGAACCAAACCACAGTTAGACACGCGCGCATTGTAATGAAAATGTATCAAAACCATGTCTGTTTCCATAGGAATCAATACAATTTTCCCAGCTCTATAGGTCAACATCAATCAAACTGAATCCACAAGATAATCTATGCAATTAAACCAACAGCACGCGCAGTGCACACATCGATAACGTTTTTATAGCCTCGAATCATGAGTAAACATTATGGCCTACATTACATTGCACCTCCACAAATCAACATTAGTTACAACTTGCCCACGTATATCGTGTTAAGTGCAGCAATAATTCAACAACACATGCTCGTGTGGTTATACGTTTCCAGCGCACACGAATGCACTAGTATTTATGTCAATGTTACAGTGGACATACACATAAAGACGTACTCACACCTGTCTGTATCGATGTGCATACAGAGTACACACATGTTCTCGGCGACAGACGTATCCGGTGCGTTGAACCCGCCCCTCTCTTCCCAGCCTACCTCCCTCTCGTACCTCCGTTCCGTACTATACCTAGCTAAGATATACAGGAACATGTTTTGTATGTATGTTCGAGTAATCATTTGTCCGCCTGCTCATTCCGCATATAAGTTAACAGTGCCTACGTCGAACGTTCAGGGTCATCGTTTGTGAGGACAGTTGGCTGTGAAGTTTATTCAAATGAAACAGCATTATTAATTAACGAGCTCGATATGCAACAATGGAAGGACAATTGAATTGTAATGAAGGCAAGTCTATCAAAAGCAGAATTTACTTTGAATAACGTGTGTAATAAGAATAAAAAACAGGAACTATTTCGCTAAAGAATTTTTAATGATTTCGTCGTAGATGTCAATGCAGTAGTAAAACATGATATAACACGTCAAGGAATTACGGAGCTTAGCTACAATACCTGAATTAATGCCATTGTAAGAACCTAGAGACCTAACATTTCGACATTACCAACTCTCGTACAAATGAGATAATTGAATCATAATGAATACGTAAATTTTCAAAATCATAGCAAACAATGAGAATACAAAAATAAACGACAAAGAAAAAAAGAGAAGAAAGCAATAAAAGTGGTCCAAACAAACAATACACATTGCCCTTTTCACGGTCAAACTAGAAACAAAGCGTAATCCGTACAAATCAGTACCTCGAGACCGAGACGTAAGGTAAGCGTAAAATAACATTTGTCGAGTCACGCACTGATGAGCTCGACTCGACAATGAGTCAGCAGTATTACGCAATAACCATTATTACCGTGCAGTCTGCTGTTTGAGCAGTTAGGTATATAGCTTGTATTTACGTTGTCAACATCGTAAAAAAAATGCTATTTGGTTTTAATAACTGGCATTTTGATCTTTTGAATAGGAAATAGACATTCATTAGTATGACTTATAAACGATAAAACAAAACTTAGTAAATTTTTTACGTACGAAACTCTCTCCAGATGGCAAAAGATAACGCTTTCCCACAACTATTGGAGCGGTACTAAGAACTTACGAAGCAATGACGCGCGTAATACTCAGGTTTGATTATTTGAAAAGGGTCACATATGTAAACAAAACAATAATCGGAGTACCCGACATAATCAAACGTGGGTAGTCCCGCTTAAGTAAAACAAAAATGTGGTAAAACGATCGCTGCTTTGGCGCTCATTAAGACATTCGATGGTTAGCCTCAAATTCTCAATATCTGATACTGCAGTGGTACCCTAAGTGGGTACCTTCTATCGCTTTGTAAATGTTTTGCAATGCACATTTATTATTCGCACAACGAGGTTGTGAAAATATGCCATGTACGTTAGCATGAGTGTCTTCAAGTCCAGAATACACAGGTTCCTTCTTGGTAAGCTTGTTCTATCATAAACAGCACTACGTCCAAGTTGTGGTCTATCCTGAGTCTATTTAGGACTTTCTATGTATATATTCTGCCGCTAAGCAGTATGTAAACATTACTGTGATCCGGTTTGTAGGGTACTGCAGCTAGCGAAATTACAGAGCTGTTGAGACTAACCATCGATAGTCTAAAAGTTATGAGAGCCAAAGCAGCGATGCCCCGGACTTTGTTTTGCTACTCAAAGTTCTATGTATCGCTGCAATGGTCATAGACAGGCGTTATCTATTACCATCAGGAGAGCATTGCATTTAAAAAAATAGATCTAAAAAAAAAAAAAACACAAGAGCACCCCTCGATTTTCGAGCTGACTCCCGCCACTCTCTGGTAACACGCATTTTTGGACCAATCAAATTAAACTCCCTCTATATAACATAACTGCGAAGCAAACTTTAATCTATACCATGATGTAACCTAACAAGAACGTATTTAAAAATATGTATATTTGGTTGGTCCTCGGTTCTTGAAGTTGTTGACACGTACATTTACCTAGGACAAGCAGTCCAACTAGGTAGGTCCAACTTCAAGAAAGAGGTCAGTCGTCGAATCCAACTCGGCTGGGCAGCGTTCGGAAAACTGCGCAACATTTTTTCGTCTGAATTACCTCAGTGCCTCAAGTCGAAAGTCTTCGACCAGTGTGTGTTACCGGTGATGACTTATGGTGCTGAAACGTGGTCTCTGACTGTGTGCCTCCTTGATAAGCTCAAAGTCGCACAACGAGCTATGGAGAGGGCTATGCTCGGAGTTTCCCTACGAGATCGAATCAGAAATGAGGAGATTCGTAGACGAACCAAAGTTACCGACATAGCCCAGCGGATTAGCAAGTTGAAGTGGCAATGGGCAGGGCACATAGCACGCAGAACTGATGGCCGATGGGGCTGCAAAGTTCTGGAGTGGAGACCACGGACCGGCAAGCGCAGCGTAGGACCTCATAAGAACCGCAGGTTCGCGCTGGATGCGAGCCGCTTCCAACAGGTCTTTATGGAGGTCAATAGGGGAGGCCTATGTCCAGCAGTGGACGTCCTACGGCTGAAATGATGATGATGATGATGATATTTGGTTGAAATGGTCGCTTCAGCGAATAGGTGCACAGTGCATTTAGCTAATACGACATAAAGAGGGAACTTTCGTTGTTAATGTGTCCAGCTTAGTAATATATGAAATTGTTTCTCTCTGCCAGTACTGTACAGTGTATTTTCTACGCAGCGTCTGTTACTCGAGCTTACGCCGTGATTAATGTCGGGTCGTGGTCCACAGATCAACTCTGGATTACCCTTTGTTTGAGAAACTGATATTAATATTACAGATTAACGATCAGTCGAAAGTTTCCAAGTTCATGCGGCAATAAAGATTTATCGATACACATAAACCTTTTTACGGTTAATCCAACTCGTAAAGTTATATGTACAAACAAGCTCTTACTTTGTGTACGAGTATAAGACCCTAATTCATCTTATAAGCTGCTATAAAAAAGCAGTAATCATATTTTTTGAAAAGAAGGCTACTAAATCCTAGGCTACTAATCGTAAAGGAACAAACTTCAAAGAGACCACTAAGCAGTTACAGTTAAAGGTTAACTATCCATGAGAAATTTTTATCTGGACTATTGCTGATATTACGACCTTTAGGTTCTACCTACCGATATCAATTTGACATTTATAATAAAGAGAACAGAATTTCAATGGATATAAGGATGGAGTAAACAGTTTCCTTTTAGGTAAGCGTGCTCCATCCTAGACCTTATTGTTGCTTAACATCAGACAGGATAGGGTCAAACGCGAACCTATCACAATTTTGAAACGATTTGATTCTACGTTCATTGTGCGGACTGCTAGACAGTGGAATGCGCTGCCTTAGTGGGTATTCCCCATAGGATATAATCTTATGGGGAATACCCACTAAGTAACTATAATTTAAAATAACTAACTATAATTTATTTATTATATTTATTACTTGAAGCCACCCGGCTTCAAGTAATAAATATAATAAATAAATATTGTAGGATACATTACACACAGTGACCCCAAACCCCATCTGACCCCAAACTAAGCAGAGCTTGTGTGATGGAAGTCAGATAACTGATAGAATGCATAAATACTTTTTTTTTTTTTTTGTAAATACATACATACTTATAATACACACAGAACACCCAGACACAGAACAAACATTTGTTTATACCAAACAAACATTTGTCCTTGGCGTGAATCGAACCCACGCCCTACAGCTCAGGCAGGCATACTCCCAATGAGCCAACAGGGCTGTCAAGTATAGAGTGATTCGGTCTCTTCTAGGCAAGCGTGCTCCATCTTAGACCGTATCATCACTTAACATCAGGGGAGATGGCGGTCAAACGTAAGCCTATTTCTTACAAAAATAATAATTATAATAACTTTAACCTCTAGTGTTCCACTGCTTGGCAACGGCCTCTCTTCCTTCCTTCCTATTTAATTTTATTTTTTATTTTTTAAAGAATTTGTTGTAATATGACGTATTTATTACACATGTTTTATATAACATGTGCCTTTATATAAGCAAATTAGACTTATGTAGTTAAAACATGTTATTCTGTTCTTACGTACCTACTCAAGAACTACTGGTCTAACTCTAGTTCAAACTTTCCATCCCGGTTTGTTACCTATAGAGAAGTTGGAGCACACACAGGCAAACTTAATAACTTTCGCAACCTCTGGCTTCGTAGACCGCATAACTAAACCATATAAGCATCTATTACATTTAGTTAGGTTCGTACGTCGAGAGCTAAACCAACTTTAATACCTAAGACTCGAAGAATAATAAGTACATCATCTCATACAAAAAACGGTGTTACCATTATAGGGGCGAGATGCCGCCAAATTCTGTGCGTGTTTCGGTATAATTTAGGTTGCTAGGCGCTTGAGCACAGCTCACCTGATTTTAAGTGAGGTTGTGATCAAAGACGGTGAACATACCTGGCCTGGATAGCAACTGGGTCTCTGCAAACTGAAATTTTGTAGTAATATTGTATCTCTTTTTGAGAAAATGTTCGTTTCCTCGTAATAAGAAGCTCGTTCCTAAGGTCATAATACGGTTAACATCATAAATATATTATTATATTTATGTAATTGAAACAAGGCAAGATCACCACGGCCTTAGTAGAATCAAAGAGATGCTAATAGTTTTGTCAACAATCTCGCCTAATTGAGCTATTATGAATCTACGGCGAAGCACTCCAAAAGATATCAAAACATAGGTGGAAAGTTAAAAATGTATTCATGTAGGTTTATTAATGTGTATTCGAAAATATGATACCAAAAGGCATTGTAAAACGGGCTACAGACAGGCAGCCTTAGAAATATATTATTATATCTACAATAGTAGAGGAGGCGAAGGCAAGTGAACCCGGAAACCATTACCTCTGGCACACATTCGTTGATCCCGCAGCTCTCATTCAATTTCCTGCAGTGGCATGGACCGGTTGCCTCACGAATCACGATATTGCGATGTGATAACATTCATTTTATTACTTGCTATTAAGTACTGGATTTCAGTTAATAAGTTCGAAGCTAATGAAGGGTTTGCAAGTATGCTTAGCACGGGCCATCTAAAACTCGTAGAGAGCTCTTAGTACGAACAGAAAATATTATTACCCAAAATAATAATTTACTCTAACTTACTAATAAATAACCTGTGTTCTTTACGTGAGGAAATAAAGGAAATTATTCCCAATCGCCAATGAAGTCAACACAAAGCCTGCCATTACAAAGGCATCTATATTTATCGTAACAATATAAAGCATCGGAACCACTCGTTTTTCCTTTGTTATTTCCTGAGGTTATTTCTCAAGCTCTTTGTTATTTTCTCTAGCTACATACGATAGTATACCTATTAAATCTAAGATCAGGCCTTGACACATTTTACGAAGAATATAAATGTGGTTAAAATATCTTTGTTACAAATACAATCTAATTTTTTGCTCGAACAAGTTTTGTGATACTGGTTTTATACAGAATTTGTTGAAAGCCCGTGAGTACAATGGTAATACCTAAATAAATATTGACACAGTAAGAAATAAAGAGAGCGCGTATGTAGGTGTAATCAGTAACCCAGAAATAAAACAAAATTATATTATCTAGAAACTCTTCAGGGAAAAGATTAAAGGTTATACAAACAGAGTGAAGATAAAGTTCTTTAATTCGTTCGGCACGAAAATAATTTCGAACACGTTTACTTCAAATGTGTGAACGCTGATGGAAGTACAGAGAATAAAAGACAAAAAGTTACAAGCATTTAACAATAATAAAGCTATATGCTATGCGTTGTACAAAGCTGTATTACAAGTGTTTGTAAAAGACAAGTAATAAAATGTACAGAACAAGAAACTTGAAAATTGACGATAGTTCTAACATGTGGCTTTATCTGCTGAAAGTGGCCGTAAAGTTTCAGATCCCAACAATGGGCTCACATATCCATCAAGCCAGATGAATAGCCTGGCAGCTTCCACAAACCCTTTTTACTTATATATGAGAAAATGCAAAC
This sequence comes from Biston stratarius, assembly GCA_950106695.1. Taxonomy (NCBI): domain Eukaryota; kingdom Metazoa; phylum Arthropoda; class Insecta; order Lepidoptera; family Geometridae; genus Biston; species Biston stratarius. The sequence goes on along the minus strand of OX467106.1, from coordinate 38,739,637 downwards.
ACGTAAACTAGGCTTGGCGAGGCGAACATAAATCGGGCTCTTGTGTAGTAGGTACCAGCGCAGAAGCACTTTGAAACAAACGGTAACATAAATGCAAGATACTTAACGCACTCTTGTTTTTTTTTTTAAATAAGTTATAGGCTTACCTTTGACCGCCATCTCACCTGATGTTAAGTGATGATGCGGTCTAAGATGGAGCACGCTTGCCTAGAAGATACCGATTCATTCTCAACTTGAAGACAACCAGATTATATCTAACGGGGAACACCCACTCAGGCAGCGCATTCCACTGTCTAGCAGTTCGCATAATGAACGTGGTATCAAATCGTTTCTTTCGAGTTTTTTGGTACGTCGACCACGAAACGATGTCGCTTTTTTGAGTTTCTAACTGTCCGATAGAAAAAATATGCATAGGGGAATTAGACCATGTAGTTTTGAAGCACATTCTTCGAAATGATTTCGATAAAAAACCGATAAATTAGAAACTTTTTGACGATTTTCTAGGTTTATAAATAAGCTTCAACAATGGAGTCGTCGCTGATGAGCCTCTTGGCACGCTTCTCAATAGACTCCAATGTCTCTAGCTGGTATTTGGCGGATCCATCCCAAAGGTGCGAGCAATATTAATAAATAATAGTATGGTGATACTAAGGATGTGGAAACTTAGTACTGTAAGTTATTAAACTTAATGGTACCTATAGCATAAATAAGTTTACTTAGCGAAAGGTCAAGTCACCTTGAATAAGCAATTACTAATCATAACACTCTATTTTGCGTAGTCGGATAAGTCATAAAATACCAAATGTACAAAGTAACTTGGTAACAATAACTGTGTACAAGAAAACACCAAAGCAATTGAACCCAAAGTTATCAAAACGTTTATTTTATTGCCTCTAATAACGTACCAACAAAGAAACCTACACAATTTCTTGCCCATAAATACCTAAAGAACACGATCAAAGTAACATTGTCCTGTGTCTAACACACGCCTATCAATGCCGTTCCCCCAACTTTCGCTCCCTAAAGGGGGCAGAGTGGGGTCGCCCCGTACCATGCCACCTTTAAAGGGGTAGGGGGATCGACAGGGCGAGCCGGACAGTAGAGTAAGCTAACTGAAACAAACTTTACTCGTTTAAATTTTGCGGGAAAACCGCTCCTGAGTCGCGTTGCGTGCATACTGATGACGACAAAGTTAAGAACGCGCGATAAACTTCAATTGCCGCTTGGCTAACTCAATTTTTAATTATAAATACTTTGGATTAAAGTTTATGTATTTTGAGTTTGTTTTTACGTAGTTCACGCACTGAGATATCTCAGTGTGGTTTGTGATTAGACGAAACACAGGAAAATACGCTTGTTGTAGGTCGAAAGGCAATAATAGGAGGAAATCTACGGTCAGTTGCTATAGAATTAATATTATGAACGTTACGTATTCCTTTTGTTTACACACTTTCATTTCAGTAATAAAACAAGGCAAACAACTTCTTTATCTCATCTTCTCCCAACAGATTAAATAGATCCAGCTAAAGTTCTGAGTGCCGTTGTAGCGAAATTGCTATCATTTCCTTTGTGACTACAGCTCTTTCTATTCTGGTTAAGCTTTCACAAACACTACTTCGAATTTCCCATTTCATGGCTACCTACTGACAACAGCATTTATTTTCAGAATTACTCGAATGTAAACACCGTAAAAGTTAAAATTTGCAAACAAAAGAAATGCATGTCGCCGTTAAGTGAAACATGATATTAAAGAAATAACTGTCAAAGGCAAGAGAAAAACAAGAATCGAAAACTCGCCTCGTTGACTATAAAAGGAAGTTTAACGTTAATGAACATCCCCTGTAAAAACATTTTCTTAGAGTGAAATTGAAACGTTATGTATAATTTGATTTATAGTATAAAAGATAACAACTCTTCATTTTTCACACAAGAAATTGTACACAATAACAGAAAAGACTAGAACAAATTTGTCAATTATAAGCAATGCAAGAATGTAATAAATTAATGAGTATCTACATAAGTTATTTCCTTTACATGTCAAGCAAGAAATGTTAGTGACTTGGCCTCAAGTTCAGATTAAGGCAGCTAAATTAACTACCAAAATCAAATAAAGTAGCTTCTAAGAAGTGAAATTAATCCTAAGTATATATGGAATATATGGAATCTAGATATTCTCGATGTTTCAGTTTTATTGAATTACTCTTAGAGAGATTTGGTTGGGTCGATCAATCATAGCGCGTTCAGGGCTCGAGCAGTCCTGGGCCAACCGAAAATAGCTCGACAGGATGCCACCACCTGGCGAATATGTATATAATAAAGAGGGTGGTGCGGGCGAGGAAAATCAATAAAGCGGGCGCCAACATCAAAACATGCTCCGACTACCCATTCCACCACGCGGGCCGGGTTTCCCCCCAATCCCCCTAGCACCCGTCTCCCGGGGAAACCCGCCCATGTTTGGCAGACACCGTCCTTGATCTCCCCATTTTGCCCGGGACGCAACTTTGGATAAACACTGGTTCGTCTCATTGGAATTGGGTCGGTTATGCGTTTTGCTTTTTACACCCACCCTACTCATCTTTTAAACTGATAAGCTCGGACTTTCGGATAGAAAACTTTGAAGAACATAGAATACGAATAGAACATTGGCTCCTTCTTATCTCAGTACCTCAATTAGGTGATTTTAGTTTTTAAAACTGTAATAGTAATTTGTTCTACAAATAATAACTATTCCTTAATAACAAGATACAGTACATCGATAAAACCTATCATGAATTATATGATAGCCAAAATTAGTTTCTAGATAGGTAGGCAGTTACATATAATTCTTTCTACCACCCACTTATTATAAGTATCTTTGTGTTCTAATCGGCGAAGTATTTTCATTCGCCGGTTCTAATAGCTTCGGGCTATCTCCAGACGTAAAATATAATAAAACAATAATTATTATGACAGTAATTACTAATCCGATGTTATTTAAATGTGTTACTTGAATATATTAAAGAGCGCTCTCACGTAGAAATTTTCTTCAATTTCGACCAAAAGTACGTATTTTATTTAGGTATTGTTCGATGTGCTCCTATTTCATATTTGTTTTGAAATTCCCTTGAGCCTATTTTAATACTAACAACAAAATTATTTACATTCAAAGCGCTTCGGATCCATTTGTGTTTTACTTCGGGCCACAGTTCATGTTGGTTTGGTATTCCAGTAACATTTCGTGTTAAAGATTCCACGAACCTGCTCTCTATATCTTTAGAGCGTGAATGTTTTGACGATAATAAATAAGTGCTCATGAAAGTAAATAAAGATAACATGGAGGTTATCAAAGAAATACCTACCGCATGCTTTATAAATATCTGTGTACGCACAAACATAGATAACCTAAATGCACGAAATTTTCTTTCAAGTCTTGATAGTACCTAACATTAAATTAAGATTAGACTCGTTTATTTGATAATGGTAAGTACTTTACTGAAAATGTTATTACAGACGAGTATTTCTATTAGCGAACAACATTTTCTTGGAAAAAGGAAAATGTTTCTTACAGGGCAGGAAAGATAAATTACTTCCATTACGGTGAAAATACACCCACACAATCTGTGATAAAACCTAGGTAAGAGGTATCTATTGGCCTATAGCTTATAGGTATATTTACCGATATCTACTTGGCTATCTAGAACATACTAATATACCTAAGTATGATGTACAATAGGCACAACATGAAGTCATGACACGAGTAAAGAGGGACTCGCCCACATGATATATACAGGTGAATTTAGATACGAAGTGGGAATACCGAAAAGTAGGTCCTATTACTTATTCTGTGATACCGTAGCTTAATTCGGTATGTAAAGAAAAAATACTTTACTGATTCCAAAACCATTTCGAAATATTACATTCTTCTACATTATTTTTACGTTTAAAACTCTCTAAACTATGAGATGGGATTTATTTTAATAAAATAAACTTGACTTTCAACTAACCTCTAATGACGTCACATGGCTGTATAGGGCTACTTTCAGTGCCTAAAAAAAGCAAAGGCAAAACCAAATCTGTCAATGTCAAGTCAACGACAGTGATAATAACCTCTACCATGCATGCACGTCGAGTTGTTTTTCGCAAAAAACGGAAGACAAGGCAGTATGGCTTTAAAGCTAAAAAAACGCTATTTTGGGGCTAGATGGTGCTGTGTGGAATGTCCTGTTTTTTTTACTTTACATACCAAATTGTGCCTAGGACACGAGCCGTGATAAAACAATTTCCATTAGCAAAAACTAAATATAAGTAACCATATTCACGTTTCCCCACAGGGAAGATTTGCAGGAGTGCTACATTGCATGTATGATTAAGAATTTTGGGCGAACATGAATTTATTATTCCGCAAGATTGGTGAAACCGTAAGAATGTGCTGGATAAAGTTCTGTAAAGAAAAATATATATACCTAGTAAATATACTTCGTTGTAAATGAAGCTATGTTAACACCCACATCTTCTAACTCGACTTGTATAAATATACTATACATGTACACTTTCTTCTGTTCGAATTTCTTAATATAACAAAACTAAATTGATGAGTTCAAAATACTTTTTTTATCATAAAAAAGTTAGGAATCATAAAGTCATTCTTTATCATTTGCTTTGGCGATTATTACTTTGAAACTTTCGATGGTTAGTGCAGCACCCTTCAAACCCGAACACAATAATGTTTACACACTAGTGCTTGGTGGTGTTTTCCGTCCTCAGTATTTCAGCGGAATTACAAGATTGGGTTCTTCAAAAGGCGTGTCAATAGAATCTTATAAGGTCGGCAAAGTATTTGTTGTGGCATAAAAAAAACAATCGCCATTTTGCACGCACTTTTATATTCTGAAGTTCCAAAATAACCTGCCTTTGTGTTGGTGTGTGGGCGTTATTTTTAACCGCCACAGAATTATTGTTGGAACAGCTAAATTTAAAAGACTTGTTTATTGTAAAATTGTTGCGTGAGCATGTTGTCAATATAAATTAGCCACAATTCAATGCACAAAATATAAAATGTTTTGTGGCAATCAATTATAATTTGTATAGAAGTATATATACCTTTCGTTCATATTATATCAGTTTTATACATATTGTGAAATCTATTCAGTATTTTAATTAGATATCTAGAATATCAATTTGCGAGATTTACGTGGGTACCTACTCATAAATAACAGAAAAAATATCGTTTACTTGCGATGACAAAGTGGCATTTCAAAAATCATAAATTTACAGATAACCGCTTTTGAACTTTTAAATGAGCATAACTTTGTCAAAATAGCTTTATTATGTATGAATTGATTAAAGTATAACATTTTGAAATTAAATATAAAAAAGAAAAAACGTATTTGGAAGTAAATTAACTTCATTAGGTATAGAGTTTGAAAAATCCTATAGTTTGAATGTGTCATGTATGTATTTAAATCAAAAAGTATATTAAGTTTATTAAGTATTCTATTCATTATCTGGTTCTCATAGCACTAGCTTTGCTTAGTTTGGTGCTAGATTTAGATCTGAATTGTCCTGGAATATAAAAAAAGCCAAAGAGATATATGTATATTACAAACGTGGTTTTAACGCATTTTTGTTTTACTTATGCGAGATTACTCACGTTTAACTATACTCACGTTTAATTGTACTCAGCTGTCTCCATGAAGGCCACCGGATGTGGCCGAAACTATATTATAGTAACTGTTCTATAATAATTGAAAGTGAGTAATCCTGCATAAGTAAAACAAAAATCGACATAATGTAAATACGTGATTGGCCACTTGCTATGTTTAAAAACTTTTCTAGGTACGTAGATTAAAAACAAATGCCAAGTAAAGAGCAATTTATTTCAAGTCTCTTAGCTATTGCGTAATAAGTATTCAATAGCGTAACTTTTTAATTTTAGTTTTATAGCTACGTACTAGGTGCTACTACTGTGGAGTTACATAATTTACAATGGTCAGACAATGACTCAAGTTTTATAACTAGAAAACAGTTTTACAACGGTTTACGAACAGTCGGCTGATTGTTTATAGTAAAATGATTTAGAATTAAGTGTACCCACGTGGAATAAAACTCTAAATAAACTTGCTCGACGAATTTACATTTCCATAAACCAACTAATAACAGGTAAATGAAAAGACTGGAAAGTAAATTGGCCCAAACAGTCTACAACCAATAGGCAGAAAAGAGAGAAATAAACGAAGTTAAACAAACGCGTTTTGACATTCAATATTAATTTAAAATGTCAATTCCAAAGTGACGTCACATTTTTTATGTAATTTGGCTTTGCGCATGTCGCATAAAACATATACTTTTACAATTATGTGGTAGTAAATATTATTATATAATTTTAGCTGTCACAGATTATATTATTTACATCGAGGGGTTATTGTGTGCAGTGCAAAAATGTATGTTATAGTTTAATTATTTACTTTTTCCGAGTAAATTTATAAATTTTGAGCCCATCTGAAGGTAAACCTATTGAAAACTTCTTATTATTACCACAAGTACGGGAAATATCATAAGGTAAACCATGGTACTAATGTCAGGCACGCCATAAAGTATTAAAGATATCCCATAAGTTTAATGAGTAACTTTTAGTTAGTCTCAATAGCGTAAAATTTTACTAGCAACTTTCATTTTTTTCAATTCTGACCTTATGATTAGATCTTATATTTTAGTAGAAAAACATTATAAAGGTAGAAGTTAGCGATGTTTTATCAAAAGAAAATTACCTATACAGCGCAGGTTACAAAGTAAAATGAAATAGGTGAACTAAGCCAATATGCCCGAGGCAGTTCCAGACTAAAAGATATTAAATTATTGTTCACCGAAATATCTCTCTCCTGTCAGACTTGTTACAGTAGATATAATAATAAAATTTTGCCGACCCTGTAGGTCATTAGCTCTGCTTCTTGAACTGTAGTGTAGGGAATGGGTTCGTGGGTGGACGAGTTATATAATATACACATATATATTTATAGCGATGATAGCTCAGTGGTTAGCGTGGTCGGTTCGCATGCCGAAGGGCGTGGGTTCAAACCCCAACAATGAGCTTGAGCTGTCGGTGAAGGAAAACATCGTGAGGAAACCATAGCGTGGTGGTAGAGTACTTTCTAGTTCTCGGCTGGCTAGCTACCACCCTCAAGTTGAAAATCTGCCGCCAAGCATCTAACGGTGTGTTCCAGCAGCCTCACTTGAGAGCCAGTTCCATTCCAGGCTAGGTGTGCTTTACCATCTTCGACCACACCGTCACTTAAAATCAGGTGAGTTGTGGTCAAAAACCAAGCCTGACAGCTATAAAAAAAATAAAAAATATATACACCATCACTAGTCTTGAGTGGGAAACATATATGTACTATGTACTACTAGATGACGGATATACACAAAATACAAAAAAAAAAAAAAAACGTAACATAAGAATACGAATTTGGTCGAGTCTAAAATATTTTTTTGTGATCAAAAGAAAAATACCACGTATTACACAATCATCTTGCTCTCGGGACAAGGAGTACAAACCTTGTGAAGGCGTTTTGTACTGCTTTCTAAGATTTTTTTTAATGCAATATCTTGACCTAATTGCGGAAAAATGGTAATCGGTATCGAGGTCCTTCAAGTATGGATAATTTCGCATGCTGCCAGTGTATTAGAAGATTTAGACACGTTTACGCTTTTTAAGACTTGTTTATCATACATATCATATCATATTTTATTGGTAAAAAATAAATTTACAAGTCAATATCGTGTACACACAGTAACACACATTACGATAATAATTGTATATCAAATTAATAATTGTACAATAATGATAATAAAATAATTGAAAATAAATTAATTTACATGTCAATACAAATTTAAATTTATAATTAATTCTATTTATAATTATAATATTAAAAAAAAAAAAAAAAAAAAAAAAAAAAAAAAAAAAATATAATATGAATAATTTATAATTAATCAGTTGGATAATTTCACTGTAAATATATCGTCGAACTTGTAGAAGGCCTGTTCGATAAGCCAGACCTTTAATTTTTTCTTAAATATTTCCCTAGAGGGCGCATCCCGCACGTACTGCGGCAATTATTTTACGTTATTTGTATGTACTTGTTTTGAAAATGCAATTGTATTATAAATATACAGGTGATTTATTTAAAATCCATTTCTCTATTCTACCTTTTAATGTTATACGTATTTATTAATAAAATAATGCGTGATATGTGAAAAAAAATAACTTTTTTTTTTTATACATGTTATCCTGACCTGATATGGCAGCAGGGAGGCGTAGTCGAGAAACTGCAGATGTTTGTCGTGAAGAAACTCGACGGGCTGTGAGTCCGCCTGCAGAGTCAGGTCCGCTGCCAGGGGAGTAAAAGTCTGTAACATAACATTACACTGATTAGAAAAAAGTAGCAGGCACTTTAAGGTTTTTAGGGAATGCGAAGAATTTTCATCGTCACAACTTGTGATTTTTGAGTACATATCATCATCAGCCATAGATCGTCCACTGCTGGACATAGGCCTCCGCCTTGGGGTTTGCCAATACTCGCCACGCTTGGCAGGCAGGTTGGCGAGCACAGTTAGGTGTGATTGTTCAAGGAAAACGCTGCTGCCCATCTTCCGGATCACATCCCTTAGCCGACTCTTACGGCAACCACGGGTAGAGGGTGGGGTACTATTCTTACGCCGGCACCACCATGGCAAATTTTTGAGTGTTTGTGTAAAAATAGCGTTTTTTCTTATTCATGCCACGCATATAAAAATGATATAATGTGGTGAAACTTATCGTGTGGCTACCAAAACTCTGACGAACTTTGTGACAAAATCATCGTTTCTTTAATAGGGACTTGCACTTGACCTTTGTTTACTTTGTGTAACTTTAGACTTATTTCACTTAATTTATCTTAAAATACTTGAAAATGTCGATACACATTAACCAGATACCAGAAAGAACTTCAGAACAAAAAAGTGGGTACAGAACCGCAGAGGCGAGACAAGTCTGACGCAAGGAGAGCGACTGCTGGTTGTAGTCTGGAAGGAAGTAAAGTCCTTTGCCCAGCAATGGAACAGTTAAGGCTTATAATTGTCCGCTGATTATAATTATCAATTTCTATTGTGTTAGATCAAAAAAGATTTCCATTGAAATCTAATTATTTTACTTTGAAGTGCAATGTAGCCATGATATTTGTAGTGAACTAAACAGAACCGTTAAACCTAATCAAGAGAGAAACCTTTGCTGGACGCGTCTAGCTAGACGGTAGGTACCCACATAAATATAAAAACGTAGGCTTTGATAAATTATATTGATATAATATACAACGCCTCTAAGAACGTAGGTCTATTTATAAGGCTGCATCGCAAATAATACCTAATACTACCGTCCAACATCCCAACAAGTGTTGTCACCTTTCATTTTTGTTGAAATACGCTAAATTTTGCTTTAATTATCTGCCCTCTTTTTTACGTAAAAAGCATTGATTGGTATTAGAACTTTATTTTATTTTTTCATCATCCCACAGCCCCGTCACTTCAATACGTGTAGCGACATCTATCTGCGCCGTGGCGCAACCTACAGCAGTTAGACTGATATAGTGGTAGAAGATAAGGGTTGGAGGCAGAGAACTCTTACTGCTAGCTTTGATATATTTAAATTTCTAAGATAACTTACCAAAGCAGGCCATTTGCATTCTTTCCCATCATAAATCCGAGGAGCCCACACAAGAGTTCGTTCCACTAAAAACACTCGAAACGTCCTACGCGAATAAACTGCCACCCACTCGCGTCTTTGCCAATCAGTACCGTCGTATTCCACTAACACCTGCAACAAATAAAAAAAATCCGTTACATTAAAATTTATAAGAATTATAAACATGTTGAATCGTTTGACAAAAGATACTACTAACGCCATCTATTGACGGGTAGCAAAACTTCGTCAGCTTATTATTAACCTTTCCCCGCAATGCTGTTGGTTACTTGTACTTTCCGTAACAGTAGAGATACGATGCCACTAGATGGCGACACAGGTTTTCTTAGCACAAAATCGATTCGAGACCGCAGCGCGCTGCCCCACCCATATCGATGCGAAAAAGAAATAGTTCGAAAGAGACAACAACAATAACAAATCAAACTTTCTTTTATCTATGGCTATTAAAAATATGTACAAACTGTTTTGGCTCGAAAGTAGATTTCGGTTTACAAGAGGAAACTAACCATTAGATTTCATTGTAGTAAAGTATTTGTAATGGTAGATAAAAATACAATGAATGTTAATTAAATGCTTCTTGTTACAGGCTGCCCTAGTTTCTGAAGCCCTACAGCTGTGCGCCGTCTATATACGATACAAAGACTATAATATTCTATATGTTTATGATTCACACATACTACTGAGCAGCTACTAAGTGAAATAAGGTTGCAATCAACGAATTCTGTGTACCAAGAAAATAACTTCAAATCAAAGAGGTTATAGTTTATTCAACCTTTTTTTTTAATGATGTAGGTTTGCGTTGACCATGTCTATTGTTCATGACGTTTATTAGTATCGGAAAAAATATTTACCAAATAATTTTTGTTTTGTCATATGAAATTCTTAACAATTTTTTTTTGTGAAGTTTCTAACAAGGTGTATACATTGCTCTGCAGTAAAACTGTACGAAGTTAGTGAACAGAGCACATCGCATCCTTAGTACCTTAGAAGAATAAAGCTTCTCTTAAGCTTAATACCTACTTAATACATGTTACAGTTACAAGCTTGTGTTATAAGTATACAAAGTCGTAAAGCAGTTATTATATTCATCATTATCAACAACTTAAATTTAATGAACACAAATCTGAAATCCCAAAAAATCAACTGCTTCATATATTCTTAGTCAAGGGTTATCTAACTTTTTCTATAAAACTTTTTTCTAGGACAGTCATCGAGGAAACGTCATATTAGGGTTATTTCCATAAAAGTTCTTTGTAATGTTTGTAATGATAAGTTAACTACAATGACAATGACTTCTAGCTAAGTATACTCCACAGCCTTATTGCAGAGTTATTGCATGTTTTTTTAAAATATCTATCTAATAATACCTTTAAACGAGTAATTCTTGTTTAACATACATATAATTATATAACCTTAATCTCGGAAACAGCTCCAACGATTTTCATGAAATTTAGTATGCAGGGGGTTTCGGGGGCGCTTAATCGATCTAGCTAGGTTTCAATTTTAGAAAACGAAACCAAAACCGAGCTAAGCTCGGTCATCCAGGTACTGTAAAAGTAATGAGACGAGCAAGACTTTCTCCTGATGGTAAGAGATAACACCTTTCCATGACCATTGCAGCGATTCTCAGAACTCTGAGTAGTAAAAAAACAGTCCAGGGCATCGTTGCTTTAGCGCTCATTACTTTGATACTTTCGATGATTAGATCCGTTGCTTAACAATGGTGGTAAAGATCACTTAGTCAACTTAAGCCACTATAATTTACTGTGATGATGTTTGTGTAACAAAAAAAACCGGCCAAGTGCAAGTCGGGCTCGCGCACGAAAGGTTCCGTACCATTATCTATGAAAAAGGCAAAAAAATCGCGTTTGTTGTATGGGAGCCCCCCTTAAATATTTATTTTATTTAGTTTTTAATATTTGTTGTTATAGCGGCAACAGAAATACATAATTTGTGAAAATTTCAACTGTCTAGCTATCGCGGTTTTTGAGATACAGTCTGGTGACAGACAGACAGCGAAGTCTTAGTAATAGGGTCCCGTTTTTACCCTTTGGGTACGGAACCCTAAAAAGCAAAAGTGTATTGCATGCACTTTTGCTTTTAAGAATATAGCAATTGCTATTTCTATGTGTTCGACTAACTAAGTAGGTACACACCTATTGCTACTTTCATGATAATATTTAGTTAATGTACAATATTTGATTAATAGCTTCTTCGCTTCAGATGTGTTGAAATATTTGCATTAATATCAAAGCTCGCGCCCTAATTCTGTCTCCTCCCGCAGAGATATGCGAGCTGCCGAGATGCGGGAGGTAGCGAGCTCGTGATTTACTATCTGTCTATCTTTCAAGGAAGAGAGACAAATAAAAAAGTTGTATAAATATAACGTTGCGTAGAGTTTTGGCGGGAACGCAGAAAAACTATGATACATTGTATTATTTTCCAAAACTTGTATTTTTTTAGTACAGTGACACCTGGTTAAGTGGGATGTCTTGATATCCCACTTAACTGCAAATTTGTCTCATTTATAGAGGTATTCCATTTACCCAGTGTCTCAGATATCCAGGTATAAATAAATATCTGTGTCATTTATAGAGGGTTCCATTAATAGAGGTCAGAATACAGGTTATTTCAGTTATAGAGGTGCGATTATTAAATTAAATAAAGTATATTGCCGTGGTGGTGATTGCGTAATAATAGTAACCCACCCTCTCTACTCGTGGTTGCCGTAAGAGTCGGCTAAGGGATGTAATCTGGAAGATGGGCAGCAGCGTCTTCCTTGAACAATCACACCTAACTGCGCTCGCCAACCCGCCTGCCAAGCGTGGCGAGTATTGGTAAAAACCCCCCCAGGAGGAGGCCTATGTCCAGCAGTGGACGACCTATGGCTGATGATGTGCGATGTGATGTTAACATTATACGTGAGTTTTAATCTTTATTGGGAATCAAAACAAGTTAAAAACGTAATAAACAAAAATATTCAAGCACGTTTTTTTTATAAATAGTAGGTACCTACTTATGTTTTATCAATACTGTCGTTTTGATCATAAAACTTTCACTTAGCGATGGATCTCTTTAGCTGGAGGTCGTCTAGGTTGGTACCACCGCAGTACCAGATATTCTACCGCCAAGCAGTAGTGTGTTAATATTACTGTGTTCCGGTTTGAAGGGTACTTACTGCAGAAGAATAAAAATAGGCATTGCCACAAATCGAAAAATTATGTCTGCGCCCCGCGGTTTTACCCGCGTGGTGATGGAATATGATGATGATAAAAAGTATCCTATGTTTTATTCCAATGCCTAAAGTATCTACATAAACTTCATCCAGATCCGTTCAGCCGTTCTGGCATGATTGAGTAACAAACATCCATCCATCCAAACTTTCACATTTATAATATTAGTAGGATAGTGGTATAGCAGGAAACGAACAATAACATATATTTATGTTATTTTATATTCATGTTTATGTTATTTATGTTATTTACATATAGCGAAATGTTTATGAAAATACATCATGTTTGATAAAAATATTTCATTATTTTTTGTACCTGCCTTAAATCAACCCTGCTGCCTACTCCAAAGGGAAAAAGATTGATTGTTCGTAATTATGTACGTTTTCACAAAGTGCCTACCTATCTTCCGAAAAACAACATTTAGGTAAGTACGACTACATTGTAGCAAGTTTACTTAGTCTACTCTAAGATCCAAGAACTCAACGCTAGTTTATTTATTCATTCAATCAGCACATCTCTATCGCTGTTGGTAACTAGTGTACCATTATTAGAAACGCCAGTTTGTATACTTAATATGTACTGTGTTATTCAAGGTTCGATAAAGTAGGTCAAATGCGAGATCTGCCTGCATCAGCGTCTGCTCTCGGTCATTAAATAAATCATATTATTTTATTAATCTCCCTTTTTTATTTAGAAAGATTAAAAAGCAAGCGTTCCACTTGGTGGTAAGAGGTCACCACCAGTTAAAGATAAAGGTAGAGTATTATTATAGAGGTAGCTGACACCCTGGATTAACACATAATTATGCTACTATTTATCCTGCAAAAATGTAGCGGCTAACACCACGGGACGAAGCTAGTATACTTTAAATATGTATAGGCAATTTATTCAAAATCTGTCACTGAAATCACTCTTTATACGAATTTACAAAGATATTAATTTCGGTAAACGATAAAAATCAATCAATCATTCGAGAAATAAACTAACCGCCAACTCACGCTAACTCGTTTTTAGGGTTTTACCCAAAGGGTAAAACGAGACCCTATTACTAAGACTCCGGTGTCCGTCCGTCTGTCTGTCTGTCCGTCTGTCACCAGGCTGTATCTCATGAACTTTTTTTGCCGTTTTATACGTAGATAGCTTTATAGTATATGATAATGGTACGGAACCCTTCGTGCGCGAGTCCGACTCTCACTTGGCTTGTTTTTTTTTATAGCTTACAGTTGTTTGACCACAGCTCACCTGATGTTAAGTGACGGTATGGTCAAAGATGGTAACACCTAGCATCGAATGGAACTGAAATAACTCTCACAGTCAGAGTCACAATCAAATCCAATCCATACCCTGATGACTTTGCTAGAAGTTTCTAGAGTTTTAGAACCACATTATATCACTTGCCCTCACTAATTCGGTACTTTATGATTAAAATACACTCGAAAAAATGCAAGTTTACGAAAGTAATGCCGCGACATTATTTTTCCGCTTTCCCGCCAAAAGAGTCATGAGTTTTCCGTCAAGAACCAATCGACAGTCGAGTCGGCAGACTCGCGGGGCTTCGCGCCTCCTTTGTAAAGTTCTTCTAGTTCAGTAGGTCATTGAACCCGGCGCAGGACAGACGCGACCAAGCCTGCACATGCGAACGTGCGAAAACAAACCTGTCACGCATTGCAGCGGAGAACAATACAAACATCTTGTTTTCATATTCAAACATTCAGGTTCTTTTTGTAAAAATAATGAAGTTATAGTAGGGGAGCCCACGATGCTAAACAGGGATTTACTCGAGCAACATAGAGACCTATTAGGTTGCAAAGCTTAGATAATAAAAAGAAAAAAATATACCTTATCATCGGTGGGGGGAGCGGCTATAGATAGAGCTTGTGAGAACTATGTATTACGAAAGAAAATATAATATAATAGAAGAGCAGTTTTCATTCACGACAAGACACAGCTGTCCCAATTTTCATACATTAAGAACTTCGTATATTTTGCATATTTCTATGCCTCTGTTGATAATAGGTAATACCTATTTTTGACCAATGCAGAGGTGTCCAAAACTTTGAGGAACAAAACAGACTTCGGAGCATCGCTTTATTGGGGCTCATTAGTAATTAGTCATTACTTTTGAGACATTCAATAGCTAGACTAAATAGTCATGTAATTTTGTTAATTGTGGTACCCTTCAATTCAAAACACAGTAATGTTTACATACTACGACTTGGCAGCAGAATGAAGGATATGGTAAAGGGGACAATGTGAACATTTATTTGTTATATTGTGAAATTTCCGCTGTCTTCGTCAAAAGATACATTGAAATGAGCGCAATGGATCACCGAGACACGAGGTCTGACCGCGAAGAAACGAAAATTCACTCGAACAGATGCGATGAACACATAATTAATTATGTTTATCACCGGGACTTAATGTACTTTGTTTTACGAAACTATACACCATAGCGGAAAGGGTCAAAGAACACATCGTAGAGTTCACAAATCGCCAAACACAGAAGTCTGCAATAGGTAAACATTTGCTCGAGACGGGATCCGGTAATGAGTTCCACGACCCGAATGACCTGTCCACTGAACGACATTACTATACAAGAATGGTTAGTGAAGCGGTTGAAATAAAAAAAAAACCGGTCATGTGCGAGCCGAACTCGTGCGCCGAGGGTTCCGTACCTACCCATTTTACCGCCATAATAAAAAATTTTTTTTTCAACTCTTTGTTTTTTTTAATTTTTCCTTTACTTGTGCTGTAAGACCTTACTTTTTGCCAAATTTCGTGATTCTAGGTCAACGGGAACTACCACATAGGTTTTCGACCCAAAACCTATAGGGTAAATAGTTCCCGTTGACCTAGAATTGTCAACGGAAGATGGGCAGCAGCGTCTTCCTTGAACAATCACACCTAACTGCGCTCGCCAACCCACCTGCCAAGCATGGCGAGTATTGACAACCAATTACAATAAATTAGTTTTTGGAATGTAACGTCACGAAATGTAGGACCCATCCCATCCCTTGTCACACCATGTTACATTTCGTCGACCCCCCTTCCTCCTTAACATGTGAAATTTTTATGGATATAGCCCTTAAGGTCAAAATAATTCGAAACACACATCACACATTTAGTCTAGATAATCAAGAAACTAGTACATAGCCCAAAGAATAGCATGATTTAGCATAGTATATTTTTTGTATCGGATGATGAATCTGTGTTATTATATAATCAACATATAACCAAGGTCAACTTGGTAACAGATCACGCACTATGAACGAACGCAATGTCACCGTGTACCACTAAGTAGTAATAATGTTATGCCTGGAAATTGACATAATGTAGCTAGAGTAATCTCAAACCTGCCTTACGTGAGAATATGAACTAAAGATTTTAACTTGTACTTGATTATAAAATATCGTGATAACGACGGCCTTGGACGCGGAAACTACTTAACATGCCTATTGAACTGAAACAATACCTAACCGGTTGATATACCTAATGATTACACGGTTTTTATAGACATGGATAATTAAAACTGCTCGGATTAATTATTTATATATAATCTTAATAAGTGATGCATATGTTATTGGTAAATTATTTACTAAGTCTGAGATGATTAATTAAGAACATTGTAATGTTTTGGTTAATTGGTTGGTTGGTGTACCCGTTGGTATTAGCAAGCTGAAGTGGCAGTTGGGTAGACATATGTATGATAGTGACTGGGGTAGACGTGTTCTAGAGTGGAGACTGTGAATCGGCAAACGTAGCCTAGGACGCCCTAAGACTAGATGGAGTGGCGATATACGTAGAACAGCTGGCGGTGGACGAAAAATCGAAGATCGGGCTGAGTGGCGTGTCTTGCGAGAGCTATATTCAGCAGTGAACTTCTACAGGCTGATGCTGATAATGAATCTATTCGTATATCATTTACACATCTATTTCTTTAGCAAATAATTTAGGGTTGTCAAATTTAAAAAAAAATGGTGCACGTAAAGAAATTATCGTCAAAACTGATATGTAATAATATTTTTACTGAAATAGTAATACTTTTTCTTAAATCGTAGGACAAATTGTTTGATGTAATCTAATAATTAACTAATGACCTTCAGCTGCCGGTTAAGGAAAAAATCTTGAGGAAACTATAGCATGGTGGTAGGGTACTTTCTTTAATAATGGAGCACAAAATCAAAGGGTACTTTCTAGTACTCGGTTGTCTAGTTACCACCCTTAAGTTGAGAATCTACCGCCAAGCTCCTAACGGTGTTCTAGCAGCCTCACTTAAAAGTCAGTTCCCATTCCAGACTTACCATCCACAACAACTTATGTCACTTAACATGTGAGCAGATAAACGTGTAACAGGTGGGTTTATTTATGTTTGATACGCTAGATGTTTTGACCACAGCTCACTGATGTTAAGTGATGGTGTTGTCGAAGATGGTAAATCACACTTAGCCTGGAGTGTAACCGGCTCTCAAATGAGGCTGCCGAAGCACATCGTTAATTGCTTGGCGGTAGATTTTCATCTTGGTTGCTAACCAGGCGAGTACTAGGAAATACCTTTACATCATGCTATGGTTTACTCAAGATGTTTTTCTTCACCGCCAGCAGTTCTGGTTCTTTGTTGGGTTTCAATACACGCTCTTCGGCATGTGAATCAACCGCGCTAACCACTAATCTATCATCGTTACAAAAAGTTGTGGTCAAACACCTAGATGTCACCCATATAAAAACATAGACAAACCCTCCAAAGACTTATCAGCAGATCAACTTCATGTCATGATAAATACTGATATACATATAATAGACATGAAATATGTACCTAACAATAATCACAGCCTTGCCCTTCATAAGAAATATCAAACCTTCAAACATTAGGATAGGATTTTATTCAATGGCAGAATGGTTCTATTTCCGTCGGCTTTGATTGCTGTAATACAGGTCAAATGGTTGTTTACTCGACAAAAAAGTAATAAAGTCTATCATAAAATGTCTCAAATAAGGTGTGTGTTATTTTGTTCAAACAAATCGAACAGCTCATGACCTTGGTGGCACTGACCGACCTCTGGCTTTATTATCCATATTCAATGAGACAACGGATCGAGTGGGGCTTATAGTGTAAAGTTCTTTGACTAACCTGAAGTCTTTCCTATATCTACTGATTGCAACTAAAATTACAAAAGTGACTCTGTCGCTCTGTATGTTTACCTTTCACGATTAAGCGGCTGAAAGATCTTGATGAAAAGTGACATAGTTATAGTGAGCACTTAGCTTCGTATCCCAATTCTGATAAGAAGTTCTGTGAATAATATTGGTACTGCGTGGCGTTTGTTCTAAGCGCAGTTTTTGCGTTTGCACGATAGCGCTCGACTTGGCGAGAAGAACACTGACTAGGAGCATAGATTAACTGATTATTATTATTTTAGCCTATTTTATCTCACTACTGAGCAGAGGCCTCTTTTCCTCCTTTCCATGCCTCTCTGCTACTATTGAGGTCCAATCCTTATCATGAGCATCAAGCTCATCTTTCCACCGTCTTCTAGGCCGGTCTGGTGGCCGCTTAACCTCCGGGACCCGGTAGATGGTGGTTTTTGTCCATAGCTCCGCTGGCATTCGACAGACGTGTCCAGCCTAGTCTCTTTTTAGCATGGCAGCTTTTTCAGTCACATCAATGATCTGGGTTTTGGAGTATAAAACAATAGTACCTGGATGACGGAGCTTTGCTCGGCTGAAAACACTGATAAAACGACGTTTTCTAAAAATGAAACCTAGCTAGATCGATTTATCGCTCCCGAAACCCCCTGCATACTAAATTTCATGAAAATCGTTAGAGCCGTTTCCGAGATTCAGATTATATAGATACATAATAATATATACAAGAATTGCTCGTTTAAACGTATTAGATAGATTAGTCAAGCAAAGGACGAGACTAATCCTAGCTGAGCACTATTAGTCTATTACTTTAGCTTCCATCAGTATCTGTTTGTCCGTCCAGTCTAATAAGGTAACAGAACAAAATTTATGAAATGAAATATTTTTTTTCTGAATTTTACACGCGAACGAAGCCGCGGAAAAGTTAGTCGCTCACAATTTTGGATAGAGTCGCCCGCTATAATGATCTTTGTTTATCAGTTTGAATACTTTCAATATTTATTTACACCAACCGGTTTGGAACAAAAGACTTGATAGAATACTAAGTTACTACAGACATTAAAACAAACACATAGAGCCCGATTTTATAAATACATATCGGTTATTTTATAGGTTGAGTGGAATGAGGAATGCGGTAACGGTATCATGAAATATTTACGAGTATTTCCAAAGATTTCCTTCACACAGGCGTTCGTACAGCGTAGGGCAGTAAAGCCAGATTCCATTATAAGCGTGCTGGCTCCCGAATACCCCCGATGTTGCTCATAAAGCGTCCTTGATAAAACCCTAGAGATGGGGGTGGGAGGGCAGTAGGGGAGCGAGACGCGGTTTTATATTGCGAACTTGCGAAACGTGTCAGTTATAAAGATATTGTGCTGAAAGTGGGCGTCGAGACAAGAGTGCCACCGTGTCTCGCCGCTTGCATTGTATTTCGTACCGTGCTGTTCTAAACAACTATCCTTGCATAAAGTCTTATGTTTACAAGCACTAACTAAAACCCTGTCTTATGTGATTCACATGACTAAGTTGCATGTTAGTTGGTCGCGTGGAAAACCATTTTAATCGTAATGAAATTGAAAAATACCAACTTTATCTTTCAAGGCTAAGCCATTTCATGCGGTATTTAAATCAAGCACTGGTATTAGGAAAATTGATTTAAATAAAAACGTAAACAATGCCTTGACAGCAAATCTAGTCTGTCTGACATTGCATGTAAAACACGATACATTAATATAAGGTATTGAGTACGTACTTAGTATAGAGCATGGCCCTGTGTACGAACATAAATTGCGTGGTGGTAGAGTACTTTCTAGTACTCGGCTGGCTAGCTACCACCCTCAAGTTGAAAATCTGCCGCCAAGCATCTAACGGTGTGTTCCGGCAGCCTCACTTGAGAGCCAGTTCCATTCCAGGCTAGGTGTGCTTTACTATCTTCGACCACACCGTCACTTAACATCAGGTGAGTTGTGGTCAAACACCAAGCCTGTCAGCTATAAAATAAAAAAAATTACAGTAGTATCTGTATGCTATCAAGTATAAAAACATAGACAAACCCTCCAGACAAAACAATCTTTAACGAAATTACAGCATCAAAGTACTCGTCTTGTGGTAGAATACTTCTAGCTATAGGTTTTTGAAGGGGTAATGGTAACATTGTATTTCAATTATCGGAAGTTTCAGTAGTTGTGCCCAAACATAACGCAGGGTTAGCTGAATATTATAGTCTACTCTGATATTCAGTTAAGCATTAAGCCCTTCCGTCGCAACTTCCTTACCCCTTTACATTCCTCGAGATAGCAACTTCACTAGAAATCCTTTACATCCCTATCTCTTTGTATCAGGTTGTTTCTCCTCTAATACATAAGTACTTATCTTCCTACTTGATACATATATTAGTAGGTGCAGGATGAAGATTGTATGTACAGTTTGTGTACTGTTACTGAGGTAAGTTTTGGACTGGCCTGTATGCATTTTTGATTAGTCTTTCCTACTTTCATCTAGTCAAACATACCAGTTCCATTAGATATGCATAGACAATGGACATAATAATAGCCACATTCGTCACAGCGAAGGAGAATGTAAAGTAGATACACTATGTATACACATATTTACTATCTTCACATGTCTTTGTGATAAGTACAAAATTGTGAAATTTATGACAAATGCAAATGGCCGTCACACTTTCAACTTGAGAATATAGAGTCATTGACCAGTAGATAAGTATAAAATTTGTGATACAATCTAGTAAGGCCTCTACCATTCTATAGGAGAGTTAAAATTTTGCTAGTTGATGATAGTGAAAGTTCTGATTTCATTATTTAGGTACATTCTCAGAACAACCAAACATTGATTAGCTGTGATCAAAGCTTATATTGTCAGTGTGAGATAATTTCTCGCATTCTTCAACGAATGTTCTATCATCAACTATATTTAGAGATAGATATTTCGATCAACCTAATACTATTTTAAATCATCACTGATCATTCAATCATATACTGTGAGCCACATAAATATATACATACAGTAACGCCTTTTTTTTCGATGGGTTAGACAGCTACCACATCATTCTGACAAACATCTTTCGCATCCTTTACTTTTTTACCTACCCTTGATTATTTTTACCGTTAAAACAATCTTTAACTAATTGATTTATTCAGTCTTTACTTTGCTATTTAATTTAGATTGTTCAAGGTATATATTCTGTTTTAGATATTAAGTAAAGTTTCGGATAAGTTATTTACAATTGTTGTCAAGTTAATTAAATTTAAATCCTCATCATTGTTGTAACTGAAAGGACTGTTAAGCGGAAATAAACTAAATATATAGGTACCTTAATCTTTAACTAAATAAATGATATATAATAAGTAACCAACTAGAAAGAACACTGGCAAATGTTTGGAAGAGATAGAATCTTCTAGAAAAGAGCCGGGCTCATAAAGTCAATAAATCGAAGGGATTGACTGATTGGATCCTTACGAAATAAAATATGGTGGTCTTCGAAATGTCTAGAGATGTAAGACTGTCTTCAAGTCAAACTGCTCTAGTCAATCGTACAATACGCATCGTGAATAAGGTCGTTTACATGATTAAGGTATAGACAAGAATGGAGCGGATTTTCTTGTAAAAATAAACCGTGGCGTGAGTCCGTGAGCTTATAAAAACAAATCCGAGTTGGCTAAGACTGTTAACCTACGGATTTGACCCGACTATAGCCACGGCTATCGACGCCGTCTAACAGAAGAGAGATAAAAAAGAGAAAGTGATTATTATTTTTGTCTCTTTTGCTCGTGTTGGTTGCATGTAATATAAGTATGCAATACGAAATAGCTCTACAGCCACACAGATCAAAGACAGAAACATAGAAATATTCGATAGTTGATCAGACAGCTCGTCGATTCGACAACTCTGCACTTCAGAACGTATTGTTATCGACATTAAATGAACATTCTTAACCATTCCAATCGGCCACTGTGTTTGTGTTAACGACGCATCGCGGTCAACGCACGGATCGTCCACGGCAGGTTCCAAGATTGTTTATATTTTGTTTTGTTATGTTGGCATTAGTCACTGGCCGGTGCGCTCGCCACCGCCGGCTGCATGGAACGAGGAAGTAGTAATCTAGGTGGACAACGCGGAAGGGCCATAAACACACAGGTTATTTTCTTTTAGTATTCTATGGAAGTGTACATTATTTTGCTTGTTTTGAAAAAAGTAAGTAATAACTAATAAACTTCAAAGCAGCATAATGTGACAACGAAACTCTATAATCATAATTATTAACGCTATAGGTACACAAAATAAAACTTACTCATTTTAACTTTTCACAAATTCTTTGCCGCCTTTGTGAATTCTGACAGGCCATAAAAAACATCATGTTTCAATTTCAATACCTTCAGCTGTAATTGTTTTTACCGGGACTTGATCGCAATTTCTTCAGCTGTAATTGTGTTTATCACCTGGACTTCATCGCACACAAAATACTATAATAATAGTGATATAACGATCGAACGAATGTTTTTTTAACACGTAATAGGTTTGCGTTTGACCATGTCCACAGACAACATGTGATCTAGGATGGAACGCGCTTACCTAGAAGAAACCTGTTTACTCTTGATTTGAAGATTATATTGTACCTACTTTTGGAACAGACTCCAGCAAAGAGTTCCACATCCTTGCTCTGCGAATAAAAAATAATGGATTCGAATGAGCGCTATGCGTTCCACGTTGACCATGTACGGAAGACGCTTGTAACATTGAAGCGACGAACGAGACGCTCTCCTGATGTTAAGAGATAACGCCTGTCCATGACCATTGCAGCGATACACAGAACTTTGAGTAGTAAAACAAAGTCCAGGGCATCGCTGCCTTAGCGCTCATTACTTTTAGACTAGATGGTTAGTCACAGTAGCCCTGTAATTTCGCTAGCTGCTAATTCATTATTGAATGTCTTGAAGAAATGTGCGGTGATGCGGAAATGGCTTGGGCTTAGTTTTGTTATCCATTATTCTCTGGAGAGCGTCTCGTTCGTCTCGTTACTTCTCGCCATAAAAATCCTTACTGACCCGGTATCGGTCACCTGTCGTACCATAATTATGATATTAATCACTTCATATTATAAAACAAAGTCGTCCGCCGCGTCTCCCTGTCTGTCTGTTCGCGTTAAACTTAAAAACTACTGAACGGATTATCATGTGAGTTTAACCAATAGATACGAGTGATTCATGAGGAAGGTTCAGGTATATAATTTGTCAAGGTTTTGTGTAAATTGGTTGAAATATGATGATAATTGTTTGAAGTTTAGCCATGTGGGAGATTTCATCGAAAACGCTGCCTAATCCTTTTGAGATATAACAAAACAATGCATGGTGGGATACTCTTCTTTTGTAGACCTACAAAAAAGTCCGAAGTGGCATACAGCTACTATATACCCATTCGCTTCCCGCCGTCTGTACGCTTAGATCTTTTAAACAACGCAACGGATTTTAATGCGCTAGTAATTCATAAATATACACTAAGTATAAACATCAAACAAACATAATTGGAAGATAGAATCGCAATACCAAATCGCACCTAATTTTTTACGCTGCAAACTACAATTTTAACTTTAATTTGTCATTTATACATATTTAGAACATAAACTTGAAAAGTAATAAACATACGTAACGGTAAAAGAGGTGTAAAGACACACACCTTTTTATTACTATTAAATGTAAGACTTCATTATCTTACGGTGTTTACAAGAGGTGTGGGCATGGGCAAGCCGGGAAATATCAACATAGGCAAAAGTATCATAATTAAATTAAGAAAGACAAGGTTAAAAGTAAACCGCAACCAACGAGCATATAACATAAAAGCAGAAAAAGCGTGCCAGCGTCTTAGCAAGCGGAAAATTTTACGGAAATAAACGAACATATCATCAATGTACACAATTTTATGACTTTTGTTGATTTTTTATAAACCGCTCGACCGATTTCGATAAAATTTTAATGGGAATACAAAAAAAATCCAAATCTGTTCAGTCGTCTATGAGTAATCGGTGTTGATACTATAAAAAACCCTCCTTTTTTGAAGTCAGTTAAAACGGAATAACTTTTTATTGTTCACACCAAAAATAAATAATCAATAACAGAAATAGCTTAATAATAGTGCAACAACTCGCGACCTCATCGCTTAAAGCGATCTCTTTCAGACAACCTTAGTATGGAAAGGATTTGTGGATGAAGTAAAAGTCGGGGCGTATGTACTCAGGTGTGTTTATTTCTACGCCCACAAGTCTCCCTGCTGGTAGCAACGCCCTCAAGTCTAGTAACTCGTAGTGTAGGTCACAAGTTCGCCGTGTTGTTGGGAATACATGACATAATACTTAGAAAGTAAACAAACGTGTTTATAGTAAACAGACGTTTCCTCTGTATTGATATTATGAAATAAATCGGTACGTGTATCTGTGTGTGAGATTTAGATTCAATTTGTATTGCAGTTTGCAAGTTCTAATATACATAATTTTTTAACGAATCTTTATAACATAGGTAATGTACAGTATTAAAAAATTGTGTTTAGTTTTCACACTAGGGCTTTTTTCATTTATCTAGTTTCCAAAATAAGCTTCGAGTAGTAATAACTAAATTTCTCCAATCAAACTACCTAATTAGGTTAACAATTGTCTAGCTTATTTAAAGAATAGTGCCTGGTTGACCGAGCATTGCTCGGCTGAAAACATGGATAAAACGACGTTTTCTGAAAATGAAACTTAGCTAGATTGATTTTTCGCTCCCGAAACCCCCTGGATACAAAATTTCATGAAAATCGTTGGAGTCGTTTCCGAGATTCAGAATATATATATATATATACAAGAATTGCTCGTTTAAAGATATAGATAAATGTAAATACAAATCAGTTCATAAATACATTCATCATTTAGCAATAAATCATTTGGGTGTTTTTATTACAGCAATTTAATTTACACAATTTTTAGAGTGGTTTGTATTGTATAAAAAATAAACAAAAACTAAAACTAATTGTATTTATTTACAAAGATTATAATTATAAAATATGTACACGAATCAGCAAGCGTAGAACATTCTGAGAATCGATGGAGTTACGATAAACGTATAATACATATATGTATTTTAAAGATAATTTAGCTGGAAGCGAAAAACCGAATATTCGATTGTTTTCAGAAAGGCCCATGCCCAAAAATAAAGTAGGTATAACAATATGTTTTCAAATCAATAGTAAAACAAGTTCGTTCTAGGTAAGCGTGATCCATGCTAGACCACATCGTTGCTTAACATCAGGCATAATGTGGCCAAAAGCGATTTACTCATGCGGGATTACTCACGTTTAATTATATCGGATTCTCCGACTATAGTTACGGCACATCAGGTGGCCTTTTTCACACCAACTATAGTCTGAGTTGAGGTTATCTGAAGTCCGGAGAGAGGGCGAGGACACGATAACCCTGAAGTCGGGTAACCTATTCTATTACCGGGAGGGTGACCAACAGTCCCAAGGTGGTGTCGGTTTTCTCGTCCACAAGTCCCTCACTAACAACATTATTAGCATCGGAAGTGTTTCGAGCAGGGTCATATACCTAATACTCAGAATATCCAAAAGATATTCGCTGAAGGTCATTCAGGTGTATGCACCGACCTCGTCACACCCAGATGATGAAGTAGAGAGTATGTATGAGGACGTAAGTAGGGCCATACATACCTCCGAAACCCACTTCACTGTTGTAATGGGGGACTTCAACGCAAAGATGGGCATGAAGAGCGATGATGAGTTGAGAGTGGGGCAATTTGGATATGGGCAACGGAATCCTAGGGGACAGAGGCTGGCCGACTTTCTGGAGAAAGAGGGCCTCTTTATGATGAACTCTTTCTTTCAGAAGCCGCCTCACAGGAAATGGACCTGGATGAGTCCCGATGGTTCTACGAGAAACGAGATAGACTTCATCATGACCAACAAAAGACGGATATTCAATGATGTCTCCGTGATCCACAGGGTGAAAACCGGTAGTGATCACCGACTGGTAAGAGGCTCCTTGAATATAAACGTCAAGCTTGAAAGGTCACGCTTGATGAAGTCCACGCTCCGACCTACTCGCGCCCATATACAAAACCCCGAAAGCTTTCAACTTGAACTTTCCAATCGCTTCGATTGCCTAGAGAATCTTGCTACGGTGGACGAGATCAATAACAGGCTCGTAGAAACTGTCCATGCGGTGGGCTCTAAGTTTTTTAGACCCCGTCGTACAAATAGACCTCAAAAACTGTCCGACCATACTCTAGACCTCATGGCTGAACGACGCTCGTTACGACTACAGTCTGCCTATGATGCAGAGTCATATAGGCTGCTCAATAGACAGATATCGAAATCCTTGCGACACGACATACGTATCTTTAATACTAATCGTATTAAAGAGACGATAGAGCGGAAAAAAGGCTCCAAAGTGTTCGCAAGAGACATGTCTA
Source organism: Biston stratarius (assembly GCA_950106695.1). Classification (NCBI taxonomy): domain Eukaryota; kingdom Metazoa; phylum Arthropoda; class Insecta; order Lepidoptera; family Geometridae; genus Biston; species Biston stratarius. Next base: position 38,713,079 of record OX467106.1, on the reverse strand, counting down.
TTGGGCAAAGCCGGTTGACGAAGCTGAAGAGAGAAGATGGTAGTATAGCGTCGACCAAAGCAGAGGTATTAGAGGAGGTCGAAAGGTTCTATGGACGGTTATACACCTCGGTAGCTGAGCCTGTTAGCAGCGCGGCCAAAGACCCAAGAGCCAAGCTGACCCGGCACTATACCGAAGATATCCCGGACATCAGCCTGTACGAGATTAGAATGGCCCTGAAACAGCTTAAGAACAACAAGGCGCCGGGTGATGACGGAATCACATCGGAGCTTCTGAAAGCGGGTGGAACACCGGTACTTAAAGTCCTTCAGAAGCTCTTCAATTCCGTCTTACTCGAAGGTATAACGCCAGAAGCATGGAACAGAGGCGTGGTGGTGCTGTTCTTCAAGAAAGGTGACAACACTTTATTGAAGAATTATAGACCCATCTCGCTTCTGAGCCATGTTTATAAGCTGTTTTCAAGGGTCATTACGAACCGTCTCAGTCGCAGGTTCGATGACTTCCAGCCTTCCGAACAAGCCGGTTTCCGTAAAGGTTACAGTACCATAGACATCCATACGCTAAGGCAAATTATACAGAAGACCGAAGAGTATAATTTGCCTCTATGTCTAGCGTTTGTGGACTATGAGAAAGCCTTTGATTCGATCGAGACATGGGCGGTGGTTGAGTCTCTCCAACGATGCCATATTGACTATCGGTACATCGAAGTGTTGAAGTGTTTGTATAATAACGCTACTATGTCGGTCCAAGTACAGGAGCAGACTTCGAAGGCGATTCCACTGAAAAGAGGCGTAAGACAGGGAGATGTTATATCTCCGAAACTGTTTACTGCCACAGTGGAAGACGCCTTCAAGCTCTTAGAATGGAAAGGATTCGGCATCAATATTAATGGCGAATACATCACTCACCTTCGATTTGCCGACGATATAGTGGTCATGGCAGAGTCGTCGGAGGAACTCAGCACAATGCTCGAAGACCTCAATCGAGTTTCTCAACGGGTGGGTCTTAAAATGAACATGGACAAAACGAAGGTAATGTTGAATGCCCATGTTGTGCCCACCCCAATATCAGTTGGGAGCTCGGTTCTTGAAGTTGTTGACAAGTACATTTACCTAGGACAAGCAGTCCAACTAGGTAGGTCCAACTTCGAGAAAGAGGTCAATCGTCGAATCCAACTCGGCTGGGCAGCGTTCGGAAAACTGCGCAGCGTTTTCTCGTCCGAATTACCTCAGTGCCTCAAGTCGAAAGTCTTCGACCAGTGTGTGTTACCAGTGATGACTTATGGCGCCGAAACGTGGTCTCTCACTGTGTGCCTGCTTAGTAAGCTTAAAGTAGCACAACGAGCTATGGAGAGGGCTATGCTCGGAGTTTCCCTACGAGATCGAATCAGAAATGAGGAGATCCGTAGGCGAACTAAAGTAGCCGACATAGCCCAGCGGATTAGCAAGTTGAAGTGGCAGTGGGCAGGGCACATAGCACGCAGAACCGATGGCCGATGGGGCTGCAAAGTTCTGGAGTGGAGACCACGGACCGGCAAGCGCAGCGTAGGACGTCCACCCACAAGGTGGACAGACGACCTAATAAAGACCGCAGGAACGCGCTGGATGCGAGCCGCTTCCAACCGGTCTTTGTGGAAGTCAATGGGAGAGGCCTATGTCCAGCAGTGGACGTCATACGGCTGATGATGATAGTCAGAGTATCAGACATAATTAAACGTGAGTAATCCCGCATAAGTAAAACAAAAACGTTTCAAAACCACATCAGTTTTAATGAAAGTAGCACAAAGACAAAAAAACTCCACTACAAAAACAACTAAAATCAGTCACACCGATGCGATGATGGTGTCGTGAGAAATCAGAACTAAATTCAGTGATTTCGCGGTAAATTATTCGGTCTGGCGAATAGTAAAGAAACAAATGGTGCTTTGAGACGGGCCTGGCAACTTGGCATAGCAATTAGAGATTTGAGACACAAAGGTCAGGGCGAGAGCTCTTGAAACGGGCTTTAATTTTTCAGCGGCTTTTCAGTCTGACAGTTCGAAAATGAATGCTTCAGAATTTTAAGGTTTGTTGTTAAAATCAGCCAGTTGTTCCAAGATCAATATTTTTGATTGCGAATACTACATATTTGGAAGGTATTTCTTTTAATACCACACACCATACTTGGTTTAACAACAATTTTATTAAGGTACAAATGTAGGTTATAAAATCCATCACATTGGATTTACTATATATTTTATGATGACACCTGGGGTATAAAAACGATTTTTTGGTACGTAATTAGAAGAAGTGGAAGATTTGTTTGGTTGTGGCAGAATCGTAGTATATAGTCCTTACCCAATAAAGGCGTGATTACATGTATGTATATAATATTAGTACCTGGATGACCGAGCTTTGCTCGGTTTTTTTAAGGAACTTAAAAAAAAGATGAAATAAAAATAATTATCTGGATTCGAACTGAGGTCTATATATACATATATACAAGAAGTGCTCGTTTAAAGGTATTAGAGAGATAGTTTAGATTAAATATATAGATAGATAAGACAGGCTAGCTTAAACAATTGCAGCCCTCTAACTATGACAAAACATTTTTAAAGTTTGGAAACAGGGCGTTGTTGGAAGTTAAAGGCAAAATACTTAGAGAGCGTTATCTAAACCACTAATAAACTTTTTCTAACCAATAATCTAATTCGATTTGGGAATATTATTTTTGGCCGATAACACGAATTACCAGTTGCCCTTGGTGAAACTGAAGAGTTGAAGCCTTTGTCAAACTTTTGGGTTAATTCGACCTTCTAAATAAACTCATTAAAATACAGAGAGAGCCTGAGAGAGAGATATAAAAATTTGTTATCGATTAAGTAGATAATGTACAAACTTTCGCCATTATAATATTATAGTGTGGTAACTCCATAATAGTATCTAACTCTTACCTTTTATTTTATTTGTCATAGTGGTATAGTAGAAATACATTTACTGCATTTATTTTTCAGATATACATTTTGGGTTTTAAATTGACCTTCCAATTTTATCCAATCAGGAACAAAAATAATACAAAAATTGTGAGCAACGTATTAATCCAGCATTATCACGTGGTCCTGTCGACCTTAGCAGGGAGTTGGGAGCCCTGGGACTGAATGAAGGTGGCGGCCCTCCAGCCGAAGGGGTGGATCGATACAGGGTTATGGGGGCTACGCTTGGGGATATAATTTTCGAGACTGGCAATAGTGGAGCCATTCAAGCAGAAGTAGACGTGACTGAAGAAAGTAATTCTGCTTGGGACTTATACAAGATCAACGAAGTCGATAATTTTGAGGGAACTAAAACAGAAAGAGAAGGGTTACGAGGAGCAAATTTTAAATCCTTCGTGCGTAGAAATTGGTTACATTAATTAATATGCTGAAAATAATAACAATAAAAAAAGAACAGTACCTACTAGTGCAGAAGTAATTTTAGTAAGAATTCCCCATTATCTATCTAATTGTTGCACTTTCAGAATTGTTAAAGTGTTGTTGAATGTAGTGTATGTCTCCAGGACAGACCTATAAATAAAAACCGGTGAATTCTGAGAAAAGAGGAAATAAGTAGGTATCAGCCTGAAGTAATCAAACACCAATACCTAGATATATAATATAAGTATATCCATTTGTAAATGTAAACTTAAAATCAATGTCATTTATTTACTTGCAATTGTTACGTCAACTAAAAGAGTAGCCGAATGAATTATTCAAAATGAACCAAGCATTCAGAATGAAAAATGATTAGAATACGAAACGCATTTCCTTGAATCACTACCGTTTGCTACATGGAATTAACATGAATTTAATGACGAAGCCTTCGAAGGTTCTAAAGCTACAAAGGATTTATAATATAACGAACATTTAGTGGGCTGTTCTTTTGTATAGAGTAATGGAAGATTGATTGACGACGGAGCTTACGAATCAATCATGGGATTTCGTGGGGTATTCAAGGTAATCGTAACACGTGAGCTATCTTATATATACATACTTGATATGATGTGACTTACAGAACTGTCATTAAATTAGTGTGTTACCTACCATTGCAAAAGAACAAAGTATGTAAGCCTTGTATCAATTGAATTTCTAGAGCAGAACTATTAAATTGTTTCGAAAAATTCGCTGATAGAAAGCTAATTGAACATTATCCACAAGTGATACATTCTTATTCTTGAACTATTGGTCTTCAGTCCTTCAATCAGTCCACTACATGTGATTCTAGAATTTGCATACGCCATTGTAATAATAAATGAATAAATATCGCAGGACATTATATACAACGCCACCTGACCCCAAACTAAGCAAAATCGGATGACTGATACTTTTTAATTCTTGTAATACATATTTATAACACATACAGAACAACCATGATAATTAAATCTATGTACGTATTATCAAAGTTATTGCATTGATTCACGAGTCGAAATTTCACACATTCGTCTTTTATCTGCCCTATTTGATGTTAACACCTCGGGTACGTAGAAAGCAAATCGAATATTTGGATAAAATATAATATGACACGATCTGTACATAATTTTGTAAGCTATTCTTTGAGTATGATTTGTTCAACCTACATTACTATAGAGACTAGTCATTACTCTTATCTTAAAGTGTCTGAATTATAAAAGTCACGTCTTCAATAAAACAAAATTAGTTGTTACGAAATCGTGTTGCGCCATCAACCGCGACCGTCCCAACAGCTGGCCTCAAATTTTTATACGTGCATTGACTTACTGCGAGCCAACTTGAATGTAATATCAGTTGTTAGTGTAATAAATCTTTAATAGAGTACTTAAGAGTGCTCCTGCGAATAGATAAGTGATTATTGACTTGGTAGAATAGTTGTACATGCAACAATCATGCAGATGTTGGGTTTTTCTCAGACGACATGCGAATGTTTGTTCTTATTATGTGAATCTGTGAATTTGTGACTAAGTGTCAATCACCTTGTAAGAAAGTAACATTTTCGTAAATATGTAACATTTACGAAAATGTTTCTATTATTTATCTTATTTTTTACGATACACTGATTATTCTTTTTCTATAAATTAGAAATGAGTTAACAGTTCTATAAGTCTACTTTAGTTGCAGTGATATAAAATGACTTCTATAAACATAGTGTAGGTTTTATTTAAACCGACAATACAATTATTAACATATACAATCTGAGTATTATTTTAATTAAAACCAAAAACTTAAGTTTTAAAGTAACTAAAAATTTAATTAATAAAAAAAATCGTAACACCACCTGACCTCAGGGTGTCCTACACTACGCTTGCCTACACGTGGTCTCCACCCAACTAAACGAAACTGTATTCTTGAACGAAATATGCATAGAATTTAAACTATGCTATTAATTTACTTCTTTACACTTTGCTTATTTCTTCCATATCATTATTAAAATATTACTAAGGGGCTAAACGTGAAATCGCGAAAATACTTGTAACACTAATACAACTGTAGAGACCTGTAACACTGTAGACTATGCTATTTTTTCTGTCCTGGGCTCAAATTTAACGCATAGTGTTGATACTGACAATATCAAAATCATTGACCAAAAGTTTCTACATACGAGAGTTTTGCAGCCATCGCAGTAAACGCAGGATATACTCGTACCTACAGTTAAGCACGATGATTCTCCCTTCAGTTTATTAGTCCCATCTACTTAATAAGTAGGTATTTCAAACAAATTGGTAAATTCAAAGCCGTGCCAACTCCCAAGTTCACAAACAGTAACTAAGCCCACATCTCTCCCCTAGGGTTCGTCAGTTCGCCCCAATTTCATCCCTTCACATTTTGACCTAGTTCTGAAAAGGGAGCTCGTTTGCCGTTGCTTTAAAACGAGGTGGTGTGTAATCGCTCTTAGTGCCCCTGTCTTCTGTAAATCAGATAAATTTACTTTCTATACTTGTTTGCCAAATCCTGATATTTTAAGGAATTTGTGGAATATCTGCAAGTAGATTTATGTAAGTTTTTTAATGTCATTATTGTCATTAATTTCATTCTTGTAGTATATTATATTATGAGCAATATAATACAGATTAAATTATTATTATTATTATGAGATATAACACAGATTAAATTTTTATATTGTAAATTAACCTAACCATGTCTTGAGCGAATAAAAACCCTTTGCATTTTAATTAGTAACTACACCCCTAAAAGAATAATCTTCAAGTAACTTTTGACTAAAAATAAATCATGTTTCAGTTTAGTGCATTTTTGTATTCTTATAAGAAATAAATATCTTAAACTATTCAGAAGACCAACTTAGCCGTAACTTTGAATTTTAAATTTATTTTATATCTCATGTGTGGATAATGATAATGGTAAAATACGTGAAAGAATGTATTTGTGTTACGAAGTCTAGTAGGCAAATAACACATAATAGACAAGGTCCTCTCACACGTGGGGTCAACAACCGCATCACGGTTGTCAGTGTCGAATAGGAACTATTTATTATCCAACCTGTGTCGAGCGACGATGTCGCAAGACAGGCAAGGCCGCCGTATTTCGGCAAACAATTCGCCATTATAGAAATTACCATCACGACAATGTCTTATTGGAATAGACTCGAAAGGCTGACTGGAAAAAATGAGGACAAATAATTCTACAAACGAAACGCCCGCATATGTTTAGACATGCAATACGAATTAAACCAAACATAAATATAATGAAATAGCTGATTAATGAATGCTAAATACGATGTGCATATGTACCTACATGTGCAAAATTATAAGTATGTATCTAACAACAATAACAATGTATAATAATAAATAATAATGTGTAATAATAATGTATCTAATAACGAGCAATTCTTGTATATATGTATATATAGATATATAATCTGAATCTCGGAAACGGCTCCAACGATTTTCATGATATTTAGTATGCAAGGGGTTTCGGGGGCGATAAATCGATCTAGCTAGGTTTCATCCGTGTTTTCAGCCGTGCAAAGCTCGGTATCCAGGTAGGTACTTAGTATAATAAAGTAAATTGTCTCCATGACTACAAAACTACCTGTAAGCATAATATAGAACGAGCGATACTAGCTAAATCTAATAAACATAATTTATACAATATTTAACTGTGTAAGGGATCTGTCATATGTCAGAGAACAAGTTTTCTCAGGAATTAGATCAAGCCAGATTGTTTTGTAAAACCAGTAAATCCACCACTCGCTGTCATCGTTTACAAGAACGCGTTTATCTGTACAGGACATCATCATAATTTTTAGCCCGTTATCGCTCACTGCTGAGGCCTCTTTTCATGTACGCCACTCATCCCGGTCCTGTGCGACCCGCGACCTTTACGATGTCGTCGACTTATCGAATAGGTCCGACGCGGCGACGCTTCGTTTCCTAGTTCGTGGCCACCAATCCGTCAACCTATTAGTCTGCCATCACTCTACCTGGTAACATGTCCTGCCCAACTCCATTTCAGTTTTATGATTGTTGTTCCGACGTCACACATCTTAGGGCGATGTCGGATATCTACATTTCACACTCGATCTTGTAGTTTGATGCGGTGCATGGCGCTCATGGTTCTCTGTGCAACTTTATGTTTAAGCGTCCATGTCTCGGCACTGTAAGTCATAGTGGGCAGTACAGATTGATTATAAAGGCGAGTCATTAGGCACTGTGGAACGACGACGGATTTTAGGACATTGTCTAGTTTATTGAATGCTGCCCTTCCCAGTCTGATTCTCAGAGTCTCTTTTTCTGAAGTTCATCGTCAAAAGATAGAATATTTCCAAGATACACGTATTGTTCGACTGTCTCTAGTCTCTTGTTTCCAACCATTATGCATGGACTATACGATGTATAGGACATACAGCATGCTTATTATAAAATGTAAACTCCTGAATGATCAGTAGTGATGAGACACAACAAAACATAAACTGCATATCTTAGAAACATTAAATCTGTTCCTTAATATGTTTGTGTTTTATCTATCATAATCAACACTTTCGAGCGTCATTTGAACGTCACACATACATTATATAACAAGAATATTTTATTTTTCAAATATAGCTAATAATAAAATCTACCTATATAATAAATAGTGTTATTTAAAATATAGAGCAATAGAGCTAAGTAACTGGCTAATGCCCGATTCTCCGGTCGACACGGACAAACAAATATTGCGTAGAGCAAAACCAGTGGACACAGCTCCCTGCGCGATTGCGCTGCAAATTGTAAACAAAGTCGATCTCACGCCTACGTCGAACGATAAATGCTGAGTAAACATAGAAACGAAAAGTGAATATGAATTGTAATGTTACAGATTTAAGGCGTATTAATAATACCAGGTAATCGGAGAAAGGAAATAGCTACCGATTTATTACCATGACTAATTGGTCAGAAAATATTACAACAATATCGCCTTAGCTAAAGGTGCCACGAAATCACAAACAACATATAGATAAAATAGTAAAATACTATAGTATGCATAACTAGATGACAAATAGTAATGTAGTGAAAATTTGCTAAAGATTATAGACAAAATTGTATGCCTTCATTACCATAAAGGGCCCAAAGTTAAATAACAAAGCAGGTAATTACTGTTCTAATTTGTCTACGAAACCGTAAAGAAATTGTTTAGAGCTAGTTAGTATTATTTAGAGCCAAGGACAGGAGCAAATTAAGACAGCGTCAGAGACAACCCTGACATAGTTCAAGATCAAAAGAACCCAGCACCCGACTTTCATGAAAATATTAATTTCTATTTGCATATGTATAAAGTTTACTTCAAAACCTGTTTTAATTAAAGTAACAATTTTAACGCTGGCTGTCGCAACAGCTTGTTTCAAGTTTTACCTACCAAGATTAAAGAATTTTCCTTATATCTTTACTCGTTACCTAAATACCTTGACCTAATTGAATCTTTGATTTTTTTTCTGACACTTTGAATAGCAGTTGATTAATATAATTTTGCGTCAAAATGTCTTTTTTTATTATTTATATTTCTTTAATTAGTTACTGTGCTATACAGCTCTCCTCATTAGCTAAGCTTTTATGAATTGGCATACTTGTATAGATCCAAAGCTTGAGTACAAATGTAAAATTTAAACAAATAGGTGGATAGGTTCTTAATTCCGCAAACATGTTAAAATACAACCAGTATTCAGAGTAAGGAACTGAGCCGTTTGAACTCTGGCAACTGGTTTTGCTGACCCGATGAGAAGGCGCACGGCGACCACCAACGTTGGACGTTGCACAAACGATCGAGATATCAAGCAATCTGTGAATAGCAGATACAATTGTAAACGCAAGATTATCTTGCAATATATCGCAATTGACCGATAAGGTTGAGATGCTAAACGAATTGCGAATAATGCTATTAAAGCTACTATAATAAGTTTAGAACAATGCGAATCTTATTAAAAATTAAAATAAGTGTAATAAAATCTTCGGGATAGAGTTAGTTATATAAAAAAATAGTAAAGTAATAGTAAGTGGTCATCGCCATTCATATATGAACAGCTACAAAACCTAGAGCATTGCTTAAAAACATAAAACTACAAAACCTAGAGCTTTTCTGTCAGGGTAAGGATTTATTAAAGATCATATTTAACTTGGAGCAATACGCATTATTGTTTCCATACGCATTTCATGTCTTTGATACACCAGCCCTTAGGTTTGCAGAAGTAGTTATTCCGCTCTTAGAAGTATAGATTAGTTTTTTTAAATAAAAGTACTGAGACGAACGAGACGCTCTCCTGATGGTAAGAAATAACGACTATCCATGGTCATTGCAGCGATACACAAGACTTTGAGTAGTAAAGCAAAGTCCAAGGAATCGCTGCTTCGGCGCTCATTACATTGAAACTTTCGATGGATAGTCTCAACAGCCCTGTAATTTCGCCAGCTGCAGTGCCCTTCAAGTCGGAACACAGCTATGTTTACATATTACTGCTTGACGGCAGAATAGGTGTAGTGGTGTTACCTCCATAAAAGCAGGAGGTCATCTAGGTAGGTAAGGAGATCTACCACCAAGTATAAAAGTACCGATTTAGACATGTACTTATATTTGAGTATCACGGGTACAATTTCTAAACATAGTTGTTTTATTTGCAAAGTATAATTATGAAGTCTTCGTAGTCACGTCTCAAGTTGTGATAAAACTACAGTAACTCGTTATCACTAACAAACAATAAAACATTAACGGAAAGACTATACAACTCAGAACGCATGCTAGTTATCTTAATGACATTTCGTATTGTAGTCACAAACATCGTAATCTGAACAGACAGTTACGTCATTGTGAATAACGTTTTGAAGAGACAGGATACAAATAATTTATCTGGTATAAAGACTAGATGATGAGATGATCCCGCTGTAAATTTAAATGCCGGAGGTGTTCCTTTTGTGACCGTTAGTATACTTTTTATATTATTGGCGCCTAATTTGGAGAAGTTTATTTTGTATTAGAAATAAATTAGTCAAAATGTTTACATTCAAATCTGAAGCGCATTCTCTAAAATGGATTCGATAGTAAAACGACAAACTAGTAACTTTGGATCGGTATTCGAAGTTTTGGAGCCTAGTTAGTACAAGTTTTTTTTTACTGATGAGCTTCTAGGCATGGCAACTCCAACGCCTCAAGCATTAAAACGACATTCAAATCTCAATCAAAAATTGTGTTTTGGACACACTTTTTAGGCGACTATATATGATTAAATAATGCTACGTTTGTGGTTGCATAGCAAATAATGGGACGAAAGCCGGAGGTTGAATCACCAGCTGCACCACAGGATTACCTAGCAACGACCTACCAACGAAATTACTAATTAATTAATTAAATTATATAAAAAACACTGAACTAGGAAATGTGTATTATTTAAGTATTTATAGAAATTATACATTTATTGATTGAAGGATTGGACACCCATACATAACACAAACATCTACAAATGTTTTTTTTAAATGTGATAGTAATAAGACGTACGAGACGCTCTCCTGATGGTAAGAGATAACGCCTATCCATGACCATTGCAGCGATACACAGAATTTGAGTACCAAAACAAAGTCCAGGGCATTTCTGCTTTGACGCTCATTACTTCAAGATTTCGATAGTTAGTCTCAACAGCCCTGTAATATTGCTAGCTGCAGTACCCTTCAAACTGGAAAATAGTAATGTTAACACACTACTGTTTGGCGGCAGAATATCTGGTATTGTGGTAGTACCAACCTAGACGACCTCTTGCTAAAGATATCTACCATCATAAAGATATCTGGGTGTCTTCAAGTCGAGAGTGAATCGGTATCTTCTAGGCAAGCGTGCTCCATCTTAGACCGCATCATCACTTAACTTCAGGTGAGATGGCGGTCAAACGTAAGCCTAACTATAATTAAAAAAAAAAACACAAATGTTTCTTATTCTTATTCTTATTCAAAGTGGGGGCGATAAGTCCTGCACTGACGTCCCGCTTGGGGTGTATTGTGCATTTCCCCCTACCAGCATCTACCCGAGCCAACCCAGCTCCTTGAAGTATCGGAGCGAGGCTCTAGGGCGCTGGCATAGTAGCTCCAGTGAGTTAGATGGAAAGTTTGATGGCGTTGATGACGAGAAACAAGCGAGGTGTTGCGGCGACATGATTGATAGCGAAGCAGCTTCATGCAGCCTAGTAGTAATTCTAGTGGCTTCTGTGGCTTTGCAATGGAAAAGCACATGCTCTACAGTTTCATTTTCTTGCAAGCAGCCACGGCATAGCGGACTATCCGTGGCTCCTAGTTTAAAGAGGTGACTATTCAAGTTGCAATGACCGGTTATGAGGCCTACTAAGAGACGAAGGTCCTGTCGTTGCAACTTCAATAGATTGTTAGTAATCTTCCTGTTAAGAATTGGAAAGGCGGTCTTACCATGTTTACAGTCGTCTTTCTTATCCCACAAGTTTTGTTGTTCTTTCTCGGTGTGACGGCGCAGTAGCTCTCGCACTTCCATCGCTGATGGTTTGCATAGAGCCACAACGTCGTCACTTACCTGCTTTTCCGCACCCTCCTTGGCGAGAGAGTCGGCCACATTGTTGCCCAAACATGGTCCGTGGCTTTTCGTCCATCTAATTATGATTCTGTACTTGCTTGAGAGTGTTTGTAGTATGGTATGACACTCTGCAATGACTCTGGACCTTGTTACAGGTCTTCTAAGTGCGTAGATAGTGGCCGCACTGTCTGTGGTAAACATTAGAATATCTTTATCATTCCGATCCCTGGGGACCAGAAGATCATTGAGTGGCACGACTGCCCTTGCGGCCAGTAGTAGGCCCATGGCCTCCGCTTGCAGTGTTGTCGTGGTCTTGTTTAGAGCCGTGGCCTGTTTAAGTCCGAGTTCCGGGGAGTAATAGCCGCAGCCAGCTCCCGCCTTGTTTTTTGCACCGTCTGTGTAGACGTTCCACGCTGGATGAACACCTTCCAAGACGTTGTCCTCCGTGATTAGTTCATACTTTTTGCTGTCTAGGTGTGTGCTGGCTATTTTATCAGTGCCTTCGTTTGCTTCGGGGATTATTTTCGTCGCCCGGTCAATTATTCTACAGTGGTTAGTAATAGGACCCGTACTTTTCCACTGGTTCGTAGACTTTATCCTTAGTGCTGAAGCCATTGCTTCCTGTTGAATGTGCAGATGCAGTGGAGTCAGACCAAGGATGATTTCTAGGGCAGCTGATGGTGTTTTTTTCATACATCCGCTGATTAAAGAACATGCGAGTCTCTGTGTCTTCTGTAGTTTCAAGATTACAGTCGCTAGGTTAGTGCGAGTCCACCACACTACGCAACCGTAGGTGAGAACAGGTCGCACTATCACAGTGTATAGCCAGTGGCAGAGCTTCGGTTTAAGGCCCCAGTCCTTTCCTACTGCTCTGGTACACTGCCATAAAATATTTGTTGCCTTTGTGGTGATATAATCCAGTTGCTTTCTCCACAATAGTTTACTGTCTAGCCAAATGCCTAGATATTTTACTTCCTTGCTAAGTCTTAGTTTAGTATCAAATAATGAAGGAGTATTTACATTCATTGTTTTAGTTTTTCGTGTGAACAAAATCAATTCTGTTTTTTGCGGATTCACGGATAGGTTGTGGCGTGCACACCATTTCTCAAGGACCTTAAGTGCTTTTTGCATTTTTTCAAACAAGATTGTCTCAAATAGTCCAGAGATCATGATTGTCAGATCGTCGGCGTATCCTACGGTGACGATGCCTTCTTTATTGAGGAGCTCAATGAGTTCGTCTACAACGACCACCCAGAGTAGTGGAGACATTACTCCTCCTTGCGGGCAGCCTCTCGTGACTCGGCATCGCGACTTGCCAGCTGTCTCTATGCTGGCCGCTCTGTTTGCTAACATTGTTGTGACCCAAGCACACATTTTGTTGTCTACTCCCTTGGTTTTTAGACCATTTTCTATGCTAAGGAAGGTAGTTTTATCAAATGCTCCTTCGATATCAATGAAAGTAGCCAGACATGACTGCTTGCTTTCTAGTGCTGATTCAATCTTGTACACCACATTATGGAGCGCAGTCTCTGTTGATTTACCGGATTGGTATGCATGTTGGTTTTTGTGGATTGGGTTAGCTGCTAACGGTCCACCTTTTATATATTTGTCGCAGAGTCTCTCTAGTGTTTTCAGTAAGAAAGAGCTGAGACTTATCGGCCTGAAAGACTTCGGGTTTGTATAGTCAGCCTTTCCTAGTTTAGGTAGGAAGACCACTTTTACTTCTCTCCAAGTCTTTGGAATAAATTTCCACGCCAGACTAGATTTAAATATCACAATAAGGTGTGTTTTTATTTTGTTTAGACCCCATTGGAGAAGGCCTGGAAATATTTCATCAATTCCTGGTGCCTTATGCGGTTGAAAGGTGCTAATGGCCCACAGAAGAGCTTCTTCCGTAACAATACTATCTGCAAACTTCCAGTCTTCATCGTTTGGTTCATGGGGGGTGTGCGGTTCCCACCCTCCATTGTCGTCCAATTGGCAGTCTGGAAAATGTGTTTGAAGAAGCAATTCAAACTGTTCCTGCTCCGAGATCGTGTAGGTACCATCGGTCTTCTTGAGAGTCCCAAGCTTTACTTGTTTGTCGCCGGTTATAACTTTTCTGAGCCGAGCAGTCTCACTCTCAGATTGAATAGAGCTACTGTATTTTTTCCACGAGCTGTTTTGGCTCTTTTTGACTTCCACCTTGAACCTATGTCGCATTTGTCTATATTCTTGCCAGTCCACCATCGAGTTAGTATTCATAGCTCTGTTAAAATGATGCCTGACTTTTTTCCTAAGCTTCGTTAGTTCTTTGTTCCACCATCTATCTTTCTTAGGGATAGATTTATAGTTTTCAGTTTTTATTGGACAAGCTTTTTCATAGCTTTGTTTTAGAGCGCATACTATGCTGTTGGTCGTAGTTTCTATTTCTTGCGGTGATAGTTTTACTGTTGGATCCACTGGTGGTATCTCTAACATAGCCACCTCGAGCGCTTCGCTAAAAAGTGACTTGTCAGTTTTCTTTGGGTTCCTGTAGGTCCGCGGTTCGCATCTACAGACAGTTAGGCTGTACCTTACCCATCTATGATCTGAGCCGGAGTACTCGTTTGTTGCCACGCGCCAATCGTTGATCGCTTTCGAGATTTCATCAGTGGCCACTGTGATATCAATGATAGTCCTAGCCCAAGACGTAACAAAAGTTGGTTCCGAGCCTCTATTTAGCAAGTTTAGGTTGTGCCTTAAGATGAAGTCTAACATGTCACTTCCTCTCTCGTTGGTGTCTGGGCTGCCCCAAACGGTACAGTGGGCATTAGAGTCGCAGCCCACTACACATTCTAGTTTATTGGTATAGCAGAATTGCATTAACTCTTCAAGTGCTGGGTGTGGCGCTTCTTCTGTAATGTCCAAATACGCCGATGCCAGGATTACCGTGCTGAGATTGCCTTGAAGGCCTGTCTCTATTTTTACTACAGTGAGATCATCAGTGCATAGATGTGTTAATAAGACCGCTTTAAACGGTTGGGGGATGTATATAAAAGTACGAGTTTTATTTAACACGGGCGAGGTGAAAATATTGCCTCTAAGACCATTAAAACCACTCACCTTGCAGCGGATCAAGTGAGGTTCCTGGACCAGTGCTATTGTGTTCTGTCGTTTCTCCAAAGCTTCTCGCAGGGCGGCGGAGCCTGAGACGCTATGGTGTATATTAGCCTGTATGATGTCAAGTGTAGTGTTGACGTCTAGTTTATGTGTACTGCCAGCTGCCGAGGCAGTTGAAGTGTATGTGTTTTTGTGACTGTTATTTTTTTGTTGACAATCCATTTTTTTTTTAGTTAGGTTTTTACTTTTGCCTTCTTACTTAGGTGCCGGGATTGACACGGGATTGGTCGGTTCGGTCCGTGTCCATGGACGACGCCGGCGAGAAGATATTGAGCCCCATGAGGTCAAGATCTCCTGCGCATTCGTCGCCCGCGTCCAACAACCGTTCTTCCTCTTCCCTTGTCCATCCCGTCATCTCGGTAGGGGACGTGTCGTCGCCGACACTAGGTGCCGTGGGTACGGTTTGGCTGCTTGAAGCAGTGTTTCCCGCACCCCCGACCCCGAGCGCCGCCAGCGACCCGCCCCCTCCGGTCGTATTGTACCCTCTTACCTTCACGTAAACTCTCGCGCATATGTAGTGCAAGCGGAAGTCTACTTGCCTAAGGAGGTCTACATCTTCTGGCGATATACCAACGACGAGGAGATGATTTCGGGCCTCACCCACGGAACGCACCTCGTGGGTGAAAACCTGCCACCTCTCCACGCCTACCCCTGGGTTTAATGCCACCAAGAAGTTTATTAGAAGGTCTGGCCGGCTCGTAAGCTCGGTCAAACCCCGCCCAAAATCAGGAATGTAAATTACCGCCGTGTAATGCCGCGGAACTTTGCTCTCCGGGACGATCATGCACCCGCCCGACCCTTGCCACAAAGCAGGCAATTGTTCTATTGTGGTTGTGAGCCAGGCAAGTGCATAGTCGTCCCGGGGTGTGTACCTAACGCCACCGCGGAAGAGCTTTGGCAGTGTCATGAATTGCGGCAGACGAGTGTCGGCTCGTCCGCCGCCCTCCAGGAAAGCGCCATATGACGCCCTATCCACGGCCATTCTAATGCACATGGCACGAAATTCATCCATCGGCACGCGGAGGCGGTCCAAGACTACAACCCGGTGGTAATTACCGACGGCCTCCGCGTACGACAGTGGTCGCGCGCCATTTTGCGGTTTTACAGCTGCGAGTCTGCTGCTACCGGGCAGCAGCGGGCCCGCAGGTGCTTGGTGACGTACATCGTGTGACGGTGACGGTGATGATACGGCAGCAGATTGGTTGCGGTGACAGACCTTTTTGTCGACCTTCGCGCACGTGGGCGACACAAAGTCTGAACTCCGCTGCCGCTTCGCGCCTCGGTTTGTTGCGTCCTCCTCGCCCGAGTGTGATGTGTCCGTGTTAGGCACGACGGTGCCGGCGACCGCTCTCTCGGTGCCTAAGCTCCCCTTCTTCCCCTTTCCCTTACCCTTGCCTTTTGACGGGCGCGGAGTCGAGTCCGTTACAGTCGGGGGGGTACCTGAGTCGAGAGTCGCCGGGCCGCATGCCACATGTGTAGTAATAAGGTTCAGCGGAAGGACTTGCGGGACCGGCTCCAGTGTCAGCTGCCGCCCCTGTGGTTCACTCCATTGTCCGGCCGATGCTTCCGCAGTCGAACTCGGACCGGGCGTCGCCACAGTGGCTGGCGATTTATGTAATAATCAAACACAAATGTTTGATTATTACATAAATGTTTGGATGGAATATTGTGAATATGTGGTAAATTTCTGGATGGAAATCGAGCCCACACCCTCAAAGCAAAACCACTACCCAATACTACACTATTACTACATATAGTACATAGGCAGTAAATGTTATGAAACTTGACGGACTAATACGCATATTATTTGCTTACATAATTTACCAAACTAAGACAAAAAAATCTGGAATCTAAAATTGAAAATGTAATAAAATGTATCTTCATTGACATCATTAGTGCAGTGATTCAGACTTAGTGATCTTAAAATAGCTCAGTACTAGAAAAAAAAAACAATCACAGAAAGTCAATGCATAGTTCCAGACGGAATTGTATAGGTATTGCTTGTACTTAAGCAGCTTATTCAGCCAATTTAATTAGCGCAGAGGTTTAATTATCACCGAGCAGTGGACCGTGGCGTAATTACGATCGTCAACCACACGCGGTGCCATGCTGCCCTGCTCAGAACTTTCAAGCATGGTTTTCTACAGATAATTTCGAGTTCATTTAGTACAATTAAAAAAAAAAAAAAATTATATGCCAATAATTTATGGGATTGACATAATCTGTTGATGTGTCACGTGGACAGCTTATGTCAATCACGTACATATTTGATTTTTGTATTAGCGTTATCGCTAATCGAATCTTACTTTGTCTAATTCCTCAGATTTAGAAGTGTGATTTATCAAGGCAAAAGTTAGAATTTACCTAATTGTATAACTGCATATAAAAAAAAAGCTGCGCTGCCACGGTGTTTCATTTCAAATTTTTTTTCTGTATATTCGCGAACTAATTGTAATCCTAGAAATTAAAAAATAATTACATTAATATTATAAATGCTAACGTTGGTATGTATGTTTGTTCCTAAAATGGCTGGACAAATTAAGATGAAATTTGTAATGCTGACGTATTATTACCTGGATTAACACAGAGGCCAATTTTTATCCACAAAAAAAGCAGAAGTCTTTCAAAGAAGTCGTAGCCGGCGAATGAAGAGACAATTCGCCGGTCGTAGCATATAGATCTTTGGGAAGACATTCGCGAGATAGCAGTGAAGTATATAAAAATCGGTTGCGTAGTTTAAAGGAATCAAGCGAACAAATAGACACACACGAAATGAGACTTCTTTTTATACTATTTGGTGTTGAGAATGTTGAATCTCATTAGCTATAGAGAGGACGGATGACAATTTAATCATAATGTTCTTCACATTTTGTTACATTACGAGGTTATTTATACTTTCATTCATAACTTTTAGTTTTCTAGAATATAAAAAACCTAAACCTAGACTGCCGGTTATGGTTGTAGAGTGGGGAACCTACTGACAATGCGTGTTAAGGATCACTTCATTTTAGATCTGACCCTTGACCCAATCGCCTAGCAAGAGTCTTTATGTATATACCTAATATGTTGGCCAAGACCGTTTGCTATAAGGCCGTTCGTCGTGACGACTATCGGGACAATGTTCGTCAAATCAACATCCCACATGTCGGTTATCTCGTGAGCCAAGTCAAGGTACTCGCTTAGCTTAGAATAATGAATCGTGATAGACTTAATCGGTTAAATGTGTATTTTTATAAACAAATCGCAGACGATATTGCGAAAGAAACCTTTGAAATGAACCTTCAGCACAGCCCGCTCACCGACCAAGGCCGTCGGTCACGGCTGGGCATGGTGCTAGTTTACTGTACGCTGAAAATAATACCGAAAGAACGCAACAAAATATCGGCTGTAATTACGGCGACATTTGCAACATAATTGACAGTGAAACTAAATTTCATTTCTCGCGCGTTCGACGCATTCGATTGCGCCACGGCTCGGAATGCACAGGTGAAGTCAGAAGTAAACAACTTGAAAGCGAGTTATTTTCGTGCGTTGAAGTGAACATACATTAGGTCCGCTATAAACTATCCACGATGCCGAAATACTTTCGTCAATGCTGTAACAGGCATAACAGGTTATTCGAACGGGGCCATAGTTGTGTTGGTGTAAATAACAGTGAATTTCTCGAGTCACGCTCCGTTAGACGGCATCGCGTGTCCAACAGACCTTCCTGCTTCAACTACGGCGGATTCCTGACGTTTTACTATTATGGTTTATGTTTTGTGATCGATTAACTGTTTCCATTTCGCGTTAAGAACAAATTCTTCATTATCGTCATGAAAATATTTCGCTTTTACCTTTGTTAATGCGCTCTCAGGGCTTAACTCGGACTCAGGAAATTTCAATGTTATTTGTTTAAAAATACCTACGCATTTATGTTAATGATGTTTACGATTATGTTTGCAGTAGGAGACCTTGGAAAAACGTCTCATGGATTGAGTATGACATCACGTATTTTCTTGTTTT
Source organism: Biston stratarius (assembly GCA_950106695.1). Lineage (NCBI taxonomy): Eukaryota > Metazoa > Arthropoda > Insecta > Lepidoptera > Geometridae > Biston > Biston stratarius. Next base: position 38,693,932 of record OX467106.1, on the reverse strand, counting down.
GGTACGTTATGCTCGAGATAAGATCACCTACGTTAAAACACATAAAATAAAAAACCGTAATTTCTGAAAACTGGTTATTTTGTGTTTAATGTTTACGGTAAAAGAAAAGTATCTGACTGTACACGAATCTACTAAGAATGCAGAGCAAGTATAATACGAGCGGAAGAGAATCGTAGTGCGTGACCGACGACGGCATGTCGCGCGCTTTATGCTGGAGAATATAAACTACCAATATTGACAACTCAGCTTTAAGAACTTCTGTACTGTGGGATCAACTTGAATCAAGTTAACCTCAAATTATGGTTGGTGCTAGATCTTCTCGTAGTACTTTTCTTTTGTAAGAGGTTTCATAATTTGATACCACAGAACAGCAAATATATAAAATCTATTTCTCTTTTCATTGGTAATATTATGCTACAAAGCAGAAGCGTGTAAACATTACTATGATCCGGTATGGAAGGATACATCAGCTATCGTAATGACACTTATAGTCGTTTAGTTTAAAGTAATGAGCACCAGGGTCAATGCTATAAAGTGATGCCCTGGAATTTATTGTTCTTAGTACGGCTCTAATAGTCATGGGCAGATGTGGTCTCATACCACGTCTATAGCGTTTTGCTGTGCCGAATGCTAGATCGTAAAAGACATCATCATGTGCTGAAAGAATGTGTCCGGAACGAGGCGCAAAGGCAAGATATGTTTAGTTTTAATAATAAAGTATGAAGTTATCGGCAACACGCATATAACCTAGAAAAGACAGAGGTCTGTTTAATGGCATTCAAACCCAGGACCCCCAGATTGGAAGTCAGACGGTCTCCCGACTAGGCTGCGGGAACTTCAACAATACTCAAACGTATTTCACGTATTTGTGCTCTTATATAATTTTAACATCATTTTGACTTCCTCTGAAGCTGGTGAAGTCAAAATGCTGTTACATGCAGCCCTACATTACCGAAGCAACTCGCACTCACAATGTCGGAAGATCCAACATTAGTAGAAGTTAGTTCGCCACGCGGAAATTGATAATCATTAACGCTAGGTAGAAGCAGGTGGCAAAGATTAATTTGCCCTATAGATCTTGTCGCTCCGTGACCGTATTGAAGCCATCCCAGCGATCTGAATGTTTAACTCGATTAAAGTCGACATTGTTTCCAAAGAGCCGTAACTAACAATTGATTTTAATTTAAACTCTGTAATAAGTAAGTAATCAGGCTATATTGTTTAAGATGATAGAGCAGTACCTTTAAAAGTAAACAATAGGCTGGCTGCATATTAATATTTCTTGCGCTTGAAACAAAAGACCTTGAAAAGGTAGGTGCATTCAATAAACATAGTATTATAAACAATATACATAGTACAAAGTCGTGAGGATGAATAACTGAAAACGTGGTAAGCTATTTGTGAACGGTATTCGAGCATATAAAACGTAAAGACTTGCAAAGTATTTGGGTCGAGTTTCGGCTGCAAGCTATTTCCAATCTTCCACGTGCTACGGATTCCAAATGCTTGAGGTGAGATGAGGATGTGAAAATGTGTTGATATATTTGTCTCTCTTACACTTTCAAGAAAGGATATCAAAGCAGCAATAAGACTTCTGCACATAAGTGTAGATGTAAAATCTAATATTTTAGGTATGGGTACAAAGTACACGAATAGAATAATCATGATAGATATTGAATTAACATTGATTAAGTAAACTTAAATATAGATATCGGTATATGTATTTCCTATCATATCAATTATAGAAACATTTGTGTTAGACAGATTTAAGAAACAATAAAAGTTGAAGACGCAACTGCAAAAATAAGTAAATTATAAATCATAATAAAAGGAATTGAAGTTATGAAGCTACAATACGTTCTCAGAACAATAGCATTTTATTCAGTAACAAAGTAGGTATGTGTTAAGAGTCATGATTGTGTTGTTGTAACAGGTCTTTGTTAAGATGTAATGGCATCGAGAATGTAGTTAACAATCAGGAAACTCTAGTTCTCAACTGTTATGGAAAATCTCATAAATATGTTATCGATGATTATAGATAGACAGATAGATAGATAGAAACTCTTTATTGCGTACACTAAAAATAGAAAAAAAAGTACAGAAAACAAATGAATTTAGTGCTTCAAGTGGCGGCCTTATCTTCCAGGCAACCAAGATTATAGTGTAACTGGTAACACTGTAGTAGAGTTAGCCAAATTCTTGCCACTTATTCAATACTCACTATTCTTTGATTAGGTACAAAATATGTACCTATCTAGTATTTATAAAATGAAGTCGTATTTCGCGTGGGTCTGTTTGTTTGCTTAGTTTTTCTAAACTGTGCAACGGATTTAGTTACGGTTTTCACTATAATATAGGGTTTTTTTTCGGATGGTTTATTATATCCAACAACAACAAACATCTCAACATCAATATCTCCCGTCTGTTCAGTGTTTTCCATTTTTGGTTGCCTGGATAAGTTGGCTTTTAACGATAAAGCCACCCCTTGTAGCACTAGCTCATAAAATTATTTTATTTAGCTGTACTTTTTTTCTATTTTTGGTGTGCACAATAAAGAGTTTCTATCTATCTACATATAATGGTACAAAGTTGGGGCAGGTCGCTAGTTGTTTACAAGGTAAACAATATTAAAAGTAATGTCAGCGACAAAGTGCAAGATTATAAGAGCACTCTGTAACTATATACATATAAGTAATAATATAACAGTTTAACTTAAATGGAATTGGGCATGACATGTCGCCAGGGATGGTGATGGCAAGTGGACTAAGGCGTTGACGGATTGGTGCCGCGAACTGGTAAACAGAGCGTTAGCCAGTCAGCACGTTGAGTAGACGACATAATAAAAATCGCGAGTCGAACCTGGTCAAGATTGGCACAGGACCGGAACGAGAGCTAAGACGTACAAGAGAGACCTATGCTCAGCAGTGGGCGATTACGGGCTGATGATGATGATAACAGTTTAACATAAATCAATTTGCATATTTTGTTCACTGAGTTGTATTGATGAAATAAAATAAGAAACATTCATGCGAAGAACGCACGAAATCAAATACATACACGACAACGACATGTCATTGGCCTTATTAAATGACTCGTATAGAATTAAAAACGGTTTTTTTTTTTTTAAATTTTAAATTTATTATTATCAGACAAATACAGGTTTAAGGTAAAGATGGCGAAGTAAGTAATGATCACGAGAAAACAAGTTTGTAAATTATTATTTTAGTCGATGGCAGTGAGGCGCGGAGGCCGCGCAGGTTGATTACAAAGGGCCGGAGCGAGGTTACACGTTACTCCAACCAGCCTTTTTAAGGACAACGAGTAAATATTTTCAATGCGATGAGTAAGTACGGTCGTGTAAAATGTGTGAATTGCTCGGGGAAATTCATGAGAGAGCAATAAACATTGCTGTTTGTTCAGCGTCATTCGAAAGTAGATTCTCTGAGCCTGTACTCTAATCCTATTCCTCTTAATTCTTAGAGAGTGTATTAGATATTAAATATAGGGCTTCCTTACTGGACATATAGTAGGCTAGTTTAAAAAATAATAATAACAAATTAATAGCCATGTAAGAAATTATTGTACAGATACATCTCACCCTTTACTTTAAAAACTGACTAAACAGATTTTTGTTTGAGTTATGCGGGATTACTCACGTTTATGTCGGATACTCTGACTATGCTATAGTTTCGCCCACATCCGAAGAAAAACAAGGCCGCACGCGCGTTGTACTCTCATTTGTGTCTTTGAAGAAGGCCACCGTATGTGGCCTAAACCATAATTAGAGTATACGACATATAATTTATTAAACGTGAGTAATCCCGTATAAGTAAAACAAAATACGCCTCACCTGTCCTAACCTATTGGATGGTTCGGTTAAGTTGGAGGCGTTACAGTCTTTTGAGAAGCATGTCAAGCAGCTCATCATCAGGTTACATCATTAGTTTATCAGATTCCTTTGTTCGAACTAGGCTCTAAAGTATCGAACACTGATGCAAAATTGCGAGTCTATTTTTATAGAATGCATTTTGGTGATAGCGCTTTAGGTCCGCATGATCCAATTCCACCCTATCTATTCTACTAACGGACTGCCAGGAGCTTTAAAAAGCGTCACCGTTTTATTGTCGATGTTCCAAAAACTTAAATTGTTGGTTGTTTCCACGATGGCTCGATTCCACTTTCATCATACGTACCACTAAACAGTGGAATTTGCTACCTTTGCTCCGATAGTTACAATCTGCGTGTTCTCAAGTCACGAGTAAATTGGTATATTCTAGGCAAACGCGTTCCATCGTAGACTGCATCTTCGCTTAACATCAGACAAGTTGGCGGTCAAACGCAAGCCTATTTAGTAGTAAAAAAAATAATAAGCCCTGGTGAAAAGTCTATACTTACATAATTATGAAAATATAAGCACATTACAGTGCATAATCTGCATAGTAACAGACATAAAAAATATTAGTCCGTTGACCTGTAACATTTTGATTAAAGTGAAAGCGATGAACCGTTTATCTTTATTTAATAACAAAACATTACAAGGATTACATCTATAAATATTTAAAGTTATGGATAATGAATAAAGTCATGAATAAAGAAATGAAAATGAATAAAGTCAAGAATGAAATTCACCGAAAAAACTTTTATAAAAATTAGGATTTAGGAAATATCTCAAATTTACCTTCATAATTGCTTAATTGAATTCGCAACACTAATGTCCTGTATTTGGTATACTAAATGTACAAATTTAAAAAAAAAAAGTCTTTGATATTGCTTTTGACTTGATACCGACATTATTCAGTGGCTTCTCAAAATCCATAGTTTTAAATATTTTAAGTAATACATAATACTTGTTAAGAACCACGCCGTGCAGCTGTTCACGCAATGTGAATAACACGGCCCAATATTGTTCATTTTTAACAAAACACCTGTGAACATGTTAGGTTAGGTTTCTTATATTGATCATACAATCATACTGGAATCACAGCATTCAAAATATTGAAGCTAAATTTAAATAAAGCTGAATGTCTGACACATTACATTATGTCTGTTTCCTAATTATTCTATACTAAACTAATATTGATGTTAAACAATGATTAAGGAAGTACTGTATGTAGATAGATAGAACCTATTTATTGTGTACACCAGAAATTAAGAATAAAATACCTACATACAAGAATATTAAGATATACCATCTATTATAGGTAGTATTGCTCGGAAACCACAACATTTCAAGCTTTCAGAAAAATGTGTTCGCACTGAAATTTAAGCGTTAAACAAAATCGTTGACACAGAAGAAGTAATAGCAGATGTTCCGCTGATAATAACCATTGGAAATAACTCGGCTGTTATCTTATTCATGTTCGCGTCCCTTCAATCATCAAAGTCATAGCTACGGTCGGTTATTTGATTACTTTGTCTTGGACAGACCCCAAGTAGTGATAATAACTTTTCCAGCTGCTCGAATATTGTTTGCCTTTATTCAAAGTTGCTTATGACAGATGGTATGCGACCTTTTCTTATCGATCAATGAAGAGTTTCCGTTTGCATGTGGAATTGCGTATTGTATAGATTAGTATTATTAAAACGGTCCTTGTTTTGAATGATGTAATGTTTCATATCCATTCCACATACAAAGTTGTATAGTTTTAGCTCTGTACAATTTATATTATGGTTAAAGAATTGCCAAATTGATCTAAAATCTAAATTAAATTATGTTACTTAGTATGTGTAAAGTTTTATTGGTAGCTTGGTACTTTGTTACATCATGAATCATGACTATGTACATATATAAATCTTCTGTCATTGTAAATAATCCATGTTTTTCAGTACTGATGTCTAAGTGAGTTATGTAAGATCATTAATACGGTTGATTCTTTTGAATCAACATGTTTTCCGTCCTTATCAATCGACTGCTTTATTTGTTTATATTATTTAGCATATAATTGCATTCGATTTCACACTTTTTTTTTAAAATACCGATGGTTTTTTTACTTAGATTTATTTAATAAGATCATTGTTTATAATTTAACAAAAATCTAAGTTGATCATTTCTTTTTCATGTTTTTATAATACAGCGACAAACAATCAGGCATGCCACCTATTAGTAAGTCGTTAACGCAGCCTATGAACACCTGTAGTACCTGAAGCATATTTGACTTCAAGCTCAAGTTATAACATTGATTAAAAAAACTTTATTGATTGAATTAGTTATCAGGAATTTTAGGTGGATTTGTTTCGCTAGCTATTTAATAAACAATAGCAAGCCTAGCGGATCAATTTATTCTCGTTATCTTCTCGTTTTTATTGACGTAATTGTCTTCTAAAAGTCGACAACAAATCACAAGGTCGTATCGTGGCTCGAATTTTTTGTACTCTTCCTCGTGGTTGGTTTTTATGGCGAACTGTCCTGCCAGATCAACAACACATTTGTATCAACAAATCAGTTTGTTTTTCATATTCTACATTAACAGTTCAATGATTGAAACGAGTTCGTGAAAATTTGGTTCTCAGATATCTGAGTTTAGTCTTAGAATGCTAACAGTGAGACATAGTTTCTTCCCTGTTTATAGTTTATGTGTGATAATAACATACTTGTTACTTCAAGTGTCATGGATAATTACAATGGCTTCTATAATTACAAACAGATTGATAAACCGTCTCTAATCAAAGCTGTTTACTCCGATGGTAGCACTAGATAAACAAGGCAATCGTCATACTATAACTTTCACTACCATTGATTTTCCAACCTCACAAACAACGCGAGAATACGACTGTGATTCTACGGGTACGAATCTACCAAACATTTTCAAGAGACAGCTAGCTTTCCCTCCAGCTCGGTTCGGGCCGGCCTCGGTTGATAAGTGGCCTAAGGGCTCCTCCCGCGCCCCTCTGACCTAGATTCCCTTCGCCCTCGCGATCTTTGTGCTGCACGCTACTTGCACAACTCCGATATCAGCTGGAAGATAGTGACGGAACACGAAGCGTTGGATATTCTGCATTAGGATAGAATGTCGAAACGCTTGATTGCTCGAATATTTATGCAACCGCTTATCTTTAGGTATATTTGTGTTTTTGTGATGAAATTAGCTAGAAAGACATGGATAAGTGTTTGTTGTGGTAAGACTGGCTTCTTGTTCATGTTTTAAAAATAAAAACAAGTTTTTATAAGTAGCAGTTTTTTGTTTTTCTTTGGACTACACTGTAGTAAACGCAGGCATTTTATATGAGTACCATCGTTATCATTCTGTCTGTTATCGCAATTAGTTATGGGAGTTTATTTCGTTAATTACATATCCATTTTTTCCTGTAATTATTAATTTGTTAATTCCTTATCAACTTGAGTCTTTTTGGATGCTTCATACTGACCGAGTCAGCCCTGTTTTCATAAACCGTTCCACTGTTGGGCGCTGGTTTCTTCTCATTGTGAGAAGGGCTAGCATTAATTCATTCTCATAGGCTAGCTGGCCAAGTGTGAGTTGGCAGACTTCACACATCTTCGAGAACTTTTAGGTATGTATTTTCCTCACGATGTTTTCCTTCACTGTTTGAAATTATCGCCAATATGTACATAACCTAGAAATGCACGGAGGTGCATATCGTGGGATTTGAACCCAGGACCTCCAGATTGGAAGCCAGACAGTCTCCCAACTAGGCTGCTGAAATTTCTAAAACTTCATAAATACATATGCATATGAAATAAAAGTACGTGTGTATGTGTACAGTGTACATATTACATAAAATAGTTTTTAAGTGTTAGGCAAACTAATCCAACAAAGACTTTGCGAAGGTCACTCTCAAATTATCACATTTCATCTTCTTCCGGGTATATTTAATTTCAGGGCTTTTTCTGATACGTAATCAAACGTTGAATTTCGTTAAAAAAAATATTTTTTCTAACCAATTTTAATTTTGTTTGCCTTGTTAATTTTTCGTAAAAGCTCACAATAAAATTACAAAACATATCTATCGTCTAATGCGATGGTAAAATTGTGTTCAAGGGAAGAGAAACGATGGTGGTAATCCAGTCCAGCAGTAAAATAGGTCAAAGGTATCGTGAAAATTAATAGGACTTTATTGTTTTGCTTATGCGGGATTACTCACGTTTGATTATATCGGATACTCTGACTATAGTTTCGGCCACATTCGGTGGCCTACATCATGGAAACAAAGCTAAATAGGACTTTTTTCCACAAGATGATTGTTCGTTCCTTGCTATTTGCTTGTAAGAGACCAAGTCAAATGATCAAATTAAACCGTTGTTGAATAAATAACCTGATCAGTAGTCTTGGCCAGTCAATTCAACTAATAGCAAATGGTCTATAAATATTGACGTGTATTTCTTCTTAACCCAACTGATCAATTGTGAGGTTCACAGCGTTTCTCCACACAGCAGTTGGTTAAGTTATCATTATGAGATCCAACTGTGCTAACAAGCTGATTTTTGTGTTGTGTTGTTTCTTTGCAAATAGTTCCACTGGTGACCTTCTGAACGTTATCAAATCCTTACAAAACAATTTTGTTTGTTTATGAGATAAGAAATGAATGATTTATTTATGTACCTATTGAGTCATGCGCAGCACGACACAATTTCTACTTTTCCATTTGTATGCAAATGTTTATCTTTGTTTTGATTCTCACCACATTTTTTTCTATTGTGATTACTCAGTATTTTATTATGTATGGACTGCGCAACAGATTCTACGTAAATATCTTTACTGTAATGCCATTAACATGTTACTGAAACCAAAACACGAATTCCAATCCCAGGACATAATAAACCCATTACTTTTGCTGGGGTTACTAGTAATGAGACGAACAAGACGCGCTCCTGATAGTAAGAGATAGCATCTTTCCATGACCATTGCAGCAATACACAGAAGTTTGAGTAGCAAAACAAAGTCCAGGGCATCGCAGCTTTAGCGCTCATTACTTTGAGACTTTGGATGGTTAGTATCACCAGCCCTGTAATGTCGCTAGCTGCAGTTCCATTCAAACAGGAACACAGTATTATTTACACACTACTCCTTGACGGCAGAACATCTGATACTGCGATGGTATCTACCTAGACGAGCTCCTGCTTAGGAGATCTACCACCAAGTAAAGTCCAATGTAGCGAATATTGTTTTAAATGTTTTTTGTACATAATTTTAGTATGTAGAATTTGTCCACTAGTGTAAAATATAAATTGTTCACAACAAAGACAGCTAGAATTATTAGTTGGTTTGTCTTTTTTATTTATTGTTATTGGCATATTACAAATATTCATATTGACTTCATTATGTAAAGTATTAATTAAGTATTGTATATATAATAGATGTATTTTTGAATAAGAACTTAATAAACATATAACGTTATTTAGTACGATGGTGTGATCGAAGCATGTAGATCCACTCTGATCTTCTCAAAATAGCGACAAAATCTAAAGTTTATTAAGGTTGGGCTAATGCGCCAAGGGCCATTATTGATCATGAAGATTCGAAATGTAGCTGTCTTAAATACCTACTTAAATTAGAGATGTCATCGTCTCAAATTGTGTTAAAGTTCCACTTCTTAAAATTGGATTTAATTTCATCCCATAAAATATACATTATTGGTTTATTGTAATTTGAATTTGTTACCTATCTCAGTTACCTGATGAAGAAAACGGCACCTGCGCAAGTCGTGTCAGCCTTCAGAGAATATAAACAAATACGTTTTCATGTGCGCGAAGGGTGTGCTCTTAACACCTACAAGGTAGCGACAGGCGACAGCGGCAGACTACTACCCCAGATAATAATATTATATAAACATACCTATTTATACTATCCAAGTGTCTACAGTACTTTTAGTTATGTTATTTGCCTCGAGCTAGTGCCACTCTACTTCTAATTAGACTTATTCGTGGTTTGCAACCGCAGTCATATTTTGTTTAAGTTTACCCTTATTGATAGCGACCCGACCCGACTTCGCATGGGTACCATTTTGTTTTGGTATTCATTACAAACATTGATTTTTTCTCATCAAACAAATATTCAATTAGGATGTATTGTACATACAAAAATTTACAAAAAAAATAATACAGTGGAAACCGTATTAAAAGCAGAGAGACAGACAAATGTGGACAGCGATTTTGTTTTATACTATCTGAGACTAAAGAAGAGCGACTTGTCGCTGATTGGCGTCTGTTGTGTAGTTTCTACCTACGTATTTCATAACGTTTTTCTAGTAATTAAATATTACAAAATCGTATTTTCTACCCGTAACGAGTTGTAAGTAGTCCGTGACGCCTGCCATCGCTGTTGCCTGTCGCTGTCTCCGATGTAGGAATCGCACCTTAAACTGTTCTGGCTTCGCTCACTCGACGGGAGAGCGAATAGCTGCACTGTTACAAAGATATGTCGTCTATTTATAACACGCGGGCTTGCAGCCGGGCGGACGCATCAACGCGAGAGTTCTCTTTTGTCGTGTGTCTTCATTTTGAATGTTTTGTGTAGCGTTCCGCGTAAATGAGTCAGCGCGACTATGTGACTTGCACAATTTGTACAATTGTGTTACCTATCACGGTTTCTATTGCAGGTTCTCTTGTAATTCTAACGCAAACACGAATGATTACAACCATTTACCTTAATATTTACTAATAATAATAATAATAATGATTATTATTATTAGTAAAAAGTAATTTTCGGTCTGAAATACTCCATTTTTGAACATCCTTTTCTTGTACGCCACTCATCTTAGTGCTAATCTTATAATAGAATCATTTACTGGCCCTATAATACCTTCTGTTACCCTAGTTAAGTCATATGTACACAAAATTAATCTTATCCCGATCTCGTGTTTTTTTCTGTATCGTCGACCCAACGAGCAAGTAGACCCTTATACTATTATGGACAGCACAAAATTATTTTGTATTTAATTTTTTGAATTTACTAGCACAGCACAGCTTTTCATTGCTCTGTTAATGCCCCCAGCAGACATAATTAAAATAATAATAATAATGCCATATGCCAATGTTACTACTTTACATATAAACTTATACGACAGACAGTAAGCACTATGAAATAAGCATAAAATAAAATAAAAAATTAGGAGTTCAGTGATACAGTTTTTAATCCCCATAATTCACAACGGTCTTTTCTCGTGAAACGATCGTCAAGATAAGGAAGCTTAGAGGGCAGTTACCAGTTTTATTCGCAACGAAGATGGGGAAAATACGAAGTACTTAAAACTGGTACTGAGGTGCAGTAACCTTGCATGTTGTACGTCTACATAATCCAGTTTTTAACTTGTTATTGTTACAAGTAGGCAACATTCTTTGTTTCTCGAATGTTCTCATAACGATAAACACCACGGTTTAGAAAGTCGGGATCAGCTTACAAGTTACACGTGGTTTTAGTTATCGAATAACTATCTGACGACTCACATTGCTCTAAAAACATCTAAAGCATTAGATCCTATAAAATATACTTAAGTCTAATCTCACTTTTATTCATATTAGCTAACTAATCTGTTCTATTTAAAATTAATGTCTTGGGTTTTGCCACATTTTTGTTTTAGATATACGGAATTACTCACGTTTAATAACATCAGATACCAACTTCGACTTTAGTTTCGGCCACATCCGCCGCGCGTGCGTATTCGGCTTTGACTATTTAAAAAAGGCCATCTGATGTTGACGATACTTTAGTCGGAGTATGCAACGTAATTAAACGTGAGTAATTCCTTCTGACCTTGTGAGCAGATGAAGGTATAATCCACAGGTCAGTATTATGGGTATATTATATAAAGTCATACGTGTTAACTGCTGACACTACCATATTAAGCCTCTTCGGGGGACAAAAAAGAAAAAAGAGGATCACTTTCTCCCGCTTAGATTATGACCAAAGACCGCGCTGCCGTTTATTATGCTGTCGCTATGGCATAGTTTTTTATATTGGTTCGCGTTTGACCACATCTTGCCTGACGTTTAGCAGTAATCCAAATGTTAGGGATGGAGCGCGCTTACTTGGAACCTGTTTACTCTGGATTTTAAGACACTCACTCTTCCAGATACAGACTTCGGTAATGAGTTCCACATTCTCGCTGTTGTCTGCGCTAAATAAATACACATCTATTAAATATTATAAAAATCACTTCCACGATAGTTGAAATGATATACAGCCCTACTACATCGATAAGATTTAGGTAATGGCTCGTCTCGTTTGTCAATCGAGCCAATGAAAACTAGGTATTTAATAGTAGTGATTTAAAGATAAAGTTACCAACATTATCTGCCGAGAGCGTTTTCGTGTCGGTCGTCTAATAACATTTTTTTTTCTCAGTGGATCGAGTCAGCCGCTCCGGTGCATCGAACGCGGAGAGAGCGGGGTCAGTGAACCCACTGTGCATTATAAATGTTCACCGCTTATACGTAATCAGAATTCATTTTTGAATTTGGAATGTAAATAAAATAGGTTGAATGAGTTTTTCAAATAAAATTGGAATAGAGGTTAGACTGAGGAAGTATCAATTTAAAGGCTTTAGATTTTAGGTACTGATATCCTATTATGAAAACTAATGTGCCTAGTTCACATTTTGTTTCACTTACATATACAGGGTTAATCACGTATAATTACGTGACAAGTACAACACTGCTGCTATGCTTATTGCAACAAATGTTTATCATACAGTACTTAGTTCATATAACGGTTTGATCTTGGTAAGTACATAAAAATTACAATAATATCAAAGCGCTGAAGTAGGTATAGGTATATAGTTAGGCTGTCTAATAATTTGGGGCACATAGAAGATCGTTTCACGTCAGTAGTAGTATACCTAAGTAGACTTTATTTGTACTGTAGGAAGGACTAAAATAAGATATATATATGTACAAGTACCTCGTTAAAATATACATGTGTACCTAAGTGTATTAATAAAATAGTTACTGTACTGTTAAGAAAGTAAATATCAAGATAAATATTAGATTTTATTTTAGACATTACACATTATTTATTAATAATTATTAAAATTACAAGTCAATTCAATCACTCTGTATATTCATGGAAACCGCATTAAAATCCGTTGCGTAGTTTAAAAGATCTAGGCGTACAGGCTGCGGGAAGCGACTTTGTTTTATACTAGGTAGGTACTTTTAGTACCTACAACCTAGTAGAATAAAACAAAAAATGTTTAATTCATCCAATAGCAGTCGCTGTATACGCAGATATTAAGCCGCCAAGCAGTAGTGTGTAAATATTACTGTGTTTCGGTTTGAAGGGTACTGCAGCTAGCGAAATTACAGGGCTGTTAAGACTAACCATCTAATATCAAAGTAATGAGCAGCGATGCCCTGAACTTTGTTTTACTGCACAAAGGTCTGTGTATCGCTGCAATGGTCATGGACATGCGTTATCTCTCTCAGGAGAGCGTCTCATTCGTCTCATTAATTTTACATAAATAATGATAAAAAACGGACAATTGCAACAGGAATAATTGACTTGTGTTGGCTCCTCATAAAGGAAAGTATCAACAGTTCATACTTACTGCTGTTAATAATTTCAGTTTCTGATATTGCGCTCTATTTAACCCTAGCATTAATTTCCATATTAACAACCTATTTCGAATACTTATCCTGATATGGTACTCGGAGCTATTCGTTATAAGTAGCACACATTAATATTAGTAGGTAGGTACTCGTAAGTAGTAAGGTCACGAAAAATGTTCAAATTGCTTTAGGGCCTTTGCCTACCTAGGAACTTAGAACATATCTACCTATTACAAGTACTTATACCTGCCATTTGCGTAAATGATACCTTAGGCAACCAGGTACTTTATGAAGAATTACAAGACGGTTGATACTTAGTGAGTTTAATTATTCTCATTTCGTCATCAGCTTGACTATGAAAAGCTCCAAATTATGGAAAGCAGCCAATAGTTATGTGAAGAAGGTACCTCTATCTACATAATTATATCTACAAGTTTACGTACATATAGACTATTGCATATTCTGTTATGGTCGTTTGCTATAGATAATATAGGTAGCAGGTACGTAGAATTTAGATATTGGATCTAGGAACTAAACCAGCTAAATTTTGTTTTGTGGCTAAGTACAAGTAGGTAGTTCGTGGTAGGCGCGCGTAAGTACAAAGAGTACTAGCTCAGCTATTACAATTTTATGCAGAAAAGTATGAATTAAACCACTAAAGTATTAAGATAAAATTACCAAAAAATATTATAAATATTTTTCAGCTTTACCTGAAGCTCTTTATTCTTGTTATCTTTGAGCGATGCTGCCCTGATAACACCAGCTTTCCATCCCCATTCCGAAACTTTATTCACATTAATTTTTGTAACACCACTCACAGCGAGGAATCGTTTGCCAACTAGATCTTCACGATATTTATAGGCCATAACGAACTGCACTATCACATCATTCACTACAAAAACTGCACAAAACGTCAAGAAATAAGCGAAATACGCTCACACGTCACGTTCTTCGTTGGTCGAAGAGAAACTAAACTACGCTACCTAAGTACCTACGTGGAAAACCGAAAGAGTAGCCACCTCTGCAGAACGTATTTGCTACGCTACTAAATTAAAAATACATATTATACAGCAAACCTTGTGGTCAATGAGAAACTCCTTAATTTTGCCGTATAATAATAAGCAGCCATTATTTTGTACAGTCCTTCCAAAGAGAAATGGTATCTTGCACCGTGAAAATAAACGTTATAGAACTGTGATCTAGTTTTTCCGGGACATAAGGTACAAGGAGGTACCCGAAACCTGTCTCTAGAGAACGTAAATTTTACGTTATAGTTCAAAGTATTCACAGTAGAGGGCGCTAAAATAAGTTGTTTCTGATTATGTTCCAAGCATCTGAAAAAACAAATGTGCGGACGGACCAATACGATCAAAAAAAAAAAAAACCCTTAATTCTTATTTATTTATTGCCCAAACATACACAACAAGACCACAATCAAATTTATTAGAGCCATACCCAAAAATATGAATGTAGAGAAAAAGAGAGAGCCACCATCGAATTTTCTATAAAAAATTTACAAGCTTCTGTTAGATGCACTTTTAGAAAGCTATAATTGTGTTCATAGTGCAATAGTCATGGCAAAAACCCTAAAAAATAGACAATTCAATGTATAAAAATAGAACAGCTATCGGCAGTAAGCAACCCCTATAATATACAAACGTTTTTTTAAGAAATATGTATACTTACTTACCTATCATGTTTTTTATTTATTTTCATAAGAGTTTGTATTATATGTTGAGTACTTGAGTATATCCATTTGTTGTTTTTGTACCTATCCGTCAATGGGTCTAGCATAACTAGTATTTGTGAGTTTAACGTTTTGACTTTAGGAAAGAAAGCAGTTTCCATTTATTTCCGCTAAGGGCGCCGACATAGGTACCTACTTTTCAAGATTTTTTTCTAGCGTTTACGTAGTAAATAAATATCGCAAATTTATTGCCAAGCTAGTCTCTCAGGTACAATATAAAGCCATTATATACCTGTATGGATATTTATTAATAACTGGGCTTGCGTTTCACCGTCAATTCACTTGATGTTAACCGAAAAAGAAAGGTTTAAAATGAATTATATTAAATAATTATCTATTATTATGTACTAGGTCATCCATATTTTTTTTTATTTTTAATATTTGAATATTTATAAGTTACTTATTGATTTTATTACATGACGGTATTAATAGTTAAAAGCATTTCTAATGAATCGACCAGGTGGAAGTCCAATATGTACATTGTTTTAAAGTGTTTTTTTTTAATATAATAAATTATTTATTCTTTGCATTAATTATTTATTATTTTTTCTTTAAAAGAGTTGGCGACCTTTGGTAGCGGCCTAAAGCGCAGCCAGCTAAAACCAAGGCTAGGCAATAGGCATGGCACCCACACTGATTAGCTTGTCTTCAAGCAGGACCTGCGCTTTTAGCTGCCCCTGTAAGAAAAAGGTTATAAGCATGCTTATATATTACGTAGATAAAGTGGTGTCATCTTGTATCGAGTAGTAAAACAAAACTACTCGATACGAGATGGCACTATGCTAGAATTCATTTCATTCCATTTGAAATGGGGAGCATAAGCATTATGAATCTTAAAAGCGTTAAAAATGTAATGGTTAAACATAGTTTCTTTTCATTGCAAAGCAAATAGGAAAGCTCATAATTAAAAATAAATATAATAATGTTAAGGTTTTTTTGCTATTGATTTCTGATCAAATGAGTTAAACAATTGTCAAATCAATCAAGCTGTCAAATGTCACATGTCACTGTCCGTAAAATTCAACATGGCCGATTAGATTAAACTACTGAACAGTTGTGTTTTGTTGAGAATTCTGTTGTGTTTATTTGAGTGAACTTATCGTATGTGGTTATTAATATGATATCTGCTATTATTTCTCGACTTGTTATGTAAGTATCTTTATATGTATTATAAGTTTATTTTTTTTCTGTGGCTGTTGCGCCTTATTTAATTTTGTTGGGTGAATCGTAATTTTCTTTGTTTGAATTAATACAATAGCTATTGTAAGTAATCTTTTACCTCGGCAGGAAAATTACTTATTGTATAATGTAAGTAACCAGTAACTTACAAATTTATACAGGTACCTATATATTTTCATAGTTCACCCAATATTGTGTACACTGGTGTCATAAGTATTGAATGCCGAAGTCACATTCTGTAAAGTCTGTCAAGTTACATTCCAGCTGTCCCTGTTCAATGTAATGGGTTTGAAATCGGCATATTAACTTAAATTAATGATTACATAGTCATCTAACCGTTTATGACCTGTCATAGATAAATTTAGGACAAGGGCTGATAAAAGTAATTTTGAGAACAAGTTCCATTATTGTTATCTGATTAGGTACCAATTTTACAGGATACGGCAAATATCTGAGAATACTTAGATAAAATTGCTCTATCCTAAGCCACTCTTCTTATTAAAATACCAACAAGCTTAATTGTTTTAAATTTTATTTATTTTTGAGAAAAGCCGAATTTAATAACATTGCTATAATTATGTAAAGACAATATACATTTATTTGTTGTAAAAACACAATCATCAGGAATGAATTAGTACTTACCTATGTAATTCATATAAATATGTATTTGTATGTCCAGTACCGATACTACTGGCTTAATCATCATCAAGTATATACTTATAAAATGCACATACTATTAGCATTTAATGGACAAATAAATAATAAATCTGAAGTGTTTGTCATAGTTCCTGATTGCTTCTCTAATAAGGTACATATAACTATTTCCAGCGACTGCTACTGGGTAGTATTTGCTGAAAAATTGCTTGTGTGAAGAGACACCTCTATAGACACAAGAAAATTACAATTCTTGTCAATTGATTTTTACACTATTCAGCCATAGTCAATATGTAAAATAAACAAATTATATATGTAAATCTATAATATTCTTCTATGTGGTAGTTGACCAATGAATTGATTTGTTCGATCATAGTGGTCTGTAACTATTCTAAATAATGGCAAAATAATTGATATCTCTTTTATTGTTAATAAATATTTTCGGGAGATTTAGACAATTAGTTATCAACCACCACATGTGGCTTCTAGAAAATAACAAGGGAACAAACTGCTTCTACATACAAATACATATGGAAAATAGGTAACTAACTAATTGCCTAAGGAGAAGTTTTTCTGGAAAACATATTGAAACTTGAGGACATTCACATCACTTGCAGTTCTTTTTTTAATGTTAAAGTATGAGATGCTCTTCTGATAGTAAGAAGGTCAATGCCTGACCATGACCATTGCAGTTATACACAGAACTTTGGGTAGCAAAACAAAGTCAGTCTGCTTTGCGGTTAGTCTCAAAGACAGGTAACTTTTCTAGCTGCAGTACCCTTCAAACCAGAACAGTAATGTTTACACACTACTGCCATATGGCAGAGTATCTGGTACTGCGGTGGTACCTACCTACACAACCTGCTAAGGAGATCTACCACCAAATAAAGTTCACACTGCTGTGCTGTAAACCCTTACAAAAATTTATAACTGTCTCTAAATTTCATACCTGTAAATAGATATTGATTTTCTTTTCATGGAAAGATCTCTAACAACTCATTGTATTAAGACAGTATACAACATTTCACCTCGAGCAAATAATGAACTAGAAGTAAACTTGTGACTGATATGTAATATATATATACATATAAGTGATACTGTTATCATGCCTACTCTGTCTTACTGTTTGCCGATTGCCTGTGCACATTTTTATTTTACTGCAGTAAAGTAAAAATCATATTTCTTTATACTTTCTTACCTAAGTGTAAGTGATTGATTGTGGTCCAGTTTAAACAGCCTTCATTAAATGACCTAGGTCAATATGGCAAAATGTCATAGTTCATTTGTTTTGTAACTGGCATTAACATATTTAATACTTTGTAAGGACTAGAACCTACTATAGAACGTTCATTGTGGCTTGCACAACAAAGTATCTATAAGTTATTTCTAATGGGAATAGTCACGTGCCAATGTCTTTGGAAAGTGTTTGTCGTACTGAGCGTGATAGTGTATAGTAAGTTAAGATTTTAACAGATGGAGTTAATTTTCATTAGACATACTAGGACACAAATGATCAGAAAAGCATATTCTTATTCTTAAGATTTTTGATTACTAAACGAAAACTTCTTAGCATTAAATGGTATCAATGTGTGGATGCAGAGGCCATTGAATTGTAGAGACAGGAAACAGTAGTGTCTAAGACTTACGACCTAGGTGTAGGTAGGGGCTCCCTCATTAACGCTCACCTGACTACTCATGTTTCCATCCTTGCTCAACTAAATTTAATAAGATCCTACGAACACTGCTTTAAAAACTCTTCAACAATGAATATATAGATGTCCTTGGTAGGCCATGGTCTTTTAGTAGATTATAAAGAGGTTTTACTGGAAGTCCTTTCATTCCCACTTCCAGTGCATATAAATTGTCCATGTTACCATTTATGGTCAACTCATTTGTAAGGTCATAATATCTATTTAACTTTATGGTATGGTCTTTAGGGATATTTGTTTCCAATGGTACAGTAAGTTCAAGTACCAAATGTTTGAGTTTTCTTGAGAAAAATAATATGTCTGTTCTTGATGATGAAAGAGCCAAGTCCTCCGGTATTTTATGTTTTTCATAAGCATCCACCATAAGAGAAATAAAACCATGTAGGTAACCAGATTACACAAAGTAATCACATTGGTAATTAAATTTTTCATTTTATTCTGGAAACATACAGTGTCAATATCCAAATAAACATAATGTATATATTTTATTATACATAAGTAGTATGTAAATATAACAATATATAATGTTCCATATAATATATATTCTTGTTCTTTGAAGGTTTTTAGGTACAGAACTGAAGAAGAAAACTATCTACAAGTATATTACATTTATACACCATACTAATAAAGTTCATGCTCCTTTGTAGATTATACATACATTGTTAACAATGTTGTCTAAATATTGTGTAAATTGTTTGCTTCTATAGGTTTTGTGTCCAGTTAATTACCACTAGTTTGAGTGGCATTTGGGCCACTTCCCTTTCAGTATCCAACAGTAATGTAGCTAAGTCTGGTTTACATTTTCTATAGGTCAAATAATATACTTTCTGGTCAAATGTCATAAACATTTATTGTTCCAAACAAATTAACCCAGCTGCCTAGCTGTTATCCAAACTGGCAATGGTCCAACCATCACAGTTTTGAGATCAGCAAGCTGACCTAAAATTTGGCAACAGCATTAAGTCTTTTATTCTTATTTTCACCTTCAGACGTGGACTGGCTTTCTTGCCGATTTGTTGTCGATTACGTTACATCTTTGTCAGCAAAGGTTATTATTGTTAAATATTTGGCACTGATCAAGTTAGATTATACAAGGTGTTTTGGAATATTGAAATTCTATCCGACGCAATTACTGGAACAAAGGAGCGTCGGTCAGCGTTGCTTCGGATTCGTCATCAGGGTATCCCAGTGCACTGCCGGGTGCTATTTCGGTCGAAACGCGGCCGTTTGCCTTTGGTGTTGCAGTGACGAAGTGCTTGGGCTGAGCCGCTCACGACTCTTCGGGTTTCGCGCGCCGCGCCCGCCGTAGATGCAATACAAGTGCATTGACACCTAACTGTAGTGAAAAGTGATTTATCCATCCTTCAATAAATCAGTGGCTTACTCTGTGCTGTTTGCTCTAAGTGCGCTCATACTCGTGATACCCGCTTGGTTTGGTTGTACACCTTGACAGACAAATGGTGTCTCTGCTAGCTGTCTTGCCTTTTTAGGTTTAAGTTTCAACCTCGTCTGAAATACGTGTACCTTTACCCAGTTTTGTAGCCCGATCTGACACAGTTCTTTTGTATAGTATCTTAAATGTCGTCGCGAACCAAAATCGATATAAGAATAACGATTTATTATGAAGATCATGTTGTTGTTATTTATATTTGAAATATAGTGTAAAGTACGGTCTAATATAAAATATAATGAAATATGTGTTTATTTTCCGTTGTTTCGTAGTAAAATTTAGAATGGGTAACAAAAATTGGTAAAATATGGCTCAGGCGAGCAAAGAGGGTTCAGTTGAATGTAGAAAAAAAAATATTACTTTGAGATCTTTACAACGCCCTACTCGCTTTTGACCAATTTTTATTGTTACTTGTTCTTATACTTTACGAGTTATAATACCATCAAGTTTAATTTTGACGTTAGGTTTGAGCAAAAATAACCCTTTCATATGCTTTAACAGATTAAAATAGTTTTTTTTTATTGAGGAAAAATCGGATGCGACGTATTACATTTACCTCACTATTATTTCCTCAGATTATTTCAAATACATTAGATGTCAAATTTTAAACTAGGTACTCAATACGATAGCATGTCAGTATTAATCAAAACGTCAAAATTGAAACAAATACAAAAAAATAAATGAAATGTCAATATGTTCTAAAATAAACGTTACAAAAAAAAGATATTCCGTAAAATTTCCAACTGGCTTTTTACTGTTAAAAAACACAGGACATTAAGATTAACATGAACATAAACAGACGGCATAGTATTAGCAAGGTCCCATTGAACGCGCTTTGAGTACGGAACTCTAAAAACACTCATAAGACAGCCCTTAATTATAGGTAGACTATTCTCACCAATGGTCTATGCAGTATAAACTTTGTAAGTAGGTTACTTACGGAAATAACCATGGCATAATATCTAACCGTCAGTTGACCGAGCTAACGCTCGAACAAGTACCTACTCCTGTTAATTTTACCCTGGTAAATTAACTATCATTAGACTACACAGTACATGTTAAAATCTGTTGAATGCGTCATCATGGAAGATTTCTATAGACAAACAAGATTTTCTTAATCATTTAATTAATTAATTATTTATTCTTAGGCAGTAATGTTTATGAAGACTAAAAAGTTAGTCTTCATAAAAAATAATTTGGTTTGTCATTACATAGAAGAACTTATCCCTAAAAACCTACGAATATATACAGATAACACACATTCCTTGATGCTTATATCTCGTTTTGTGAAGATAAAACATAACTATTATAGATTGTAAACTGAAAATCCATCTCCGCCATTAGACGCGCTTGAAATGACTTCCGTTCCGTTAGAAGACATCACAGGAAATTGCAGCGAGTTCTGGCATCCTATTGTGCTCTGAGAGTCAGGGAATTCAAAACAACTGATATAGCAAACACACTTTTTCGTACACAACGACATAAAAACGTGCAAAATTAACAGGTTTCACATGGTGTTTCCTTAAAAAAAAAAACTAAAATACCGACATAATATTGTGTAGCGTTTATACATCATGGGATCCATTTTTATGATGTAAACGTCCCTCAATATTTTGTAGGATAGAATACATCTCAATGAGAAATAATACGGGACACATTTAAACTTAAACACATTTCAATGACTGAAAATCTAAAAAATAAACTATTTTATTTTTATAGACTGACTGCATATCTGTGACTCGGGATAGCTGGGAAAATCGTTAGGATTCAGCCGATTACATTTATTTATATTGAGTAATTTTAAAATTTATTTGTGTTGATTGATAGAACTAGACCAGACTAAGATTTTATTTGATTATTTTGTATGATAGAGGTAAAAGGGGTAAAATGTGTCCAGTTTTTTTTTTAGTTTGTCAAAGACAAAGTAGTAACCAAGCCTATAAACTTTGTTCCATTTTATTCTTCAAAACTTTAGCACGTAGTATATAATTTACGTAAAATAGTACCTAAATACATTGAATGTAATCGCCAATTTCATTTGAAATTATAATGACTGTAAAATTTACGAAGTTTTACGATAACGAGATCAGAAGTAGGTATCGTAAATATCAAACTGACAACACTACCGATAAGGTTTCAAAATACTTAAATGCGTTTTAATTTATGAACCATTGGTAAACCACTTATTGTAAATGACGCAGACAATACGCAAAAACGTTATGACGTAGCTGCTAATAAGTTTTAAATTTTCTCTTGTACTGCTAATCAGTAATTGTTTTCATACAAAAATAATGTAATAGACCGAAATTAACTTACATTTCGACGTATCGTCAAGGCAAATCCGTTAATAAATAAATATCGTAGAACACCCAGACACAGAACAAACATTTATGATTATACCACAAAATACTTGTCTTGAGTGGGAATCGAACCCACGCTATTCGGCTCTTGGAGCAGACATACTACCAATAAGCCAACGACAGTCAAATACATGTATCATACAGTAACGCATTTAATTCCTAAATTTCGTAGCCTATATGATGCTTATGGTTTTTTTTTTACTACGGACCATTACAGAGTACCTGGTTGACCGAGCATTGGTCGTCTGAAAACACGGATAAAACGACGTTTTCTGAAAATGAAACCTAGCTAGATCGATTTTTCGCCCCTGAAACCTCCTGAATACAACATTTCATGAAAATCGTTGGAGTCGTTTCCGAGATTCAGAATATAGTACCTGGATGACCGAGCTTTGCTCGGGTGAAAACACGGTTAAAACGACGTTTTTTAAAAATGAAACCTAGCTAGATCGATTTATCGCCCTCGAAACCCCCTGCATACTAAATTTCATGAAAATCGTTGGAGCCGTTTCCGAGATTCAGAATATATATATATATATATATACAAGAATTGCTCGTTTAAAGATATAGATATATATACAAGAATTGCTCGTTTAAAGATATAGATAGATATATTTTCTCTATGAAAAATAGGAACAAGTTTAAATTTAAAATAACTTTACTGAGAAATGTTGAATCATCATCAATTTCAAAAATACTATGGAAGCTGACGTAGTTTGGACACATTTTTACTCAAGTTTAATTACATCGGATATTCCGACTATAGTTTCGGACATAGTCGCAGTATCTGATATAATTAAACGTGAGTAAGCAAAAGTAGAACAAAAATTAAAAAATCCGACTAACAGTCAGCGCAGAGTCTAAATGGACGTTTTTAAACGGTTTTATTTAGCTTGCCCTGTTTGTTGTTGTTGTTTTTTTGTATTGTTTTTTACACGCATTTTCTCGCAAAATAAAGTAACCTGTGATAATCCAGAGTACCTATACCTAAGCTATTCCAAATTCTGACTGTTCTGAAACTGACGTAGTCTTGACACATTTTTGTTTTACTTATGCGGGATTTTTTTTACTAACGAAATCATGTAAAACAAAAATATTTTAAATTTCATCCAAATCTGTAGCTGTTGTGCCGTGGTGGTGCCGGCGTAAGAATAGTACCCCACCCTCTCTACCCGTAGTTGTCGTAAGAGTCGGCTAAGGGATGTAATCCGGAAGATTGGCAGCAGCGTCTTGAACAATCACACCTAACTGCGCTCGCCAACCCGCCTGCCAAGCGTGGCGAGTATTGGCAAAACCCCCCCAGGAGGAGGCCTATGTCTATGTCTATATATATATTTTTAACATTCTTTTCCCAAAATATGACGGAGATAAAGCTAGATCAAATGATAAACTTACACTGCTAGGCCAAAAAGTAATTGTTTTTAGAAACTTATTCCTATACGATTTTGTTATTTTAATTTACTTCTATCCGATGAGCAATTTTATAGGCTATAAATAAACCCGAGTCTAAAAACGGGTTACCCAACAAGATTTAAGCCACGCTCAGCTGGTTGTTACATCGAACCTCGAACGGAAAGCAACACGATGCCCTACCATATTTGGTGCATAGCAGTACCACAGTACAGTACGTTTGTAGAAAGGAAAGGATATGTATTTTATCGTATCCAATATCTATTACATATAACAGGACACATTCCAATTAAGAAACGTGACACGAATGTGGGAAGGAACCAGTTTCGTAGCTGATTATCGGGTTTGACTCAATTATTTAAAGTAGGTAATAATGTAGAGGGATTTCGTTTTACCAGCGACATAAAAAGCAAACAGTCAACTTTTTTTTTTTTAAACTCCTCTTGTACCTTTTACATTTAATTTCATGAACTTATGGTATAATAGAGATTGTAATATAGTCATTTGTATCAGTGAATCATCCAAAAACACTAGAAATGATATTATTACTTCCTAGGTAGTTGGCTTTGTACAAAAATAGTATAATTTCGGCTTAAGTGCTTTTTGCCACAACAATGTATATGTAAGAAATGATTTAAACAGTTATATTGTTGTTAATATATCCATAACGTTTATGAAATTTAGTATGATTGTAACCTAGCGTCGTTTCTGAACAAAGAATATCGCGTGTGATTCTGACGCTTCATCTATAGAGATTCTTGACCTACATGCTGAGAAACATACTACATATATATTGTTCTACTAATATCGTATTTTTGTAGCAGTGTAGTCATTCATTCTAATAGAAAATGATTAATGACCTGAAGATTATATCGATAGCGAAGTGCCAATAACGTCTTTGTAAGTTTTTGAGTAATAATTTTTTTTATTGTTTTATTTTTATTTTATATAAGGACCAATATCGCTTGTTTTATAAAACCTCCGAAGTGTGGTTTTTACTACAAATGCATAAAACAAAAACTAGAAAACTAAATAGGTTGACCAATAATCCATATTCAGTTCAATAAGAAATTAAACATTATTTCATCTGCGTTTAAAAGTTTGGTCTTGTCAGTTAGGAGTTAAAAGCACTTCGCCGTCGACATGAGTAATCTTACAGTGAATTTTGGTTCGATACGATGTGTTTATTTATGGTTTGTATTAACCCAAGTAGACAGATAAAAACTTTTCTGTACATACTTGAAATTACTTACCTTTACTAAAATGTACAACCAACATAATAAACCTTATGAGCTTTTAAATGTATAACTTCAAAAAACCGACTTCAAAAAAGGAGGATGTTCTCAATTCGACTGTATTTTTTTATTTTCGTAAGTTCTAAGGTAACACCTCAGAATTTTTTACTGGGCGAACTGATTTTGATGATTCTTTTTTTTATTTGAATGCTGGTGCTTCCCGTGTGGTCCGACAATGGCATCCATGAGAAAACCAGATGTCTTATTGAAGTCGGTTATAGTCCAACCTGAACAGATGCGGCGCGAATTTCAATTGATAGTATTGATACACTGTAAAAACTACAGTTTGGAAATCAATAACTAAACATTCGTTCACAGCTGAACGGGTTTTATGCCTCATTAGATTCCTGAGGTTTGCGTCACCACCTCCGGTAGTAAGCAATATATGTATTTACGGGAACATGCTGTCCAACATACCTTTTCTAATCAATAATCAATGATACTTGTATATTACGAAATACCGTGCTCATATTGTTACCTCCGTGGTATCTAGTGGCCTTGTGAAAGAGCTAATGCGCAATGAACTCCCGATACGAAGAACTAACTTGTCAGAATATTATACTCTTTGTTTATCAAATAAAATGTATCACAGGATGTTTAATGATCTACGGTTAAGATAAAACATGACACATATTTATGTAGATCATGTTTCAGATCTATTTATTATAAGACTTCCTTTGGCTCGAACGGAAGGATTGACACTGCGTGTTTATATGATTTCAAATCGAATTCTTGTTTTATATTTTTGGTCATATGCAAGAATAGATTGTTTATATCATTTGTGGGAAGAGACATATTTTTTCTCTGCCCACAATTATACTCTATATAAGAAGAGCTTTGCGTTATTCTCATAGCAACCACAAGAGGCTTTTGGTTGAATGCGTGACTTATCAAGGCCTATTTTATTTACAAAAATACAAATAACACGTAATCTTGCATTACAAGAAAATAATAAATTAGTATCCGTGCATGTTTCTGAAAATAATAACGAGGAATAACTGGATTCCTCCTGCGAATAAATGTGTAACACTTTGAGATCAAAATGATATTATTTGTTTTCCAACTCAAATAAAACTTATGAGATACTTTTCGAGACTGATATATGATCTTTCCATAATTGGAACCTTGTTCAGTTCATAAAATAAGGCAATGCATACATCTGCGTAGGATTATTATATCTTTGCAATGACATCATGACACTTTCCCTCTTCAATTGAATTCTGTAATTCCAGAAAGATCGACCTTAATTTTCGACCTCGAAGCTTGATTTTTTGTATCATTTAGTCTAGAACTAGGATCAGATTGAGCTAGAACTTAATCTGCTTAATATTATAATATCAACAGTAATTAAAATAAAATCAGCATTACTCTCAGGCTATATTTAAATGTAAAAAACAAGTCATCTTTGTATGCAAAGAACATAATAGTACGATTGTTGATCAACTCAGCACTCTTCATATCAGTATATGAGTAGTCGTGCATGCAATTGTCTTGTTTATTTTTGGATCTAACCATTTAAACTAGAGCCTAGCCTTCGGTAAAGTCAGTAGTGTCCAGTTGCATAGGGTGGATCTTTTTATAACAGAGCATACGCCTGACCATGTTCATTTATAATTCATTCGCTGAATTGTCCGGCATTGGATTGCTTCTTTCCTTTGTCTCCAGTATCTATTGAATAGAAATTGAATCTATTCAGTTCAACGTCCAAAATCAGCGCTAATAACATTCGATATAAAAAAAAAAATCTAAAACTGTAACATCCGTATCCGTGCAATCACGACTTGAATCGTTAAAATTTCACACGCAATTGCACTTCGCCGGTTCTGAACATTATGCGCTTTAAATCAATCAAATGTTTTATTGAATTGAACGATTCGATCGATCAATAGATGCTCACAAATTTCGGCAGTACAACATCTGTAAATTAATAATAAATTGCTCATATTACGGAATTTGCTTGCAAGGAATGAATCGCCCACGTTCAATTACGATAGAGACAGCGGCAGCGTACTGTTATTATTCACAAAGAAAACGGACTGCCACATTTTGAAGTTCACGCTAACTATTGACTAATGTTAAGCAATTTATGATTAGTGCTTGAAAATAAAGAAAAAAATTACCGTATCTCAAGGGCATTGGACCTTTCCAACCTAAGCAATGTCCAAATGGCCTTAGTAATGTTGTGGTATTGATTAACAAGGCTACTAACTAGCCAGTCTCGTCAAGCAAGACAGATCTCGCAGTTCGAGCAACACACCAAGCGTGCTAACATCTGTATACAGTGCACTCGGGCAAACATCACTTTTTAGATGCACTGACATAAACAATACCCCCCATGTGTGTGCCGTATATTACACGTATCCATGGAGGCAGGTCACGCGTGCGGTTACCGTGACGACAGTCTGCCGACGTTGAGTCTCGGCCTGTCCAGTGTCCGCCTCATTGTCAACAAGTTCGAGTCACAATACACACGCGTCACCACTTCGGACACCCGAGACCGTGAAATCGTCAAATACGACCCTAATATCGACGAGGGCTACGACGATTACGATGACTCCCGTCTCGAGCGATCGAGAGGACAAGTCTGGGATCGTTTCGCCGGAAGCCTAAGCCTGGCCTTTACCAGATGCGTTCCTAGTGTCACATTTGGAAACTTTGGTGTCTTGGCTGTCACAACTGGACTGTTCGCTCCGAGGATGATTTCTTACCTGGTCCTGTATCCGTTTTGCAGATTGGTATTCGGGACCCTTTACCCGGCTTACGCGTCATACAAAGCTGTTCGGACGAAGAATCTAAAAGAATACGTGAGTACATTCTATTTATTTATTAGACAGAAATATCGTGATTCCACGACCGTCAATTTATGCCAATTGTTTTAAGTGTTAATTTGCCTCAGATTGATTCATACCGTCTCTTCAATCGCATCTCTGATACTTTCAAGTCAATATTCCGTTAGTATGTTAGTTCTATAATTACACATAAATGTAGAAGAATCTACAACAAGTTGATTTGTATAATATGGAGCTTGGACCCGTGAGCTTTCAGATCAACCATTATCTGTCAAATATAGCCAAAGAAAAGAACAAATATTTTCCTAGACATCGGTTTATTTTTGATCGAAAGATATGATTATAACCTCGACTGAACTCTATAAAGTTAGCCGGGCCTACACTCGATGTATATTTTCCTGTAAATATTATAAATCTGTTGTCAAAACATGAAATTCTGAGCGTCGCTCCAGTTAAGTCCAACAATAGCCTCGTCACGGATGCATGCATTCGAAACGCTCCGGCTCCCATCGTGTCCTTTACCTTGTTTCCTGGCTTCCTATGAGTAATTACTGTAACTAGAGTGCTAACCGGTGCGATATGCGTATATGAATCTATTATGTCCAAAACTTGTTTAGTTTCTAAAAGTATTAAAACTGTCGATAATAAATAATTTGGGTCGTATGGTCAAACCTTGTAAAAGACTTATTCACAACAAAATAGTTGAAAATGTCTGACCTCCTTTATGTACTTTGTTCCAATGGTTTCCTATGAAGAATTATCGTGAATATAAATCTATACTATGAATATGAATCTATTATATCCAAAACTTGTTAGTTTACGGTTAGTATTTAGAATTGGTTTAGAGTGCTAACAATGACGTCAATTTTAATTTACAGAACAAAAAATAACTAAAAATATACCGCGTTCTATCTGAATTGATTGTACCTACAATTATACGAGCTGCTCTTAGAGGCATTCTGATAACTGCAATAGCATTGTAGCAAACAGATATAGATGATTTTGACCACTTTTGGCAGATTTTGAAATAAGGGTAGCTGGTTACTTTTAATACATATTCATTAACTTGTTATAATATTATTACGTCTGTAAAAAACGTTTCTTAGGAAGATCTAACTTCATTAAATAATAAGAACGCAGTTTAATTGTTAGTTTTGTATAACCTCGAATTCAATAAATCGAACGTAGTATCGACCCTTGCGGAAGTCGTATTCACACCAATCTGTATATTTTATAGGAATGTTGGAATATCATGTTTGAGTACAGTTAAAACTATATTCCGGATATATAACAATATTACGTCAACTTTGCTCTGTATGGCTCTATTATAAAACTCAATTTTGTCAGTGTACTGCGACACGCATTAACCTTAAAAGAA
The DNA here is from genome assembly GCA_950106695.1 of Biston stratarius. Classification (NCBI taxonomy): domain Eukaryota; kingdom Metazoa; phylum Arthropoda; class Insecta; order Lepidoptera; family Geometridae; genus Biston; species Biston stratarius. Next base: position 38,664,460 of record OX467106.1, on the reverse strand, counting down.
CAATCTGCATTCAAGTTTGGATCTTTTATTGCTTTTTTGCTTTTAAATATGGGCGCACAGTTTTGTAAATCCCAATGTAGTTATACAGGAAACGTTTGAAAATCTCACATGATCTTTATATCTTTAGATCAATTACTGAAGTTATGACACTCACAATGTACAGGCACACCACAGTTCTTTATCTGCTTCTTCACGCAAATCGTTAATACACCAAGCCAAAACCTATTATATTGATAAATTCGTAGATTTAATCACATCCTTGGCTATAGTTATTCCTACAAATATCTTAAACTAGCTGTGCCCTGCGGTTTCACTCGCATTTACCAGTGATTAAAAGTAGCTTATGTGTTGTAACTATTAAGCACGTAGTTTTGCTTAGTTAGAGATTAAATAACACTATGAAAAAGTGTCAGCTTATAATTATGTTTATGACCGGTTTTTCATGTTTATGTTTGTCTAATAGTTATGTTTATTATTTGTGATACACATGTATTCAAGTCGCGAAAGTTTAAAAATTATATTTATTTTATATACTAATTTCCACTTACTAACGCGAGACCGTTGACGTTTCAGGTAAAATGGATGATGTACTGGATAGTGTTCGCGCTGTTCACATGCACGGAGACATTCACGGACGTGTTCCTATCTTGGTTCCCGTTCTATTACGAAGTGAAGATCGTCCTCGTGCTGTGGTTGCTTTCACCAGCTACGAAGGGATCCTCGATACTCTACAGGAAGTTTGTGCATCCAGCGCTTTGCAGACGGGAACAGGTAAAATCTGCTTTCTCTTACTTCGTTTAAAAACAATTTTTGTAATTCGCTTTAATGTTAATTTTTTATATGTAGCATTTTAAGCTTGGAGTGTACTAAGCGGAAAAGGAATCAACTTTGAACAGAACTCTGACCTCGTGAGTTGACGTGACGCTGTTTTTTTGTAATTTCAGAGTTGTGCCCCTAGCGGTTGTTTTTAATGATAAGAATTGATCCTCTTTCAGTTTTAATACACACGAAACTTGTAATGTGTTAATAAATCTTTTCTTCACATTTAAACGTAATATTGAGATGACAATGTTCAACGATGGAGCCATGAGGTACGGCTACATAGTTTAAACATTGGTCTTTTAGTGCTCGAATTTGTATCTTGACATATATGTAGGGTAATAATATAGTCGGCTTTCACGAGATTCTAGTGAGGAATGAAAGACAAGCTCAGCAGGTATCTTGACTTGGATGTTGATTCGACTATCATTGTCCCGATAGTCGTCACGATGAACGGCCTTATAGCGAAGAGTCCAACATCTTAAGAGACTCTCATTACATTACATGGTTGGGTTAAGGGCCAGATTCAGATGCAGTGATCCTTAACACGGCACGCATTGTGAGGATGTTTGTCACTCTGCAGCCCTAACCACCAGCAGCTTGAGCCATGTCCCGCTGTCGGCGGCACGGTTTAGGTTTTCTATAATATTTATATTGTAAAAAACTTAAATATAAGAAAGAAAATAAAATATGATAACAGGAATATTGAAAGTCGGTATAAAATCCTGTTCTTGTAACATAGATCAAAGTTGTCTTTACTCATGATTCATATATGAAACCAGATGAATGTTTGCTAGAAACGTGTCTTCAAACATGTGCCTATTTCGTTATGTGTGTCGTGTGGGAGTATAATTGTCTGTCACCTCCCATTTCAAGTTCATTGGCAATACCAATAGTTGTTGAGAGTTGAACACGCACACTGTTCTTTGCGTTTTACTAGGTCATGCTGTTATTGCCAAGTAGGCATTTAAAATTAAATACTGAATCAGTATGTTCCCAAGTTTCGAGCATGTTAACGGCATCAGTCTAATGCTGTGTCAGATATGGTAACATTTTGCAGAGCAAAAATGTAAGAAGATTGTTAGAACAAAAGTGTAAGAAAAATCCTATAATTATGTCTATTCAATGCAATTTTTCTTTCCTATCCTTGAGATTTTTTCTGCATTCTTACATTACCATCGATAAAATATTTTATCGAAGATATTTCGTATTAATATTGTCTACCAAAATGTAGAGTCAACTTTTTTATAGTTTAGAGAATAGGTACCACTAATAGTAGAATAGTGACCACTGTTCGTCTAATGTTATGTCAATGTTTGATCTATGGACATACCTAGTCCAGAATGAGAACTAGGTCTCAAGTAAGGCCGCCGGAATACACCGTTAGGTGATTGGCGGCAGATTTTTAACTTGACGGTGGTAGTTAGTTAACCAAATAATAGTAGAAAATATCTTACCATTATGGTTTCCTCACGATGTTTTCCTTCACCGGCAGCTCAAGCTCGTTTTTGTGATTAGAATCCACGCCCGTCGGCGTGCAAACCGTCCGCACAAAACAAAAACAAAAGTGTACGATACCTTGATGGGCTTGTCTTAAACAGAAAGTCAGACAAAGCGTGTCTGGCCAATTAAGTTTGTTAAGGCAAGCCACGTAAAGGGTAACTGTTCTGACCTTACAACTTCTAACTGACTTTTTCTCTCATTGTAGGAAATAGATGAATACATTGCCAAGGCTAAAGACCAGGGTTACCACACTGTGCTCAATTTGGGCACCAAAGGCGTCAACTACGCCACCACCGTCATTATGCAGACTGCCATAAAAGTAAGTTTGTACAACCCTACTTGAAATCGCATGCTTTTTAATTTGATGTTTCACTCAACGCTGCTGTAAGATTGAGTTTAATAGTTCGCGCTGAACTAAACAAGGGTAGATGGGCTTTAACCCTTAACGAAACGCAGCCGGTGACAGGTCACTGGCCTGTTATTAATTTGATTAATTTCGTGTTGTTTTCGTACCACTTTATAATGTTGTCTCATTGAGTTGGACCCAGCAAGTGGCATGTTTGATCACAGTATGCGAAGTATGTATTAAGCGTTTTATAATAACCGATAAGGACATCGATTCGATGCCGACACGATTTCGGCGGACTGATCTGTTTCGACAATTAAACTTAAACTTTCACGGTAGTTTTTACGGGAACGCGGAAAAATCGCAACGTGATCTATTTTCATAAACATGTGTTTTTTCGTGTGTTTATTAATAATGGTGTTTAATTCATAAATACAAAAATATTATAATCTGGTGAAACATGTATTAGAGTTATCGTAGGACACATTACACACAGCGCCATCTGACTCCAAACTAAGTAAAGCTTGTGTGATGGAAGTCAGATAACTGATAGAAAACATAAATACTTTTTTTTGTAAATACATACTTATAATACATATAGAACACCCAGACACAGAACAAACATATAAAGTTATACTTAAATAATACTAAATACCAATAGGCACGCAAATCACTCAGTTTGTAGCCCCCAATGAATAGTTGGCCTGCACTTGTTTAAGTAGGAAAAGGAAGAAAGAAGGAAAGAAATTAATTAAATCCTCAAATTTGCCGCCCCTAAAATCTGCCGCTCTAGATTCAAGCCTACTCAGCCTGCTGGTAAATCTGCCACTATATATAACATCAATTGTAAAACCACGTTTGACTAGACATTAGAGCCACTTGGAATATACGAACCTTTTTTTTATCTGAGATGTTGGTATCGTGTGTGTGTCGTTATCGGTTAATGTAAAAGCGTCCATTAGCAAAATGTAAATTAAACATTCAAGCGATAATTTTAGCGCACGCTTGTAGTATTGATGTTTAGATTAAGCACCGTTGTCACTGTCAACAGGCATGTCACCGTCACTTCATCGTAATTCGAGTCACTAGCATCAATTCCATTTTATTTTTTTTAATTTTATTAACACGCTTTTTTAATTTCCCCTTCCCACCCTATTCCAATGTCCATTCCGTTGCTGCTTCACTCAGAATTTCAATCTGCCGAGTCCTGAGGGTCCGCGAAGACAGATACAAGGTGGGGACAGGACAGATGGATATGACAGAACCTATGAAGACTACGAATACCAGCGTTCCGATGACATACCTGGGACTGTGGAGATAGTGGAACTCGACAACGATGAATTGGCATTACTTGGCGACGGGGACTCGAATGACCCAGACTACGAACCTGAGTCGACATCTGCCCGCAGCCGCGGCAATGTCCCCAGAAAGCGTAAAGTGGCGAAAGAGAAACGATCCCGAAGCAAATCTAGAGGTCGCAAGACCAGAAGTCAATCGGCCATAGAGAAGCAAAACGAAATAATCATCGAATAACATTACCCTCGAACGCTCTCGAACATGCTCAACTGTGATCTGTAGACGATTTTTAGAGGAAAGTTTATGTTTATGACACTTTTATTTTCAACATCGCTATATGAGTCAAACGCACTGAAATTTTCAGTAGCTAATCACTAATAATTATAACTCGTAACGTATTCGAATGACCTACTATCAAACGTCCGTTTTCCAAAGTGCTTATTAATTCGAAAAATAAATCTCTAGCCAATTTTATACTATAAAACACAAGACTAGTGACTATTTTGCACCTTATCGCCACCTATTATCAGATGTGTAACTCGTATCAGTTGTGAATAATTCTAGCCTATTTTATCATCACACAAAAAAATTGTGTCGATGACGAGTCGAAATAACTTTTAGGAATTTAAGCAAAATAAAACAGGATAAGGACATAATACACAAGGTCATTAATGAATTTATGTGTTTTTAAGATCATATAACAATCGATTAGTAAATAAAATTATTACTGTTCGTCATATTTTACGTCATTTATCGTCGTCGTAAAACGACCTCATCATTCCTCAAACAATACATTGATTTAAAGTTTAGTGTGTTTGTAACACTTTGGTTAACAGTAAATTCATCCACGTCCACAATATTGTGGTGAGCTTTGACTGTGACAAGGCAGTTGAATAGTCAGTTGCGACTCACGTAGATGATTGATTTTAATAACGTATGATTTAGTAACTACACGGCTTAATGTCATCTCGATATTTTTTATTTTTTTTAGAATTAATAATAGGCTTGTGTTTCGCCGCCATTTTACTTGATGTTAAACGACGATGCTGTCAGATATAGAGCATGCTTGCTTAGAATAAACCGATTCAGTCGTGACTTGAAGGCATTCAGATTCCACAACAGTGGCAGATAGCAGTAGTGTGTACACATTACTGTGTTCCGGTTTGAAAGGCAACTAGCAAAATTACAGGGCTGTTGAGAGTAACCATCGAAAGTCTCAAAGTAATGAGCGCCAAAGTAGCAATGCCCTGGAATTTGTTTTGCTACTCAAGGTTTTTTGTATCGCTGCAATGGTTATGGGCACATGTTATCTCTTATCATCAGGAGAGCGTCTCGTTTGTCTCATTACTTATACATAAAAACAAAAATAAACAGACTATGTTGTTTAGTTTCGTTCCAGTTTAAATGTAAGAAAGTATTCCTCCTTTATAAACACGTTTTATAATGGATTTTGGAACAAAACTGGGAAAAGTCGAGGCAGACTCTCCACAGATTATTCTTGTTTATATCGAGATACATTGAGCATATTTAAGCACAGAGCACCAAAATCCCAAATGTAATACTAACTTAGCTTAGATTTTAACAGAAAATTGTAAAATAAAATATGATCTCTACTACATTTTTAGGATTACACAAATCTATTCAGATTTTTTCATGTCGTATAGAAACCAAAGTTCTCAAGTTATCAATTGTATGATGCTTTGTTTTGTAAAACTCCATTTACACAACACTTATTCAATGTAAAAAAGAGTGTAGTGTAAAGGACATGTAACTTGTCTTGTGGCATAATTCCTATTTATCTTTAGTTAATTTTTGTTTTATTGTACTAATTGTATATATATTTCAAGATTTCTTAGTACTTTCTAAATGTATTTTTGTTTAGCAATGTTTTTTATTTTCTTAAGTATTATTATTCAATGCAACAAAACATATGAGTTCATTTGATAGACAACATTTTATTAAGAGAAATATGAACATTGTCTAGCACAACTGTTATTCCTTTCTTTGTTGTAAATAGGTATATTTTCTTTTTTCAACTTTTCGCAATAATTAACTAAATTATTATGTGTTAATATAATAAGCGAAATCTATATTTTATTTATCAAACTGGACTTTTATCTTTAATAATTAACGGGGTATTCGTTTAAACAAACGAAACGAAACTATAAAGTCTTGTAGCATAAGAACCACATAAGTCCAATTACAAGATACCAAATCAGAAACAGTTAAAAAATTTACATTGAGTAGACTTATTTAAATTACCAAGGTTGAAAAAAAAAGTATAATTCATTCGCTATTTTGCTTACTTATTCAAAAGTAAACTTAGTAGAAACACTAGATTTACCAGGTACTTACTTAAACATATTACCTCGCTTATTACTAAAGTTAACAGGGCATTCTCTTGAGGGCTTATGCCTCGCGACCACGTCGATACATTTATCCACTCTAAAAGCTTGATAGTATTTAGAGTAATGTACTCTTTATCGTGACGGACGTAACGACGAATTGCGACTGCAAAATGCTACACAACATTCTGTTAGTTAAGAGTGTATATTTGTCTGCAGAATAATCATGGCTAACACGAATGGGAATTAAATTGTTAGTTATCTTCCAATGCATTAAGTCCAAAGTATTTATTTCTATTGTTCTTTAGTGCCAAAATTGCCTTATTTAATTAACTCTGATTTTTCATCAAAGGTTCCTTAACGCACAATCTCAAAAAAACTTGTAAATTTTTTTTATACAGCGCATGACATTGTAATACATTTAGTTAATTTTTAATAGATGTAAAGAGAGCTGTGTGTATGTAACTTAGATTTAGAATCGTGTGACTGATTTAGGGTTAAAATACGTATTTCTAAATAAATGTCGTGGTTTTTTTTTTAAATATGTTTTGTTTTAATAGCCGAGCAAAGCAGTGCGTAGGAAAATGCATGTGCTTTGCTCTAAAATCTTGTAACTGTATTCGAAGGATCGCAAATGTGAGTATACAATTTTAATTATTTATTAACAAGTCATTAACACACGAAGCCCAAAATCCGGGCATCTAAAGTGTATTTTTAACACCAAACCATTATACGTGTGACAGCATTGTAATTGTTTTGCTAAAACCTGTCTGCAAAGTCACTTAAGTAGGTCGCCTCACTATCGGATATTTCTCACTATCAGAACCAAACATTAGTGTATAAACTGACTGGTATTTAGCTACCGAAATTACAGAGCTAATGAGACTCACCATTGAATGTCTCAAACTAATGATCACGATTGCAGTAATCCCATGGATTTTGGTATTGAAAGTTCTGGTTATCACTTGCAATCGTAATGGGCAGGTGTTTTATCGCGAAAGAATCCTATATGTTTCTTTACTTCTCACAAATAACAAACACAAATATAATCTTTTTAATGAGAAAGTTTGCGATTGAATTAGTGTTCATGTGTATGTACCTATGTTCACAAACATTATTTTGTTTTACTTATGTGGGATTGATTACTCACTTTTAATTATGTCGGATACTCCCAACTATAGTTTCGGTTACATCCGGTGGCCTTCAAGAAGACAGCAGAGTATGACGTGCGCGCGGCCTTGTCTTGTTTTGCACTACGGGCCACTGCGTGCCTCGCACGTGAATACAGCGGTTGGTGCGTGGCCACGCTCGCGGCGTACTCTGTTTTGTGTCCTTGAAGAAGGCCACTGGATGTGACCGAAACTAGTCGAAGTATACGACATCATTAAACGTGAGTAATCAAAAGTAAAACAAAAATATGTCAAAACCACGTGAGTTTCCATAATAAAATTAAGATAACTTTAGCGGTTAATTAGTTTTCTGCCGAGCGTTGCCGTGATGTTGCTTACCTTGCAGTAGATGGTGCCAAATTGCTACCATCTCTGAAGGTCTTAATGTGTAGTCTCAGAATTGTTCTTGTGAACGTCTTGTAAGATTGCGCCCCTTGGGCGTTTTACCTTGCGGCAAATTAAACTGGTATCAAATAAGTACGCCGCTGTATTTCAGGGCGGTGGCGGGTTGGTTCAACAGCTGCGCAAGAGTTACAGCCTATCTGACTTGACGGAGTGCTCGCCGCGGGAGGAGCGAGGCAGCGACGAGGCCGATGATGTCCTGGCGGAGCCGCTGGTGCTGAGGCGTGCTGTGAAAGCGTAAGTACTAGATCATACCCAATGAGGAGAGAAGTTTGAGTTCAGTTTAATATGAGATGTACTCTCTGCCCTGTTTTTAGGTACTATTACGGCGAATGTTGTAAAGAACTTATCAACCTTATTCCCGCTTCGTGATTTCACCATTGAATCGGCCGATGAATGTTTGAAAGAAAAGGCCGTAATATTATCAATGTCTCCGTAATATTCTCAATGGAGTCTCTGTTATAATCTTCTAGTGGTCTTCCCGCGGAACTGTAACTTGGGATGCTGCAAGAAAAAAGTTAACTAAAAAGTTAAATCCTAGATGAGTGGGCAACGCATAGTCAATGTTCCCGAAGTTATCCGTAGGTGGCGATGCTTACAATCAGGAGGCTCGCTTGCTTATTAGTTTCTCTATTTTATGAAATAAAACCCGCCAATTGCGAGTCGGACTCGCACTCGAATGGTCTAAAAAAAAAAACATGTCTGATATATGGGAGCCCTTTTAAATATTTATTTTATTCTGTTTTTTAGTATTTATTGTTATAGCGTGAAAATTTCAACTGTCTAACTATTACGGTTCCTGGTGACAGACAGACAGACGGGTTAGTCAACTTTTGCTTTAGGGAAGAGTAAGGCAATCGATTGTGTATAGGTTGGTATTTTCGTACGTATTCGTAGAGAGATTTTTGCACGAGAATAATAATGAGCAGTAAAAAAATTAAGCTATTTTTGGTTATTGTGGCAAATTAATTATTTGATCTAGTGACGCAGCGTTGATTTCTGTTAGTATGTGGCTTAGTTTAAGTGTTTTTTGGTTATTAAAGTTATTTTTTTCATATTTTGACAGCGGGTACGTGACGCGCCGAAGTGCATCCGAATCCAACAACCGGTCTCCTATATACTTCCCAGAAGTGGACGTCGACGTGAGACCGCGCCCAAGGAGTGACGAGCCTGATTTTAGGTATTACCAGACGAAATTTTTGAGCATTCGATGATATCGCCGTGCGTTTGCCTGATCCATTGCTTTTTTTGTATACTTTATAGCAACGGTCAGCAACAGGCGGACCGTGAAAGGTCGTACCTCGGACCGCCAAATATTGTAAATACAATACTATTTTATACCAAGTATAAATTAATACGTAGATAAGGTATACTATACCTTTATTAATTGAAATAATGTTTTGAAGCCACATAGAATCTTATTTAGTACTTAAATGCGCTCAACACAGAGTTAAAAGGAAATAGAAAATTAATATGTGATCTGATACAAAGCGTGTCTGTTTTTCGTCATAAGCTGGATATTTTTGAAAAAGATATTGCAAGACAAGAATTTATTCATTTTTCAACAATTCTTTAATTTAATATAAAAAGGAGAACTCTAAAGAAGACATTGCAGTGTTTGTAAAAAAATTGGCCGGTCTTAGGAACGAATTTGCTACAAGATTACAAGACTTTGCAGAGCACTTAATTAAAATCAGTTGTTTTTTCTGGACCTCGTTAAAATTTTCCTGCAGTCTCCGGACCCCACCTTAAACTACTTGTCGACCCCTGCTTTATAGGTTTGCGTTTGACCACGCCCTGGTGTCAAGCAGGATGTAGTCTAAGATGAAGCACGCTTACCGAGAAAAAACCTGTTTACTCTGGATTTGAAGACACCCAAGTTGTACTTCGCGGGAAAACAGAAGCCGGCAGATTGCTTTGCAAGGACGGGATCCACACTTGGGTTCCCGTCCCCTTTTAGTTATCATTGATCCTGAATAAGAGGACGATACAGAAAACCTCAGAGTCATGAACTCAGTCGAAAACTATTCTCTAGCTCTCCGTCTGCTACATTCTGGACGACTGACTGAGACTTAGTTACGAATTTAAACTTGTCCTAATGAGTTCAGAATATATGGGCTAGTAGGTACACATTAGATGCAGCACTATTCCAATACAAATATAATAGTTTACGTATTGAACAGTAAATATCCTCTCGCTCTAATTCAAAATGTCTTACTCACACCAAAGAACTTGGAGCGCCCGGCTCCGAGTAAATAGAACATCTTCCGTATTAGCATTGATTCACGCAGGCTTAGCGCGAGACTTGTAGGGATATCGACATTGCATCTACGAACAAATATTCGATCGATCTTTTTGTTCGGAGCTTCACTAACATCAAATCTATATTACATAAACTTCTGTGACTTTTTAATACCTTTTTATTTAAAAGTCACTAGCCTATTAAATTTTAGCATGAGTACCAAAACAAAAAGCACGATGCATTGGTACAGACTGACTTTTGTAAGTAGACAGTACTTTGCACTTCCACTAAGTTTTTAATAAATAATAATTTTGAATCGTAAACAAAATCAATTTTAGGTTTACTAGAAGCGAAAGCGAAGATCCTCGAATATAGGTGTGTTACGAAATTGGGTGTTCCAATTTCTTTTCGTTGATGATCTATTTTACAGCTGTGTTCCGTCAGTATTGCCCTAATGACCGACATTGCAACAACACATCATCAGCCATAGGACGTCTACTGCTGGACATAGGCCTCCTCCTGAGGGGGTTTTGCCAATACTCGCCACGCTTGGCAGGCGGGTTGGCGAGCGCAGTTAGGTGTGATTGTTCAAGGAAGACGCTGCTGCCGATTTTCCGGATGTAATGCGGAAAATCGGCGTCAGGGTGGGGTACTATTCTTACGCCGGCACCACCACGGCAGGTGTAATATTACACCACCGTAATATTATTCTTTGGTATCTGGATACTTTAGTTAAACTACTAATTCTTTTCAGCCATATCAAATCGACCGAAGACATTAGCTCCGGCTACTCGAGTGCGGATAACTCGGCGTCTTTAACGCGGACGGCGTCTCTCGGCGCTGGCCGTCGCACGCGACCGACGCGAATTACTACCGTCACTTCTATCAAGCGACCGCAAGCTGCCGAGGTCTGGTAACAATTCACCATACAACTTTTTAATAGTTATGTTTTTCGCCGGGACTTCTTTTTAGCATCTCAGTTTTTGAATTTAGCATTTTATGATATTTCAAGTGAAAGTTACGGTAAAGTCACACAAATCAAAGTCGAGACGGTCATGCGATATAAAAGTATTGGCAACTTTACTATAAGTTTTGACAGTCTTTGAAGCTTGCTTAGGTATGATAGTCGTAATTATTAGCATGCGCAAACTTGGGCCAGTAATTTAAAAACAGAGCACATAAACGTTTTACGTGCTCTAGCAAGGAACGTCATGTGAGTTAGACTAGTAGAACACGGCCAAAAGTCGAGGATAAAAAATATTTTTTTAGTTACCTACATATTAATAGCTATTCGATTTGCTCTAATTTTTTAGTCCATTTTATGAAGTCCCGTTGATAAATATAACGTTCAAATTGTGGAAACTGGAAAGTTACACGGACAAAAATGTACTCTTATGCGTAAACGCTCGTTAGGCTATTTGCAACCGGCAGACAACTTGCATGGATAAAATTTAGAGCAGTCTGGCTTCGTTTAAGCTTTTCATCTCAATCTCGAAAGGAGAGAAAAGCGCTTGTTATGAATGTAATAACTATAATTATGTTTGTCTCGCTTTCACGCGCGACATTTATCTTCAGATTATAGTACCTATAGATATACGGGTTGACAGTTTGAACATTAGCAATATTCAAAGACGTGTTAGTTAGTGGTCATATGAAACATATAAAGAAATAAAATCGAAACAAGTACAAAAAAAACTAAGCAAACCTTGGTTCAAGTTTTTCCCAAGACTCCAGAATTTATGGACAGCGCGCAGCCTTACGCGCTGCGCTAGCGCAAGACATAACTACAATACGTAGACTACGCAGTAACTGTTATCTAATCTGGGACCGCGCACGACTACCATGTCATTTTCGGTGCGCGTGTGAGTGTCCGTATTTTTGTGTTTGCTCAGGATAATTAGGTCAAATATTAACCACCTATTTTATATTATTATTTGGAACGACAATCGAGTACTGAACTCCCGGTATCAATATTGCTGATGTTCAAACTTTCACGGTGTATATCTTGTTTTAAGTAGCTTATCCAGCGTTTATGCCTAGAGAAATAGGGTTTTACGGGCTGATTCTTTAAATAGTAAACTTGTAGCTGAATGCTTGTAGTTAATTTAAAGTATGAATATGTAAAAAAAGAACGCACAAACTAAGAGTATCAGCCTTTAAATTCTTGATTTAATTTAATATAAAACACGAATCAGCTAAAGCTATCGTTGCGATAAAGTTCAAATAAAATTAGAATAATTTCAAATAAAAACTATGTGGGCTTTATATTTATCGCGACTGTAGCAATTTGTAAGAATATTTGCGGTGAATCTTTTGTAGATCGTTATGTGTAATGAAAAGAGATGATTTTTCAGTCGTCAAATAAACACGAAGAATTATATTTCAATTTGAAGTTTTTCCGTTGGCTGTTGGAAAATTCACTTTTGTATATCTTGCAGTGATGCCCTGGCCTATGTTTTGTTACTCAAAGATCTGGATACCACTGCAATATCATCCCCCGAATCAGCCCTGATTTTATAAACTGTCCCACTGCTGGGCGCGGGCCTCTTCTCATTGTGAGAAGGGTAAGTCCAAAGTCCACCACGTTGGCCAAATGTGGGTTGGCAGACTTAACATATCTTCAAAACCTCTTTTTTAAGAATTCTCGGATATGTATAATAGTTTTCCTCACAATGTTTTCCTTTACCGTTTGAAGTTATCGTCAATACGCACATAGTTTAGAAAAGACTGAGTTTCGTGCACTGGGATCTGCCGAAACGGCAATGCGATATCATAGACAGGAGTCATTTCTCAAACGTAAAAAATGGAAAAAGAGCAGGCTCGTTTTAAATCTGTGCTCCTGGCAGATTTGGTTTGTGAAAGCTTTATCTGACGATTGAAAAATCTGTCTTAAAACGTATAGATCCGTATGTCAGGGTAAGAATGGTGCTGGCAAATGATTGCAGGTATCAAAATCTATCGAATTTGGCTAACATTTAACTTAAAGAAAGATATATTGTTGGATATGCACGAAAAAAAGCTCAAGTCGTACCTCTATTAAACTGAAATGACATGAGTATTTTAAATGTTGCTATTGGCTTAGTAAAAAATATAAATGTGGAGTTAAAAATTACATTTGCAGTGTTTGTAAAGTACTTTGTAGAAATGTCTACATTTTATTAAATATGAATATAAATCGACTGGAAGACTTATCCTTAAAGATACCTATTATCCTTAATTTGAGCAATAACACTGCATAATTGATTAAAAATAATTGTCATATAGTTCGAAAGTTTGAAATTGTGAAAACTACAAATATTTATCTCTAGATTGGATGAAAATCTTTTTTTAAGTACTACATATATGTATAATATTTTTATATTCTATGGACGATATTAAATGTTAAGATCTTATAATATTTAGAGTCACATAAATAAGTCTGTATATGCATTTATTAGCTTCTGTATTTTGTGTTTGGTTTGATTTTGATTTAGACTTAAGTGCTTTTTATTTAAAGGAAAGTGAAGTTATCATCGAGGAGCTACGTGACGACGATAATAATTTTGAATATGCGAATATGCCCCTCTTAGTCAATGTCCCATCTCCTATATTTCTGTCCCATACGGAACCCCCGTTTCTATATCAATATATTGGAGATCAAGTCAAAATATTACAAGTTTTAGGTGATTTTCCGTTAGGCGAAACTAGTAAAAATAATGAGAACCAAAATCGTGGAAAATGCACAACTACTGGTAGTCTAAACTCTGATAATAGTAAGAATAAAGTTGACTCTAACATTCCTGCTTATGAGATCGATAATAAGAACGAAAATAATGTAACTGATAAAGTGGAAATTAAAACTAGTTGTAAAGAAAATTCGAGTAAAGATAGAGATCAAAGTAAAGAAATATCAGGAACCAATATAGATCCTCAAAAAGATATCGCCAAGGAACGTATAGAAAACATACCTTTTATAGATACAACTAGTTTAGATGATGATTCAATAAATGATAATGATTCTGCGGAAAGTGATGACGAAGCTTCTTTCGGAACGCCTGATAATTCCCCTAAGAGCAAAAAAAAATCATCCAAAGGCAGATATGGAAAATCTAAAGCGCCATTACCCCCAAGCATTGATATAACAGTAAAAGAAGAAAAAGATACCAAGATGGATACTGATATTCTCGAAAGTGCTACTTCACAAGAAAGCTTAGTAGATATAGGCAAAAAACTACCTAACGTCGCTTTTAAAGAAACTGGAAACTTAAAAGATCTTCAAGTAGTCAATCCAATAGCTGAAAAGAAGAGACGGCACAAATCGAAATCACCTGGAGTAATTACGAAAAGCAATAGTTCAGGATTAAGTAGACTACTACAGTTGCCTAGTAAATTAGCATTCTGGAATAGGACAGATGACAGAAGTGACGTTTCAAATTCATCAAGCAGGAGATCTTCAAATGCCGAACAGGTGGATGAGTTTCAGAGTTGCAATGACTTGACGAAAGTGGCCTTATGTGAAGTTGCTCTTCCTGATGATAAAAGTCACCTAGAAGCTTTAGATTACGAAACTGTAAGCATATCGAAGGAAATTATAGAAAAAAGTGACGCATTGCAAAAGATAATAGAAGCTAAATTAGAGCGTCACCCGGAATACAAAACTGGTTTGCAAGATGAGATTGTAACCACTTCTAAAAGCACTGATGTTTGATAGAAATATCGCAATATTTATCACGTAGCTGAAGAAAAGAAAAGCTGGACAGTATGTTATTTGATCTGTGTGTTCGTATGAGCATGGTTTGATTGTAAGCCTTTTACAGATGCTGTGATCCGTGTTAATCTGGTTTTCTGTGTGAGATTTCAAGCCTTTTAGGTTTTATTTTGAATCGTGCAAATGAGTTTCCGTATACAAATACGGCCGACTTTCAGTTGCAATTTCAAATTATTTCAAACATATTTCTATGCGAAAATTTAGCCGTACAATTCGAAAATTACCTTTGCGATAATTAAATAGTTCGGAAAAAATAGAAAAATGTATGGAAACGGGACAGAGTGCGCACTGCTGCATTTTTCATAAATTTTCTATAATTTACCTAGTGCGTAATTTTCATAAAATTCTATTCTATAACATTCCATAAACAGTAAAACGCATTATCAAATGCCTAATATAATACATATTATTACATACCATACAAGAAGGATAGCTAGACTAATGATTAAGAATTTTAACGCTCTAAAAATAAAATAAAAAGAGATTTCTATTGCTATGGCAATGTACACTGGACTTTTTCAGTAGACATCTAAAAACACATTTTTAGCATCTTTAATCTAAATTTCTATCAAGTCAACCTCTTTAATGCATACATAATCAATGTCAATGAATTATTATTTTATTTAATTCAAAGTTGTTGTTTATAAATTTTATCGGTTTAAATTGTTGGTCTTGGTTGTTTGCCCCGAAAGCGGCACATTGACTTTGACATCAGGACTGGCTACTCAGCTTACATGAAGTATGAGATTCATGTCTAGTCTAGTCACATAAATGTTTGACTATGCTGAGTAGACTTTTTGGTTTTATTTGCGACCTACATGCCATAGTTCAAAAATAGAAGCAGAAATTTTTTGAGAGCCAGTTCTATTTCAGGCTAGGTGTGCTTTACCATCTTCGACCACACCGTCACTTAACATCAGGTGAGTTGTGGTCAAACACCAAGCCTGTCAGCTATTAAAAAAAAAGAAAAAAAAAATAAAGAATTTCATAAACTTAACGTATTTGGAGATCCTAAAACAGTACATTCACATGTTCTGACTACAAAATTCAATCATATTCACAAATGTCTTTATCCTTGCTGAGTGATCTTGTTGCATTTGGCTCGATCGCAAACTAATCGTATTATCAAAGCCTAATCTTTGTTTTTGCCACGTGTTTGTGTGTATTTGAAATTGTACTTTTGTTATTGTTGTGTGAATATCGATGTGTTGTTTAATATTTGCCTTTTGTAATATTGTGTTATTTCAACTGTACAAGTGTACTGTGTCAGTTATGGGGCTGTCTTCATTTCCTGGATAGTCTGTATATTAAATTAATTTTTCATTTCGTTAGTCTGCCATACCGCGGTGGTAGTTGCGAGACTTAATAGTGAAATTATCATTATAAAATGTGCGCTGAATTCAGATTTTTTTTTAGATCACTTGCTTTGAGATATTAACTGATCTGTCAATTAACTGACGTTTCTTTAAAGACGAAAAATGTTTCTAATTTTTTTTATCAGTAATAAACTTAATTTTGTGTTCTAATCGCGACATTTTAAGTAACAAATAATCCTTACTAAGTTTAGTGCACTCACGTACTTTAATTATTTATGAGTATTTCAATAGAATACAGTTATAAGGCGAGAGATATACTAAGCTTTTGTTGGTACTTCTGAATATAAATATGATAGCACAAATCGTAAAATGAAAAAAAAAATTGTACCTATAAATTGTTATTAGTATAATTGTTCATAGTTATTTGTTTTTTCTTAATTTTTAAAATTAAATATTTATAAATCACAAATAACATAAAAAACTTAAAAACTAGGGCGTCGCCTGCAGCGGGGCAGGGCTGAAGCTGCCGGTGGTTAGGGCTGCAGAGTAAGCAACTTCCTAACAATGCGGGCCGTGTCAAGGAACGGTCAACCCATTTGTCTTGTTAATATTGTTATTTATAAACGTTCAATAGAAAAAGTTCGTTTACCTTCGACTTAATGTACGGAGTAGCAAATTTTCTCGACATTTCAGATTTGTGCCATGGTAAGAATTGTTTGTAATGTGTACAACGACCCTTATTCAGCTTAGTAAACTTTTTAACTAATAACCCTGTATGATAATGTGAAAGTACCTACCTCTGTTTGTTATCCTATTCCCCTTTTGCTCGACTAAACCTATCTTGACGAAATTTAACAAAGTCGTAGTGTAAATCATTTAAACTGATATAAAATTACTTTTTATCTGTAGAAAATACGGGAAAATTTGAAATCGTGGGGCCATAGACAGTAGCTTAACTTTAATGGTACTAACAGAGAAAATCCTTGCACTAACAAATACGCAGTAGAATAATAATAATACGTACTAAATATTCTCATTCGTTCTACTTTTCTGGAATACAATAAATTGTCGGGCCAATACAAAATCTGATTGTGCTTCGTGGTACCACAGTACACCAAGAACAGTAGGTCATCTTCATAGAAATTGGCCGCTGCCGGTTTGAATGTGTGCTTGCGTACCGGACGCCGTGCACGCACACATTAGCATAATCTCGGGGAGACTCGGGTGCCGGCAGTCTGGGCCTTGAGTTTGTTCGCGCGCGTTCCAGTACGCTGCACGCCCGCTCTCACCGGCCACTTTATTATTGACACTTTACCAGCCATTTTATTTAGCGCAGTTTTATAGTGCTGCTTATAATACGCAAATAATATTTAACTAAAAATAACAATGACTATTAGTAGGCTATTTTATTAACTCACCGACCGGCTTAAGATGAACTACTTTTCTCAGTGTACTTTGGCTTAACGATGGCCACTTCGTAGTAGTGATGTCACTTTCTATCGGGCGAGTTTGAAGCCGTACATCTATTTTATATAAGACAGTAGCACTATCATTTTAATGACTGAGGTTCTAGCACTGGACAGAGGGACAGAAGTTTTAGGTCCTGATAATTTGTGAAAGAAATTTCGTCAAGTTTTCGATACAAAAATAAATCTGAAAATCGTAAACGGAAACTAAAACTAATGTAGTCAATTTTCAAATGTTTTAATATTAAAAACTTGTCCTTTAGTAGAACTAGTGGGAGCTATTTGTTTAATTTACTAATTTATGTTTTGTCTTATGCAATGTGCCTGCCAGCTCTATCTTCTGTGCTTGTGCTTTTTTAATTAGTTACCAATATACCCCCTTTTATTTTCAGGCAATGCTGTCGGCCTCAGCTACCATTCCGCGCACAAAAAAAACGAATAAAAGGAAAACGCAATAGACATGTATAAGTATGACAACTTAACGGGGAATAAGTGCAAAAGGGACATAATTGTACTGAGGGAAGTGATGTCCAATGGACTTGTGATTTTGCCTAAATGAAATTGGATCTTACTTTCAATTACGCCGGTTGTAAGTTTTCGCCGGGACAGCCCTATTCACTATGGGTGTGTTTCCACTAATGCTGGGTGCCGACTGTTCCGATAAACCCAACAAGTGTAGTGCTATCTCGTTTTGTTTCTTTTGAAATAGAAAGAGTGAGAACTACATTTATTGTCGTTCGTTATAGCCGTCTGTATCTAGGATAAGTTGAAAACGAGCGAAGAGAACGTTCATGAATCGACTTACGACCACGGTTGAAATACTTTTTCGTATATCGATTCTTGGCTCCTTCGATTTTAGCAACCGGCCAATATAAAAAGGGCCGTGCTCCCGTACCTTCATTTCAATTCACACGTCTCCCTAAATTGGTCGGTATCAGGTCGTTTCAATGAGAACGTACAGCGCCGTTGGTACATTGATTTATATTCTACTAGTGTCTATGAGAACCAAACACGAATGCGCGTTTAAACACAAGTTAAACTGATTCTTCTATTCTTATTTAAAAAAAATAAAAAAATGTGTAACAATTGCACTTATTACCTCGTTGATATTTTTTAATTCCATTGCCAAACTTCAGGCTTGCAATAACGCTCTCTATGGTACAGAACAACTACAAAACTTTTAATTAAAAACATGCACACGCTGATTTTTAGAGAGCATCTTACACATATTTGAGCTAAAAGTTTATTTATTAGGTTCGTTATAGACAATGGATCAAGTCTGCAAGCACATGAATCATGATACTTGATAAGAATTAGAACAAATATAATCTCTTGACGTCTGAGAGTCCATCGTCTGTAGCGAGCTCATACATTAGTTGAAAATTTTGATTGCATGCGGTAGATAATAAAGTATCAAGTATTAATAATATTCAACTGTTAGATTGTTTGAAGCAATTATTCAAAATACCTTTACAAATTCTTCCCGATATGCTCAAAAATATCTAAGTACAATGATTGAAATGAAACTGTACTAAATTTTATTTTTGAATAAGCATAAAATGCACTTTTTGATGATTTTATGAGAAGATATTTCTCAAAAATACTCATTTTAAGTTTTTGCGCCAGTTTAGTATTTTTTTATTTATTTTAGGAATAATGAATTCAATTTTTTTTTCATTAGGACTCGATCGATCAATAAAATTGGTAAATAATTTATAATTTAGCCAAAATTTGCCAAAAGTGTTACACTTGATGACTAAAAATTTAGCAAAAATGTCTAAGTAGGTAACTGTCTATTTATAAAATTAGTTATTC
This sequence comes from Biston stratarius, assembly GCA_950106695.1. Taxonomy (NCBI): domain Eukaryota; kingdom Metazoa; phylum Arthropoda; class Insecta; order Lepidoptera; family Geometridae; genus Biston; species Biston stratarius. The sequence continues at coordinate 38,644,994 of OX467106.1, read as the reverse complement.
TAAATAAAAAACTAGTCGATTAAATAAATTACTCGAATATAGCTTCAGTGAGGCTTCTTGATACCCATTTATGTTGTAAATTAAAAATAAGTCCACGTACATATGTGTAAAAATAGATTGTTAGATGAACATAACATTGTCTAGCTGCTAAAGCGTACGAATTTTGACTGCGTCAAGATAAACGTAACATTGTCTAGCTGCTAAAGCGTACGAAATTTGACTGAGTCACGCGTGTTTGATATGTATTAGTAAATTGTTGTGATTAGTCTTGCAAGACTACTATTTTGGCCAGTTCCTAGCTTCCCGTACAGATTATTATTATAGTTTGACAGGTCAGAAGGCCTAACATATCAATTTGCGACATTTACTAGTTTTATATCGACGACGTCGCAACTCTAGTCGGATACATTCGCTAAAAATATTCGTACGCGTGTTTTGGAGTGCATCGATTGTCGGACGCCTCAAACCGAGACCAGCTTTTTTTGTCACTAGCAAAGTGAAACATTAAGAAACTATGCTGTCTAGCGGGGAGTAGCAGAACTAGTCAAAATAACCATATTCATATTGTTTTATAATATTATGTTCCTCATTTTATAATAGTTTCTTAGGTAAATTGTAATTTCCAATAAGATACTGCGAATTAAATCTTAAAGGATGTAGAATATCCAGTATTATGCGTAAATTAATGTGAAAAACGTTTAACAATGAATATGTAGCGTTGGCTGTCTTCATTACTATAATTTTAGCTCATAAAGTTCTTAGTGTTAATTATTATCAATGTGGCTGCAATATTTTGTGAAGCTTAAACCGCGCAAATGGCAGCGGCATAATGCGATACAAATATACATCAACTGTTTATTAATTTGTATGCTAACAGTGGCACATTAGTTTATCAAAATATTTTGCCACTGCCACTTTAGTGATTTAAGGTTAAAGAAGTTAGTTACCTTTTTGTTACCAGTGAATATACGGTTTTTTGATTGAGACAATTTTGCAATGTTTGAGTTTATGAAATAAAAGGATACTATTATGAATATTGCGTTTTTATTGAATTCCAAGTCTTAGTTTAATAATTACACCACTCCACTTACTCTTATTCTAAGAGTGTCAATAATGTACTTTACATGGTCTGGCTTGTAAGAATCATTTAGCATTTGTGCCTCAAGCTGATTCAAAGAATCATTGTCCCAAACTCGAATCCAGTGAAGAAGGGCATAAAGCTTGTGATAGCTATTTGTATCACTTACTGCATCAACTATTTTTACTGTGGGCAAATTTTCTATTATATTCAACAGTTTAGGTTTGATAATGGAGTTGAATGTATTGTTGTTCTGTACAGCAAATTTGTGAAGAATGTCCACGGTCTGCAAGTTGATGGCATTTTCTAACAATATATCTGGTAAATTTTTAAGCCATAATTCAAATGCTTCACTTTGATGGAAGTGACTTAAACTATCATTCAGTGCTATAGTACAAAGTAAGCTGAAGATCTGCTGTCTGAAAGTGCTCGACATGCTTTTATTGAAGTAGGCCCATATAATTTTCCTAAATAAAGCATCCATCACTGATAGTGTTTTTGACCAGCTGTTGACTTCTTTTGTGAATATTGTGTGAAGAATCTTGAGGACAGAATTGTTGATATCATCTTGTGAATTCTCATTGAAAATCCTTTCAATATAATTTAGTACAGAAACAATATCCTTGTTATTTGTTTTGATATTAATGTAAGGATTGAGCAGAATATATATGTGGCAAATCTCCAAATTCTCGGACACTAATTTGGGATCTGTAATGGCATGTTCAAATTGTGTGTTCTCATTTTTTTTCTTTGATCTCATATTTGCTACAAATGGAAACATTTTCAGAAAATGTTGTGCATACTGCTGTCTATATTTTTGACAAAATATTTTCTGAATATCAGAACTTGGCGTTCTTTTATTAAAATGACAAACAAGGGTCCACAACAACAAAATTACTTCAAGGATGTGATTCAAAAGTAACGCTGCATCATCACTGATAACAGTTTCAAAGGTTTTCTCTCCAGATGAGTTTGGACATACTTCAAGCCATGTTTCAAAGAGTAGAGGCATCAGAGTGTCTATATACTCCATGAACTTTGCAACTTCATCAATAGGTGTTGTTTCTTGAGCTTTTTTTGATGAAAAGCAAGTTAAATGACACACTGATGTAAAGTTTGGGTTGAACAGAGAGTAATGACTAAACTTTGCAGGATCAAAGATTTTAGTAGCACCTGTTGCTCCTTGCCACACAACATTTGCTTTTTCTAGCTGAACAAACTTGCTCAAATAGTCTTGGAGACGATGCAATACTTTAACTCTCCACTTCACACTGGTTATCTGACTGCCTAAGTTGACAGTTAATGTTCTCCCTGGTTTAGAATCAACTCTTAATTTCGAAATCATATCCAGAAAGTTTGGTATGATCTTATGGAAATCTTGAGCTACTTTATTAGGTGCACAAAGCAAAAGTATGTCTAGAAATAGCAGAGAATCTTCTTGAATCCTGCTGTCAATGTGTGTCATGGCACTACGAAGATATGTGGACATGATATCATAAAATGGGTCTATCTTCTCAATTATTACATTGGTAAGCATAGTGTGTATTACTTGAAGGGTGTCTCTCCTTACCTGAAAAAACAGACACAAACACAACACAAATATAATAACACTTAGTGAATAAACAAAAACAATTTTACTAGGCAACTTTTTGTGTGTGGCCCTGCCTTTAATAGAAAGTAGTTAAAAAAACTGTTATACAGATTATTCTTCATTCGTAACATGTTATCATTCCAATGTAAATTGAGCAAAAAATATAGTGCTTATGAAATACTTACAACTTTCTCAATATTCAATATTAAAGGCGTGATGCCATTAATAAGCTGCCCTAAGTGCAGTTCGAGTACTTCTGGATTTTTTGTTATAAGCTCTTTGAGCCCTTGAAGTGCGTCTGTCCTAGAGTTAGTATTGAAGTGATTTAAACGGGACAAGAGCTCGTTTACATTAAGCTTCCTCGTGGATAGAGTTTCTGTATCAGCGTGTTTCTTCAGTTGTTCTTTAATAACAATTTTCTTCACTTTAAAATTAGTTTTTGTAACATTTGTTCCTTTCGGAAGATCTTTTTTAGCTTTTAATTTAGTTTTAGACTTTTCCGATTTCAGAAATTTCTGGTATCTGGTGGCTCCAGTTTGAGGCATCTTTAAGCTTGTGGTATTCTGTTTTCTTTAAATTACTTTTTACAAATTAATATAAATAACTTTATAACCTAAAAGTAAAGAAGGTTAAGAAGAACCGATTAAATGTGTGCAATTGACAGCATTTACTGATGAAGTGACATTGACATTATAATATATGTTGCAGTGACAGTAAGTTTGACATTTATCATCCAGGCCATTTTTTTTTCTCTTTCTTCTTAGCATCGCACCTTATGCATTCTATCGGTTTCTATGTTTCTGTATTTTGTGTGTAGTCTTCAGTTTCTTTATCTTTATAGTCATATAGTCAGTCTTGGTCATGTCCAGTCAAATCTAGTCTTGCTTTAGTAAAGTAGTGGCGACTTTACTAAAAGCTTCGATGGAGATTTGGAAGCAACACGAAAAGTCATGTTTCACCACATTTTATCACTTTTTCACACTTGCGCACGTTATGAATAAAGCACTACCATTTTTATACATACTTGAAAAACAGAAGTTTAGGAAAATAATTAGCAACTTTTTTCTTAATAGACACTTGAAAGCAAGCACAAGCATTATTAATTTGAACCATCAAACATATAGTTGCTACTACTTTATCTTACACAGGTTTGACGTCAGGTAGAAAGAGACGTAATCATACAGCAACTATCGTCCTAAACGATGTGAAGCCACATTTCAGTTGTCAAAGTGACCAGCTGGTGACCGTCTGCGTTTTCGAATTTTGTAATTATTTCTTGTTCTGGTGTGAAATATTTTATTGTATGTTAACTAAAACACTTTTGTTGTGATGGAGTGTGTAGCTTATGGCTGTAACAGCCATAGCCACAGAACACTATGACTCTGACACTATTACTGGACGGCCATAGCTCAAAGAAAAGTGAAGATAATCGATGTTTAACGTTTCACAGGTAAGAGTTTTTTTGGATTTTCTGTGGAACCACTTAAAATTTTCATGAAATATTCGAATATGTTTAAATTCATTGTTTTTAGACTGATACAATAACATTATAATGTCAATCCGATCTCAAAATTCTTGTAAATTTTAGAAAGTAATTTTGTTGTTGAATTATAGTGATGTGCCATGACGCACCATCGTTCATTATTACCGATTCATTTTTATAACACTTGCGGTCTTAGTTTCTTGAAATATACCTTGTACAGCACCACTGTGTTGTAAGAGCATGTTTTGAATAATATGTTGGTATTTTACTAAAAATTATGTGCCTATTTCACACAAAAGTAAATACTATATTTATGTTTTCAGTGTATTATGGATCTATGCTATTATTAAAGTTCTTATATATTCCTGGTAACTTTGCAATTCGTGCAATCTATTGTTTGGGTCCTCGCGAATAACTACGAAATCGATTTAAGGATTTTAAGATATTAACGTTACCGTCACAGTACATTTACGAAAATATTATGTTTGTCCGGAAAAAAATAAATATATTTGAAATTAACAGTAGCCGCCATAACTTAAACACAAGAAATAAAGATAAAATTGTGACACCTAGTTTCAGGTTATCTAAAGTATTTTCTCGGGAATTGCGTTAGATTCTATAATAAAATCCCACTTGATGTAACTAAAATGTCCTATAATAAATTCAAAGATTTTAAAAAGCAGAGGTTAATTGACAAAGCCTACTATAAGGTGGCTCATTACGTGGAAGACAGGAATATTATGGTTGTAGTAGCTTCTCTCTGCACTTGCATCCCCCTGGCTAAGTGACAATTGTAGTAAGCATAATGTATTAATATATATAACTGTAAACTGTAACCTAATATGAAAAGAAAGATCCACAAAAAAAAAATGCCTTGCTGAGTTTCTTGCCGGAGTCTTCTCAGTTGAAGTGTAATTACGAGCCGGTGGTGGATTCAAACATGTAACTTAACGTTCATAAGTGCCTTACCAGGCCTACACTGAATAAATTACTTTTTGATTGATTTGATTTTGATTTAATAGATAGATAGATAGAAACTAATGTAGTTTTTATTTGAATATCGTGATTAACTTTATTGTTGTATCCTAAGCGTATCCCATAAACAGTCATAGCCAGAAGTTGCTAAAAATAGTTCGACTAGCTAACTAAACACATCATTTTGTGTATGGTATGGGAATATGCTGAGATAAAGCCAGTAGGGATATAATACATTTTGAGTGTTTCCCAGATCAGATTGGTGATTAGATTAGTCCGACCAACGGGATTTATGTTCCTAGTGGTCAGATTGATCAATTTCTGTCTTGTTCACAATGGTGGTCACTGTTAACCGAACGAACTTACCGGATCCTCCCCGGAGGGGATTACAGACTCGGTTTTATCCCAGATTTTGTTACTGGGAACAAAAAATTCTGTTGGTCTGACTAGTCTAGCCACGAATCTGACCACTAGGAAAAGACCGCAGAAAAAGTATTGCCTGGTCAAGGAGTTTGTTTATCGTTACTATTACGAAAAGAAATAGTGATGATTGATTTCTAATTTACGTCTGTAAATCGGCCAAGCTACATTGACATTAAAAAAGAACGATACTTCCGATTCATAAACCGATAAACATTGTCACATCACTATAATAATCATACATAACTATAGTGATTCTATAGCATACTCATGAAGCTATAGGTAGCTTCATGAGCATACTCGGCTTCATTGACATTTCAAGTGAGGGCAGATTGTTTACCTCCTTCTCTGTCTCTCTCGTTGCGTAGTAAATAAGAAGAACACGATCAGATATATTGAAAATGTTCAATTAAATACAAATTCTCTATACTTGTGATTCGCATTGACAGCAAAGACAAGGTGGTTGCCAAAAATGCCAAACAAAACGTCGCTTATTCTGTTCTCTACATTTTATAACCACGTTGATTCACATAGTTGTCTGTTTTATTTAAAGTTTAAGTAACTCAAATCAAAATGAAAATCAAAAAACAACATCGCAAGAAGAAGTATCTTCACAAGCTAAATCGCAAAAGAATGCATTTAAAGCAAAACAGTACTGGTGAAGTTAAATGGTTAGAATATTTTATTTTTGTTCGGTAAACAATTTTTCGGATCAATTTATGTAGTATCTAACATTTTTTTAATTTTCGCAGCAAAATTATCGACCAGGCATGGGATCATAGGAAGTCATCGAAGCGGAATCTTAGAGATATGGGACTTGCCGACGACCCAAACAAAGTTATAAAAATACCCAGTTTTAAGGAAACAAAGTTAAAACAGGCTAGAAAAATAGTAAATAGTGATTCTGAGGAAAGTGAAGACGAAGTAGAGGCAGTATCAATGCCTGCTCCTAAGAAGGAGGTTGTTGAGAATTTAGAAAAGCAAGCGAGAGCACCCCGACCAAGAAAATTCATGTATGTACTTTTTTTAATATTAAAACACTAAATTTTAGGACCAACTCATACAATAACTGCAGTGCTAATATAACTAAAACATGAATGCCATAATACATCAGTCATTTAATCATTTAAAATAAGTTCAAGAATTAAATTGTATATGAAAAAAGATAGTTTTAACAGACAAAGAAATTTAATAAATCCTATTGTCAAATAAATAGGTGAACAACTTAATTTCAGGTGTTGAATATAATTTACTTTAATATTATCACCCATTTTATTACTCAGTATGCTTTTTTGAAATATAAGTTACAAACTATTTACAGCTAATACCTTGTTAATTAAATAAAATTGTACTTTACAGGTTACCCAAAAGCCAGGTAGAAATCATCACATACCTTTTAGATAAGTATGGTCATGATTATAAAGCCATGGAGAGAGACAAAAAAAACTACTATCAGGAAACATGGAAGCAAATTAGAGCCAAAATAAAGACATTTATGGGAATTCCCCAACAGTATGCAGAGTATTTAGAGTCAAGAGGTTTATTAGACAAAGAAATAGATGAAGAAGAATTAAAAAAACAAGCAAAAGCTTTAGTAATGGAAGATTAAAATAGCTTTCATTGTTGGCTCTGTAAAAGCTATCTAATCTATTTAATTTGACACCATTTCTTATGAATTTAACACCAATTTGAATTAAACCTAAGCATTGTAACATGAGCTGTATTATAATATAATGTACAGTAGAACTTAAAAAGAATATAATCATTAACTGTATAAGCTTATTTGTCACTTTGATAATGCTCACATTAAATATTTCATTCTCCAATAGAGTTTGCGTCAAATTGAAATAGTATCAATACATCCTAATTTTGTAATAAGTTTATTAAAATAAAAATACCAGGTTTTATTTGTAAATAATGGCAGTTCATTCAAATAAAATCTAAAACATATTTATTGTGCTTTACAGTCATTTGGTACATCTTTTACAGGTTTCACTTTTTTAAGCTCCTCGTACCACTCCTTTTCCATTTCAATAAGTTGTTGAGGTTTCTTATACTGAAAATTAACATAAGATTAAGTAACTAAAATATGTCCTGACAAACTGATAATATTATGTTTATATAATATTTTTAAGCTTAATAACTTGATCAAGTAAGCAACTTCTGGTTATGTTCGAGAATTTCTGTCATGAAATATACACCATGGCATCTGTCAGATACTCTCTAAGCAACTCAGCTTTATGCAAGCACTAACGGTGTGTTTGAACGGCCTCATTGGCCCAATGACTCTTATCTTATCTGTTTATCATCTTCGGCCACACTGTCACTTAACATCATGTGAGCTGTGGTCAAACAGCATGTCAACTATTAAAAAAGTATGGCCTGATAGTCTGGTTGAGATCGCCTTTAGCAATAAGGCTGCCAGTAGCCATGCTCTGTTGCTCTTGTGCTATCTTTGCTATCCACTATTGCTAGAATCTATTCTACATAGTTATGTAATTATAGTAACTTACGGCTATAATCAAAGTATTAAAATTATGTGTGCTCTGTATATTAGCTTGTTCTAATGGTAGGTTGAGTCTCATAAGTTCAGGCACTTGTAGCTTCTTAAAATACTTCTTATTGGTTGTACGGACTATGATGCATTTCTCATCATTGTTAGCACTAATGGAATAAGTTTCAATGGGATATGGTAGGTTTCTTATACGCCATTCTAAGTTTACTCTTGTATTGCGTCTTGCCAGGATTGGCTGGAAATTAGAAACGTATACATTTAAATCTTATCTTATAATATATCTAAAATAATAATCTATCTAGTAGAATATGTTTCTAGTAAAATAGGCACAATACTGCTAAGTGATGAAAAACACAACTCAATTATTATTATGGTCAGGCCAATAAGATATATAAGATGCTGAGCAATGCATCTGGTTTACATATTGTAGTAATGATAGCTTAGTGGATAGCGTGGTTGTTCACACGCCGAAAGGGCATGGGTTCAAACCCCAACAATGAGCTTGAGCTGCCGATGAAGGAAAACATCGTGAGGAAACCCTAGCGTGGTGGTACTTTCTAGTATTCCACTGGCTAGCAACCACCCTCAAGTTGAAAATCTGCCGCCAAGCATCTAACAGTGTGTTCAGGCAGCCTCACTTGCAAGCCAGTTCCATTCCAGGCTAGGTGTGTTTACTATCTTCGACCACACCATCACTTAACATATCAGGTGAGCTGTGGTCCAACACCTAGCCAGTCAGCCATAAAAAAAAAACATGTAGATCCAGTGATGGTATACCAAGCTTTTCCTTGACAAAACTGTCGCTAAATACCCCAGGGTCCATATTGATGCTTGGCATAAACCATTTTATTTATTTATTTTCCGTAAAACTCTAAAACTTAGTTATTAACAGTTTAAAAACATTGACAGCAAATGTAATTTTTCAACTTTTACAATTTGAACACAATAGTATTTTGTGCACAAGGAAGTCGGAGTGATAAACATAATTATGTTAACACAGATTGCATTCTATGCTTCTTTATGTAGTCCTGTAGTTTGGTTGGTGATAGCTCTGCTTTGCAAACTGTAGGGTATAGGTTAAATTTCCACCATGGTAAAAAAGTATTTCATTGTCAGTTATTTCTTTCCTATAGTACAAGCATTGCCTACTAGGTTGATAGTGGTAGTAACATTATTTTTCAATATTAATTATAATTCTATCTAATATACCTAGTCATATTCTGCTGACCACAAGTCTCTCACACTCTTATCATATTTTTTTATGTAAGGATATACTTACTTGGTCTTTACTTTCCATTATGTCAAGAGCATCAATATTAGGAGTAGCTTCTGGAATAGGGTCCCCAACTTCCACTTCCCATTTCCCCTCACCACCAAGCTTTGCCTTTACTTTCCAAGCTCTTCGGAGCATCACTTGAGTGTCAACATTGTATTCTTCAACCATTTCTTTCTCGTCCTCAAATTTATAATGGACTTTTTTTATTTTTTCATCCTTGAGACATGACTTCTCCGCTCCAAGCAGTGATTTGTACCAAATGGTGTTTCTATGCATTTTTAAAGACTACTATGGCTAACGAGGTTTATCGAATGGAAATTCAATCGGAAGTTAGCAATGGCATAAAACACTATAACCTACGACAAAAGTAAGAGATTAAAAACGTAGCTACTTAATTGACAAAACATTAATAGTATTGATCAAACAAACAAAAACAATTTTGTTTTAAACATGTTGCTATGACAATATAATCAAACTTGAAACGATTAAAGCATAGCAATCACAAGAGCCACTTTTAAAGAAAAAAGTATGTACTTTCTTATAAGACTAGTTTTCCAGTTCAGCTTTTTTCTCAATTTTTGCCGGTTCGGCCTACTTTCATATTAGGTACCTAACCTATACTACACGTTTAATAATAACAAACAAATCAACTCATCATACAGATACACTGTCAATAGGAAGTTTTGGCGGGAAAAATCGCCGCATTATATTGTTTTCCAAAGTTTTCTTTGAGTATAGTATAAAAATATTAAAAATAGTCGTATTTTGTTAGTTTAATACACAATTAGGTACGAAGCGAGTATAAAAAAGTAGTATAATGTGGTGAAATATGAATTCTCGTATTGCTTTCATCGAATTTACCAGGGTATTGATTGGATTTAACCAAGTCTTTAGACTTATCTTGTATGACAAACGTGTTTTATCTTGATAAATTTCGAACTGCTTGATACTAGCAAATAGACAAGGTGCGACGCCAACAACAAAGACAAAGAAAAAATAAAATATACAATTTGACAGCCAGATTTTTCCATTGTTCTTGGCATCTCTATTTTCGTATTCTGACTCTGTGTGTTTGTCGATCTTGCACTTATTCGGAAGCCAAATAAAATGTCAATTCTTACCACATTAAAATAGACGTAATTTAATAAATTTATTTCGGAAATGCATATTAGACGTTGCTGCTAAGCTATTATTTTCATTTGGGATTTTGATATTTGAATTTTTGGCATTCCAGTTGACTTTTTTATTTTTCACACCTCACTTACTACTTGGTATCAAGGAGATTATATTTTTAAATGCTTTACGATAAAATCTATTAGGTATATATTATAGCAAAACTCAGATAAATTAACCAGCCTTTTGGTTTTTCCTTTTGGTTGTTTACTCGAAGCAGCAAAAGTCACTGTCAATTCTACTCCGCGTTTTGCAAATATAGTGGACTTTTGCAAATATATGTTTTACATTATATCACTTGCATACACATATAATTCAGTACTTTCTCATTATAGCACTGCTATTTCTGTATATAATCATTCGAAAAAAACACAAGATTTGTACAATAAAGCAATGCAGTGATATGATTTTCCGTGTTCCCGCCAAAACTCGATTGACGACATGTAAGGAAAATTAGATTGATTATGGTTGAGGTTATTTCCTTCATGCGTTGACGTTTTTGATTGTTTGGTATTGATGATATTTTTACGCGATTATTTTGTAAATTATAGGTCAATAAACAATCCTTAGTGTTAATAAACAGAGAAACATTATGGCTCCTAAGATACCTGACAGGTAAATACACATCAGCAAATTCATACTGGTAATTGAATATGCTGGTATTAACATTATTCTAGTTTCTTATTTTACGTGTGTTCCAGGTGGATACCATATAACGCTTGTGGAGATGTTATTGAGGGCACCAGAATTATTTGTTTCAAAGTTCCTCTACATAAGGTAAGTTACATATTGTTTTAAAAGCTTTTCAGTTATACGAGTATTGTTTATATGGGGTATTAAGATGTTAAATAAATTATGATACTCGAGTTGTATTGGGTAACACATATCGAAAATTGCTTAAAAATAAAAACATTATTACTCATTTATAGGGTTCCATACTTACCTGAAAGGCATGCAGCAAGATCCTATTACTAAGACTAGCTATGTTTGTCTGTCTGGCCTGTTTTGATATGTTTTACCAGAACTGTAATAGCTGGTTAAAATTTCAACAGAATATGCATTGCTATGGCAGATTAGCCAGAAGCTCAAAAAAGCGACATTGTTTCATGGTCGATGTTCCAAAAACTCGAATGATTAGATTCCTCGTCCATTGTGCAGACTGCTAGACAGTGCAATGCGCTGCCTGAGTGGGTGTTCCCTGTTGGATATAATCTGGGTGTCTTCAAGTCAAGAGTGAATCAGTATCTTCTAGGCAAGTGTGCTTCATCTTAGACCGCATTATCACTTAACATCAGGTGTGATGGCGGTCAAATATAAGCCTATACCTTATAAAAAATAAAAAATTACCTTACACATAATAAAAAAAAAAACCAAGGAAAAGCATGCATTTTGCAACGATTTTGATATCTTCAGCTTTATCTTAAAACATCAAACTACATATAACTTCTACATTAGACATATTAGGCTAATATACACTGAGGTTTGACAGTAAATACTAAAAATTGGTTGAACACACGGGTTGAACTTGCATTACAAGCTTAGATAAATTAATTAGGTTGTCTACTCAGAGGGTATGAGTTTAATTTTGTATAAATGTATGTGTTTTGTATAAAAAGAAACCAAAATGTAGGTACCTAGTTTCTTTTATTACAGTGTATGCATTTTAAAGTAATATGCATTATGATAATATTTCTTAAAGAGACCTTTGCCTTAAAACATTTTTTTATATATTTTCTAGAAAGCAAATTATTTTTGAGTAACTGCTAAAGTAATAGTTATTTTTGTTTCAAGAACATATACATACGCATATTAAATTGGTAATAACAATGGATAGCTCTTTATTCTATGATATTGTTGTCTAGTTTTTAGGCTTTGCTAATATGAAATATGACACTGATTTTCAGAATAAGTTTAATGATCAATATTTTTTTCTCTTTCTTCTTGGCATTGCACTCTGTGCATTCTGCCAGTTTCAATGTTTTTGTATTTTGTGTGCAGTCTTCTGTTTTCAGCTTCTTTATCTTTATATTCAAAGTCCAGTCCATGGCAGTCAAATCCAGTCATGCTTTAGTAAATTAGTGGCGACTTTACTATAAGCTTCAATGGAGTTTTGGAAGCAACACGAAAAGTTGTTTCACCACATTATATCACTTTCCAACACCTGCATTTGTAAATCGGCCTTTATGAATAAAACACTACTATTTTTATACATAAACACTTGACAAAGCACTAGTTATGGAAAAATATACAATGGGGCGACACAACTCTTTCCGCGTTCCCGCCAAAACTGTAATGATCAATTAAGGTACCAAAAGTAGTGTTTGATCTGAGTACTAAAACAATACTCACGTGCCAGCGCCATCTATATATTTACCATAGAATAAAAATGAACGGGGTAAACTAAAAAAGTATATTCACGTTTGTATGCTTGTAAAAAATACTGGCCAGTTTTGCCAGATGGCGCCACTTGGTATTTATTGATATTGGTTGAAACTCTGAATTGTAAATAAATAACTTTGAGTCTAGTCACTATCACTATCACTACATAGAACATAGTATAAAACAAAGTAGCTTGCTCTGTCCCTATATTAAGATTTATATAAAGATTTAAGCATACATAGGGATGTATGCTTAAATCTTTAAAACTATGCGACGGATTTTGATGCGGGTTTTTTTAACAGATAGAGTGATTGAAGAGGAATGTTTATATGTATAATAACATCCATTAAATACTGGAGAAATACTGTTATTATTGAGGTTTATACCCGTGCGAAGCCGGAGCTGGCCGCTAGTTAGTAATAAAAGCGAAGTTAAATTGCGATTTATTATTCTATAAATTATCATATTCTTGAAAATCCAACTGAAACTAATAATGACATTACACCTGTAAAAAATAATGCTTATGTAATGACATCGTCTATGCACTATTTCGAATGGGAAAAATCATGGGGACTGCCGACAGAAGTGAAACTTAAAACACGTCACATTAGCATGTCGGTGACGTAAACCCATAAGTTCTGCCCCTACCAAAAAATCACTCCACGCGGCTTAAGAAGTTTTCACTTATAAAAGGTAAAAATGATAATAGAAGCCTCAAATTTAGTTATCGAAAGATGAGGCTGAGAAAAGCTTTCATCCTCGTCTCTTTGTAGTTACAAGAACCATTCCAGCTTTCCGAGACAAGTTTCTATTGACTGAAACAATAATGCGTCTAGCTAACAAGCCGGCAGTTTACACAAATACCGTCTCTGGTTAAAGTTCAAAAATATATTTCGGTGGTTGATAAGAAATGTTATTTTGATTTACTCACATTTAAGTTCGTCGGAACTTCCAACATAGTTTAGTTACAAAAAATTGTCAATACCACGTCAGTATCCATATTAAAATGGCTTATATGCTTGCTGTGTTATTTACCGTAGAAAATCAGGGCACAATCTCGGCAAAGGCAGGGCGAAGCCCTGCCTTTGCCGAGGCAGGGCTCCCGAGGATCACTGTCCGAGGGTGCGATTTCGACACTCAGGCGACCGGGCGGGTCTCGAGCACGTGTTGGCTTTGTGGTACTTGTTTGAGTGCCTCATTTCCTCTCGCAGAGGAAAGCATACTGTTTAGAACTATCATACAAATGTGTTTCTTTTCAGTTACTTTTTGTTCATCGACAATTTTTTTTTAATTCGACCTTCCTGAAATTATGATTGCAGTTTTGTCTATAGAAATTAAATATTCGAGTTATAATGAGCGAAATCGGACTAGAACATATGAGATGCAGTCGCTGTTCGGGGCAAATAACTAGTTAGATAGCTAATATTCTATTTCGATATCGTCTTTTTTACATTTGACAGCCTTAGCGGCGTTATATTCAACTAGCTAGGCTGATTCACGATTGAGGCTGCTACCATACAAAGCAAGCGAAATGCAGATCATATTAACACAGATCTTGGAGAGTACGCACACTTGTTTGCTCTAACTGTGATGTGGTCAAGAGAACGCCCATTGCGCTGGCGATCAGTTATACAAACACGCATTGTGCCGAGGTGGACCAATAATGCACCGCATTGACTAAACCATCGTTAATGCATACGTGAAGTGCTGAAGTATGGTTCGCTAAGATAGTTATTTTTAAAGTAGGAACGCGTTTTCTCTTTTGCTACGCAGAATTTTAAGTACCTAACAAAATAAAGTCCAAGTTATCCCAGCAATCGCTTTGATGCCAGGGTAATAGAATAAGGCATCGTTGCCTGCTAATAACCAACTAATGAGAAACCAGGCTAATAATGGGGCTGAGGATGGAGAGTTAGGGCTCTGAACATCCATTTAAAAAGCCCGGGGAGGGCGACAACGTTGGGTGAAGCCCATATGAAACTAACGGAATTTGCTGCCCGAGTGGTTTTTTCCTGATAGAGATACAAGCAAGGTGCCTTCAAGTCGCGAGTGTTTTGGTTCTCAACATTCCGGATGATTAAATACAAGTGCTACAGTCCCTATGGACTAGTACTTAATGTGAAACCTTTCTGGTGTTCAAAATACGTGGTTTTGTTTTGAGTCACCAATCAAAGTCTGGGAAATTTCTTTGACCCTTATTATTTTGATGCTTTCGATGGTTTGTCTCAGTACCATTTAAACAGAAACCAATTGTATGTTTACTCATTACTGCGTGGCGGCAAAATATAATATGGCTCTACAACCGCTTAGGAGACTTACTGCTGTGTAAATAAAAAAGTAACAATTTAGTAAAAATGATAATTTAAGAAGCATACAGACTTTTATTTTTTTATAAAATTTATGGCGTAAAACTAAGCAGCCAAATATGATTAAAAGATTTAAAGTAGACTTCTTTGCTGTCAGAGATTAAAATTATAAAGATTAGTGAGGCTTAAATCATAATTACGCGTAAAGAAGTGACCTTAATCCGAAACCCGTTTTATTTATTCAGTGCCGTGTCAAAATATTTGTTTCAACACAAAGATGCTCCGACATCGAAAGGACTAATCCCGTTTTTGATAAAACAGCGGGTGCCTCTATGAATAGTTGTTTCTTTTTATCTTTACATCTTTCATATTATAAAAAAGTACGCCTTTATAGGTTTCCCTGGCGCTTTGATTCCGCTCCTTTATTCAACGGGACTCGGTCATAAATTAAGATTTGTTTCTTTTGAATTATAGAGGTTTATATCCGTAATGGCAATCGGTAAGTGTAATTTGATATTGTTCTTCAATTGTTTCTTTACTATCTTCACCATCGCTATTCGATTTATGGTTTGTAACGATTGTACTCGTAGTCACATTTCCAGAATTCTTTTTCGAAGTTTGGATCGCTCGTGTCACATAGTCGTCTGCAAAGGCTTTAAAATATTCTATGGTAGTTTTTTTTGGTGTCTTTGTTATAATTATGATGAATAGTGACAGCTACAAGGGCGTTTCTTTTCATCGAGGCGGCAGATGGCACATCTTAACGGGCGGTTGCTCGATTGAAAGTATTACTAATTGCTCTGAGTGTTTTTATATCTTTAGATGGTCTTTTTATTTGACAGGAAGGAAGTCTGTTGTTGATGAAATCTACAACAGTTTTAGAGCAATAAACATGTTTTGACTTTCATCAGCGAAAGTGATGTGCGAAGCAGATGCCAGACGTAACATGTTTTATCAATCAACGTTTCAACTCGACAATAATAATATTTTGCTTGAGCTGTATATTTTTATATAGTATCGTCTAGTCTCTGCAGACAATTGGTCCAACGAGAATGTTTTTAGTTGAACGACACTGGTGTATGCTTATGTTTTCATTATGCACACACACGAAGTCAACTTATAAAGTTGTAAAGAGACACGGGTTACTTATTGCTCTCGCTTTGTTTTTGTTTGTTTTTCGCTTAAAAGCCAAGCTAGTGAAAAATTACAGTAGAAGTATTTCTCCTTTGGTATCCGCTTGAATGTGGGTAATTTAATACGACTTTAAAGAATGCCTGACCTTTTCGAATTGATCCTGGCAGTTACTAATTCGATCAACATACATACTTTTGACTAAAATTTTAGTCTTCTGTCTTTGCCGCAGACTTTGTGTAAAGGTGTAAAGCGGTAATAGCTTAGTAGTTTTAATGCGATTGATCGATATCTCGTGCCGTTAATCGATTTCATAAGGCATCGGTATGCGGCTGTTATGGTCAAGAAACTAAATCGGTATCAGTGTCGATTCTCCGGTTTAATGGGCGATGTGTGGTCCTACTAACGTGTGAAAGAATAGTGTAGATGTGATCCTTAAATGAAGGAGCATTCGAGTAAAATTATATGCGATCGGCATTTCTTGTTGTTTCCCAGTAATAGAGTTCCATTCTCCGATATTATGACAGGACGCCATAATAAGACACTATTATTACGACGATCGAATAATCGAGTAATGCGATCAAATTTCAATCTTCGTCCTTTTCTAAACATCAGCGTCGTGATAGGTGTCCCCTGTTACAAAGGTAGGTTTCATCGTCTCGGAGTCTTTTAATTGTTTCGATAAGACGTTTTGTCGTTTCGATTTCTGTAATTGAATAGAAGTAGTCATTGAAATCAGTTAATACACTAACGTGTTTAGTCTTATCACGGCTGGTCACATGGATGGCTTTGTGATTGATCTGAAACGAATAATTATTATTTTTATTGCGCAACAGTCGCGCCACACTTCTGTATCATCATGGAAATCGGGAATGGTGTTGCATTTCTCGCCCATCGAGCCGAATAAAAAAGTCATAAAATGATGACAGGCTTGGGAACACGGGGTAGTAATGTAGGTCGATATCTGTCTACTTCATGGAGCCGACACCAGCGAAAGCCCATAGGATTGCACTTATCGTTTATCGCTATGTAATGATATAGCGTTACACGCTCGTAAAAATGCTATCGAAAAACTAGTCCGATCTCTGGCGGGTCCAATCGACATGTTGAATATTCATCGAGGTGTAAAGGATCCTGTAATTAATAAAGAAAGCATTCGGGCGTCAGTAACGCGTAGGTGCTGAGAGACGACTATTCATCCACGGCCTGGTTTGATCGACGCGTTCTAACGGTATACGGGTATCCTTTGAAATGTCCGAGTAAGTTCCGCACCGGTCACCGCTTCGCCCCCTAAAACGTCCCATTGTTAAATTATGTAGAAGTGTCGAGGTGGTTGGCGTAACAATCAATATGGATACTGCTACGGCTTAATTTATGTTCCCCACGCCGGGTGTCTAGATTGACGTAAATCATGATCATCTGAAGGTATGCTGGACAAAAGGACTTTCTAATTCTCTTTTATGTTTTTTGTCCCTTGATCGCTAAGTCTCGCACGGGTACGTTTATATCGCATTGTTTGGTATAGTATGCGAAATTACACCTCAATTATGCGAATGAAAAAATCCCAGACTCCGGCATTGTGAGGGGTTAAAGGGAGACCAATGAAATAAATTCATCCTCCGTCTGGTTTCCGCGCGGCGTCAAATGTTGTAGTTATGGTGGTCGATTCAGGAAATAGATTTATTTATAGTCGCGTCTTACGATTTTAATGCTAATTAATTTCGCAATTAATATTTTAATTTCAGTTGGATAGAAGTCCTACGTCAGTTTGTATTGTAATGCAAAGCTTTGATGTAAGTAGTTAGATCGACAGCACATCTATATGTATTCGTAAAGTTGTTGATGTATTTTTTTGTACAAGTTTTGCATTTCCCGTAGAAAACATGAAGTGCACTGGTTGGTTTTCTAAGAATATCACAAGTCTCATTTGAGTCACATTCCGTTTGCATCATGTATTACTGGTCATGTGTGCATTAGCATATTCCGCACATAATTTGGCGGCATTTCTACTCTGCATCGTAAAACCCGAGTTTGCACGTAGTTTGACAGTTTTAGAGGCCGGTCGATGTAGGTACGTTGGCAAACGTCTTGATCGCGGCGCGTGGTAATTGGTAATTAGTATCGATGTGCTAAAATGGAGTTCGCTGAGAAGTCGATTAGCGTCGTATCGATTCCGTCGTTGATAGCGGTGGGCAGTGTTAATGGCCTTCCATTTAGCGCGCTGTTTCATCTTAAAATAGTTAAGAACACTTTGTTTTTGTACTCGATGCATTTTTGGTACGCTAATTGGTAAGGTACACACACCTATGTGCTCGGCGTCGCGTGCGATTGCGTCAAACTCGTCGTTTTATTGTGCCAGTGCTGTCATCGTCTCATTTTGTGATTTATGTTATGGTGTTTTTTTTCCATTGTGGAATCATTAAGGTGATGTCACCGTCGGATTCTGGACACGATAATCGTGATGATTGTGCCCTGGCCGCTATTACCATGTAAAGTTATGAGCTCATTTATTTAGTTGATTTCAATTTTTTGATTGTGTGGTTAGTCACGGTTAAGTAGCGGTTGACATTAAGAACGCTGAGAAATTGATATACGATTATTGGGTCAGTCGATTAATTAATTTGAATATTGCATGGCGCCTGTTTATTGATGCGCCTACGGTAGAATTAGTTTAGTATGGTATCAATGTCAATAACTCTTTGGACTTTATTTGCCATACTGACTCCCACTACATGAGTATCATACATTGCTATTCATATATTATACTTTCATTTTGCTACTACTCGGTGGTAGATCTCCTTAGCAGGAGGTTGTCTAGGTAGGTTCTTAACTGGTACCGCATTACCAGATATTCTGCCGCCAAGCAGTAGTTTGTAAACATTACTGTGTTTTCGTATGAAGGGTACTGCAGCTAGTAAAATCAGGCTGTTGAGACTAACCAACAAAAGTCTCAAAGTAATGAGCGCTGCACTGGTCATGGACTGGCGTTATATCTTGCCATCGTTCGTCTCATTACTTTAAAAAAACTCTCTGTTTGATCAAGGTTGTCTTCTTATATGTAGGTACTGTCCTAAATTATGTGAGTATTATCAACCCTATTTGTGTGGCGTTATAATTAACTCACGTTATATTAGGTCTTTCACGTTATATTACCTATGAAAATTAAAAATTATTTTGATTTGAAATGGCCAGTACTGCAGAACTGCATTTTCATAGGTAAAGACCTAGCTAATCTAAGACAATAACATAAGAAGTGGCTGCACTCGCTCCTCATTTGTAGTATTGTTACACATATGTATTTCTATATTCTACAACACAACACATTTAAACGTGTAAAGCTTCCGTTTGATCGACAACATAAAGATAAAGTAAAAGTACGCGCACGCTTACTTAAAATATTTACCGACATACGACTTGAAGGCACAGAGTTTCAAACCATCGGGAAACACCATTTTCGGTAGCTCGTTATACCGTTTGGCAGTTTGGACGCGAAAACATAGTGTTTAGTTCGACTTTTTCAAATATCAACTATGAGATACCACTTTTTGTAGCTCATCAATTGTTTTTTCATCAGTTTTGTGGCACATGGAAAGGACTGAAAGGATCTATTCTGCAGCGATTGGTTTGCCATGCAGCTGACTAATCAACGCTAGTTGATTGCCAATTTGCACCGTGATATATCGCCCATTGGCATGTTGATTGACCTTGAATGGATAGTATTATCAGTCAAACAGAACACTAATCTGACTGTCCCGATAGCTCATTTGGTAGTGTATCTTCTTTAAGAGCTCAGGACCAACATTAAGAGGGTTCTGTATGTATTAAAAAAACAGTATGTAAGTATTATATTAGTTATCAAACTTTGCTTAGTTCGGGACTAGATAGCGTGTGGATATTTAATATTTATTTATTAATTAATTATTATAATCACAACATTTTTATATATCATCCAAGTGGCAAGCTCAGCTACATTATATCAATATATTTTTCTACTGCAATAAAATATACTAAGTTCGTTATTTTGTTTAAATATGTATTTTTATATTCAATATCTAGTTTCTATAGTATAAAACAAATTCGCTCTCTTCGTCTGTCTCTTTCTTTGCCTACTCGTTCTTAATCACGCATCACATATTGGATTTTTCATAAGCTTAATACTGTCTTTTATATATTTTTTAATATATATCCTAATTAAACTTTTGTAATAGTAGCAAAGTTCATTTTGTAATCATGTGTCCAAAATAAACTGCACCCGTGCAAAGCCGGGGCGGATCGCTAGTGTGATTTAATTGGAATTTCTTGTAGCCATATTACAATTCAATTAGGTAGAAAAATACCGTGTGCATAGTGCCCATTATGCGTGGCATAGTTTATTGATTTATCTAGTTCTACAATGTCACCGCGCTCAGAATTTACTGCACCTAATTTGTTTTGGGAGAAAGCACCGGCGTAGTTTGTTGTGATTAAAGCGACCCTATTCTGCAAATGTTCGAAATTGAGGGACCACCAAAACCGCGAGTTACGAGCGGGCGGCGCTCGGTGTCTGCTATATCCTTTTAATATGAACGACTGCGTACAATGGAAATGACAGACGGTGGGTGGCTCAGTTTATGTGCTCCTCAATCAGTGACGGCTGTTGGTCGCACGCGCCGGTCACGAATTATTATTGGCACTATTTGTCGCAATATGCTCTGGTGGCGCGACACGCCATTGTGACTTGAAGCTTATAGACCACCGAGCGTTCGATTCAGAAAAGTCTAATCGAATAAGTTTCTAGAGTTTTTATGTGTTTTCTTGCTCTGTGTCATGAATAACAAGTAGCGTTTGTGGTTTTGCTGTTAGTTTGCTGAATATTCCTTGCCGTGGTTGGGTCTTGGTATGGCTTATATTGGCCACTTAGGTACTGGCTTTGCCTACCTTTGGGACCAATGTTATCACTAAACTGTTTAAGATAATTTGTATATACTCCTGTGTTACTAGAATCATTACTCGTATTTAAGTTATATATAATGTCAACCTACCTTCATAACATTGTTATTAAATTTTATTTACCGTCTTTGTCGATTTTTTATTTACTTATAGTACGTATATCTAATTGCTAATGCTACTACTTTATTAACGGGAAGGTTTACAATATTTCGCTCGGTATGATAAGTTAAGATTTAGCATTGGAATCGAACTGAATATAATTCATGACGACAAAACTAGCGCCATCACGCTACCCACCATGATTCCACCCGTATCAATTACGCCGATCGTGCGATAAGCGTTCGATAAATTATCGAACGTCTACGATAGCATCTACTCGTAACCACTAGGACGGGGATAACTACTATATGTATATTGTTGTTCATTGTCGATTATTTACAGTACTTGTGATTAAATTTTGTCAACAGAAGTCCTATGCAGTCTACGTACCCCCATTTTCAAATGGGACTGAGGACGTAGTTATTTTTTCATAGGAGACTTAAGCTGAAAATGTTAGGCTTCAACCATTCTTCTTTTCCAGAGATACAATAATATTTTTTTATGAATGTCACTGAATGCTGGATGCGAGCCGCTTCCAACCGGTCTTTATGAAAGTCAATGGGGGAGGCCTATGTCCAGCAGTCCTACGGCTAAGATGATGATGATGATGACACTGAATAGGTCTACTATAATCAAACAGTCTATAATTGAATAGTTATATTATTATACGTGATAAATACTTGGGTTTATTACAAACTAGCAAACTGGTCTAAATTATTGCTAAAGGATCTTCAAAACGCGACTTTTTAAATTCTGATGGTGGTGTCCAATATCAATGATACACAATCGAGCCAGTAAAACTATTAATGGAGAGAAGAACGCTTCGTTTGTTGCTATTGTATTGTGTTTTCGTGTTGACGCTTACAATATTTTTACTCCATCCTGAAACTTAATATACAACTAAACTGTTTGCTTTCGTCTTATCTACTATATGTTTTTGGTTATTTTATAAAGTCTAACTCTATTCGTTAATCTACATCAATTAGTAAAGAATAAAAGAAAAAACGCTCCGAATGATAATAATCATTACTATCCATATGGTTCAAACTTGACCCGTGACCATTCCTGTTCGAAAAAAAAACAAACAAGTTAATGAGACCTGATTCCCCAATGTTCCACCTGTTAAGAAACCAACAACGTAGTCCTCGGAAACGTGGACCCAGTGTTTGTTAAGGCGCTTCAGACCACACAGTGAGCCTCAAATCATCGGCGCATCGCTCACCCTGCTTAGTCGGTCATCTTTCTACGTGATGCCACTGGCTTGTTATATCTGGTATGGAGCGAGTATTTTCGGACACCATATAAGCTCATATAGCTAACATATTCATAAAATTGTAGTCCACCAATAAGATGAGAGTACAAACATCATAACCTCAGGTGACCAATCAAAGCGCAATCTCCAGTATCACCACCCGCGATCTCAGCCGGCGATTTGAATCGATTGCTTTGCGAATTAATTTTATGTAATGTCTACTTGATAAAAAGTCGTCGCCGCTCGCTCATCTCGCTCCCACTATGTAATGACGCCATCATTACCTCTAATGACGTGTTAACCCTGCTTTATGGGAATGCCAAACACGACGGTCACATTTCGGTCATTTACATTTGTTTGTCTATCTCCAGTTTGTTTGTCTTCGTCTCTAGAACAGAGGGCGGCGTCTCGAGCCACTGGCGTGTCTTAAGGCATTTTTAAGTGCAACTCTATTTTGAATGTTTTTGTATTGGTGTTCTGTTACTGCGCTTTCGGTCACCCGACTTACATTTCATATCATCTACTAATCGTCCTAAATATGAATTTAAATTATTTATCGGGTCGCTGGTCTGCTCGCGATATACACACAAACTAGTACTTTAACCCTAGTTAAGATTTAAATTTCCTCTTCCCATATTGTAAAAAAAAAAAACAATATTGTATAAAATCCAAGTTAACAAAGGCCACGGACCCCGCGGTATCTGTGGAGTGTAACTTCTAAATAAAAAAAAATAGTTATTTTTTAGACTTAGTTGCAAAATAACAATAAAGTGTGTGTTCTGGGTATATATTTAGTTTATTTCCGCTTAACAGTCGTTCCAGCTACAACAGAAATGAGGATTTAAATTTTAAGGATTGAGGATTTTTTTATCTGTTGTAGCCGGAACGACTGTTAAGCGGAAATAAACTAAATATATACCTAGAACACTCAAAATGGACTTCCGCAAAGTAACGCCTGTTTTAATCAATTAATAAAGTGCGTTTTGAAGCACAATATCGACCTAAACAAAAAAATAATAATTACATAACAGAAATATAATTCGAAATCGATCCACATTCTTAATGGTAACTTATATCTTAATCGTTAATTAAACATATTAAAACGTCGATAGCCGTAAACATTTTATTCTAATTTCATTTCTGAATTAAGATACCTCCCCACGCACTCGTAATATTGACCTACTGATATGTAGTAGTATTTTATTAGAGCAATAAATTCTGTAAAACAAAAAGAGGACTGTAGAGTCCCGTTATTTCACTGATCAGGTGTACTGTTCCATTCACATAGATTATTCTTCTTAAATACAAATTAATGCTCTTACTTTTGTACCTGTCATTTTGTATATTGTGCTTGCGTGTACAGTTCATACGTTGTAGTAAGTTTAAGTAAAATTTTAATACAGTCGATGAATTAAATTGACGCCAGATTACAAGAAGATTATCGAAGTTTGTGAAGCATTAGCGCGTGCTTGCAACTCATTTACGTCTATTACCAAATTTCCTTGCGGTAGTTAGTATTTACAAAAATGTAACTGGTTAAGAACACCCACGGCTTTCCACCATCCGGATGGTGTTAATACGTCCCTGTTGATTTTGTGTCCCGACAACTTTCATTCCAAAGACTCCATAGAAGCAATTATGCTCTCTATCTCTGAACAAAACGAGCCTTTGAAACGGCCGGAGGTCGTTGGTGGTTTCGAGCGGTACCCAATTCACACTATGTATTTAGCTGAACTTCGTGAAACACAACTAAGATGTAATGATGACTGTGGTAATGCATTTTTTAGTGTGCTTAAAGACGTCCGCCGGACTGCACGTACATGTTAATCAAATTATCGATGCACATTTCCGTAACATTATTTAAAACGGGTTCGTCTTATACTGTCACGGCGTTTACGACGTGCTCCGCTATAGCAGAAATATGAAAATGAACTTGAAGATTTAATATCAAGAAGAGAGGTGTCGAATAACGTCTGGCGCCAATACTATAACTAGTTTTAAGACAAATCGATTACGTATTCACGAGTCCGTATTGAGCTGTCGGCGGTTTGCGTTAAACAGTACAGTCACGTTTCTTATAAAGAGCTGTAAGTAAAAAATCTATAAAAGGTTGATAATAGTCGGTGGTCACGAAGGTGCTCAGAATTGTGCGAGGCGCCAGCAGTCAGTGCGACCCGCTGAGATGTGATATTCTCTCCAATGTAAAAAGAGACGCGAGTTTCTTTGCACCCTTCGCGGGAATCTAGAGCGGGGTGTAGTTTCGGGGGTCTGGTATGCTGGTCTCGTTTGCTCCGGGATGCAGAGTTCGCCGATTGAATTCACACCCGTGGCTCCCCTGTCCCCGCTCGTTATAAATCAAACGCAGGTATGCCTCCGTCTGGGGCACTCGCGTGGAATGCTGCAAGCCCTACCGAGGGAGAACTGTGTGTGTAGTCAACAGCTTGCTCCACTCTCCAATTGTAATTAACGAGCAACTCTATAATATACGACGGCAGTGTGTTTTGGCGTGCCATTCATAATATCTTAACTTGATTTATCTATCGTTTGTATTTGAATTTCTAACTCTATTGACATCCAACAAAATCTATGACAATAATTATGAAAAATGGTCTTTGTAATACTATTTAATCAATAAATATCCAGATTAAACTAATAAAGATTTCATTTTCTTCGCTCTTGTATGCATCCACTCATTTTCTGTAGTTTGTTTTTACAAATATGTCTGATGGTAATAAAAATATGGGTCACATTTTAAACCAGTACAAAACTAACCTTCACTAATAAATTTCCGGATTAAAGAATTCCGAGTGAATTAACTCTTATGCGTGAATTTGTACAATGTATGAGATTCAAAATATTTAAGTCGTAACTCTTTGGTTCGATATTTGTTTTACATTGTTAGTGAAATATCGTGGAAGGGTGCACAATGAGGTTGTCAGTCAGGACGGAGATGAGTTCGTGCGTCGTCCTCCTATACAGCGATTCTAACGATCACGGCTTGCTGCTCTGTAAGAGAATCCTCACGTGTGACCCATGCAGGCATTTGTTTGTCCGCAGCTGCGGTGCCGACAACATATTTATTGTCCTCATTAACCTTCAAGAACGCTATTTAATTGTCGGCCGTTTTTTATTCACTTCACCTCTGACCCGACGGCGACTTATTGCTCCCCGGGCCCGCTTTGAAAGCGAGAACTGGATGTTATTTATTATCCTCAGACGGGGATGCGTGTCGCTTCTAGCTTTGTGGCGCTTGTGAACTACTCTGTATGATTTATGCTGTTATAAGTACGTGATTACCGTCACACAGAATGGTTTACGCCTTTTCTAATTTCATTCAAACTTCATTCATGATATTGTATAATCTTTAGAGAAATCATTGAATTGAGTTTGGTTTTAAAGTATGTCGAGAAAAAAATCTTCATTTGTAACTCTAGAAGTTTTAATTTAGTAACGAGGAGAGAACAGGATTTGTTCATTCATGAGTCGTAGTAAGATGTGCCGCTAGGAGATAATGAAACCCCGGTAACATAATGCGGCGGGATATTGCCGTCGGGCGGCCGGTAATGTGGAATATGGTCATCGCGACGATATTGTCAAATGGCCGACTATTTCTCACGCAGTGTGAGTCGGTACTCGCGGGGGTCTAATATCTAAAGCTAATGATCAAAACACACGGCTCACAGGAATTCGTGTATACAAATGTGTTTATTGAATAATAAACCTGTTGCGCAATTTAAAATGTTACTAGTTGAGGATTATGACAACTCTTATGTGTATTTTATTGCGCTTGGGACGTCGGATTCTGCTTTTGCCGCATGCTTATTCTTGGATGTTTTATTCATACTATTGGACGGGTGGTTTAGTAAAATACCTTGAAGTCATTGATGAATCTTGTATCGGCGCTTTGGTCGCATATAAAATCCATTTTTTATCGTTGCGATAAAATGAGCTTCGAATAAAGTTCTGTTACAACAGCTTAGCAAATGAATTTATAGATCTGGCTGCGTCATTACAATGTATTACACGGGACTTGGTATCACAATGAAAGCGCAGCTTCCATTGTTCCGGGGCTTTCTATCTGAGCTTGTTATTCACTTCAGCTTTGACGTCTTCATACGCGCTATCGGCAACAGTAAATTGTGGTATCATGTCGGTACCGTCGCGTCGCGTCGTCGGTATGGAACCGTTTATTGATTAGTATCATAGTTTGTCCGCTGTTCACTTTGAATAAAATTCGAATTATAATTAATCACGGTTGCGTCGCGTGGGAGAGCGTCGTCGCACGACCGACGATTAGAGAATACAATCCCGAGCATGTTTTTCAATCCCGGGCTTACGGGATTTTTGAAGCCTTTTCCCGGGATCCCGGGCCTATCCCGGGATTAGACTATGTGGTTTCTAATTGAGCTAAAATTTAAAAAAACGAGTAATAAAAAAAAATGTCTTTAATGTCTTTGCACAACACAAATCAGAACAATAATAAGAAAAGAAAAAACACAAACCAAAAAATACAATACTTTTGCAAGAAATTAAAAAACAGCACAAAATAACTATTTAGAATTTCGAAAATATAGTCGCAGAAATATCAAAGCATCCAATGTTTGACTTCCGAGCCTGCTTCGTAGTTTATTGCCAACATAAGCAGCAGCTGAAAACGCTCGTTCAGGTTCTACGCTGGTTGGAGGAATAGACAATAGATACTTATATGCTGTTTCTAAGTGATATCCACGAACTCCTCCATTTTCGAACAGGCTCATTTCACGTCTAATACTATTTGCCAACCCCAATTCATTTTGTACTTGTACTTCAGGATCTGGGGATTTCATACTCTTGTTAATTTCCAGCTGTAACTTTTCCTTTAATGTCAATTGGGGTTGGGAGGTTTCTGACCTTAGCTCATCATCTGTTTGTGATCCTGACCTTGCTTCTTCTTCCGTGTTATCTCG
Source organism: Biston stratarius (assembly GCA_950106695.1). Lineage (NCBI taxonomy): Eukaryota > Metazoa > Arthropoda > Insecta > Lepidoptera > Geometridae > Biston > Biston stratarius. Next base: position 38,617,441 of record OX467106.1, on the reverse strand, counting down.
ACTATTAAGTCTTTTAACAATACTCTTTATTTGCTTCCTCACTAAAGCCTGTGTCGGAACTCGAAATAAGTCGTGCCATTCCAAATCCGATAATAACTGATTTTCATCATCCATTTGTGGATTTTGTAAATAATTTAACACGCCAGTTAAATCATCACTTCGTCGTTGCTTTATACGTTCCACTAAGGATGTTTTAATTTTTTTGGCAAGTGCTGAGTTTTTGCTAGACAGTTGTTTTATAAGAAATTTCAGAGCGGCATCAGCTGTGCATAAATTAGCATCTCGCCGACAGATTGCTTCTACTGTCAATTTAATTGGGGTCAGCACATCAACAATTTTATTTACCAATTCAAAATCAACATCTTCTAAACGAATTGGATGATTGAGATCTATAAGAGCTTTTTGAATGCATGCTTTTAAAAGATAAAATCGCTCCAGCATTGTTAAAAGACTATTCCACCTGGTTTTACAGTCCAAAAGAAGTGACAGCTCTTTTCCATGTTCAATTTTCACATATTTTTGAAGTACTGTTTCATTTTTCAATGGAGATCTTTTGAAATACACTACAACTTTGCGGATTTTCTTTATCAGCTCATTAATATTTTCATATTGTGTTAACTCTGGTACGTGTTCTGGCGCAAGATCATTTTGTGACATTACGATTAAACCTGATTCTGGACAGTCTAAGTCTTCTAAATGGTGTTCATCATCGCTGTCGTCCATATAATCAACATTCACAGCTGGTTCATTTATACTATCATCTGAGGTAGGGCTATCTTGCAAATTATTATGTTTTTCATAAAGCACATCACAGACCGCCAAATTGATACCATGTGCGAGACACAGTTGTTGTTCAGTGCAAACAAGCCGCCCCACCTTTATCATAACATTCGGTCCATCGGTTACAATAGCCACGATGTCAGTTTCTAGGGAAATGTCAAATTTACTTAGACGCTCTTGCAATATACGAAGACAATTTTCAGCTGTCATACTTCCGTAAATAGGAACAAGTCCTAAGTTCCAAAATTTTTTATATGAATGAACGTTGACCGCCATGTATCGTTTATTGGAAGTTGAAGTCCACTCGTCGAAAGAAAGACTAAATCTTTCACCTGCACTTTTCAAATGTTGTAATTCTGCAGTTACTTGCTTTCTGATTTTTTCACTGTAATTCATAACACGTTTTCGAACAGTGACGGCTGACTTTGGTAAATCCGTGTATTTTGCTAAGAGCAATTTTCTCAAATCATCTGAGGTTATGAATACACTGAATGGAAATCCATCTAATGCAATCATTCTTGCCAAGATATCATCCAGGCTATCGTCGGCACTTTTAGTAAAATAATCATCTAACTTTCGCTTGGCTGGCGGCGGTGCTGTGTTCAGATTTTCAGAATCTTGACTTGTTGAAGCTGATATAACCTTGATATTATGTTTTGATAACAAATGTGTATGTAATCCCTTAGTTGATCCACCCAAAGTCTTGAGGATGGCTGGGCATCGCTTACATTTAGCACTATTCCCGTCCTTCGCAACTAAATAATAACTCCACACTGACGTCGTATCACTGTCTTTTTTATGTTTAACAAAGTCTCCCGCCATTTGAAATACTTAATTTCAGATAATTGACTTTTAAATTTTAATGGCGTAGCCTACGTAACCCGTCACTGACAGAACAATAAATGAAAAAAATAAAACCTGATTTGCATATTTATACTTTCGTACAGGGAATCCCCGACGGGAAATACCCGCAACAATATTATGATATGAGATGATCGGGTGATTCCCCTGTTGGTCCGTTGGGGAATTACCTTAAGAGTATTGTATTAAAGTATTCCGAGTGGGGAAGTCCCTTCTAAGTTCAACGACAAACATATTATTAGGACTGTACCTGTGTAGTAAATAGTGGGTACCTACCTACGTATTGTACGAGTTGCTTTTTGTCGTAATGTATTAAAATAATATAGGCAAGGTTATTTTCAAGACGCAACGGACTACGGAATACAAACTAGACTTGTTTGTGGCAATCCCGAAAATCCCGAGATTAGCCAAGTACAGTCCCGGGATTTTCGGGGCCAGAAAACGGTCGGGATCCCGGGATCCCGAGATTTGGGATCCCGGGATTGTATTCTCTACCGACGATCTATCATATTTTGTGATAACGCCACTAGGATGCATCTCGTAAACGTATTGAGACTTAGAGGCTTAGCTACGCGACAATGCTCGTGTGCAACGGTATCGCGCTATTTCAAACCGTGGCAATCGTTATTTAAACGACTTTACGGGGGTATTACATTAGACGAAGTTGATAACTCGATTGGCGCGTCAAGTTCAAATGTTCAATTTTCTTCTCAGTAAGTATTCACCGCGAAGTCGCGGCTTTTATAGAGACGGTGTCGATGACAACAATAAAATCGGATCATAAAGCCCCAATCGCACCCTTTGAGAGGTTCTGTGCAATCTCGCCGCTCAATTTTATCTCCAATAGCAGCGTAAATAGATACGCATTGGATGTAAACGAGGGACACCCTGGGGCTCCGGCGGAGGCTTCTGTCAATTGAATTTGTCTGCGAGCGCACCGTGCATTAATAGCGCACTAAAATACCTCCAATACTATAAGCGACATTTTCATAAAACCGCGTATCCATTGTACGACGTCGTAGTTCAACGCGTGTCTAGTTTTACAACTTTTTCGTTATGGTTTTTGATACTTTATACTCGTGTCGTTCGTTATGGCGCTCCGTCGTTTTATTGCTATCGTACGGTTCCATTTGATAATTTAATTTCACGCTTCCGGTATTTCTGTCTGTTGGTTCTTCCAATTCGGATCTATGTTTACTGTTTACTTCCCACCAGTATTTCCTTAAGCTGACAGACGCTCGTTATCTCAGCAGATTCATAAGTCGGGACTGGTGCCACATTGCTGTGTATTTGTTTATAACGATCACTATCCCCTTTCATTGCAGTCTTTCTCTGTCTGTTCCCACGTTCCTGTCGCTTAATCACCTCGGCTCTGCGCTCGCGCCTAATATCGCACTCTCATGTGTTTATTAAGCGTCGTTCCCTTTAATAGCGCACCATTTACCATACAATGTGCAGTGGTCCGTTTTGCGTGTAAGTCAATCGTGGATGCGACATCTTGCTCCAATAATGATCTCTATACACGACACTCGATCGCTTTGCGTCTAGTTAACTTTTATTGCCTTCATTCCAACGTCATTTACAAGCTCGGTAACGACAATTAAATTTGCACCTAATGAACTATAGTTATTATTGCGAGCTGATATACCGCTCGCTTTATGGGGTGGTTGCTAGTGAAATCAATTTAATTTTCAAAAGCTTTAACCTTTATATGTTGGGCAGTTCCATATGTTGACGTCGCTGTGAGAACCGCGATTTGCAGCTCGCTCTCTTTGTTTCGTCACCGTCTGCTACCTAGCTATGAATAATACTGTTTTAATTATTGCTACGTTTGTTTGATGACTGGTTTATTCATGAGTATGGCACTCATTCACATGCATGTCAACGGACTTTTTTACACGAGTAAAATGAGTACTTACTTGCTAACGCAGAGTTCACATCACAAGCATGGCTAATGAATAAGTGTGTCCTATTAAAAGTTAACGATCTCTATACGATATTCAAATTAGAATTAACTAAACGCACGTTTGCTTACTAAACGGCCCAAGAAAAATAGTAACGTTTGACTCTATTTGGCCGACCATTATGTCAACATGAATACCTTAATCACCGAGCATAAGTTGTGGATCGAAAGTGTTTGATAAATCTCTACGTGTCATCATTACCGAATGTGATCTACGCCTCTCATTAGCTTCTCCCTCGAAATAAGATATCAAAACGGTGATTAAGTGCTTGTGCTGGTGATTATTTTATTGCATTCTTGCGTTTATAAACAAGCTGTCGATTAATGTTCTCATTCTAAACAGTATTGTGAGCGGCAACTTTCTGTGAACTATTAGGAACGGTACAACGGTCTTAATGGTTAAACCCTTAGCGAGCGCTTGCGAAATTTCGTAGGAAAAGCGTGCTCTCTAGTTCGTACGGAAGCGTGGTGAGGAATGTATTTCTAGTTTAATTGAAATTTAATGAAGTTCGTTGACTTTTAATCTGGGGGACAGTTGAATTTGTTAGTTCCAATGGTTTGTTTTCGTAGTGAGTCGTTAATGTCGGTTGGTTCTCGGCGGCAGCGATGCAAATTAAGATGTTCATTCGAAATCCAGGTCTGATTTACGATGTTGTAAAACGGTATTACGGATGGCACTTCCTCTTAGCATAATTCATGCAAGGTGAATTGTTTTGAATAATGTGATTTCGTTTACTTATAATTCAATGTAGTGCTTTTATTTGCAGACTAGATCATGAGTACTTAGTGCGATTAATTATGTTCATATTCAGCTTTTGATTGTGTGATTTTTATACATATATATTAATTTCTGTATTCTGTTTTTTTGTAGCGATGTAGTGGTTAGCGTGGTCGGTTCGCACGCCGAATGGGTGGGTTTAAACCCCAACAATGAGCTCGAGCTATCGGTGAAGGAAAACATAGTGAGAAAACCATAACATGGTGGTAGAGTTTTTTCTTGTACTCGGCTGGCTAGCTGCCACCCTCAAGTTAAAAATCTTGAAATCAAGCATCTAATAGCGTGTTCCGGCAGTCACACTTGAGAGCCAGTTCCATTTTCTTCGAATACCAATTTAGAATAAATATAAATAAAATACCAATTTAATAAAATAGTAAGCTTGGCGTGTTCCAAGCTGAAAGGGTGGTTCTATTCTATTCTATTTTACTTTGGCACAAATCTGAAAACGTGAAAAAGAACTTGGCTACTCCATATATTAAGTCAAAGATTAATCATTTTGTCTATAGAATAGCGGATTCTTACGATTGCAGAGTTGTGCCTACATTAAACGTTTTTCATAATTATAAGCACAACTACCGTCTTTCTTTGAACAGCCTTACACTTAGTATAATTTAAACATGTCGGTTCTGACTTTCATGGCATTCAATGTTTATTTATGACTAGCTATTGCCTGCGGCTTCGATTGCATGGCCATGTGTATATAAAATTACAAAAAAGTAGTTATAGTAAGTTTTAATATACTTCCTTGTTAAATTATAGTAAGATCAGATCAGCCGTTTAGCCGTGAAAAGGTAATAAACAGACAGAGTGACAGAGTTACCGTTTTAAGTCAATCAGGAGGAGGTCCTGGGTTCAAATCTGATGGTACGGACTTCTGTCTTTTCTAAGTAATGTGCGCTAGTTTCAAACGGTGAAGGAAAACACAGTAAGAAACCTGCATGTCTAAGAATTCTTGAAGATTTGAACCTGCACTTGGCCAGCATGGTGAACCTTGTTGTGCCTTACCCTTCTCAAAATTATTAGAGGCATGCGCCCAGCATCGGGACATTTCATGCGGATGATGCGGACAGACTTTAATTTACAAGTACTTATGGTTTACAATGTTTATTATTGTTTTCTTAATCTAAAAAAAGTGACAAAGCTTATTATTGTTGATTATAAAACATTTGGCTAGCATATGTGAGTAATCCATAATAAATATATGAAGTTTAAAATTTACCTATATTACTTCATATTGCACTTACATTAATTAGGTCACATGTTCGACAATAATGTCTATAGGTATAAAATTTTATTATTTTGATTTTAAGCAATCTTTATTGCCTGTTAAATGGTTAAAATACTGTTGCACGATTTCGTTTAACACATTTTAAAGAAACTTGAACCTTTTATACATATTCATTATTAGTTTGTCAGGTAATTTTTAAACTTCGTGTTGATTGAACATCGTCGTCACATAATTAATTAATTAACGAATACATAATAACAGAGTTAATTTATTGTTAATGTTCTATCATTTTATTATTCAAGTTTATATGTGGTTAATATATTTTGTATGTTAGGAAATGAACACATAAATCATTGATATACCATTGTAAGTTATTTGGCGAGTGAGCTGTTATTGCTTAATAATTTAAATGAGGCTAATGACATATGGCCATTTCTAAAACTTTAAAGATATTCATGTTAATTATATGTGTTTTAATATTATATTTATTTAATGTATCCATCCCAGTTCTTAATCATATATGTATATGTAGTTATGTATTTTATAAATTATCAGATAGAGATAGTAAAGATGTTCTTACGTATTGGTTTACGATCTTTCGAAGTTTTGTCATTTTGTTATAAATTCAATATTTAAATTAATTATTGATTACCATATATTATGTGGATATATATGGCAATATATTGCCCGTTAGTTTTTATTCACTACATAATTATAATACATATATCTATCTTTACATGCTTAATTTGCACTATTTATTATAGTTACATAGTAGTTAAAGAAAGGTTGACTTAAATTTGTTTTTAATTATCATTTATAAAAAGAAACCTAGCGTTCTCACGCAAAGTCCACACTTAACAATTTATTGTATTAAATGCGTTAGTTAACTACGAAAACCAGAAAAGGTATTATACAATTGCTCTTAATATTTATGAAAACTTTATAAATTTATTTTTAAAACTCGAACGAAACGATTTGATTCCACGTTAATTGTGCGGCGGATTGCTAGACAGTGGAATGCGTTGCCTGAGTGGGTGTTTCCCGTTGGTTATAATCTGTCTTCTATTCGAGAGTGAATCGGTATCTTCTAGGCAAGCGTGCTCCATCTTAGACCGCATCATCACTTAACATCAGGTGAGATGGCGGACAAACGTAAGCCTATTTCTTATAAAAAAAATGTATTGATTCCATAAGCTTTGCGAACTTTATCTTTGAATTCAGTTTATAAGAACATATTGTCTTGTCGATCGGAAATGTTTCCAATTATTATCGTTTAACGTAATTTTGTCTTAGATTGTTCTGCCTGCCTGCCGGCTGCCGGAACACACCGTTAGATGCTTGGCGGTAGATTTTCAACTTGAGGATGGAAGCTAGCCAGCCGAGTACTAGAAATCACCCTACCACCATGCTATGGTTTCCTCACGATGTTTTCTTTCACCGGCAGCTCAAGCTTATTGTTGGGGTTTGAACCCACCCCCTTCGGCATGCGAAACGACCGCGCTAACCACTGAGCTATCATCGCTACAAAATTAAAAGCAAAACAAAAATATTTCGCAGTATAAGAGCCTTATCGCTTAATGTGTCTGAAATTCCAGACGCAGAAACTTCCCATACATTTTATTTATCTTTGTTGATAATGTGAACTCGACCCTATTATTCTTTCGGTACAAAATCATATCACGTACCTAGTAGTTTGTATTAATTTACCAGTGAGCCAGCATCGAAGTCGTCGGCACATCACCTTTGGGGCGTGTCGGCACACCTCTCCATTACGCTCGCCTCCGCTTCAAGTAACCCTGTCAGTGTATCTGTATCTAGGCACTTGATTAAAATTGTTTTAGCAGTTTTGTATGCTCAAGTAATAACTACCTCGCATGTGTAAAGAGAGTTTATGGTACACATTATTTTAGAAATTAGCAGCGGCCTTGGTTTTACCCGTTAATCTACGGATCGGAAAAGATAGGTTCCGGGTAAAAAAAATGTAATCCCATTAATTAATTTAAGATATAAGCTATCTCCGCTCCGTATATCATTAGAACCCGTTAAGCCGTTACAGCGCAAAACGTTTCACAACAATAGGTACGAATTTTCTCAACTATTTATAATTTTATAAAATTTGTATTATCGTGTGAAATCGAAAATTTGCGTTGTCGCAAATTAATTTTGTACCTAAATTTCGTTGTGTTCTTTTCTGCTTCCTAGACAATTATCGGTTAGCTTTCCAAAGTTATGACTTACTAGATTTCTGATAAAAGCTAAGTGACGATGTGGTCGAAGATGGTAAACACACCTAACCTGAAATGGAACTTGCTCTCAAGTGAGGCTGCCGAAACACTGTTAAGTGCTTAGTGGAAGTTTTTTTTTTTGACTTGGTTACCAGCCCCATATCACCAACCTAATACTCGAAAGTATCCTACCACCACGTTATGGTTTTCTTACAATTTTATTTTTGTGGTTGACAGGCTAGGTGTTTAACCACAGCGCACCTGATGTTAAGTGACGGTGAGGTCGAAGATGGTAAACACACCTAGCCTGGAATAGAACTGGCTCTCAAGTCAGGCTGCCGGAACACACCGTTAGATGCTTGGCGGTAGATTTTCAACTTGAGGGTGGTAGCTAACCAGCCAAGTACTAGATAGTACCCTACCACCATGCTATGGTTTTCTCACGATGTTTTCCTTCACCGGCGGCTCACGCTCACCGTTGGGATTTTAACCTAATAATCTTATGTCCTTATTTGTCTCCTTCTGTCTATCATGCATTGGTCACTTCTGGACGTAAGCTTCATCTAATGTTTTTGTCCACTGATTTACGCAAGACATCACTTCACCTGGCTACAAGATTTTCAATAGGCATTCAGTTTCTTCAAATTTTGAAATCGTCATATAACTACACCATTCACGACGGAACGTCATACGAGTTAACGTAATTTCTTCTTACGTAATATACAGCTTATCATACTTTCTGAGACGTTATATGCCATGTTCAGTTTGTTGAAGTACTCTCGATTTAATTAGTCTATTGAAATCTCTTTACTATGTGTATTTTTCTTTGGTCACTTTTATGTCACCAATGAGTTCGAGTGCTTTTACTGCGGTTACATTTTCTTACGAGTGACTGTTGAAATTTTAATTTATCGCTCTTTAAACTTTATTTCGTGTTTATACGGTCACAGTTGTCAGAATCAATTTGCATAAAGAGACTGTGGATTGCTGATTGGCAAACTTTTATACAGCCACTGAAGAGATTTGACTTGTGATTGCAAATTCTGTGTATTTACGCACCTTACAATTATAGAACTTTTTCACATTAAAACATTCCCTACTGTCGTACTTCCAGCGCATCATGAAACGTATGTAAATATTTATTTTGACAAAGAATTATAATGTGATTGTACATTTCCATGGTGAACGTCCAAACGTGAATCAGGATGGCCCGCTTTTTGGAGAATTGTAAATTATATTATTTCCGTGATGCAACGTACGATTCGGTGGTTATAGTCATTCATCGTACGCTGTGGGACTTCAAATGTTAGACAATATTGTAAGATGACAGACGATGCGGTCACTGAGATGGAATAACATATCATTCTTGCAGTTTCCGAGAAAACCCTTACATAGTTTGGGAATTTTTAAGATGTTTTCCGTAAACTTGAAAAGGAAAATCATGTTTTTAAACGACTTCAAAAAAGGAGGAGGTTCTCAATTCGATTGTATATGTTTTTTTTTATGTTTGTTACCTTAAAACTTTCGACTGGGTAAACCGATTTTAATGATTCTTTTTTTATTTGAAAGCTGGTGCTTCCAGGAGGTCCCAGTTCCGACAATGGCATCCATGAGAAAACCATATGAAGTCGGTTTATTTTTTGTTAAAAATTTTTCGGAACATTGAACCACAGCTTACGTTATTACAAAGTTGTATGAAAATTTTTCTAAATAAAAAATATTAAATTATGTTCGTTGGTAAGCGTTTAACTTAAAAACGGCTGAGCCAATTTAGCTGATTCTTTTCTTTCCGCGATACTTCGAATGATTTATAGCTCGAAGGCCGAGCGTAACTGCACCGGGTACGAAGAGCGGGACATTCAGCTAGTATAAAATTATTGTATTTCGAAATAGTGTAGTTATTTTCTAGCCATTTTTAGAGGGCCTAAATACTGATACATATTTGATTACTCAGCTTTAAAAACTTTATTCCATACAGTATGACTGTAATCATCATAAAGATAGGTTTCGACCTTCATCTTACTTGACCATCTTTTGCCTTCCTCAACCTATTCCTAAGTCTACGTGCGAACATACAGACAATTTCATTTTGCAATTCCAATTTTGAACTTAATTTCAATTAACAGCCATCATTGTGCACCGGTCGGGATAGTATATCACGTGTCTAAGCGTCTGCCATCAGATTATGTTAGAGCACCGTCGGCGCCAGCGCAGCCTATTCTCACGAATTTCGCGGCGCCTGAGTGTGGGCGGCCTATCGAGCCAGCCATCGCACATACACTTGACCCTACCTGATTTTCTGACGACCTTAGGTCACTAGAATAAAGCTCAATATCAATTGCCTCATAAAAGCAGTAAAACTCGTAAGAGAGAAGCGCGACGTCGCATTGTAGGAATAGAATGTAAGGTTTATTAAAATTACGACGATTTCGCTTTATGCACATTACTTTAATATATTTACTACAAGGAGCCTTTATGTCATGCTAGCCGCAGTGCATCCGACATTAGTAAATATAAATTAAAAAAAACTGATTTCTAATATTAATTTGTTGTCAATCATTCGTGCCTATTGTCATGTCACTATGTAGTACATAGCTAGAGAAACGTTACATAGATTTGATTGATTTTTTAAACTTTATTGTCATAAACAAGATTATTATTTATCCAATCAGTGTTAATTAACATAACTACAAGTTATCATAAATCTGTAATAAAATTTTCGTAAATCGCTTTGTATGCGCTTTTAGCGCCCTTTAAAATATAAAACGGATTTTTCATTAATTTGTGTTCACTAAAACATAAATTGAAGGTAGTTACAAAAAAGTAAGTGACATACTACTTGAGTAATTCATATATTTGAGAATTATTAATAAAACGTTACAGTGTTATCTCTTATAAAGCAGTAAGTCAAAAATATAAATAGGTACCTAAGGTAGGTAGTTTGAGAAAATCTGCGAGATGCCGCGACCAACACTTAAACTGTGGATAGACATAGGCAACGATAATGATTATAATGTTAGGTTGGATTCTGTCTTGATGCAAGATTTAATATGTTCATCCGATCAGAATTTTGTTTTCATTGACTATCACGCGCAAGCTTGTGTTCTGTGTCTGATGTATAGCGGCAGACGCCCTTTGTGTCTAGTGCGTCTAATTAGTCAGGCTATTTAGTGCCTCAGTCGCCGCGGGCCAGCAATATGCGCTGTGAAATTGGTAGATTTATTTATATCTAATGCGAAGCGTGAATGGATATAGAAATACGTCATCGGTTTCTTCTAGGCAAGCATGCTTCATTGTAGACCACATAATTGCTAAACATCGGACCATTTTCATAAATAAATAAATATCACACATGGACATGTGACCCTTTCACATAGATCCACCTGGTCCCAAACAAAGCAAAGCTTTTAATATGGGAACCAGACAACTGATAAAATACTTATATACTTTTTATTTGTAAATACTTAGTAGGTACATGTTTACACTTAACGTCGTTTTATCCGTGTTTTCAGCCGAGCAAAGCTCGGTCGTCCAGGTACTAAACACTGAAACACAGACCAAGTATATGTAAATCAACATCATCATCATTATCAGCTCAGCCGTAGGACGTCCACTGCTGAAGATATGCTTACCATTGACTTCCATAAAGACCGTTTGGAAGTGGCTCTCATCCAACGCGTTATATTTATATATTCGAACTATATTTACAGAGTAACAACATTACATAATTGTAGTAAGAATTGTTCAAATAAACGCTTGTAATATGGTAACCAGCCAAATGATAGAATACTTTTACTTTTTTTGTAAATTTTTATGGTATACAAAAACCCATTGACAGACCAAATATCTGAATTCGATTTATATTGAATATTATTTTTACATAATAGAAATAGTTAAAGTAAAAATTATATCGCATTTAAATTTATAGTTTTCCCTACTATAAATTTAAATGCGATATCGAAGCGTTTTAATTTTAATAAAAGAACCGTGAATACGCCTACAACAGTGCAACAACTCGCTGGCTTACCATTATACGTCTCGTACTCGTCTGAGGAGACGTCGTATTTCAACAGTCGTGTACAGATTCATCTGGCCCGCTTATTCATAAGAATATTCGCAAGTGACATTAAAACTCTTCATATGACGTTATTGTCCATTATCATTGTCAACGGATATCAAAGAGTATTCGCCGGATTTATTACACCCGCCTGCGGTATCGTCTGACTCGTATAGCTCGTGTCGTGTGATATATTCTTCAGCCATTTTAAAGCTGTCTACACACTAGAGCCGACGGTGGCAAAGGCGGGTAAATGCCGCCATCTACCACGTTGTCAATACAGATAACTTTGCCGCGATGAAAGCCGTGACGTCTGTAGTATTTGGAGTCATTTGGAAAACATAAGCTGGCGGAAAAATTAACGGTGCACAAGTCGCTCGCATGCTGTCGCGCAGGACGCGTCTGGATCAGTCAATTAATTACCTTCGTCAACCCAGCTCAACAGTCAACACGCCTAGCTGTGCCGACGACGAAAGCAGCTACGGTGTGTAAACACCCTTATACTTCGAAATCTGGCTCTTTTGTGAAGACGAACTCGAGTCTCGCGTCTTTTATTTGCCATGACTTATTGTGTTGATATTGGCTAGGTACAGAGCTTTTTGTTACTTATTGGATCGATTTCATCTGTTAAACCCATGAGAGCTTCCATCATTAATGCACATTCAGTTCGAGAAAGGTCCTGAATCGCAAATATAACCTGAAATATGGCGACAAGCTGGCGCCATCGGTGAAATTAATCTGATTCGTGTATCTGTTATTTCGAATTTAACCCTTGTTTATTGCTTTAAGTGCACAAACATATAGTTGTCTCTCATTCGGTATGCTTGACTGTTTGAATTGGTTGTGTACACACCATCGGTAAAGGATTAGAGATTTTATCGCTTAGGTTATTGCCGGCGTACCTATCTGCAAGTAGCTATGAGCTTTTGCAATGTGCATTAAGGTTTATTGTTATGTTATGACAACTATTATCTTACAGAAGCGAGGACTATAAAGATGTAAGCAACGTCTAGTATCGCCGGTCGCAAATAATATTGCTTGTAAACATGGATTGCGTTAAGGTGTTGAGTTTATCTTGATTTATCTTATACTGGGATCATTTTGACAAATTAGCCATTGGATTTTAATCTTAGCCAGGATAGATTTCGTTTCGTCCAATGAGAATTGCAATCAGATTTTTCATTCTACACACGTCTTCCGTTGTTGATGAGTTCAGAGCTGTAATGGTACGTATATAGGTGTATCTAGGGAACGGTGTATTTTATCGCTGGCCGTTTATTTCCATCAAATGAAATTAAACCCATTAAGAAAATGGCTGCATATAAAACACCTTGTTAGTATCGATATATTTTTTACTGTAATCACGTCATTGTGGTCGAAATTATCGCCCAAAATGAAGCGGCGTCTTGCTACCGAATTGTCGCGTTAGGGTGATTTATTTCCAGTAAATTTATCGCTCAATCAACGTCGTCGCAAGCGCTGGCCGGCACAAGCGCGGCCGCTGATTGGATTTCTTCATAATTACATCTTTTGACACGTACGCGCCAAGTTTCGAGCATCGCAAGCCGCCAGGGCACGAGATCGTGGGAGCACCGTGTAATCAGCTTTCTTGACCGTCTTGTTTTGATCTGCTAACATGGAGTTATCCACTACGCTGGAATGGATAGAGCTATCTATTTATTAGACTAAGCAATAACAAACATAGTAACACTTTGTCTGTAACTCCGTGATGTAGGTAGAGCGCGAATAATCTCTAAGGTAAGGAGTGAGCTGTACAGTCTATACGTTATTATGTATCTGCTTTTAAACTTATTACGTGGGTCTTGAAAGTGTATACTGGTTGGAATAGGTTTCTTGCGGTCACTGTATATAAAACTTCTTTAGAGATGTTTTTGTGAAAACCAAGAATTGTATAAGGTTATAGAATAAAGTCTAACTGCAGCGGACGACGACAACTCAACCTTTCCCTGTAGTGTACAATCCCTGAACCAAGTTTTCTTATATTCGAATTAAAAAATACATTGTATATCCATGAAATTTTAAGGAGACCGGATCGGATACGTTCCTGTAAACTAAAAAATTGTTATTGTCAATGTCACGAAAAACAATTGGGGTGCGGCTGTGTCGTGGACACGCCCGTGTGTACGTCAATAGGTGCATATTTTTGAACACTACGAAGTCATTCGAATTTTCATGTTTTAGTCTTCACTTAACAAGACACATATAACGAATTCTTTGACCCTTTATCTATTGAATGGTGTATGTAGTTGTTAGTTAACTAAGTTGCCCAGTTTTGTTAACATCATTTTTCAGAATTTCTCCCATTATAGAAGCAAATTTAAAGATCTATTCACGTAAGAAATTAACTACCGTAAGAATTATCAATATAATTATATGCCTGCCCTGAGTATAATTATGAAGGTAGTGAAGGGCGGGATTTCGTATGGTTTCGTTTACACGTCACGTGGTTGTCATGAGGAAAAATGCCTGATATTTTGGCGCTTATTTTCAGTGATTGGCGTCACTGATTATATAATTATTATTCGTTTATACATATGTAAGTTATATTGTTATTCGGTTATATTTTGCCATGTGAATGTTGCGATGACAGTCGTTTTATTTGACTAACGGTGTTTGAGTGCGAAATATTTATAATCTATATATCTATATCTTTAAATGAGCAATTCTTGTATATATATATATATATATATATATATATATATTCTGACAAATAAGATTCCGCGTGTGATTTTTGGCGGGACGGTAAAAAAAAGGATGTCGCTGAATTGTATAATTTTCCAAACTTTCTTTGAATTATTATATTTATATACTCGGGAAAGTGATATAACGTGTTGGAATATGTCTCCAGAACTTCATAGAAGCTTCTAGTAAAGACACCACTTCTTTACTAGGGCGTGTACCGGACTTATCTTACTTCATGTGACGAAGATTTTTTACTTAATTATATCATGAGATACGAATAAAAATACGAAGTATTTCACACTCGTAGAATGCTGAAAGTGCGATACCAAAAATAAATTCCGCAATGTAATAAAACTAAATCAATTTTATATTAATTTAGTTATGCTGGAATGTGATATCCTCGAGGGTGGCCAATCAGCTTTAAGTAATGCTAAATCTTAAGGTACGAATATCGGATTAGTTTTTTTCGGCTGGTAAACTTGAAGAGTTTTGTGCATTCCTAATTTTTTTCTAAAAATAAAACAGACATTGTCTTGTAGCCTTATTGGACAACGTATAGTATTTTTTTTTGTAGTTTTGGTACCTAGTTTGGTGGTAGATTTGAAAGTTCCGAAAATTATTAAGACAATTTTGAACTCTGAAAGTTCTTGTTTTTATTTTTGATTATAAGGCTTGGATTGACAACAGATCGCCTGATACTAAAGTGATTATTTATGTGATTGAAGATGGTAAGCATACCTAGATTACCTAGTCTGGTAGTACTAGCTTTCAAGTGAAGTTAGGTGTTTGGCGACTGACTATCAACTTGAGGATGACCCTTGTCAACAATCTTAAGTTTGTTTAATGCTTGTTATACAACAATTTTGTCTCGGGCACAGGTGACTCAGGTAACCGCTATCAGGTATACATTCACCCATCACGACATCCATCTTGCTAAATCTCGTTGGTGGTCGCAATTAGGGCGATAAATGCTCCCAACACCAGTCAATGCTCATCCGATTAATCGGTCCAACATGGAATTCGATTTAGCAGGACGTATGTTTTTCTTGTTTATACCTTGCCTCAATTTCTCCCCTTGTAAGTTGTTCCATGTTGTTACATTGTTTGTTAGAGTAATTTTAATTAAAAATTTTTACTAACACTAGAGTAGGAACACTAACGTAAGAGTAGAAAAATGCTTTTAGTAATGTTACATATTAAATTTCAAACGATGTTTTTAATATTTACTATTATTTACATATTCTATACTGTACGTTTTACACAGTCATAATAAAGCGAAGACCGCACAAGTCTTTTTAACTTAGTTAAAGAAAAAGCTGCTGTAAGCTTTTATGACTTTGTGCAATGAATACCCGTATGTTCGTTTAAATTATTGATCTCTGAATTAGTAAAACACCAAGCAGTGGTTAATGACTACGTTGACAGGGCCCGCATTCGTAACTGGCCACATATCATTTATTTTGACACCAATTGTAATTTTTTTGTCATTAATCAATTACGACGTGTTAAGTTTTATGTCTCCATTTCGGTCGTCAATCGGTGAACCAATCTTTGTAATTTATTTATGTGGCATGGTAATAGGCTGTGAAGGATTCGATAAGAATAATGTACGAGGAAGAGAATTTGATTCCATATAGGAAGTAAAAAGGCCCAAATTTGTCAATGGCATTCTGAGTACACGTGTCATTATAAGGACACCGGTAATGACATACATATTTGTGACTGTTTTTCGAGGTCATGGATTTCAATAAGACAACTCCGCCCTTTTTAAATCTACCGCTGCAGTGTCGGTGTCAAATGTGAACAACTGTACAGACAGTAACGATTCACCAGACAATAAGAATAGCACGACTATTACAAGGCGACAAAACTCTAGTATCAATAGAACACAATGGGAACAATAGTGCCCTCTGTCAATTATGCCATCATTACCATTGGAATAAACGACGTAACGGATCAGATGCTTGTCAAAAAACAACAAGATGACAAACTTAACGCGATCACAACTAACTCGCTCTTTAACGATGTAAATTAAATCTTAACTGCCAATGAATATGACTTTAACTAGACTGTAAAAGGAAAGATGAACGTGCATATTTTATATGTCGAAACAGTTACCCTATAAATGATTTATGGTGTACGGCGGCGCCGTCTTAAATTCTGTCACTTGCATTAACAATGTATCATGAATTGATTAACTTAAAATGATCTATGCTAAAGGCTATGCCTTTGAAGTAGAATATTTTTACTAGTTGATTATGTAGTTTGCCTAATCTTAATACTTCAATGGACTTTTACTATTGTTCAGGAAAGTGGCCGCGGAGCTCAGAGTTTATAGATCACGCTAGAAACAAGCCAATTCGTGTAACCCCATAAATACGACTAGATATCGGCTAGATTTGTTCCATGGACGTTACAATTTGAAATCTAATACTAAACAAAAAGCTGACTCACGCCTAACCTTTCATTTACGTAATGTTTACATGATTCTGCATTGTCTCTAGTTTACGTCACATTATTCAAATGACCAATATATTCATTTTATTCAAATGGTGGTACTTAACTTCCTTCCTTGATATTGATAAATTCTCTCTTACTATTTATTAGCGGGTCTACATAATTATTTATCTTAACTCCGATTGTTATCGTATATGATTTGCGAATGTGTGTTCTAATTGGATCCTTAACGTGCTTGTATTATGATTTCAATGTTATTGAATGCGAGCTGGGAGGCGTATTTGCGATTATTTGATCCTCACATTTGTCAAATATGATCGAGGCGTGCGATGGTGTTATTCGTTTTGTCGACACGCGATCGTCTGATAACTCGAAATGCTTGCCACTTGTAATTTGATGGGAGGTCCTTGGGTTTCAAGCATTTCATTTTTATATGTAAGCTACCATGTAATTTGCAATTCCTAAGCTTTCTTAAGATTATATTTTAGATGTTTTTTCTTAACGTTTGATTTAGGATTATATAATAATAAATTAAAGATTTTTTTCTTTGTACGTTTGTGTTTGGTTTTTATATTAAGAAGGATTGGAACAGAAGTAGTTAAAACAAGAGGACACGATTTAAATGATGTATTATCACGATCTCGGATCCCATATCAATTATGCAAGTTAACGTGATATGAATCTTTTAAATTTTCACTTAAAGTATCTTAACCTACACACATCTCAATACCTGCGGCTCTCTGCAGGTGGCTGCCTCTTCTTCCATGTTTGCAAATGTTATATGAATGTACTTGCCGCGCGTCGTAAAAATGACAAATTCTCATTTATTGCTCTGTACGACACGTAAGTAATGACTCGTCCTGTATAGGTTTTGTCAGCGGGCAATCGGCGATTTATAAACGGGGATTGTTGATTATTTTATTAAAGCCAGTCACCGATCCTTGAAGGTTTATCGCTAAAATTTAAATCCTTCTGTCACAACACGCTGTTCTGTTGAAACGCTTGACGAATCAATGTTTATCACAAGCTGTAAGTAATAAAATAAATGCACGAAGCTCGGGAAGCTTTCTCTCGGCATTTCAACAGACACTCTATCATTCACTTTATATTAACGATATATTTTGTTCAGTCTATATGTCTATGCCTTGTCAATATTGTCCGGTTAGATTTAGACTCAGGCGTTAGTACCAATACAAGGTGACGGAACAATTTGAATTATTGTACTATCGATGTCTGAGTATCCCAACAAACTCAATACCAATTTTTGTATTTTTACCATATCTTGTTTTGGTGGTAAGCAATGAAGCGTTCTAGGATTTAACACGCTTATCTCTAACTTATATCTAAATGTATTAAAATAATAATATTGACGTTTAAGCAATGTAAGTACTTATTCCATAACTAGCTCGAGGTTAAACTTTATAAACCGTATCGTTAGCAAAATGGAAAAGAAAAACTGATGAGATATGAGCAATATTTTAATATTGGCCCTTAAGCTAAAGTTAAAAATAGTGCGGGTATTCTTTAAAAGCTTTTGTTGTGTCGACGTTGTTATGCGAAACCTCACGAGACGTTCTCGTGCGTACTCTACGAGGTAAGTGCGTACCGCGATCCCAACTTGTGATTGAGAGTTACGATTGTCATTAATATCGTAATGGATTCGATTTATGATCAAGGATCATCGCATCGATTTTACGAGTACTCCACTCGCGTTGAATTAAATTCTAGATGCTATTCGAGCTGTGTTTTATTGTAAGACGCCAATTTGTAATGCTGCTTGTGGCGCGCAATGGTTTGTTATATTTTAATCGTTTTTCACCGGTTGTTATTAATTGCTAGGTTCGTTAGTATTAAGGGCTATTTATTGACGGTATTTAATTAACACGCCAAATTTGTATTATTCTTTGGCGCACCGCAAATGTTGTGTCAAAATTAAATCGTTTTTTTTTTGAGTACGCGTCAAAGTTTGTGTGGCCACGTGTTCTTAACACTGATATTCGCCGTTCCGATAAGTTCCTTTGTCTCGGTTGAGTTTATTTGTTCCGGTGCCTTAATGTTAATTGAAAATCGTGGTAAGTGCAACCGATGAGGTCGCGATTGTTTAAAACGTTCATTTGCCTTTTTGGATGAACTGTATTTGGTTCGAGTTTCGGTGTATAAAATGTTTTTCGATTGAATTTTAAAGGTAACGGGATGTAGAAATGCAAATGCAATGTAGAGCTTTTGATTAAAATTTAATTACCTCGATTGTAAGTTAAGCAATAATTGTAACTGTTAATTGATTATATGATCGGTTCTTAGTATCGGAACGAAGAAGACATCCGTTTCGGCAACTTCGCAACATGTCGCCAATTAATTTTATTTCAACCACATGCCGTACCATAATCAAGTAGCAATGTAAAATATTTATGCTTCTCAGTATAATAACTGCATGAAATTTATTTTAAATCGATCCCCCCTTAATTTGTAAAGGCCACCGGCGACTTCGAATTGAAAATTAACCCCGTTTTAGACACGCCTCCTGGCGTTCAAATATTTTTTTAACCACAATCTTTTTCAATCGTGTCAACACCCGCCGATAAATTATGACCACTCTAACAACCTATTATTATATGACCTGACATTTTATTTAAAGCGATTTTATGAAATTGAAAATTTTCGTTGGGAAAAAATTTTGCCCGCGGTGCGTCGGGAATGGATTTTGGAGATTTATGTCCAATGTTTTTATGAATTTTAAATTCTAATGCGTCAATATTGAACGCTGCAACCAGAGAGCTTTGATTTCTCAGAATTGGTTGTAGCGTCTAAAAATTTGGGCACCTACCTAGTTACATACAAATTTTTGTATAGCAAGTGAAGTGGTCGATGTCCTAAATGTGAGGTTAGTGTGGTCAAACCACATTGGGTTGGGGTCATTGACACCGATCAGGTAGGGCTCGTGGATGATTGATCTGCGCTCTTATCAATGCACTGTGTCGCCTACGTTCGGCATTGTCAAAGGCACATTGTATAAAGACGAAAACAGTGTTGGAATATAACTTCAAATCAATACTTTGCAGTCCAAACTTGCTATTTTTATTATTTATGTTATTAAATCTACGAATTCTATTTTATCCGTATCATGTGTATTTCTCTATTTTTCTAATTTTACGTTTATATTGTTTCAGAATGTTCAAACCGATCCAGATATAACAAAAGTGTAAGCTTTTTATTTTTTATTATAATTGTTTATACTTCATGGTCGGTTATAATTGTATTGTATTGTCTGAACTTAACCATCAGTAGCGGTCTAATATTAGATACATAGAGTATTTTAGTTAGATGATAAATATAATACGTATATTAAAATAATTATAGTTTCTCAGATACTTCAGATAGATTTTACTAGTAATATATAAATTAAATGTATTTATCAATTACTTTAAATTGTTAAATGTAGATACATATATAATGGGTGTAGCATTTTTTAACTCAACTAACTACCCTTCAAAGTAAACAACTCTCAAAATACTAGTTTACTAAATTCGAGAAAGAATGTGTATAATATATGTCTAGGTTATAATAAAAATTATGGACAATATAGGTCACGTGACTGTTACTGGCTATTTTGTAAAGGGACTTTGGGGCGCCATTTTTTTCTCGAATTTAACAACCACGTGTTCTGAAAGTCGTTTTCTTTCATTGGTAGATTTAAGAGCATACTTTTTAAGTGTTGCTATACCTGTCATTTTTTTTTCTATTCTAGATTATATATTAAACGTAGTCCAAGACAAATTTTTGGCGTCGCACTTCGTGCAATTTTTCAGTGTATTTCGATATTTTGAAGTATTTTATGATAAATCAAGTTAAATAAATCACAGCCTTTATGCCTTAGTAGTAAGTAGTAGTGACTACAAGCTTCAATGGAGTTTTGAAAGCCACACGAAATTACATGTTTCACTACATCAATAATACTTTCCCATACTCATACACATAATTAGGTATTTTATGATTAAAATACCACTACTTTTACACATGAACACACGAAAAATCTAATTTTTTGGAAATACAGCGGCATGGTTTTTCTGTGCTCCCGCCAAAACTACTCTGAGCCTAACTGTTTTAAACAAAACATTTCTTTGGTTATCTAATGGTTGTTTATTTTAGGAGGTTAATAAATTAACGGTAGTATTTTCTGTAATTGGACATATTTTTTGTTGCCTCCTACGTATCAATCAAACTGTGATACGAAATTCCGCTACGGTACTTGAGATTGAGATTTTTATTTCCATTTAGGCCGATGATATGAACCGATGAGTAATGCATCTGTCACGCATATAAAAAACACTTGTATCTGTTCCTAATGTACCTATAAATCTTCAGTAGTTCCGTACGTTAACATTGGCCGCGAGTCTCTATTTGTATAAAAAATTTGTGTATAAGTCAATCAAAATCAAATCAAAATCAAAAAGTCATTTATTCAGTTTAGACCCTGGTAAGGCACTTATGAACGTTATGTTACATTTTTGAATCTACCACCGGCTCGTAATTACACTTCAACTGAGAAGACTCCGGCAAGAAACTCAGCAAAGCATTTTTTTTTGTTGATCTTTCTTTTCATATTAGGTAGGTACAGTTATAGATAATAATACATTATGCTTACTTATACAATTGTCACTTAGCCAGGAGGATGCAAGTGCAGAAAGTAGCTTCTATAACCATATAATCCTGTCTTCCACGTAATGAGCCACCTTATAGTAGGCTTTGTCAATAAAGTATTCTATCAGTCGTGTGTTTTCCATAGCTTATTAATATTAATAATTAAAATTTAAGTATTAATTTTAAAAAATTGATCTTAGAAATCACACACTGTAATTCACGCGTTCCTTTTGGTCATACATCTACAATTTGTCGAATGATTTTATTTACTCGGCATTTCTGCGGCATTACGACATTGGTTTCTTCAAAAGGCTAAAAAGGTCGGCAATTTATTGGCAGTATCCCTGGCGATAGTAATTGCCATCAGGCAACCCGTCTGCTTGTTTGCCACCTGTGGCATAAAAAAGTTTGAGAGCATAAGTTATCTCTAATTCTTAAATGTACTTTCGTTAGTACTAACTGCAAACGATTTTGCCCATTTATGGTATTATCTAGGTCTTTATGGGGATTTCCTATTTTGCCAACAAGTAATGTTTCATCTCCGATCACATCGTCCCCTTGGGTATAGGAAATTTGGTGTTGAAACGCGTACGATATTTCATCGCCATCTAGCTCCAAACTAAGCAAACCTTATACTATGGGAATTTTTCATAATTCCCTAATTCAGTATTAGACAAGTCTCCTAGGCAAGAGAGAAATGGAGCTTCATTCTCTAAGACCATATCAACGCAAAAAACGCAATGCGGTCTAATAAGAGTTCGAATTTGCTTGAAAGAAGAAGAAGATTCCCTTGATAGTATTCTGTATTTAAATTACCATATCTAAAAACGAGACTAGATGTGTTACAAGTTTGATTTAAACTGTCTAAGTAAACTTTGTAATAGTATAACTTTATAAATGTAATACGCGCTTTGCCAAGGTAAAGAATTAGGGAATAAGGCCCCCTGTATTGTATTTTCTTTTCAGATGGGACATTCCAGCGGTCCTCGAAGAAATACCCAGGTTAGGCGCAGTCATAGACTTGACAAACACTGCGAGATATTACAACCCGAAGGTAAGTGTTCTTTTATTTTATTCTAACAACTCTTTGAAATGCTGTCCTTTATTCCACATTGTTGTGAAATTGCTGTTACAAAAAGTTTCTAGATCTTAGGGCTACCGCATAGCTGACTTGAATATTTCTTTACACAACATGTTTACATTTAAGCAAAGGCGTTATATGTACTTACCAAGACAAGAACTTTCCAGGAAAAAAAGTGTACAAAATGGCAATCCGATCTGGGAGATCGTTCTGTACATGACCTTATCATTCATAATGTTTGTTATGGCGGAAAAATAGAATATTGTCCGAATTAATTTCTTATTGTGTCGTGATACGAAATTCTATATTTATATTTTCTTTGTTTTTGGTGTCGCATTTTTTGCTTACTGAGTGTCAAGTATTTTATCATTTCAAGTGTCTCATGATGAAACCAAAGTAAAACAAGCCTTTTTTTATTATTAAGCCTTTATTGCTGAATACACATGATGCAAACAATTTTATACAAAAAATAACTTAAAATCTAACACATCTGGTTTCCCGGTTTAGTGCTCAGAGTGTCCTGTGACACATAGGCCTCTTCCAGCCAAAACAAGTCCTAGTCTCCGTCAAAGTAACGTACTACGTAGGTAAGTCATGGTCATGTCCAGTGTAAACATGAAGTTTTTTAAACTATACAAAACATGTTTCTCTCCATTTTATGAGTCGCCCATATTCGTTAATAAAAATATAAATACTCGAAGAAGTTCAAGTTTAGAAAATAATATATAAAATTGATAAAATACTCGAATTTAAATTTTAAAAAATCTTTGGAGTTTTTCACCAACCCTGCGTATAAGCCTTTTTAGACATCGCCTCGTGCCGCAGACGCATAAACATTCCTCCTTAGATTGTTACTAATAAATGAGTGGTAACAAGCACCGAGCAAATGTAAGACAACGAGCTTAGGGTCGGAATTATGAGTTTTACCCGTATAACGATCGTCGACTCCGGGAGGTTCATACCGCCCGCCATGTGTTAGAATACCAGGAAAGCAGTAAACTTATGCGCAGTTTTACTATTGAAAGTCACATTTTCCACTACGATGCTTTGTTCGTAGTTACGTGTGATTGCCTTGCATTCATCTTCTGGCATAATCCGATCGTAAAACGACGTTTTCATGGGGCAGCAAACGCTGTATTTTGTTTTGGTACATGTGATAAACTCTTGCGATGTGAAATGTCTGAAAGTTAGTACAGATTGTTGGCGGTTCTATGGTAAATTATAGATAATCAGCTAAAGATATAGCGCATATAGCGATGATAACTCAGTGGTTAGCGCGGTCAGTTCACATACCGAAGGGCGTGGTTTCAAACCCCAACAATGAGCTTGAGCTGAGACATCGTAAGGAAACCATAGTATGGTGGTAGGGTATTTTCTAGTACTTGGCTGGAACACCCTCAAGTTGAAAATCCAACGCTAAGCACATAACGGTGTGTTTCGACAGCTTCACTTGAGAGCCAGTTCCATTCTAGGCTAGGTATGTTTTACCATCTTCGACCACAACGTCACCTAACATCAGGTAAGCTGTGGCCAAACGCCTAGCTTGTCAACCATAAAAAAAGGAGATCGTCTAGGTCAGTACTACTGCAGTATCAGATATTGTGCCGCAAAGTGGTAGAATGTAAATATTTTTGTGTTTCTGTTTGAAGAGAACCGCAGGTAATGAAAATACAGCTCTATTAAGTCTAACGATCAAAGCAGAAAGTCTTCAAAGTCGCTACGCAAAGTTCTCCGTACCGCTGTACCGGAAAGCGTTTCATATGTCTATTTACATATATTTTTTAAACTGATGCATCAATGATAGTTAAATGGTTCGGGCATTAGAATCTCGAGTCATACATTATTCCATCTTAATCTCTTTTCTTCAAGAACATTCACCAAATAAAGTTAATAAGATAATTTTGAAAATTTGCAGTGAGATTGTTGTGTATTCGTCTCCATCCTAAGATTACCTGAAACAGATGAATAGTGACGATTAGGGATTCATATGGTAGGAACAGTATACTAGTTATATTGTAACGCTTTAAATAATAAGTTCTTTAAAGCATATTGTAACAAGACTACCCCATAAATTTATATTAATAACAAGTATATTCGTCCACTTTTCTTGATCACAACCTTAGAGCTAAGAAGCTACCAAAGGAAAGAATACCGCTAGACGTCTTTTGCCTAGCGACCTCCCCTAACCTCAGGGGAGGCACTTCTTTTGCGAACATCCAAAGAGCCCAACCCTAGGTAGTTATACAAATCAAGTAACGAATTATTAAAACGATTAATAATATATAATTATACAGTACCTGGACGACCGAGCTTTGCGCGGCTTTTTTAATGAACTTAAAAGGGGAATAAAAAGGGGAATAAATAAAATCATTTGGTTCGAACCGGGGTCTTCTGGATTCGGGACCGCCCGATTACCCACCCGAGCTATTATAACCTTGTAGAAGGTGGCGAAATTTACCTTCGTATTCTAATGATATTGTAGCAGTTTTTCATTGTCCGAAAACACGAATAAAACGACGTTTTCTAAAAATTAATCCTTAATAGATCGAAACTCCCGAAACCCCCTGCATACTAAATGACTACTACTATATGAAAATCATTGGAGCCGTTGCCGAGATTCAGATTATATATATATAATACATATATACTAGAATTGCTCGTTTAAAGGTATTAGACAGATGTGGACGGGCGCAATTCACACCAATAGAAAAAACATATTTGTCATCATGTCTCTCGTCACTTGTGTCATTCGAATTTCGCTAAGTTTCCTTTCCGTGTCCGGTAGTTCACACATTCTCAGGTTTACGGTACGCCTGAGGGTAGAGTTTCTGCCAATCCGCATGATGCGTTCTTCAGTCCGTTATGCGTCAACTAAGTGTGAAATTCTGAGGATGTTAAGACAAGTATATGGCGGTGACTAGAATTCTCCACCTTTGCATACTGGATATTATATTATTCATAATAGGAGTATTTCGTGAAGCTAACTTTGCTCAATCAACACCAGAAAACGCTCATAATCGTCTTATTGATCCGCAAAAAGAGCGTCAACTTTAAAGAAAATACAACAAAAATGCAAAAATTCTTTCGTTATAGAAAATGCAAATGTCGATATGACACAAAGAAGGATAGCAGAATTGTCGCATTTATAATCTATGTTTTCTATGAAACTAAGCCGCGTTTACGAATGTCACCTGTAGACATCGAAAGAGCTAATTATATTAATCATATGTATTATAATTGTAAATAAGACTATTTAAAGAAAGTTATTTAGGAAAATTATCTATTCTACAAATCTGGAAACGCCTAAGTGTTTGACATTGTTATTGAATATTGAATCCGAATATATATATATAGAAGATATATAGAAGATTTCATGAGCTTACGTACGGACATACGACTAGTTTAGAAACTAATATTTTTATGCATTTTAAGCTTTGAAAGTTGTGCTTAATATGAAGAAAAAAAAACTATCTATTTAAATAAAAATCAAATGATGTTCGTTGACATGAGAAAGTGTGAAACGAATTAAAAAAAAAAATGTTTGTGAGTTTTTTAATGTTTGTGCGAATTAAGTTCATATATATAAGTGTGTGGCCGAAGGTAACCGGGTAAGAAGTATTGGGAATTGAGTTAGTATCTAATAAACTGACGCATATGCAAGGGATGTGTACGGAGTCTTGTTAATTTTGTTAGAGAGCAAAGCTGTGCAAACCTTGTTTTTGTATTGCCCTTACATAAAACTACGGGTCACATCGAAGAGTGTCCAATTGGACCCTTCTACTGAACCTACCATATCTGTCCGTCTTTTTATCTGTCTATCCGATCTATTTTGACCCGAATCTTCCGAACCGTAATAAGTAGTCGGTTGAAGTTTTTACAGAATATGATACTAGGGCCAGTTTTATAATTAAATCATCAAAGTGAAGAGATCTAATTATTTGCAATTTAATTTGAAGATTTCGCTTATTACCTACTCAGTTTCGATATACTAAACAAATATGTTTTTTATAGCGATGATAGCTCAGAAGTTAGCAAGGTCTGTTCACGCACCGAAGGTTCAAACCCCAACAATGAAATTGAGATGCCGGTGGAAGAAAACATCTTGAAGAAACCATAGCATGGTGGTAGAGTATTTTCTAGTACACGGCTAGCTAGCTACTACCCTTCAAGTTGAAAATCCAACACCGAGCACCAAACAGTGTGCGCCGGCAGCCTTAGTTGAGAGCCAATTCTATGCTAGGCTAGGTTTGCTTTACCATCTTCGACCACACCTTTACTTAACATCAGATGACCTGTGGTTATTAGCAACTTGTCAAAAATGCTTGCTGCTCGAATATAGGTAAGTGCGATGAATTAAAATTTTCATCTTCACACAATCGATGGTATAGTGGCAACACATTTAAACCTTAAATATTGATGATGCAAGAAATGCGCCGCAAAAACTTGTGTCTATAGTAAGTGCAGTTGTTCACGCCTCCAAGTGCGTAAGAAGGCAGCTATGTTGCGTACATTATTTACAATGTCGGCACAATAACCAAGCAAATCCCCTAACGTATAAAGCCAGAAATAGCGGTCCAGGAAGTACGTCTTTGTTGGATAATTATCGCATTCTTGTTTAGTAACATAATGGGAATTACCGTTGTGTATTTCACTGGTAATTGTCTTCACATTTCACACCTCGTTTTGTGTTAGTGTAGGCAATCCAAGTGAAGGGCAAAGGCCACCCTTCCGTTCTATTTTTCACGGCCCTCTGTCTCTATTCGTTTATTTTTGTCGAGAAAAAACTTCAGCACCGGAAGTTAGCAAGTCTGTCAATTTTCTACAGGATTCATTTCAGAGAATGTGCTTCTGAGCTGTATGACCTTGTACTTCCATCCATTTTTTACTACAGGATAAGTAGAAAGATGGCCCACTACCACTCATACATAGTGGAATTTCCTTGGGTACGTATCAAACGTTTTGACTCTACGTTTCTCATCCGTACGGCCTAGGAATGGAACAAGCTGCCGGCTTCCTTGTTTCCTGAGATATATAATCTAGATCAAGCAAGGAATTTAATAGCCCATATATTATATTTGGCATAAATATACCATATGAGCACTTTCCGAATATATTACAAATTCTAAAAATATAATGTTCAATAATATAATTATAAAAACATAATTTCCAAATATAGTTACAATAAGCGTCCAAATGTAATTTTAATTAATTTGAAAATACATGTATTTCAATTTCAACAGCTAAAAATGTGCCGTGGAGTAAAAGATAATTAGCCTTTCCTTTTATATCTTGTTGTGGTTGATAGTGTTGGATTGGTGTGGTTGAAGATTGCATATATACTTTAATGAGGTTGGTCTCACAAGTACCTAAAGCTGAAACATCATGCTTGGTGACAACTTTAAACTCGCAGCACTCGAACCTTACCAACTTGGCTTATAATCTGGTCTTCAGTTTTAAAATAGCTGCGTGTCTAACAGTACATTGTCCCTGAGCCCTCAAGCTACGATTCATTCAGATACACGTTACTTTGTGACACGGCAACTAATTACAGTAAATTAGCTGTGAAAGTGATACCGTTTCGGAACGCGCACGCCCCAAAAAGACGCCATCGGCGTTGCTAGCTGTCGCTTGCAACAACCGCTTTGAATCTTGTTTGAGTTCGGTTGTTTATGTTGCTATTGGCGTTTGTGTAACAATTTCTAAGGGTTTTATCCGTCTGACGTTGCGTAACTTTATGAATATCTTTACTCTATCATCGGGGCCGGGTTAATTTCATCCATTTTTTTTGTTAGTTACGAGTTAGTATACCTCTCGAGCCGTGAGCCTCGTGAGCCGTGGTGGTGCCGGCGTAAGAATAGTACCACCCCACCCTCTCTACCCGTGGTTGCCGTAAGAGTCGGCTAAGGGATGTAATCTAGAAGATGGGTAGCAGCGTCTTCCTTGAACAATCATACCTAACTGCGCTCGCCAACCCGCCTGCCAAGCGTGGCGAGTATTGGCAAAACCCCTAGTTAGGTGTGATTGTTCAAGGAAGACGCTGCTGCCCATCTACCGTATTACATCTCATAGCCGACTCTTCGGCAACCACGGGTAGAGAAGGTGGGGTGGTACTATTCTTACGCCGGCACCACCACCGCATATTTTTTAAGTATTCTAAGTAAAATATACCTATGTAGGTATAGTGTATAAATGTTTAGGCATTTCACGTCATATTTTTTATTTCATCCCATCCTATGGTTGCGTGGAAGCGATAGGAAACACTCTTTTTGTTTTGCTTCCTTGAATTTGCTTGTTTATGTTATATTTTTAATTTTTCTGTTTTTAGGAGCTCTGGTGTACTTAATAAAGTGTTTCAATCTATGTACAAGTACGTACAAGTTAGTCACTTACCATTTCGTCAGCTGCATTAAGACACGGTACAAAGTAACTTGTAATCTGTCTAATCAACGCCAACCATAGTTGTCTAATCAAATCGTACCTCACTTAATCAAAAGAGAACTTAACTATCACTTAACATTTCGACACCTCCGATGATCTCCTCGACGATTGTCAGTTGACATCTCACTCGTGCTGACTGGATGACTCCTTAGCGATGTTGTACTTTGCCACTATTACTAAAGCTTTTCTTATTCTTCTTATATAGATAAATGTGTTCAAATAGTTAATGTGACATGGTTCTGTAGTATTTGTATTAGAGTTTGTATAACTTTGTAATGGTCTACTTCCTTCATAATCCGTCTACATAACATTGTGAAACCGGTTCTAATTAGAAGAATATAATTTGGATAAGTAGTACCTACTATGAAAGTTTTGATTGGGTCTTCATTGGGCGATAGATGAACCGTCAAAACTTTACCCTGTGTCTTAAAGTAAAAATGATAATCGACAAATGTGTATGTTTTTGAAGGAACGCTTAAAAAACTTCAGTATTGAATCACACTTTGAGTTATTGAGTTCTTTTTTTTTAAACTGTTGATAGGTAGTTTGACAATAGCTCACCTGATGTTAAGTGACGATGAGGTTAAGATGGTAAAGCACTTCTATTCTGGAATGTAACGAGTTATTGGTTAAACGTGGACTTATTTAAAACAATGTCGGTAAACACAATTATGGGACTATCTATGAATAAGACTTTTTGTGTCACAGGAGTTCGAGGTGGCCGGAGTGAAGCACAGAAAAATTTTAATGCCTGGAAGGGTATTACCATCAGAGGACAAAGTACAGGAGTAAGTATATTTCATTGTGTTTACCAGTTGATTTATTTGTGCTTTTTTTGTTTTAGGTTTTTATTTGGTAGAATATCAGTTT
Source organism: Biston stratarius (assembly GCA_950106695.1). Classification (NCBI taxonomy): domain Eukaryota; kingdom Metazoa; phylum Arthropoda; class Insecta; order Lepidoptera; family Geometridae; genus Biston; species Biston stratarius. The sequence goes on along the minus strand of OX467106.1, from coordinate 38,587,362 downwards.
CAAGAGCTGTAGGGTGTGGGTACGATTCCCGCCAGGACAAACAATTATGTGATGATATATGTTTGTTTTGTGTTTGAATGTTCTTAATGTATTATAAGTATGTATTTACAAATAAAAAGTATATAAGTATTCTATCAGTTATCTAGTTCCCATAGTACACGCTTTGCTTAGTATGGGGCTAGATGGCGCTGTGTGAAATGTCCTAGAATATTTATATTTATATTTTGGCCACAAATCTTGTTATGTTAAATGACGGTGTGGTTGAAAATGGTAAGCACACCTGGGCTGAAATGGAAACTGGCTCTCAAATGAGGCTGCCAGAACATTGTGAGGCTAGGCTTGAACACTTGGCGGTCGGTAGAAAATTTTCAACTTGAGGGTGGTGTAGTTGTCCAGTCGAGTACTTAAAAGTACCATACCATATCACCATGCTATAGTTTCTTTCAGCTCAATCTCATTGTTGGTATTTGATCGCACGCACTCCGACGAGTTATCCGACCGCGCTGACCACTAAGCTATCATCGCTACAAATTTGTCAAAGTCTTTAATTTCCATTTCGTGCTCGAAACGAAAAAGAAACATATTTGTCTTGATGTTTTTTATAAGATTGGTTAACAATTTGTCAATACAGAATACCCATCAAAAAATTTGGCTTGGTATAATAATCCTATCCATTTTAATGTGATTAAAAATCAAATATATGGCAACTAGAGTCATTGACGGAATCGAGATTAGTACAAATCCTATAAATCAATCAGATAGAAAATTAAAAAGTTCCGAAACATTTCCAAATGCTTCAGTTGGCGCCGCATTGGCACCGATTCGCGTCGGCTAATCTTCTTCAAGAATTAACATTAACAACTTTACACCCCCATACAAGGCTTCGTATAAATCAGTCTGTGCAGCTATCTATCAACTAGTCATCGTTTTGCATTCGGTTTTAAAGTTTAAGGTCAGTTCACATGGATAAATAGATATAAAAATAAAAGAAAATAAGTGATGCAATGACAACTTATTTTTAGACTAGTTTTTTATGGCTGACAGGCTAAGTTTTTGACCACAGCTCACCTGATGTTAAGTGACGGTGTGGTCGAAGATTAAATACACCTAGCCTGGAATGGAACTGGCTCTCAAGTGAGGCTGCCGGAACACACCGTTAGATGCTTGGCGAAAGATTTTCAACTTGAGGGTGATAGCTAGCCAGCCGAGTACTAGAAAGTACCCTACCACCACGCTATGGTTTCCTCATGATGTTTTCCTTCACCGACAGCTCAAGCTCATTGTTGGGGTTTGAACCCACGCCCTTCGGCATGCGAACCGACCGCGCTAACCACTGAGCAATCATCACTAAGCCGTCTTGCCCGCGACTTTGCATAAACCACTCAAATATAGTGTACCTACATAATCAATATCATTGCATTTTATATTAACAATACTGTTGTTGTAGAATCAGGTACCATAAAAATGACATCGGAACTGAACCAAACTGTTAAATTTCAATTCCGTTCTATTTCAGCTTGCAAGATTTGACCTAAACAAACTAACATACAAACATTGCCAGTTATATAAAAGGTAAAAATAAATCTTACTCTTCTATTGTACTAGTGTGAACTAGGCTTAGAAATTTTTAATTTGAACCGTTGTATCGGCGGCGCCGATCGGCTTCGAATATGGGTAATGTTATAAATCTATGGCGAGCGTGGGTGCCAGGTGTCTGCCAGCAAACTGGAGCGACGATCTGTGCGAAGTAGCTGGTACACACTGGAGTAGATAGTCTAGTGTAAAGAACGTAGTCTAGTGTAGGCTTGATAGTCGACTGTACCAGCTGCTTTGCCTTTGTGGGGCTACACGTAAATTTTTGAGAGGAAGGCGAAATAAGGTAGAATAATAAATAATTATTAGTAACCACTTGAGTTTACTGCAGCTACAATGTACGTTAATTCTGGTACTATGAAGAGGTAATTTTTTATTGCCTTTTGCAGGATGTCGTCTAGGTAGGTGCCATTGCAGTATCAGATATTACAGTAGTATTCTATGTTAATAGTACTGTGTTAGTTCCGGTTTGAAAGGTACCGCAGCGAAATTACAGGGTTATTGAGATGAACCATCGAATGTCTCAAAACAATGAGAATCAAAGCAGCCCTGAACTTTTTTTTTGTAACTCAGATTTAGGTGCCGCTGCAATTTTCATAAGTTTGTTTGAACCATTAGAATGCTTTTCATTCGTCTCATTATTTTTACATTAATAAAGTACCGGTATGAGCGACCACCTTTTCTCGAACCAAAATAGAACATTATAAGAAATGCATAAGGTAAATTTAATAACGTAATATAAAAATGTGGATAAATAAGGAAAAAATCACTTATTCCCTGTACTGGGCATCCGACTTTATAAACTTGTACTTGTTCGGTTGCGGCGTGGACAGGCAGAGGTTATAGTCGCTAGCGCCGGCCGTCGGCCGCCCACGCGTTGCTTCTCTCGGAATTCGAAAGGCATTCACTCCGTCGTACTACGAACCAGTGGCGAGGGTAACCATGAACATTTTTCATTAAAGTATTAAGAACATTTTAGTTATAATGTTTGTCGTTAAAAACTGGTCAGTAGGTGGTCCAAAAAACTTTTTTTTTTGGAGTTGGAGTGCCTTGAGAGTTTACATGAACAAACTATAGGTTAACTAAAAGAGGTCCAAAAAGGATCATCGTTTCACTGTTGATGTTCCAAAAACTCGGACAAAACGAATTGATTCCATTTTCATCACACGAACTGGTAACCAGTGGAATTTGTCTGATCTAGTCGAAATTTGGTATTCCGTTTCAGGAGTCTGTTTTTTTTTTACTGTCGTGTAGAAATTCAACCATTTCGATCATTATTTATAGTTACACCTACATATATCAGATAAGCTGTGCCAAGGAATATGCGATACTTGCAAGTACGTTTTACATATTTTGCTATGTTTTCCTTTTGTTTTTTTTTTTTTCTACTTAGTGATTTATCTTTATGTTACTTAGCGACTAAATATTGTACCCGAGCGTGTTTTTGGGCTGAGTAGTTATCCCTAAAGTCAGTTTATTGACTGCCCGAAGATTTCTCTCTGTATTGTCTACGTACATACCTAATTGATTATTATCAGTGTTTTTTTAATGATGTCTTAGTGATTTTTATGGTTGACAGACTAGGGTTTGTTTGTGATGTTAAGTGACGATATGGTCAAAGATGTTGGAAGTCATCAGATCACACCCTTACGTTAGGTTAGGTTACGTTTCATCTTGACACAAGTAACTAGCCAACTGAGTACCGTACCATCATACTAAGGTATTCTTACGATGTTTATGGTATAGTCTCTGAAAACGAACATCATGGTCACTGCGCTAGTAAAGTGGCCGGGTGGCAACCCTAACATGTATGCCCGTGTCACTTCACGTGTACTTGTACCCCATTTTATTATCCTATAAATTTTGTCCCAATAAAAACATAATCATATTACATATATTATATTAATAATCAATATTCTATTCGATAGACGCCATTAGTTTTATTAGTTTTCCTGCTTTTATATTGCACGGATATCAGACATTTTAATTATTGTTAGTTGTGCGATGCAAGACAAATTTTATTTATGTCTTTATCATTGTCCATAATATTGAGTATTTGTGTAAATTTTATCAGCATTTATATAAATACAACTTACATTTAAATAGAAATCACACATTTATTGTTATGTAAACATTATTTCAAATCTACATATATTTAAAATTTGAATAAACAGTTATTGTTGAATTTTATCGACCCTATCGAAGAAAGAGCATTAAGTATTAATATGATTAGCTAAGCTTTAACTAAAAGATTATCTATATCATTTGTCTACTCTTTTGTTCGCCCAAGCGCCCCATCGTCGGCTGTCTGCGACATAAATAACCATCGGGATCCTTCGATACCGCCTTGTTATCACAATGAACATTCAACCAACAGTTTCAACACAGAAACTTTGTCGCTGTAAGAAAAGTGATAATTCAGTTGAAATAGTGCACTGAACCCTTAAAATTTCAATAGACAGGGTTCTAAAATGTTTTAGTGGACTCTAGGATCGCGTATCTGTTTGTAAGTTAAGGTTAGACAAATGCCCCACCCGTACGGCTACTCCAAACTATGGACACTGAGACAGGTCTATAAGTTTTGAGAATTGGTAACCATTTGATATATACCTGTGTCAAAGCACACAGCGCAATTAGAAGAAACGAAATATTCAGTTTTACTAAAAAAGGGAATTGAATAAACATTTTTATGTTGAACTTTAAAAATTTAATTGAATTTTGCTAACATCTATGTATCAGAAATCATATTCAGAATAAGCTTTATCAAGTTCAAGTTCAAGTCATTTATTCGCAAGTCATTTATTAGTATTTATTGTACAAAGACGTTATAATAAAGGTATATTAAATTTTGTTTTGTTTTGATTGTTACTTTAGTACATAAAATAAATAACTTAATTTGTGAACTATAACAAATTAATCATCCACAAAAATAATTTAAATTAAATGGCATGCATAAACAATAAAATTCTAAGGTTAAAAATGTATATCAAAATATTGTTTCAGCTTATAGAAAGTTTTAGATATTAGCCAGTAATTCATGCTGTGTTTAAATTTCATACCTCTAAAACTAATAATATTACATTAATAAATGATTAGTTGTAAATGATTATGTCAGCACTTAGCACTTATGTAAATAACATGTCTCCCAAAGGGACAAGTTTGTTAGGTTGGTTTAGCCGACTATGAAGTTTTTATGTAAGATCCGCAGTATCGATAAACTGCATTAAATATATTAAATTTAATGCAACAAAATTTACATACTAATATTCAATTTACATATTGTTATTGCAGTAACATATCACTATACTATTGTTTACAATGGGCCTTGGATATGATGGCGTGGCTCCAACTTTAAATATTACACCTATCAGGATCTTTATAGGCTTGATAACATCACATCAGCTACAATATTAATTTCGTATATTTAAAAAAAAAAACAATGTAAAACTTCTAGTATAAAAAAGAGCACTCCCTCATTTCCAGCATCAGATTTTAGTATCCCGTGTAATGATGCGCGCGTGCCTTCTCTTCGTCCATTTATCACGACCGTATTTTTACTTGTTTGCCCGTGTCGCCTGTCAGCAATCATGTCATTACAGTCCAGCTGTACCCATCACCCCGTCTATAAATTGTGACCTTCGCCGGTGGTACGGGTCGTCCGTTAAATTGACTTTTACTGTTCCTATACTTAAGATTTTTTTCTGTCTTGATCTATTTTTCAATGTGTTAATACATATTTAGAAATAGCCAATTACCGTACACAGACACACTTTTAACATTAATATTGAAGTTTTTATCAAAGTTTTTATTAGCAATGTTGATGTATGACAATGTAACAATATCATCATTCGTGTTTCTTGGTATTCTTGTCTTATTGTAATCGAGTATATACATACATAATTATGTACAGAGCCAAATTTACCTCTATCGTTACGTCTTAAATCAAATAGGTGTGGCGATTGTATTTTTTATTCTCGCTTTTTTTTTGTTGTTAATGAACGGCAACGTCTATTAATACACGAGTTGCATATATCACATCAACGAAATTCAAAAATAATTCAAGCATCATCGGAGTCATAGCTTGATCCAATATTGATACACCGGATTCTATGCCATGCAAACATGTTAAATCCGCTTTTGAGCTTTTTTCGCCTTTGTTTTTTGTTTGTGATTGGATTAGCGAACGATTGAGACTTATGAGACAATTTGACATTGTATTAAGTCATTTCTTATTTTTAGGCGGTTCTATCACCCGCCTTGGGAAAACCTAATACTGTTGTCGAAGACTTTGTACTCGTTTAATCAGAGAGATACAAGTTGCGCTATGTCAACATCTTCGGACTGTTCACTAACTGGTTTGGCGAATACATACGCGAATGTAATTTATGGTTTATTTCTTTTGTACGGTATAATCACTACTTAACTCCTCTGTTGATGCGGTGTTAATCTATTGCTCCTTAGTTATGTAACATTTTGACGCCAGGACGAGCCTTCCATAACGTTCGTAATAAAGATGGCTAGTGACACCAGAACTGTGAACACTTTTATCGCAACGAAGGTGTTAAAAGTAAATTCTCACGTTGTTGACTGTTTGTCTTGTAAAAGGCTAGTGTAAATCAGAGTAAGATAGGAGACTTCCGAGGGTGATAACAAACACATAAATATGGCGACCGCCAGCCATTGTCCAAATTTACTGTCACCGACACATTATTACTGGAGCTGTGAACCATTTGTCTATTTGTCCTTTTAAGATAATGAACGAGCTGCCTTGAAATATGAGTCTAAATTTATAAAATCCTTGACTTCTTTTAACATTATAATTATTTCGTAGTTTAATAGCAAAATCTATAGATCGATAGGCAAATTTGATTAATTTATCGAAGATAATTAATCAAAATCGCTTTGTATAATTAAGATTTCAAGAAACTTGTTAAATTTATTCGCATGCAGGTTATGTTAATATGCGCTAATTAATGTGATAAGATCTGTCAACGTTTCTATGTTATGCTTATGCTCCTACAAAATTACTTTTCCATCTACCTCTGCACCTACGTTTATCAGCGAAATTACTATGATAATAAAATTCTTCTCATTGTGCACGACAGCAATAATTTTGATAATATAAATTCTGTCCAATGTTGAAATTGACTGTAGATTTTCTATAATATCCATAATGATGCTAATAACATGTCTATTACTAGTTGTTACAGCGTTTCATTCGATTTAATAGCTGATCTAAATATCGACAATGTTATAGTTTTGTATTATTACAGAGTAGACATATAATGATTTGTTTTGGACCACACAGGGTTGTATAATTGAGACATAAGCTTTGTTGGCATTTATATCTATTTACGCTTACGTTATCAATGGTTGTGAAATTTTTGGTTACTCGTACATCGTACTCTATAAGTTAATTAAACCGTTTCGTAACGTTATTCTACATAATTTGATTAGAACATGCTCTTGTTTCAATGTACTTGTAATCATTTTATGGCGTGTCATGAAATGAGGACATACCAGTTCGGTATGTTTGAGCGATAGTTACTAATTCGATATCCGATTAATAATGCGACTGCTAAAGTTATTGCTTTGTTTGAAATATTGGTCTGGGATTTGATTAATATTTGTGGAACGCGTGTTTGCGTCCTTATTGACTAGTAATTATTGCCGCCTTCGTAATTCTGTCAAAAAGTCATAAGATGAACATAAGTAACGATGGTGATGAAATTTTGTAGAAACAACGCCAATATACATTTAGAAATTACTTAAATTAGATGATACTTATTTATGAAACTTAGTCTTACCATTTAAAAAAAATTAAAAAACCAGGCCATTTAAAAAAAACATCATATTTATGCTATAGCGTGATTTGTTACATGTAATATTGTAAATGATTAAGCTCTGGATATATTTTTATTAATATCTTATCAGCTAAATATATCTTAATTATAATTAGTAGGAGAATTACATGATGTTAAGATATTATTTAAAACTACAGATCCGAAAATATCTATAGAGATATTTGGACCAGTTTATAAATTAACTACGTCAACAAAACTATATTGCTTTATCGTTGTTTCGTTTCTTATATGTATACATATTTAGGAGTAATTCTATTTCTATTATTTGCGTAATTTGTGTTCCGTTATAAATGTTTTTGGGTACATCTTTGACGATGTTGCATCTAGTTTTATACAAAACTTTGATGTTGTCCTAAAACGCTTATTAACGATCTCAACAAATTCGCAGAAAAATATATGCAGATGAGGACATCAAATTAACAATATGACTGTATACGGCAATAGGATTAATCAAGCGGGATTAGCGTTACTCACACCGTTCACGATCAAAGTTTCGAGTAATCCGAACATAATACCCGCGGTTTATGTGTCATTGGCGCCACTGTTTGATGCTGTTAATTAATGTGGTCGCGTTGTTACGTGATGAGTTATTGTTGTGGTTTACATTATCATTGTGCATAACTTTATAAGGAGAGATGAAAATGCGGTCGTCAAAGTATTTTTAATTTGTTTGCGTCTAGTTAGTATGACATAGTTATCCAATCCAGCATTCAGCTGGGATAATGAAAAGTTTAAGTATGAAAATGTTTTTAATTGTCAGTATAATTAGTTAATTCTATTTTTCAATGTAAGACTACTAATAACTAATATTTTCTCTATCTTCTGTAAAAACAAAGTCGCTGTCCCCGACTGTCTGTATATCTAAACCATGCAGTGGATTTTGATACGGGTTATCACCGTCATTTAGGATATTTTTACGGAAGATTTGTATATACAATACACTCCATATTTTTTTTTGTATAAATAGATAAATTCCATGTTTTGTTATCATATTGACTCTACGTTTCTCATTCGTACGGACAAGGAATGGAACATATCTAATTTCCAGAGGTTTCAAAGAAATTTGGATCTTTTCAAGGTCAGGTTCAATCGGTATCTCCTAAGTCTGCTTGGTTCATCTTTGACCACATCATCGTTTACCATCAGGCAAGTTGGTCAAACGTAAAATTATACGTGTATTAAGTCGACCATATACATTGAACCCGTGCCAAGCCGGAGCAGATCGCTAGTTTACTTTTAAGCTTGTATATAAAAAATGTCTTGATATGCAAATATGTAATTTTTTACAATATATAGTTATTTCTTTTTACAGGTTTTGCGTTTGAACACAAATCACTTGATGTTGAAATAATAGTTGTATCGAATGACGTGTTGTATGATGGATATGTTTTATTATTTAAACTGATTTATGCTAAAACTTAACATAAGTTAGAAGTTTTGGTTTATTAGAAGATCATACAAGTATCCATGAGGGTAAATCTAATGTGGCAATCTAGCATAATACCTCAACAGTTATAAATTCTCTAAGTATTGATAACACAAAAGCCATTGTTTCGTATCCATTAAATCGAACATTTATGTGTGCTGTCTTACTATTGTCTTTATCTAAAGCGATAAAATTAACACCAACCGTAACCGCCTTGTACTAGTGTTATTCGCCGTTTATAGTATTGCTAACCGGCATGTTAGTATTAAGTTCCTCAATAATTACATCAGAACGATGGATTTATTTATATTTGCGGTCAGAGTGCTTTTATAACAATAACTATTTAAAATAGCTATTATCCGTTTCAATACTGTATGCAAATTGCGGCAATGTGGCTTAACCGCAAAGGAAGCAGTGTTCTAAGAAATGTAAACAATACGGTTACCTATTTGTCAAAAAAAATTAACCAGCTGTAGCATTTTTCGTAGCCAGCGTGGTGGACTTTGGGCTTACCCTCCTCACAATGATTATAGTGTGTAATATTGCTTTGCCAAATTTCGGAAAGATAAAACTCTACATAGTATAAAAACATAGTATACACAAAGTCGCTTCCCGTCGTCTGTACGCTTAGATCTTTTAAACTACGCAATGGATTTTAATGCGGTTTCTTTCAATAGACAGAGTGATTCAAGAGGAAGGTTACGTGCATATGCATCACATTAGTATCTACATTGCACCCGCGCGAAGTCGGAACGGATCTCTAGTCTGTTTATAGTTAGGCGTTAGTTAGGCATCTACAGCCGAAGTTTTAGCGAGCGGTCGGAAAGTGAACCCACCGCCGCAACCGCGCAGGACGTCCGCTTCTACTCGCGAGTTTACATATTTGCCGAATGTTTTTATACGGGTGACGGGCTAGGTGTTTGACTTGATGTTAAGTAATGGAATGGTGGAGGATGGTAAACACACCTATCTTGGTATGACACTGGCTGTAATTGAGGTTGCTGGAACACACCGTTAGGTTAGGTTAGCTTGGCAGCATATTTTCAACTAGAAGGTGATAGTTAGCCAAACGAATAGTAGAAAGTACTTTTGTCTAATTTTTGGAACTTATATCCTGAAATACATACCTGGTGTTAAGGGGTAAGTAGTGAGATATTAAATAATACTAGATTGCCTAAAAATCAATAAAGTTGTCGGGTATATTTTTTTTTTTCGTTCTTCTTGGCATCGCACTCTGTGTATTCTGCCAGTTTCAATGTTTCTGTATTTTGTGTGTAGTTTTCACTTTTTTTATCTTTATAGCCAAAATCCAGTCTTGGTCAAGTCCAGTCCGTGCCAGTCAAATCTAGTCATGCTTTAGTAAAATAGTGGCGACTTTACTATAAAGCTTCGATGGAGTTTTGGAAGCAACACGAAAAGTCATGTTTTGGAAAAAAAAAACCATGGCGCGACACGACTCTTTCCGCGTTCCCGCCGAAACTCCGGGGGTATATCAAGTACAGAATACATGTCATGTGAAGCAACGAATGACGTAGAGAAATATATAAATTTTCGCATTTATGTAAATGACGACACACTAGACTCTGCTGTAAATATTAATAAATTTGTGGCACTGAATCATACCGCATAATTGGCATAGTTTTAACGAGATGATTCCCTGTTTTGCACACGTAATGTTGGCGTGAGTCATAGTTATGGGAAGTTTGCTACGACTGTTCTTCGTATGGTGTTCCTGTGCATGAGTAATTAGTCTGTCTCATATGTTCGTCTGGTTGTACTAAAATTAATGTGAATGGGTTTATTGCCGTTGTGAGTAAAATTTGTCCATACGTCAACATTTTTATATGGAAATATATTTTTATGATGATGGTAATAGTTAACGCTTGCCAATGACTATTACGGTACTCAGAACGTTGATTGAGTGACAAAACAGAGTCTAAGGCATACTATGTGAAGCTCATTATTCCTGTAATGTCCTGCTACTATTCTTCAAATGTACACACAGTAATGTTTACACATTATTGCTTTTTTATGTAAAAGTAATAAGACGAACGAGACGTTCTTCTGATGGTAAGGTATAACGTCTGTCTATGACAATTGCGGCGGTACCCAAAACTTTGAGTAACAAAACAAAGATCAGATCATCATTTACATTTATTAATTGAATGATACCCTCTTACTGTTGAAATTCCCCATAAACGTATAAAACGTTTCCAGACCACATTCCTTGTAAAAAACGGCTGATGTGTGGACCTCGTTGTCAGCGTGTGTGTTTCCAACTAATTACAACCCGGGGTTGTTCAAGAAAAACGTGAATAGGTATTCACGTAGGTGAATAGGTATTCACGTAGGTGAATAGGTATTCCTCCTTCATCTTCAGCCACATCGTCGCTTTCCATCAGGTGAGATCGAGGCCAAACGCACACCTAATCCGTTGTTAAAAACAAAAAGAATGACCTTGGTTATATGCCATCATCTAATTATATTAACTTGTATAGCGATCCAGTATTCTCACTAGACAAATCAAAAACTTTTTCACTGTGAGTAACATGTAAATACACTTATCATCGCTTTTACTAGCTTCTCGAGAGATTCACTAAGTGCCAACAATACGTTTTAGCTGAGTAAGAAATCTAATGCTATCCTGGATTAGTAGGTAAAAAAGCTTAGTTCCGTACCCAAAGGGTAAAACGGAGGTCCAGTTTTACCGTTTATTACTAAGACTGTCCGTCTGTCAACAGGCTGTATCTCATGAACCGTGATAGATAGACAGTAGAAATTTTCACAGATGATGTATTTCTGTTGCCGCTATAACAACAAATACTAAAAAACAGAAAATCAATATTTAAGGCCCATACAACAAAGGTGATTTTTTTGCTCATTTTTGCTCGATATTGATAACGGCAACAGGTAGACGCTTGAAATATTCACTGAATATTTAGTTATATATTAACTTTTAAAATAAATAATTAAATTAAAATAAAACAAATATTTAAGGGGCTCCCATACAACAGACATGGTATTTTTGCCGTTTTTATAGATAATGGTTCGGAACCCTTCGTGCGCGAATTCCGAACCTTAAAGATTAGAACCCGACTCGCACTTGCCCGGTTTTTAGTGTTCCGTACCTCATAAGGAAAAAACGGAACCCTTATATTGTCCATCACTTTGATCCGTTTGTCAGTCTGTCTGTCAAGACCCTTTTTCTCAGGAACACGTGGACGTATTAAGCTGAAATGACATTTTTAATTAAAACAGATATTCTTCCGTCTCTTGATAACAAGGCTGCCGTCTTGGTTTATGTTAACTGTTAAAAATTCAGTTATGATATGTTAAAATTGTCCATTGCGAGCAGACTTCGCGATATTGACAAAACCGTCAGATCAGTTTCTCTATATCTGGTCTAGCGACCGAAATTCCTTACTGCTACTAATTTATATTTCCACTTATAATAAATTCATAACTAAAGCTACAACCTTTGGTTTATTATTTCATGCGGTTACATTACAAGTTTTTGTGTACCAGACTAGATGTTATTATTTTGAGGATGCTCCCGGGACCACAAAAAGTTTCCAGACTTATTTTTATGAATTACTGCCCTGTTTTTGTCCTTATTGGAAAGAACTTCGACATTTCAATGTCATATTAAAATGGGGTTGTTATAATTATCTTTCTTAACGATTCATATAAAAGATTTGTATACTTTTAATAGAAATGAGGTCACCTTTCGATGATATAATGGGATGGTTTCTAAAGGATATTTTTTGCGTGACATACCTCTATATGTTGTTACTTATTCATTGTAGCGTTTGTGATGTGTCTGCTTTTGAATTTATATAGGTTATATTTTCTGTTGGGACTTTTGTAAGGGACCCCAAATTATACGTCTGAAATGGATATAATTGGTTAGATTTATCCTCTACATGAATGGGTAATTATTTCCTATAAAAAGGTATACGAAACACACGTAAGGTATACAAAACGGTAGTGTACACGAAATGTTGATCCCAATTAAGTAAATTAAACTAGATTTCACAGAAAGAACAATAATCTGTTTAGATTATAAATACATAATATAAATAGAAATTTTGTCTTTTTGTATGCGTGTGTGTTGGTGCGAATTACCTCAGTGCCTCAAGTCGAAAGTCTTCGACCAGTGTGTGTTACCAGTGATGACTAATGGCGCTGAAACGTGGTCTCTGACTATGTGCCTTCTTAGTAAGCTTCTTCTTAGTAATCCCCTTTTAATTTTCTTTATTTAGATACCCTACTTGATAGGTTTGGTTTTTTTTATTATTTATATTTCGCGTCAAAAATCCACCATAAATCGAACATTGCATACACAATATTAATAATCACATCTTTTTCTCAACGTCCCAATTAAAATAAACAATGTCAGTTTAAAATTTAATTAAATAAAATATACATTATAATTTAAAAACAATCCCAGTAGGAGTGAGTTTCGGGACGCAATTTGTATTTAAATAAGATAAAATAACGGTAGTTCAGTGAAAAGCTAACCATACGCATCCTTCAATCCGCATGTAGTGCACGTAACTGCGATATATCTACGTAGGTACCATACCAACGCAGTATCAGATATTCTGCCGCTAAGAAGTAGTATGCAAACATTACTGTGTTCCGGTTTTAAGGGTACTGCAGCTAGCGAAATTACAGCGCTGTTGAGACTAACTATAAAAAGTCTCAAAGTAATGAGCGCCAAAGCAGCGATGTCCTTGACTTTGTTTTACTACTCAAAGTTTTGTGTGTTGCTGCAGTGGTCATGGACAGGCGTTATCTTTCACCACCAGGAGAGCGTTTCAGCATTCTCATAACTTTTACATTAAAAAAAAAAGATATCAACCGCTCATTACTCAACTTAATAATAATAAAAATATTCCATTTGCATTGCGATGCATAATTTCATTATTGTCTTTTAATATTTTGTCTTTTTAAATGTTTCCAATGTAATTAATATAACATCTTAGGATTGTCATAAACTCAAAGTTTACGACATGTGTATCAGAGAAGCAATGGTTTTTTGGTGCAAATTATGGAAAATCATAAAATCAAGTAAGAATTTTACGACGGAGCCTTGACTATAATTTAATTTTAACTTGACCTCTAATATCATACAAATTATATTAAACTCAAAAACCGAGAGAAAAACAATTTAAAATCATTAGACTTTATAGCGGGTCACCATGTATGCCACTTGAAATATTCATTTTATGATGTTAATATACCTAAATTACATTATTTTCATGGAATTAAATGACCCTGTTACAGGTTAGGTTATAATACACAATCCATAAAATGTAATGCTAAGTGTTAAAGAAATGACAGAAACGTGTTTAAATTGAGTTTTAGTTTCAAACATACAAAATACTAAAACTTAAATGTAACCGTAACGCCAAATTAATAGAAATGAAAATATGACCACAAAATCAAATAATTCGAATGGTCATAAAGTGTCATACTTCCCAACAAAGTAATATTTACATTTAAGTATTGAAATAAATTATATTGTCTACAAATTGAATGCTAAAATAATTTTGTTAGCTACTTAACGACTAAAAGGCTGGAAATGATTTCGATAAAGGTAAGGTTAGATTTAGATAGATTTCTTCTAGAACAGCGTGTTCCAATCTCGACCGCACTGTCGCTTTCTGTTTGGTGGCCAAACGTAGATCTATTTAATATAAAAAAAAGGTGAGATAACGTAGCTGACCGCATTTTGGATAAAACTGGAAAATAGAGAGAAAAACTATAAGGCGCAGCTAGTTTAAAATAATTGCGTTATGTTCCGCGATATTTTCCATAACATGTTTACGATAGTTCTAGTTTGTATACAGCTTATTAAATACCCATCCGTACTCCCACAATCATTGTGTGTCAGAGCTACTAAGGTACTGCAATCAAGTAACTCAAGTTATCGATATTTTGCTTGAGGCTATCGACTGTCGATATTTTTCAGCGCGATCAACCAAGTTAGGACTACAATATTCTATGGAAGCTTTCAGACGTTGCATTGTTGGCTATCCCAATGCATCCATTTAAATAGGGCAATTCGGCGTTTCACACTATGGTCTGAAGAAATTTATAGTATTAGTAAGTAACGTAAGTACAGTGAATAAGTTATATTAAACCTAATAGATACGACCTGTTTACAGTTTGATGACTTACATTTTTATGAGGCGATATTTCATTTTAAATAAAAATATTTTGCAAAAGTGACTTTATGCTAAGGACACGTTTTGTGAAAGAGACATTTCACGATAGGGACATAAATATTTCAATCATTTGTGAAAGAGATATTTTACTACCAGGGGCCATTTTACGAAACGGGCATTCTGCGACAAAGTCCTCGTAAATGTGTAGCTTAGTTTAGGTAGTGTGCTCTACTTATTACTTAATAGGACTATAATACATATTAAATAATTTTCTGCGTGCCTTTGCAAGTATCAAAATATGTAATATGAAAACTAAGTTGCTGTCCACGTCCGTCTGGTTGTCCGGTATCTTTTTCTAAACCACGAAACGGTTTGTGGTACAGTTTTCGCTGTCATTTGATATTCTTGTACGATCATTTTTGATTTTTTCAACTCTATAATTCAATTTTTTGTAATTGAGTTGCCAAAATAAATTGCACGCGTGCGGGCGGGTCGTTAATAATGAATAAATTATGTCGTTCTGATGAATTTAACATTTTTATGAAGTTACAATATCTATTCTATGCACTCACATATTCTTTCGACCCCGTATAATAGTATAATGTAAGTGTAGACGCCACAAATAGCCGTAAAAGTATGCAAAGAATTTCACAGAGGCTGTGAATAACTATCAAAAGTGGCTAACAACATTGCCGCCTCCACATAAATTACTTACGAACAACACTAAACCTCCATTACATTAATGTTTAATCGTTAAAATACTTTTGATAGTGCTTTAGTCCTTCGCAAAAGATAATATCTTCATTTTATACGTTTAATAAACTTTGTTGGTAATATTAATGATCCGCCCGACCTCTGCGCATAATGAAACTATAAATCTTTCAATCATTTGCTTGTTTATCGTTAGTTCCAGTTTTCATTATATCTATTACTGAGATGTTGATTCTTTCGTTGCGCTATGTACGAGTATTTTTAAAGCTCGAATCTAATGTACGTTTTTCTATAAAGATGCTCTGTCCTCGTAAATCTTTCCGATAAAAAATATATGGCAAAATTTTCACTTATTTCTGTTCACTATTAAGTTTAGTGTTTATCGGTTCTTATTATGATGTATATACTACATTATTAAAAATGTTATAAGTGTCAATAACTTCTACAATAAATAAAACCTCGGTGCACACGTGCAAACCCTAACAATGTGCTTGAGCTGCCGGTGAAGAAAAATATGGTGAGAAAACTCGGCTGGACTACCTTCAAGATGAAAATCTGCCGCCAAGCACCTAACGGTGTGTTTCGGCAGCTACACTTGGGAGCCATTTCATGCTATGTATGCTTTACCATCTTCGACCATACCGTCACTTAACATCAGGTGAGCTGTGGTCAAAAACATAGCTTGTCAACCATAAAAAAAAATGTGTCGGCAAAACGTTTTAGGTTTGTTGTTTGTATAGCGTCAACTTTTATTAGATTATTTTAGATGTAACTTTTGTTAGATGTGGTTGTTTTCTTATCCCGATTCCAGTCACTAAATTGTCTCTAAAGTCACTGTGTCACTTTTTTAACATGTCTATTTCGTTGCTCCCCGGATATGTCTGTATTTGGCTCACGTGCGACCTCTAACCTTTTCGTTGGTCCTGGGAGAGCACCTTGGGAACCTCTTGTTCCTTATCTGGAGTTGTATCAGAGTGTCGCCTATTATCTCTGTTTTGGGACACTTTGGCTCTTGTTGGTAGAAAAATACCGACATGTAACAACGCGTTGGGTTCGTACCATGATGGATGCGCGGTCGCTGCGTATGTGAGGTCTGGAGGGTCGGGAAACTAAGCTGTCAGATTTTGTCCTGTTCTGCTTGTTAACTGTAGAAATATTGAGATTAGAACATAAAAAAGCTACTATTGATTTGTATTGAGCTTGTATATTTCTTACTGTATCTATTATTTACACTTGATTAAGTTTTAATAAATTAAAAAAGTGCTCCCGTCTATTCTTAGGCTATAATTTGTTTTCCATTCCTGGTGTCCGGGAAGAGATTGCTTTTAGCGATAAAGCCGCCACTTGTGGCATTAGGTCGTAAGGTTATTTTGTTTTCTGTGCATTTTTATTTCTGGCGTGCACAATAAAGAGTATTGTCTATATGAGTAGCATGGGATAAAATATGAGAAATTCGCCATTTGTCGCGTCAGTACCTACGTCCTTCAGAATTAAGCAAGCAACGTTACCTACCATCGGTACCTATGACTAAATATATGCACGCGATTCAGTATGCAATTATATATATTGGCATATATGACTTGTAATGATTACACGAGGTTGTGACTTGTAAATTAATGAAATTAATAAAAATATATATACATACACATAATATGTGTAAATATAGATTATTTTGTAATGGAATAAATACGCGTTAATAAATCCGGAACATTCAATTATATTGTTAATTAATTAATGACATTATTAATTTGCATTAAAATTATTGAGCGGTTTATGTGTATTTTTATCATACGTCGCCGAGCCCGTAATGGTCAATGTAAATTTGAGATTTTATGGTCCATTATAAAACTCACAAATTTCTTAATTTTATTAAAAATGTTTAACGAACTTTAGAGAAATGCACTTCCGATAGGTGATATTACCATTAATTTTGTTTTAAAAACGGTTTCATTCTTTAATCAGTTCCGGTTTTCTGTCATCGTAAATTAAAGCGAGTCTCAATTACCGCAATCAATTAAAAAGCTCAGAATAATTATTTAAGTTCCTGTTTAGTGTATCATCATAAATTATTTCATATCGGACAAACTATATATTTCACACGCTTTTACTTCATAAAACAGAGCGCTACTAATAAAACATAACGCCATCTAGCCCCAAACTAAGCAAAGCGTGTACTATGAGAACCAAATAGCTGATAGAGACTTATTTATATACTTTTTTTTTGTAAATCGATACTTGTAATAAATACAGAACTCCCAAACACAAAACAAACATTTAGCGTCACATAAATGTTTGTCCTGAGTGAGAATCGAACCCACGCCCTATAGCTCTTGAAGTGGATATTACCAAATGAGCTAACAGGGCACTAAAAACATACAGGACAGTAAAATTAAAGACGTTTCGTAGAGCTTTTCACGTTTGTTTAGTTCTGTTATGAACCTGCCATTCGCGGAAAAACTATTACAAAAACCCATATAAAACCCATTATAAGCGCGCGCCCATACGCGCGCGCTTATAATAGGGTGTATAATCTATATATTCACTCCATGATAAAGGTTACAATATGATCGAATTCATAGTCAGAGTATTCGTTTTAATCAAACATTAATCTCGTATAACAATCGTAATACAATCTATTTATAAATTATAAAAACGTATATAATTCATACAAATATTCACTACTTCAACGCAAATATTCACTACACTTTTGCAACAATTCTACTCGTACGCTAAGTTGTGACATTGCTACAACACAATGTTCAGTAAATCGGACGTCGGTTCCCACCGGATTCCAACATAGAATATTGTCAAGAGGAATAATAATTGCAATGATACAGCAGCAGTACTCTAGGAGCCAATACATAACCTGGTAGCTACATAAATCTGCTACTACAGAGGGACCGCGGCAGCCAGCCGCATGAAAAATACCCGGATTAATCCCGTACCGATCTCAATACAGATAACGCTACTAGACATAAATTATATCTCACAAACCCAACACACCACTAATATTAAATAAGAAAACATGTAATTCACTATGCTACGATATGCCCCGTGTGTAATAAAATACAAATTTTTGACAGATTTTAAATAATGACGTCCGCGTTCGCCCAGGAAATGCTTAGAAAGTTCAGTATCAATTTGTTACTTTAAAGTCGCTCAGTGGTCATGTTCAATGTTGCTCGGTGAAGAATTGTGACCATTATACGATACAAACATACTCTCATAGGAGACTTAACATTGTCATGGAATATTATAATATAAAACACGAATAAGAGTTGCTAATCTTTGTCAAAGAATATTTTTGGATAAAAAGCTTTTATATATACACTAGCTTGCGCCCGCGACTTAGTCCGCTTTGATTCAAGAATTGGGTTCAGAGAAAAATGAAACATGTTGAAGCAACAAAAGAGCAATTTCATTTATTAAAAAAACTTGCGCTACCTAATTACTTAGATTAATATAAAGGTTTTCATGTAGTTAGTTTTTTTGATAATCCCACAGGGACCTATCACTTTCCCGGGATGAAAAGTATCCTATATGTTAATTTAGATAAACCATATGTGTGCCAAATTTCATCTAAATCCGTTCAGCCGTTTTTGCATGATTGAGTAACAAACATCCAAACATCTAATCTAAACATCCAACTTTACAAACTTTCACATTTATAATATTAGTAGGATTAGTAGGATATGCATTAGCCATGTAAATAAATTATTAATTTTGTATTTTGTATACAAAATTTCGTTTGTTTATTGTTGACTGTTGAAGAGTTTCTTCATCTGGAGCCAATCTTGGATGTACAATCAAGTCATGCTTATCATGGTTATCCATTGTGACCAGAAGTGAACAACGCGTCAAATTTCAACTCTGTCATATAAGACTGAAGTTTTTCTAATTCAATTTGCAAGATTTGATCTAAACCAACTATAATGTATAGTAAATCAATAGTAGTAGTAGTAGTGTAGTTAGCATATAGTAAATCGTGACAATTTCAAAAATAATTTATATCTGTGTGCTACTCTAGTTTCAATATTGTTGTATCAATGAAAATATAGTGTAGTCTATCTGACATTTTCCTTCCTTTCAAGTTTTACCATTGCTTAACAAGAATTTCCTAGAAGTACGTCTTTATCAAGCTCTATTAGATTTACGTCAAATAGGAGGCATTGAGTACAAACTCAAAACCTCTTCAGTATACTCGGTAGTTTCTTTGAATTGATATTTATGAACGGCATACAAAACTAGAAGACGTCAAACGTTGTCCAGTTATAAAGTATATTTGCGAATTGTTCCAATACAATATCACGTAGAAATTGACTTCTACAGACTATTTTTGATTTACTTTTTTTAAATTCCTTCTGTGGTGTCAATATTGTTTTTGTTGTCAATATTGAAGTATTGTATTGGAGTAAATATAGTCTTAGAGACAAGCCTTGAGCATCGTCGTATAGTTGCTAGCTTGCCGGTTTCCTACTGGATACATTTCGGAGAGAGTGTACTTGAATTGCACAATTTGGTTTTCCTTGCACCTTTCTACCGTGCGACCAGGCAAACGCGATCAAAACGTCATCCGTACATGGTGGATGTTCCCCATGTACGCACAAAGCGTTTTGATTCCACATTTTTTATTCGCACAGCGAGGTTGTGCAACTCTCTGCCAGAATCTGCGTTCTCTGTTAGATACGATATGGGTGTCTTCAAATCTAGAGTAAATAGGTTTCTTCTAGGTAAGCGTGCTCCGTCCTAGACCGTATTACTGCTTAAAATCAGTCAGAGTGGTCAAACGCGAACCTATTTTGAATAATAAAAAAAAAGTTTGTTCGCAGCATAAAAAACGTCCTATATGTTAATCCAGGCCATAAACTATATGTGTGCCAAATTTCATTCAAATCCGTTCAGTAAATTTTGCGTGAAAGAGTAACACACATCTATCCATCCTCACAAACTTTCACATTTATAATATTAGTAGGATAGGATAGTAGGGTATATTATGACGCCCGAAGACCTCTTACATGACTTACGGGCTCGTACAATGACAATGACGGTAATCTAATCCAAAATTATGATATTTTTAAAGTGAAAACTGCTTGAGCCGTGTTAAGCGATTTTTGGTAAGGCTAAAACTTCACGACGTCACCGACGTGTTTCAAATATCCACTTCTGTCGGCAGTCTCTGTGACGTCGTATTTTTTTCCAACCCAATGTAACATAAACGTAATCTCTATTCTTTACATTTTGAAGCTTAGTATAAAACACCGACATTTGTGAAGCAAAAAAATTAGGAATGTAAATTATTTAAGCAATTTGCAAACTAATTAATTAAAGTTAGCTCAACACCCCAAAATAGATATTGCATGTGATACTGCCTAAATGTCGAAAAGTAGCTACAAGGTAAAAATCACAGAATATAGTAAGACACAGAAGTATAAACAGCTTCAAAAATATTAGAAAAATGTAACCTGGAAGGGATATAATAATATAGTATTTTTTGTAATAATACATTGCTTAAATACAGGGCTATTGAGACAACCCATCAAATATTTGAAAGTAATGAGCGTCAAAGTAGCGATGTCCTGTTTTTTTAGTTAGGTACTCAAAGTTCTAAGTACTGTTGCAACGGTCATGGATAAGCGGAATCTCTTACTATCAGAAGAGCGTTTAGGAATTATTATTTCAATATAACGTATCGAATTTAAGTCTTTAAAGCCAATGCTGGCGGTATTTGTGATAAAAATGCAGTTTTTTTTTAAATCTGACTTTACTCACAGCGCCACCTGACCCCAAACTAAGCAATGCTTGCACGATAGAAGTCGGATAACTGATAGAATACCTAAATATATTTTTTTGTAAATACATACTTATAATACATACAAAACACCCAGACACAGAACAAACATTTGTTTATATCACAAAATGTATGTCGTGGGTGGGAATCGAACTCACGCCCTGAGCCAAAGGGGCTGTCTGGATTTAATTTTATTTGAGCGTTTTTTAATCGTATTTACTACTATATTGTTATACTGTTTTCGGGAGCATTTCCCTTACACCCTTGCAATGTTTATGTATATTACAATATAAACTGTGGAAGTGCAGCTTGAATCTTCACGAATTAAGCTATATTATATGGCTAAGATAGTATATTTCGAGCTTTTGCTGTGTTCTATGTGTCTCTCTGTAGTATTCCGTAACAGAGCTTCAACCAGGAACTCCGATGAGATTCCTACGAATTTGGTGAATCGTGACTTTACGCGCAATTAAATTGTTTACTCTGTGGCGCCACACGTCGCGACCACCAGTTCAATTTGTACACGATATTGGATTAAAGAACGGAATTCCGTGGAAAGACTTGTGTGCTCTGTGGACTTTGCAGTATAATCGAGTAGTATGTATTCGGTGAATTTTGGTGATGTTTGTTCTAGAATCGGAAAAGCTTCTTGGGGTTAAGGTGAACTGTGAGCTTGAGCAGAATAATGACCATGAAGATGACGTTGATTTATGTGCAATCGAGCCTGTTTATTAGCAGGATAGGATAAGTTTGGGGATATCTTTACAATTCCTCGATTTGAAGCATATTTATATTCAATGTTAAAAACTAGCTAACACTAACCTAATCAAAACGATACTAAAATAAATATTTTAATTTTATAGTATCACATGATACTAAAATAAATATTTTAACTTTATATATTTTTGGCAGCCCTGTTGGCTCTTGTTGCTTTGAGAACTATACATATACAAATATTAATTGTATGCAAAATCTTATTTTCCTCTATTTAGTTATTTTTTTTAAAACAAACAAAATATCAAATCTCGTTTTAATATTTGTACGGAACCAGTGCTTTTAAATACTAACTGGAAACAATTTTAATTACAGTTTCACGGTCAATTTCCGATTTGTTGTATGAAATAAGATTTCAAGCATTTTATTGTTATTGTTGCATGGATGTGTTTTACGCTGGGTTTTACGATAATTTTACACCAATAAATCTTTAGAGGAGACTTGAAAGACAAACTCCCATAAATTGCTAGTTGAATGCATAATTAGATGTCTTTAGAATGGCTTATTTTGCAACTTTTTAAATGGACACATTAAGGTTGATGATAGGGGTGTTTATACACTGAAGCTGTGTTCTGTCCCTTCAGGGGAAACTCTAGAGTAATTATTGAAATGCTGATGCTTCTAAACGGTAGCAGTTTTGCATAACAAGCCTTAATCACCAGTCTCCCTCGAGCTTACATTCCAAAATCAAAAGACATTTATAAAGAAAACACCGAAACCGTAAACACTGCGAAACATCAGACCACCCTTCGAAGTTATTTAAGAAAACATCCCAATAATGTGCTGGGACTCCCTAGCGCCCCCTCATGGCAAATATTAAAAGGCATTTGTTATGATGAAAACAAACATATTTCACCAAATAGTCCGGTGTCGGCAGAAATGCCTTGTAATTCCAGCACGCCCACAGATCGTGCGGTTTAGGTGTAAAAAAATCGATTACCGGTTGGCGACACGCTGCGATCGATACGTGATATTTCATCTCCATCTTGACGGCTGCCGTAGATGCTATATTTTTGTAAAATTCAATTAAATATTTTATGGTGGAATAACTGTTACCACGTATCACTTTACGTCGTATTCAAGATTTTTTTTATTGCATCAGGAAGTTGTATAAAACTGGAATGTTAGGATTGTTAGGTCTAAGTTTACACCGAAGGGTGACATTACTGTTAATTCTATATTAATTTGATCGTTCCGACGTTATAGCTTCATTTTTCTCACACGATTACGCTGTATTATCCTAAACACAAAGGTAAATGTTACTTGAAACCGAATATTATATTCACTTTGTTTACTTCCAGATTTATGGACGCGGTTGACGAGTTCTTGGGAAAAGACTGCGGTGAGTCAAATTTTTGTTTGCGCGATATGTTAACGTGGACCGTGGTTGATTACTTTCGTGGATAATGACGATTCTCGTATGCGTTCTCACATTAGCCTTGCGGTTTTCACTTCTTAGTGACCGTGCTAGCGAGGCGAACCCGCCGCGTCTCGTCGACCGCAGCAGTACGACCCGTACGTACACTCGATATGTCTAAACAACTAATGTCTACAACTGGGTGTGCTGATGTTTGTGCGCTTAACGTTGTCTCAGTAAACGAATATGTAGGTTAAATTCATGACTTGCTGCCAGCTTTAGCGTCTTCTCGCGTGGGTGAAGACGCTCTGTCGAGGTGTTAATGCACGCCCATTGCCTAATTGTATTGCTTTACGTCTTTACGAGACCACCATAAAGAGTATCGTTCGACCGAGTCTTTATAGTCACTAATCGTTATGCCATTGTGAGGTTCTCCTCAGATAAATATGGCCATACGTGTCGGTTCAGTGCATCGTGAACGCGGCAATAAAATGTTCCACAATTGAATGCCGTCGTGTTATGCAATTCATTCTGTATTGAATTAAGCCATTCAATGACATTGATAAATGATTTAGTTTCAGTCAATTCAATTTGAAGATGTCCGTGTTTTGTTTCATTTCAACTGTCTACAATAACTATATGTATGATAGATTTAAATCCATTGCAACTCAATTTGCCCGGCTCTCAATTCGGAAGAATCTGTCCGTTATCGGGCACGCTAGATACAACATACGATTTCAATTAAAAAGAGCTTCGATTTTAACGAGTATCGCGTTACGCGTTCAATTTTCTAAGAGCTCAATCTCTTCTTCCAGGCGTGTTCCGACTGATCAGTTGCCGTCGGGTTGCAAGTACTGCGAGGGCTCTCATTAGGCTGGTTTATCAATAACTCATAGCAGTCACAACTAGTAAGGCTGTGTCCGCACGTCCGAGTTTATCGGCAGCCACGCTTTTAATTACACTGACACAAATCTCAGTTATCGTTTGACTTCTCACGGTGCCGAACTCAATATTCCGAATGTTCATTAAGTTCTAATTACGAATGGGCGCCCTTGTTTGTCTTGATCACAAAAACTAGCTTTTATTAGATTACGTGGGCAGTTTCAATTAATTGTGAGCATGCGAGTATCTGGCGGCGTTTTCGGTCGGTAATGGTCGGTTATCGGTGTCGCTAAGTAGATTGAGTGAGATGTATATTATGTCGACTGGTTTGCTACGGCGCTAGCCAGATTCTTTCGCGTCTCGGGAGGTACGGCCGGGCTTTTAAAATGTTATTCATTTTAGTACGGGCAATAATTATTATTGTACATTTTATTACGATAATAGTAAGAAACGAGTTATATAGGAATTTATTAAATTAGTAGATAAAATATCCGACATGGTCGAGCGTCATGCCGTGAAGAAACACTTTAAATGCACCTGCCGTGTCATTAAACGAGAATCGATTCAATATTAGTTAAAGAGAGCTTTCTCAATTCTAATGAAAATAAGATCAGAAAATGCGGCAAACAAACAAGTATCGTGGTAGCGTGTGGTAATGCGACGATATTCGTATATCAGCGGGTATCGCGGCGGGATCGCGCACTCGTCCTGATTTACACGACAGCGCACACGATATCGCGCGGAGTACGCACGCTTCTGAGGCAGCGCCTGCCGTGGCCGTCGGCCGACTTACAGAGGGTGGCCTTAATCGACTTCTTTGCAATGATTTAAGCGCGCTTAACCACCGATTAAATTTGAAGTAGATACGCTAGTTGTGATACGCTGTTTTTTTGCGTATGTTGTTTATTTTTGGCTTCTCACTTTGTACATGCTGCCAGTGTCAAGTATTTCATACTTTCAAGTGTCTCATGATAAAATCAAGTGAAATTAGTCACGATCAAGTCCAGTTCCATGTAATTAAAGTATTGGTGACTTTAATAAAAGCTTCGAACACAAAGTTTTATTTCGAAGTTTTGAACACAGTTTGAATCGACATGTTCCACAACATAATATAAATTGCAAAAAATATAATAAAAATCGTACATGTAATCCGCTTCTGTAAGATTAAAACTACTATATTTTAAAAATGGATTGAAAAAAAAAACTGGATTTTGAGAATAATGCAGCGAGTTGATTTCTCCGCGAGCCCGTCAAAAGTCGTCGGGCGCATTTTTTCAATATTAGACTCACATTTTGGTATTGTAGATGTTTTCAGCAGAGACGAGATAAAATCTATTGTTGATCATTGCGACATTAGCAGGTTGTTATAGGTATAGATAGATAACTCTTTATTGTTCAAGCCAAGAAATAGTACAACAAAATATGTTAACAACAATCGGCGGCCTTATCGCTTAGAGCAATCTCTTCCAGGCAATCTTGGTATGGATAGGACTCGGTAAAACGACGGTAAACAATTGTTGTGCTAACTAAAGAAACACATGTGTTTACATAAATATCTACATTCGTCATATACAAATTGAAACACAGTCTTAATCAAAAGCACTTTACTGCTTTACGATACAATGTCAGCGTTGGAATTTATTTTGGAGTAAGAGCTACGTCAAAATATTTCGATCCTTATTGACACGTGTAATGTTGGGATATTAGCATATATCCCATCACTCATGCATGGATATCTCTAGTGCGCACAATAACACGGAAATCAATATAGTTATAGAATAATAGTTAAGTAACTATCATTATAAATGTTCGATGTGGAGGTTTTTGACGCGTCTCGCAGAATATGTCACATCTTCGCCAGCCGATTGATAGATGAATCATTTACCGTTCCATAGATGACTTGCCATTTATACTTTTTACAATAATAAATAACTTATGGAATTTCTTATGCAGTGTTTATGATATGGAATTGACGCTTTCAATAAAAGCGATAGATAAATATATCGTAAACTATCGATTTACATTAAGCAACGAATTCCGATAAGTGTGATTCACCATTATATGATTCGGCAGCAGCGACACCGATGGTAATTTCTCTTACGTAATTTAAAACTTATCAGGTGACTTGCGCGCCTAAATTGTTTTCTTTTTCCAAATTTTAATATTCATGATGTTACATAACAAAAGTTAAATAGTTACTGTTATCGTTTCACTTAATTTTCATTTTCGTGTAACACAATATTCTCAAAACGTCTCTTCGTGTTTACATAATTTTGGAAATGCCTTCAATATGTTATAGGGCACGAGTGTAGCATATTTCATTGTAATGAATCGAGGAAACTTCTGACTTTTGAAATACGTGTGACATAAAATCTAATGTCTTTAGAATTATGGAGCTGACGTCACAGTGGAATGAGTTCGCCGGAAATTTAGTTTGAAAGTTTGTTGATATGGACTGCTGCAAACGCAACGAGATATATCTTATATATCTCGTTGCGTTTGCAGCAGTTTTCATACTTTCCACCGGGATTCCAACTCGCAGACAAAGTTGCACTTTGTGACTGCGAACAGTCACAAATGTTGCTGAAGAATATGTTTGTCTTTATTTGGAATGATAACGCAGTTTGTGAAGTTTCGAATACCTTATGTTGTATATAAATTATTGATTTTCAAAGTTTTATTTCTTGAATCTTCATTTGCTTGAAGTTTTGTTGTACGATTTCAATATCTTTTTATTTGCATATAAAATATATTTTAGTTATTTTATATTTATCATTTTACTTATAGTTCACTACATATTAAACTATTAATTGTACAAGTTAATAAAGAATAAATAAGTAAAAAAAAAAAAAACGCATACGTTTGTCTTTTGTTTCTAATTTTTATTTTTATCTTATAGAATGTATTGAAACTAGAATGTATTGAAACAGCTTGTTTTTTTTGTCTCTGTTTTATGTGTATTTGTTGCTACAAATAAATTATTGTCATTTGTCTATGTAAGAATATTTATTTGTTTTATGAGAAATGTTTCAGTTATGTAAACAAGTGACTTTCACAAGTTTTTTTTTATTATTTGGGTAAACGGAACGTGCATAAATACAAAATACAATAATTAATCATTATAAGTCTCAATGGCAAACTGAGAATTATAAAATACATTTATGTCGAAATGATAAAAAAATCTCAGAAAATGTTAATACAATCGAAAGTGACATTGATTTCGTTTAAATTAAATGAAATCGTAATAAAAATACCAAGCCTGAGAATGCAGTTTTATTCCATGTGCACAATTAATATTCTTAAATAGCTAATCAGTCATCTGATCAACGCGTCGCCGCCCACGCGTGGCGCCGGAGATCCAAACTATGTGGAAATGTGTAGCGAGTTCCACGATAAGTACTTATGCATTTTGAACACATCGTTTTGGGTTTATAAATGTAGATTTTATGCTTCTTGAGCCTATACATTATATTGCTAGTATATTCTAGCAGTAAGTATAGATATGTATAGATACAAGTATCTAAGTATACAATGTTGGTTATAATCTAAATTTAGAACGAGTTGCTTATGTCTTCACTAAAATTGCAATTTTGTCACTGACGAATGTGGTCTATTTTATTATTGATAACATAGATCTGCAACTTGCATGAAACAGTTATTAAATAGCCTAGTCACCTTGTTAGATGAAATTATTTAAAGAGAGATAGAATGCGGCGAAGGAAACAAAACTACGCTAGTTAATTATAGGTTTATAATTCTAGCGCTCATAGCCATAAAGCTCCTTTGATTCTCTTGCAAATTACGCTGACTAACATAAAAGCGAATAGCGTCAAAGTACTTGACACAGATATCTCGAAGCTTTTCCTCATAGCAATTCTGAAAACTTGGCCTCGACAAAGCAAAACCTAGGTTAGCGTTGTCGTAACATTGTTAATAAACCGCAGTCGCGTGAATGCGTGTGGTAAAGTCCTAATAAGCCGATTACGATGTAAAAGGGTCGCGCGTAGGCGAACACGCGTATCGACAATCGACATCGATATCTCGGTGTAAAACAGTCTTGGAGAGTGGCGCTAAAGTAAGTTCATAGAGGGGAAAATTAAACAAAAAAATATAATCTAAATATTTTGTGTTAGATTGTCGACATTTTAAGAACAGATATCTTATAAAGAATAATTATATTCCTGCCCAGACTATACTAACTACCAATCGTTTGGTAATTTAAACTGGGTGATCGACTTCTAGAAATCGTAGTTATAGTTAAAAAGTTGCCATTATTAAACAATAAACATGTTTAATTTAATTTTTGATTCAATGATTTTAATTATTACCGTTATGTTGTTATACTGATGAACAACTAGAACAACAAATATTAATTACTAAATTTGACCCAAAAACATCAACAATAACAAACAAGGCTAGCTAAATAAAACCGTTTCAAAATTATTTTTTAAAAGCATCATCACGAAAATTCACTCAAAAAAGTGCCATCTATTTGACTCTACCAAATGCAACATAAAGCCAAAATAGTTCGAAACACGCAAATAAAGTGGCGCCATCTAGAATCCCCGTATAACACTAGAAATAGCTCGGTTTACTGTGGTACAGTTTTTGTGTGAGATGATATATTTGTACTAATAGATATTAAATCATCAGTGCTATTCGCTTGTTTAAGTAAATTCGTAAAGACGATTGATATCATTTCTGCTATAAGCCAGATTTTCTTTTACTTACGCTTAAAGCCTGTATTACCTAGTCTGAGACTATGGAACTCGAAACTACATATATTATTATAAGTACAGCGCAAGATTGACCTTACTGTGTATTCCAAAGTTACATTGAAAATTTAAGAGTTCAGGTACTGTAAAGTAGATATGTATATGGATGTCAGTTAGGACACAATGCTTGGGATCTTCGACAATCGATCTGCGACTGCACTATTCGTCTCAATAGCATTGCATGTACTACATGTACAGGTACTTGAAATACATGTTTGATAATAATGCTGCAATAAAGGCAGCTGTTATAAAGTTATTGAAACTAAGCGATATTTTTTTTGCAAGTGTTAATACGTTTATTGCATATCAATTGATGTCGTCGTGGTCCTAAAGTAGGTATTAGTATCCGACAGTTAAAGACTCCAAACTCCATAGCGTCATACAATAGGAATCTAAATGCCCGTAGTTGTTATATACTAATAGAGATTTGATAGAGTATCCGTATAGTAAAATTTAACGTCATTGTGCGACGACTATTGACGTCAAAGAAATTTCACGCAAACAATTGTTATGGAGAACACACATTAGAAGGTATCAAACGAGTTTTGCACACAGAAACGTTTTAGCATTTGTAAACGTTGCTAAATATTGTCAAATATTATTTTAAGATATTGTTGTTTGTTCGCGTTCTAAGTTTTCCGGCGCCCGTTCTGTTCACTCTGTGGTAGGTTCACTTACGCAATATCGATATGTTTCGTGTACATCACTATTATAATTACGTAACGCCCTCTTTTGATACCTTTTGTCTGTTTGTTCGGGCCAGTCGGTGCGGTTCCAGTGTTATGTTTATTTTCTATAAGTTTTTATTATATGTTAGATGCAGTCGCTTTCTATGCTAAGTAACAAGTGGTAACACGTATTGGGCGATTGGCTCATTGTAGTGCCTGATGCGATTTGCATGTGAATCGGGGACCGAGTGTAGGATAGTCACTTGATTGACATTTCAACCGTCAGCAGATGCCGTTTTAAAATCAGGTTTGAAGAGGCATCTGTGCACCATTATTGGTAGCTTTAATTTTTTTATTCATTAATGCTGTTTGCCTGACATAGAAAACTGGATGTGTCCAACTTTGTTTAAGGACTTCTTGAATGGCGGCATTTAATCGCGTTATTTTTTTTTTTACATGTAAACTTACATCTTGATATGAAGAGCTAATGTTAACGCATTTTGCTAGCAGTCATATATGATTGAATTTCATCTTTCAATCAAATCAATCATCTTTGGGGTGTAAGCGCGTATCAAAATACACAAACACGGAACATTTATAAGTAATCTAATGTAAAAAATTAACATATTAATATAATAAGTATATATGACACAAATTATTATTCATACATAAATGATTTATTTACAAACATTTCTACCAGATGATGAACTATTAAAAAGGCTATACACCTAATTGTTTTAAAAATAAGTTCACGCATAAGCCGTATAAAAATTGATGGCCTTGGAGGGCACGTTGTGCTATTCAGTATTGTGATATGTTTAAGTTCAAGATGCACACTGTCTTGCTAAGTATAATTAATATCACTTGATTCTATAGACGTGTTAGAGTCAGAGATAAAGAACTACTTTCTCTCATACTATGCACAATATTACCGTGAGCTCCACATTCCTAATATTATAAAACAATTGCAAGATGTTCGGTCGATGACAGGTGTCGTACTTATCGATTTGCGTTGGTATTCCATTAGTCCAGTCCGGTCCGGTGTCCGGTAGTTCAATTCCAGGCTAAGTGTTTTTACCACCTTTGACCTCACCGTCGCTCAGGTGAGCTGTGGTCAAATACCTAGCCTTTCAAACATATAAAAATGGTTTTATTAGTAATTGCAAATACCTAAAAACTTACCGTGTTTGGGCATAGGGGCATGTTTTTTTTTTTAATTATTAATTTATACTTGTATTACATTTATTACCCAATAAACATCCCATTTGTATAAATAAAAAAGTTGACCATCAACTGAATAAATCGTTAACCTGACTTTATCTCTGACTTGTACGGTAATTGCAATGTTTGTTTGTGTAATTTAATCTTGAACACAGATAATGAAGTTGCCGACGAAAGCCTCCCCTGATGGATTGCCGTAAATGTTATTGTCTTTTTGTGTGTCCCGACCGGAGTTGGCATGAATTTGCATGTGTAATGCTACAAATGCATTGCTGTTGTATAAGACACACTGCATAGCAATATTTGTTTAGAGAAATTATAAAGAGTACGGTACGCTGTGTTTAAAGGGCTGTGCTGGGTATGCAGTCCCAACATTTTCTTTATTAGCCAGATACAGTAATTTAGTTACATAATTATGTACGATAGAAGTTTCGGCAGCATAGTTGGGATGCTTCCACTCTGGAGGTTCTGGGTTCGAATCCCACGGCACGCACCTCTGTCTTTTTTAAGTTATGTGGGTATTGCCACTGATTTCAAACGGTGAAGGAAACTTACATGTCAGGAGAGTTCATAAAAAAAACTCGAAGATCTGTGAAGTCTGCGAGTGTCTGCGAGTCTGTGAATGGTTACAAAAAATAAAAATAAAATCATTTTTTTTTTTTTCAATTTGTTAACCCGCACTTGGCCATCTTGGTGGCCTGTGGCTTTATCCTTCTTACAATGAGAAGAGGTTCTCACGCCCAGCTGTGGGATAGCTTATAAAAACGGCTGATACGGATACGTTCGAATTGAGAATTAATATTTTCCACTGATGAAAAAAATTACTACAATTACTAATCGTGGGTAGATTGACAAAAATAAACAAATACCGCTAATCTCTTGTTATGCTGTACAAAAGTTAATTTTAAGTTTGTTAGCTAGTTATTGACAATTCTGTGCATTTGTAGTATTCCAGTAATGATGTGAGCGTATGCTAGAGCCGTCGTAACTCTGTCGTTTTGAAGTCTGTACTTCTACAACGCTTATTTTCATTTGATCTTTAAAGCTGAAGCATCAGTTACATAAATAAAAGTACAGTGTGTGGCATTACTCGTAGCCGGGACCGCACCGTGGGAATCTCCAATAAACTTTTTGCCTTGTTTTTGTCCCGTGCTAAGAAATGTTTTGAACGCATGTAATGTTTTTTTTTTGATGTCAACATCGAAGTGGGCGGACAGACGAATGTCAATTGAGCTGGTGATATCTTTGTTGCGAATTGATATAATGTTGAATATGTTTACATACTTTTTTAAATACAAAAAAGCGTAGTTTGCATAATGCAAATTTTAGTCATGTTGATATTTAAATGTCGGCAGGTTTAGTCGGCTGATTGTGTCAATTTATATTTGAATCTAGTTGGAAAAATAACATAGAGTTATAAGACCCTTTTGTTGCGACAAACCCTATGCATTACAACAGTGCGCATCTTCCTTGCCACTTCAAAGGTCTTCCGGAGGAAGTGTCAAACCACGGCCACGACTTCCTATGCCTCCCTCCCCGCGAGCTACCCCGTTGCACCTCCCCTTACTCCCGGTGCGAAGGGGTGCCATGTCAACGACCTCCGATGTTTGCGGTGCGATTTCACAGACACAAACAGGAGGTTTTTTGGTTTATTTTTTGGGAAACGTTTTACTTTTAGTACTTTTCGATCGGAAACTTTAGACGTTTAGTTAGAATTGGATTAGATTTTGGACGAATTAACTGGAAAGCTCGATTTAGTAATAAATTTACGATTACTATGTTAGTTACCATCGTATTAGAGAAAATTGAATGGAACTTGCGCACTTTCACTACAGTAACTTAACGTTGGCTGACAGGAATTGTGATCATTATATTTTAATGTGTTATCCACTAAAATGTTTAAAATATTTCGATTTCAAGGAAATTTTAAAGGTTTTTTTAGTGTTTTTTTTAGGTATTTGACCAAAACTTACCTGATGTTAAGTGACGGCGTGGTCAAAGATGGTAAAGCCTGGAATGGAACTGGCTCTTAATGGAGGCTACCGGAACACACCGTTAGGTGTTTGGCGACATATTTTCAACTTCAGGGTAGTAGCTAGCCAGCCGTGTACTTGAAAATACCCTACCACCATGCTATGGTTTCTTCACGATGTTTTGTCACCGGCAGCTCAAGCTTATTGTTAGGGCTTGAACTCACGCCCTTCGGCGAGTGAACCGACCGCGCTATCCGCTGAGCTATCATAGCTAATAAACTAAATTATTATGTTTTGTTATAGATTCATTGGTCGGTGTTCATTGTACGCATGGGCTGAATCGTACAGGGTATATGGTGTGTCGCTACATGAGAGACCGATTAAAAATACCAGCTGACGAGGCCATTAAAAGTTAGTACCTAATATATTTTTAATTATTTATTCATTAATTGCGCCTCCTCGTAATTTCATCCGCTACGGACAGGAACCGTGTAGTTTTTTTGGGATTAAAAGTCATAATATTATCAATATCATAAAAATAAAACGAATCCGGTTCCGCTGTCTGTTACAAATTTGAATCAAAATTTACAGAGTTTTAAGACAAAATGGAATCATAAAAAAATGACATGAGCACAATTCTGATATTACAGAAAAAAACAGCTCCTCTATAGGTACATTTGATCATGAGTAAAAAACTTCTACGCATATTTTTATAATTGACTTTTTGTTATATCTACAGTTAAGGATAACCATATTCATTGGCACTCTTTCCTTAACTGTAAATATAAACTCTGTTGTCCCTCATTCTTCAAACTAACAGTCGTAATTGTTTCAGGATTCGAAAAAGCTCGCGGCTACGAGATAGAGAGAGAAATCTACTCAGCCAGTCTGTTAGATAAAAGTCTAACTCGTCCCGATTTTGGTAAGGAAACTGTTATTAAACCGATTGATAACGTAAATGGAGTAAAATCCTCTAAACATGACTATGATAGACATGCCAACGTTAACCAAAATCAACGTTATAAAGATCATGATAGATATTACAGTGATAGGTATGGAAGCAACAATAGTTATAGTAACGAAAGGAATGGTAGCAGATACTATCATGACAATGGCGATCGAAGCAAACAGAATGACGACCTCTCCTGGAGAAGCAGAGATGAAGCTAGCAGTCATAGGTATGGAAGCAACAATAGGTATAGTACTGAAAGGAATGGTAGCAGGTACTATCATGACAATGGCGATCGAAGCAAACAGAATGACGACCTCACCTGGAGAAGCAGAGATGAAGCTAGCAATCATAGTAGTAGTCTTTATAGCAGTCATAACAGTCAGGTCTCTAAGAGAAGCATCAGATCTGTCAGTAGTGACAGTTCGGATAGGTCGTCTCCAGAAAGATCCAATTATAGTTACAAACACGATTATTGACGAAGGTTTAATACGATTAGGGAATTATAGAAAGTACTTCCATAAAAATCGAAAAAAAAAGGCAAAAGAATCTATATTGCTAATGCTAAGTACGCGTATTTCATAGTACTGTGTTGTTGCCGCGGCCGTGGCAAACGTCTCAAGTGATGTGACTTCAAATGATTCAAAAATAGTAGGAGTATATTACAACAACACGAGTACAAGTATAGTTATAGATCTCATTGATAAATAATTGTAATAGGTCATTTATTATATTTATGAGTATCATCATCATCATCATCATCTCAGCCGTAGGACGTCCACTGCTGGACATAGGCCTCCCCCATTGACTTCCACAAAGACCGGTTAGAAGCGGCTCGCATCCAGCGTGTTCCTGCGGTCTTTATGAGGTCGTCTGTCCACCTTGTGGGTGGACGTCCTACGCTGCGCTTGCCGGTCCGTGGTCTCCACTCCAGAACTTTGCAGCCCCATCGGCCATCAGTTCTGCGTGCTATGTGCCCTGCCCACTGCCACTTCAACTTGCTAATCCGCTGGGCTATGTCGGCTACTTTAGTTCGTCTACGGATCTCCTCATTTCTGATTCGATCTCGTAGGGAAACTCCGAGCATAGCCCTCTCCATAGCTCGTTGTGCGACTTTGAGCTTATCTAGAAAGCACATAGTCAGAGACCACGTTTCAGCACCATAAGTCATCACTGGTAACACACATTGGTCGAAGACTTTCGACTTGAGGCACTGAGGTATATCAGACGTAAAAACGTTGCGCAGTTTTCCGAACGCTGCCCAGCCGAGTTGGATTCGACGACTGACCTCTTTCTTGAAGTTGGACCTACCTAGTTGGACTGCTTGTCCTAGGTAAATGTATGAGTCAACAACTTCAAGAACCGAGCTCCCAACTGATATTGGGGTGGGCACAACATGGGTATTCGACATCACCTTTGTCTTATCCATGTTCATTTTAAGGCCCACCCGTTGGGAAACTCGATTGAGGTCTTCGAGCATCGTGCCGAGATCTTCCATCGACTCTGCCATGACCACGATATCGTCGGCAAATCGAAGGTGAGTGATGTATTCGCCGTTTATATTGATGCCGAATCCTTTCCATTCCAGGAGCTTGAAGGCATCTTCCATTGTGGCAGTAAACAGTTTCGGAGATATGACGTCTCCCTGTCTTACGCCTCTTTTCAATGGAATAGCCTTCGAAGTCTGCTCCTGTACTCGGACTGACATTGTGGCGTTATTATACAAACACTTCAACACTTCGATATACCGATAGTCAATATGGCATCGTTGGAGAGACTCAACTACCGCCCATGTCTCGATCGAATCAAAGGCTTTCTCATAGTCCACAAACGCTAAACATAGTGGCAAATTATACTCTTCGGTCTTCTGTATAATTTGCCGTAGCGTGTGGATGTGGTCTATGGTACTGTAACCTTTTCGGAAACCGGCTTGTTCGGAAGGCTGAAAGTCATCGAACCTGCGACTGAGACGGTTCGTAATGACCCTTGAAAACAGCTTATAAACATGGCTCAGAAGCGAGATGGGTCTATAATTCTTCAATAAGGTATTGTCACCTTTTTTAAAGAACAGCACCACCACGCCTCTGTTCCATGCCTCTGGCGTGACTCCTTCGAGTACGACGGAATTAAAGAGCCTCTGAAGGACTCTAAGTACCGGTGTTCCACCCGCTTTCAGAAGCTCTGATGTGATTCCGTCATCTCCAGGCGCCTTATTGTTCCTTAGCTGTTTCAGGGCCATTCTAATCTCGTACAGGCTGATGTCCGGGATATCTTCGGTATAATGTCGGCTCAGCTTGGCTCTTGGGTCTTTGGCCGCGCTGTTAACAGGCTCAGCGACCGTAGCGTATAACTGTCCATAAAACCTTTCGACCTCCTCTAATACCTCTGCTTTGGTCGACGCTATACTGCCATCTTCTCTTTTCAGCTTCGTCAGCTGGCTTTGCCCAATAGATAAGTCTCTCACGAACACTTTGGAGCCTTTATTCCGCTCTATCGTATCTTTAACTTTATTAGTGTTAAAGATACGTATGTCGTGCCGCAAGGACTTAGATATCTGTCTATTGAGCTGCCTATATGACTCTGCATCACTAGAAGATTGCAGTCTCAACGAGCGTCGTTCAGCCATGAGGTCTAGAGTATGGTCAGACAGTTTGTGAGGTCTATTTGTACGGCGGGGTCTAAAAAACTTAGAGCCCACCGTATGGACAGTTTCTGCGAACCTGTTATTGATCTCGTCCACCGTAGCAAGATTCTCTAGGCAATCGAAGCGATTGGAGAGTTCGAGTTGAAAGCTTTCGGGGTTTTGTATATGGGCGCGAGTAGGTCGGAGCGTGGACTTCATCAAGCGTGACCTTTCAAGCTTGACGTTAATATTCAATGAGCCTCTTACCAGTCGGTGATCACTACCGGTTTTCACCCTGTGAATCACGGAGACATCATTGAATATCCGTCTTTTGTTGGTCATGATGAAGTCTATCTCATTTCTCGTAGAACCATCGGGACTCATCCAGGTCCATTTCCTGTGAGGCGGCTTCTTAAAGAAAGAGTTCATCATAAAGAGGTCCTCTTTCTCCAGAAAGTCGGCCAGCCTCTGTCCCCTAGGGTTCCGTTGCCCATATCCAAATTGCCCCACTCTCAGCTCATCATCGCTCTTCATACCTAGCTTTGCGTTGAAGTCCCCCATAACAACAGTGAAGTGGGTCTCGGAGGTATGTATGGCTCTACTTATGTCCTCATACATGCTCTCCACTTCATCATCTGGGTGTGACGAGGTAGGTGCGTACACCTGAATGACCTTCAGCGAATATCTTTTGGATATTCTGAGTATTAGGTATACGACCCTGCTCGAAACACTTCCGATGGTAATAATGTTGTTAGTGAGGGACTTGTGGACGAGAAAGCCGACACCACCTTGTGACTGTTGGTCACCCTCCCGGTAATAGAGTAGGTTACCCGATTTCAAGATTATCGAGTCCTCGCCCTCTCTCCGGACTTCAGATAATCCCAAAATATCCCAACGTAACCTACCCATTTCTTCTTCCAGCTCAGCAATCTTTTCGTCTGTCCTCAAAGTGCGTATGTTGTGTGTTACCAGGGCCAGTCTTCGTTGGGGGTGGTAGCCGGGCGTCTGCCGGGGATTCTTAGCTCCCCCTGCTCCGCCGTTACCATGGCCGCTACCGTAGCCAGGAATAGCGAAGCTGCCGGGGACTGGGGGCCTGGTCTTCATTGTATTTATCATAGGGGGGGATTTTGCCAATACTCGCCACGCTTGGCAAACGGGTTGGCGAGCGCAGTTGTGTGTAGTACGCGGACGACGCTGCTGCCCATCTTCCGGATGACATCCCTTAGCCGACTTTTACGGCAACCACGGGTAGAGAGGGTGGGGTACTATTCTTACGCCGGCACCACCACGGCAGATATTTATGAGTATATATGACTTAAAATATTTATTATTCCACAGGAATGTAAAATTGTATTTTACCTATATATTCTGAGATAGTCTGATAACTAATTGGAATAGTAAATTTAAATAATTTTGTTACTACCAATAAAATAATTAATATTAACCTACTTAATATGTCTTGCATAATAATTTTATTTGCAATAGTAGCATAATTACTTATTAACTATAGACTTTTTTAATATATTTTACAATTTCATAAATAAATTTGTATAAAAATTGAAAAAGAGAAGTAATCATACAATAGTGTCAATGCTTGGAGCAGCGGTTATGTTTTAATGGTATATTTTTATATAGGTCAGTTTTTCATAGCACTTATTCGCTATGATGTTTTTTTTTTTAAATAATGAAGTACTATTTTACTATTCTGAAATGTTTGTAAATTTGGTTACTTACTTATATTGTTTGTTTAGATGATATTTTGGTTGTGTTATTTCGGCTCCACAATCGACGTTAGTAAATTTTATTTTTTAGTAATTTTATTTATTACTCATCTTAATTTATTAACTGGCGTTGTTGTCATAATAATGTACTTTGTGTTATGGATGAACTATTTTTTTTTGTTAAAAATAACAAATAAAGACATTTTTGGATATATACTGTTTTAATTTATCACAAATATTAATAATTCTTAAAAATAAAATATTTGTTGTACAATCTATGTTCTGAGATGTGGTAAAATTTATTTAGGATAATTCATTTATTTGTTACTCAACTACAATAATTTTGTTACATTTATTTCTCTTATATATTATACTAGCGACCCAGCTCGGCTTTGCACGGGTGCAATGGTAGCTACTAATGTGGTGCATATACATATAAACCTTCCTCTTGAATCACTCTATTTATTGATGGAAACTGCATTAAAATGCGTTGCATAGTTTAAAAGGGTTAAGCGTACAGGCGGCGGAAAACGATTTTGTTTTATGCTATGTAGAGACTATGTATATTTATTGTTATAGATAGATGTTGTTCTTCATTTCATTAAAATTATATTTTATTATCTTTTTCTTCTTCGTTATCTCTATAAATAAAAATGAATCGCCAAATGCTTTGCTCGAGATCGGCTCGACCAATTCGTCTTGTTTTTAGTTAAGGAAGGTTCTTATAGAGAGAAAAACTGAAAAATTTGAATTATATTATTTTTTATTAGACTACGACAGGCCAATAACTTTAGACAGTATGAAGTCAGTCAGGGCAGCTAGTTTTATATAAAAGTACCTGGATGACCGTTTTTTTTTTTGGTAAACTTTCTGACAAGTTAACAATTTTTTCTATTTTATCGAGGTTCAGATATTCATGAGAACAAGTCTTATTATAGTCCAAACTAGTGGCTCACGTATAGATGCGGTTGTTACGTGGTCGATCCTATCTCACACTGTATATGCGTTTGTATGTCTGTAGATTGGTGCTTGTGACTCAGGTCTATATCTGTCAGTTTTATTTTTTAATAAGTATCCGTAACCTACGAGAATGTATGAAAACGCCGATGAAAGTAAACGAAGCGAAAGATGTGTGTGTCTGAAGACCTTGAGTGTAAATGAATTGTGTCTGCCTACTCAAACGGAACAAATAGTGTGAGTATTGAGTATGTACGTGTTTATTAATTAGTCTATGGTCTTGATATAAAAATCTAACTTGATGTGCTCTTTAATCTCTTAACATCAGAATGTTGGAACTGATTTATCTAAACGCGTATTATTTAACTGGAAATAAAAATAATTTCCTATTAAAATTAATTTGATTCATTTCAGACAACAATGTGTTTTTTATCTATATTTAATAAAATTTGAAAAATTGATAAGAAAGTTTTATAAAATCGGAAGGTATCAAGAAAGTATAGAATATTATTTTTTTGAATTGTGATTCATATATTAGGAAAATTTTATTCAAAACTGCATTTAGATTTTTTACTACTAGAACCTAGAGTATACTAAACTAGTTTAAAATTAATGGAGATCGTTCAATGTATCTAAAAGCAGCAAGCACAATTTTTAAGAAAATAAAACCGACTTAAAACTGGAAACTAAAAAGTAAAAGGTTCCCCTCGATTTCTCTGGGATGACATCATGGTTATGGTTTTCTTATCATCAAAATCGGTTCATAAACGACGAAGTTATTCGTGAACAAACATTAAAAAAACGGTCGAATTGAGAAACCTCCTGTTTTTGAAGTCGGTTAAAAAGGCCTGTAGATAGTGTAAACTAACCCTAATTCCGGGGAATTTGCCTGGATTCCTGAAAATGGAGGCTGATAAAAGTGAAAAAAAAAAAAACTTGACATTTGTTATAATCACATCACACACAAATCATCAGCCATAGTACGTCCACTGCTGGACATAGGCCTCCTCCTGGGGGGTTTGCCAATACTCGCCACGCTTGGCAGACGGATTGGCGAACGCAGTTAAGTGTGATTGTTCAAGGATGACGCTGCTGCCCATTTTCCGGATGATATCCCTTAGCCGACTCTTACCGCAACCACGGGTAGAGAGGATCCCCACCCTACGCCGATTACTATTCTTACGCCGGCACCACCACGGCACGGTTGTCATAATATATATCACGGGCGTCGAAACCACGTCCTACAACTCATGAAGTAGATCTACTATCAAATGTAAACACGATAATCAAATATTTAACATTAACTTCTTGTAGAGTTACACGAGTTTGAATTTAGTTTATTCTTTAAATTCAAGACTGAAGTTGAATTTTTCTCTGTTGATACAGAGGCGGATTGGAATGACAGCCAACGCAGTTACAAACATATAAATTCTGGTGAAACAAGAAACTTGCATGAGAGTGAACCCAGAAACAGGTATGAACATCAATCGAGAATTAACACTGACAATCAAATAAGAAACAATGATAATCAAAATGTAAGTACGAACGCAACCTTGTCAAGAAAAAGGAAAAGATATAAGAAGAAAAATAAGAAAGAATTCGTAGCTAAACCTCAGGAAAATGAAGTCAAAATACAGGGGAGACGAGCAATGTCTCAGGAACCTAAAGTGAAACATAAGAAAATAAATTACAATTATTATCAATAAAATATTAGGGTTCCGTTAAAACACGGATAATGTGCTCACAATAACGTGTTCAAATTAATAATGTAAGAAAATCCTTCTTGACAAAAGATTAATTCAGCAGAATGTCAAGAATGTTGTCTGTCATACAGACAACTTAACCATACCTAGTAATAGGATTGCAGTAAACATTTCATAATTTCTAATACATACTTATATTCGTAGGTTAACTTAAACATATTTTTGTAACGATTAATTGATAGAAATGTTCAGTAATAACGTTACACAAACACTAATTACCTTTCTTGTTTTCGGAAGGCTTTCCATTAAACCCAGTTTAACTTGTCTACGTTTTATTAGCTTACTAAGATATATATATATATATATAGTTTAGTTAAGAAAGTTTTTGTATCTAAAGAAAATGCTGATAAAATCACGTTGTTTTGTTGTTTCATAAAAATAAGTTCATTTTCCCTACACTATTTGATGCACTCAAGATTGCGTTTACGAAATCTTTCGTGGAAGAATTTGAGTTACTAAATTTATCTTAGCGTATTTTACGATAATTGTACCCAAATTTTATGACTGTAAGATAAATCTTTAAAGACAAATACGTGACGGGTCCAACGATAATATTTTCCGTGACGTTTTCGCAGCAATTATTTTTTTACTTAGTTGGCATCGTAAACTAAGTTGGATTTCCAGTCGGTGCTTTAATGTTTCCCGAACAGAGGTAGACAAAAGATAGTAGAAAGGTGGAATGTTAGGTGGCTCGATCCACATAGAGATGTATGCG
Source organism: Biston stratarius (assembly GCA_950106695.1). Taxonomy (NCBI): domain Eukaryota; kingdom Metazoa; phylum Arthropoda; class Insecta; order Lepidoptera; family Geometridae; genus Biston; species Biston stratarius. The sequence continues at coordinate 38,545,429 of OX467106.1, read as the reverse complement.
AAACTTTGTATAGTTTTTGTTTGTTTGTAAGTAGAAATTTATTATTATTAATTATTTAATACTTTATTGCAAACTTATAAAATAATATGTATAAAAGAAGGACTTAATGCATTTTCTCCCAGCCATCCTCAAATATGAGATGTGGTTGTAGGCGCGCATCGAAACGAATGTATTTATACATATGTGTAAATAAATATACACATATATAGCAAAGAAATAAATAATGCAACTAAACAAATATTTATGCATTCTATAATTATCTGAAAATTGGTCGATATACTATAATTTTGATGTTAGTGTGTTTCATTTTCTTGACCCTACAACCACAGTGACGTATTGCTTAGCTTTAGCTCAGTGCTTGTTTTGATTTGAGTTGTCGTAAATGAAAACAAGCTTTATTTCAACGATAGAAGATTTAGATAATTACGTTTATCAGTACCTACTTTTGTATATGAATTTCAATTTAAACACAGACTTAGTTTACAATTCCTCATGAACTTTGTATTGGACCCTATATTCATGTTTGTAAATCTACGCTCACGGAATAAATCATAAATCATATTTATTGATAACGGGTGTTACAAGTCAGTAAAATTGGATGATAATTAAAATTCAATAGTTAAAATAATATAAAAAGATGTCATAAAAAATAAAAATAATGATAATAATAATAATTAAAAAATGTCAAAACTCACAAAATTCATGGTAGCTGTAAAACGTGTGCTCGACAAGCCAGCGTTTCAGTCGTGACTTAATATAGGTGTACTAAGCTGAAAGAGGGACATTACACTTATTTTTATGAACATCTTTTACTATGTACACAACTCTGAAATCTTGAGTGAAAAACAGCTGCTCCATACACTTGATCAAGGGTCAACGAACTTTTTCTGTAGAACAGATTTTTTTCACGATTTCAGAGTTGTGTTCCTAGTAAAATTTGTTCAGTTCGGCTTAGTGTACTTAAACTTATCACCCTGTAAGATTTTATTTATATACTGTGTTTGTTATTGATACTGAATTATATATTTTAGAAATATTAAATTTAGTAGTGTGCGCCATACTTATAAACGATGCTTAAGTTAGCTTATGATTAAAATGGCCCGTCTCGTACTCATTGTGACGTTTTTCGTCAGCGATAAAGATAATTTCATACGTTGATTAACTTTAAGCGAAGATTTAAGTCACATCTGTATATAATATACTAAATTACTTACTAGAATTAAGTTTGTTAAATCACAAAATGTGAAAAAAAATGATTGTGCAAAAATGAGAATGTGTAATTTTTTTTAAATTTCATTTTATGTTTTTTCTAGTAACCAATCTCGCAACTTATTTTTAAATAAAGGCAATGTTAACTAGGCTAACTTATTTTCGAATTTATCGTAAGTCAAGTAAGCAATTAATGTCAAATCAGTTGTCAAGTCAAGCACGTAACCTATCCTATATAAAACTGCAACATGTTAAATTAACTGCACCAATGAAATAGACTACGCTTTAAAATTGTCTGCTACAGTATCTCACAAATCGATATTTACAAACATCCAAGAAAAAAACCTACATATGTTGCCCGTACCTAAATTATTATTGCTCTAGGACTAGTAACACTGAACGATACTGACATGGAAACGCCCGAAGTGTTGCTACTGATTTATCTGCTACCGATACATTCGTGGCTCTCGCCGCTTTATTGCTCTATTGTTGGACCCTCAGGCGTATGTTCTGAACACATGACACAGTATTGATAGTATGGACAAGAGTGATATTGTAGGAAATAATTTACAGGGATTTTTACTTACCGGTACACAGATACAAAATAAGTAAAGAAATATTAAAACAGATATTCACTTGGTGGTGGTATAGATTCACTTGGTGGTAGATCTCCTTAGCTTGAGGTCGTCTAGGTAGGTACCACCGCAGTACCAGATATTCTGCCGCTAAGCAGTAGTGTGTAAACATTACTGTGTTCCGGTTTGAAGGGTACTGCAGCTAGCGAAATTACTGGGCTGTTGAGACTAACCATCTAGTCTCAAAGTAATGAGCGCCAAGGCAGCGATGCTCTGGACTTTGTTTTACTATTCAAAGTTCTGTATATCGCTGGTCATGGACAGGCGTTATCTCTTAACATCAGGAGAGCGTCTCGTTCGGCTCATTATTGTTACATAAAAAAAAAAGATAATTGTTTGATTCAGGCGTTACTTTGCGGAAGTTCATTTTGAGTGTTCAAAGTATATATTTAGTTTACTTCCGCTTAACAGTCGTTTCAGTTAAAACAGTGACGAGGATTTAAATTTAACTAACTTGACATAATTTTAAACATGTAAATTATAAAAAAATTCAAAAACCCCGACACATTTTGCGTGGTGGTAGGGTACTTTCTAGTACTCGGCTGGCTAGCCACCACCTTCAAGTTGAAAATCTGCCGCCATGTAGTCAAACACCAAGCCTGTCAGCCATAAAAAAAAACCACCTAGGACCACCTGCCGGTATCACTGCATGCTGTTCAAGTAAGTATTAGTGTCAGCTTCTACCAGGTGGATCATACAACTGCCGAGCAGCACCGAGTTAATTTTCAGATTTCTTATTGTTTTTTTTCTAATAAAAAGTTTGTGAGAGATTAATTTTCGAAATGATTACAGAAACACACAGTCAATTTCGCTTAATATTATGAAAAACAAAAGATTGTAAAGAAAATGTACAAAATACGGCCTGAATTCTTGAGCGGTCTGTTGAAAAACTGCCCATACTGTTAATTCGTCTGTCATAGGCGAGTGTTATGAGAACTCAGAGTAATTTACCTGCAACTGCTGTGTATTGTAACTTGTTTCTGGCGACAATCGTAATGAATCGCAACGTATGTGTGACCCACGACTCCATCTCAACACGACGTCTTTTGAGTTGTGTAGTGCTTTAACCAGAGATATTTTGTAAGTACTAAATGTCATGTAGGTAAGGTATGTTGATGTATATACATATGTGTTAGGGCAGGAGTGATTCGAAGGCAATGGAGCGAAAGTTTTTTTTTTTTATGGCTGACTGGCTATGTCTTTGACCACAGCTCACCTGATGTTAAGTGACGTTGTGGTCGAAAATGGTAAAGCACACCTAGCATGGAATGGAACTGGCTCTCAAGCGAGGATGCCGGAACACACCGTTAGATGCTTGGCGGCAGATTTTCATCTTGAGAGTGGTAGCTAGCCAGCCGAGTACTAGATAGTACCCTACCACCACGCTATGGTTTACTCACGATGTTTTCCTTCACCGGCGGCTCAAGCTCATTGTTGGGGTTTGAACCCACGCCCTTCGGCATGCGAACCTACCGCGCTAACCACTGAACCATCATCGCTACAAAAAGAGCGCTAATTGAGCGTTATTCAAAATGAATTTCTCATTCGCTACCAAGTATATATGAATACGACGCGTCGGTGCAGTGTGGGCGTTGTTAATTATTAAAACAAGGAATATGCCCCCGCAAATTTCATGACTCTAGGACCGACAATTTAGACTGTATTTTAAATGAAAGTCAATGATCAGTAAGTATAAGAACTTAATTTTGTGTTTACATACGTTTCTGTCACGATTATATCTCACGCGCACTACGTAGGTGATTGATGATAACGATCGTTTTTCAAATCTCATAAAAATGACAAGGTCTTCAACGGTTATTATCACTAACTCTAATGCATATATGCAATACTAAAACGCGAACTGAATAACAGCGATTTCACGACCGACCCTCGAAGGACGTAAATTAGCCGCTTTGTTAACTCCTAATAAAATCTTACATCTTAATGGTTTTATCTCATATTTTTGTTTCGGATCTTAACTACCTGGCTTCCGTCACGCTGTCAGGGCGTATTTCACGAGGTCCTACGGTTTGACTGACGTGGATGACCATTTAATTTATGTCGCATAGACCATCGCGTTTCATTTTAATGTGCTCGTTAGTTTTGGTGACAGTTGGTGACGCTTAGGGCGCCATTTCGATTGTTATCTGTGGCGGTACTTTCATTATCTGTGGGTCACACAGAATAGATGATAGTAGACTTAGTAAAACGTGTTCTGATTTTGTGATCAGAATCGATATTTTTTTGTGCAGTACTTAATTCTATTTGTATTGCCTCTAGGTCAGTTCTTGGTATTTTTGTTTTAATAGCTTGAAATACTAATATAAATAAATAATATATATATAAATTGGATAAGCTAAGGAGCAGATTACGTAGATAATTATAATTAAATAACTTTAACTGTAACTTTAACTGTAACTGTAACTTTAACTGTAATCCGGAAGATGGGCAGCAGCGTCTTCTTTTAAATAACCTCACCCAACTGCGCTCGCCAACCCGCCTGCCAAGCGTGGCGAGTATGGGCAAAACCCCCCAATGAATAGTTCTAAAAAGACCAGGCCCCCAGTCCCCGGCAGCTCCACTAGTCCTGGTTTAGGTAGCGGCCACGGTAACGGTGGAGCAGGGGGTGCTAAGAATCCCCGGCAGACGCCCGGCTACCACCCCCAACGACGACTGGCCCTGGTAACACACAACATACGCACTTTGAGGACAGACGAGAAGATTGTTGAGCTGGAAGAGGAAATGAGTAGGTTACATTGGGATATTTTGGGGTTATCTGAAGTCCGGAGAGAGGGCGAGGACACGATAACCCTGAAGTCGGGTAACCTATTCTATTACCGGGAGGGCGACCAACAGTCCCAAGGTGGTGTCGGTTTTCTCGTCCACAAGTCCCTCACTAACAACATTATTAGCATCGGAAGTGTTTCGAGCAGGGTCATATACCTAATACTCAGAATATCCAAAAGATATTCGCTGAAGGTCATTCAGGTGTATGCACCGACCTCGTCACACCCAGATGATGAAGTAGAGAGTATGTATGAGGACGTAAGTAGGGCCATACATACCTCCGAAACCCACTTCACTGTTGTTATGGGGGACTTCAACGCAAAGATGGGCATGAAGAGCGATGATGAGTTGAGAGTGGGGCAATTTGGATATGGGCAACGGAACCCTAGGGGACAGAGGCTGGCCGACTTTCTGGAGAAAGAGGGCCTCTTTATGATGAACTCTTTCTTTCAGAAGCCGCCTCACAGGAAATGGACCTGGATGAGTCCCGATGGTTCTACGAGAAACGAGATAGACTTCATCATGACCAACAAAAGACGGATATTCAATGATGTCTCTGTGATTCACAGGGTGAAAACCGGTAGTGATCACCGACTGGTAAGAGGCTCATTGAATATTAACGTCAAGCTTGAAAGGTCACGCTTGATGAAGTCCACGCTCCGACCTACTCGCGCCCATATACAAAACCCCGAAAGCTTTCAACTCGAACTTTCCAATCGCTTCGATTGCCTAGAGAATCTTGCCACGGTGGACGAGATCAATAACAGGCTCGTAGAAACTGTCCATGCGGTGGGCTCTAAGTTTTTTAGACCCCGTCGTACAAATAGACCTCAAAAACTATCCGACCATACTCTAGACCTCATGGCTGAACGACGCTCGTTACGACTACAGTCTTCCTATGATGCAGAGTCATATAGGCTGCTCAATAGACAGATATCGAAATCCTTGCGACACGACATACGTATCTTTAATACTAATCGTATTAAAGAGACGATAGAGCGGAAAAAAGGCTCCAAAGTGTTCGCAAGAGACATGTCTATTGGGCAAAGTCGGTTGACGAAGCTGAAGAGAGAAGATGGTAGTATAGCGTCGACCAAAGCAGAGGTATTAGAGGAGGTCGAAAGGTTTTATGGACGGTTATACACCTCGGTAGCTGAGCCTGTTAGCAGCGCGGCCAAAGACCCAAGAGCCAAGCTGACCCGGCACTATACCGAAGATATTCCGGACATCAGCCTGTACGAGATTAGAATGGCCCTGAAACAGCTTAAGAACAACAAGGCGCCGGGTGATGACGGAATCACATCGGAGCTTCTGAAAGCGGGTGGAACACCGGTACTTAAAGTCCTTCAGAAGCTCTTTAATTCCGTCTTACTCGAAGGTGTAACGCCAGAAGCATGGAACAGAGGCGTGGTGGTGCTGTTCTTCAAGAAAGGTGACAACACTCTATTGAAGAATTATAGACCCATCTCGCTTCTGAGCCATGTTTATAAGTTGTTTTCAAGGGTCATTACGAACCGTCTCAGTCGCAGGTTCGATGACTTCCAGCCTTCCGAACAAGCCGGTTTCCGTAAAGGTTACAGTACCATAGACCACATCCATACGCTAAGGCAAATTATACAGAAGACCGAAGAGTATAATTTGCCTCTATGTCTAGCGTTTGTGGACTATGAGAAAGCCTTTGATTCGATCGAGACATGGGCGGTGGTTGAGTCTCTCCAACGATGCCATATTGACTATCGGTATATCGAAGTGTTGAAGTGTTTGTATAATAACGCTACTATGTCGGTCCAAGTACAGGAGCAGACTTCGAAGGCGATTCCACTGAAAAGAGGCGTAAGACAGGGAGATGTTATATCTCCGAAACTGTTTACTGCCACAGTGGAAGACGCCTTCAAGCTCCTGGAATGGAAAGGATTCGGCATCAATATTAATGGCGAATACATCACTCACCTTCGATTTGCCGACGATATAGTGGTCATGGCAGAGTCGTCGGAGGAACTCAGCACAATGCTCGAAGACCTCAATCGAGTTTCTCAACGGGTGGGTCTTAAAATGAACATGGACAAAACGAAGGTAATGTTGAATGCCCATGTTGTGCCCACCCCAATATCAGTTGGGAGCTCGGTTCTTGAAGTTGTTGACAAGTACATTTACCTAGGACAAGCAGTCCAATTAGGTAGGTCCAACTTCGAGAAAGAGGTCAATCGTCGAATCCAACTCGGCTGGGCAGCGTTCGGAAAACTGCGCAGCGTTTTCTCGTCCGAATTACCTCAGTGCCTCAAGTCGAAAGTCTTCGACCAGTGTGTGTTACCAGTGATGACTTATGGCGCCGAAACGTGGTCTCTGACTATGTGCCTTCTTAGTAAGCTCAAAGTAGCACAACGAGCTATGGAGAGGGCTATGCTCGGAGTTTCCCTACGAGATCGAATCAGAAATGAGGAGATCCGTAGGCGAACTAAAGTAGCCGACATAGCCCAGCGGATTAGCAAGTTGAAGTGGCAGTGGGCAGGGCACATAGCACGCAGAACCGATGGCCGATGGGGCTGCAAAGTTCTAGAGTGGAGACCACGGACCGGCAAGCGCAGCGTAGGACGTCCACCCACAAGGTGGACAGACGACCTAATAAAGACCGCAGGAACGCGCTGGATGCGAGCCGCTTCCAACCGGTCTTTATGGAAGTCAATGGGGGAGGCCTATGTCCAGCAGTGGACGTCATGTGGCTGATGATGATGATGATGATGAACTTTAACTGCTATATTAAACTCTAGTTTGGTTTGTGTTTCTCGGATATAAAGCATCCTATGGGTTAATTAACGGGTTGTACTTTAATGCCACCATGGAATATTTGATACCATGATTAATCTTGTTGAGCCGTTAAGGTAAGATTCCACCGAAATGAAGAGCAGACCATTTGTTTATACTTTTTTTTTTTACTCCGGCTGTGTGCGTTCTCCGATGTTTCCGCGTTTGGTCTCTGTGTCCTCGGACAGATCTGTACGTAACTTTTGTAAGCGCGCAGTGCAGCACACTTGTATGTACATGACCATTGACCATGTTCATTATCTGCCAGTTGTTAATATGGACAGCCAGAAAGAAAACTTTTTTTATTTTTAATACAGATAATTCCGCATATGACCAGTTTGCTTTATGGTAAGCGAAGATGTGGTCGAGGATGAAGCACGCAGACTTAGAAGATACCTATTCACTCTGAAATATCTAGATTCTATCTCTCAGGATACAAGGAAGCCGGGCGGCCGCTTGTTCCATTCCTTGGTCGTACGAATGAGAAACGTAGAGTGAAAACGTATTACGTACGTATTTTTTTATATGATTTATTACGTTGTTTAACGATTGTGACTTGTGACCATTGGTTATCAATAAATGTGTATACTTGACACTGGCAAAATACACAAACGTGATGCCTAAAACGAAAAAAAAAAAAAATGCCGTTACGTATATTTTACTAACCTATTTGTATATTTTCTTTTTGTATGTAAATATAAAAGTAAATACGGATTATCTCGACTATCCCTTTAAACAAGATAGCTCGCAATGAAAGCTGGAACAATATAGAGAGGCATTACTCTGGCGATCCTATTACGGGATCAATAATTCAATCGGACGATATTGTCTAAGCGCCTCAGGGCAGCTTCTGAGGATGCTGACTGTGGTCACAGAATAAAATAAAATACTAAATTCACTAGTGAATAGGTTTAGGGATGATGGATTATGATTTATAATAATGTTATTTCCCTACATAAGTAAGTAGCAGTCTCGGAGAGTATGTATAGGTATTTCATATAAGTACATTTTGCATGGTTGTTTTGGAACTAATGTCTATTATTTATAAGCTTTTTTATATATTAATTTAATTTATTTTTATATTATTAATAGAGATTGTTATTTTTTTATTGTAATTTTTTTTGTTTTAATTTCTTTTAATTTATTGATATTTAATTGACTTTTTTGTTCATTTATTTATGATGAATTTTAGGCTTGCGTTGTTGCATTGTTGCTCCTTCTTAGCAGATGTTAAGTGAAGATGCGATCTACGATGGAGCACGCTCGTCTAGAAGATATACCGATGACTTGACACGTTATCAATAAAATACTATGACTATGGTTAACAGGCTACACAGGTGCTAACAGGTGCTAACACTAGGTGTTTAACCACAACTCACTTGATGTAAAGTGACGGTGCGGTCGAAGATAGTAAATACACTTAGCCTAGGAAATAGAAATGGATTAATAAATACATATAGTAGGACACTCACACAGCGCCAAACTAAGCTAAGTTATTGCGGGAAACAGATAACTTATAAAATACTTTTTTTGGAAATATATACTTGTATGTAATACCTCTTATTTATTTTTAATTTTATCTATGGTTTAAGGTGTATGTATTGTTTTTTAAAATACCTACTACTTTTTACACGGCTGTCCAAAAAAGGAGTGTAAAGTTTTTGGGTTCATGTATGTATGTGATTTTCTTTATTCCACCAAAAATGCCTGAACAGATTTGGACGAATATGGTATTGTTAGAATCCTTACATCATCTTGAGTGATATCGACTGTATATTTTTTTAAATAATTGAGTTAAGTTTTACTGATTGAGCGTGTATGTCTGGGTCATATTTAACGTAACAAGATACTAGAAATTGCAATGCTGTACGTTCCTCAATAGAATTGAAAAACTTACCGGTTGCAACCCCTCGTAATTAAAGTCGAAAGCCACATCGTTACATTTAATCTTTGACAAATAAAGTGATTAAGTACCTGGATGCCAGAGCTTCGCTCGGTTTTTTTTCCGTTTCTAAAAATGAAATCTAGATTGATTTATCGCCCCCGAAACCCCCTGCATACTAAATTTCATGAAAATCGTTGGAGCCGTTTCCGAGATGTATATATACAAGTATTGCTCGCTTAAAGGTATTAGATAAACAAGCTTCGTAAAATGTATCAATGTTTAACTCTAGTTTCCTTGGAATACAATAAAAGAACTTATCATTGGTTTATATATATCCAGCAGCAACTAACTTAGCTATTCATTTGCTTAGGGGAGCCACCACTGTAATAACTGGGCCAACTTGAAATAGAAAACGTTCCTCTCCTCATTTATCCATCTCTTGTGATAAATGAGGAAAGGTTTCAAAACAGCCCAAACACTGTTTTGAATAATCTAAACTACTGGGTCATATCTTAATTATAACTTATTTATTTCACCGACGAACCTTCCTATGTTATTAGTGATAATTGTAGGATAGATTTCCTTAAAGCAAACATGCGGTAGTGTTATGAAATCGATGGTAATCTTTGATTAATTGTGACCGACTTTTTAATTGTTAAAGTGGAGTACATACGTCTTAATCTGCAACGTTCTTACTTTCCTGCAATATTATAACCTTTGGAATTTGTTAAATTTTCAAATTTTAACGAAACATGAATACTTTCTATAAAACGATATGAAGGTTTTTTTATTACGGCTAAGAAAAAAAAGTGTATGATTATTTTCCTGGCTGATATTAATAATAATCATTTATTGCAGACTATGTATGCCCATATTACACAAATTCCTATATAATTTATATTAAAAGTAACGAAAGTTGGAATTAAAATAAAATAGTACCAATAACACAAAAATAATAATAAAATAGAAAACCTATGTATATTTGTCACCTATGTTGTGGTTTGGATCCAGAATGCCTAATATGCCTACCTTCGTCCAGTAAGTATTGCATGATTGGGCATTCCATTGTCATCCAGCGTGACGGGAATGATGATCCAGTCTTTACAGCAGGGTACAGTTAGGAGTGGGTTTATGGACTAAGCAAATTGTAATTTTGTAAAAAAATTGTAAAAAAAAGTTTTATTAGTTTCTGTTTAATATATCTACCAAACGTTCTTTAAAGTAAATTTCTAAAAATTTACGGTTTTGATACAAATGCTTACCTAAGTAGGCAGGTACTGAAGTAACCATAATAATAAAATAATAATTATTTTCTTAATTTTTAAATAAACATCTTGTGGACTAAATGCAGCTCCAAAATCAAATTAAAGCGCTAGGTATTTAAATCTGATCATTAATTTTATTACGCATACAATAAAGCAGTTTCCTACCGTTTATTTAATCGGGCGCGTATTTGGTTTCGGATCGATTTCTCACTAATTAATTAAGATAACTTTATCTTCAATTTATTTTGGAATCTTATTGGATTCTTCCTGTCGATCATAAGGAGCTTTATGAGCATTTTGTTGGTTTATCCGTATAGACTTTACTTAAATAATATTTACAGTTAGATTGTGTATTTATATTTTGTTTTATAGCTTGCGACACTTTTACAAGGTACAAGGATCTAATGCATAAGTCCTATATACGTTACAATGCTAGACTTTACGACTGACTGACTAACTGTTTGAGACTGGACGAAATAAAACGGTTTTTAGATAATAATATAATACATGAGTACAAAATGAGTTACCGCCGCCGACCGCCATCTCGCCTGATGCGAAAATCCTGGTCTACGGTAGCGAGTAAAACCGATTCACTTGCGACTTAGTGTACCCAAGTACTTTACAAAAATAAAATGTTTGGTTATTATTATTTAAAATAAGGTACTTGAAAATATATTTATATATTTGACACATTTGGCAAAATGCTCAAAGTCCGATGTTAAAGACGAAAAGAGGCTTTCAGTTTAGATACCTACTACCTTTTAAGACGTAACTTCGAATAAGCCGCGCGCATATAGTCGTCAGACAAGACGTTATGAATTCCTCGCGAACGTGTTAATAAATACACTAATTAATAAACGTTTGCTTAAGGCGACGCCGGTATTGATTGCAAGTCTCGAGGGCATCTGCGTTTGCTTTAGGGCTGAGGACAATATCTCGGAAATGGCTTCGACAGTTTGAGGCATGTGCACGTTGAGCTCTCCGTAAAATGTTGGATATTGATTATAGTATAATTACAAAACCTAGCCTGCTTTAGGTACACACGGCTTACAGTAGCAACTGTCAATATATGCATACGAATATGACCGCGGCTTGCGGGTTTTCAGTAGGTACAGATCATCATCATCATCAGCCTGTAATCGCCCACTGCTGAGCATAGGTCTCTCTTGTGCGCCACTCGTCCCGGTCCTGTGCCAATCTTGTTCAGGTTCGACCCAAGATCCTTATTATTTCGTCTACTCAACGATCTGCTGGACGACCAACACTCCGTTTACCAGTTCGTGGCTACCAATCCGTGAACGCCTTAGCCCACCTGGAATCACCCTGGCTGTCATCACCCGCCCAACTCCATTTAAGTTTTGTGAATGTCGTACCTTAGTTCGGCGTCGACTCTCGACATTTCTCAGTCGGTCTAGTTTGATGCATTTTATGCACAGCCTTATCTATAAGCGTCCATGTCTCGGCACCATATGTTATGGTAGGCAGGATACATTGGTTATATAGACGGGTCTTCAGGCATTGTGTAACATCGACGGATTTGAGGATACGTACTGAAAAAATAACTGACGTAAACTACTAAAGTAACCGATATATACCAACGGATTAGCAAGTTGAAGTGACAGTGGGCAGGGCACATAGCACGCAGAACTGATGGCCGATGAAGCTGCAAAGTTCTGGAGTGGAAACCACGGACCGGCAAGCGCAGCGTAAGACGTCCACCCACAAGGTGGACAGGCGACCTAATAAAGACCGCAGGAACGCGCTGGATGCGAGCCGCTTCCAACTGGTCTTTATGAAAGTTAATGGTGGAGGCCTATGTCCAGCAGTGGACGTCCTACGGCTGAGATGATGATGATGATGACTGAAAAAATCTAGGTATTGCGGCAGTGGGTAATTTCACAGCCACCGCTGGCTGTGTCTATATGGGTTAGGCTTTCCGCGCAGTGTAGTTTTGCTTTGCTGAATAAATTTCGTAGGTGCTTGGCGACAGTATTTCCACTTGAAAGTGGTAGCTAGCCAGTCGAGTACTAGAAAGTGGTAAGGTAGGAAAATGGTAGGGTTACCATCAAGCTATGGTTTCCTTACGATGTTTTCCTTCACCGACAGCTCAAGCTCATTGTTGGGTTTGAACCCACGCCCTTCGCCTTGTGAACCGACCGCGCTAACCACTGGGCTACCATCGCTACAAATACGAGTATAGCTGGGCTATGTTTATCCCGTCACAAATTTTCAATGAATTAAATAACTAAAAAACTAATTTAAATCATTTCGACTTTAGTCATTTCTCTGATAGTAATTCAGTACCAACTAATACAGAAATATTGGTAACCGATAGTTCATCGATATGTTATCTGTGGCGGGACAGGAAGCGATTTATTAAAACTTTATCGCATGATCTCAATGCTCGATATAAAAGCATCATAGGCGCATGCGTTTCTTTTTAATTCATTTTTTATTAATTTTGGAATGTAAACGAGTATAGTGAGAGTGTTGCTGTGACAGGTGTTCGATTTAGTCGAATCATATACAAGTTCTTTGATCATCTGTATTTAGAATTTGATAAAAGATTGTTTTTTTTATGTAAAAGTAATGAGACCTACGAGACTTATTAAGAGTTTTGCAGAAGCAGTTATAAGTATAGTTTAGTATTTTTTATGTAATAGTATCGAGACTCTCCTGAACTAAGAGATAACGCCTGTCCATGACCGTTGCAGCGATAAACAAAACTTTGAGTAACAAAACAAAGTCCAGAGCATCGCTGCTTTGGCGCTCACTACTTTGAGACTGGATAGTTAGTCTCAACAGCCCTGTAATTTCGCTAGCTGTAGGTAGTACCCTTCAAACTGGAACACAGTAATATTTACTCACTACTGCTTAGCGGCAGAACGTAGACGACATTCTGCTAAGTAAACTAAAGTATCTACCACCAAGTAAATTGATAAGTTAACGTGAATGTGACTTAACCTTCCTAAACTTTTCCAAGTCAGTAGCACTGTAATTTCGTTAGCTGCAATACTCTTTAAAACGAAACAACAGTGATTACACTACTGCTTGACAGCAGAATTTCTGACAGTACCCACTCGTACCTAAACGACATCCTGTTAAAAAGATTTACCACCAAATAAGCTTTTAATAAAGTTATCATTATTCATACTTTTACTAGTCATCATTATTAGGCTATGACAAGACTTGACACTGACTTCCTTTATGCACTCAACCGTCCGTGGTCACTGTGTTAACCAGTTTGAAATTCCGGTCTTACGTCCGTGGTTAATACAGTAACCAATCGCTCTCGTTTCAAATAATTCTGAAAAGTAGCACCTAGCGAAATACTTTTGAATTAAATCACAATATATATCGATAGTCTATGAAATAGTTTACTAGAAAATACAAAGATGTCATTGTCGAATTAATTTATTAAAGAGAGTAAATTTTTCGAAACTCAGTTTGTTGATTTATACGCGTGCAAATTTTGGTTTGGCAAATATGTCGTTAGTTTTTTAAATATATTATGTATTTTAACAATTGTATTATATTTAAATTATGTTGAGGATCTTTACTGTAGGATTAAGTTAATTTATCAGTGTTTGAAGTGGTATATAATTAACGAGATCAACCTTAAAATGTACTGCGCGCTAAATGTAATGTGCGCTCGGAAACGATAGTTGGTTAGCGCTTTTTTGAATTTTTTTTGTGATAATTGCTTTATTTTAGTAAAAATTAGGTAAAATATTAAATAATGTTTCATGAATATTGTCCTGATTTACTTTTCGAATCGTATTATTAAAAGATTTACAAAAAAATTAAGGAAATATCGACGCGTTCCACAGACTTTTCTTCCGTACGACTTCAATATCACACCAACAGAATGTGATGACTATGTCTAAAGACTTGATTAATTTACTTGTTTTTGTAAATAAAACATAAACATCATAGTACCATTAGAAATATAGAATCCTCTTCTTTACATTATAACAAGCATATTTAAAAAATAAGGTTGCATTAATAACATTAATCTATAAATAAATAAAATATTACGTGTTTTTTATCAAATCCGCATGTTTTACTCAGTTTTTAAGGCTTAAGATTAAAACCCAAGATTAATTTTAATATAAAGTTTGAATCTGCGTTTTTTGTAGAGTTTTTACATATTTTTTTATATTCTGTAGCTACTATAGTTTAGCCATAATCACGGGTTTTGTTGACAAGGTTATGCATAGCAGGCAACGGCGCTCGCGCGCGAAAACGCTGGACGTATGACGGTAAAGTCGATTTGGTGACGGGACGGTCAAGTGGTTATGTGACTGGCAGCGTGTCTGGCTTAATGCCCTTAGTTTTTTTAAGTTAAATACTGGACAATAACGTAATACCTTGAGTTCTTCAAAATGCGTATTATTCTTAAAAGGTCAGCAACGTATTTGTGGTGCCCCTGGTACTACAGATATCCATAAGGACGGTTATTGCTTACCATCAGGCAACCCGTCAGCTTTATTGCCACCTGTGGCATAAAAAAACCTCGATAATGACGGAATGCGCTAAGTGCAATGCCAAAAACAAAGAAAAAAGAAGGAAAGAATATACAGCTTAGATGGAGCTGGTAATAAATACTTGTCTTGGATTCTCAAATTCTAAAAAATAGGCTATGATGCTACATAACTATTTTAAAATCCTTTCTCAGTGTAAATTACCGTAACACAGCCTTACAAAACTTGTATACCACAACAAACATCTATGAAGTAAATCCTCTCTAATCTTATTAATAGACTTGTAAATACTGGATACATTTCAACGGGTCAAATAAAACATTTTTCTTGTGTTTGTCGAAGGCGCACGATAAGTATAATCTATAGGTAATTAGGCAGTAAAATATTGAACTTTGATGTTTTCTTTGGCTCATTAATGCAACATTATTCTTACTTTACGGATTTTGGGATATTTATACGCTATTTATTATAAACGTGTATAAGTTGAGATAGAGCAAGAATAATGAGGGGATCTTATATTCTGTTTTACTTTCAACAACCATGTACAATAGATAAAGAAAAAAGATAATAACGAAATAAAAATAACATAGACTATTACATATATGGTAGAACAACGGCGGCCTTATCGCCTAGAGCGATTTCGTTCGGACAACCATAGCATTTAGCAGTAGCATAGAATTTTTTTGGGTTATTAATCCTGTTAAAATTTTAGGTAAAAAATAAATTGATATAAGGTACGTACATATAAATTAAATTTTATATAAATTGACTACATAGTGACTATCGTGAACTGACCACTCATTTCGGTAAGAGGTTGTAACAACGCAGTACCAGATAGAAGAAGTAGATTGTTAACATTACTGTTGTTCCGGTTTAAAGGGTTAGCCAGTTAGCGAAATTACAAGGCTATTGAGGCTAACCATCGAATGTGACAAAGTAATGTGCCCCAAAGCAGCAGCGATGCCCTAGACTTCGTTTAGTAACTCAAACTTATGTATACCGTTGCAATCGACATGCATTATCTCTTACAATCAGGAGAGCGGCTGGTATTTCTTAATAATTTTACAAAAAAAAAGTTGCTATCAAAGGTAGAATATGCATACATTTCTAGCGAATATGTTTTTTGAATGAAAACGATTTTGATACGTCATTAAATTTAGTCGACCAGTTTAAAAATTGGGCTCGTCCGGGATTTGAACCCGGGACCTCTCGCACCCAAAGCGAGAATCATACCCCTAGACCAACGAGCCAGATGTCTAGATGCCTGAATTGAAAAAATGTATGACTTAAAACTTAGGTAGACTAGAAACGTACAGCGTTAAAAGTTTACACAGGTGGTGATATCATGTGGTAAATACAGAAGTAAGAAATTTGTAGTTCAGTGACATATTAATAAAATATAGCCGAGTTTTGTGTTCGTTTTACAATTGTTATTATAATACAAATTGACTATGGGGCCAGAATTTTAGAAACTAAACCCATTGATATCGGTGTTTTAGATTAAGTAGTTTAGTGTATTGCAATATGTGTGTATTATTTTAAATAATTAATTGATGTTTTATGTTGTTGTAATTATTATAATTCTCGTAAAATTTTGATGTAAATAAATAACAAAAAGTATTTAAAAAAATGTGAATCTGTAAATCTAAATTTAAAGAGATTATGTAAATCTAAGTTTCCCAAATTTTTTTTTTTGTTTGGTGCAGGCTAAATATTTAACCATACACAACTGTAGAAGAAGTGAGTAAATGCAAAACAATTTTCGTGGTAGTTTTTTTAAATTGATTTAAAAGGCATTATAAAACTATTTAAAAAATAAGCGATTATTGAATTAATAATAAGTAATTATATTTTTTTATTGACATATGTTATGATTTTGATAATTTTTTTTTAAATATGAGTGGAAAAAAGACCTGTAACTTTGGTGTTATCAATAAAACATTTGTATTTGCATTAAGGAAATGATTTTGTTATTTGTGACGTTTTTATGAGTGAGAATAATGTAATATAATGTTTATGATTAATAAAAGTTTCATATTGTGTCAAGACATAAAATTCTCCATTTTTTAACAAAATTAATAAATATTTTAATTAATTATTTTAGCTAATGAGTAGAAAACAAGAAAAACATTTCTTTACAGTTAAAATGAACCAAGTGAATGCTTGAAGTACGACATATAGTACGTAGTACAAATCAGGACAATTAAAATTGCTGATGTGGTCGAAGATAGAAACACTTCTACTGAATTTATAAAAAAATCACTGAATGAATTAAAAAATCAATAATAAAAATATGGTAGGATTAGCATTACAAAGCGCCATATGACTCAAAACTATTAAAAAAAAATTATACACACAGAACACCCAAGAACAGAACAAACATTTGTTTATACCATAGAATGTTTGTCATGGGTGGGAATTGAACCCACGCCCTACAACTCTTAAAGCAGGTATACTTACTACCAATGAGCCAAAAGGGCTGTCTTTGAATGGGAACTGGCTCTAAAGTGAAGCTGGCAGAAAATACCGTTAAGCGCTTGAGGACATATTTTCGACTTGAGAGTGATAGTACTGAATACCTACTTGAAGAAATACTCTTCCTCTTTTACATATCCACCACCACCACCACCATCGCAGTACAAAATATTACGCCGCCAAGCAGTAGTGTGTAAACATTACGGTGTTCCGGTTTGAAGGGTACTGCAGCTAGCGAAATTACAGGGCTGTTGAGACTAACCATCGAAGGTCTCAAAGTAATGAGCGCCAAAGCAGCGATGTCTTGAACTTTATTTTGTTATTCAAGTTCTCTGTTTTGCTGCAATAGTCATAGACAGGCGTTATTTCTTACCATCGTCTCATTAATCCCGTTCACATAAAAAAAAACGACATCCACAGCTCATTATTGAGATTTGAACCAATGCCCTACACCTTGTAAACACAATACTTACGCTAACCAATGAACTGTTATTGCTAAAAAGCATAAGCAATTAGATAAGCACCTTTATTTACTTAAAGACAGCGTAGAAAGGAGTTAACTAGAAAATACCCTGGCTCAATAACAGTGTTTGATGTCTCTTTGTGATGTCCCTATATTTACCTACCTATGACAAGGCGCTTAAGTGCTGAGGTATTTATGACCTAACCGGTAATTACGGTTAAACAATAGAAAGAAAATCGTGATTTTCAGCTTCGTAAATATTCGCATAACGAGGTATTGTGCATTGTGACTTATACATGTCATAACATAGAAGTATTTATGTCAGTGTTAAAAAGCAGTTTTTTTATTCACATTCCTCGTATGTTAGAGTTGTTTTCAAATTTGCACATTGCACAATTAAGTATTTTTCTATGTATAAATAAAATAAATATTGTAGGCTATTACACTGAACGTCAACGTCGTCTAAGCAAAGCTTGTGCTATGGAAGTCAGATTACTGATAGAATACATAAATACTTTTTTTCTTTTGTAAATACATACAGAACACCCAGACACAGAACAAACATTTGTTGTGTCCTAGGTTTTTTTTTCTAAAGGCTTTAGTTAACAAATCTTAAAATAATAAATATCATAGGATACATTACACATAGCGCCATCTGACCCCAAACTAAGCAGAGCTTTTGTGATGGAAGACAGAAAACTGATAGAATACATTTTTTTTGTAAATATATACTTTTAATACATACCTACAGAACACCCAGACACAGAACAAACATTTGTTAATACCATAAAATGTTTGTCCTTGGCGGGAATCGAACCCACGCCCTACAGCTCAGGCAGGGCTGTCATATATAATATCTTAATATCTAGGCTTAATATATATAATATCTTAATAGAACTATATGTATTGCCGTCTTTTTATTACAGGCTATCAGATGAGGACTGCAAGATTATTAATAAATTTAGATCCGTCAACAAAAGCTTTCATTATTGGTCTTGTTATTTTATATGTACATAAAATTAGCAAGTAGGCATTGCACATGTGCAATTTATTTTCGTACCATTGTTTGTTGACTCGAAACATTGAATTTCTCTATTTTTTTTATTTTTTTTCCAAGTAACTAAAGACTCATTAATACATTAATCAAAATTCATAATTATACATTAAAAAAAAAAAAAAAAAAAAAATGATGCAAAAGTTTAATTAGGATATATTGTACTTGTATAATTTGTAAAAATAAATCTAATTTTAGTATTTAGAGATTAGAGACTGGAGAAACACTGGTATACGTCATTGGATCATGGACATCCGCGTCATAACGTGCGTCTATGTATCCAGTAAGATATAGGTACATAGATAAAAAGCACAGGACACTTTCGACTGTAATTTAGTTTTATTGGAAGAGCGAAAATCCCACGATACGTCTCGCGTCAAAAACAGTTTTAGAGTAGCAGCTTTATTTCGTGCACACAAAGTTGTTTTTTGTTAGAATATTTCAATGTTTTTGTAGGGAGGTTTTGCGGTGTTTTCAAATCAAAGCGATTGTGTGTTGCGTTCACGCAAACCACAGTTTACGATCGTGAATTTCACGTCGGGAGATCACAAACGGATATTTTGACATTTGCTTATACTTGCCTGCTTAATATGGTTATATTGCAGACACAGATATTTAAACTTAAATGCGTATTCCCATCGTAGCTTGACCAGATAGAATAGCATACGAGTTTATAAGATTTACTTCGCATTATCAAATATTTTACCTATCAAAACTTGATATATTTACCTAAATTAAAGTTGGAATCTGACAATAATTGACAGTAAATAATAATCATCATACTAATAATATTAATAAATTTATTATACTAATATTATAAATGAGAAAGTTTGTAAGTTTGGGTGTTTGTTACGGATGCCTGCTGTTAGACCGTATAGAGTTACCGTATATCGCAACTGTCTGAAACAGGCTATACGCATAGATTTTCCAATGTAAAATTTTGTTAATCTTAACCTGACTAACATCCGCGTTATTTTTCACCGTGAAACAATACAAAATATTTTCTTGTTTTGGAAATCCGTGAATTCTAGTCTATTATACCCAGACTACAATGGAAATAGCAAATCGTCGACACTCCATAGTTTCTTCAAGTACCCAGTTTAAAATTATTGGTGAAAGCGGAAAACAATAGTGCCATTATCGTTAAACTTTATATTAGTTGTTCGCCCCAAACTGTGAACTCACGAACCCTAACAACCCCATGACGAACTTTAGCTTTTATACCATACCGTGTATCATATAATTTTTTTTTCCAACTAATCTTATTAATCTTACTTCCTGCTAATATTATATATGTAAAAGTTTGTGTGTTTATTAGATATTCGGATGTTTGTTACTCAATCACGCAAAAACGGCTAACCAGATTTGGATGAAATTTGGCACACATATAGTTTATTACCTGATTTAATTAACAGGACACTTTTTATCTTAAGATTGGATCAAAGCCTTGTCTTGGAGCATTATATAAGCGCATGGTAGACTACGTAGATATACGTCTGTTTTGCTTTGGAAGTTAGAACTTCAGCAAATTTAATTCTTAGGTTAAATTACAAGGATGAAACGTGAATGAGATTAGCTAAAATAATGAAGAATAGATAAAGAAAGGATCAAGATTCAAAATATTTATTGCTTCCATATAGTACAAGATGTTGTAAATACAAAACAGTAAATGGTACATAGTCAAATATGAACCATGTCGGGCACAGCAAAGTTATAGCGAAGAGCCTTAACTAACATTTTAAGAGAATCTCGGTAGGCCGTTGGGTCAAGGGTAAGTTCCAAAAGGCAGCGATACTTGACATGACAGCATTGTTAGGAGGTTCTTCACTCTGCAGCCCAAACCACCGGCAGCTTGAGTCCTGCCCCGCTGCCGGCGGCATTCTAGGTTTAGGTTTATTATAATATTTATATATGTATTTTATATTACAATTAAAAAACCTTAAATTTAAGAATTGAGATAATGATAATCTAATAAAATAAATGTAAAAACTATTCTTTTTAAACAATACGAGATTACTTACGTTCAAAGCGCACAACTGCCTGCAGTGCGAAGCAAGACGAAGCCGCGCGTATCGTGTTCTGTTTTGACTTCTTGTAAAAGGTTGTCGGATCTCACCGTCACTTACGATATGTTGGTGATTAATGTTTTTAAAAAAGTATAGATTTACTAAAAACTAGAAAAACTTAACGTTTCGGTGTCTAGACTTAAACGCGAATGTAATAAATCGCTCATGAAGGCACCCACTAGGAACAATTCTGGAATCGTTCCATCTTATTGTCATAATATTGAACTGTATCTGCGGTAGGTATTAGGTGCATTTTTGGATCTAAACTACGCAGTCAGAATTAAATTGAGCGCTACAATTTGTATTGCTATATTGCTATATCGGCCATGTGGATAATGGTAGAGTGCCATTAAAGGTTATGGTGTACATTTGGATGGGCGCCATGCAAGTTGCAGTGATGTCTGAAATAGAACTGTTCTTGGCATTGGCATGATAGAATTATTGCTGTATCAGACACCAGTTTGCCAGTTTTTCAAGCGCCAAGTAGTAGTGTGCAAAATTCATAGTTTATGTCCAGAAAACTTACATGTTTTGCCCTGTTAGTTCATTTGGTAGTAGCTTTGCATCTAGAGCGAGAGTTTGATTTACTTACGAGTACAACAACTTTTACTAACTTATTACTGGAATCTACTCTAGACAGATTATGGCTATTTTTTTCATAACTGACTGGTGTGTTTGAATTTAAATAGCTCATTGAACATCATCTCCGGACATATGCAGATATGACCATAATGTTTTCTTTCGCCAATAAAAAAAAAAAAAATCGAAAACAACTAATACTATATTTGATAATAGGTTATATATGAATACATACAATTGACTTGGTGGTAAATCTCCTTAGAAGGAAGTCGTCTAGGAGATACCACCGCAAAACCAGATATTTTGCCGCCAATCAGTAGTGTGTAAACATTACTGTGTTCTGGTTTGAAGAGTACTGTAGCTAGCGAAACAGGGTTGTTGTGACTAACAAACCATTGAAAGTTTAAAGTAATGAGCGCCAAAGCACCGATGCCCTGGACTTTGTTTTTCTACTTAAAGTTTTGTGTATTGCTGCAAAAAAATAAAATAAAATATAATTCATTTATTTCAGGCAAAAACCATACCCATATAAAAAATAATAATTAAATGTTACAATTAGATAAGTACACTGATACACTACAAAACACAAATGGTCAATGGTCAGCAATGGTCATGGACATGCGTTATCTCTTACCATCAGGAAAGCACCTCGTTTGTTTAATAACTTTTACATAAAATAAACAAATAAATAGATCAGGAGAACAACGTAACGATTTCGGATTTGTGCCCATTGTAAAAGTTTTTGTTAATGACGATTAAAGTAAAGCGCAGCCCACCTTCTTCGGCTTAGTTCACTCCACGTCTATAACCAGTACCTATTATGCAACTCATATGCAAAATACCCTCTCAATCCGGGATCCGGGGTCTGAGGCCGGCGAGGCGGAAGACGGCAGTTTTGGCACGGAACATGTACCCGACGGAACCTCAAATTGCTTACCGAGACGCCATTACTCATATGCCTTCTCTGCTAGTGTCGTCAACGTTGACGATTGTGTTTAAAATTGGGAATTAAATAATTTAACTATATTGTTGTTGGCTCTTTGCAAAATAATCACACAAATAAGTGCAACATTTTATAAACAACAAACATAGAAGAAAAAAAAACTTACGAAAATAAATATACAATTTATACAATATTATATAATATTTACAGTAAACCAGCCTCAACTCAGCATAATGCCGATGGTACATAGCTAGCGCTAAAAGTGGTTTTAAGAATTAAGAATTTTTTCAGAAAGACAATTTATTCTCGTATTTATGTTACCCAGATAAAAGAATAGTTTTTAGAACTTTTATCTAACTTGTGTCTTTTGTTGCTTTTGTGCATGTTAATCTCAGACACGTCTTAACCGCTTTGAATCACTGATGTATTGTGGCTGTGTTTGTTTTATTCCAAGCGGTTCAAAAACAAAAAAGTTAAGTTCATTGAAATAATACGCTCTATTCCAGAAATGCGCTTCAGTCAATTTAGCTAAAAAATATTCGTTCGTACCCAAGATACACGCGGACGGAGTCGTGGACACAACTTTGAAATAAAATTTTAGAAATGTCAATGCTTCAAACCTGGTACATCGACGCAAAGTAGCTTGTCTGTCGGTTTTGTATCGGATGTACTGCGGTGAGTGTGCTTCTGATCTGACAGTTTCAGTTAGTTAGTTTAGTTCGAATTTTAGGAACATCAACCAGGAGCTATCATGGTAGATGTTCCTAAAATTCGAACTAAATGTTTCAAATCTACCTTCATCGTGAGAACCGCTAAACAACGGAATTTGCTGCCCGAGTAGAGATACTCCCTGTTAGATACAAACTGGGTGCTTTCAAGTCGTAAGTGAATCGGTTTCTTCTAGGCAATCGTCCTCCATTATAGACCGCATCTTTGCTTAACATCAGGTGAGATGGCGGTTAAACGCAAGCCTAATTGTAATTAAAAAAAATGTTCGCAAAATGTCCACTGACAATTTTTCTATACTCCCTGTAACATTTCAGCTTATTCCACATGTAATTGTCGTAGTGCACGAATTCGCGAGCTTTATTGCCCATATCAAGTTGAAATTCTGTTGTTACAATACCGAGTGCTGTCCGTAAATAACTACTATGTCTGTAACGGAACAGTGCATCTTCTTAGTCCCATAAAACATTGAATTGATGATAATAAAATTATAATTAAGCGTAGACCATTTCTACAGCGTAAAGAGTCTACGACTGTAGCGAATGCTACGGTTTTAAGTGGCGATAAATTTCCTTAGAAGAAGGTCATCTAGGTAGGTTATAATAGTAGGTACCGTTACAATGGTTTTGGTCATCTCATACTTTAACATAAAAATAGGTAATGCTGGTGTTAAGAATGTATAAACAAACTTTAAAAAAAAGTAAAACCGACTTCAAGAAAAAACAGCACAAAAAGCAAAAAATAAATTTACTTTACAAAGTATTATACCTACTGATCTGTTTAAAGTCGGTGCTTAGCCTATCCTAGATGCTTGGAGAACACAGAACTTTGAGTAGCAAAACGAAGTCCAGGGAATTGCGGCTTTGGCGCTCATTACTTCGAGATGGTTAGTCACAACAGCCCTGTAATTTTGCTAGCTGCAGTAAGTACCCTTCAAACCGGAACACAGTAATGTTTACACACTACTGCTTGGCGGCAGAATATCTGGTACTGCGGTGGTACCTACCTAGACGACCTCCTGCTAAGGAGATCTACCACCAAGTCAGGTTATTAAACTATCATTATAATATATTTTAGCAAATTCCGCAAGCAAATATTCAGCTTGATCTTCTTGATTTGTATTGGAGGTAGGTATAGGTGCAAACAGACAATTTTTTTTCTTTTTAGCATCGCACCGCGACTTCAAACGATATAATTTAGGAAACTTATTTGATATAAAGTAGTCTATAAGTCACATTCCGGTCTCAATCTATATTTATGTTTATTGACATCAAACTTTTAAAACCCTACTAAAAGATTCATCGAATTTTGCGTAGGATTTGAACTAAACAACAGTTTTAAGCAATAAAATCTTATAAAACTTTTCTCGTCCATTGTTAATGAATTAATTTAAGCCCTTTCACACAGAAACGATCACGCGTGTCCACTTACGTGGGTAGTGAATAAAAATTCAATGAAGTGCTAAGAATTCATGAAAATACATTCATGAAATGGCATGTCTATAATACAACTTTGCTAGTATTGTATTTGTTTCGAGATTGTTTACTAGATGTGAAGCTGAACGCATAAATGAGATAGTATGTGTGGACGTACCACACGTACCTATACTGTATATTTTCCTCTTTAAATATGGACATAAAACTGTCTCACTGTACGGGCCTCTTCTCATGAGAAAGGCAAGGCCATAGTCCACCAGACTGGCCAAGTGAATTTGTAAAAAATATATATGAAGAGTTTTAATAAAATATTTTATTGTATTCTGATTTTTCCATTCAACATGCGCAATTTTATGTTCAATAAGTTGAAAGTTTACCAAAGTGTTGAAATCGTTGACAAATTGCGTTTGGTTATGATTTTACAACTGCATACACAATTGCGTATTACAGTTGACTTAAGCGCCGAGTCTTTGCACCTCACTATAGTATATCATCTCTGTAGATAAAAATACAAATGAAGACGCTTTCGTCTAACCCACATATACTAAACTAAAAATAGGTATAATTTATTAAAATTACTAAAAATGCGCGCGTTGAAATCCTTTACATCAGTTTAGGCCCTGGTAAGGCACTTATGAACGTTAAGTTACGTATTTGAATCTACCACCGGCTCGTAATTACACTTCAACTGAGAAGACTCCGGCAAGAAACTCAGCAAGGCAAGGCAGCAAGGATTCAGTAATGGCGCCCAATGTCGGCCATATGCCGAATCATGCCAGTAGATTCTCTGACCTTCGCTAGATCAGCAAAAGGTGTCACCAGGTGTCAGCCTACATTTCTTCAAAATAATTCTCCAAGTTTTAATATCTAGAAATTTTTTAGCGGCCTCACGCCTTGTCCGTGTTGGCGCATACTAAACGCGATTAGCAGACCGTACTCCACACCGAAGAAGAATACGGGGTCAATAGTTTTATACAAATATTTGTACCAACATTTTAAGTGGGAAGTTGTTGTTTGATTGTACGACATTTATGTACAACAAGATAGGTGACTTTAGACAGGAATGTGAAAGAAGCCATGTCTCCTCTTTGTGTTATTTTCCAGAAGTTTTTCTAGTGTCCATGTTTTAAGCAGAAGAAGTCACACTTTTGCACGTAATACAGTAAATTGTGCAAAGTCAGGGCGATAAACCATTAGTACTTTACAAGGGCATGACCGGATTTTATCCTAACTTATTTTCTAACTTGGAATCTGATTAAGACTTATTACACTTGAACATATCGAAATAATTGTAGACACCATTCCAGGCTAGGTGTGGTTTACCATCTTCGACCATTACGGTAACTTAACATCAGGTGGTCACTAAGCATGTCAACCATAAGCATGTCACTAACTACTGGCAGAACGCATACTTTCTAAGAGCGAGCCGCAGTTTCCATGAATTCGCAGCGCTGTAAGATATTGAATTGTTTTATACATCCGTCCCCGTCGTGCAGCGGTTAACTCGAAAGAAAAAAAAATACTTTACTGATTCCAAAACCATTTCAAAATATTACATTCCTGTACATTACATTTACGTTTAAACTCTTTAAACTATGAGATGTGGTTATAAACTTTACTTTCAATTGACCTCTAATGACGTCACATAGTAGGCTGTACTTTCGGTGCCTAAAAAAAGCAAAGGCAAACCAAAACAAAATTTGTCAATGTCAAGTCAACGGCAGCCATAATAACATGTTTTTCGCTTTATTGATACAAATATTTGTATCTAGATAGTTTGGAATGGAACTGGGTCTCAAGTCAGGCTGCGGGAACACATTGATAGGCTCTTGGTGGCAGATTTTCAACTTGAGGGTAGTAAATATCCAGCCGATTAATAGAAAATATCCTACCAACATGCTATGGTTTCCTCTAGTTGTTTTCCTAAACTTCGGCTTAAGCTCACTGTCCGGGATATGAACCCACCACCGCACTTACCACTGAGCTATCATCGCTATATATTCGAGATAAAATACTATAGTAACCAAATTACTAGTAGTAGTTGTGTTAGGTCAAACGAAGAAACTAACAATTTTTCTGCATTATTTTTGTTCAAACAGTTCACTTACTTAACTCTAAGGAGTTTGTAATGGCGCGGCGGCTTAAAAAACTTTACCTGCACTCGGAACATTTCTAAGAATGGGAAATAGTTAACACAAACAAGAGAGCTTTAGTTTGTTTTGACCACGGGCCGCTCGGTGGGATTTTGTTTATCACTTTAAATTGCTACCTTGTTCATGCAGGTGGATGATTGTTGTGTTCTTAAATTGTTAGATAAGCGTGTATGTCACTGTATGTGTGTGGCTAACATTTACATGAACAAATGCTTTGCTGGTGAATTCGTTGAAGTTTTTTAATAGAGATGTTTTGAGCGTTTTAAATCCATTTTTAAACTAAATTAATAACTCTTGTTAAAATAAACGAATAATTGTTTTTTATTCAAATTAAGCAAAGCTTTTACTATATGAACCAGATAACTGATAGAATACTTATATACTTTTTTTGTAAACACATTTTTTTAAATATTACATATAGGCTTGCGTTTGACCGCCATCTCGCCTGATGTTAAGCGATGATGCGGTCTACAATGGAGCACGCTTGCCCAGAAGAAACAGATTCATTCGCGACTTGAAGGTACCCAGATTGTATTTATTGGGGAACACCCGTTCGGGCAGCAAATTCTAATGTCTAGTCTAGCGGTTTGTACGAAGAATGTGTTATCAAACCGCTTAGTACAAATAAATTATTGTTATTACATTTAATTATTTTTTTCTAGTAAAAGTTATGAACTAGGTGGAGCTCCACTACGGTTCAACAGATATTTATTTTACATTTAATTAATAAGTATTATATTAATTATTGTTTATTGTTATTATATTTTGGTCATATATCTAGGAAGGAAGGCAACAATCTCGTAAAATTGATGGTAACGGGGAAAGTCGATGGCAAGAGAACACGAGGCCGCAGTCCTATGCGTTGGTCCGACCAGATTCGCACCGCACTCGACACATCGGCTTATGACGCGCTGCATATCGCCGGTGACAAAAGAAGATGGCGTAATATCGTACGTGAACGGCTCCTGGGAGGTGGAGGTCACGACTCTCAGACATGAGGAGGAGAAATGAGTATTACACTTAATTTTGTTCTAATCATTTTTCAATAGTTTTAACAGCTGAATATATTAGTATTTTTTATAAGTAAGATCACTATTTACATTAAAAAAAGTCTTAAAAGTTCTAGTCGTTATTCAAAATGAAGTAGATTGCGGAGATGAGGGCATAAAACACACGAATAGGTTGATATCAATCTTCCAGAAAAGTCCCTGAAAATTCATCAGCATATTTTCATACAAAAACCCTGTTATTTCAGTCTGTCTAAAAATAGACTGCTCCGTAATGGCATTAGGAGATATTTATTTCCACAAAACATCCCCCGTGGTATTAGACAAACCGTCCTTAACCAGTACAGTAGCTTCTAGAAACCTTACTTTACTAAACTTAGCTACTTGCATACTTCATCATCAGCCTATCGAAGCCCACTGCTGGACATAGGAACAAGACACGTCACTCAGCCCGATCTTAAGTTTTTTGCTTCCATCCACCGCCTGCTGTCCTACGTATATCGTCGCTCCATCGAGTCTCAGGGTGTCCTACGCTACGTTTGCCAAACTTGCATACCTAATGCTAATTAAATTACTATCTTACTTACGTTACTTTTAATATAAACAGGTATGTTGGTTGGCTTTTTAACTGACCTCAAAAAAAGGAAGAGGAAATTAGACAAATATGTTTCTCTGCGGCGGTGATGAAGTCTAAGCAAGCTGTTCAACATCTAACCTATCATAGGGGGAAAAAAAACACATTTTTTATCAGTTTTGTAGTGTCAGTTGCCATGGTGGTGCCGGCGTAAGAATAGTACCCCACCCTCTCTACCCGTGGTTGCCGTAAGAATCGGCTAAGGGATGTAATCCGGAAGATGGGCAGCAGCGTCTTCCTTGAACAATCACACCTAACTGCGCTCGCTAACCCGCCTGCCAAGCGTGGCGAGTATTGGCAAAACCCCCCAGGAGGAGGCCTATGTCCAGCAGTGGACGTCCTATGGCTGATTATGTGTGCTGACTTGTTATGCAGTCAGGTCACGTTTTCGTTGTTTTTGTAACTGTAGTGATGTTGGGTACTGCCTGTGGATCTTCTATTGCTAGAACGGGTGGGTATGAGGGTAGCATTCCCGTCAATGGAAAGTGTGTCGGCGTCCGAGCCAAAGCGACGCCAGAACTATACAGCTTTTCGTTTGTATACAGCATGTGGTGAAACGAGATTTCAAAGGATGCGGGCGTTTAGAGACATTTAGAGTTGTACCGAGAAATACTTATATTTGTAAGGGTTAAATAGTCCGCTCTAGTAACAGAGTTTTAAAGTTTTTTACGTCATAGGATCTAGAGCTCAATTAGTGAAATAAAAGGTTTTGCATGGCCATAAGATATTTTCTAGTAGTCGGCTGGCTAGCTATCACCTTCAACTAGAAAATCTACCGCCAAGCACCTAACGGTGTGTTCCGGCTGCTTCACTTGAGAGCCAGTTTCATTCCAGGCTAGGTGTGCTTTACCATCTTTGTCTACACGCCACTTAACATCAGGTGAGCTGTGGTCAAACACCTAGATTGTCAAACATTTAAAAAAAGGTAACATCTCCCCTTTTTTTGTTATTATGCTTGCACTGTTTATTTACAGTCATTTATTATTTTACAGCTGATTCATTTATTTCAGACCATGGACCTAAACAAATAAATATTCGAGGACATTTCATACAGTACCAAACTACGCAAAGCTCGTACTATGCCAACCAGATAGCTGATAGAATACTTATTCACTTTTTTTGTAATTACAAACAGAACACCTAGTCACAGAACAAACATCTATGTTCGCCACACAAAAATTAGTCATAATCTTGACTCCAATCCAGGCTAGGTGCGTTTACCATCTTCGACCATGCCGTCACTTAACACCAAATGAGCTGCAAACACCTAGCCTGTCGAACAATAAAAACAAAAGGAATCCAACCCACGCCGTTCAAGCTCGCGAAGCAAATCTGCTATCTAATGAGCAAACAGTAAAAAAAAGTCAAAAGTAAAGTTACTTTACAAAAAACAACAATAAACAAATAATAATTTTACATATAATATTATAATTTTCGTCTTTAACGATGAAATACGTGATCTGTAGCAATTTTCAATCGATATTTCACTTAGGGAGTTAACGCAGACACGACGTGATGCGAACGATGTCGAGGTTTAGACATCGTTCATGTGACGATAAATGTTTGTTCTGTGTCTGGGTGTTCTGTATATATTTTACAAAAAGGTATAAAATTATTCTACCATTTATCTGGTTCCCATAATACAAGCTTTGCTTAGTTTGAAGATATAGTATGACTATGTGTGAAATGTCTTACGATATTTAGTTATTTAATTTAAACAACATTTAATTTTAATATACTTAATGGTTTTTTTTTAATTACGTTACAAAATTTTAAGAATACTATTATTAATTGTGCTGTGATATTGGATGTGGTTTTAAATTTTGCCGAATTTTTAATTATTTTTATCTACTGTGTTAGTGGCTGCTTTGAAAAAAAAAATATGAAAAAATATATGATAATATTTTTTTTTTATCTACGACTGTCAAGTAACATTATACTCACTTCACTATCTCCACTTTGTGTTCTTCTTTACTGTTTGTGTATATTTTTTTATACCAATGGCCTTACGCCTTTAAAAACACTTGAGGGAAAATGGATGTCGAGTTTGGTATGCCACATTTTTTGGCAACGATAAAATAACGAAACAGCCTGTAAAATAAAAGATTTCAAGATGCTCCTACGCAAATTCTTTCTCGCGTAGGCGAAGGTTAATACATTTGTAGTATATTAATTCAGCTTAGACATGGAGTAGGGAGTCTCCCTTGACTCTCTTTTCATGGGGGTGACATTGGGAGTCCGTGGGGGGTCAAGTGGAGGGCAAACACTAACCAAAATAGAACTTGCGGCTTGGTACTTATTTGGGTAGAATCAGTCTGCCTTTTTTAAGCTACTTTGATGTGATTTAAAGAAATACACGTTTTTTATGGCTGGTATGGCCACAGCTCATTTGATGTTAAATGACGGTGTGGTGGAAGATGGTAAACACACCTAGCCTGGAATGGAACTGGCTCTCAAGTAAGGCTGCCCGTAACACACCGTTAGATGATTGGCGGTAGATTTTCAACTTGAGGGTGGTAGCTAGACGAATACTAGAAAGTACACCACCACCACGCTATGCTTTCCTCACGATGTTTTCCTTTACCAGCAGCTCAAGCTCACTGTTGGGCTTTGAACCCACGGCCTAATCGAACCGACCGCGCTAACCACTGCGCTATCATCGCCACTAACGTGTAAGTTACGTTTAAAATTGTCCCAGCTATATCTTCTAAATATATATAACTCAAAGGTGACTGACTGACTGACTGACTGACTGACTGACTGACTGACATAGTGATCTATCAACGCACAGCCCAAACCACTGGACGGATCGGGCTGAAATTTGGCATGCAGGTAGATGTTATGACGTAGGCATCCGCTAAGAAAGCATTTTGATTAATTCTAGGGATAAAATAGGGGATGGAAGTTTGTATGAAACTTTGTCAATTTTAAACCGATCGGGCTAAGACTTTGCATGCATAAAGCTACTATGACGTAGGCATCTAGCGCGGGTGAAACCGCGGGGCACAGCTAGTACACAATAAAGCCAGTAAATAGACAAGGTTATTGGCGACACTAACACATCCATATCTTCTATCTCTGTAAAAAGGAAATACTAAAATCTGTACATAAATGTATATTAGAATTAAATCGAAAAACATGTTCCTCTTTTCGTGGTCGGTTCAAAACAATATGATCATGTATTGTATGTGTGACATGACGTAAACTTTTTTGCGAACGTTATTAATAAAGTCACGTTGCTCAGTTTTTATAGTATAATAAACATATTTCGTTGTTATTTCCTATCTCTCTGTGCGAATATCAAATGAAATCGTAAATATTCGGATAAGGAGGCAATTTTTTTTTGGTTTATATTTCTGTTAATCTTTTCCCTTAAAAATGCATAGTTACGGAAAAAAAAATAAGTGTACCTAATTAGGTGTTTACATTTTTAGCGTTTATGTGTCAATTTTTTTATTAAATTTAAAAAAAAATCGGTTCGGGAATCTGGCTTGCTTGATTTTGTTATCATCCTTGACAACCCTGTTGGCTTAATGGTGGTATATCTGCTTTAAGCTTTAGGGCGTAAGTTCGATTCCCACACAGGACATTGTGTGGTATAAACAAATGTTTAATCTGTGTCTGGGTGTTCTGTACATAAAAAAAAAAACAGTATTCTATCAGTTAACTGACTTCCATAGTACAAGCTTTGCTTAGTTTGTGATAAGATGGCGCAGTGTGTAATGGTTCTACGATATTTATTATTTATTTTAAATACACAGTTTTTATAAATAATGTTTCTGCTTGTGCCTATATTTATTTAAAAAATTTGCTAGTCCATAGAGCTGGACATAGATCTCTTCCAAGATACGTCACACAGTTTGATCTTTGGCTATTCGCTTTCAGCTACTGCCAACTGACCTATGTATATCGCCACTCCATTGATTCTCAGAGCGTCATTTGCAGATTTATGGTTTTAGATATTATCGTTTTTACAACAGATATATAAACTATGTATGTCATTTACTAATTGCTAGTTTACCAAAAATATATTATTTATAATTAGCATTTTCTCTTTTTGATAGCGTCTCCCATTGCATCAGGGCTAAAACACTAGTTAAGCTGAAAATATGGACCAACACTGATTCAGCATAGCACCACAAAATAGTTTGTTACATTATTTTCGTCACCCTTAACCTTTGCAAGATTGTTTGCTGGGTTTGCCAATGGCAAATGTGTAATCTCCAAAAATATTTTTATTATTACGCGTGGATTCAGTTCTATGATGCTTAAGTATCATTATTTTAGCCGTAGGATGTCCACTGCTGGACAGCTGTCCAGCGCGTTCCTGCGGTCTTTATTAGGTCGTCTGTCTACGTTAGTATTAAGTATAATGTACCTATATATTTTATAGTGATTAGCTCGTTCGGTTCAAACGCCGAAGAGCGTGGGTTCAAACCCCAACAATGAGCTTGAGCTGCCGGTGAAGGAAAACATCGTGAGGAAACCTTAGCATTAGGGTAGGGTATTCTCTAGTACTCGGCTGGCTAGCTACCACTCTCAAGTTGAAAATCTGCCGCAACTCATTTGAGAGTCAGTTCTATCCCAGGCTAGGTGTGCTTTACTATCTTCGATCACACCGTCACTTGAACTGTGGTTAAAAACGTAGCTATCAAGCAATAAAAAAATGTTTTAGCTACCAAAATGTGTTCTTGCTAACACTGTGAAGAAAACATCAAAATTTAAAATGTCCCAATTTCCCGTGGAAAGCGCTTAAACTGACAACACTGGCAGCGGAACCAGGCAGACGGGCGCAGTTTCCTTCACAACATTTTGGCAGTATCCCAACGGCCCCCCCATTCATGCTTTGGTACTATAACATTTGAAAAAACGTGTGGGTGTTGATATATTTTTGCTAAATTACTGTGCGTCAAGCCTTATCAAGCTCGTGATGGATGTAACCTAATCAGCACTAATCAATCATAATTATTGTAATGAACAAAAAAATATCCAGTTCTTCATTGCTACTGAAAGAAACTGAATAACGTTATGCAAATTGGAATTTCTAATATGATGTTCATTATTTTTTGTATGAAGACAATTTCACTTTCACCTTAACAGATCGCATGAATTTTTTATCCTGTTTTTTTTACATGCGTAAGTCGTTTCATTCGAGACTTGACTTCGCCCGCGTGAAATTAATAAAAAAAAATTGAAATATTCTATTTTTCTGCGCAATTTTCTTAATCTTTCTTTCCGTAAGAACCTTCTACAAAGTATTAGGATAGATAAATGAATTCGGCAAAGTCGTTCTTAAGTTGTGGTATGACCAAAGAAAACAGGGAATCATTTTTATATGTATAGTTTAGAAAGTATATTCGAATTTTTCGAATGTATGAGAGTAGATTTGATTTATTTCATTTTATTTTCCGTAAAAACTCTAAAACTTACAGTTGTATACCAAAACGTTTTAGAGAGATATATATAAATATAATAATAATATGCATAATATATATACATATATTTACTTGGTGGTAGATTTTCTTAGCAGGAAGTCGTCTAGGTAGGTACCACCGCAGTACCAGATATTCTGCCGCCAAGCAGTAGTGTGTAAGCTGTGTTCCGGTTTGAAGGGTACTGCAGCTAGCGAAATTACAGGGCTATTGAGACTAATCATCTAGTCTCAAAGTAATGAGCGCCAATGCAGCGATGCCCTGGACTTTGTTTTACTACTCAAAGTTCTGTGTATCGCTGCAATTGTCACGGACAGGCCTTACAACTAAAACACGCGAACTGATAAGCTAGAGCCTAAAAATGTTGACATTTTTTTTTGTTACAGTACTTAAGTAAACTATAATAACTCATACAGACCGCAGGAACGCGCTGGATGCGAGCTGCTTACAACCGGTCTTAATGGAAATCAATGGGGGAAGCCTATGTCTAGCAATGGACGTCATACGGCTGATGATGATGACTTAAGTAAACTATAAGATAGCATCTCTATATTTAACTAAGTCTAGTCTTTCTTACTAACAGATACTCTATCTCTCTATAGCAGTTTATTTTTATGAAGCTTATCACAGAATCAGCCAGGTAATGCCCAATTTTCTCTACATATCTAACTGCAAATAGGCTCAACCTCTCCGTTTCTGAGATCGTCAGATATTTAATTTCATGCCTGACCTCTAGCATTCGGAGATATTTTTTCGGCCCACATCTCCTGGCATCGAGCCAGATAACCTGACGTAAGCTCGAGGCTCGAGGCATAATATATTTTTCTTCTAGAGCACTGTTTCCAATATGCTTACCTGTTATGATTTGCAACAATATGGCCACTTACAATCTTATAATGTCATGCTCTAAATCTGGTATGTCAAGATTTAGAATGGTATAATTTTCAGTAAGTTTTTTTTATCTACTTGAATGTTATTATAGCACTCAAGATACTAATCTGTTGTATGTTTAGTTAAGTTCTAGCACAAGTACCTACGTATAAGCTATTATAAGTAAGAACTTATGTTAAAACTGAGCTACAAAGCATGACGAAACATTTTTCTTTCTTGAATACTTTTATTGATCAACAAACATTTTAACGCCTATTATTAGGTAATTCTATTTAAAATAAAACTTAGATGACTTCAATAGCGAATCCGTTAATCGGAGACACTACCTATCTACTACTTACAACCTCTTACTACTTCTTATTACTTCTCTTCTTCTTTCTTTCGGCTTACTATCTCTTTCGATCTTTCTCCTATCTTTACCCCTTTGCCATTATCTCACCTTTATCTCTCTCATCTTCTCCCCTTTTTGTAATAGAATCTACGTTTGGCCATCAACATGCCTGATGGAAAGCGATGGTGTAACTGGATGTAACGTGTCGATCTAAAAGAAATCTATTTACCTTACCATTAAAATGCATTATTGGTTCACAGAAAATAAAGTGTAGTGAGTTTCATTCTTACGTACGGTACGGTCTTACGGTGTACGTGTCAAGGAAGTTGCACCAAATTGAAAGATTACTCGGGTCGTCCACGAGGAATTTATGGTAGTACGCGTTTCTTCTACTTGCCATAGTGGAAGAGAGAAGGTGGAGGGTCTGTTTTTATAAACTGTCCCACTGGTGGGCGAGGGTTCTTTTCATTGTAAGAAGTAAGGTCATAGTCTACCACGCTGGCCAAGTACGGGTTGGCAGACTTCATATCACATCATCTTCATATGACGTCCACTGCTGGACATAGGCCTCCTCCTGGGAGGGTTTTGCTTATACTCGTCACGCTTGGCAGGCGGGTTGGCGAGCACAGTTAGGTGTGATTGTTCAAGGAAGACACTGCTGCCCATCTACCGGATTACATAGCTGACTCTTACGGCAACCACGGGTAGAGAGGGTGGGGTATTACGCCGGCACCACCGCGGCATAAACTTCGAGAAACTCGGACATGTAGCTTTCCTCACGATGTTTTTCTTTACCGTTTGAAGTCATCGCTAATATGCATATAACTTAGAAAAGACAGAGGTGCGTGTCGTGGGATTCGTACCCAGGACCTCCAAATTGCTAGCTAGACGGTCTCCCAACTAGGCTGTCGACAGCTGAAAATTGTTTATCTATCTATAACGTTTATATTATCAAAAAAAATATTTATATAATTAAACAAAACAAATAAAATAACGTAGTAATATTTATAGCCAATCGAAAATTTAACGTTCGTCTTATAATCCAAAAGAAACCTTTTATATCTTGGTTACACAATGACTATTTTGTAACAAACTCCCATAAAAGTTTTCTCTTAAAATATGCTGAATTCACTTGCTCTACTAAGATAAAATTAATTAATTCGAGCACAGAACGAGATTTTATTAACAGTTTTCAGCTGAGCCAAATGCGGCCGTTTTGTTAGGTAACAGAGATTTAATTAAGATACCTACTGCTTCCATTTCAGTACAATAGGTATTTACTGCAAAATATATTGAAATCGGCCACTTTCAATGTGAAGCTACATTTTGTACCATCCGATACGATATCGAGAGGAAACGACTTTATTTTATTCTTCGTCTCGTAGCAAGTCTAAAAGCTTAGCTTTTGACATCTATTGGTGCGCCTTGTCAAACGGACTCTTTTTTTGACAAGCTAGGTGTTTGGCTACATTTCACCTGATATTAAGTGACGGTGTGGTCGAAGATGGTAAACATTCCTAGCCTGGAATGGAACTGGCTCTCAAGTGAGGCTGCCGGAATACACCGTTAGACGCTTGGCGACGGATTTTCAATTTGAGGGTGGTACTAGAACTAGCCAGTCGAGTACTAGAAAATACCCTACCACCATGCAATAGTTTCCTCACGATGTATTTCTTCATAGGCAGCTCAAGTTCATTGTTGAGGTTTGAATCCACGCCCTTCGGCGTGTGAATCAACCGCGCTTACTACTGAGCTACGTATGACGTATTAAAAATCAACTACCGCAAAAAAAGCCAAAATATTCAAATTAGTTTCATAAAATAAAGTTTACCATCAGAAAAAAATATAAAATAAATACCAAGAAAAACTTTACATACCGAATTGGGTATCAACAGCTACCTTTTTGGGGACACAATATCTAGTATAGGTGTTTAAAATTAAAATTAAAAATAACGTGAAATTTTGAAAAAAATATTTTTGTAATGTAGTAAATATATCTATATCTTTAAACGAGCAATTCTTGTATATATATATATATATATATATATATATATATATATATATATATATATATATATATATATATATATTCTGAATCTCGGAAACGGCTCCAACGATTTTCATGAAATTTTTTATCCAGGGGGTTTCGGGGGCGAAAAATCGATCTAGCTAGGTTTCATTTTCAGAAAACGTCGTTTTATCCATGTTTTCAGCCGAGCAATGCTCGGTCAACCAGGTACTAATAAATTATCCGAGTAGTTGTTCCACGAAAGAAACAATTTGGGTGTCTTCAAGTCGTGAGTTAATTAGTTTCTTCTTGACAAACGTTCTTCATAGTTCACTTCAAACTCAGGCGAGATGGAGGTCAAACGCAAGCTTATTTATTAAACTACCTACAGTATCTAGTCACACGCTTTGCGAATCAAGTATCTAGATGAGATTTGCACTATAGTCGCATCGAATATTCTAAAAGCCGATTTGAACCCAGTTAGTAAATGAAACGACTGCAGCCCATCGGCAGGGAATTTAATTTATGCCGTCGCGGATGGGGGAAATTGTGTCACTCGTCGTGTATTATTTTTCGAAAACGCTGACGAGGTTCGTTCGATTTTGCTTACCGAATTGAGAATTGGGTACGTGACTTGTTTTGTTTTTCACTTTTGTATTCAAGCAGTCTAGATATAGTAATAAAACATCTTTTAATCGAACAATCCTAGTTTTTTAATGAACAAGACGTATTCGACAACTAAACAGTGTCGGGAGTGAAAATGACCGCATCATCACTAAACATCAGGTGAGATGGCAGTCCAAGGTAAGCCTATTTATAATTTAAAAAAAACATCAAATTAAGGCAATAAATGTCGCCTATATCACCCGGAATATAATAAAAAATCGATTGACGCTTTATTTATAAAAATCGGTCGGGTACTCTAGGCGCTAAAGTTACATACATAACTACAAAGATACATAGATTGGTAAAAACGTAGCCCTTCCTTTTGACTTTGCCGTAGTTAGGCAGTAAAAGAACCTCTGCGAATTTAATTTACGCGAGCAACGTGATGCCTGACGTGTGATAAAGAAAGAAACTATTTCTCTCTCTTTCTCTCCCGATGATTTGCATTAGACTTGCAATTTTCAAACTGAACTAATCGGTGAAAGCTATTTGAAATATAATATCGAACTCATTATCGAAAATTATTCCAACTTTAAATTATTTTACTGTGTTAGTTCTTTTGTTTATTTGATATCTCAAAGTTCGTATAAAACGAAACAACAATACCAAAAACCCTATTACCGGAACACAAAAAAACAGGATGCTTCGTAAATACGCGGTGGATTTCTAGAATCGAATCACACGCGCCATAAAGTGATTTGTCTGCACCTGAATGTTTTGAAGGTATTTTTCTATGTAAAAATGTACAATCCACATAAGAAGCGTGGGACACTAAAATAATTTAATTACTATAATTCATCAGTTATCTTTCGGACATAGCTTATAGATATGACATACGTAAAACAATTTTTGTTCTTGATTCTAGCCAAAAGACAATCTACCATTCTCAAAAAATTAAAAAGATTATAAAATATATGTTGTATCAGAAATGAGGAGATCCGTAGACGAACCAAAGTGACCGACATAGCCCATTGAATTAGTAAGTTGAAGTAACAGTGGGCAGGGCACATAGCACGCAGAACTGATGGCTGATTGGGCTGCAAAGTTCTGGAGTGGAGACCACAGACCTGCAAGCACAGCGTAGAACGTTCACCCACGTGGTGGACAGACGACCTAATAAAGACCGCAGGAACGCGCTGGATGCAAGCCGCTTCCAACCGGTCTTTTTGGAAATCAATGGGGGAGGCCTATTTCCAGCAGAGGACGTCCTACGGCTGGGATGATGATGATGTTGTTGTTGTTTAGCTTTATGTCTTATTTGTGTAACATAAATATGAATAAAACGTTTTCATTTAAAATATACATAAAGACAATTTTGGAGACCTAGAAAAATATATTTTAAGTATTCTGTCTTCATAGTACAAGGTTCGCTGAGTTTTGGGTTAGGTGGCGCTAATGTAAAACATGTCTTACGATACAATAGACATGTATATTGTATACTAAGCAATTGGAGTATCTATTTAGACTTTGCTTACATAGTCTTGATTGGTAAGATCAGACATTGATGTCGTCGACTGTACTTGCCTTTTGATTTCTTTTTGTCTTGGCTATGATAGATGAGAAATGGTTTTAAACAAAAAGACAAACGGATGAGAGATCTGAAGTGGAAATGTCAGAGGCAAGGTTGAATTTTATGAACAATTTCAATAACTATTTTTCACGTAGGTAACAAAACATTGAAAGTTTCATCAATGGTAACATTTAATTTTTAAAACGTAGACTTATTTAATGAAATCTAAACATAATTTGAAATTCTGAAATGAATGAGTTTCTAATAAGCAGCATAGCAAGTATGTTGGCGGCATTGCCACGATAAATGGCAATGTTTCGCAGCGTTGGGTAAAATAACCACCGGGGTCACTTGATCGCAGCTTACCTATAATAATATTTCTTACCTTGATCTTAAGTATTTAATCAGGTAGGTATACGGTTTTTAAAAGGTATGTCACTGGCCAAAATTACATCAATAATACGAAATAAAGTAGCTACAAAATACTTAAACGAATAATCATTAAAATCTTAATTAGATTGCAGGATTAAAAATAATTAAAAAAATCTTCCTTATAGTTTGTTATTCAAATTACTTATCGATCTGTATTAGATTAATGATTATTTTATTAATGTAATTAAAGTACTATAGAGTAGTTATAGATTAGGTATCATGCTGTTTTAATCTGAGCCTGTGGTGACCAGAATTGATGTAGAAAACAAAGACATTTTTATGATGGCTATTTGGATATAATATTTTCTTTAACAATCTGTGACTGTAACCATCATCACACAAAAAGTAATTGAGACAAATCTACTAAAAAATATTATCGACTTTACCTATGTTTCGGAATTCGCAACTTTCAGATGGGATTTGCTGCACCGTTGAATATACAATGAAAAAGAAGAGGGTATAGACATAGTCAAGATGTGTTGCAGATTTCTCTATCTCTCTCTCTCTCTCTCTCTTAAAGACATCATAAAACCGTCATACTTAAATTTCTTTGATTTCTATGAGGTAGCAAAAGTTCCCAAATTTGCCGCCCTACTAATCTGCCGCCCTAGGCTCAAGCCTATTCAGCCTGCTGGTAAATGACCACTGAATTGCTTGAATAGCTTGAATTATTCGTTTCAATTGTTTGTCAAACATCTGTTATGATATATGTCACATATTTGTGTCAATATCTATTATTTGTGCTCACGAATTCGTCCACGTTGAATTTAGAATTGGGTTCAGAGAGAAATGTGTAAGAAAAGTGTAGTATAGTCAAAGTAATGAGCGCCAAAGCGGCGATACCCTGGACTTTGTTTTTTTACTCAAAGTTCTCTGTATCGCTGCATTGGTCATGGACAGGCGTTAATTCTTCCCATGAGAAGAGCGCCTCGTTCGTCTCATTACTTTTACATTTTAAAAAAGCAGTAGTGTTTACAAAACTTTTGCTTTACCTGAAATTTGAATGTTGAATGAACGAATGAATGAATGAGTGAAAAATAAAAAATTAAAAAGCATTTAAATAAAATCTTGTATAAAAAGTATCCTATATGTTTGTTAATCCATTTAATAAACTATATGTATGCCAAATTGCATCTAAATCCGTTCAGCTGTTTTTGCGTGATTGAATAACAGACATCGAAACATACAAACTTTCACATTTATAATATTAGTAGGAAGATCAAAGGTCAAGTATTAAGACAAAGTTCATCTCGGAGTCCTTCGAGCTGCACATTATTTCAGATATTAGTGCTGGCTGTTGATCTTATACGAACTAACTGCATTAGGGTAAAGAGAACAAGTCTTGACTGAGATTTCTTGCGAACAGGAAGAACTATGGTCACCCTATGCGATAGATATCTAGATAAGCTAAGTCGTTACTTAGGCGTAGCTTCCAAGTAAAGTAGTTA
This sequence comes from Biston stratarius, assembly GCA_950106695.1. Lineage (NCBI taxonomy): Eukaryota > Metazoa > Arthropoda > Insecta > Lepidoptera > Geometridae > Biston > Biston stratarius. The sequence continues at coordinate 38,504,108 of OX467106.1, read as the reverse complement.
ATTCATAAACTTTAAAAGAAACCGCAAGGTTATCGAGCCTTACTATCTCCCAGTTAAAAATACGAGACGGGTAATAGTCGACTTGATTGACGTTTAGTTAACTAAGTGCGTTAAATTTTTATGTCGTCGATCAATCAATTTTAATTTTGATTTAACTGATGTAACAGTTCTGTACTAAGGCAAACATCTTTAGATGAGTAGCTTGTTTAAACGTAGTCTAATTACGACATCATGATCATTTGGTGGTTTCACTTGGTGGTAGATCTCCTTAGCAGGAGATGGTCTAGGTAGATACCACCGCAGTACCAGATATTCTGCCGCCAAGCAGTAGTGAGTAAACATTACTTTGTTCCGGTTTAAAGGGTCCAGCTAGCGAAATTACTGGGCTGAGACTAACCATCAAGTCGCAAAGTAATGAGCCCCAAAGCAGCGATGCCCTGGACTTTGTTTAGCTACTCAAAGTTCTGTGTATCGCTCCAATGGTCATGAATAGGCGTTATCTTTTCCCATAGGAGAGCGTCTCGTCTTTGCCAAAAAACGAGACGCTCGAGTTTTGGCAAAACGAGAACGAGTTTTGGCAAAAACGAGATGCTCTCCTGATGGTAAAAGATAACGTTTGCCGTGGTGGTGCCGGCGTAAGAATAGTACCCCACCCTCTCTACCCGTAGTTGCCGTAAGAGTCGGCTAAGGGATGTAATCCGGAAGATGGGCAGCAGCGTCTTTCTTGAAAAATCACACCTAGCTGCGCTCGTCAACCCGCCTGCCAAGCGTGGCGAGTATTGGCAAAACCCTCCCAGGAGGAGGCCTATGTCCAGCAGTGGACGTCCTATGGCTGATGATGTGATGATGTGATGATTCGACGTTTGAATAATATAAAGGGCTTGGAGTGTAATAAATGTTCGTAAGAAATAGGTATATTTGGATTAACATAATTTGAATTAGAACGATTGATTTTATTGTACAAGTATATATGATGATAGATTTTATCGGCTATGATGTTCGTAACAGGGTGTGATGGGGCAATTGGGGCAAAAGGACTGTAATGTTAATTCTAAATGAAAGTCAAATGTAGCAAAATTATGTCATTAAATATTATTCAAAATTATCAGCTAAGCACGCGTGAACTTTGATTTACAACCATATTGATGTGCGAATGGCATTTTATGACATATAATATACGTGTTATGATAATATCTATTTATTATGACTGGCATCACTCGTAGATCATTTTGACACTGTGACAAGATTTTTTTACACTTCATCGGAATTTTGTGCTTTCTCTCTTTATTGTCGAAGGAGAAAAAGAGACGGAGCGACGAAATCGATATTTTATATTGCCAGGGATCGAATTTGATAGATATCAGGCCTTGTTTTTACTTCATGTCTCTAATAAAATACCAATTTTAAAGGTGCTATAAAGAAATCTGCATAATAGATCGAAATTAATTTATGGTGCAATATTTATTACGATAGCCGATAAGAAAGCATGATTTATGACTGACTTTAAGTATTTAGACGTATTTTATTTTTATTTATAATTAATTGGTTTTATTTAAGAGACATTGGATTGCATTATAAATTATAGTTATTTGGTTTTTTAAGAGATTCTTGTGAGATGAGTTGTAAATGCAACTTTAAGATGTTTAGTCAATTGTTTTTTTTAATGCGTAAAGCGTAAGTACGGTCTTGTATGGAGTACTGCTCTCACCTATGGGACGGCTCTGTTAAGTATCAGCTTGAGGCTCTGTAGTCGATCGAGAGGCGTGCTAGGAGGCTAATAGGTGACTACACTCTGGCTACATCTCAGTGGCAAAACCTTGAGTACCGACGTAAAGTAGTTTGTTTGTCTGTCTTCTATCGGATACATTTCGGAGAGTGTGCCTTAGAATTGCATAATTTGGTCCCACCTGCCTCTTATTACCGTACGGCCAGGCAGACACGGCATAAGCGCCATCCTTACATGGTGGACATTCCCCATGTTCGGACTAAATGCTTCGATTCCATATTCTTAATACGTACAGCGAGGATGTGGAACTCTCTGCCGGCGACTGTTTTTTCCGCGAAGTACAACTTGGGTGTCTTCAAATCCGGAGTAAACAGGTTTTTTTCTAGGTAAGCGTGCTTCATTTTAGACTACATCCTGCTCAACATCAGGAAGGGCGTGGTCAAACGCAAACCTATACCTATACAGTATAAAAAAATATGTAAAATTAATCAAACAAACAAAACGCTTTCCTTATGATAAGAGACAACGCCTGTCCGTGACTATTGCAGTGGTACCAAGAACTTTGAGTAACAAAATAAAGTTCAAAGAATCGCTGCCTTGGCGATTTTTCCTTTAAAACATTTGATGTTTCATCTCTATAGCTTATGAAATTAGTTATTAGTTAAGACTGCAACCCGCAAAAAGAGGCAGAAGAAGGAGATGGTTAGTCCTCCAAAACTATACAGCATATTTTGATATTTGATGAATCCCTGCGAAGTCGATGCAGATCGCAAGTAAATTGTAACGATGATAGCACAGTGGTTAGCGCAGTCGGTTCACACGCCGAAGGGCGTGGGTTCAAACCTCAACAATGAGCTTGAGCTGCCGGAGAAGGAAAACATCGCGAGAAAACCATATTATAGTGGTAGGGTACTTTCTATTACTCGGCTGGCTAGCTACCACTCTCAAGTTGGCAATCTGTCGCTAAGCATCTAACGGCGTGTGCCGGCAGTCTAAGGCTAAGCATGTTTCCCATCTTCGATCGCACCGTCACTTAACTCCAGGTGAGCTGTAGTCAAACACCTAGCCTGTCAAACATTAAGAAAAAACAGGACTGATCCGAAATGTACAGCCGTCACAATGTTAAAAAATATTCATACTCCATAAATAACATTCAAAATAATTTATTCACATCAATAAAAAATATTTGTGTTAAATAACTGTAGCAATTGATTTGATAGTTTCAATAAACTGGTTTTTATTGGCAACCGATAATCATGAGATAATGATGTGTATAATGCTAATACATTTTTTTAACGAGACTTTAAAAATAAAACTAACTGTTTGTAATCTAGGAAGTAACTGCTCCAGTTTTATGCTCATTATATTTTTTGCGCTGTTGATATTTAGTTTTTTATGAAGCGATGATCTTTAATGATATTGAAATAATGGTTTATAAGTTTTTTGCTCTGTCTGTGGTTTAGTTTCCTCAATGCCAGACCTTGCTTCGTCCAGATGTTCAAAATGTCATGGAGTTACTAAGTAAACATTTTGGAGAGGGATAATTTTTCAGATAGTCGTAGATCATGTGAATATTATACGGCTACTAAAAAGTTATATAACAAAAAAACGTAGTTCTATCAGTATTGAGTCATTTAATGATTTAACGCTTACATTTTTCAGAATTTTCTGTCTAAGAAATGGGAGATTAATCTGTTGGTTAAGTACTAAACATATCAAAATACTTCGATAATTATTTAAAAAAATGTAATGTAAAAAAACCGACTTCATATTGTTTTCTCATGGATGCCGTTGTCAGAACTGGACCAAAAATGGGACCACACGGAAAGCACCAGCTTTCAAATAAAAAAAAAATCATCAAAATCAGATCACCCAGTCTAAAGTTCTGAGGTAACAAATATAAAAAAGAAAAAAATACCAGTCGTATTGAGTACCTCCTCCTTTTTTAAAATCGGTTAAAAAGAGCATATTATCCGAAGGGTCTGGGTTCAAACCTCAACAATACATAAAAATATAGCATAATGGTAGGGTACTTTTTAGTACTCGGCTGGCTACTAGCTACTAGTACCTACTCTCCAGTTGAAAATCTGCCGCCAAGCAACTATCAGTGTGTTTCAGGCTATCTCACTTGAGAGCTAGTTGCAGTCCAGGCTAGGTGTACTTACCATCTTCGATCACACCATCACTTAACATCAGGTGAGCTGCGAACAAACACCTTTCCTGACAAATATTTTTAAAAAAAACTTCAGACCAAAATACAGTTTCTTCGTATGCCTAGTGATTTTTAATATTTAGTGGTCAGTGACGTTTTGCTTTAAGATTTTACGGTTTAAAAAAAGAATATCCCTCATGCTTTGCATATCTGTCAAATTATGTACAGACATTATATCGAAATACGCTGACTCGCTGTTCCTGAAAATCTCATCGATTCCTTGAGCCTGAGAACGCTATTATATCACGTCCATTTCCCAGCCTAAATTAGTCTTCGCAATTCCACGTCAATTAAATAATCTGTAGGTAACACAAGCGGCACGCTGTCTGGCAAATTGTGTTTTTTGTCCCAACTGTAAATGTTCTATATTCTGTAACGTTTTTTGTCCACCCCCCATCACAATGATTCTATGTTACTCATTCCACGATGAATACTCAGTGACTAAGTGCCACTAACAATTGGTGATTAATTGTGTGATTTGACTACTTTTGTAGCTTTTTTGGGGATGACGATATTTTGCAAAAAAAAAAGGAAAACAGTAATAATGCTTACATAGCATATTATTGAACAGCTAACAAGCAAGATAATAATAATAATAAATAGATAATAATATAAATAATAGCCGATACCGCGCGTCAGTACCACTTGTGTTTGTTGCCCATGCCGTTCTGTTCACTTAACTACCGTGGCAACATAGGGCAATAGCTATTCCATGTTAGGCTCTACACGGTTTCTATCTAAAATGTATTTACTTCATAAACTGAGAGTTCTTGGAATTAAAACTGTCTCGTAATATAAATAGAATTGTGGTATTGTTATAAAAGCTAACAATTATAAGTAATGCAATAGTTAAATATATCACGTAAACAATTTTTTTCTATATTCAACTGGCAGATGACCAAAATGGTCATCACTCGATCCCATAATCGGCTTAAATGGACCTCCCTATGCGCTATATTTTGGTAATTGTCACAAAGGCCGATAATAATTATTTGATTCATTTTGCTAATCTTTTCACATATTTCATTTTAACCAGTTAGCAAATGTAGCTCTTATGACACTTAGGTAAGGTTTTTAATATTTTGCCAGTATTGTCCACACCATGACGAATTGAGTCGTCGGATTCGGACGGAAATAGACCAATTCATTCTCGGATTATACGTTTCCTATTCACAAAGGGCTGTAATTGTTGGTCATTTCATTTGTGATAGATGGCACATGTGATCAATGAATACAATTCGATGTAGGTAAATCGATTTACAATCGATTCGGTTGCCGATTTATCGATTTCGTGCGTCATATATTTCGACAAATTTGTCGTTTCTGCGGTTAGATCAAATTACTGTAATGTAATAGTTTAAGGGTGGTAAAGGAAGGGAGTGATACGGAAGTTGGAATAAAATAAATCAGTTATTGTGGTCTGAATATAATAAAGAATGTACTTAGTTTAGTAGGATGTATTTGGGGTGCTGGTTCAGGTAACCTCCTCGTGGTGCACCCTGGGGATCAGTCAACAACCTCCCTCGGTGGGACTTTGTTGACTGATTGCTAATATCTGAACGTGAGAGGACTTCTGTGCGCGCCTCTTGTTTTTATGAGGGGCACGCGCAGAAGTTACGGACGGGGCTCGGAATTGTCGAGCGGTATCGGGCATTATGTGTCTGACTGAGGGCCCTCCACGTGTCCCTCTGACTAGCGGAGAGCACAGTGGATGGGCGAGGCTCGTGCTATCGAGCGTAGGAAGGAGGCGGAGGGGATCCGAGACGGATCGGAGTCGCTTTGTGTGGCGACATTGCGTGGATGGGCGGTCCGCCATTACATCGAGAGGTGGAACTGGACGGGTCGTATGTGTGCGGGGTGTCGCCGCACAGAGCATACCAAATCTCAAGGTTCGGGGGTCGCCGAGGGGAGTGTTCGGGGAGCGAGTCCTGAGCTGCGTTGCCGTTGCGACGCAGTTCCGGGCTCGCGGTCTCGGGCATGGTCAGCGGGAGGTTTGGCCGTTAGACCCCCACCTAGGGAGCTCTACCTATTAAAATTGAGCAAAAAAAACCAATCTACCATGAACCCAAGCGATTATAAAATGACTACCCAGGAGGGTCTCCAACAGGAGGAATCCCTCCGCGCTACGGCGCGCAGCCCCACGTATTCTGGGGGGGGCACTGATCGCTTTTCTACTTCAACAAACAACGACACAGGCACGAACAATGGACACGATTTAGGTTTAAGTTTAGATGTGAGAGAGGAGTCAAACTCCTTGAGCATGGTGATGGAGACGGATTTACCGGGTCGGTCGCCGGATGGCAGACTCTGGCGAAAGCGAATAAGGTCTTGCGAGAGGGGAGACAATGCCATCAACGCAGATTGCGGCTCAGTGTCTGACGGTGGGTTAGAAGCTCCAGCAATAAAGGTTCCTGCAGCGCGAAGAGGCAGAGGTCGACCGCCCACGACGGGCGAGTATGTTGGCCTTGCCAAGGCCAAGACGGCGTTTCTTGTCGCACAACGGCAAGAGATGGAGTTGAGAGCTGAGCAGCAGGTCGAGGAGATGACCATGTCGCTGCGATCACAGAGGTCGATTACTAACCAGCTCGCTATATCTTCCGCAGGTGATGAGGAGGAGTTGGCCTACGTGTTAAACGAAAGGGTCTTGGATTGCGTGGCCGCTATTCAAAATGTGGCTGCTAAGTCGAAAAACTTAAAGGGCACGTTTCAGCGTGCTCTTAAGGAAGCGGCATGCAGCATTACGGAGGCTGTAGAGGTCCTTCACAAGAGGTCCTCTGCAGAAGAGACCAAACATTTGGAGGTGGCGAATGTGCGCTTGCGGGAGGAAGTAGGGGAACTCCGCAAAGAAATTGCTGAGCTTCGCAAAGACGTGGCGACAGCTCGAGTATCCGCACCAGTGGTGCTTGATAATACACAGGCATCGGAATCATTGACTCGACACGAGCCTGAACCAATGAGGATGGAATTGGAACAGGCTATACTGCGCCAAGTAGGTGGGATGCTAAACGCTCGGCTGGAGGCACTGGAGGAGCGCCTCTTGCCAGAAAAGCGCATCCGTCCCCCATTGGCTGCAGATCACCGAAATACCATTGTCCGGACGGCTTCTATAGTTCCGAACTCGGAACCGGAGCCTTTGGAAGTGGTTACAGCATCAGATACCCACAAAGGTAAAAAAAGACGGAAACACAAAACACAGGATGAGACACACAGCACCCAAAATGCGACTGCTATTGCCTCTGACGGACCCCGAATAGCACCGGTAGCACCGGCTAACTGTAGCTGGGTGACCGTTGTGGGCCGGAATCGCAGAAAGACTGGAAACACGTCGACGCCGTTATCGCAGCAGAGGCAGTCGCAAGGACCTAGAATAAGAGAACTGCCAGCAAACGTTGCAACGCGGCGCCGATCGAACAGGACAGAAGCCGTCACGCCTAAACTTCGCACTCCTCGTTCTTCGGCTGTTATAATAACAATACAACCAGGAGGCGTGGAGAAAGGACTTACGTATGCGGACGCCCTAGCAGAAGCCAAAAAGAAGGTCAATCTTTCGGAACTTGGGATCACATCTCTACAGTTTCGAAAAGCGGCTACAGGAGGTCGTGTACTGGAAGTGCCAGGTATCACCAGTGGAGACAAAGCAGATTCTCTGGCAGAAAAACTGAGGCGAATCTTCGGACAAGATGATATTCGTATCTCAAGGCCCATCAAATCTGCGGAGCTGCGTATCACCGGTCTTGATGACTCCGTTACTAAGGACGAGGTGACATTAGCCATTGCTAGAGCTGGAGAATGCCGGCCAGATTCAATTAAAGCAAACGACATTCGTCGGAACCCCAATGGCGTCGGAACAATTTTTGTACGCTGTCCGGTGACTGCGGCGAAAAAGCTGACGAGCAACGGTCGGCTTCTTGTGGGTTGGGTATCTGCACAGGTGAAGCTTCTGACGCCAAGACCTCTGCGCTGCTTCCGATGTCTCGAATTGGGGCACGTACGGGAGCAGTGCAACGCTGAGACTGACCGAAGTAGCCAGTGCTACCGGTGCGGCCTGCCTGGCCACATAGCAAGTACATGTTCGGCCGAGCCACACTGCACATTATGTGCTGCGGCAAATAAGTCCGCCGGACACCGTATTGGAAGTAATGCCTGTGCCTTACCTACAAAAAGAAATGGCAGAAAGGTGACAGCCGAGGCCTTGAACCGGCTGCAACCGAGTCTCCCACCAAACCGGGACGAGGATGGGCAAATGGACATCCATTAATTATGGCCTTAAAAGTTCTTCAGGCGAATATTAACCACTCTGCCAGAGCACAGGATCTTTTAGTGCAGAGCATGGCGGAGTGGTTGATAGATGTTGCTATGGTGGCCGAGCCGTATTCTATCCCTCCCCGAGACAGCTGGATTGGAGACGACGATGGCCTGGTAACTATTGTCACGCGAACTGGCTTGTCAGTCGACAAAGTGGTGAGAGGCCAAGGCTGTGTCGCCATAGTGTCGGGGGCTATCGCCTATATTGGCGTATACTTTTCCCCGAATAGGCCACTTGCAGAGTTTGAGGTTTGGCTTTCAGAGGTGGAGGCGCTTGTCCACCAATGCCGCCCAAACCACATACTCGTAGCTGGTGACTTCAATGCAAAGTCTGTGGTGTGGGGATCTCGCGACACTAATCCACGAGGCGAAGCAGTGGAAGAGTGGGCTGCAGCAACGGGATTGCTATTATTGAATCGGGGAACGGTATACACGTGCGTGCGACAGCAGGGAAACTCAATAGTGGACTTAACATTCGCTAGCCCTGCTCTCGCTCGCCGTATCGAGAACTGGGAAGTACTGGAGGGAGTGGAGACGCTATCGGATCATCGATACATTCGTCTTGATCTCACCTTTTCAGGAACCCCAAGCGGTTCAAATCGTTCCCCAATCGATAAACTACCGCGTTGGGCACTGAAACGCTTGGACAGGGATGTTTTCCTAGAAGCAGCGATTGTCCAGGCCTGGGTCCCGTTTTCTGATGGGGCAAGGGGAGTGGACTGTGAGGTTGAGTGCATTCGGGAAGCAATGACTCGAGTGTGTGATGCTGCTATGCCTCGAGTTAAATCCCTGCCGCCTCGCCAGAGCGTCTACTGGTGGTCTGCTCAGCTTTCTTTGCTCAGAGAGGATTGCGTAGCAACTAGACGGTTATACACCAGGCAACGACGGCGGCGGCGGCGGGATGAAAATCGGGAGGCAGAATTATATGCATCATATAGACTCGCAGTAACCGCCCTGCAGAAGCAGATAGCACGGTCCAAAGATGATGCTCGCCTAGAAATGTTGGAGACATTGAATCGCAACCCATGGGGCAGGCCCTATAAGATGGCTCGCAACAAGATCCGCGCGTGGACTCCACCGCTAACACAGAGCTTACAACCTCAGTTCCTGGAGGGCGTGGTGGCTACTCTGTTTCCCGGTGTTGTTGAGCCAACGACTCCTGCAATGACATTGTCTGGCCAAGACAGTGACACGGTTGACGGAGAGGTGCCACGCGTCTCGGAAGGAGAACTAGCTGCAGCGGTACAACGGCTTAGAGCAAAAAACACGGCTCCCGGTCCAGATGGAATTCCCGGTCGAGCCTGGGTGCTGGCGATGGAGGCCCTCGGGCCGCGATTCAGGAATTTATTGAGCAAGTGTCTAGAGCAGGGCTTCTTTCCGCGCAGTTGGAAAACTGGGAAATTGGTGCTACTGCGCAAAAGTGGAAGGCCCGCTGACTCGCCAGCAGCTTATCGGCCAATCGTCTTGTTAGACGAAGCTAGTAAGCTCTTCGAGCGCATCATCGCTGTTCGTCTGACACGGCATTTGGAACGAGTGGGCCCAGACTTAGCGGACTGTCAGTTCGGCTTTCGCAGGGGCAGATCCACACTCGACGCTATATCACGTGTGAAGGCCTTAGCGGAGGACGCCGTGTCCAGGGGAGAAGTGGTATTGGCGGTGTCGCTTGACATTGCTAATGCTTTTAATACACTCCCTTGGGCCTGTATTAAAGAGGCATTGCAGTTCCATCAGGTACCAGCTTACCTATCTCGAGTCCTGGGGCACTATCTCTCAGAGAGATTAGTCATTTACCCAGGGCGGAACGACTGGGGTCAGCGAGAAATGTCGTCTGGTGTTCCACAGGGTTCGGTCCTAGGGCCGATTCTGTGGAACATTGGATACGACTGGGTTTTGAGAGGAGCCAATTTGCGGGGTGTTCATACGACATGCTATGCAGATGACACCCTAGTAACGGCTCGTGGCCGAACATATAGAGAGACGGCGATCTTAGCCACTGCAGGTGTGGCTCAAGTCATTGACCGAATCAGACGGTTAGGCCTAAAGGTGGCTCTCAGTAAGTCCGAAGCCCTGTGTTTTCACAGGCCACGGAAGGGGCCACCTCCTGGTTCGGAGATAGTTGTCGGGGGTGTTTCGATTGGTGTCGGGTCGACTATGAGGTACCTGGGGCTTATCCTCGATAGCCCGTGGAACTTCAAGGAGCACTTTCGACAACTAGCTCCGAGATTGATTAAGTCAGCTTCAGCTCTTGGAAGATTGTTGCCTAATGTAGGGGGTCCTGGAGTCGCCTGCCGCCGTCTCTTTACTGGAGTCGTGCGGTCCATGGCGCTCTATGGCACTCCCATTTGGGTGGACGCCCTGAATAGTCATAACATAATGCTGCTGCGGAGACCGCAACGCTTTATGGCACTCAGGGTGATCAGAGGGTACCGCACGGTGTCTTTTGAGGCGGCGTGTGTGCTCGCTGGAACACCGCCCTGGGATTTAGACGCAGAAGTGTTGGCTTCTGTGTATCATACTTTTACGGAAGTACGCAGTCGAGGCGATTATCTAATGCCGGTGGTAATTGGGCGATTGAGACAACATTCCCGGAGAAGACTACTAATCAAATGGAAAGAGCGGTTAGAGTGGCCCAGTGCGGGTCATAAAACGATTGAGGCGGTCTTGCCTGCGCTGGATGGGTGGTTAGGAAGGAAGCACGGGGTGTTGACGTACCGCTTGACCCAGCTGCTGACGAATCACGGCTGCTTCGGGCGATACCTCTGCAATGTGGCGCGGAGGGAGCCCACAACTATATGCCACCATTGTGGGTCCTTAGAGGATACGGCACAACACACTCTTGCCGAGTGCCCAGCATGGTCGGTACCGCGAGGCGAACTTGCCGCGGTTATCGGGCGTGGTTTCTCGCTGCCGACTGTCGTTGCTGTGATGGTCGACAGCGAGCAATCATGGGACGCAGTGCTCTCTTTCGCAGAGTGTGTCATGGCACAGAAAGAGGAAGCGGAACGGGTGAGAGAGAACGACATTGGTAGCCACCCTATTCGCAGGAAGAGACCCGGGCGCAGACGGCTGGCACATGACCGCCGAATGCCGCCATAATGGAGAACTCGGGAGATCGGGGTCGGGGAACCCGGTTTCCCAGTTAGAGTTCCCCAAGGTTGAACGATGCGTGACGTGTTCCCACATATCGTTAAAATGACTGGCAGAGCACAAGCTCACCGAGACGGTGTCTGATAAAGACAAGCGCTATTGGGGCTGCGGACGAGTGCGCAAGCGTTCCCGCGGCCCTAAATTGCAAGCGCGGAGAAGGAACACCCCAGGGTTTTTAGTGGGTAGGCCGCCATTTTGGCGGAGATTCCCACATAACCACTAAGCTCCCCCCGGGGCTAGTGGTATCCATTAAGGATTTTCCCTGGGTAAAAAAAAAAAAAAGTAGGATGTATTTATATCGATATGAGCAAGTAGGCTAAATATAACAATAAAGTAAAATAAATATAATAATAATAATAAAGTAATTAATTAGATCCAAAAGGCAGTAATCCTTGACACGGCGCGCATTGTTAGGAGGTTCCTCACTCTGCAGCCCTAACCACCGGCAGCTTGAGCCTTGCCCTGCTGCTGGCGGCACACTAGTTTTTAAGTTTTTTATATTATTTATGTGTTTTATATATATATTTAATGTAAAAAATAAGTAATTAAATAAATAAATGGAAATAATAATAACTAGTACTTATATATATAAGTTACTTTAGTTTTGATCGCTTAATATTTTTTCATTTGTTAATATGTTGATTTTAAAGGCGTTGCTGCTAATATTGCTAATAGCTAATAAACATGAGCAACATTTGCAAAAGGTTATTAACCCAATTCGATTTTTTATAACACACCTTAATTTTTATAAAATTTTGATGCTAACATTTAGTATCAATTAGAAGCCATAGCCTTTTAAAACTCAGTTTAAAGTAGATTAAGCGTCTTTGGATACAATATTTTATTTGTAAAAGTAAATTATCTTGTATATTTATATATCAATCAATGTTAGTACACTCCTTGTTTTGATTTTGAACTCCATTCTACAGTGGTCTGAAAGAGTTCACTCTTAGCGATATCGGCGTTAGTTTTTACAATAGTTTTTAAAGTTCGTATTTCGTTGTACATTATTTATATCTATAATAATTTGTCAGAATATTCTTTTTGATCTTACACAGCAAACCTGCCGGCTATTGTCTGAGTTCCCATGTATTAAGCCTGCCTCATATTAACGTGGCTTGCGGTAGAGATAGTGGTGACAGCCGTGTCTATAACTGCAACCGCAGGTCGTGCTTGTCTGGGACATGTTTTACTGAATGATGCTGCATGTCGCAGTTTGGCCAAGACAGCTTTAGTTGACAGCGCTTAAGGCTTTAGCCGTGGTGGTGCTGGCGTAAAAATAGCACCCCACCATTTTTACCCGTGGTTGCTGTAAGAGTCGGCTAAAGGATGTCATCCGGAAGATGGGCAGCAGCGTCTTCCTTGAACAATCACACCTCTCGCGCTCGCCAACCCGCCTGCCAAGCGTGGTGAGTATTGGTAAAACTCAAAACTCTAGGAGGAGGCCTATGTCCAGCAGTGGACGTCCTTTGGTTGATGATACTGATGATGCTAAAGGCAATTTTACAGGTCTCGTCTGTCTAGAGCAAGCTTTAAACGGAGCACTGAATTTTTTGTAAAATCTGTTAAAAGTCTTATATATAATCGTACCAATTCCAAAGAATTTTGATTATTGCTTCTTCAATAGATTTATTGTAGTTTGCTATTACATCACCAACAGCGTAATAACGCCTACTTTAAATGATTGCTTTGTTTATCTTCTTTATCGCAATAAAAGCGAAAAATGTACTAAATGGGATGTATAATGCCACTTAAACTGACGTGTTGATGTCTGTTAATCCTCTTGTGTGGCGAGTTTTTATTTTCTCTGGCCATAAAGCTAGACTGAGTAGTTCTAGTCTTTGTTTCCAGTTTTATTATTTGTCTATTATTATCCCTTCCCACGTTCGTTAATTTATTATAGACTAGCGACCGCCTGCGAGTTTGTAAGTAAACCTTCCGAAATATTTTTTTAAGTGGAAGTTGCATAGTTTGTTTTTGCATATCAGCTTAGTGAATTACAGTAGAGTCTCACTAATCCGGAACTATTGAAAACTATTCGGTCCGGATTATTGAAGTGATTGGATTACTGGATCATCATCATCATCATCTTAGCCGCAGGATGTCCACTGCTGGATATAGGCCTCCCTCTTGACTTCCTTAGAGATCGGTTGGAAGCGGCTCGCATTAAGCGCGTTCCTACGGCCTTTATTAGGTCGGTGGGTACCTTGTGCGTGGACATCCTAAGCTGCGCTATCTACACTCCAGAACTTTGCAGTCCCATCAGCCATAAGTTCTGAGTGCTATGTGCCCTGCCCACTGCCACTTCAACTTGCTAATTCGCTGGGCTATGTCGTTGTGACTAACCATCGAAAGTCTCAAAGTAATGAGCGCCAAAGTAGTGATGCCCTGAGCTTTGTTTTACTACATAAAGTTCTGTGTATCGCAGCAATGGTCATGGACAGGCGTTATCTCTTACTATCAGGAGAGCGTCTCTTTCGTTTTAATACTACTACATTTAAAAAAAATCTATTAGTAATCTAATCTACACCCACTTGGGCACCAAATTCCATTGTTTAGCGATTCGTACGATAAAGGTGGAATCGAATTGCTTTGAAAAAATGTTTGCTGATCTGTAATTTAGCAAGTTAGTATGCTACTGGTATTTAATCTGAACTCGCTTTTTACGTCTTATATAACCTATCATAAAATCTCATTATTTATTTTTATTATATCTAATTTATAAAAATGTACGAGTATTTGGGTTTACGATGCCAAATCCGATTTGTAGAGAATGATAGAAACGCCTATTAAACAGAAGCTTGTTAAAAACTATAAAATTGTTATTGCCAATCACATTTGTATAAGTGACACACCTTTGATCGCTACAATATTATTCAGGTAATAAATATCTACCACTGATTTGAAGATTATGGCTAAAATTTCCGCTTGAAGTTTTTTTAAAGGTTTTTTTTGAGTATTTTTGGCGTTGAACATTATGCATTTGCAGAGTGCTTTCAACTACATATTTGAATATTTTTTTATGATATACTCTTACAAATATGTTTTAGCCTCAGTCAAATTAAATACGGTCAAGTCTAAATTCATCATCATCATTATATCAGCCGTAGGACGTCCACTGCTGGACATAGGCCTCATTGGCTTCCATAAAGATTTATTGGGTCGTCTGTCCACCTTGAGCTGGTTGAATTTGGTATTATATAAATATCTGGTCATATTTGAATATTTATGCTCTGAAAAAAGCGAAAGTTTGTAAGTGTGTTTGCATGTGTGAAGTTTGTGCGTGAGGAAGTAACAATACTTCTTCACGCTCAAACGGCTGGACCGATTTTGATCAAATTTTGTATGGAGGTAGCTGATATACTAGAATAATACATAGGCTACTTGTTATCCCGAATATAGCGAGTAACACCACGGAGCGCATCCAGTTGCATATTTGTGCTATTAGGAAATATAATGCAAGTATGTGGCGCGTAGATAAATTTCAAGTGGCATGTTTACTCGGAAAACTTTAATCAAATTTATGTACCTACTTGAATGAGATAACAAATATTAATTGGTATAATTATAATTTATAGCCATTGTTAATTTTATTGGGGGGATTACCTATGGTAATAGAAAACTATAATTATGTCAAGATCTATCAGTTTGTTTGACATAGATGTACACACTTAAAGTATTGCGTATAATAGAGTAATAAATAGAAGTTGGCGAAATGCTGGCGTTTATTTTGATTAAAAACTTGGCGTTGCTATTTAACATGGCAATACAGCATTACGGTAACTTTTCCCTCGACCTGGGCTTTTCAGATTATGTTTTGTATTTATCGGTACATACATACATACATACATAAACGGTGTGTTCCGGCAGCCTCACTTGAGAGCCAGTACTATTCCAGGCTAGGTGTGCTTTACCATCTTTGACCACACCGTCACTTAACATCAGGTGAGCTACGGTCAAACACCTAGCCTGTCAATCATAAAAAAAGAGATGATTGGCGGCAGATTTTTAACTTGAGGGTGGTAGCTAGCCAGCTGAGTACTAGAAAGTACCCTACCACTACGGTATGGTTTCCTCACGATGTTTTCCTTCACCGGCAGCTCAAGCACATTGTTGGGGTTTGAACCCACGCCCTTCGGCATGCGAACCGACCGCGCTAACCACTGAGCTATCATCGCATATCATATCATCATATATGTATATGTTCCGACAGCCTTTCAGCATTTGAGAGTACCATCTTCGACCATACCGTCACTTAACATCAGAGAAGCTATTGTAAAACACCTAGTCTGTCAATAAAAGAAAAAACCTATTCTTTTGATGTTTTTCCTAAAAGTATTTTTTTGTTATTCTTTCCTTAGCAACAAGGCTAACCAAATATTTTGTGACCAAATTTGTGATCGTTATAATTCAGCCTTGCCGTGATTTGTTTCAAGAAGGCTATAAAACATAAACTTTTCACATTTCAGGACGTCCTGATGATGTTATTTTCCTGAAATAGATAAGTTCATTCATTAACAGCTCAACTCATTCATCAACAGTAATTGTCTGTGAAGTTGAAAAAGTCTTTGTCATTGTTTGACTAGTCTTTAAGTATTTTGAGGGATACCTAAGGGTGGGCAATAAGTCAAGCTTTAAACTATTACTAAACCTTCTTCGTCTGACTGTCCACCCGTGCGTATCCACCAGATATGAAAAGCTGAGCTGTATGATTTTTGGACAAATTTCTCGATTTTATGTTTGCATTTATACATTGTAAGTCCTTTCTACTTAGAGTATGTCTTTAGTGTCGTAAAACTCCGTCAAAGCGAATATTGTATGCTATAGTAAAGTAGTGACCAAGTCGCCACTAATTTATTATGACATGACTGGACTTGATCATGACTTGATAGGAGTGATTATGATCATGACTTTATCATGAATTTAGACAAAACCTTCCTCATGAATCACTCTATATATTGGTGAAACTCGAATAATAATCCGTTCAGTAGTTTTTAAGTTTATCGCGAACAGACAGACAGACGCGGCGGGCGACTTTGTTTTATAATATGTACTGAAGTGATAAGTAAATATTTTAAAAAAAGTATTTAAGTATTCTATCAGATATCTGCCTTGCATCGTACAAGCTTTGCTTAGTTTGGGGTCAGATGGCGCTGTGTGTAATGTCCGACGATATTTATTTATCGACAACTAAACAGTGACGCTTTTTAGAACTCCTGGAGATATTTTTATTGTAGTGTACATGAGTGTACGCGAGAAAGGGGGTGTAAAACTAAATTACGCCTGTCAGTTCCGTAATCTTAGTTTATACCACGAGTGCTTTTTTAATGGCCCTAATTTTTAGATCATCCCAATCCAATTCTTTAAAAATGTAGTAAGGTTTCCAAACTACTTTCTTCACAGATTGTAAGATTGTAACAGGAATGATTTAGTCAATTACCATGTAAATGCGAATCAAGCCTTGATGCCTATCAATAAAGCTCGATGGCCAATAAACTGTAATTTGGGGAAAGTTGGAAGTCAAATTATATGGTTCAGTACACTATCAATGTATTTTACTAATTAGTCTTGCTTGCGTCGTTAATTAAAAATGTCAAATACGTACAGATTTTTTTCTCTTTGTTTTTGGCATCGTGCTTTATGTGTTTGATGACAATTTTTTTTATTGTTCACTTATCATCAGGTGAGCTGTGGTCAAACACCTAGTCTTTCAATCAGAAAAAGAAAAAAAGTCCTACTAACTTAGTCATGATAACGTCCAGTCATACCTTAGCAAAGTAGTGGCGACTTTACTATAAGCTTCGATGGGAGCAACACGAAAAGTCATATTTCACCACATTATACCACTTTCCTACACTCGCGCTTGTAAATACAAGTAATTAAATTGTGACTTTATGAATAAAATACACTATTTTTATTTATACATAAACACTCGAAAAAACACTAGTTTTGGAAAAAATACAATTGGGCGACACGACTCTTTCCGCGTTCCCGCCAAAACTCATATACATAATTTATATATCTAATCTAATACCTTAAAAACGAGCAATTCTTGAATATATGTATATATATATATATCATCACATCATCAGCCATAGAACGTCCACTGCTGGACATATGCCTCCTCCTGGGGGGGTTTTGCCAATACTCGCCACGCTTGGCAGGCGGGTTGGCGAGCGCAGTTAGGTGTGATTGTTCAAGGAAGACGCTGCTGCCCATCTTCCGGATTACATCCCTTAGCCGACTCTTACGGCAACCACGGGTAGAGAGGGTGGGGTACTATTCTTACGCCGGCACCACCACGGCCAATACACAGTGTATATATATAATCTGAATCTCGGAAACGGCTCCAACGATTTTCATGAAATTTGGTATGCAGGAGGTTTCGGGGGCGATAAATCGATCTAACTAGGTTTCATTTTTAGAAAACGTCGTTTTATCCGTGTTTTCAGTAGAGAAGCTCGGTCATCCAGGTACATCCATAGACTAATCAAAATATATAAAGAGAAACTTTTTAGAGAAAAGTTTCTTCAAAAGCATATTAGGTAGCTATTTTCTTTTACCATGTAAGTATTGTCGCTTTGAATAGCTTACTAATGCTTAGTAAAAACACACCGTCGCACGTCTCGAGTAGATAATTTATTACAGATGCAAAAGCTCTCCTCACTAGCTACGCACATTATCACAAAAAAGTGTGTACACAATCCAAGTTTCACTGTAGTCTTTTCAAGTGTCTAGTCGTACTACATTAGCAGGCAATACGTTAGTACTTAAATTGTATTTAAAAACAAGTTATGTCTGAATGAGGGTACTTCTGATTCGCTGGTCACGCTCTTCGTTATTCTATACATAAAATATTTATAGACAACTAGCTTTCGCCCGCGACTAAGTCCGCTTTAACTTTACAATTAGTTTTAGATAGAAATAAAACATGTTTGAGTAATAAATAAGCAATAGTCATGAAACTTGCGCTATTTTATTATTATATTAAGATAAAAAAATACCTTTTATTCCTGAATAATGTAATGTAAATGTAAAAGTGGATACGTAAAAAATAATAATATGTAATAATAAATATTGTAGGACATTACATACAGTGCAATCTGACCCCAAACTAAGCAGAGCTTGTGTGATGTAAGTCATATTACTGATAGAATACATAAATACTTTTGTGTACAAATACATACTTATAATATACAAAGCACCTAGACACATAACAAATTTGTAATCTACCAGGAACCTAATATTTTTCCTATATAAAAAATATCCTATATGTTATTCCAGGTAATAAACTATATTTGTACCGAATTTCATCCAAATCCGAACATACATCCAATCATACAAAGTTTTTTTCATATTTATAATATTAGTAGGATATTATGCTCGTAACAAATAATATACATAAATTTGTAACTGGCACCTAGCAACTAAAATTGCATAGAATACTATTTAATTAGCTTTACACTTTGGTATGATTACCTACATAAACTACAATTAACGATTTATGCAGTAATTTTACATTTGTAATAAGTTTGATCCGGAAACATTGGCCGATACCTGAAATTTATTGTTACAACTTGCGAGAGTTTTTTCCAATTAGATACAACGCAATATTGGTAATTTTTTGCAGGTTTAAATGTTTTATGTACAACTGCTTACACAAAATCGTGAACTATGAAATATGTTTAATATATATGTATATAGTACTAGTGTGTTAATATTCGGTATTCGGTCGGATAGTCCGGATACCGGATTTAGGTTTCATCTCTAAATAAATTATTTACTGATTGCATTGAGATTTAAACTTAAATATAGATTCCATTGTGAAAACTTAAAGAATTTGATATATCAATGATTAAAGACTTTCTATTTTTTTTTTACTTAATTGTTTCTATTGTAGCCCTGTTCACTCATACAAACATAGGTAAATTTTAATACCGGGGCGTTCACAGCACGTTGAATCTTCGCCGTAATGAAAAGAAAGACCTTCTTGTAACGTCGTCGCATGGGCTCGTCAAGTCGGAGGTGGGTATACATTCTGGGACCCACAGTCTACAACCGCGTACCCGTTTCCTTTTGGGATGCACCTTCTATAGCTTACTTCATAAGCAAGCTCTTGACTTCAAGGGACCTTGTTTTATGACTTTGATAATTAAAAATAAAAGATTACAGATACAAATACATTTTTTTTATATTGATAACACCAATGTTGCAAGTCAATATTGAATTACTGTATTGAATTACTGGTAAGTAATTATATTTTTTTTGTTGACATAATTTATTTATATTTGACATATTATTATACGAGATCCGCCTCGGCTTCGCACGGGTGCAATGTAGATACTAATATGGTGCATAATAATATGCATGTATTATACATATAAACCTTCCTCTTGAATCACTCTGTCTATTGATGGAAACCGCATTAAAATCCGTTGCGTAGCTTAAAAGATCTAAGTGTACAGACGGCGGGAAGCGACTTTGTTTTATATTATGTTGTAGAGAGTGATATTTCATTATGTTGACATGTGTTATGATTTTGACATATTTAATGTTATTTTTCAATATTAATGGAAAAATGGCCTGTAACTCTATTGTTATCAATACAATATTTGTATTTGTGTCTAACAATCATTTATCGATGTAACACGAATACAGGTACGGATGCGGCAAGTCTATAGTTCAAGTGCACGACCTACCTACACTGGCGTAGGTACTCGACATTCCGCGCCAGACATAAGGAGGAACTCTTGGAAGTCAGGTGCAAATCTACGACGCCATTTCTGATTTAATCTGATGACACACATTCCAACGAACATAATATGTAGGAGAGTCTTGAATGCATCGTATTTATGTACTATAGATATCTTTTTTTTTTAATTGACAGTGTTAGTGTTTGACTACAGCACATCTAATGTAAGTTTTTTTTTATGTAAAAGAAATGATACGAACGAGACGCTTCTCTAATGGTAAGAGATAACACCTACCCATGACCATTGTAGCTATACACAGAACTTTGAGTAGCAAAACAAAGTCCAGCGCATCGCTGCATTAGCGCTCATTACTTTGAGACTGGATGGTTAGTCTCAACAGCCCTGTAATTTCACTAGCTGCAGTACGCTTCAAACCGTAACAAAGTAATGTTTACCCATTACTGCTTACCGGCAGAATATCTGGTACTGCGGTGGTACCTACCTAGACGACCTACGAATTTAGACGTTACTTTGCGGAAGTTCATTTTGAATATTCAAGATATATATTTTTAATGTATTTCCGCATTAAAGTCGTTTTGGTTGCAACAGTAACGAGGATTTCATTTAAATATTTATCTAACTTGACGACAACAAAATTTTAATAAAAAAATATTCCTTTATATCTAAAACTAAAATCCCAATAATATTATAAATGTGTAAGTTTAGCTGGATGGATGGATGTTTGTTACTCAATCACGCCAGAACGGCTGAATGGATCTGGATAAAATTTTGCATATAGATACTTTAGGCCCTGGAATAAAACGTAGGATAGTTTTTACCATCGTCATCCATTAACATGTGAGTAAAACCGCGGGGCGCAGCTAGTCCGACATAAATCCGTTCCTATCCTATTATAACCTACAACTAATATATACATAAATATAATATAAATATTAAAAAAAAAAATAAGCCAAAAGTGGCTTAATACTAATTTCCACGTACCTAACCTGTACTCGTTTGTCTCTACTGTTTGTTTGATTGGCTTCAAACAACTGCAAAAAACCATCCTTCATTCAACAGCCCATAAAAAGGACATTAGTTCCCTGATAAGATACGACATTCCTAACGTACCTAATTTGTAAACACTAGCACTTATCTTTGCCCACATTTCTTTAGGCGTTTCGTAATCAGAAAGTGCTCGATATAAATCTGGGACGTTTCCTGAGGATGTATGTTGTATGTAATTATCGGGTTCCAAGTAACGGTTACAGCATTCTATGAAAGTGTTGATAACAAAGTCTAGGCCTTGAGCTGTTTTACTATGGACGATGTCATGATATAACTAGTAAGTGCCTCCATTTCTTGGATATATTCTACCAAAGGCGTGTGCACTAATCCTAAAATAAAATAGCAAAACGAAAAAGATAACGTTGATAAAGAAACAAATGGCATAGATTTAATAATACGGTTTCATTACAGAGTTTTTGAAAATGAAATATATATAAGTATATATTATAAGAAATAGATTTACGCTTGGCCACCAGCTCACCCGGTGAACAGCAATAGTGCGGCACGTTGATCTAGAAGAAATCTATTCACTCTAGTCTTAAAATCGCCCATTTTATTGTTCATAGGAATCAAAGGTGGCGGTAATGAGTTCCGTGCATGGGCTGTACGTACGCATCATAATATCTACAAAAGACAACGAATGCTATGTATCTATAAGAGAACTTCAACACATGGAAGTCTGTGTAAAATGGGCTACAAATCAAGTTATAGCGATGATAGCTCAGTGGTTAGCGTGGTCGGTTCGCATGCCGAAGGGCGTGGGTTCATACCCCAACAATGAGCTTGAGCTGTCGGTGAAGGAAAACATCGTGAGGAAACCATAGCGTGGTGGTAGAGTACTTTCTAGTACTCGGCTGGCTAGCCACCACCCTCAAGTTGAAATTCTGTCGCCAAGCATCTAACGGTGTGTTCCGGCAGCCTCACTTGAGAGCCAGTTCCATTCCAGGCTAGGTGTGCTTTACCATCTTTGACCACACCGTCACTTAACATCAGGTGAGTTGTGGTCAAACACCAAGCCTGTCTGCTATAAAAAAATAAAAAAATGCCTGAGTAAAGTAGTGGCGACTTTACTATAAGCTTCGATGGAGCTTTGGAAACAACACGAAAAGTCATGTTTCACCGCATTATATCACTTTCTCACACTCGTGCTTGTAATTCGGCACTTTATGAATAAAACACCACTATTTTTATACAGAAACACTCGAAAAAACACTAGTTTTGGAAAAAAATACAATGGGGTGACTCGACGCTTACCGCGTTCCCGCCAAAACTCGTGAAGAGATAGATTATTATCAAAACAAATATAACTCAAACATGGAGGTCACACAACAAAAAGGTTTAAGAACGGTCAGTGCACAAAAAGGTTTTACGTACGTAATTAACGCTCGCAACTGTATGTGTGTGGAAGCGAATAAACAATCAAATGTCAACACTTTAGGGAGCAATGCCTCGGAGCGGCGGCGGCGCGGGCGCAGCGTGGCTTGTGTTTGTCCACTGACCGGATGGCCTGCTTGTGTGGCTAGCTGAACATTTCTGATTCCAATGATTATAACTGCAGAAAAAGAGTATTGGCGAAAACGCGGAAATACATGTTGCTGCATTTAATTATTTATATATATATATATATATATTATATATATATATATATATATTATATATATATATATATGTTTTATCGAGTGTTTACTTACATAAAAAGAGTTAGATGTTAATTAGTTTCTTATTTACAAAGTAATGTGTTAAAAATGTCCTTTCATGTTGATGTTGTTGTCCTTTGATGTTTATAGCGATGATAGCTCAGTGGTTAGCGTGGTCGGTTCGCATGCCGAAGGGCGTGGGTTCATACCCCAACAATGAGCTTGAGCTGTCGGTGAAGGAAAACATCGTGAGGAAACCATAGCGTGGTGGTAGGGTACTATCTAGTACTCGGCTGGCTAGCTACTACCCTCAAGTTGAAAATTTGCCGCCAAGCATCTAACGGTGTGTTCCGGCAGCCTCACTTGAGGGCCAGTTCCATTCCAGGCTAGGTGTGCTTTACCATCTTCGACCAAACCGTCACTTAACATCAGGTGAGTTGTGGTCAAACAACAAGCCTGTCAGCTATTAAAAAAAAAACTCCGTCAAATTTTAATAAAATTGCCATTGCTTTACCAGGATATGATCGAATCGGTGGTTCTAGTTAGTATCTAATAATTACACAACGTAAATATTAGATACTAACTAATGTACTGTAAATCTCGTAAATCGATATGCTAGTCCTTCTGAAATTTAAGAATCTTAAGTAGGTTCACAAAAATACTCTACGACCATATTTGAGATTTTCTAACAATGTTTCCTTCAACACTTCTTGCTCGTTTTCTGCATTTGAAATTCACCCTGTGGGTTGAAATTCGAGTGCGACTTTCTTTTATAACTTTTTGTTTTGGTTGGTTTTGGCACTCGTGAAATCTGATGCATATTAAGCATAAAGTAGGAAGTACAAAATTATTTAATTAACAGAAACAGCTAGAAGCGGAAGCCAAACATTTAATTAGTATGTAAAGTGTACTAATGCATACATCTTAGTTGTTCAAGGCTCATCAGCCAGACTAATCGTGCGTCAGAGCAATAATTCATTAAAAAAATAACAGTATTTCGCTAAATAATAATTAAAAGTCAATTCCGTTTTCGCCCACAGACGTCTTCATCAACCGATCTTTATCTAATGGAGGTGTAACAAAATAGTAATTCATTAAAATTAAATATTAATGATCATCGTGTCAAATTATAAAAATTATTGCCCAAGTTTTTATCTTAAGAATTCGGAACGTGTGTGAATTTATTTTTACGAGTTGATGATAAATTAACTTCGACAGATAATCCTAAAAATGTTATGGTTAATCTGGGATTAAGATTGAAAGTGGTTAACACGTTATTGAATAAACAAATGTATGAATGTTGGAGCGAATTACGTATTTATGTGAAAGTTATGTGAGTCCCTTTGGTGTGACCGATGGTAATGCGCTGTAATCACAAGATTACCGCCCACCTGACTGCCATAGAGTTTTACTTTATACGCCATAACTGATACGGTATTCACGTTAATGTTCGAAATGGATATGGCATTTACACTTGCATTATGATGCTTAAATTCGATTCGATTATGAACACCCACTTGTTCAATAATAATAATCTGAGAGAAACAGAAAGATTTTAGTTGTTGCATCATAACAAAGAAATAATGCGATTTGTATATGATATGTGTTGTCTGTGTTGGCTGTAGCTATTCCTTGATGTGAAATATGCTAAGACTTTCTAAGTATTGTGCGCAATAATAGATTTTTTTAAGTTATGTGCGCATTGCCGCTCACTGCAAACGGTGAAGAAAAACCATCACGAGGAAACCTACATGTCCAATAGTTCATAAAAAAAGTTCTCGAAGATGTGTGAAGTCTGCCAACCCGCACTTGGCCAGCGTGGTGGACTACGGCCTTACCCTTCTCACAATGAGAAGAGGCCCACGCCCAACAGTGGGACAGTCTATAAAAACAGGGCTGATTTGGATTCGGAATAGAAATTTGTTCGTGTTTGCCAAAAGTTCGTGACGTTTTCTGCATTTCAAAAACAAATTCACCCTGTGGGTTGGAATTCGAGTGCAATTTTCTTTCTATTTTAACTTTTTGTTTTGGTTGGTTTTTCAGTTAGAAACTTTGATTACTTTTAACAACAAGACATTTTTGATACACAAGAACAAGAAAAGAGATTTAAGAAAGCGAAACTTTGTAATATTGCCACCTACAAAATTCGTCGCTTCACGATGCTCTCTGTACTTGAATTGAATAAATTATTATCAATAAGTTTTTATATTGTTTTATTGGTACGAAAGCTCGTGAGTTTTAGATATGATCTCCGTATGTGAACTCTGGTGTAGTGACGCAATATTATGTTTTATGTGTTGCGATAGCGACTCGAACGAACGACGCATGGCAGTTCTATAGTCTACTGAGGTTTGATAATACGATATATCGAGTTATAGTAATAAATATCAAGATACGTTATAGATTGTGAAGATATTGACGAGTAAAAAGGTACGTATGGCGCAAGAGTTTCTTTTATCTAATCTCCCAAATGTATCCCAAAGTTCAGTAAAGTGTCAAGAAATACACTCGTACATATGCTGAGCTTACCAGATTTAAATACTTCTTAAGGTGAGGTGAGGTTCTTTTTGGCGGGAAAGTTTTTTTTTTAATTAGTTGACAAGCTAGGTGTTTGACCAAAGCTTACCTGATGTTATGTGAAGGTGTGGTCGAATATGGTAAAGCACACTTAGAATGGAGTGGAACTGGCTCTAAAGTGAGACTGTGGGAATACACCGTTGTGTGCTTGCCGGCAGATTTTCACCTTGAGGGTGGTAGTTAGCTAGTTGAGTGCTAGAGAATACTCTAGTACTATGCTATGGTTTCCTCACGATGTTTTCCTTCACCGGCAGTTCAAGCTCATTGTTGGGTTTGAACCCACGTCCTTCAGCGTGTGAATCAACCGCGCTGATACAGAAAGTGGACAGAAAGAAATCATATCGCCACATTGTCTTATTTTCTAAAAGTAGTGATTTTTCGACTGTTATAACAAAAAACAAATAAACTCCTACCTCTGGTGTTTTATTCATAAAGTGCCAAATTAAAAAACGCGCGAGTTTGGGAAACATGGCTTGTCATGTTGCTTCCAAAACTCTGTCGAACCTTATAGTAAAGTCACCACTATTATATGAGAGGAGTCGATTATAACTTACTTTGTGTGATTACAACTGTGACTTAGACTTATTTAACTTGATTTTATCGCGTAAATATAAAAATATGTGAACTGGCAGAATGCCCAAAAGAAAGAAAAAAAGTGCCTACTCTTAAAACTTGGGGTTTATTATTTTTGTTCTCACGTGATCATAAATTTATTACAAGATTATACGTATATCTACGGATTTACAGATGTATTTCTGTTACAGCTTATGAGAAAATTTGGGTGTGTGGGTCATGGCTAAATACATATATCTAAAATCAAGTATGACGTACTAGAATAAGAATGATAAATATTCACACGCATTTATAACCGATTATACTAATCCACAAAATCTGTCGTTTCGACCGTCAGGTTTTAATATTTTTAATCTATTGTCAATTCCCACATGTTTCACAATGGTTTGTCGTATGCAGCCTATTCATTTTATTGAGTTTTTACTGATGTTTAATATGCTATAAATATATATTTATAGCTCAACCACTAATACGCCATTTCGTTCGTTTTATTGCGAAGCGTTAAAAATTTATATCCGTAGATACTTCTTGTTAGTAATTTGATTTGGTTGAATATGATATTAACCAGTGATTAAACGCATTTTATTGTGTTTTACATAATGAATAGAAAGTGAAGTGGCTCTTGGAATCGTTTGAAACTGTTAGTTGCGATAGCATTAAAATTATGGTTGTTGCTGATAATTATTTAAATTATTTCGTATCAATAACAAATTAATTTAAGTATTTGTTAATGTAAAATAAGCCTATAAATTGTTGTGTGGCAAGTATTAACAGTAACATAACAAATAATTAGCGACAGTAGAGTTATGGTGTTGCTCTATGTATAATGCAAAAGGCAATATAATTAGTGAATCAAATTACATATTAGATGACACTATCTGAACACTCACTTTGTTCAGTTCAACTACAGAGTAATATTTCTTGTTCAGTATTCCATAAAAAACTTCGAAATACTTGATACTGGTAGAATGGAAGAACGTAGCTAAAAATGCAAAAAAAAAACTCTGTTGACACCCTGTTTTAGCGCGTGAATGCTGTGGCACAAGAGCGCCATCTACAATACAATAACATCTAGTGTAGTTCACTACAAGATGGCTCCTCAAAATATTCTTTTATTTGAGGATTATGAACGTACTTTGTACCAACATTTAAACAAAAATACACTATCCAACATCCTATTTAATAAGCATTATTAGATACATTTACAGTATTGATATAGTAGCTAGATTTGTGTTTTTAATGTTGGTCAAGTTAAATGTTTTATTCTCACACGGTTTATTTAATTTATTTATTTTATTGCAGTTCATAACCATTCTCACAGACAAAAGCAGGTCCAAACTTGTGAAAACGTCTAGTTAGGAAGTGCTGACTCTTACAATGTAGCGTTAGCAGTGTATCAAGCGAAATAGGTTTTTTCTTCAGTAGATTTCACATCTTCGCTTAATATCAGGTAAATTGACGGTTAAATGAGATTTAAAAAGAAAGAACTATTTTTTATCTGTGATTAGTATCAACAGGTTTAGAAACAGTGTATCCGGATCAG
The DNA here is from genome assembly GCA_950106695.1 of Biston stratarius. Classification (NCBI taxonomy): domain Eukaryota; kingdom Metazoa; phylum Arthropoda; class Insecta; order Lepidoptera; family Geometridae; genus Biston; species Biston stratarius. Next base: position 38,476,627 of record OX467106.1, on the reverse strand, counting down.
TAATCCCACTTTTATGCGCAGGGGTGGGGCATTGTGGCAAACTAAGAAACAGTGTGCTGTTATTAAAATTGTTTCGTTTACGATTCTCGCATCGTTAGATCGATACTCAAACACGGGGAGCGGGGTACATATTCAAATTTTTGTGACCCTCCTGCTAGCTAATCCCATGCTAATGCAAATTAAAACGTTAACAATAGAAATAAGCGTTATGGCTTCATCGGAACCAGTTTGGCACGCGAAGCTATTGCTACAAGGGTGACCATCTTGAAATAAAGTTCTAACAATAGACTAATCACTATATAATCTTATAAATAAAAGCGACTTTAGTACCTAAGTACTTAACGCTTATCGAATTTCGATGAAATTTGGAATCAGAATTAATTTATTTGGCATACATTTTGATCACATTAAATTTATTGGCTCCGAACTAGTGAAAACTGTATTTCGGAAACAACAGAAAAAAAACTAAACATTTTTTTAAAGAATTATATGAATGTATAGTTTATAACCTGGATATAACGCATTGGCTGCATTTTATTAAATCAAATTTTGTTGATTAGTTTTATGTTAATCTGAAAGAAAATCCATAGTAAACAGAAAAAGTATGTTTTAGAAATAACCTCTTAGCGCAAGTTTTACAAGGATGATAGGTGCAAGATAAGTTAAAAATTCTGATTTTCTTTAATGTATTTGTAATTAGACGACCAATGCGCTCTCCTGATGGTAAAAGATAAGGCATGTCCATGATCATTACAGAAATACACAGAACTTTAAGTAGCAAAACAAAGTCCAGGACATCGCTGATTTGGCGCTTATTACTTTGAGATTTGGTTGTCTAACAGCCCAGTAATTCGCTAGCTGCAGTACCTTTCAAACCAGAACACAGTAATGTTTACACACTACTGCTTGGCGGCAAAATATCTGGTACTGCGGTGGTGCCTACCCAAAGGACTTTCTGCTAAAGAAATCTACCACCAAATAAAGGAAATCTACCAGCAAGTATTCAAATTTACAAATAAGGCAAAGTACGGACAAAAGACCCAAAATTCAAACACTGTCCGGACAATTCCTGATGGTTAGTAACCCTAGTGACTAACTTTATCTGTAAAGGGCGCCACGATTGTATTTCCTAAGCAAAACTGCAAGTCAGCCGTTGAATATTTTTAGTTCCCTTATTTTATCACTTGCAGTTATGTTGGTTTTATATATGTATCTATTGCTGGCTTTTGTTAAGGGTAGTTTATCTATATGAGCTCATCTATGGGACATTTGGATTATAATGTTTTTTAATTAGTTCATATTGCGAATACGTTTTTTTAATCACAGGGGATGGAACTGGATTACTATCATGCATAATTAAAATGTAAATTATTAACGAAGTAATCTTGTTTTGTTTTATCTGGGTTGAGAGTTTGCAGTATACCTACAGAAGCTCTTTATAATGTGCGTACTATAAATCTATGTATATTTGGATTTCAAACTGTCTGGAACTGTTTGGATTAAACAAATGCCTTGTAGTCTGTACAGGGTTATCGATAACAACAAAAAGATTATTACTGCCCTGTTGGCTCTTTTAGTGAAAGTCTTCAAAAGCTGAAGGGTGTGGGTTCGATTCCCACTCAGGACTAAGATTTGTGTGAGGAACATAGACGTTAATTTTGTGTCTGGGTGTTCTGTATGCATTATAATTAAGTATTAACAAAAAAGTATATAAGTATTCTATCACTTATCTGCTTCCCATAGTACCCACTTTGATTAGTTTGAGGCTACATGGCGCTGTGTGAAATGTCGAACGATATTTACTTATTTATTATTTTGAAATCAACTTTAGTGCATCACAATTAGCAACTTTTAATTGTGAGTTTCATGGTTTTTTCTTTTTTACAAAACTTGATTTGTGTTTATTCTTAAGCGAGTGAAAGCGGGGGTAAACCTTAGAAGCTGGCTTTTAAATCATACTGATATTAAAACAAAAATTTGTATCTATGTTCGTTACTTCTTTTCGTAGTAAAAGTCATCCACACCCAGTAAAGAAGTGGATGACTTTTACATGATGATTTTTTTAATGTAGATAGCTTATACCGTGGAATAATACAATAAGGTTAAAGAGCGCAACTAATTTGATACATTTTCGAATAATTATTTTTTTTGTTAAAAACTGTAGAGTGTTGTGTAAAGTATGAAAAAATTAACCTAAAAAGTGAATTAAAAGTTAATCTTCAAGAACCACGCATTCAATTTGTGTACAAATTTTAAAATTTTTGCTTTTAAATAGTAAAACATTCACATTTCAACCAAAACTATTTTTATTTTACACAATAGAGATGGGACATCAATCAAAACGATTCTACAGTGTACCCCTTGCGGTGACGACTGGGGAATCAATAAACCGGTAACACTTCCGCTATCAGCCCCGGGGGCTTCCGTACGCAGTCTATTGTTGTTATTTCCATTTTTGTTAACTCAGATATTATAGATATGCAATTTTGTGTACGACTTTGAAGCTATGGATTTCGCAATTAACATAAATATAAAATTAACTTTATAGAAAAACCTGAAGCTTCGGCAATCAAGTAGAGAGGTATGAGTCCTGGATTCTAATCCCATGGCACGATAATGCGTGCAAACACTATGAGGAAACCATAGCGTGGTGGTAGGGTACTTTCTAGTAATCGCTTTTCCGTGATTGTCCGTGATGATAGACGGGTCCCAATAAAGCAAAGCACGACCATTTTCGAGAACTGGCGCTGGTGCGTACTTATAGTACGGCACCTCGGACTTTACAAAGCCGTATTGAAGAGCAAGCTGCTGATGGATGATCCTGGCTACTTGGTTGTGGCTGTGCAACTACTGTGCTAATACTAAAAATAATTATTATTATTATTGGTCTCAGATTTCAGTATCATACATCAATAATTTACCCCATGAGGTGACAAGGGTGTCACCGCACAGCAAATCAATAAATCAGCAAAATTTCCGTTGCTATCAATCCCCCTCCGGTTTGTGAACAAAAATTTGCATTGTTGTAATACTTATTCATGCTAAGTAAATTTACACTCTGGGACTTATTTTGTGATCGTGATCTTATCTCATTAATAAATACGAAAGTAGCTCTGTTAGTATATTATCTTTTAATAATTAAATGGCTGGATTAAATTTGACAAGACAGTTTAGTATCCATAATGTGGGCATGGAACAAATTTCCATGGGAAATATATGCAAATATTGAAAAGTCTCGAACAATTCCACAAGTAACAGTTAAGTCCCTATATAAAAAAAATACATCTAAGAATTTTTGTAGTCCGATTTAGATAATTCAAAAAAGAATCGTACTTATCGCTTAAAAGTTAAGAAAAAAATATTTTGCCAACATCGAGTCACATTAAATTTATAAAGGCGAAAGCTTGTGCGTATGTTTGTTACTTCTTCACGCTCAAACGGCTGGACCAATTTTGATGAAATTTGGTATGAAGGTAGCTGACATCCTGGATTAACTTTGCCGCCAAAAGTAACGGGTAACACCACGGGCGATACTAGTAAGTATCTAATACCTATACAATCACAATGGTTTTGCTTAATAAGCTTCAATAAAATACCAAACTTCAATTATTTCAGAATGAACAATTATATCAGATCCGCTTAAACTCATCATGATTCTAAAAAAGTTAATAATATTTCCACTTTCGTCTTCTCTCCATTCGCATAACATCTTGCACTCTACTGCCTGTTAGCACTGCATACATAGATTGTATCTCTTGTCCAATTAATTAAAAACTTTGATAGTATCTAACTTAATATTAAGAAATACCTACAATTTTTAATTTGATCTGATATACAAATTTGTGGTTTAATTATATTGACATTATTGTAAGGTGTTTTAATTTTTAATTCTTATATTCTTGTTAGTGTTACGTAAAACAGTTGTAATTTTTTCCATTTTTGGCATTGCACTCTGTGCTTTCATCCAGTTTCAATGTTTTTGTTTAACTTAAATTTACAAAAATAATTATCTTCACCATTGACTTTATCTTTATTATTGAAATAACTTTATTTACATTTGTAAACAGAGAACCTTGTGACTTGTGTATTGTATATACAATTAGTATCTAATTAATTCTATATTTCTTATAATGTGAGTCTGATAAAATGTATGTACACAAAAAGGAATTTCGTACTAACTTTTCACTAACTTTTTAATAAATCTTATGTTTTTAATATTACGGAAGAATGCTCAACTAAAGCTACCGTTCTAAAAAAAAAGTTTGTGATAATGAAATTACAAATCACACGTGCTTAGAAATCGATTCGCCACGGACTTCAACTTGATGGATGAGTACGCGCACACGGCATCGCATCGAACCCTATAAGGACACTTCAGAGTATGCTATAACAATTATCAAGCCTTGCTAGGTCACGAATAATAATGAAAAGCCTATTTAGGCCTACGACTTTTCATCATTATTATTGCCAGTTGATTCAGCAAATTAAACAGGTCATAGGCCTCTTTATGTCATTATTATTTATGTAAAATTAATGAGACGAACAAGAGGCTCTCGTGATGGTAAAAGAAATAAGCTGTTAATGACCGTTGCAGCGAGACACAGAATTTTAAGTAGCTTAACAAAGTCTAGGGCATCGCTGTTTTGGTGCTTATTACTTCGAGACTTTCCTCAACAACTCTGTAATTTCACTAGCTCCCTCCAAACCGAAACACAATAATGTTTACACACTACTGCTTGGCGGGCAGAATATCTGGTACTGCGGTGGTACCTATCTAAACGACCTCCTGCTAAGGAGACCTACTACCAGGTAAATGTTATGCTTGTATACGGTATTATTTTTGGCACAAATAAACAGATGTCTATTGTCCTCCCTCTATCGCAAATCTTATCTATTTAGTGCCAATCTATGATATTTAATTACGGTAAAATATTTTAAAAAGGTGGGCGGCAAGTCCTTATGTTACAGCTTGTAGACTACTCGAAAGCCTTTTTAAAGGATAATAAAGAGTATGGTTGCTTGATTTTTTAAATAATACAATAATGCTTTGCTTCGTTTTAAAATGCTGTATAACTGATATCAGTAGTGGTTTTTTATTAACATTATGGGTAATAAAAAAAAAAAAACTTAAAATTGACACTAATCGAGTGACATTAGACAGTACGTCCTTTTTTTCTACTTTGTGTAGGTATAAAATTCAGAGGCATATACTTATGGCTTATATTTTTATCGTAAGATATGGACATATTTACATTACACATAAATATGCTGTCCTAAATCGTAGCTTAAGACAAGCAAATACAGCGTTCAAATAACGTTGATTTATATTGTAGCATAGTCTGAAAATGTCTATTACCCCTTTATGTCCTGTTATACGAACATAGAGCGATTTGGGGCGTGAAGGGTAAATGAATAAAATTATACAAAATCGCGGCTTAAGCCGCAGCTGTCGATTTTGCATTGTTGTAGAATTTTGGCTAGTATCATAGATAATGCGATTTGTCAAAATGTTAATTTTAAAGAGGTTTTAAATTAACATGTTTTATTGGCGAATTTTACAAGAACAAGTACGATATAGAAAAGCTATCTGCGAGATGTTCTTAGTATATTGTCAATATTAATGTATGTTATGTTCATAAAAGATGTAAGTTAAGTTTTGGCGTAATTAACGCTGCAACTCAAGTTGTAAATAATATACAGAACGATCTGTTTATCAGAGATCTTGCAGTTAAAGATATGTCGTAGGCAAGGATATCGGATTTCTGTTTATTATGGTTACCAGTAGCCCTGAACCAGTGTTATGATCACAGAACAAACAGTAGGAAAATGTCGTAATTAGGTCTTTAAAAATATTATGAAATCGAAATGGGAGATAAGACGAAACTATTTAGCATTTAATGGGTCCATCGCGTTGCAGATTTACTACGTGTTAACGCTCATTATATTGCCCGTGCTCCATCTCATGCCTATATTTGATAAAATTCTATCAACGCTACTTATGATATTCTTTCTAGAAATATTTTTTTTAATATTATAGGCAGGCTGAGGCGTTTTTGTAGATAATAGAAGGATTTGAAGGATCCATCTGGATGTTACTTCTTCTTTAAAAAAATGTAAAAGATATGAGAAGAACGAGACGCTCTCCTGATGTTAAGAGATAACGCCTGTCCATGAACATTGCAGCGATACACAGAACTTCGAGTAGTAAAACAAAGTCCAGGGCATTGCTGCTTTGGCGCTCAATACTTTAAGACTTTCGATGTTCAGTCTCAGCAGCCCTGTAACTTCGCAAGCTGTAACAGTAGCCTTCAAACCGGAACACAGTAATGTTTACATACTACTGCTTTATCTGGTAGGTACTGTGGTGGTACCTACCTAGATGAATCTTCTGCTAAGGAGATCTGCACTCAAGTGAAATTACCACGAATTAAAAATCAGTTATCTCGTTCCAACAGTACAAACTTTACTTAGTTTAGGACTGGATGGTGACGTGCGTAAAGTCCTATAATTCTTATTCACTTAATATTAATGTTGGTAGATGTACTTACCAACTCCTTCGATTAGAGACAACTGAAAACAACAGCAACATTGCGCCAACAACCTACTCTTCAATGTGAGAATCGTGTTAACATTAGCCAACATAATTCAATGTAATAAAATACAATGCAATACAATATTTTATTGATAACACCAAAGTTATAAGTCAATTGTTAGGTAGTTGATTTTCAGATTTTTACTTTACTATATTTTTTTCACTGTGGCACGAGTGAGATGTACGCGAGATAGATTTCTGATAACGACAGTTTTGAATTCGAGTTTATCATCAAACTGGTAGCTGGGTACTGCGATTATTTCAACTAATGTTGCGGCATCCGTATTATTAGATGTTTTACTGATAAATTTACACTTTAATGATCTTATTTATACTTTTTTTTAATGATGAATTGGCTTGCGTTTGATTGCTAGCTCTCCAGTAGTAGAAGAGATTTAATTAAATTTGACTGCTTAATAACTCAATTGGTAGCATCTCTGTTTTAAGAGTTGGTAGGGTTTGAGTTCTATTCCCGTCTGGTATAAACATGTATTTATATATGACGAACATAGATTTTTGTTTTCCATGATAAAGACCACCGGGTGTGGCCGAAACTATAGTCGGAGTGTCCGATGAAATTGAACGTGAGTAATCTCGCATAATTAAAACAAAAATGATATACAAGTCAGTTTCCATATAAAAAGGTTTTTAGCGTAAAAGCTTCTGAAATACCTTAAGTTATATACATAGGAACGAAAGACTTAAATAGTATTTCAAACATTCTAGACATATCTAGGTTAACCCATTTCATGTTTCTACATCCATAGTACTTAGAAAAAAAACACGTTTTGTCACTTACTTTACTTACTTATGCAAAGTAACTCTACTTTGCCGTCTAGAAACCTGCGAAAGCTTTTTAGGCCCAAATTCTTTTCAATAAATTATATTAGGCATTCCAATATTCAAGCACTTTCACACAAAAACAAGTCTCTTGCAAGTTGTTCGTGAATAATATCTAGCAAGAACTACATATCCCTTTTATATATTTGCCTTTTTCATACGAGTAATATTGTATAATCATCATAATGTGAGCGTGTTAGTAGCTCAGTTGTTTCTTAAGCTTATTTAGCGCAACGCACGTACACGCACGCAAACGTACACACACACACACGAATGTATATATTATTTATTTTTTATGTGGGTTATTATCTAAGTATGTTCTGATGCCAACACGTAATTCTTAACCCCCAATGTTTGATGATCTCCACGACATATCTTAGTGTGGATATCAACGTCCGTCATACTTATAAAGGATAAATACAATGTAAAATAAGAATATTTTTGTTTTATTTGAGCGAGATTACTCACGTTTAATTTTATCGGAAACTCCGTCTAAAAGTATAATAAATAAAATGAAAAGAAGCAAGTAAAACAAAAAGGTGTCAAAACCACGTTAGTTTTCATAGTTAAAAAAAGGATAAATAGATAAGAAAGAATATAATTTTTGTATATTAAAAGAGGGCTTGATGATGAAGGCCGAAAGAACAATAATTTATTGTTGTGTTCTAATTGTATGCATATCATCTCTGAAATATTGTATATAAGTATGTAAAAGTAAATACAAGATTATTTTTTTAAAATATATACTAGAAAATACTTAGCAAACACAGTCTTGGGCTTAACGGAACAAAAATATGGTAGTAGGTACTATTACAATATGTTTTTATATATCTGACAGAAAATAATCAGCCAATTATTAGGTACTATATTGCAATAATACTCGAGATATTTACAAAAGAGAACAATATCATTAAATATTTTTATAATAGTTTAATTAATATGCCTTGATAAAATGTACACAGAAAACGGACAAATTGTACTAGGCTTTGTGTTACTTTTGAGGTTTATTTAAATATGTTTTTATCATAATTATCCTGTTTCGAGAACAATGGCCCCTTCACAAATATCATACAGACTAATACATATTTTATGCTGTTTTAAAATGTATACATTTGCAATTTTTTTATTGTGAAATCATTTTGACTATTTCCTTAAAAGTTTTTTGCAATAAATACCTTAACATTAAGTTTCATATTTATTTTGATGGACAATAATTTCAGTGAAATACTTTACACTGGCAGAACGTACAAAATAGGATGCCAAAAAACGACGAATAAAACTTCTGTTTTGAATTTCTACATAGTATAAAACAAAGTCGCTTTCCGCCGTCATTACGCTTAAATCTTTTGCGTAGCGCAACTGATTTTAATGCGGTTTCCATCAATAGACAGAGTGATTCACGAGGAAGGCTTATATGTAAAATACATGCATATCCACCACATTAGTATCTACATTGCATCCGTGCGAAGCCGGGGCGGGTTGCTAGTCGTAAATAGAAGAAGTTTCTCAACGAACACTTTAAATAATTTCATTTCACAGGATTATTAGCTCACTAGCACATTATCGCTGTAATCTCCAAAATTAGTTTGAACATGGCATCGTCATTACGCTGTAAAGGCATCGCACCTCTAAATATAAATATTTAAATACATATCGTTGACGAAATTGTCATTGACTACACTTTCTCTTCCGACGCCCTTTGAATGGAGTCAATGGAGTTCTTGAATTGATGCTGTTTTGGTACTGCGTTTGCCTTTCCTTTGAATGTTAAAGAAACATTGTTAAGAACATAGAAACCATACGAACATGAACATTCATAACGGACGGACCGAGTACGACGTGGCTGTGAAGAGGAAATAAGTATTGTTATTGTATCCGTTTCATGTATTTTATATTTTTTAAGAATAAATTTCGATTTTGAATTGTTTTGTACACAACATATTTGGCGTTTGTATGTAATACCTAGATTTTTGTTACTTGAGACATGTTTAACCTGAATTCATCATATATTATACAGATAATAAATTATTGGTTCTGCGATAAATTGCACTACTTTATAGTTTCATGTGAGGAATTTAGACGGCGCCACTTTTTGTGCATGTTTCGATATTGTTCTTATGTTGGCCACTTCGTAGTTAGTAGTGTAGCGTCAAACGAATAGATGGCGCTTATGAGTATTTTTTTGTTTCTTAATTTTTATTACTTTTGATTGTCAAGCTAGGTGTTTGGCCGCAGCTTACCAGATGTTAAGTGACGGTGTGGTCGAAAATGGTAAAGCATATTTAGCCTGTGTCAAAGTCCAACAATGAGGTTAAGCTGTCGGTGAAGGAAAACATCGCGAGGAAACTGTAATATGGTGGTAGGGTATTTTATAGTACTCAGCTAGCACCTAACGGTGTGTTCCAGCGGCCTCACTTGAGAGCTAGTTCCATTCCAGGCTACGTGTACTTTACCACCTACGACCACACCACACATTCGTCAATCATAAAAAAAAACTTATAATCAATCTATACATATACTAATCTATATAGGGTTACAATAGATATTACAAAATACGAGCAAGTTTACAAAAAGCCACTGACCTCTTCAGTTTACCACAATTCCGCCATAACAATTGCAATCGCACCAACAAACAACTGCGCTACGAGAACAACAGAACTGTTGTAAAGTTGGATGACGTGCGCGTCCTGTTCCTGCTTTTCCTGGTATCCTGGTAACTGTAAACTAGGTTAGTGATAGCTTACAGTACTTATGACACGATAAGTATAGTGTTACTAGCTCCTTCTCGCGGCTTTATTCAGAGGTAATAATAATACACATTTTAGTAACATTGCATTTTTAACCAACTTCAAAAAATTCTCAATTCGACTGGGTTTTTTTAAAACGTTTGTTACCTCTGATCAAGCTCATTGTTGGGGTTTGAACCCACGCCCTTCGGCGTGTGAACCGACCGCGCTAACCACTGGGCTATCATCGCTATAATACAATGATTGCTTAGTTTAGATTCTAAGGCATATGTTCTAAACTTTAGAACATATGCTTGGTGACATAGATAAACACGCACGCATGCGCGTTCACACACACACATACACGCACTGATGATGTCCCCATCGTGTGCGACTGTGACTCTGGCTATCTTTAGCGATGATGGCTCAGTGGTTAGCGCGGTAGGTTCGCATTCCGAAGGGCGTGGGTTCAAACCCCAACAATGAGCTTGAGCTGCCGGTGAAGGAAAATATCGTGAGGAAACCATAGCATGGTGGTAGGGTACTTTCTAGTACTCGGCTGGCTAGCTACCACCCTCAAGTTGATAATCTACCGCCAAGCATCTAACGGTGTGTTTCGGCAGCCTCACTTGAGAGCCAGTTCCATTCCAGGCTAGGTGTGCTTTACCATCTTCGACCACACCGTCACTTAACAACAGGTGAGCTGTGGTGAAACACCTAGCCTGTCAGCCATAAAAAAATACCGTGTATACGTACACGGCAGCTCAAGCTCATTCTTGGGTGTTGAATCCTCGCCCTTCGGCGAGTGAACCGGCCGCGCTAACCACTCGGCTATCATCGCTACAAAATGAATACATATTTTTTATTCAAATTAAGTTAAGATGGTTTTACAATTATTTTGGTGTGCCTTTCAAAAAATACTTATACCGTCATATAAAACATGTTCATCAAAAATTGAAAGAGTTTGCATTTGAGGTCACCGATATTTGATTCCATAAAATGATTTTAAGACAGAAGTATACCTACACATACTTCAGGCGTTTGTCATTTTGTGACCTAGTTATAGCAGGTTTAAAAGGATTCATCATATTTCAATTATTCTGCAATTTGTTCTAAATAAAATGTGTTATGTGACTCATTTATTTCCTTAGTGTATTTTACAGCACTGTTGGCTCATTGGTGACAGCTCCGTTGGTATCTGCTTTAAGAGCTGTCGTGGGTTCGATTCCCACCCAAGACAAACATTTTGTGGTATAAACGAATGTTTGTTCTGTATCTGGGTGATTTATCACACAGATATTATAACGGCGAAAGTTTTTGAATGTGTTTGTATGTTTGTTACTTCTTTACGCTCAAACGGCTAGGCCGATTTTGATGAAAATTGGATTTACACATAGGCTACTTTTTATCCCGAAAAAATGCAGCGGGCAACACCGCGGGGCGCATCTAGTATGTATGATAAGTAGGTATATATTTGCAAAAAAAAGTATATATATATATATATATTCTATTAGTTATTTGACTTCCATAGTGCAAGCTTTGCTTAGTAAGAGGCAAGATGGCGCAGTGTGTAAAAAAAATATATATTATCGTGTTTAATTTTATTATTAAGGTTTAGCATATCACGACCTTCATGGAATCATTCATCAAGAAATAAATTAAGGATAAGGCTATTGGACTAATTAATTTTCATAGCAATTATTAACACTCATGGCAATATAGAGCAAAAGATACGGAAAGATCACGGTTTAAAAAAAAGTTAATAAAAATGAGGTTTAAAAATTAAGAGTTACTCGAACTTCATTCTGGTTGAGGATTTCTAACAAAAATGATGACCACAAATTAATAATAGCGCATCACACGTAGGTTTCATGCAATTAGTCATAGTCATCAATGTGTTTCCCATTTTCCTCGCAATCTGACTCTGTTTCATAGAAAATTATATTTTTGTCGTGAACCCTAACCAAAATATTCGACCCAGTTCTTGCAAATTATGCAAAACAGCACCATGAATAATGGATCAGCTGTCCAAGATTGCTTGTTAGTTTTCAGCAGTTTTGAGTTTTACGTCGTTTTAATAAGCAAAACTAATTGCTTAGGTCATTTAACTCACATGTATAAAGAAACATATAAATAGCTATTATTATAAGCGTTGGTAAAGTTTTTCTATTTTAACTTGAGAATTAGTTCAGAATAACGTTACATACCTATTATAAAACAAAGTCGACCACCGCGTCTGTCTGTCTGTTCGCAATAAACTTAAAAAACCACTGAACGGATTACCATTCGTGTTTTAGTTGATGCATGAGGAAGTTTTCAGTATATTATTATTTTTTGGTTTTGTATAGTATTTAAGTACCCGTGCGAAGCCGGGGTGGGTCGCTAGTTCGTTTATAAAAAAACATTTTTATTTGGATGGATCTCTCGCATTTGATTGTCGTAACAAAAGCGAAACTAGAGCAAAGAAATAGGCAGTCACGGGTACTGCTGACAGAAGTGAAAACTTAAAATGCATGTCAGTGACGAGAACTCATAAGTTTTGCTCCTACCAAAATATCGCTCAACACGGCTAAATAAGTTTTCAGTTCAAAATTATAACGGAACACTTGCTAATTTAATTAGTTTTAAAAAAACGGCAGAAAGTCTATAATTTATTTAATTTAAGTGCTGCGTGAATCATAAGTAAATATCACTTATCTCCTAATGTCAGTAAAAATAAACGAGTTATAAAAAATCAGAGTAAATATTATTCACACTCACCTGTAGCTAGCAACCCCTATTCAGTTTAGACTCGTCGCTCGATCGGTTCGCTTGTGATGAAATTGCCGCACAAAAATAATTGAAATTAGATCATAATTAAGTCACAGGTTCGTACCGAATTAAATATTTCTGGATGCGTCACCGATCGCCAGAGCCGTAGGGCGACCGGTTGGGGCGAAAGTCGACTCGGGCGACTCTGTTGGCCCGCCGCTGATCCGAGCCACAGTCTCCTCTAAACCACAGCTATGCGAACATCTTCCCTGACATAGCCGAATTTCCGGGAGCCTCGCGTCGACGGGAATCGCACATTCCGAACTTGATTTCGCGAACTTTTTAATTTCGATTGAAATAGAGAACACTATTTTTTTTAAATTTTCTTTTGTTAACACTGGCTGAAAAGCAGTTGGCGGCAAACGGTAATTGAGTGTTGTGTCCGTAAAGTGAACTTTCAGAGCTTTTGTAAGATTTTCTTTTGATTTGTGCTGTATCGATGTGCCGAAAGATTTTGTGAAGTGTTTTTTTATTTTGTGCACTTTTTGATTTTGGATTTTTTTGCTCCGGATTTTTTTGGTTGGTTGTTTTTGATGCTTTATTTTTTAATTATATTATAACAGGTAGGTACGTTTGTTTATCTGTTAGTTAAGTGCTTGCTTGTAGTTATCGTGGTCTGTAAACATTATTACAACAGGTTAAGATTAATAATAATTCAATAAGCAGAGAAATTATTTTTGCCTTGATTTAATTTTAAAATAAAACTTGTACAAATATATTTGCATAGGTACCTTTGCACTCAAGAAAAATATAGTTTTACGGAAAAATTTCAACATATTTACTGCACGTCAATTTTTCTAACGATTTACTAAATTTCTTCTTATATCTTTATTTATATTTCAGTTACAGATAAGGTTGCGTAATATTGAAACCATACGCTAGTATACGTCTTTGCAAAATTAATTTAAAGTATTTTTGTAAATGATACGTAAAGCAAGCGGAATACGCAGTGAATGTCCGACTTTTATCTTATAAAATGAGTGATTTTAATGACACGGAATGTCCACGTCGAATTTAATCATAGGTAAAGCAACAATAATTATTTGGAATACATTTTTATGGTGCCAAACTTCTTTAGTAGAAGATCGGCTATTTAATTATGAAGTGTTCAGAATTTCGATAGAGAACTAGAAAAGAGATTTGAACATTAAATTATACTAGGAAAAGTTGGTAATGCCTCTAGAAATTTCATCATAATGAGACGGGAAATTGTGTATTCTTATTACTTACTAATTAGCAGGTATAAATGTCTCTTAAAACTCTTTTTTGTGTTTACGAGAAACCAACAGAAATATAAAAGTACCACAAAAAGCCATTTCTGTTGATAGATTTGAAAGTATGGTCTGTACAGTAGATTAATTGAGATATATTTGTTTTTCTTTATGTTTCATAAGCTAAGTGTTTGCCGACAGCTCACCTGATGTTAAGTGACGGTGTGGTTTAATATGGTATGCACACCTAGCCTGGAATGGTACTGGCTCTCAAGTGAGGCTGCAGGAACACACCGTTAGATGCTCGACGGCAGATTTTCAACTAGAGAGTGGTAGCTAGCCAGTCGAGTACTAGAAAGTATCCTACCACTATGCTATGGGTTCGTCATGATGTTTTTCCTTCACTGGCAGCTGAAGCTCATTGTTTGGGTTTGAACCCACGCCCTTCGGCATGTGAACCGACCGCGCTAACCAATGAGCTATCATCGCTACAAAGAGCGGGTGTTCCCTGATGGATGAAATCAGGGTGTCTTCAAGTCGAGAGTTAATCGGTAACTTCTTCTCACATCAGGACGAAATGGCGGTTAAACTCAAGTCTATTTATTATAAAAAATCGGTTCACAAAATTATTACACTAATATTATAAACGCGAAAGTTTATGAATGTGTAAGTTTTTGTGTGTTTGTTACTTCTTCACGTTTAAACGGCTCGACCAATTTTGATGAAATTTGGTATGGAGATAGCACACCTTGAATTAACACATAGACTACTTTTTATCGCAAAAAACACTGCGAGGCGCAGCTAAATAAAGTAAATAAAGTACTTACTGTTTTTCATTTGTAAATTGTCTTTTAAATTCAGTCGGCGCATATTGAAATGCTACTTTGATAAAATTTAATGTTTTGTATTGATAGAGCTCGCGACCTTCATTATTTTGTAATATTACTAAGTATTACTGAAATATAATACAGACTGAAATAACTGGCATAGATTTATGGCTGCTAAATATTTAAGCGTTTATGAACACGAAGCATTATTATGAAGAAGTTATTATCTAAAATAAGGTTGAAGGTTTTGTTTCATAATAAACTAGAAAGGAATATCAGCTTAGCCAAAATAGAAAAAGATTTTTGGTATCTTTTTTAATATTACAAGCTATGTCGTAGCGTTTCGTAGACACGTAGTGACTGGGCAGACATTTTGATTGCCCTGTTGGCTCATTTGGTATTGTATCTGGCTCAACAGCTGTAGGACGTGGGTTCGATTCCATCACATAAACATTGATGTGATGATAAATGTTTGTTCTGCCTGGCTGTTCTGTAATTATTAAAATTATGTATTTGAAAAATTATTATAGCTTTGCTCAGTTTGGGGCTAGATGGCGCTGTGTAACATGTTCTAGCATATTTATTTATTTGGTTCATCATCATCATCTCAGCCGTAAGACGTCCACTGGACATAGGCCTCCCTTTGACTTCCATAAAGACTTTGAAGCGGCGATATTTAGTTTTTTTTTAATTAATAAATAATAATTATAAAGCGTTAGCCGTGGTGGTGCCGGCGTAAGAATAGTACCTCACCCTCTCTACCCGTGGTTGCCGTAAGAGTCGGCTAAGGGATGTAATCCGGAAGATGGGCAGCAGCGTCTTCCTTGAACAATTACACGTAACTGCGCTCGCCAACCCGTCTGCCAATCGTGGCGAGTATTGGCAAAACCCCCAGGAGGAGGCTCATGTTCAGCTGTGGACGTCCTATGGCTGATGATGTGATAAAGCGTTTGACCACCATCTCGCCTGATGCGGTCTACGATGGAGCGCGCTTGCATAGAAGAAATTCACTCGCAACTTATAGGCCCCCAGATTGTAATCATCCGGGAATAGCAAATTCCATTGTTTAGCGGTTCTTAAAATGAAGGTGGAATCGAACCGTTTAGTTCAAGTTTTTGGGAATATCTACCAAAACGCGGCGTCGCTTTTTAAAGCTACTAGCTGTATTAAACAAAATCGATGTCCGCGTCTATCTGTTTCTTTGCTTACTGTTGCGAAACCACGCAACGGATTTTTTAAGGTATTTTTTTGTAGCGATGATTGCTCAGTGGTTAGCGCGGTAGGTTCGCATGCCGAAGGGCGTGGGTTCAAACCCCAATTATGAACTTGTGCTGCCGGTGAAGGAAAACATCGTGAGGAAACCATAGCGTGGTGGTAGGGTACTTTCTAGTACTCGGCTGGCTAGCTACCACCGCAAGTTGAAAATCTGCCGCCAAGCATCTAACGGTGTGTTCCGGCAGCCTCACTTGAGAGCCAGTTCCATTCCAGGCTAGGTGTGCTTTACCATCTTCGACCACACCGTCACTTAACATCAGGTGAGCTGTGGTCAAACACCTAGCCTGTCAGTCATAAAAAAAGGTTATCACTGTAATTTAATTTTTTTTCCTGAACTTTTGTGTAAAAATACATTTTATTAAACTTTTGTACAAGTAGAAAAAGTTTTGCATATAAGTCGCTAAAATTAATTAAATCCGTGCGAAACCGGAGCGAGTCGCTAGTGTAATAATCGCAACTGGCCTATTTTGTTAATTTTTAATGTTTTCCACTTTTAGTTGGTTTCGGTCAGTAAAACCAGTGTGAGATTAACGGTTTCCGGTATTAATTGAACTAGACTTGAATCGTAATAAAACTTAGCCCTGTTCTAATTAATGGATTAAATTATTTTTTGTTGTTAACGGGCGTCGTGTAACCAGAGCCCTTATTCGCTACCACACGTAACGCGCCGCGGTTACGAAACATGGATTATTACATCTTAAATTCGCGTGGAATGACGCTCAATACCAAAGTCAAAATCGAGATGGCGGACAAACGCAAGCCATTAAAAAAAAAAAAACTATTTAGAAACGAAATTTTGGTATATTTTTGTAATTGAGGAGTATCATAGGGGTTTTTTTTATAACGAAAACTTAAATCAATCAGAACTTAGTTTAGTTAATTTTTTATATTTAAAATTGCCTGTTTCGACTAGAACAACTTGGGTGTTCTGTATGTATCATAAGAATGTATTTACAAAAAAAAATGTGTTTTTGTATTCTATCAGTTATCTGACTTCCATCACATAAGCTCTACTTAGTTTGGGGTCAGATGGCGCTGTGTGTAATGTGTCCTACAATAATATTAATATATTATATAACAAAAGACATACGATCAAGTATTTTGTAGTAATGATACGAGTAGCTCAGTGGTTAGCGCGTTTGGTACGCTGAACGGTGTGAATTCAAATTTTAATAATGAGCTTTACCGCAGATGGAAAACATCGTAAAGAAACTAACATGGTGGTAAGGTACTTTCTAATACAGCGCAGTTAGGTGTGATTGTTCAAAGACGACACTGCTGCCCATCTTCCGGATTACATCCCTTAGCCGACTCTTACGACCACGGGTAGAGAGGGTGGGGTACTATTCTTACGCCGACACCACCACGGCATAACTTACGTACCGGCAATTGTTATGAAATTTTGTAGGCTTTATTCAAAATTTCGAATAGGAACTAAATCGGCCAACATGTGACTGAGGTCGCTAAGCCACAGATCAGGGCTGACAACTAAAGTTAGTGTCAACACATTTAGTGTACATTTCTCGAATTTTCCACTAAAACAATAACAGTTACGTAATCTTGTAACATTTCTTAAAAGAATCTCATACAATCCAAGGGGGTGGCCATAAAACTCTCCATCCCATATATTTTAACTAACGGTGCTATTGACTCCCGTATAACTTTCAGAATAACAACTGCACCGAACTGCATTTCTGAAATCGTAGATGTTTTTCAAACTACGTCTTCCTATTTTCGGAACTGTACCACAGAGCATGCAGCAGGGAAACTTTTTTATTGACCGGATGTTTATATTTATTATTTATTTATTTATTAGTTTATTTGACATCATATGATATGTTTGGTCAAGAGTTAAAGTTACTTCACTTGATTAGCATGGATTGGTATACTGTTAAAATTTTACAAATTTAAATGTAAAATGCCGTAAATGTGCAAATCAAATCAAAAGAACACTTTAAAAGACTTATAAAAAAAGAGGATTAAGAAGTTTTTCAATTGTTTTTCTAGAATAATACGATACGTATTTTGTATGCAATAACAACAAGCATTTATATAGAATTTGTGAACAAAACTAAATTAACCGAACCATCATTTTCTGCACATATTTTTAATATTCTAATGCTAGGCTTAGTACTATGATTCATGTTTTTATTTTAAGATGGAAAAAAAAATTGTTAAATGTTATTTAAGTACGTCTTACTTAGCTGAAATAAGATATCATTTATTTTACATAAGTTAAATGTATATATTTTGACAGTAAATAACAAATAAAAATATCTACATGCATCATAGGTAAATGAAAGGCAGAAGTGACTTTACTGGTTTTTCTTATACTGTGCTATTTCGCTGCGCAGTTTTCAAACCTTATAAACATTCTTATGTATTATTTCCACGGAAAACTTCTATTCGCGCTGTTATCTGATATTTGTTACTTGTTTTTGAAACGTGCTGTCTTACGATTTTGTTTTGACTGTAAACGACATTTGTTAGAATTATTTTTCTTTTAGGATAATTGGAATAAAAATAGTGGTCAGAGCATACTACACCGCTTTGTTGACAAACTTTATCGATACTGGTTCAGTTACTTAATTGTGTTTACATATCCCTCCTCTAACGTTTAAAATATTTTGTTATTAGTTTTTGTCATATTAAAATTTTTCTCAAAAACATTGTGTAAAAGTAACATGCACCTTTATAACATAGAAAAGAAAAAAATAATATTAGACACAACATAAAACATATTGCACAAATTAAAAATATCGTAAACATTAACATTGTTCTAAACGATTAAAGTTTTTTTTTTTTTTCTTTTTTTTTTTGTGTTAACTATCTATTGTTTTTGACCACACCTCACCTGATGTTAAATGACTCTGTGGTCGAAGATGGTAATGCATATCTAGCCTGGAATAGAACTAGTTCTTAAGTGAGACTGCCGGAACACACTTTTAGCTGCTTGGCGGCATATGTTCAACTTGAAGGTTGGTAGCTAGACAGCCGAGTACTAGAAAATATCCTACCACCATGCAAAATTAGGTATTCCAGGTATTAAATAAGTACTAAAACTTTACTTTTGGACTTAACTTTCGCTTCTGATTGGCATCCGACTGGTTGCTCATTTAAGTTAGTCAAACTTCTTACTTTGAAAGGATCTAAGAAGGTACAAAACGAGGTCACTCAATAATTAAACCTAGGAACCTGACACGGTTTTGGCAGGTGATTGATTAATTACAATATTCCTACTGAGTCCACAGATTAAATAGTAGTCGATTTACCTGACTTGAAGAGAAACAGTATCCAATATTATTAAAATTTTAAAGATATTCTTTCAACAAGGAGTTGCTCCTTCCATCATCAGCTCATCTGAATAACTCAAAGGAACATAAGTAGCGATCTATACGAGCCTATAATATTGTATATTTAAAGAATTATCCTCTAACTCATAATAGTTAAGGAGTTATATTTTCCATCATCAGCTCAGCAACATGAGATGATATGTACCAGACGCAAATACTTGAATTGTTTTTAGAAAATATAAATTTTTTTTTGGCTGACAGGCTAGGTGTTTCGACCACAGCTCACCTGATGTTAAGTGACGGTGTGGTCGAAGATGGTAAAGTACACCTAGCCTGGAATGGAACTGGCTCTCAAGTGAGGCTGCCGGAACACACCGTTAGATGCTTGGCGGCAGATTTTCAACTTAAGGGTGGTAGCTAGCCAGCCGAGTACTAGAACGTACTCTACCACCACGCTATGGTTTCCTTACGATGTTTTCCTTCACCGGCAGCTCAAGCTCATTGTTGGGGTTTGAACCCACGCCCTTCGGCATGCGAACCGACCTCGCTAACCACTGAGCTATCATCGCTACAAAACACATTATGCGTCTCTATCAAAAATGAGGGTAGCCTTTGATTTTTCTGGGATCATCATCATCACCATCATGAGATTCTGACTTGGTGTCAATGGGACCACCTGGAAAGTATACCATTTTAAACAAGAAAAAAAATCTCGAATCGGTCCAGGCGGCTTTGAGTAATCAATTTATTTATTTATTTTTATATTTTATGAAAAAAATAAAAATCTAACGAATTGAGAACCTCCTCCTTCTTTTAAAGTCGGATAAAAGATCTTTTTAAACGTAATCAGAAATAGGAATAAAATAAACGCGTGAGTTGTGATACTGTTCCAGAAAACATTATCCTAAGCTGAAGTTAGTCGTCGGTAAGCTACTGGCATTCGAGCAATTAGTTGGTTTTTCTAATTGGTTTGGAGCTTTAGCATTTAATTGGTAGTTAAGTTTCTGTGTTAATTAATTAACGATATCTTGTATACGGGCAGATTTGGTTCTTATTAATTTTTATTTTAGGTTACATTAATAAAATAAATAATATATGTTTTGAAAGTGAGTTCTTCATTATTTCATAGTTTGCGTTCTGTGAAAAAAACTATGTAAAAATAATAATAATGTTAGAAAAAATATTTTGGGGAGGATACAAGTCGTCATTTTCTTCATACAAAAGTTTTCCCCATTTTCCTTCCAGGATTTTAATACTAGAGCAATAATTTTTAGATAGGAAGTAGATACTTGCTAGTTTCATGCCTCTCTGTTTTGATTTTTTGATATATGTTTTTTTTATAAGAGCTAGGAATCTTCAAAAATCTTAAAATTTACCTAGATTCAACGCTGTGTTTCAACGTCCAAATTCCCAATCTCATAGACATAATCTTAAAAAAAATAAAACGCACAGGCAAAGAACACATCCTTCTTATTTACTTGTTAAAAGAAATACTAAAACCGGTCTAAATTTGGAGGAGGAAACAGAGGAATACGAAACCACGATTTTGCTCATTTTATTTCGGGTTAATGAGCCCGAGGTGCAGTTGTCCCTTTCGCTCAGTATGTACGCGGGTGCTGCGTGCGGCGCGACAGAAATAGCTTGGTGAAATTCCTAATTTTCAAATGTCTCAGTTGAATGCTTTCCTCTTAAATATAACTGTTTCGTCTCAGCCGCGTCAATCTTTTACTTTTATTATATCATTCTTTTCATTTCCATTTTTCAGTTCCATTCCAGGCTAGGTGTGCTTTACCATCTTAGACCACACCTAGCCTATAAAATAAATAAAAAAAATGGAAAGTGGGACAGCGCCTCTGGTGGCATTAAAAGGAAACTCCGTTTACTGCCACTTACTACTAAACACTTTTTTCATACCTTTCATTGTCACACTGACGTAATTCTCGCATATTATTATGCTAGAGCCACCAACAAAATTCTACATAAAATTACAAAAGAGAGATATTGAAAATCACAAGTTTGAAATATTGATGTAAATGTCGCGCATTTTTCAATCCGCTGTCAAATTGTCCACAGTTCGAGAGGATCGTTCATTGCACTCATCTGAGTTTGGAATACGTTTGCCAATTTCCGAATCCGCACGTTACGTTACGTAGTACGTTATATGTGTGTATACAGTACTACTACGGAAACTCGAAAGATTCGAAACTAAATTACAGGACTATTGGAACTATTACTATTCAGTTGAATGAGAAGTGTTTTGTACTTCGCTGCCGATGTTGGTTTTTATTTATTTTATATTTCATTTTCTTTTTGTTTTGTGTTTATATACATACGTATACATGTATATCATGTATTTATTTAGTTTTATTTAAATACATTAATATTTCTCATACTTTATTGTATCACTTTTATTATTTTTAGAAATTAATTTAAAATAAGTTACAACATCTATTCTTAATCAGTAACGTGTTTTCTGTTCTTGGTTGCCTGGAAGAGATAGCTTTCAGCGATAAGACCGCCACTTGTGGCACTAACTTGTAAGATTCTGTTTTCTGTACATTTTCCTATTTCTGGAGTGCACAAGAGTTTCTATCTATCTATAGATTTTTATATTTAATGCATAAATAATGAGATGAACGTTACGATTGGTAAGAGATACAGAACTCTGAATAGCAAAACAAAGTCCACGGCCACGCTGTTTTGGCGCTCATTACTTTGAGACATTCGATGGTTAGTCTCAACAGCCCTGTAATTTCGCTAGCTGCAGCACCTCCAAACCGGAATACAGTAATGTTTACACACTACTGCTTGGCGGCAGAATATCTGGTACTGTGGTGGTGTGGTGTGGTGTGGCTACATAGACGATCTCATGCTAAAGAGATCTGTCACCTAGATTAATGTCTTAAAGTAACGAGCGCTAAAATAGCAATGCCTTGGATTGTTTTGTTACTCAAATTTCTGGGTACTGCTACAATGGTCATGGACAGACGTTTTCTCTTACCATCAGGGGCGTGTTTTGTTCATGTCATTGCATTTTTTTTTAAACAATCGAATTGGTGGTTGAGAGTAAATTCCACAGCCAAACTTTTTTTCTATGGAACACCTTTATTTTTCACGTTTTTAGAGTTCAGCAGTAGTTGTTTATAACGATAACGACAATGATCCCCTTGTGACTTAGTATACCTTATACTTTAACCCTGTATAAATAAATTACACACAGAATTGATTTGTCCGATAGGACATGGCAACTTTCGAATTACCTACTCAAAAAAAAAAAATTAAGTACCCGTAAATAAAACTGATTATGGTCTAGAATACAATTGGCAACGCGACGGCCAGTACATAAACACTTACTATGATTTACTATGGTACCATCTCGCAAACACGTAGTCACAAACACACTTCCGTTCTGATACAAATTGTCGATTGAGAAATAAATGTCTGTGATTTATCACGTTCGGTTATTTTTCTACCGTGACAGATGCTTGTTTACCACTCTGTAACGGTGACATTCTAGTGAAGATTTTACGAGAACATTGAGTAGGTGTTACTGACAAAGACTGGACTTTGTACGGCTATGCTAATTTTAAAGTTGTGTGAGATGCTTTATTTATGTTCTAATTAATCAATTTGGAATAGAAAGTTTAAACGAAATTTTATAAAAAAAATATTAAAAATGTACAGTAACAAAATAACTTTATGAGCTGGTGCTATAAGTGATGGCCTAATCGCTAAAATTGATCTCTTCAAAATCGCCAATATCAGGTGATATTTAATGCCCCAATCTTTCTCGATCTTGAACTTCTTTTTGCAAAGTATTGCCTTCTAGCAATTAAAGATCAACTAACGAATATGATTACGTTATCATTATTAAGTTTGTATCGGTATATGTAGTCGTGTATGTTCGTGTCCATGTTTGTTATTTCTTCACGAAACGGCTGGACGGATTTTTTTGAAGGTTGTAATACAGATAGCTAATTAATACCCTGGCAACATATAAGTTACTTTATTTTTCTCGGTTTTTTTCCAGGGCTATGGGTGCTATGAAAATACATATTGTCAATATCGTGTTTTATATTAAAAACGGTGTTTTGGTGAGAATTGGCTTATTAACGTGGTTACTACTTTATTAGGACATGACTGCCTACTTTGACTTGTAACCTTTTATTGTATATGTAACCTTTTACTAAATTTTTCGTAATATATAATAAAACACGTCACATAACTACTTATGAAAACGTTACATATGAGAAAATTCTTAATACTGGCATAATGCACAAAGTGCAAAGCCATAAAACAAAAAAGTCATACGTCACATGCACGAATTCAACTACTAGGTTCATAACATTTTCAAGAAATCATGTAAACAAAATTCTGCTGAAACAGACACCACCAGAATCGAATTACGTTCTCTTTTATTTAGCTTTGCATATTTTGTGTTTGTGTCACCTTATATTAAGAACACGCGCCAACTAGCATGCTCGACAGTAAATAGAAATACTTGTAAATACTCGTCAGTAATAAATAAATTTGTTATTTGTATATCAGTCAAGTCAGGTTTAGAATTTTGTCACACTGATTTTTTTTTGCTACAGCGGCAATACGCGAGATGTCACTAAAATGTTGTTGTGAAATAATACTCATGTGTTATTTTATGTTAAAGTCAGAATAAGACTTTGTTATGTAATATGAATATGTAAGAATAGTTTTTATTGCAAGTGGGTGTGTCGTAAATAGTAGTGTCAGGTGACAACTTTGTTTGAGCGTATTTGATTGAGTTTTTTTTTGTTTCAATAGGTGTTTTAGTCTCTGTCGACCGAACCAGTAATTAACTTGTTAGTATTTGAAATGATTGATTTCATATCTTGAGGTACATTTTGAATTAATCGAATGACAATAAATATTTCCGAGATTTTTTTCGGGATTTTTCTCAAGGTGTAATCGGGATATATGTAAGTATATATATTATGTGCTGATGCTAAGGTGAATTAAAAATGACTGGATTTTACAGGGTTACATATAAAGGATAAGCAAGCAAGTTCTATCTAAGATAACGTCTTTGCTTAACGCAAACCTAATAGTAATAGAAAAAAAAAACTTTCAACTTTTTCGCAATTTCAGGATGGGCTCAATAAAGTTGTTCCCAACTATAAGTACAAATACCTTATTTCGGCAACCGGAATAGCTTTATATTATACACCTTAAATACAATTTATTTCGTCTCATTAGTTTTACATTAAATACTAGTTTAACTGTTAAAAAAAAAACAGTTTTTTTCGTGTTTTTAATAGTGTGGATGCGTGTATAATCTAGATATAAATATCGAATCATAAATGGCCATTCTAAAGAACATAACGCTACCGCTTCACATTTAGCGTAGGTATTCCGAAGTGGTAAAGCACATCGCTGTATTTGTAACTTGATATAGTAAACATTAAATGGACCACCCACTGTATTACTTTTATCGCCTTGCAAATTTCATTTTAACTCGTACCTACTTTTAGTTCTTATGCTTTTAGAAAAGTTAAACTTCAGTTTAATTTTTTGACATTCATTTTAGGTTAGTTAAATGACATTACTGTATTATACTATGATATTATAAATGTAAAAGTTTGCATGTTTGGATGTTTAGATGTTTGGATATTTGTTACGCAATCACGCAAAAACGGTTGAACGGATTTGAATGAAATTTGGTACACGTATAGTTTATTACCTGTATTATAAATTTTTAATTACATATCGGATACATTTTATACCAGAGAAAAATTAGGTTTTTGTGGATTATAAAAAACGAGCCACTGGATATTTGATATAGGTAGATATCTTATGGAACATTATTCAAAGATAAAAACAATCCTTTATCTTAATCTAATAATAAAATAGCGCAATTTTCATGACTATTGCTTATTTGTTATTTACACATATTTAATTATTTTTTATGGCTGACAGGCTAGGTTTTTGACTACAACTCACCTGATGTTAAGTGACGGTGTGGTCGAAGATGGTGAAGTACACCTAGCTTGGAATGGAACTGGCTCTCAAGTGAGGCTGCCGGAACACACTGTTAGATGCTTGGCGACAGATTTTGAACTTGGTAGCTAACTAGCCGAGTACTAGAAAATACACTACCACCACGCAAAACCTCAAAAAAAAAAAACTCTTTGAACCTAATTCTAAAGTTAACGCGGACGAAGTCGCGGGTGTTAGCTAGTTTATAATACATTTTCAATTATTTGTGTTTGCCATTAATAAAGTTCGAACAGCTTTTAGAACGCTTAGTCGCACTTATAAATGCCGCCAACAATGTGTGGTGTGGTCTTCGAAGTACCACAACAGTCAAGTATTGTACAACGCTTATTCAATATGTATTTACTGGATAAGGCATTGAAAATAAATACCTACTTACTTAATTTTCGCGATATATTTCGAAATAAATATTAAAAGTAAAGTATGCAATAAAAGTGCCGTGGTGGTGCCGGCGTAAGAATTGTACTCCACCCTCTTTACCCGTGGTTGCTGTAAGAGTCGGCTAAGGGATGTAATCAGGAAGATGGGCGGCAGCGTCTTCCTTGAACAATCACTATAACGTATATAACTTTCTCCTCAATATGTATTTAATTACATTTAAAATTCATTAATTAAATTAACATATAAAATTTACCCTTAAACACCATCCTTCCTTCTTTTGTTTGCCATTACTTTTCTACATAAAAGTATACATTCAAAACATCTAAAGGCATCTATTTGTGTCGATTCCATTCTTGCGGTGTTCGCGTACTCACTGCAAACCAAACGTACCTGGGATCGCAGGACCTTCACCTTTATTTATGTAGGTACACTCAGACAGAAATCACCCTTTGCGTCGCCGCTGAACGCATGGGAACCGAGAAAGCATTCAAAATGATTTATTGTAAATGGTTTTCTACTTTGTTGACTAAAATAATAACCCCTGGCCCGGACTTGGTGTTCTAAATCCGAAGTTTTATTATTCCCCCTTTGCCAGAGCCGATACCGTCCTCCCAAAATTTAATTTGCAATCTTTTGTAGGCCATTAGTGAAGAATGATCACGGGAGATGCAGAATGAGTCAGCTATACGAACCAAATATATCTTTTTACTATAATAACTGACGTGATTATGACATATTTTTGTTTTATTTATGCGGGATTACTCACGTTTAATTATATCACTCCGACTATAGTTTCGGCCAAATTCGGCGGCCTTTTTTATGGAGACAAAGTTGAGTACAACGCACCTGCGGTCTAGTCTCACTTCGCACGCCGAGTCGACAATAGTCGGAGTATCCGATATAATTAAACGTGAGTAATCCCGCATAAGTAAAACAAAAAATCTATTTATGTTGATAGAGAAATGTCTCAGCATTTTTAAAACGTAAGTGACGCTAACGATGAATGAGATATCGTAGTGCAAAGAGTAAAATGTAAAAGGCACGGTAGGAATTGCGGGTGGCTTTGTCTGATAACAATGGCTGCCTCGAGAAGATTGACGCTTTAACTTCGGAGGTGTTACGAGAATTAGTGAGCCATTATTGGCCCATAGAACGTATGGTCAAGCAGAAAGTAGATAACAATAATTAGCTCGGACGCCACAAAAACTGACATAAATCCCGCATAATAAGTTCCTTGGGGTGCAAAAAACGAATAGCTGCTTACCTGCGTGCTTTTTTGCAGAGTGACTCGGAAACCGTTGTCCGATATAATAAACACCTCAATTCCTGGCAGAGGCATTGTTTAATGATTTCTCTGTTGTGATCTTGCACAATTCTCGACTAGTTCGAGATTTTTTTTACGCGGCTTGCGAGAAAACTGCTTTTTTGTTCGCTTGGTAGCGTTTAAACAAAAAGGACTCGGTCTTGCGAAGGTGTGATTTATTTACGACTTTGCCTTTAAGCCTCTTGACCGACTTTGGGTGGTTTCTGTCATTTTTCACCTTTACTTCGCGAGTTCAATGTTTGTATTTAAAGATCTATTTATTTTGTTGCAGGAACATTATGGGAATTAAGATCACGACTGGCACGCTTCAAGGAGACTCGTAAACGATTTATTGATTTTGGTAGAGCCACAATTTTTATAACCGCCTGAAAAACGAAGATGCTGGGGGGTGCTCCAACGAGAGTCACCTCAGCGTTTACCTCATTCTTTCTAAAAAACATCTGCTTCAGCTCGGCTGTTGACAGCCGGTGCTTAGATAAGTAGATACTCTAAAGATTGGCTTTCGTCAAAACGATAAAAATAAACTTAACTAGTCACAAAACAAAATCGAGATCAAAATATAGCAATTAAATAGTAAGTTACCATAGTGAGATTAGGACACAGATCTAGTGCGCGCTTTTCTGGAATCGCCACCGCGGTGGTATGCTTTATATAGCATCTTGGATCGACTGTGCGCTGACTGGTCGCTACGTCACGTGGCTTCCCGGCGCACGACTTCAGTGCTGGATGCTACTAACTGTATACACGTGAGTACTTTTTCATTTTTTATATTAACGTATTGATTTCAGTTGAATATAAACACATACATAAGTATTTACAATTTTATTGTGTATATTACGCAGTAAAGTTAAATATGCGTATTTATAATTATTATCAATGCGCCATAATTATAAATAACGGCTAAAAGGATATACGTTAAATAAAAGGTTTCTACTTAAAGTAAATATTGCTGAACCATACTTTCGAATATTACTAGCACTTCTAATAATAAATATAATTTGTTTTGTAATACTATATATATAAACGTCTAAGTAATTCCATTTCAAAAGAGACCAAAATAATAAATTCTTAATAATAATTATAACCATGACCATTCTCTCTTTCTTACAAAACAGATTATTAATTTAACAGTTACATTTAACGGATGCTAAACAAGAAATACATGCTAAATTGCATGTAACAGACATTAATGCTTACAATGTATCTTCGTAACATTTAAAACCGCTTGCCGTCTCAAACTATCCGGTAGTAGGCAGGTCAAGCAATCACAGTTCCGTACTTGAAATGACTCTATAGAACCTTTTCCTGCATACTGTCATCAATGTAAAGGTCATAAAAGTTATACGTTCCGTTAAATACGGCGGACATCGTCTGTCGGCGGGCGTGTCCGCTTATAGCTCGATTTACGACTTGTCGTTTCTAGTTTCTATAGTTCAATGAAAATGTTTTTAATGAATACTTCAATTGTCTTTTTCACGTCTATTTTATTTCAGCTGTTGTGTAACATTTTGGATGAATTCTGTTAATATTTTTGCTGTATAGTCCAAAATAAGAACACAATATTAATTTATTTCAGGAAACCAAAAGACGCTTTCATCTCACTTAAAGCTTTTCATTGTGAATAAATTTTATTATGCGATAGACTGAAATTATGACCAAAATATCAGTTTATTTTTCTTTGCTTGTTGTTTTTTTTTTTATAAGAGAGCTGATATTTTTGCCATTTTGAAATTAACATCATAGAAATTGTGAATTTTTTAGCTATAGAAACTGACGTGATTTTAACACATTTTTGTTTTACTCATGTAGGATTACTCACGTTTAATTATATCGGATAGTCCGACTATAGTTTCGGCCACATTCGTTGGCCTTCATCATGGACACAAAGCTGAGTACAACGTGCGTAAGTAATTAAACGTGAGTAAACCCGCATAAGTAAAACAAATAAAAAATAAAGGCTGTTTATAATGTAATCATCAGTACCTAGTTTGATCTACTTTCGTACTATACTGATCCACACAATTTATTTGTCTTATTAATATAAACATCCATTTATAACCTCGCATACAATTTAAGTACTTAATGCCGTAAATACTTGGAAGATAAATTAAATTGATTTAATATTGCCCTATATATCTGTACTGCCAGAAATATCTTAGAAGTAAATCTTTCAAAGATAAATCCTCATCGACAGATTACAAGTTAAGTGCCTCAAGATAATAACAGATAAAGTTCGTTCACATTGATTTGTACTTCCGACTGGTGGTTGTAATGTTCGTTTTGTATGCAAGTATAAACTTTGACTAACAATAGCGTTATAGTCGTGATACGATTCTTTAAAATTTTCTTTAATTTTGCGAGAATTACTTAGTACGTAAATAATATTAAAAAAACATATAGAAACTGCGACAACAGCGCCTCGATTTCGGGCATAAATGGAAACTCCACTATTTTATACGTTACATAATTACACAAGGTATAATAATATTTTGAATAAAAAATACCCTACAGTAAAATAAAGAGGCCGCCGCGCCGTCGAGATTGCTGCCGCGCGGTAGGACTCCCAGGACTCTGAGAGCGTTGCCATTATGATCTTGACAAAAATACTTTTCTTGGTTCTCGGCCGTAATTTTTTTCGAATACGGTTTTTCTAATAAATATTTACCAATTTTGAGACGTGAAGCATTTCGCTGTTTCTCCCATATTTATAGATTTATAAACGTTTTTTTTAATAATGTAAGTACAATTAATTAGTATAGTCACCACATATAGTCATGTAAATTAGCTTCGCAATAACAAATTATCTGTTTAACATCAAATAACTAGACATTCCATTGGATTTGACACATCGTCGTGACTTTTTCAGCAAACTGTACATGTAAACACTATCGTGGTCTTGTCAAATAACTTTTTTAATTTACCTGGATTTTAAATGACACGAGTAGTCATATTGACCAAGGATAGGAACAATAAGCAAGGATTTGGATGATAATTATATTATATTACCGTCGTGTCAAGCAAACATAAATTTGTACACAAATTAAATTAATTTAATGAGTTGATCGATTGAATGAAATGAAATATGTAGATTCTTTAATAATTTTACAGCATTAAAAGTATAAATCCTGTTATAAATAAATAATCTATGATATATCAATACAAATTAAATGATGTTCGTTGGTAAGCGCATTACTTGACAATGGCTGAACCTATTTAGCATTTTTTTTTAATATGATCGTGATACTTCGAATAAGGTTATATAAAACGAAAATAAAGACAAAAACGAGCGCTAATGCACTGGGTACGAAGTACTCGGCATTTTAAATTATACCGTTAAGTGACGGTGTGGTCAAAGATGATAAATACATCTAGCCTGGAATGGAACTGGCTCTCAAATGAAGCCCTTCGCCTATTATTTAGCTAGAACAAATAATTAATTAGCTTTTTTTCTTTTTTTTATGCAGGATTACTCACGTTTAATTTTGCCGGAAACTACAACTATAGTTTCGGCCACATTCGGTGGCTCTATTCATCATGGAGACAAAGCCGAGAACAACGCGCGCACAGTCTCGTCTTGCTTTGCACTTCCTTCGCCAACGTGCGTTATCCCGCATAAGTGATACAAAAATGTATCAATACCACGTCAGTTTTCATAGTAAAGTAATTAATTAGCCCTAAAAATTAATATAAAAATAAGTATAGGTAAGTGATTTATAGAGAATTGTGAAGTTTTTATATCTAGGTGAAGGGACACATACAATAAGCTATCGTTGATATTTGTATTAATTACTTTTTTGAATCTGGCTCGTAGGTATACTGAAAACAACACTTTTTAGTAGTAGTGAACATTCAAACTCTAAAACATTTCCTGATAGATAATCATTTAACATTAAATTTTAGATTTCGCGCCATACACAGCTTGTCATAAAATAGAAAATACTCTATTTTATAAATTTTATATCGATTTCGTCTGGTCTAGTTCTAAATTTTGGACATCGAAGTCGACATTAAATATGCTTATTTCTTAGATTCCCTTATAAAATCGCAATAAGCAATTCATAAACAAAGAATAAAAAGCTTTTATGGCGCCTGGTTCTTATTTTAAAGGTTATAAGGGGACTTTTTGGATGTGTGGAGTCAAAATTATATCCTTGACCAATCTGTTCCGCCCACAGACTGCCGAAAACGAATACAATACGATAATTAATAACAAACGATTGTCTGGGACGATGCATAGCTAATCGAAGACATCCGCAAAGTCAGTGTTCGCTGTCAATATGTCGCGGTTTGGGAGGGAAACTCATAATACATTTGTGAATTTTTTAAAACATCTAATTTCTGTCTTTTTTTATTAAAAATAGGTTTGCATTTGACCATACCCTGCTTAATGTTAAGCCTTAGTGCTAGCCTAATGTAAAGCACACTTGCCTAGAAGAAAAAAGGTAAAAAAGTACAGAAAGAAGGAAAGTAGAGTAAAAAGGTTTACTCTAGATCTGAAAACATCCTAAGAGGGAAACCAGGCTCTGGAAGCCTTTCCACAGTTCCACAACCTCGCTGTGCGAAAAAGCTAAAAGCTAGCAACTCTACGATGATGTTCAAGGTATTGAAGCCGTGACTCCAGTAAAGTGTCGTTGCCAATTAGTATGAAATTAGATGATATATTTTATTGACAATGAAGAGTACAACTTTATTAAAATTAGTGACACAATTTAAAATATTTTTAATTTTTCTGATGCTCTAAAGCATGAACAAAAATGATAATAGAGAGACAGAAATCAAGAGCTCTTACTACCATTCAAGTTACATACATATACCTAGCAGAACGATCAGGAGAGCGTCTCGTTCATCTCAATACTATTACAAACAAAACAAAATCTAAAAGTACGCGACTGTGAAACATATACCCCTTGTAATACGTTTCGTAGTTGCATAACTTTTTGCCTTACTTAAATGGTAAAAAAACATCACGGTACAGCCCTGAGTAAATCGAAACATTTCATAATATAAGCGATTTTTCCTTGTCTCTAAATTAAGAAATTGTTTTTGTTTTTCAGGTAGAAAAACATATTAACACACTCACCACACTCACAAAGGTTTTCGCATACATAATGTTAGTGTACTCTTAAAGTGTTATGTTTTCTTATATAAACTTTGTAACTAAAGGCTTCAATATGTACAAAAATATATTTTTGGATACATATTTTGTAATATGTCAAATGAAAAAGTAATATTCATAAATATTTAGACATTTAAAATCTTGTCCAATTTTACAATAAAGTCACAACAAACGACCGTGCAAAACGTAACACGGTAGGTACTTTATCATGTAAATAAACTTAAATACAAGCCATATTAGCATACATATTGGTTTTTTGCTGGCTGATGTGTCTAATTAGAATTTGGAATTTTGACTCGAGGATCTAAAATAGATGGTAGCGTTCGGGTAGTGTACCTATTGCTGTTTCAAAATAGGGTTACCACAATCAGTTTCAAATGAATCATATTATTATTAAAATTTTGAAGTAACTCTGTCTGTCAAGTCTGTGTAATTTTTAAAATTTCAAGACTAAATAACATAAGCGATTCTGTCAAAATTTTACGATAGACTTATGGCATAACATATCTAACGATGGCGGATTTTTAGAAATACGCGGGAACAGGAAATTTACGGAAATAACATAATGCATCAGAAAGAAGCACTTTGGTTTTTTTACAACTTTTAATTCATGCATTATAAGCATTACTTACAAAGTATTTCGTATAAATAAGGTTCGCAATTCATAAAGGTGACCTATTCTAGTAAGAGTTTTGTGTCCTCTGGGGTGACAATGTTTTAGCTGACTTTTAAAAGAGGTTTATTATTTGTTTTGATAAAATAAAATCTGCGCTATAATTGTTGTAATCTTAAACTTTTTTTAATATATAGTATTATATATTTAAAAAAAAACAGAATAAAATAAATATTTAAGGAGGCTCCCATACAACAAACGTGATTTTTTGTTATTAAGTTTGATATTGGTACGACACCCTTCGTGCGCGAGTCCGACTCGCACTTGGCCGGTTTTATTTTATTATCTGTAAACAAAAAAAAAAATGATGTAGTGATCAACGCACAACCAATTTTATTACTACTTAATAATTACATTATTCCACATTGTATTCACTTAGCTTGCAGATACCCCTAAATTTAGTTTCCTGTATTGGAAGAAGCAAATATGCGTGGAAATAATTGAAACGCTATATTGTAAGCATCTGTATAACTGTAGTTCACATTAAATCACAGTTATTTACCGTTACAATAAATATAACAGTGGGCAATTATCAAACTCATTCCATTCTACGAAACCAAATTGCCTTCACAAAATTTCTATAACTTTTATCAAACAATTCGATTGCAACGTGACTTCTGGCAGACATTCGACACTTCTATCTAAAGATCGGTGTACCGTTTTTTATTTGCGCATTAAAAAGTAGTCAAATATCGATGGCAACAATAACACTTGTGTGTGGGCTGATCATTGTTTGGACTCGCAGAGGTCAGGTTTCGTGTTACCGGTGGAACACAAAGAATTAAGTTTGATACAACTTCATACAAACGGCCTGCGCACACTGAGACACTTTTGTTGTTGTCGGAGTTGTATTTACGGTATGATAAGTATGCATTTCATATTTTTGTCTGGACAAATAGTTCAAAAATCCCATACGCAGAGGTTTTGACTAAGGGGATTTTGTGAATAAGTCGCAAATATTTTTTTTTTTCCAAATAGATTTGCGTTTGTCCACGCTCTGCTTGATGTTAAGCAGGATGCTGCTTAAGATGAAGCACGTTTACCTGAAAAAAACTTGTTTACTCTGGATTTGAAGACACCTAAATTGTACTTCGCGGGAAAAACCGACGCCGGCAGAGAGTTCCACATCCTCGCTGTACGTATGAATAATGTGGAATTGAAGCGTTTAGTCCGTACGTGGGGAATGTCTTCCATGTATGGATTAGGCCGTGTCTGCCTATCCGTCCGGTAATAAAAAAGGGGCAAGTGGAACCAAATTATGCAATTCTAAGGCACACTACGAAATTTATCCGATAGAAGACAGATAAACAATGGTATCCTAGCGCGCTTCTGGATCTACTCCAGGTCCTTAATCTGATACTTAGCAGAGCCATCACATAGGCGAGAGCAGTACTCCATATACGACCTTACTTGCACTTTATACAAACTAAGCAGCTGTTCTGGTGTGATGTACTGCCCCACCTTGCAAAGCTCTCTGCTTTGCGTACACCTGGATCCCAAGTCCAAGGCACCGGACGGAATCCCGTTCCAGCAACCCGATGGAAGCACTACCCTCCACCATTGAACACTAAAAAGTTTTGTCGTACCTTTTTTATGTAATGGTAATGAAACGATAGAGACGTTCTCCAGATGGTAAGAGATAACATCTGTCCACAACCATTGGAGCGATATGAGAACTTTGAGTAACAAAACAAAGTCCAGGTTATCGCTGCTTTGACACTCTTTACTTTGAGACTAGATGGTTAGTCTCAACAGCCCTGTCGCTAGCTGCAGTACCCTTCAAACCGGAACACAGTAATGTTTGCATACTACTGCTTGGCGGCAGAATATCTGGTACTGTGGTGGTACCAACCTACACCTAAAATCTACCACCAAGTAAACACATTCAAGACAATCGAGACATTATCGAGGCATAACAAAGTTCATATAGTCAAATTAAATAATTCCTGATTTTGTCGGGCTTTGCAACTGATTCTCAGTTAACTGCATTATGGTTACAGCAGTTACAAAACAAGCGTCTAGACGTTATGAAAGGTAGACATTTTTTATTTAAACCGCTACTTACTTTTGTAGGCGTGCATTAAGAATAGATTAATCATGTTCGAATGTTTTTTGGAACGTGTTTAATGAGACGACTGTCTGATTTAGTATGACTAAACCAAGACATGTGTAATGTTGATAAAAATTCGTGAACAATGAATATAGAATAATGGTTTCAAGTTTTATAAATCACTAGTAGTGCTCCACAGTTTCACATATAGCAATTATAGGTATATTTTCAATGTTTAAAATTTAAGCTAATTAAAACATTCCTAAAATTTTGAAGAGCAAATAAATATTAGTGTTTTAACTTTTACTTGTTGTTTGATCACAGCTCCCCTGATGTGAAGTGACGGTGTGGTCGAAGATGGTTAACACACCTAGCCTGGAATGTAACTGGCTCTCAAGTGAGGCTGCCGGAACTCACCGTTAGATGCTTGGCGACATACTTCCAACTTGAGGGTGGTAGCTAGCCAGCTGAGTACTAGAAAGTGCCCTAACACCATGCTATGGTTTCCTCACGATGTTTTCCTTCACCGATAGCTTAAGCTCATTGTTGGGGTTTGAACCCACACCCTTCGGCGTGCGAACCGATCGCGCTAACCACTGAGCTATCATCGCTACAAAAAAATGATAATTTATAATGATATCCGAGTCGTTGACATCCGATTCAAAGCTATTCATATGTCACTATCAAATCAACACGTGTCTACAAATATGGGGTGATGAATTATAAGCTATTAATATAGTATAGCTGTCAAATATTTATTGTTAAACAAAGCAATTCATAGATAAAAATACCAAGCAAGTCGTATAAAATAGGATCGCAGACACATGAATATATATGTGTATAATTATTTACTGTAAGTACATATGGCTAGTACATAATATAATGAATGTATGTGCAAATGCCAAATTTTTTACATAGCACTTAAATAACTTATGTTTGGGGACTTTACCGCGGTGTTCAAAATTGTTGATAAATTAAAAATAAGGAATAAAACTAACTTAAGACGTTGGAAAACTAACTTATGGAGTTTGAAACTAACTAACTTATGGTTAACTAAATTATAGCATGGTGTTACCATGCCATAATTTTGATTATTATAGCTGTCATCACGTTAGTCTTTTGTTTTCGAAATTATATATATTTGGAACGTGATCTTTTTTTAATGGGTCACAGGCTAGGTATTTGACCACAGCTCACCTGATGTTAAGTGATCGTGTAGTGGAAGATGGTGAACACACGTAGCCTGGAATGGGAACTGGTAATCAGGTGCGACCAGACAACACCGTTAGGTGCTTGGCGGAAGATTTTTAACTTGAGAGTAGTCAACCAAATACCAGAAAGTGGTAGCGTACCACCACGCTCTGGTTATTCAGTTTTTTTCACTAGCATATCAAGAGGTAAATCTGGCTTGTTTAATTTTGATTCAATTGACCTGACTGTCCGGTTAGTTCATTTGGCAGTAGTTCTGCATCGTAGGCCGGTGGACGTGGGTTCGAATGCTACCCAGAACTGTATTTATGTGTCGAATATGTGTGTTTCTTCTGTGCCTGGGTGTTCTAAGTAGATAAGTATTTACATAAACAAGTCTATAAGTATCCGTTTTATGATTAACGTAGCTTTGCGTAGTTCAGGTTTTTCGTAGTTCTAGATGGCGCTGTATGCACTATGCAATGTCTTCCAATATATAGAAAGTTTTCTGCGTTATCGATATTTTTATACTTTGACACAATCATCGTATGCATAATATTATTATTATTAAAACATAAAAATAATGTAAAGTGATCTTTAAAAAAAATGAGTAGGCCATAAACATATTTTTATACCTTTTCTAATGTCTAAATAATAGGACAAGTTTATTGAAAAAGAATGTCGAATATATTAATATATTTATAATAAAATAATTTTACAATAGCTATTAGGCATGTAGAAACAATTAAAATACAGTGGTAACCTTTGTGAGAATCCATAGTATGCTAATTGACATGCGTGTTGTATTTAATTATCATTTGTTTAACTAATAGGTGGTCTTGTGGGCGGTCCTAGTGGTTATTGTGATGTGTTAATTATAAATTTTATATCTATTTGCTTGTATTAACAATGTAGTTGTATAAATATTAAATCTTTGTCTACGTCCAACTAGTGAAGGACTGCTTTACATATTTTCTATTGTCTTTACCACGGTATGGGTACCTCATCATGAAAGATCGAAAACTCATTCAAAAAGCGCCATCTATCGAATTGACTATTCACTACTACAACGTAAAGCCAAAATATTTCGAAACATGCACACAGAGTGGTGCCATCTAGGGTGCAGGGATGGGTATCTAGACTTTAAAAATAGTCCGAATTAACATTTTTTGTCATAGTATTATATTATCTGGAGTATGGCTAAAAGTTTGCTAGGACTTGAAGTCCAAGTCCATTATATTATCAGATCTAACCATTCTTGCTCATGGCAACAATTTTTTTAGCTTACGACTGCAACTTCATCCGCTTTAACTTTAGGATTGGGTTCAGAGAGGAATGAAACATTTGTACTTTCTAGTACTCGGCTGGCTAACTACCACCCTCAAGTTGAAAATCTGCCGCCAAGCATCTAACGGTGTGTTCCGGCAGCCTCACTTGAGAGCCAGTTCCATTCCAGGCTAGGTGTGCTTTACCATCTACGACCACACCGTCACTTAACATCAGGTGAGCTGTGGTCAAACACGTAGCCTGCCAGCCATAAAAAAAAACAATCCCACAGGAACCCAACATTTTCCTGATACAAAAGTATTCGATATGTTAATCCAGGTAATTCATTATGTGTGAGCCAGAAATAATCCAAATCTATTCAGCCGTTTTCGCGTGATTGAGTAACAAACATCCAAACATACAAGCTTTCACATGTATAATATTAGAAAAATAATTAAAAACAATAAGGCAAAATAATTAATGCTGTTAGATTTAGCTTGACTTTATATGAAAGTATATAACTTAATTGTTTTACGATACCCAAATATATACATTGTAAAAGAATGATCGTACTATAATATTAGTCTACAATATCCCAATGCAGAAATAAAGACTGCCTTCTTCTCTTTTGTACTACTTACGTAGTTTCGACCCAAATACCCTCCATTAAGCAAGCCCTAAAGCGTAGAGCAGTATTGCCCGAAATCTTTATCTTCCGCAATATGAATAAAACACTTTTCTTATTATAGATTATAATTAGTACCCAAGACGCAACGTACCAAGTACGCGTTCTTTTGTTGACTTGTCACTTGTAACATTTGTAGCTCTGCGTTTGGAAAGCAGCTTTTTCCCGTCTTGCTGTGTGTGGGTGGCGTTATTTGGGACGCTAAGGACCGCTTGAGTTTTTTTTCAAGTAACAGTATTTTTTATGATACATTGACTTTATTTAATTGTTTGACTATGTCATTTTGGTGTGAGTACTTTTTGACATTCAATGATAAATTGCCTTAAATATATAACTCTAGGTATATTAAAGCGTCGTAGAAGTTTTTCAAAGATTACAAGATTCATTATTACCACGAGAATTTCGCTCATATTAAGTTATGTAAAATAATAATAAGCTTTACTCCAAAGTTTTACCTGTTACCTTTGAGATTATTATATTTTGAAGTATAAAAGGTAACATATGTTAATACAGGACATAATAAAATTTATCTTTATCCGAATTGTACTCGCTTACTTTCCCTCGCTTAAGTATAAGCGATAATACTTTATTTAAACCTTTATTACCTACTTTATTTTTATTTACATTTATACCTTGTTTGTGGACGTGCTACGCTGCGCTTACCGGTCCGCGGTCTCAACTCCAAAACTTTGCAACCCTATCGGCCATCACTTCTGCGTGCTATATGCCCTGCCCACTGCCACTGCAACTTGCTGATCCTATGGTATATATTGATGCGATATTTACAAAATAATGTTCGTGGAAATATCACTTTCAAGTTTGAAAAAAAGCAAATCAAAATGTCAAAAGGAAAGATGATTTCGGGCGAAATCACAAATCGAAGCAAAATACTACATAATTTATAATACTACATATTGTTTATGAAAAAATAAATACATTCCAAGAGCTACACTACGAAATAGCGTATTTCAAACGGTACACGTTCTAAAGCATTGCTATCTACGTTACTCTCAACTACTCTTAAGCAAGCTTTCAACGCGGTGGCCAAAGAAATAATACCTAAGTGCATGTTCGAATCAATGGGGCACCCAATGCCCTCCTTCCATTCACCTCACTGTCTCATCGCTAAATAACACCAGTCAACACTAAACTCTTACTTCCCTGGAACCATGTCGAAATGAATGAAATAAAACACTACCGAACAGTTTTCTAAGAAATTTCCTCGCAAGTTACAAGTCATTACTTAGACAGGGTGTCAAATGGTTGACGTGTCACTTGCATCTCATTAATAATAAACATCCGTACTGTACAAAAGATATACTGTACAGAAAGTAAATATTCCTGAAGTACGTGACAATAAATTAATTA
The DNA here is from genome assembly GCA_950106695.1 of Biston stratarius. Lineage (NCBI taxonomy): Eukaryota > Metazoa > Arthropoda > Insecta > Lepidoptera > Geometridae > Biston > Biston stratarius. Next base: position 38,436,974 of record OX467106.1, on the reverse strand, counting down.
GCATAGCCCTGCGATCCGGATCTGTAGTGTGAAGTAAACTCCACTCGGTCAGTCCGCTTGATGGTTGATTTCATAAATTGATGTTAAAATTTTGGGTTAAAATAAAACTGGCTAACCTTAATCACCTAAAACTAGGTCTACTTTTGACCACATTATTTTAATAAATTATTGTTTACTTATTTTTTTGTAAAGCGGACAAATAATACTATTTTAACGTTATTTGAGATAATGAAAAAGGATCTTCAGTTTTTGGCGAAATCGCGATACTTTTCTATCGTTCAACTGTATTATTTTTCGAGTTTTGTGTTTTTTTAGTCTATATATTTTAAAATAGTAAAGTTTTTACGATAAAGTTACACGTCTTGTGCGTGTAATTTGTATGTTGGCAAGTGATATAATGAAATAAAACATGTTTTTCTAAATAAAAGACATATGTGTTGTTAACAAAAGTTTAATGGAGTTTCAGTAAAGTCATTTATGCTCAAAACTTGACCGTGGCTTACTTAATGTCACTTTGACCGTGACTAAGACTTATTTTGACCTTAAGACACATAAAAATATAAAAAGTGCAAATCAAAAATGTATTTCAATTGCTAATACGAAAATAACATACTAAGTATTCGCCAACAAAATTCATATAATTTATGTCTAGATATCAATCAAAATGTCAATGAAAAATATTACATTTTTGGTTCAATAAAGATTCAGCAATTCATTGATTAAAAACAAAAAGCTATTCACTAATTTTCTGATGTAAGTCACGTACAATTTAAATATATTTAGTAAAACAAACTACATTATCTCAACACGTGCTATTTGAGGTAATTCTCACGTGACGACTTCGTCCTTCAATATTTTGTCAGTGAAAAAATTTGTTGAGGATACATTTCAAAACCTCATTTATGTATAGATTATAATTCGACTTTGTTTTGCTACTAAAAGTTTTGGGTGCCGCTGCAATATTCATGTACATGTCATGTACAGTTCCATTCCAAGCTAGGTGTGCTTTACCATCTTCGACCACACCGTCACTTAACATCAGGTGAGCCAAGCCAAACACCAAGCCTGTCAGCTATAAAAAAAAATAAAAAAATGTCCCTTACCCCCTAAGAGAGTATAGTTTTCCTTATTACTTATACTTTAAAAAAATGGAATGAATAAAACAAATATTTTTTATTCATTTTTTTATAAAAATCAATTATTATTACTCGTGGTTGACCCGATAGTAATTAGGACCGTAAACCAAAAAATTTTACAAAAATTGTTGTTTTTTTTCTATATCAATATAGAGTACCTATGTAGTATATAATCATCCAAAGTTTTATTAAAATAGTTATCTCACTAATATTATAAAGGCGAAAGTTTGTGAGTGTGTACGTTTGTTACTTCTTCACGCGCAAACGGCTTGACCAATGTCGAAGAAATTTGATATGGAGGTAGCTAAACACCTTGGATTAATACATATTTTTATTCAAAAAAAAAATGAAGCGGGTAATACCGCGGGGCGCAGCTAGTGATAGTATAAATAAATAATTTTTTAGAGAACATTTTACACAACTCCAACAATTCCCAATCTAAGTAAAGCTATAGAAACCAGATGGTTGATAAAATACACAAATAGTTTGACTGTCAAACTAAAATTTTCACTAAGTCATACAAGGCTTGATCGTGTATATAACACTTTAGCCTTATCGGGTCAGGTGGTCTCTCGACCCTTGCGATTGAAGAGGGAAAACCGTTTTAGGGGGCAAAAACGTTTTGTGTGTTATCAGCCCACAATGTGCGTATGAAAGGAAGGGTCTAAGTGCTTTAGAAAGAACATGCATGCGATGTGCTGATAATTGCTTCATACTGATTAACAGCATAAGGATTTTGATTAATATACGGGTTAGTATGATGTGGGTTTAGATTTCTACGTGATACCTTTTTCAATGCATTTGCTTGAAAAGTGTTAAGTACACTTTACAAGCAAATATGAAGCTTAACTAGGGCCATGTTTACAGGTGTATGCAATGGTTCACGTGGACACTGACGCTGAATTGCATTTGGTTGTTTCAAGTGCTGGTATACCTATAGCCCCTCTACAAGCTCTCTCTGCATGTCATCACTTTGGTTCGAAAGTTATAATTATCAGTTTTTTTTTATGTTTGACAAGTTTGGCCACAGCTCACCTGATGTTAAGCGACGGTGAAGTCGACGATGGTAAAGCACATCTAGCCTGAAATGGAACTAGCTCTCAAGCGAGGCTGCCACACCGTTAGGTGCTTGGCGGCAGATTATCAACTTGATATTGTAGCTAGCCAGCCAAGTAAAAGAAAGAACCCTTCCACTATGCTATGGGTTCCTCACGATGTTTTTCTTCACCGGCAGCTCAAGCTTATTGTTGGGGTTTGAATCCATGCCCTTCGGTATGTGAACCGACGGCGCTAACCACTGAGCTATTATAGCTACAAATACTGGAGGAGAAAGGGCGCCATCATAAAGTTTTGTCAGGGTGTAATTTTTTTTTTTTTTTTTTTTTCAATGTCGAAGTAATGACACGATCCAGGTACTCTACTTATAGTAAGTAAGAGATAATGCATGCCATTGCAGCGATAGACTCTTTGCGTAACAAAACAAAGTCCAGAGCATCGCTCTTTTGGCGCTTATTACTTAAAGACTTTCGATGGTTAGTCTCGATAGCCGTGTAATTCTCTAGGTTGTCAACAGTGTTAAGTACAACCTTAGCTTAGCTTTGTGCTAGGTACCGCCGTGCTAAAAATATCCTCCATTAAATTTTTGCTGATTTTTTTCCAATTTCCCTTCAGACACAAACAAATTTAAGCAAAAACCATAAACCTATCAATAACACAGAAAATAGTGAAGCTTTTTAATTTGGTACATGATAATGGACTGCGGCGTGTTTGATGCTAGCCAATATGCGTAATTGTGGGGTTTACTGCTTTGCTTGCTAAGTGTTAAGCGATAGCGTGAGCGGTGTGTGGGCGGAGAAAGTCGACAAAAGACTTTATTGGCTTATTAGTGAATCTGTTGTTATGCGAAAGTGTGAATGCTTTGATTCTTTTATGGATAACAAAGAACGGAAAGATTTAAGGCAATCAAATGAACAATAGTAATGGTTTTAGCTTAACTGGTGCAACTTTATAAGAAAGTTGTATTAACTCTAGTGCAAGCTGATATACGTAACTGTGATGTTAGTATTTTAATTTTACGAAATTTATAGAAGCAAATATTTCGACTGTAATTGTAATTTGTAGCGATGATAGCTCAGAGGTTAGCGCGGTCGGTTCGAACCCTAATAATGAACTTGAGCTGCCGGTGAAGGAAAACATCGTGAGGAAACCATAGCATAGTGGTAGGGTACTTTTTAGTACTCCGCTGGCTAGCTACCATCCTCAAGTTGAAAATCTGCCGCCAAGCATCTAACGGTGTGTTCCGGCAGTCTCACTTGAGAGTCAGTACCATTCCATCCATGCGATTTACCATCTTACAGGTGAGCTGTGGTCAAACACCTAGCCTGTCAACCATAAAAATAATAATTGCATTCGTTAATCTTTGAGCATGGTTTTTATGTGGAATATCAAATCGGCTGTTGCCGTGGCGACGTACAAATTACTTTTGATGGTTTATATTCCATAGGAGTCTCGTGACAGCTCATTTTTGGATATAGTAAAGTTACATCAATATTACTATATTAATGCGCAGGCTAGGGGCAGGACTTATCCGCATTCTAGGCTGCCGATGGGTCCGTCGGTGCGTAGATCCGGCGTGGCGTGTCCTTCCTTCCGTTTCTTGATCCATTACAGAGTAATATTATTAGGCAGGCCAGAGGTAAAAAAGATAATGTTGTGAAAACCAAGCCTGTTTTTTTATATTAAAGTAATATTACAGAACTGAATATACATATCTTTTTGTAGAAAATATATTACACTGAATAATTAATAGTTAATATGCAATGATGCGTAACCTCCCTTATCGCTACAACTCGTGGCATACACCAAACACAATGCACAAGTTTTTTACACGGCGCAAGTGTTTTTAATGAATAGGCATTACATTATAATCGTTGGCTGGACTTTTTTGTATATTTTTATATCATAAACCGTTGATGTCTTATTACCGGGGGCCATCGTTACGTCTCGATTATCATGAAATATATTCAGTGTTAAAGTTTTTAATAAGCGTTTCAGCCGTTTTATAGTGATAATAATGTTAGGAATGTTTGAAGCTCTGGTGCATTAACAATTTATTTAATTTTGTATTTGACATGAGCTGGTGGTGAATGCAGATTTAGATCTAGAACCCGTCTATAAATAATTAAAGGAAAAACACTCTTTAAACAAATTTATTATTCGGAATTCAATTTAAACATATAACTTATATATAATTTTGTAATCCTCTTTTAATTGCATTTATTTAGATACCCTACTCGATAGGTTTGATTACGCGCCAAAAATTCACCAACTTGATTTTTTTTTAAACCCACCCTAACCACCACATCTTACGACACTTGGGTTATTGAGATGAATCTTACGATACCGTAATTGTCGTAATCCATTCGGCCGTTTGGAAGATACGAGGTTATAAAGAAATTTACATTCATACATATGTATGTACATACAAGGTACACGCGAAAAACACAACCTTTCCTTGGCAGTCGGGTAAACAAACAAAAAGAATAAATAAAATGAAATAAATGTCTTCTCCCAAATAATAAATGAACATAAAAATACAACAAACAGGCTCACGTTTGACCACCATCTCTTCTAATATCAAGAGAATGCGATCTCCGAGTCTTCTTGTCTAGAAGAAGCCATACAAAAAGCGATTCGTCCAAAATTCAAATGTATCTGGCCCTTTGGAACGATTTGGTCAGCTGTGAAAAGGAAAAATTAACATGTTTTAAAAAGATCGTTTTTCTGTATGCACATATTTTGTATTAAAATCTAGTATCAAAATTTTTAGTAGGTATAGATAGGTATATTTGTACCACGAAATCAATTATAAATATTTTTTTTTGTGTATCAATTTTTTTTTTAAATATATTATTATCTTTGATTCGTCATATTAAAATAAAATACGTACAATCAATCACTGCGAAGTATAAATATTCAAATTCTTTTCATGGTACTCATTTCAACGAGGTTTTCTTTGTATTTTTTGTATATGTTTACGTTTTAACGTAACATATCAACAATAGTCCCATCAATGGTAGCATACAAGTAGTCAGCTTGTAAAAACTTTTGATCGATTGATAGGTGCATATCCGCCTTAACAAAAAGACTAAATACATTTTAATATTAAGCTTGTAATACACTGACAACATGCTTATTTTCTTTTGTCATGTATTTATAAAATATATTTTTTAATAAGCACTTTTTAATGGTGGGGTCTATTTGTTATTTCTTTAATAACAATTAAAAAAAAAACGATGTAAGCTATATCCTAACGATATGCCAGCAGCATAAAGCCTCGCTCCGATACTTCGAGGAGCTGTTTTGGCTTGGTTAGATGCTGGTAGGGGGAAAAGCACAATACACCCCATGCGAGACGTCAGTGCAGGACTTATCGCCCCCATTTCGAATAACAATATGGGCATATTCTTATTCTTATTATTACGACCAAGTGTCAAGATATAACCTCTATCATAGCTAGAATATTTACCCCGATATGGCATTTTGACACAATGCCGTACAGTTTTTTTACTTTCCCGATTTGCTTTAAGTGGATTAATACAGTTTTATTGTGTGAAGAAGTATGAAGTGCTTTGTGATGGATCCGCTTCCACAATAGCCTTTAATTCTTAATTTTCCACTTAAGTTTCCGGCCGTCCACGGGGTTGGTTCTGAAGGTCGAAATTTTCAGAACGAAAACGTTGAACCAAAAACGTACCGTGCTTTCTTTTGCGACACCAGAACCGTACACATCATTAATCCTTCGAGCTCTTTCTGCAGCACTGGTAGAATAAGTACTCGTAAATATACCGATATTTCATGTTTTCCATTGAGCGGTAATAAGCGACGCCAAAGAAAAAAATTATGAGGAAAAAACAAATGAATGACTGTTTTCAAAACTCAAATGTACCAGCTATATGAATTTATAAATTCGAATTTGGAATTCTTAACCAAAGAGGAGATATTTCAGATGAAAGTGGTCAGTACGACAAAACGCTAACTTCATATGTAAGGACCTAATAAATGCATTGCAATGCTCAGTCTCGAACAAGCGCTCGAAGAGTCAACACGTCCTGAGGATGCCTCGTGTAGAGGCAAAACGCGTGACTGCAAGTGGTTACTGCAACGAGAAGAGGATATAAAGACATGTGTTAATTTTATTATAATTAGTTATTTGTTTTAGCTTTTATGTTTATGTCAAATTTTAGTTTTAGATATTAAGTAAAGTTTCGGATAAGTTTTTGAAATTGTTTTCAAGTTAGTTAAATATAAATCCTCATCATTGTTGTAACTGAACGACTGTCAAGCGGAAATAAACTAAATATATACCTTGACCAATAAATGCATTGAAAAGTAAAGCAATATATTTGTATTTCTTGATAGCAAAAACTTTTAAGAAACTTAGTGGTATGTTATCACCTTAACAAAAGGTCCATACACATTATGAATATTAAAGAGCATCGTATTTTAATCGTTAAAGGCGTCGGGAATCCGATATAAATTACCTACCGATTAAAGAAACACGTTATTAACTGTCAGAAAATATTTAGAAACGAGAAAAACGATCGCTAAGGAAGCGCCTTTATAATTAAACTCAATTATATATTTTTTTTAATATTCGAACTCTTTAGTAAAATGATCGATTCAAGTGAAAGTTGTAGACGTCTCCAATAATTATGAACATTTTATCGATATTTAAAAATGTTAAAATGATTTTTTATAGCTTCTTAGTTTAACTAATTTTGGTGGCGAACGGTCGTAAAGAGTTAGTTGTCGTATAAAAATACTTTTTTTAGATAAACAAGGCACATGAGAACTACTAACTAGAAATCATTAAACATATCTCGGGTTTTTTTTTTTAAATCTAATAGTCTTGCGTTTGACCGCCATATCGCCTGATGATAAGCGAAGATGCGGTTTACGGTGGAGCACGCTCGCCTAGAAGAAACAGATTCACTCGCGACTTGAAGGCACCCAGATTGTATTTTTCGGGGGAACACCCACTCGGGCAGCAAATTCCATTCTCTAGCGGTTCGCACAATGAAGGTAGATTCGATTGGATGAGGATTCGGCGCAAATTGTTATGATTTCCGTGTTAGGACAGTGTGTAAATTTCAGTGTACACTAGCTGCGCCCGCGGTTTTACCCGCTTGGTGATGGATGATGATGATGAAAAGTACCCTATGTCTTTTTCCAGGGCTTAAATATCTACATGTAAAATTTCACCCAAATCCGTGGAGTAGTTTACGCGTGAAGGAGTAAACAAACTCACATTCGCATTTATAATATTAGTTAGGATGTATAATTGTATACATATGTACATTGTAAACGATTCGAACATTCACTGCCTTCAACATGGCATAGTACATATCCTAATAACATTATAAATGTGAATGTTTGTATGGTTGGATGTTTGTTATTCAATCACGCAAAAACGTCTGAACGGATTCGGATGAAATTTGGCACACATGTAGTCTATTACCTGGATATAGGATACTTTTTATATCAGAAAAACTACTAATGTTACATATGAAAATTTGTGTTTGAATATTTGTTACTCCATCATGCAAAAACGGCTGAACGGATTTGGTTGAAATATGACTACCTGGCTTAACATATAGGATATTTTTAATATCGAAAAATGTTAGGCTACCAAATATTAAGGTATTTATTCGAGACGATTACAGAATTATTTAAAAAAATACAGTTTTGTCATGATGGCTCAGTGGTTAGCGCAGTCGATTCACACGGCGAAGGGCGTGAGTTCGAACTCCAACAATGAGCTTGAGCTGCCGGTGAACTAAAACATCGTGAGAAAACCATAGCGTGGTGTTAAGGTACTTTCTAGTACTCGACTGGCTAGCTACCACAAATTTTATCAAGTTAAGAATCTGTCACCAAGCATCTAATGGTGTTCCGACAGTCTCACTTGAGAGCCAGTTCCATTCCAACCTAGCCTGTCGAAACTAGTAAAAAATATGTTGAAATTATCTAAGACATTGCATCCCTACATTAAAAATAAAATAATTACAAACCTCTCAAACGAAGCGTACCTAGCTAATCTCCCGTACAGTACGTCCTCAAATACATCCTCACGATTTGAGTAGATCAAAAAACGTTTTACGATTATTAAAACTCGGATTGACAACCGGGAAGGCATTCTCCGAGTTCCCATATTTTTATAGCGTGTAAAACCGTCGGCGCTTTTTTATATCATCTTCTAAGTGACATAAATTCTAATACAAAGTCCATTTGTGTATCTCGGACGTCTTAAAAGGTATAGGGATAATCGTTTTTCTGCTTTTTACAAGGAACTCATATCAATTATCGGACGATTTGATGGGTATAAAACGTGGTGGTATGTGTCGCGCGGACGGCGCCCTATGGCGGCGGTAGGACGTCCCGCGACTTCTATACCATATTTTAAATTTCGAAGACGCTAATTTAATTATGGAACTTTTGTTTTTTTTTTCGGCGCAGCTGTATCCTGCCTGTGTTCGATAATTTTCATAAATTAACGGTGCACGTTCAAAACACCGATTCTTTTATCGTTATTTAGTGACAATTATTTTTCTTAAAAATTATTGGTGCCTCTTTCATTTTTGTTTAAGTACTTAATACTATGGGATGGAGAGGAATAAAATAATTGGAAAGTCAGTCGAATCCGATGTAATTGAATAAGTTTGGTTATAATTCTTAATCCCGTGCGTAGGCGCGCTTTAGAAGTTTAGACGAATGCCTTGATAGGGGGCTTGGATATAATATCTATTGAGTGAGTGTGAAAGGACTTTGATGTGACACGACAAATGAACTCCGTTTCAAGTGACCGATGAGTAGAGTTAATCAATGTCGATTCAACGTTATTTGTAAGGATTGTTAATCCAGAAATATTTTATTGTTTTTTTTAATACGTATGTTGTAAATATGTTGAACTTGAACTTTAACAACCTACAATACAAAGAAGTTTCTATTTTTTTTAAATTATTGACAGGTTAGGTATTTGACAGGTCACCTGATGTTAAGTGGCGGTGTGGTCGAAGATGTTAAACACATCTAGCCTGGAATGGAACTGGCTCTCAAGTGAGACTGCTGGAACACACCATTAGATGCTTGGTGACAAATTTTTTACTTGATAATTTGTGGTAGCTAGCCAGTCGAGTAGTAGAAAGTACTCTACCACCATGCTATGCTTTCCTCACGATGTTTTCCTTCACCGGCAGCTCCAGTTCCTTGTTGGGGTTTGAACTCACGCCCTTCGGCGTATAAACCGTCCGCGTTAATCACTGAGCTATCATCGCTACAAAACTGTCGTAGCTATTTGTAACTAGTCGTCATTAGGAAAATAGAAGGCAGGGCACCAAGACGATTTTTTTAAATCATTGATCTTTGTATGCTCTGAACATATCAGTGGCTCTAATATTTTAATTATAGATAAGATATAGTCAAATTAATGAAAAAAGCATTCTCCTTTAACTATCGCTAACAAGTCTGTGCTAATTTCCATATATTTTTCTGTACAAATCACGCAAATTGATATCTGTGCGTCGACCGTAATTTAAACTGAACAACAGTCTACATTTCATTCTATAGTTAACCTTACGCACAATATACTGAACTAAGACTTTGTTTAGTGCATGTGACCAATTTATTTGCAAAAGTGATCAAATGAAGCGATTGAAAATGTCTACCCGAGACAGATGGTTTTGTTTCGAATAATCGACAGTGGCTCCACCAGTCAGCTCTAGTTACTTTGGTTACAGTTACTGGAGGCCAGTTTCCAATAAATTCTAATTTAAGTCCGCTGCTTGTAGGATTGGATCTTATGGAATAATTGACAAGTTCTGATGAATCGCCACAGCTACCTTGTTAAGAATTGGGCCCATCTGTCTTTATGCCACCTTGGCGCTTTGACTGATCTAGTTTAGGTGTTGGTGTATCGGTTTGGTTTCTTTTTTTGTTTGTTTGTTTTGGATTTTGATTTGAACATGTTTTTTTTTAAATCTAAATGTCCGTTAGAGGACGAATATATGGCCAGAATGCTGGCAGCATTGCCACACTGGATGGCAATGCTAAGCCATTGACCAAAGTAGATGCCAGCATTCTGGTCACCTGAAGCCACCTCTAAACGTTTGGGCAGGTCGCGATATAGGTCCTGAGCGGCCGGCCCCCACGGACCTAAAGGTTTTTTTTTAAATGTTATACAGGCTTGGTGTTTGACCACAGCTCACCTGATGTTAAGTGACGGTGTGGTCGAAGATGGTAAAGCACACCTAGCCTGGAATAGAACTGGCTCTCAAGTGAGGCTGCCGGAACACATCGTTAGATGCTTGGCGGCAGATTTTCAACTTGAGGGTGGTAGCTATCCAGCCGAGTACTAGAAAGTACCCTACCACCACGCTATGGTTTCCTCACGATGTTTTCCTTCAACGTGCTACCATAACAGTATTAATTAACAAAATATACTCAGCTTTAAAAGACTCTATGAAACTACAAAAACTTAAAATAAAATCCTTTGTTCACAAAGTATTCTGTTTAAGAAGCCATTTTTATCACTTATCTTAAGTTAAACCATAATATTTCATAACACCAGTTTTAAAATGATCTCTTAATTTATACATCGTTATAACTACCAGTGCTTATTAAGATGTTATTAAGACATAAAAAAGTATTTACTTACCTAATAAATTACTCGGTTGACATTTGTAAATAACGGGACCTATTAAGAACCATAAAATGCATTCCTAAAAGCATTAAAAGCTACTTCTAAAAGATAACTTTGTTCTTTTCAACTGCATTTTAGGACAAAATGTTAATATACCGTAATATAAAAATAAGCTTAATTTTAATTTCTTCTCGTAAATAATACTTTGCAATGCCTGATGAACGTTTTTTTAATTTTATTTGACATTTTTATTTATTTTTTTAGTTGGATTTTAATTTTTACCCAATTTTCCCTTAACTACTGTATTATTATCAAAGTACAACAAATCAAAACAAATCATCAATCGAAACTTTAATCTTATTATAAAGGTGAAAGTGTGTATGTTTGATGTTTGGATGTTTGTTACTCAATTCTGCAAAACAGGTGAACGGATTTGAAAGAAATTTGGTACACATATAGTTTATTGCCTGGATTATTATATAGGATTGGGAAAATGTTAGGTTCCTATGGTATTATCAAAATACTAGCTACAAGACGTCTCTACTTAAAATTTGGTATAGATATATGTGTCTTACGGAAAGTTATTCTAGAATAAAAGGTATCCTTTATAAATAGTGCAAGTTTCATGATGAATGAAACTATTGCTCTTTTGTTACTTACACATGATTAATTTCAATTCAATTCTTAAGTCAACGCGGTTGAAGTCGCTGGCGCAAGCTAGTTGGTTATAAAACTAAGAGAATTAAAAACTCATCGATCAAAAGTGCAAGCAATAACTATAGCGTTACATAGTAAATGGTTATAAAACTCGATATCGCTAACCAACATATAATTCCATAAATCAATAAAATATCACACTTCAATTATATGGTGTTCTGACACTTTCATTTTATACAAGTGTTCCTACACCTTAGATTGATAGTTAGTTAGTTAGTATCTTCTTTGGGTTAGCCAATAATCTTTGTGTAATTACTTTCTTTCCGTATCTAGACTATATCTATAGCAAGATGTTACCACGCGCGCGTTTTATTCAGCTGTGTCTTCATGATGAAGCCCACGGAGGCCGAAATCATAGATTATATAGTATACTATAAAATTAAACGTTACTGCTTTATCTATATCTATCTATATCTTTAAACGAGCAATTCTTGTATATATATATATATATATATTCTGAATCTCGGAAACGGCTCCAACGATTTTCATGAAATTTTGTATCGAGGGAGTTTCGGGGGCGAAAAATCGATCTAGAATTCATTTTCAGAAAACGTCGTTTTATCCGTGTTTTCAGCCGAGCAATGCTCGGTCAACCAGGTACTTCTATTTATGCTGGATTACCCGCTTAAGTAGAACAAAGCAGTTTTGCGTTGGTAAGTTTTGTTGAATATATGAGTTTTTTTTTACCTATTTGCTAAAATTTACATAAAGTGAAATTACGGGGCTGTTGAGACTAACTCTCGAAAGTTTCAAAGTAATGAGCGCCAAAGCAGCGATACCCTGGAAATTGTTTCACTAATGAAAGTTATGTGTATCGCTGCAATGGTCATGGACAGGCGTTACTTCTTCTTACGTTACTGTCTCATTCGTGTTATTACTTTTACTTAAAAATATATATTGTCACATACCTACCGTACAAAGTTAATGAGTTTATTTTTTTAAAATATTTTTTTATTATTTTATATTTATTTTTTTACACAAAGTTAACGAGTAGCGAGTATCATTAAGCAATTCTTATTTTTGACAGATGTCAAAGTAAACGCTTTATAATGTCATTGCAAAAACTAAATTAATATTTTCAATTATCAGTTTTTCTTTGTATTGTCCCCGGAATAAAGTAAATACGCGTAGTAAACTAATAGTATGTAGTAGGGTGTGGGTTCAATCCCCAACAATGAGAATGAGCTGTCGGTGAAGGAAAACATCGTGAGGAAACCATAGTGTGGTGGTAGGGTACTTTCTAGTAGTCGGCTGGCTATCTACCACACTTAAGTTCAAAATCTGTCGCCAAGCATCTAACGATGTGTTCCGGCAGCCTCACTTGAGAGCCAGTTCCATTCCAGGCTAGGTGTGCTTACCATCTTCGACCACACCGTCACTTCACATCAGGTGAGCTGAACAACTAGCCTGTAAGCGATAAAAAAAAATACCTACATATGCATTTTATTATTACCGCTATGGAGTTATAGGTCTAGCCACTGTTAAATTTAATTATTTAGTATCCTGTCAAGGAAAGAATAAAAAATGCGTAAAATTTAAAATTATCGTATTCTCGTGTAGGTAGCAAAATGCATTCCAGTTTAGTTTCCTAGTTACCGATATTTATTACCGTACAATATTCTTACGGTTTGTTAATTTAAATTAACACCGTGTAATCACAATGTATTCTGTAATTGTAATTATGTAGCTGTCCCATTTTCCTGTCGCTCAATGTACCAGTTAAATGTTGGTGTGAAATTTTACAAGCACGTAATTTAGAGGTGTGGTACGAAAAATACCACATAGTACGGTAATTAATACGTTCGAAGATTACGGTTTTGACGTTTAATTAATCGATAATTCTTCCGTAGCTTTTTTTATCCAATATGTAATTAAATATGGTAGAAATATTTATTGTGCGGGGTCGTTTGAGTGCCAAAGTTCGTGTGAAAACTGATGTGTTAGGTGTCTCTAATATAAGTATTTTAAAACGAAAAATAGATACGATTTTCCATTATGATTTCGATTTTACGTTTCTTTTTTAAAATTAAATATATAGTTACAGTCCACAAGTCAATAATTTTATTTATATTAAACTTACGACACTAAAAAAATTTTTATGTATATATGAAAGAATTATCAATATCTTTTGCATAATTTAGACGATATAAGCGCATAAGCGTGAAACACGTAAAATGCGACTTCATTAAATACTATTTAGTGATTGGTGATGTCCTTTCATTGCAACAAAGTTACCTTGTTTTTGTTAATAATTTAGGCTAAACGAAGTGATATAAAATGATTTATTTTTATTTCCTCTGCCCAATACAGATTTATCAAAACAAATACTTTAAACTTTTATATTTAATGATGTTATAGATTTAACCACAGATTAAATAAAATAACAGATATAATGTTGCAAAGAAAAGGAGTGAAGCTTCGTTGGTCTTACAAGTTATACTTGTACAAATACGCATTACAAACGCTTGATGCGTGTATTTTTTGTAGACATGCATAAATCTTAGGACAAAGGAGTCTTCACTCATTTTCTACGCAAATTAAATATTCTTAATCTGTGGGTTTAACATATTTTTTTTGGGAATTTCCTCATCGGGCTTGAACAGTTGGTATAGAACATCAGGAATATATGGTTGTTGTAGCTTCTCTCTGCACTTGCAGCCCCTGGCTAAGTGACAATTGTAGTAAGCATAATGTATGTATTAATATTTATAACTGTAAACTGTAACCTAATATGAAAAGAAAGATCCACAAAAAAATGCCTTGCTGAGTTTCTTGCCGGAGTCTTCTCAGTTGAAGTGTAATTACGAACCGGTGGTAGATTCAAACATGTAACTTAACGTTCATAAGTGCCTTACCAGAGCCTAAACTGAATAAATTACTTTTTGATTTTGATTTCATTTGACAACGGAAGTAAAAAAAAAAAAAATCATATTATGGTGATCTAATATTTTCTATATATTTTATTATATTTTAGTCGCACAACGAGCCATGGAGAGGTCTATGCTTGGAGTTTCCCTACGAGATCGAATAAGGAATGAGGAGATCCGTAGACAAACCAAAGTAACCGACATAGCCCAACGGATTAGCAAGTTGAAGTGGCAGTGGGCAGGGCACATACGGAGAACTGATGGCCGGTGGGGCTGCAAAGTTATGGAATGGAGACCACGGATCGGCAAGCGCAGCGTAGGACGTCCACCCACAAGGTGGACAGACGACCTCGTAATGACCGCAGGAACGCGCTAGATACGAGCCGCTTCCAACCGGTCTTTATGGAAGTCAATGGGGGAGGCCTATGTCCAGCAGTGGACGTCCTACGGCTGAAATGATGATGATAATGATGATGATGAATATTTTCTAGTAGTACTAAGGTTTGTCCCATCGTTGTCACTTAATCCAGGCTATGCATGTTTATCATCTTCTATATCACTTTCGATTTTTAATCTAGTCCGTCAATCATAACAATAATCAAGCAGTGAAACAGCCTTAAAACAGTGTGCCAACGATGCCTTCCACGCTAAGTTTTATCTATTTTTTTCTTTCAGTGTACTTAAGTAAAATTTTATTTTATAACATAGGCGTTTGTTCATTAGCATTCCACACACCTGCTGTGTTCACGTTCATTTGCTTAACCTTTCTAGTATGAGCTTTAATTAAATTTGAATATTGTATAATAATTTCGCTCATTACATACGCTGGTTACTGCTTAAGGTTAACGTGGCCGAGAGGTAGTTTAACTATTCTTCTACAATTTTACGAGAAGCACGAGAACACCCAAGTATTTTATGGCGAAGTGTAGAATATAAAATGGAATACGTGTCTCACTATTTTGTATTTTGAATTTTTGTCTTGTTGAAAATGTTTCACACGATGGGAGCTCGACAATTCAATTTAGTTAGCTATAAAAACATTGTAATTATTCGGATATGACATGAGAAACACAGGTAAAGTAGTAAAAACCTTGTTAGTTTTACAGTATAAAAATTAATGTTACATTTTATTTTATTATGAATCATCATCATCATCATCAGCCATAGGACTTCCACTGCTGGACATAGGCCTCGTCCTGGTTTGCCACTACTCACCACGCTTGGCAGGCGGGTTGGCGAGCGCAATTAGGTGTGATTGTTCAAGGAAGACGCTGCTGCCCATCTTCCGGATTACATCCCTTAGCCGACTCTTACGGTGACCACGGGTAGAGGGTGGGGCACTATTCTTACGCCGGTACCACCACGACACGAATATACACATCCTCATAAAATAACGAATATATTTAACAAGCTACTGAGTACCTGCCATGTACTGTTACATTTTACGATTTTACACATATTTTATTTCAATAACAAGATCGTTAAAGCTAGTTATGATTTTCACGGCATTTTTAAGTCCCTGACCTGTTTCTAGGGCTCAAGTTTCCGCGTTATCTAGACTTTTAATCTAGGCTAGACTTATCTTATTCAGCGATCAAGTAGACTTTACGTAACCACAGAATACATAACAGTTACAAGTTCAGGCCGATGCTTATCTCTGATTGAGGTCACCAAAGTCGCGTTGAAAATATCGATGGCTTATTAAATTGTTTACAAGCGACCCACCCTGACTTCACACGAGTGCAATGTACATACTAATGTGGTGCATATGCATGTATTATACATACAAACTTTCCTCTTGAATAACTCTGTCTGTTGACGGAAGCCGCATTAAGATCCGCTGCGTAGTTAAAAATATCTAAACGTTAGACGACACCAGTAAATAATATAATTTAATAATATTATAATTAAAACGTCAGCTGAATCAAGTTTGTAGCGATAATAGCTCAGTGGCTAGCACGGCCGGGTCACACGTCAAAGGACGTGTGTCCAAACCCCGACTATGAGCTTGAGCGGTGAAGGAAAACATAGTAAGGAAACTATAGCATGGTGTTAGGATACTTACTAGTACTTATTCGGCTGGCTAGCTACCCTCAAATTGATAATCTGCTGCCAATACTAATATTATAAATGTGAAACTTTTTATGTTTGGTACTCAATCACGAAAAAACAGCTGAACGGATTTAGATGAAATTTGGCATACGTATAGTTTATTACAACGTTTAACATATAGGATAGTTTTTATCCCAAGAAAACGATAGGTTCCTGTCAGATTATCATAAAACTAACTGTATAAACTTAATATTTGGTATAGATGTATTACGGAACATTATTCCGGAATAAAAGGTTTTCTTTATATTAATCTAGGTAATTAAGTCACGTTAGTCTCATGATGAATGTAATTATTACTCGTTTATTACCTACACATGTTTCATTTCTCTCGGAACCCAATTTTTAACTAAACACGGACGGAGTCGCGGGCGCAAGCTAGTGTAAAATAAAACTACGAAAAAAGTAAACAAGCATGGAATAGCGTGTCGTCTGCCTATTTAAATACTTATCGAAATCTATCGAACACTTAAACCTGAACAAGAAATAAAATAAACACAAAAAATAATATGAAAGAAACCATGCAATATCTTATTCCATGTAACAAGTAAGTAGCCAATTAGCAAGTGAATTTCAATGATGGTAACTGGTTATAGTCTGATACTATGTATCTTAAAGACAAGCGCAGACTTGCTTTAAATACACTCTTTGGGATTTACCTATAAATCTATGCTTCAAGTCGCGAATCGATTACTCCAGGGAAGCGTGCGCCATCGTAGACTGCATCTTTTTTTTACGTGGGGGAATGCCTTTAGGCATACCCTTCCTCCTGGGGAGGCAGTCGGGTTATGTCGGGTTCAGCACCAAGTGGATGCCACTACCGACTAAAAACCTCACGACATTTCTTCTGCAATGACATTATAACGGAGCTGCGGGAATGCACTCACCTTCTCCGCAGCTCTGTTATTACCAACGTTCACCTTACGGTGAATCCGCGTCGGAAGGAAGCAGAACACCTTCCATTCGGCTAGAGCGATGCACCGGGAATGTACGGTGCATCCGTAGTTCAGAAGGGCCGATCATAGATCAGGAGTGTCAGACGCTTCCGCATCCAACAATCCAGAGATTTATCTCTATCTAACAATCAAAGACATGGCTTGATTAGCCCGCTTATGCCCTCGCGCCCTCATGCACGGTGACGCGAGAAGAGCTAGCTCGTAAGAGTCGGCTAAGGGATGTAATCTTGAAGATGGACAGTAGCGTCTTCTTTGAACAATCATACCTATCTGCGCTCGCCAACCCGCCTGCCAAGCGTGGCGAGTATTGGCAAAACCCCTCCTCAAGAGGAGGCCTATGTCCAGCAGTGGACGTCCTATGGCTGATGATGTGTGATGTGAAGTTGTCACAAGCACATTGTTCATTAACAATTTTTGAGGGACATTTTTTTATTTTTTTTTATTGTCTGTCTGTATTGTGTCGAATAAATGATAAAGCAAGCAGATGACCAATATGCTGACGTGAGACCCTATTTTGTAACTTGCCGCGCAATTCCATCTGCACTTTCTGGATTCAAAAGTAGCCTTTGTGTTAAAATCAAGCATAAGCAATCTACTTTCCAAATTCGATCTGGATGTGGGTCATGATTTGGATCTGGTGAGTGGGTCAGTTCTATTTCTTATAACGAAAAACAAATGTCATCCAAATCTGTCTATGCTGTAACGGCTAAAGTTGTAACAAAAACACATGCCTACAGACAAATTTATAACATTATCGAGATAATTGAAGAAAAAATGAGTTGAAAAAAATTCTAACCGCCTGCAAATTGATTTATCCCCATAATTAAGCGAAGTATATAGGTATATATACACGAACAGTCAACACAGTATTGGAATCTGAAATATTAAGTAAAAATACCCTGATTCCAAAAAGGTTCAGCCGTTTGAGAGTTACAATGTCACAAACATACCACAAATAATCGCTTTAAATAACCTATATGCCACGTGAGTTAAAAATAAATTGCTATAAAACATATTATGTTAAAATCCAATAAGTACCAGATACTCGATATACTTGAGCATAAAACTTACAGCCGTGTATGTTTGTGTTAATCAACTTAATATTATGTTCCAATACAAGTATCCACAATCCACATCATAAACGAAAAAAAATATGTTAAAAATCAATTGGCAATCGGCATGTTACAGACAAAAGTGTCACTTCCAATGATAATAAAACTCTTGTTTTATGTGTTCCATGTTTATAATTAAAAGAGCAATTATGAGCGTGTAAAACGTTTACAACGTACAGGTATTTTTATAAACCAAAAAGATTTTATCTCAGCCTCGTAACCCGCTATCTGATCTTTTGTAAGGGAAGCCGGCAACATTGAAAAATGTTATAGTATTATAGAAGATATTTTTTGTATTCAATTCATTCATTTATTTATCAGATGTTATAATATCGCAGTTAAGTTAAATTGAATAGAGTATATCATTTTTATATCAATTAATTCAACTTTGGATAGAATGTTACAGAATTAGAAAAAAAAAAACTCAAACAAAGACAAATCTAAACGTTACGCTTTTTTATAGTTGACAAGCTTGGTGTTTGACCACAGCTCACCTGACGATTCCACCTTCGTTGTTCGAATCGCTAAGCAATGGAATTTGCTGCCCGAGTGGGTATTAGTGGGTATCAGGCGAGATGTCGGAACGCAAGCCTATTTATGGTTAAAAAAGAAAAAGAAAATTAAGGTTTTGCATAAAATTTATAAAAGATATAAAATAAAAGTCAATCAGTGCTTTGTGTTGATTTTGAAATATTCAAATTCTGACTATAAGTATGTGTAACTTGCCTTAAATTATATGGAAATGTAAAACGAAATATTAGTAACTTATTTGTTCTTTGCTACAATTTATTGGTCTTTAATTAATGAAGAAATTTTTATGTCCTTCCTTAACACGCTTAATTTATGATATACAGACTTTATTGCCGATCTGGGTATGTAAATGCCGTCGAGTATTTTTTTTACCTAGATTAAACTTGTCTTGCACAAACATAATGAATTCTTGAAGTAATAAATCTTTTTCAAAAAATCCTTATTATTTCAATTTTGAAACCTTTTTTTAACAAACAAACGTACGTGAAATATTGAAGCAAAAAGTCTATTAACATTGGCGCGTCTGGCGCCTTTTAATTTAAAATAGTAAATTGAAAATAAAACTAACAATGCTAATAAGTGTTGTCTGTCTGGTCATAACTAAAAGACGGACTTAGAAATAGTGAGGGAGGGAACTAGTGTAGCATATCAAAATTTATAAAATCACCAATTTTCAAAACTCCTGGAAAAATTTCCAGGTAATCCCTTTTTTGAGCATCAAATGACTGTACTATTAGTTCTAAATTTTTAATTCGAGGCCCCTTTGAATATGATACCTAGGTTACGTTATCTTTGGAATCAAAAAAATTTGGTAAGGTATTTACGCATATTATCTTGCTAATATTTTTTCAAATGTTGACAGGTTAGGTGTCTGGATATAGCTCATTTGATGTTAGGTGATAGCGTGGTCGATAAAGGTGAAGCACACCTACACCGTTAGAACAACTGTCAGATTTTTTAGGCCCTCAGCTAAATTTAAATGCTTGTATTTGTCGTTTTTATATTGTACATGTTGTTCAGGTGATACCGCCCCATTTTAAATCGTCCTGGCTCCGTGCACGTCGTGACGGCTCATCATTCGTAACTACATATTAGTTTTGAAACCGTTTATTTGATGCAGTCGCAGTCTTTACTGATTGATTTCGATATTGATTGCTCGCTTCCGCATCAAGCTTTCAAGTTCACGTATTGATGCTTTATTGATGTTTTGTTTGTACACAAAGTACCTGTTCAATCTGGTTGCGCCACCGATAGGCTTGATGTTTAGAAGTATCTTTAAGTATATTTTGAAGCATCGGAAGCTATTTAATTATTAGGATGTATATTTTTTTTGAACTAAAAACACAGACATAGCTCTGCAAGTTGAAGTGGTAATAATGGGTTGGACATGTCTATCGCACAACCGATAACCGTGAGGGTTGACGTGTTCTAGAGTGGAGACTGCGAATTGGCAAACGTCACGTAGGACGCCCTGAGACTCGATGGAGTGACGATATACGAAGAACAGCTGACGGTGGATGGAAGTGAAAAGCTGAAGATCAGGCTGTCTTGGGACAGGCCTATGTCCAGCAGTGAACTTCAATAGGCTGATGATGATGATAGTTTTTTAGAATGTACATCTATGTTAATGGTACTGGATTATAAGAAGTCGGGATGTACCAATAACAAGTAAAATATACAAGATGAGGTTTAGGACTTAGCACAAACATAAAAAAAATCAGAAAAAAAAATTGCTTTTATAGAAAAAGAGTATTACAATTTTAATCTTTGCCTAAAGGTATGGAATAGAAAATTTATATTTTTCGCAATTTCAGAGTAATTTTTTTTTATCTGACAGTTTCATGGTATCAAATTACTTTAAAAACAAAGCTAAAGTAACTTAAAATTTATGGAGAGTGATTAATCTATTGGATAGCTTTTTTTTAAGCGAATCAAGTGCTCAAAATTCTGATTGATTGCAAGGTTACTTTTTTGCACGAAATACATAGCCAGTATTTTAATCAGAGTTATATAAATTATAGTTAAGTGTATAATAGCTTATTCTGAAGAGGCCTTCACGCAGGTTGTATTTCAAAAGTTTGTGGTAACAGTGACTTTAAGGCTTATACTATATTGGTTTCTCGTGGTTAGTGGTCATTGACACTGACTCTTCAATTTATGTAAATAAATTTCTCTTTAAGTTTTTCTCTATTATTAAAAATAAACATTTCGGAAGGATTTACCGAAACATTTTTTCTATAGTAAGAAGTAATGAGACGAACAAGACGCTGTCCTGATGGTATCAATGATTATGGGTTTACTCAAGACTGTTGCAGTGATACCCAGAAATTTGAGTAACAAAACAACTCCAAGACGACGTTGCTCTAGAATAAATTTTTGATAAATGCGAAGATTAGTCGCAATAGCCCTGTAATTTCGCTACCTTTTTTTTACGGTGACAAGCTAAGCTCAACTAACCTGACTACAGCACACCTGATGTTAACTGACGGTGTGGTCGAAGATGGTAAAGACACCTAGATTGGAATACTGGCTCTCAAGTTAGGCTGCCGGAACACACCGTAAAGTGCTTGGCGGTGGATTGTCTACTTTGTGGTAGCTAGCCAGCCGAGTACTAGAAAGTACCGTACCACCATGCTATGGTTTCCGCACGATATTTTCCTTCACTGGCAGCTCAAGCTCATTGTTGGAGTTTGAACCCACGCCATTTGGCGTGTGAACCGACACGGTAATCACTGAGCTATCGCTACATAAGCTGCAGTAGGAATCCTTCTAACCGGAACACAGTAATGTTTATATGCTACTGCTTGGCGGCAAAGTAACTGATACTGTTTTGGTACCTAGACAACGTCTTGCTAAGGTGATATACCACCTAGTAAAACATATAACATTAATAATTTACTGCTTTTTCTGAAATTAACACGCAAATTAATAGAGGGCGGTATTAAAACCCGACAAGCGAAAGTTTTACAATCTATTGACATAAATAGATTTTTGTACGTTTGTACAAACATGTTTGTTCGATGATAATTTGATTTTTATCTATTCTACAGCGATGATAGCTCAGTGTTTAGTGTGGTTGGGGTTGGTGTGGTTGCGCAGGAGTGTGCGGGTTCAAATCTTAACAGCTTGAGTTGCCGGTGAACGAAAACATCATGAGAATACCGTAGTTTTATAGTACCCGGCTGACTATCACTTTCAAGTTGAAAATCTGCTACGAAACACCTAACTGTACATCGTTATTTAAGAGCTAGCTTATATTTCAAACCACACCGTCACTTAACATCATGTGTGGTCAAACATACATAAAAAAAATCTCTACTACATACCCATCCCTAGTCTATACCTAACAAAGTTTTTGTAAGATACATTTTACAAACAGAATCTTAAGTATCATTCACAAGGCAACTTATACTTGTGATTACCTACAAAATGCTACCATTAAGAGCGTATTAGCACCGCGCAGGAGTCCAACCTTACAAATGATTACCGTAATGAAGAAACATGACCGAGATTACGGATGCATTAATATAATCATTTATTATTTTAATCATTATCCACGCTGTCAGAGTTATTTGTTGGGAATGTGCCGACAGCAGTTTAACTGTTAAGACTTGTAACATTGTACTGTAATATCGTGTTACATTAGATTAATACAGGGTGTAAGGGCAACTCTATGGAAAACGAAAACATGTGGGATTTTCAAAAAAACGAACTACGACGTATCCACTTTAAGACAATAGACAACACTTTAATATACTACCATTCTACTTGTCTTATTGAATATTATTCAGGGGTAAAAGATATTCTTTATGTTAGTTTAATAACGCAAGTTTCATGACTTTTTTATGTGAATATAATGAGACGAACGAGATGCTCCCCTGATGGTAAGAGATAACACCTTTTCATGATCATTGCAGCGATACACAGAACTTTGCCTAGTACAACAAAGTCCAGGACATCGCTGCTTTGACGATTTTCGATAGCCCTGTAATTTCGCTAGCTGCAGTACCCTTCGAACCGGAACATAGTAATGTTTACACACTACTGCTTGGCGGCAGAATATCTGGAACTGCGGTGGTATCTACCTTCTGCTAAGGAGATCTATCAACAAATAAACTATTGCTTAAATGTTATCTAGAGTGAAATGCCTATATTTAAAAGACGACATACTAGATGATTACAGCTCATAAACTACATAAAGTATCACTGAATTTAAGCAACGAACGTAAAACATCTTCAGTTAGGTGAACGCGAGTAGTATTTATAACTAAATGCTATCATAGATTTTACTATTGCATGTTTTACTGACACTGTTCATTAATTAAGATATTGTAAATTCTTTGAATTTTGTTCCAGCTTTTAAGTTTAAATTAAAATAAATAATTATAATCAGCCACAAGTAATTAGTAATATATTTGTTTTAGGTTAAATTTAATTGTCGTTGTTGTTGTAAAAAACGACTTTTAAGCACTATATATACGTCTAACTTTGGAAACTGACGTGGTTTTGACACAAAAATAAATCTAACTCCAGAATACAAATATATGTACTACATACCTTTACCATATACAAGAGAAATATTTTATTACGCAATTGCATGATTTAAAATTCAAGTGAAAGTAAAAGAAACAGCTATTTCTGACATCTTGATAGTTATAAACTTTACAATATTAAATCATATCTGGGCGTTACCAATTTGCAGCGTCTATTAATTAATTTGCTTTTATTTGTTACGGTTAGATTTTTAATTAAATGTTTCCTATTAGATGCTGTCAAATAAATTTACAACATATTTCCAGATGTGCAAATGAACACAACAAAATTATACTGTATATTAATTTATTAAAATATCAAAGTGCACGTGACTAAAATGTGTTGTAATTTGAGCGAAAAAGTTAAAACGCAAATGCAAAATTATTTATTTCGACACACAAATAGGTAGCCCAAAGACTCCCAAACAATTTTTTTATGTATAGGTAAACACACGATCGAGGCGCTCAGAGACCAGAGATAACGCCTGTCCATGACCATTGCAGCGATACACAGAACTTTGAGTAACAAAACAAAGTCCAGGGCATCACTGCTTTGGCACTCATTACTTCGAGACTGAATGGTTAGTCTCAAAAGCCCTGTAATTTCGCTAGCTGCAGTACCCTTCAAACCGGAACACAGTAATGTTAACACATTACTGTTTGGCGGCAGAATATCTGGTACTGCGGTTGTATTTACCTAGACGACCTCCTGCTAAGGAAATTTACCACAAAGCAAAACTTATTTAAGGCTGTGTTAGGTGGTAATAACTTATTAATTTTGGAAATTAATTTATTAAAGGATATTTCCCGCAGCGTCATAGAGCTCCAATCTAAGCAAACCTTGAACTATAGAAACCAGTTTTTTTTTATTTATTTTTATTTTATTATTCGTACGTTTGACTGCCGTCTCACCTGATGTTAAGTGATGATGCGGTCTAAGATGGAGCACGCTTGCCTAGAAGATACCGATTCACTCTCGACTTGAAGACACCCAGATTATATCCAACGGGGAACACCCACTTGGGCAGCGCATTGAACGTGGAATCAAATTGTTTCGTTCGAGTTTTTGGAACATCTACCATGAAACGATGTCGCTTTTTTGAGCTTCTGGCTGTCCGATAGAAAAATGGACTCTGAAGAATCAGACCATGTAGTTCTGAAGCACACTTTCCGAAATGAATCCGATAAAAAATCGACAAACTAGCAACTTTGCGGCGATGTTCTAGGCTTTGTAATTTAACCTGAACAATGGAGTCGTCGCAGATGAGCCTCTTGGCACGCTTCTCAATAGACTCCAACGCCTCTAGGTAGGTCTCCACTCTATTTGGCGGATCCATCCCAAAAGTGCGAGCAGTACTCTATACACGAACGAACTTGTGCTTGGTACTTTTATATAATTTTGTACATATGTATATAGTATCCAATCTGTCCTGTTTTTCTAAACAGGCCCACTGCTGGGAGCATGTCTCTTCTCACTGTAAGAAGGGTAATACCATAATCCACGACGCTGGCCAAGTGCGAGTTGGCAGACTTCACACATCATCAAGAACTTATTATTATACATTTAAAGAACTCTTGGACATGTAGGTTTTCTCGCGATATTTTTTTCATCTTTTGAAATCATCGGCAATACGCACATAACTCAGAAAAGATAGTGGTGCCGTGGGATTCGAACTCAGGACTTTTAGATTGGAAACCAGACGGTCTCTCTGCTAAGCTGCCGAAACTTCCCGTTGTATACAGTATAATACATCCAAAACTCACATAAATGTTTGTCTTGAGCGGGATTCAAACTCACGTTATGCAGCTTAGGAAGCAGAGCTTTCAGATTAGTTAGAGGGTAGTCAAATAATTAGGTATTATATTTGCTTGTGTTTTTCTTTAATATTTAACCGACTGCGCCCCGAAGTGTTGCTCGCTACATATTTTCGAGATAAAAAGTAGTCTATATGATAATCCAGGGTGTCAGCTACCTTCATAACAAATTTCATCAAAATTGGTTCAGCCGTTTGAGCGTGAAAAAATAATAAACATACAATCACACTCACAAACTTTTGCATTTATAATATCAGTGTGATTATAAATATTAATCGGTAGTACAAAACCTGAAAGAAATAAAAAATATAGCGCATAACCGTAAGCTTGCGCTAACGATCTGGAACTCACGGTATTATGTCAGCACGAAACCGGATTTTTTCCCATCATTTTTCACAATTGAACTACACTAAAAAATACAGTGAACATGCAGTGAATGTACAAGTAAGTGAAGACGTTACTCCGAACATTACTTTCGCAATAAATCTTCTTTATACATTTCTCGAAATGACAGTGTGTATTGTTCCCGAACCATCTGAAAGATCGTTTGCACAGGCAATAATATTTCAAAAAAGAGATTTTGAATACAGCTCGTTCGGTTGGATAACATGTTATTTTATTTTTGGTTTCGACAGTGACACTCAATTTGGTGTTGTTAAATACGTGTGCAGGATGGTCTTCATCGAACCTCTTTAAAAGGAATAATGCTTCAATTCTTGGAGATGTTTTAAGGGCTTCAGATTTTTTGATACGCATCATTAAGCGCAACCAGTATTACGGATTAAGCGGTCACCTTTGCAAACCGCTTCTTATTTAAAAAAATATAAGAGCTATGAAAGATTTTTTTCTTATGAAAATAATATTTTAATATATTTAGCTAGAAAAATATAAATTGTAATTCTTTATACTACATATAGGTTTGCGTTTGATCGCCAATTTGCCTTTTTTTTTAATTTTCCTGATGTTAAAGGAACATGCGTTCTACGGTGGAGCACGCTAGCATAGAAGAAACAGCTTCACTTGCGACTTAAAGGCACCCAGATTATATCTATCACAGAACACCAATTCGGGCAGAAAATTCCATTGCTTAAGAATTATTTTGCTCAAGGAATTAAGAAAATAACTTCAAAACAAAGAAGTGTTTTCAGCGTCTTCAAAACCAAAATGATTTTTAGGGTTCCGTACCCAAAGGGTAAAAACGGGATCCTATTACTAAGACTTCGCTGTCTGCCCGTCCGTCTGTCTGTCACCAGGCTGTATCTCAAGAACCACGACAGTTAGACAGTTGAAATTTTCACAAATTATGTATTTCTGTTGCCGCTATAACAACAAATACTAAAAACAAATTGGAATAAATATTATATTTAAAAATCGCGTTTGTTGGATGGGGTTCCATACAACAAACGCGATTTTTTTGCCTTTTTCATAGATAATGGCACGGAACCCTTCGTGCGCGAGTCCGACTCGCACTTGGCCGGGTTTTCTGGAGATGACTTGATTTTTTGGACGATTGACATTTTTTTTTTATTGAAAATAATATATTTTGACTTATTCGATTTCATCTTGTATGTAACTACATTCTTAATTTATTCATTAGATAAATTAATATTTTTTTACGTATTGGTGAGCAAGGCAATAAGTATATCTATATTGCTCTGCAGTTAAACTCAACGAATGGCTTTTTCTAGTACGCAGTGCTTATATAAATTAATAAATACCGTAGGACATTACTCATAGCGCCATTTGACCCCAAACTAAGCAAAGCTTGTACTATGGAAGTCAGATAATTGATAGAATACTTAAATACTTTTTTTTTGTAAATACATACTTGTTATACCCAGACAAAGAATAAACATTTGTTAATTCCACAAAATAAGGCTAAATGAGATTTACCATCGATTGTCTCACAGTAAGGTACGCTAAAGCAGTACTGGCTTTTGTTTTGCTACTCAAACTTTCGGGAATTGCTGCAATGGGCATCGTGAGTAGACCCCGTCGTATATAGTGCGACTCGTTAATCTCATTACTTCTTACCCTTAAAAATATAGGCACTCCATATTCCACACATTTGTCAGGGTTTTTTTGAGGTTTAGTTTCTTCCGTGTTTTTTATTTATTTAGATCTCTTAAATAAATAGGCTCTTTACCTGCGTTTACAGGCTCCAAATCGAAGAGTAAAATAGTGACTGACATGCATTTCAATACACTGTCGGAAGTGCCCAACATTTCCATTGATGTTTTAACTGTACGTGACAACTGCCGACTCCGCCACATTAAGGATAAGAATGCCCATGACACAAATAACATGAACACAAGCATAAGAATAAACGACAATAGGGATTTTGTCTGTCGGTTCTCGAAGCTCGCATACTTCACTTAAGACACCACTGTTAATGTTCCTAGAAAATTAACACCGCTTTTGCAAGCCATTATCATTTATGTCTTCATTTTAACCCCTCAAGAGTTTCGACGCTTTTTTCCTTCGGGTTTTACGAGCAAGTTGTAGGTGTTTAACGCTGTCCTTTTCAAAAGAAAATATGCATGCAATGCGTTTGCGTATTGTAACGTCTTGTGATTGAAGAGTTTGGTCCTTTATTGTCGGTTATTATGCTTTAAAGTCGCTGCTTTTGTCAGGTTTTAAAGATACTTCTAGATTTGTAGTGGGCGTACGGACGGCTATAATCCTTTGGTCATAAATTCACGAAACTTCAAGAGACGATTGCGCGACGCTCGGTAAGCTTAGGTCTCACTGCACAGTTTTTATCGTTTGCAAAAACTTTACTGCCACTTCGAACTTTTTGAAATAGCCCGACAGCGCCGGTGGTAGCTGCGACTGGCGCGTCATGAATTATTCAAAACCTACATGTAGTATGTCATCAAGTCCACTTTGTAGACGATTACTAGACTGTATGATAATCCGCGCATTACCCGTAATACAGTCATCCATCGCAACCATAACTCAAACAGGTACTCACAGGACATGATGCTGTCTAATGATACAGTCTACAAAAGCAGCGACCCTTATCAAAATGAAATCTTAATTGACGTCGCTATGAATTCATAAAACAATTTTAATTGTAATGTTTTGCATAAAACGTATTGAAAGTAAATTGTTCGCGATGAGAGTGTACGTCGTGCGATGACGTGGGCTGCAGCGGTCGAAATGAAATGTCACTTGGCAACTTGTTGAACAATATTTATTCAATAACACCGGCTCGAAAGATGGACACTCGAGGCCCTTGTGCAGGAAATGGTTAATGACATTCAATTCTTAGATACACAATCATAGAGTGCGTTAATATTTCCTCGACGCATGCCTTCGACGCGTCTCCGTCACGGTGATCAATTAATTGAATGAAAAAGTTTGACAAATTGTGCTGGCTGAATGTCGGGCCGTAAGATGTGATGATGGCGCAAGACACAAAAAACTTGATACAGTTGAAAGTGTGATTGATGGACGAGTCGTCCGCACACTTACCAAGGACGGTAGTAATTGAATTACGGTACCAAATTAATGTTGTACTTCGTTAACATCGCCCTTTATCTTTATTCGAGGGCATAGAACTCAATATTAGAGGAAGATTTTCATGTCAGGTGCATCTATGCTGTGGTTAGCGTTCACGTCGGAAGTACAAGTAAGTAAGGTGGATCGTGGCGGGATGCCATTTGATCGTTAATTTGCTCCGAATCAGCTGCGCAGAAGTGGTTTGCCGATATGCAAAACAATCGAGATACAGCGAAGAGCAAGTCTGGTTAAGTCTTTGGAGTTGAGTTGAGTTCACAGTGGACTCTAATAAAATAAACATATTGCATAACTATATTTGGATTTATTTTATAGAAACCTTTATGAAAATATTATAGTTTCATTTTCTTTACTGCATTAGTCTTCAACATACAACCGGGTATATACATATTTACCCACGACAGATAATCCTACTTTATATATCACACTAATATTGTGTGGCGAAGGCGCGGGTAACAGCTAGTTAGACAATAATTTCATCACGCGATGCCTATAAATGTGATTCGATGCAAGTTGGCGGATCCACATATACCATAGATTTTTATATAATAATTATGCAGAATTTCACAAGATGTTCTTCTTTCATCGTTCGAAAAAAGTTGGATAAGAAGAAACATCTTAGGATTCAATGGTATCGCCGTGCCGTCGCTGGGTCCATCGCTTTCTATGAACGTAAACTCGGAGGGCATAGGACTTGTGACACAGAGGAGCCCCTATACATTCGTATTAACGCTAACCTTTACTGCCTGTGTTCACATTCCTACCAAACCAAATTTGATACTATTCTACCAAAGCTGCTTTGAAAACTTTTTCCAGCATTTTTTAAGCTAATTCTTGTCAAGCCGAGATGTTTTAGTACTTTATAGAGAGATTTTGCTGCTAATCTTCTAGCTCCCACTTCTACTGCATATATATTTATACTCAATTCATAAATTCTATTTAGTATTATAGCGTGGCCTTTAGCAATATTGGTTTTTACAAGTTTTTACACGCTTACGTTTTCTTGGGAAATGCAAATGTGTTTTCAAATTCGTTCGTATATTTCTTTGGAACAAGCTCGAAATGAAACCTACACTTAACGATTGTGAAGTGTTTCTTCTCCCAATGAGCAACACAGCTATAGTTTTCAGCCACTTCGTACTATTTATTCATCTATTGTTAATTTCCCATTATACTTCTAATCTGTGAAAGGTGGTATTTAAGGGAAAACTTTAAACGTACGACGAACATTACCAACACATAAACGTCGTAACTTTTGTGTTTGACTTTGTGCGTATTCTTGACATTCAACAGACACAATACGTATGTTATTTTCTTTATTCTCAGTTAATACGACTAGGTTTGTACAGACACCGGACAAACTTGCGTCTCAATGTTAAATTTCGCTTATTTGACAACTTTGCAGTGTTTTTGTTAATGTACACTAAACTCGTGTGATGTTTTGTACAAAGTCTGTGCTGACAATGTCTGTTTGATATAGCGTAATTAGTTTCCTAGTAAAGTATTTGATTTTATTCGGATTGACCCTCAGTTGAAGTTTGTTTACAAATGTTTTTTTTTCTTATTTTGGCTTATCACGTCTTTCGAATTCTTCTATCATGATGAGATAAGCTAATTCTTTATTGTTCGCACCAGAAATAATCTACAATAATAGAAATGGCTTAAAAATTGTACAAGAATTGGCGGCCTTATCGCTTAAAACGATCTCTTCCAGGTAAAGTTAAGTATCTTTGTATATTCAGCAAAGCACGAGCTTAGTCCTAAATATTCTTATCTTGTTTCTTATTTTTGATTTTTGCTGTAGGCTTGCATTTAACTGCATCCTGTCTTATTAATTTTGAGTAACACGGCGGTTTAGCAGCACGCCGACCTAGAAATAATCTGTTTACTCAGAAATGGAAAAAACTAATTTAGCATACAAAAATATGCTATGCCTATTAATTTCGAGCATGCGTTTTTCTAGAACCTGTGATAGGTTCTAGAAAACTGGTTTTTGCTGATGACAGGCTAGGTGTCTGACCACAGCTCACGTGATAATAAGCATATTGTGGTAGAGCATGATTATTATAAACTTAGGTTGACATGGGAACTGGCTCTCAAGTGAGGCTGCCGGTACAAACCGCTAGGTGCTTAGGACAGATTTCCAACTTGAGGATATAGATAGCCAGCCAAGGATTAGAAAGTAGCTAAAAAAATTTGTTGGGATTTGTATCTACATCCTTAGGCGTGTGTTAAGTTCGTTTACCAATGAGTTGTAACAAAAAACTCCGCAAAAGCACCCAGTACATCAATTACCTTATAGGCCGGCAATCCAAAAATATATATGTTAAATATCTTAACTATAAGGTGCCCTTCGCGATATGATGACAGTTGTGGCGCCACTGTTTTTAACAAAACGGTTAAATAATAGTTAACATTCACTTATAGAAATTGGTATTCGTAGTACACTATGTATTTTTGTAACCTTGCACCTACTTATTAGATAATAACTCACGTATCTAATTGTAATGAACTCCGAGGCAGATTCAAGTGGAGTGAGTGAAGTGAAGTAGGTGAAGTGAAGTGAGTGAAGTGAAATGAGTGAAGAGTGAGAGAAGTGGAGTGAGTGAAGTGGGTGAAGTGAGTGAAGTGAAGTGAGTGAAGTGAAGTGAAGTGAAGTGAAGTAAAGCGAAGTGAAGTGAAGTGAGTGACGTGAAGTGAAGTGAAGTGAAAATAAAACAAATATCGTAACATAACGCCATCTAGCCCCAAACTAAACAAAGCTGATTTCTATAGTACACTATGGAAACCAGGTTTGACATTTCGGGGTAAGTTCGGAACAAAAAGTAGCGTTTAACAATTCAGGATTTCATACTCGAATGTTATCCAATGGAACCTCGTTATTAATCCTACCACTTTTGTTTTCTGTCCGGCTTATGTTGACTTGTATCTTCCAAATCGCAAAGCCGGACAGTAAAAAAATTCACAGAACACACTTCCACAAAAACCCTTAATAAAAAAAAATGGGGGTCTAAAAAGTAGGTATTAAGGTTTTTATTTGTTCCTTGTCCCTACGGCCCTAAAGTTTCAACCCTATAAAGCTTAAAGATGTATCCACTGTTTATATTTGCGCCTTTTGAGGTTTTATATTAATTCAAATTTAAGTTTGTTTTGATTTTACATATCTCAACATGCTTTTTTCAGTCATCTACCATTCTACGTAAAAAAGTTTAGAGTCATAGAACGTAAAGTAAATTTCGTAGTCGCGATGACTATTTTTAGCTCAGCTATGTCAATGAGCAAACGAATGATTTAATTAGCACCACGATTACATCCTATTCTAAAATTAGATCTTTGCCTACGAGAAGTTAAACAAGATTGAAATACCTACCTAGTTCAAATTTATTTATTCTGATGTCAATTTAAGAGATTCGCGCATAAAATTGCGTGATCTAAACACATACAGATTTGTTATGCCGCAAGATAAGTAATAGTGTTTATGAAAATTAAATTACAAGAATTCGAATGTCTCAAAGTAATGAGCGTCAAAGCAACGATGCCCTGGACTTTGTAAAACGTGATTATTTTATTGACTTATTGAAAAAATTAAGAAACTACCGAGTTTTTGTTTCGCATTGAAAAACTTGATCTTTAATGCAAATTATGCAAATATAATTATAAAAATATATTTGCCGTGGTGGTGCGTAAGAATTGTATCCCACCTTCTCTACCTGTTCTCTATCTTCTCTCTCTTCTCTACCTCTTCTCTTCTGTGGTTGCCGTAAGAATCGGCTAAGGGATGTAATCCGGAACATGGGCAGTAGCGTCTTCCTTGAACAATCATACCTAACTGCGCTCGCCAACCCGCCTGCCAAGCTTGGCGAGGATTGGAAAAAACCTCTCCAGGAGGAGGCCTATGTCCAGCAGTGGACGTCCTATGGTTGATGATGTGTATGCAAATATATAGAAGGAAATGTTACAACTAAATGATGGCTGACTTTAGTCTAAGTAACTGATTCCATTTTCAAGATATTTTCTTTGTGAAAAAATGATTTTCACGCGTAAACATCTTTTCTCAACTTGATATAATATAACATAACGTATTTTATCGAGATTCTAACTTATAGTACTTGTAAAGCTTACTTGTAGGTGCCATGGGAAACAAATATCGCTAAAGACCACACGATAAAACTAAATAGATACTAAAACCTTACAAATGAATTGACCATAAATATTTTTGTGGTTAATTTATATGTAATAGAAGTGGGAGCGAGACGGATACCGGTAAAGTCTCTCTTTCACAGCTCTGTTGGCTCATTGGTACTATATCTGTTTTAAAAACTGTTGGGAGTGGGTTTAATCCCACCCAGGACAAATCAAAATTAATTTATTTGGCATAAATTTTGGACACATTAAAATGAATCCATTGGCTCCAAACTAGTTTTAACTGAATATCGGAAACCAATGGCTTCCCCTGATATCTTATATCAAGGACAAAATGCCAAAGGCAGACTTAAAAACTAAACAATTACATAAATTTTAACCTATATGTATATATAAATAACTACATGTGTGTAAGTGTGTATGTGTGTGTATGAGCGCGTGTAGGTGAGCGTGTGTGTACATTTGCATTCATTATTTTATGATACATTTTGTGGTTGGTGTTCTGTGTGTATTATAGGGAGGTGTTTGGTGGTAGATTTTCAACTAGAGGATGGCATCTAGACTGCCGAGTTATAAAAAGTAATCCACTACCATATTATAGTTTTCTGATGATGTTATAACAAAACAATGCGTGGTAGGATATTCCTCTTTTATAGATTTACAAAAAAATCCTCGGTGGAATATATACCTACCTTTTTAGGATAGCTTAGTATACCCGTGCGAAGCCGGGGCGGATCGCGAGTATTATAATATATGCATATAGAACACCCAGACACAGAACAAATATCTATGTTCGTCACATAAAATATTTAAACTCGTAAGTGCATTGAATTTAATCTGATAAAAAATCTCTCAGTGTGGTAACTTGAATCATTTTGTCCAAATAACCCTACGGTTACTTCTTTAACATTCACCTAGCGTTGAACTACAAATTGATATCAGCAGTAAATCGACTTTTTAATGTTTTTAGAATACTAAGTCGAACACACTAGTTGTGAAACACCACAGAATACAAATTAAGTGGTATTTTGGAAGGTTCTTATAGAATTGAGGACGATGCGTCTGTGAATCAGTTTTAAAGTATTTTGTTTACCTAGTCTCGGTTGTTGACGATTTAACGATTATAAATGTACGTCATGACTTAATTAGGTATCTTCGCGGGTGGCATTAGGTAGGTTACACTTTAGTGTCATATATCTGCCGCTAGCTGTAGGGTATAAACATTGTTGCGTAATAGTATAAAGAATACTGTGACCAGCGAAATTCCAGGGTTAATAAGACTTAGTAACGATGGTAGCTCAGTGGTTAGCGCGCTGGGTTCAAGCACCAACAAGCTTGAGTTGCTGGTGCAGGAAAACATCGTGAGAAAACCATAGGGTTATTTTTAGTAGTCGGCTGGCTAGCTATCACTCTCAAGTTGAAAATCTGTCGCTAAGCACCTAACGGTGTGTTCCAAAAGCCTCACTTGAGAGCCAGTTCCATTCCAGGCTAGGTGTGCTTTACCATCTTCGACCACACCGTTACTTTACATCAGGTGAGTTGTGGTCAAAGACCAAGCCACCAAGCCATAAAAAAAAAACTCCTATCACTCATTCGAAACTATGTTTTTCGCCTAAGTTTGAAGTTTACGACACAGAAGATTCTTCAGTTATCTAAACAGAACAAATTTATAACGTTCCATCTGTTTATATTGATAATCAAATTTAAAAGCTCATAAATAACAAAACAATCGTAAAATTCGCAATTTAGTCGTATTATAGTCTCCATAATCTGGTACTTTACCAGTATAGAGCCACGCGAATATGTCAATGTTTTTTTTAATTATTGGGACCAATTATTATGTCCTAGAGTTAGTTTGCGCGATAGATAAACAAAGAAAAGTCAGTGCGGTGAAAGCCTGCTGTATGTTGTGCTGTATTGTATCGCACAATCTGAATAGACGATCTCATAAAGACCGCAGGAACGCGCTGGATGCGAGCCGCTTCCAACCGGCTTTTATGGAAGTCAATGGGGGAGGCCTATGTCCAGCAGTGGACGTCCTACGGCTGAGATGATGATCTGAATAGACCAATACATGCTTGTTGCCAAGCCGACGGTAGCTGTAATAAAAATATACAACATAGTTTCGAAAAAAACAGTAAATTATACACAAGGAACCTCATAAAATGTTATAATTGACCGAAACGACCCGCTAGTATTCACAATATGGATTGTAAATTTGCCAATTTACATGTCATTTCGTCTATGAGAATTAATTGTGTACATTTTTGATAGTCACAGCGAGATTTACAATGTTCTTGCCGAGTTTTGGTAGATAACTTTATCTTTTTAATGAATAAATATAAATAAATAAACATCATATATGATATCTCTAGCTTCAAACTAATCAAAGGTTGTAAAGGAAATTATGGATAACTTTATACATTTAAAACGCCCAGATATATATATAACAAACATCTAACTTTATAGCATGAATGTTTATCTTGGGTAGGAATCGAAGTCACGCCCCGCAGCTCAAGTAGTAGAACTATAACTGAGCTAACGTTGCACTCGGCACACCCGGTCCTGGTGCGGACAGGATAGTTTTGTGTCACTCTGTCTTAATATATCTTGCCTCTCTTATTCTGCCTTAATATACCTTTCTTCTTTTAATCTTTGTCTTAATGACGACTTCCCCACTAAGAGTCCTATAATTTTCCATCTCGGCACTTTGTCCGGCTGCAGGCATGCTTTTGCACTCTTCCAAGGCCTCGACACCTCTTCGAAAGTATTGACGATCTGTTGGAACATCAGACATATCGTGATCTACCTGTCCTGCCCAACTCCATTTAAGTAGATCTTCTTCTTTTTATCTTTTGCACTCTTGACTGAGGGGTCGTGGTCATTCATTCCGATGCTGGTTATTGACGCTTGACAATCTAATTAAGCAGATCTACCACCTAGTAAATTAAAACCATTAATGCATATTTGTTAAATAATTTAAATCTTTATACCATCTATTTACATTTGAAATACAATTATTAAGTTCCACATCTATTTTTAACAAAGAATGCGCCAACATCATTTATTAGATCAGCATCGTAAAAAGCTCCCGGTATTGAGAATAACTGACCACCTATGACTAACGACGTCAACATTGATCTGCCCTTCTGACCCCTTTCCCCATAAATAAAGTTAGACACCGAAATTCTATTAAAATATTATTAAAAATTCACTTGGAATCCGCGTCAGCGACCGAACAGGTCACGCCGGGTCAGAATCTTGACATTACGAAAATGAAACAATAAAAATCTAATGAAAATTCCGCAGAACCAGCCTGACATTGTGTCCTACCAGTTTTATATTAATTTACAATGAATTACCATAAATGGTCAATAAATTAATGTAACGACAAATAGATATTAGGTGGACACGGTATCTGACACGTATCTTAGGAATTTGCAGTGATATGTCAAATAAAAATAATTAATTCCCCGTAACTTTTATTTTTGTCATTTGCAATGTTAATCAAGGCAGTCTGGTTTTTAAACTAAAACCAAATTGATAACATACTTGTGGGGAATTTGTATGTTTTTTTATAATACGACGTTTGTTATCAAGAAGTGTTTTGACGTTGGCAAGTATGAATTTTAAAATAAGCGGAGCAAAAGAATATGAATATCAACAATAACAGATCTAGAGAATCTAGATTACTTCTTTTTCTTGTTTTCCGTTTGTTACGAAAATCCTTTAAAAGATAGGGACTACGATAGCAGCACGTTTTGTCTTAAAGTTTAAAGTATGTAACATTCGCCAATCTCATTATGTCTGTCAATATAATAGAAAAATCGGCATCAGTCAAGGCATTCAACATTAGGTATATAATATTATACTATATACTATAATAGATAGTATAATATTCGCTCTATATATAAAATTCGGCACATTGAGCTATAAAAATATTGTTCTAGAAATTTAATATTGAATTTCGATACATTTTTATAATTATGGATAAGTATTAACAGAGCAACGTTTATGAAATGATTCCATCATCTCATAGAACCATTGCTCTAATCTTATCAAAACTAAAATTATCAAATCACTGACAAATAAATACTGACTAATTTACTAACTAAATTTTGACTCTAACTTACCGACCGTAAAATAAGTAGGTATCAGTTAAATACTTAAATCAAAAACACAAATTAAAGTTAAAATGTAGTCGGTAAATAATAACTTGACGAAGATTTGATCAGCGCGTCAAAAAAGGCAAAACCCAATTCTACAAACATTAGATTGATTTTGATAGTCGATTCAAAGTGCTATTATTCAAATGTCTTAATCTATTTCCAAACAATGCCCACGTGTAGAAGACCATTTCCTCAGGCTTTGATTGGACCATTACTAATTCAAAACTTATCGATCGATTTTTCTTAAAAGCTTCATTAGTGGGTCGAGGTTAAAGAAAGCCATTTGTAGCCCTAAAAGCGAAAATTTATTCATAATCTCTTTGTTTGGATCATTCTGGATTTCTAAATTGGCATTAACATTAGTTATTATGGCATTTCTGTGACATGAGGCATCCATAAATATAATATCGACGGTTAATTTTCGATTCGAATTCATTTTGGTTGGGAAATCTTAATATTTGGGTTGTCGCTATGAAAATTTGCTGTTTCCAAACAATGTTGTTTATGCAGCCCACTTAACTCTCACCTTTGGTCAGTTCCCACGGTTTTTCTCGGCGGAGATGAATGTTTTAATAATATTATGTGTGGACGAGAGGAAAGCACGCGCGGATAGATGCAATCTATTATATCTATGGATATAATAAATTGTAAAAACTTTTCACCGCATACGTATCAGAGAAGTTTTATCAATATCATACAGTGCTTATACTCTTATCATAAATGCGATTATTTTAAAAGATAATAACTTAATTTTTGTTAAAATTTGGTCATGCGACACCAAACAGAATGTTACGTCACGCCGTGCGAAATGCCATCGCTATTGTTGATATTTTCGTAGAACAACCATCACACAGATTTGCTTGTTTTACACGGCGTGACATCATTCAGACGCCATGATTGTCCTGGCAGGATTTGCGGAAAATTTTAATTGGTTTTTGAAATCCCAACATAAAGTAAAATTACGAATTCTTAAAACATACTTTCGATGTAAACAAGGTAAAGAATTAACTAATTTTTCTTTAGTCAACTAGGTTATTGTTGTCAGAATTCAGCTTGTGCTAGACGCAAGTATGTTAGTGTCCCATACGTTAGTCACCCTTTACGCTATGTTTACTAACAACGGTATTTTTCTCGATTTCCTCTAGATGAAATCTAAATTTGCATAGACATGGTCGTGTCACCTGACGAGACCCGTTCGCAATACGGAATGTATTGGTCAGGGTTTCGATATGAATATTCATTTGATTAACTAACTACTGTTTTGTTCAACCTGACTCGAGAGAAAGGTACATAATGGTTGGTTAAACTTGTTAGTGATTCGACAAGAAAAACCAGGGATCGGGCTAACTATATTAGATACCTACTATAAATACCTAAGGTATAGTAGACAAAATGTTACGAATGAAGCTTCGAGAAGTGTTTCTTTTTTTAATATGTTTTTGGAATCGCACTTAGTGCATTTTTGCCAGTTGCAAATATCATTTCCATATCATATCATAAAAAAAGGAAATGAAAAAGAATATTATTTCTA
Organism: Biston stratarius; assembly: GCA_950106695.1. Classification (NCBI taxonomy): domain Eukaryota; kingdom Metazoa; phylum Arthropoda; class Insecta; order Lepidoptera; family Geometridae; genus Biston; species Biston stratarius. The sequence continues at coordinate 38,398,134 of OX467106.1, read as the reverse complement.
TGCTTAATTACGTTTCGAAAGATAAATATAAATGTATAAGGTAGACGTTCCACTATTTATTCTATTCTTATTCTCTAAGTCGACGGGCCGAGAGGATTTCATTGGCATTGGCATACATTAGATATCCTTAACTGTTCTGTTGGCTCATTGGTAGAATGTCTGTTTCAAGAGCCGTAGGGCGTGGGTTCCATTCCCACTCAGGTTAAGCATTTTGTGGTATAATCAAAATTGTTTGTTCTGTGTCTGGGTGTTCTGTATATATTATAAGTATGTATTTACCGTGGTGGTGCCGGCGTAAGAATTGTACCCCACCCTCTCTACCCGTGGTTGCCGTAAGAGTCGGCTAAGGGATGTAATCCGGAAGATGGGCAGCAGCATCTTCCTTGAACAATCGCTCGCCAACCCGCCTGCCAAGCGTGGTGAGTATTGGCAAAACCCCCTCAGGAGGAGGCCTATGTCCAGCAGTGGATGTTGTGGCTGATGATGTGATATACAACAACAAAAAAGTATTCTATCAGCCAACTGACTTCCATAGTACAAGCTTTGCTTAGTTTGGGGTCAGATGGCGCTATATGCAAATATCCTACGATATTATTTATTTTTTACTTATCAACGATGCTGTATATGTACTTTAGCAAATTTTAGAGTTATTAGATAATCTTTAAGGAAATTCCTAATATAAAAACAGAGCTACCGGTTTTCCTGTTTTCTAAAAATGCGGTTATTACACACATCTTCACTGCAAGACAAGTCTGTCTCAAGTCGGGTATGTTAATAACGTTAGCGAAATCAAATATTTGTATACACATTCATGTGTTTATCAATTCATGTCAATTATGTTCAGAGGTTCTTTTTACCCGTGTAAATAAGTCGGAGAAGTTATTATACGGCCCTAGCTATGGATGTAACGAGCAGTTTTAGATCAAATTACATGTTTTTATTGAGTTATAAATCGGTTTTGATGGTTTACTCATTTGAATATGTCTTAGAAGAAATGCGCCTAATTTTCAAAGATTTAGAAGGATTGATTTGACCGGGATAACAAATGTCGTATTAGCTGCTATTGCCAGTTAGCATTATAATCCTATGCTGTCCTGCTAATATTATAAATGTGAAAGTTTGGATGTTTGTTACTCAATTAAGCAAAAACAGCTCAACAGATTTGTATGAAATTTGGCACACATATACTTTATTACCTAGATTAACATATAAGATATTTATTTCAGAAAAATTTTAAGTTCCTGTGGGATTACCAAAAAGCCGTGCCGTGCGTATTTACCGTGGCGTAAGAATAGTATACCACCCTCTCTACCCGTGGTTACCGTAAGAGTCGGCTAAGGGATGTAATCCGGAAGATGGGCGGCAACGCCTTCCTTGAACAATCACACCTAACTGTGCTCACCAACCCGCCTGCTAAGCATGGCGAGTATTGGCAAAACGTCCTTGTAATGTCCTAGAATACTTATTTATTTAATGAAAAATTAATGAGACGAACAAAGCGCTTTCCTGATAGCAATATTTGCCCATGGCCCTTGCAACGATACCCAGAACTTTGAGTAAAAAAACGAAATCCAAGGCTTGACTGGTTTAGCGCTCATTAGTTTTAGATATTTCATGGTAAGTTTCAACAGCCCTGTAATTTCGCTAGCTGTAGTACCACTCAAATTGCGACACAGTGATGTTTACATACTAATGCTTGGGGGATATTTGATACTACGGAAATATGGTACCTGGACGACCTCCTGCTAAGAACATCTACTACGTAATGATATGATGACTTAAACGCTGAAATATTGTAATAGGTGAGATGATGTGTTACATGAATAATTGTTAGTTTTTACCCTGACATTATCATGATTGATTTCAATGCACGAATTTCTACGAAGATAGTGGTTGACGTCAAGCAGTCTGACTAGAACGTTAGTCACCGTTTTCTATGTAATGTAATTAATCAAGATAATGTCCATCATTTTGAGAATCATAAGATTATGTAAAAATTCGCAAATTTATTATAGTTAACTAGTAACCCGTCCCGGCTTCGCACGGGTGCAATGTAGATACTAACTTAGAATAATTATTATTTAGATCTATCCCTTAAGGTTTAGCCAGCGTTTGCAATGTAAACGCACAAATACATATTTTTCCGACACCTAATTACAAATCCTTGGAATTCTCGGGTTTTCTGTACTATAATATGCAGCGTATATTATATGCAATAGCAAGTATTATACATAAAAACCTACCTCTTGAATCACTCTTTGATATTGATGGAAACCGCATTAAATCCGTTGCGTAGCTTAAAAGATCTAACCGTACAGACGGCGGGAAGCGACTTTGTTTTATACTATGTTACGTTCTAATCATTATAATTATCACCAAGCTATCATAGTCCACTGCTGGACAAAAGATATAGTAGGTCTCTTCAAAGACACGCAACTATCTATATCATATATCTTCGGGTTTTCGCTTCCAGCCACTGCCAGCTGTCTTACGTGTAGCCTGGAATTTATTTACACTACCTATGGTTTTTATTGGTACTGTTTTTTCTTCATTTTATGGTTGACACGCTCGGTGTTTGACCACAGCTCATCTGATATTAAGTGTATGTAAGGCTCTCAAATGAGGCTGCCGGCACACATCGTTAGGTGTTTGGTGTCAGATTTCAACTTGAGGGCGGTAGTTAGCCATCTACCACCCTCAAGCCACCATGCTATGGTTTCCTCACGATCTTTTCCTTCACCGGCAGCTTAAGGTCATTTTTGGGGTTTAAACCCACGTTCTTCAGCTTGTGAACCGACTGGATTAAGGACTAAGCTATCATCGCTACGAAAAAATTAAAATATTGTAAAAGTAAAATAAAATATTATAAAAATTTCCATAGATACCTTGTCACAGAGTTCTATCTTGATGGAGAAACACAGTTATATAGTTACAGAAAGGTTGGTAAACTTTTTAAAATGAAAATATAGACAAGCCAATTTTATTAAAAAAAATAACAAAACAATAACTGGTATGTTATGCTAGCTAATAGTCAGTTTCGTAAACTTCAAACGGTTCACTCCACAATAGTCTTTCTCTGAAGCCAGCTATGCAAAGTTGATAGAATTCCCAAAGGAAACCAAATCAAATCATGCTGTAAACTTTGCGTGACACAAAATATAGCTCACGTAACGAGGGTGGACGGTAAACGGGGCTGCGGTCCTTGGATTAATCCAATACGTGAAGCCTTTGAAATGTTCATCACACTCCATTTAGTGATTTTTCCTTTGCATCGACTATCGATTTTGATTTAAAAGGGCTCTATGTAAAAGTGCTCCCAGCATGTTTTACAATTAGAAAGTATCAACTGAGTTCAACATTAATAAGGTTTATGTAATATGTAATCTTTTAACATTGCAATAAAATATTGAGTATTCAGTATTCCTGAATAGATCTAGCAATACGTAAAGACGAATTTAGTGAAGCAAAAATACGGCAGTTACACGTCGACGTTGTAATTTATTTCGAATATAATATAACTTTATTATACATATATAACGCCGTATGTTTTGCCGTGGTGGCGCCGGCGTAAGAATTGTACCCCACCCTCTCTACTCTTGGTTTTCGTAAGAGTCGACTAATGGATGTAATCCGGAAGATGGGCTGCAGCGTCCCGCCTGCCAAGCGTGGCGAGTATTTGCAAAACCTCCCCAGGAGAAGGCCTATGTCCAGCATATGTCATAGCTTTGGAAGTCCTATGGCTGATGATGTGTGATACATAATAATATAATACAAATATACATTTAAAAAAAAACACAAAAATTGGTTAGGCGTTTTGGAGGAGTGCGACGACAAACACCGTGACACACGATTTTATATATATATATATGAAAAGTCGCTATCGATTTTTAATATGTGTATGGTTTTTTATGAGTTCCAAAGCGGCGAGACCAATTTTGATGAAATTTTTAGGCAATATTTAGTTTAGCCCTGCGAGTTGGTTTTTTCTAAAGTGCACCCGTGCGAAGACGGGGTGGGCCGCTAGTATCTAAAAAAATCACTTAACGCCATAACATGTTAGCGGTTTGTATACCAAATAATTAAAGATTCCTTTTATTTGTATCAAAAATACCGATTATTATGGGCAAACAATTTAAAGCTCCACGAATTGGCAGATAATGCAGAAAACGACAAAGTTGCGACAAAAGCTCATTATTTGTAAGCGAAAATGTAATGTTTTATTCTAGGAACAGAATCTAGCGATAGCATGCACATGTTGTGGGTTGTTTGATATAATAATTGAGTTAACAGCCTAGTCTGTCAATCATTAAACAACAGTTTAAGACTAAGTTTTACGAGTAGAGTACAGCTTACCACGACAATACACGTTAAAGAGATGTTGTTGTCGAAAGTGGTAAACACATCGAAAAGTCAATCGACGTATTTTATATTGAAATATATATATATACATACGTATATATATCTATATATATATGTATATCGATAAATACTGGCGGATTTTTTTTAACATGATTTCTTCGTATATTTATATTATCCAATTTGTGGTGGTATCCAAGATTTGGTAGCTATCCAATATACTGGACCAAATGCATCAACGTTTAGATTATAAAGCTCTCTTCTGATGGTAATAGATAGCGCCTGTCCATGACCATTGCAGCGATACACAGAACTTTGAGTAGTAAAACAAAGTCCAGTGCGCCTTTGGCGCTTATTACTTTGAGGCTTTCGATGGTTAGTCTCAATAATCTTGTAATTTTGCTAGCTGCAGTACCCTTCGAACCGGAACAAATTCATGCTTACACACTATTGCCTGGCGGCAAAAAATGTACTGCGGTGGTATCTACTTAGACGTCCTTCTGCTAAGGAAATCTAGCACCAAGTAAAACCACACTATTGCATCGGTACTTAGTACTCTGAATAACAAAACAAACTCGCTGCTTTGGCTGTCGTTACTTTGAGATATTCGATGGTGAGTCTCAATAGAAAGACTAATAATTCTATTATAACTCGTTTTCTTCTCTGTTCAATTTCTTTTCATTACTTCTCGTACATTTTACTAACATTAACCTCATATTACTACGGTGAATAGATTTCCATATTAGGTATTCATACGGCAATAAAGTAAATCTCGGTCGGCAATACGAATAAAAATAAAATACCATAATCTCGTTTGGCATAATCGAACTATCACTTAAAATTGCTTATGCGTGATGTTTACGTAAATATTAGCTGAAGTCAGTGTTGCCAGTCAGTTCTTGGAAAAATTACATGAACATTTTACATGTAAAATATTATTGTCTTGGCAACATTTTTATTGCAATTTTTGTGAGAGCGAGTTCCCATTCTAAGCTAGGTGTTATGATTTCAGTGGTCTTTGGTTCGACTTAGTACTAACCAAGCTGACAACTAATATCCAACATGTGTGATATCAAAAAAACATAATCACTACATATTATAAAACAAAGTCGTCCGCCGCGTCTGTTCGCGATAAACTTAAAAATTACTGAACGGATTATTATGCGAATTTTACCAATAGATAGAGTCGTAAAGAGAGTAGAGTAGTAGTAGAGTTAGCATATGCTGAGTTAAACACTGTGACACAAAATTTCTTTCTTTCTTTTTGTTTTTTATGTTTGTTATTTCTTGTTGAATGTAATGAAATTTGTTTTATATCATAAATAAAGGTAAAATAAAACTATTCATTCATGAGGAAGGTTTAGGTATATAATTTGTCAAGATTTTGTGTTGCTTAATTGAAATATGATGATAATTTTTGGAAATTTCGGAGAAGTCAAGCCCAGCTTTCATTAAAAACGCTACCTAATATAACAAAACAATGCATGGTGGGATATTCCTCTTTTATAGATCTACAAAAAAGTCCGCGGTGGCATAAATCTACTTTTTAAGGATAGAACAGCAGCAGCATTCATACCTGGATAAGGAACGCTCAGTCCATTCTCTATTTCTATGGTTAGACTTAAAGTTTGACTTAATTATCCACGGCGAAGAAAGAACGAAACGTATAGCAGTACATAGCAACACTGGCTTGTATAGTGGCTGTACTGGCTAATCGATTTAACCTCCTTGCCTACCAGTACATAATTCAAATAAATATTAGCGATAGTCTGTAGTATGTTGTATTAAATAAAATAGTTTCACGCACTGGAGTCAAACTAGTAACGTAACTAAGCATGTAGTAGCGACTAGCAAAGCGTGTTTGTTTATTAGAATGATTAAAGAAAATACTTGTACGTAGTTAAGTTTTATGTTTTAAGTAGTTAAAGTGTGGAATTTGCGATGTTCCGTTCAGGTTAGCGCTTGTATGATGTTTTATTTTAGTGGGAACAAAATAATATTGCAATATTGCAATTGGATGTGTTCTAAACAAGCGGCATATAGGGCAGTAGAAGAACGTTAAACAAAACTAGAGAAAAAAAAACATTATTTCTATTTCATATTTTTAAACCATATTCGAATTTGAAATGAGGAGATTCGTAGACGAACCAAAGTTACTGACATAGTCTATCGGATTAGCAAGTTGAAGTGGCAGTGGGCAGGGCATATAGCACGCAAAATTCATGGCCGATGGGGCTGCAAAGTTTTGGAGTGAAGACCACGGTAAGCGTGGCGAGTATTGGTAAAACCGCCCCAGGAGAAGGCCTATGTCCAGCAGGGGACGATCTATGGCTGATGATGTGGATGTCGTTATTATGTAGTATAATAACACAGCGTTGAAATTATAGTTTCTACACTGTATTTTATTACTATGTTTAAGTTAATAAAAGCAATAAGTTTTTTCCAGTAAAAATAAACTTACATCACATCTACAATAATTGGATACATACAAAATTGACTGCACCATAAGACTTGATAAAATATGTCATCAGTGTCACTGTCAAGGTTTGAGCCACAATATAAATGGTTATTAGGATGGCATACCCGACCACACGTCCAAATGATTATGTACAGAACTGTAATGAAAACCGCAGGCATAGAGATGCGACATATGGCCTTACGTTGTATATGTTGCAGTCAAATTGTAAATTTCGCCATGTTACATAACAACTGGTCGTTTTTAAATGAAGTCGGATCAACGTTTAGCTTGATTGTTTTCAAGTTGAATGGTGGGGTAATTTGTTGTGTTCCTCTGCTGGGCCTGGGCGTCTTCTCATTGTGAGAGGGGTAAGCCACCACCATTGGCCAAGTGCGGGTTGATCGACTTTACACATCTTCTAGATTTTTTTAAGAACACTCGTACTTATAGGTTTCCTCTCGCTGTTTTTCTTCATCGTTTGCAGACGTGGGTGATTTATTTGTAACAATGTAATAAATTCAAAGAACTTGAGTAAAAAATTCTAATACGAAAAAGGGGTAGAACAGTTTAGTACCTAAGTGTTCGAATATTATTTTTTAGTTAGAAAGGTTACACTTGTGTTACAAAAGTGTCATGAGTGACGAATGTAACTAAAAAAACTAAATTACTTTACGGCTGAAGCATGAACACAATGCAGGGAATGATTATTTAGCCTTAATACAACCAAGGTTAACTTTAATTCGTCGTAATACAAATTGCTCTGTTTCGTAAAACGTCCAGCCGTTTTGTATTACGGAAAATTTTGCAATTCATCTGCGACATAACATAATTGCACATAATACACAGTCTTAGTTTTAAATTAACACAATCTTAAGTAAATTGGCAAATTAAACCTTTATTATACTACACTACTTATTTAATCAGTGCGCGGTATTCAGGATGAGTGGATCACTTGCAAGTGTTTTCATTTTTTTTAAATTATATTTTAATACAGACTGAAACTCTCTAAATAATGTATACAGAAAATATTTTGCCTTATCACTAGAACGAGTTAAGACTAATTTATGTATAACACATAGTTTTCAGATTTCCGTACCTGAAAGGGCCAAAGCAATCAACACTGAACTAACCCAAAGCCAAATAGAAAGTATAAGAAATTACAAGCACTCATTGAAAATTTAAACAGACACCCATTTAAACTCAATACATTAGCCTATTAAAGGTCAGACGGACAGGAAAACTGACTTAGGAATAAGAGTCTTGTTGGACAGTCTAGAGATACGACACCCAAAAGAGGTTTATAACAACCTGGTAATATTCCATGTAAAACACGCCATGTGTTTGGAGATTGCATGCCTGAGCATTGTTGCAAGACTGCAAATAAAGATAGGCTTTATGAAGTAGGTACTAAAGGTACAGTAGGTTCGTAAAGTTGTGCGGCCTCAATGTTGACAGTGACCAAGTAAAGGGAAATTGATGTTGACCTTACTAACTCAGTTGTGAGAGGAGCGAGTGGGATAATTAAGTTTTTCCCTAACTTGAAAGTTAAGTTTTCCCTAATTATTGAGTGTTCAAGGTATTTATTAAGCTATGATAGCTCAGTGGTTAGCGCGGTCGGTTCACACGCCGAAGAGTGTGGGTTCAAACCCCAACATTGAGCTTGAACTGACGGTAAAAGAAAACATCGTGAGGAAACCATGGTATGGTGGTATGGTACTTTCTAGTACTCGGCTGGCTACCACTCTCGAGTTGAAAATCTGCTGCCAAGCACCTAGCAGTGTATTTCCTCAGCCTTCGACTTGAGAGCCCGTTCCAATCCAGGCTAGGTAGGTGTGCTTTGCCATCTTCGACCACACCGTCACTTAAAATCAGGTGAGCTGTTGTCAAACAATTCGTCAAATATAAAAAAAAATACATGTTTAGTGTATTCCCGCTTAAAAGTCGTTTTGGTTAACAGCGATAAGGATTTAAATCAAAATTTATATGACTAGGAGTAATACAATTTTTCAAAGACTATCCGGAATGTTACTTAATATCTAAAACTAAAATCCCACATAAAATTAAAATCTATAGTTAAAATAACCACAAGTACCCTAATTATTTCTAAAATAGTAAATATTACAATAAATCTGTCGGGTTTTTTTGTAGTTCAGCGTTGATCATTAATTATACAGATCGGTTTGTAAAACTTGGGATTTTGCGTTTCTTTTATCATTTTCATCAGTTTTTTTAGGATTATGTATTGACAGAAAAGTCGATTTTTATTTGATTTTTCAGAGGAATAAATGAATCATATTGGCGCAGGCTGACTTTCGCACCCCGGACCGAATATGCGGCCATGGTCAAAATTGTCATTTTTTTAACACAATACTTATTAATTTAACACATTCCCGACTTCGTCAGTGTTTAATTATCAGCATTAAGCATTGAAAATAACAAACACAGACCCATTAGGGAGGAATCTGCAAATTCAAGTTCATTAGCACTTTTACTCATTCAATTGTTTTTAAGTTCAGCGACACCGTTTTCGAGAATATTCAAAGGTCAGGCAGGTACTGGTAAATGTAAAGACGAACGAGACGCTCTTCTGATGGTGAAAGATAACGCCTGTCCATGACCATTGCAGCGAAACACAGAACTTTGAGTAGCAAAACAAAGTCCAGGGTCTAAGGTCAAAGTCCAAAGTCCAGTCACAGCTATGGCGTTCATTACTTTAAGACATTCAGTAGTAAATCTCAACACCCCTGTAATTTCGCTAGCCGCAATACCCTTCAAACCGGAACACAGTAGTGTTTACACACTACTGCTTGGCGGCAGAATATCTGGTACCTACCTAGACGACCTCCCGCTGAGGAGATCTACCACCAAGTATATGATGAAATGCGGTTTATCATGATTAGCTAAACATAAACAACATAAATCCGTAGAATTTTCAATTAAAATCAATGATGCTAATGCTGATTTTAGATGTGTGTCGTGCAAACATGCCTATGTGGGCAATACTTTGGCCAATATCAATAGGTAACTTAATTAATGCACGGACACGGCTGTTCGTGTCTGCCCGACAACATTACATTTTCATATTTGGCATGTCGAATTTACTCTTTTAAATTATTAGTATGAGAGCTATTGGACATTCTGAGTAAGAAGTCTAGAGAAATCTTAATGAACGAGTCGATGACATCGCTAAACAAGTTTTGATTTATTGTAGCTGCTGTAAGCATTTGTCATTTATTAAAAACTTATATTATGTTAGTAGAATTAGAAGTTAAGCAAGTTTTTTTAAAATGTAAATTTAATCAAATAAAAACCTTGGGTAAGGAACTTGGACAAAGTAATTAAAGTTAAAAATTAATAAAGACCTCAAATCCTCCAGATTAGATCATACTACACACATACACACACACACACTCACACACACACACACACTTCACACATAATGTATACTCAGTCCAACCATATAAAATCCTTCTAATAACTATCCTCATTCATGCATGAATGGGGCAGTATCCTTCGATATCTATTGCGCGGTACAATAGATATCTTTTTCTTTGAGTACCAATTTAAAGTCCAGGGCATAGCTGTTTTGGCGCTCATTACTTTGAGACATACTGCTCAGTAATTTCGTTAGCTGCAGCACCCTTCAAACCGGAACACGGTAACGTTTACACACTACTGCTTGGCGGCAGAATATCTAGTACTGTAGTGGTACTTACCTAGACGACCTGCTGCTAAGGAGATCTACCACCAAGTAAGTAGACGTATAAGGCTTATATTTATTTTATTAAGTATTAGGCTGACATTTGATCGTTATCTCACCATCTCCTAGGCAAAGATGTGGTCTACGATGGTCCCTGTTCGTAAAGAAAAATAGATTTACTTACGACTGGAAGACACTCAGTTTGTATTAAAGTGTCGGGAAACAGCCACTCGAATAGCGCATTCCTCTGTTTGCCAGAGTGAAAACGGAGGCTTTAGAATTTAAAAATGCTTTTAGGAATAGACAAAAAGTCATATAAGCGGGCAATAATAATTAAGAATAAGCAATAATATACTTTGCTTATCAGATGTCTGTATAACAATTATAATGTACAAAAATTCAAAAACAAAGCGTGTAACGTTGATAGCTCAGTGGTTAGCGAGGTTGGTTTACACGCGTGGGTTCAAACCCCAACAAAGAGTTTGAGCTGCCGGTGAAGGAAAACATCGTGCGAAAACTATAGCGTAGTGGAAGAGTATTTTCGAGCGTTCGGTTTTTTAGCTACCACCCTCTAGTTGAAAATCTGCCGCCAAGCACCTAGCGGTGTGTTTCGGCAGCCTCATTTGAGAGCAAGTTCCATTCCAAGCTAGGTGTGCTTTACCGTCTTCGATCACACCGTCACTCAACTTCAGGTGAGCTGTTGTCAAACACCTAGCTTGTCAACTATAAATAAAAAAAAGAACTTTGTTTGGCAGTTCCTAATATTAGGATTGTGGAAAGCATCTCATGTCATATGACCAATGGCGCCTGGACTAAGATACACAAATATATCCAGATATACAAGTTAGAATGTGTGTTCCGTTAATTACATAATTTTAAAGGAAGGAATAGTGTCATCTGGCCAAGAATAGTATTAATTTATGCGCCGACACGAATTATTCGAATGAAGTATAATTGTGAGGCAATGTCAAATAAACAAATGGAATTTTTGGGAAAAAAAAAAACAAATTTACTAGGAAAATAGTGCAAGTACTCGATCATTCATAAAAATAAATTCATTCATAAATACCGTGATTGGCTATGTGTTTGACTTCAATCAATATTATGAATATTATAAAGCAGACTCATAAAAAATTATGCATGTTTTTAGATGAATGCTTCTTTTATGAGTGTAATGATTTTTTTTCTGAATATAGCTAGTTACTTTGGAAGTCATAAGAATAAAAATAACAGCTAAAAAATTTAATGGTTTTGCTTAGAATGCGTTTCAAACAACACGTAAACATTATAGCGAAAATCTACTGCACTTCTAATCATAGAGTTGTGTTGTGTTTTGCGGGAGGAAGTTGTACGCTATAAAATTCCGTAGTAGTTTTTAGCAAAGTCACCACTACTTTATTAAGGACAGGACTGGATTTGATCACTTTGTGACTCCGACTGTGATTAAGACTTATTTTCGTTTATTTTTACCACGATAAACTTAAACAAATAAAATAAATACTTGACACGGGCACAAAGTTCGATGCCAAAAAAGAAGAAGAAAAAAAGTGTTTATATCAAAACCAACTCGAACTCTATTTCGAAATCAGAACCAAATGAACAATCCACGTGCTGGTTAAAATGATTAACAAGATTGCTAAAAAGATTAAAGAGTTTTCCGAACTGTGAGCAATCAATGACTAACTCAGTAGGAAGCCAGCTAACAGTATGATAAGGGAATTGTTTTTTTTTTGCCTTGTGATGCCGTAGAGCGGTAGCACTTTTGCCATTGAAATGGATTTTTTATTTTTATGCAATCGCTTTTATGTTCTATTATTCTATCTTTTATTTTGATTTTGATTTTGAAGTGACGGTTTGGTCGAAGATGGTAAAACACATCTAGCCTGGAATGCAACTGACTTTTAAGTGAGGCTGCCGGAATACAGGTTTAGTTATTTGGCGGTCAATTTTCAACTTGAGGGTAGCTAGCCAGCCGAGTACTAGAAAATACCCTACCACCACGCTGTGGTTTCCTCATGATGTTTTCCTTCACCGGCAGCTCAAGCTCATTGTTGGGGTTTGAACCCACGGCCTTCGGCGTGTGAACCGACCACGCTATCCACTGAGCTATCCATCGCTATTTGATACATTTGAATTTTCTGTCTTTTATTGAGTAAAGTAGCTATACATCATATTCAAACAAAAGTCTGTGATAAATGTTTGGGTAATTCGTGTAGGGAAAAATGACTCAATGAATTTTATGACCATTTTATTTCTTCGTTTTGTGTATTATGTGAGTTGGGGCATTGTTACGTTATTTATGACTAGTATGTGTGTATAGAACCTTATTTACATAACATTTTGGATAATACTGCTTGAATCGAATTGAATTCTGGTACAGGGCCATTTAAGATGAATGTTAATCTTCTATTTTGGATATAGGGTAGGTACTTATGATGTGGCCATGTTTGATGTTTGTAGTGGTATTAAATTGATTCTGCACAGTAATGTAAAACATTTTATACCAAATAACAGCTCTATTGGCTCGTTGGTAGGCTATAGGGCCTGGGTTCAATCCCCACTTAGGACAAATATTTGTGGTAAAAACAAATGTTTGTTTTGTGTCTGGGTGTTCTGTATGTGTTTATAAAAAAAAAAACAAAGTATTTAAGTATTATATCAGTTATTTGACTTCCATAGTTAGGCTTTGCTTTGTTTGGGGTCAGGTGACGCTGTGTGTAATGTCCTATATTTATTTATTTAAACATTTTTATTTAAAGGGTAACGTGTAACGGTAGTAATAACTCTAAAGGAGGTTGTACTCACTATTTTAGATTTTGTTAAAAGATGCCAACATAAGCTTGGATAAGTATAGATCGTCTTGAAGGAATACTACTTCAGAAAAGTTCCCACCTAATTTGTCACTCAAAATCAAAATCAAAAAGTCATTTATTCAGTTTAGGCCCTGGTAAGGCACTTATGAACGTTAAGTTACATTTTTGAATCTACCACCGGCTCGTAATTACACTTGAACTGAGAAGTCTCCGGCAAGAAACTCAGCAAGGCATTTTTTTGTGGATCTTTCTTTTCATATTAGGTTACAGTTTATACAGTTATGGATATTAATACATTATGCTTACTACAATTGTCACTTAGCCAGGGGGATGCAAGTGCAGAGAGAAGCTACTACAAATATATATTCCTATTTTCCACGTAATGAGCCACCTTATCGTAGGCTTTGTCATTTAACCTCTGCTTTATAAAATCTTTGAATTTATTATAGGACATTTTAGTTACCTCAACTGGGATTTTATTATAGAATCTAACGCGATTCCCGAGAAAAGACTTATTAGCTTTAGATAACCTGAATCTAGGTGTCACAATTTTATCTTTATGTCTTGTGTTTAAGTTATGGCGGCTACTATTAATTTCAAATGAATTTATTTTTTTCCGAACAAACATATTTTTGTAAATGTACTGTGACGGTAACGTTAATATCTTAAAATCCTTAAATCGATTTCGTAGTGATTCGCGAGGACCCGAACAACAATTCTCAACAAACAAACACTCAATTTCAAACCTACAAACCTAATTTCACAGTATTTTGTGCGCGATTAAGTCCCAATGATAAACATTTTGGGTGACACTCGTCGCTGCCGATGCAATGTGTTTTGTTATTTCAAAGTGTAGGTACCATACGATTGACTTTTCGCACGGCTCTTTAACAGAACACTCATTTCTAAGAACTTCAATGTTTATTTACTCATCTTACGGTAAAATTAACTTTTGGAGTATGAATCACAGCCACTTCAGTATACAAGTGAATTGGGACACATAGTTCGTTGACACATCGATAATTGACCAGATGACATTCAATCTCGTCACTTACACATTCTAACACAGAATAAATAATAATTACTACGGTTCTACAATGCCCATCGCTCTTATTACCACATCGACGCTTATCATCTTCCACATGCTACGAATTTCGTAACCAATTTGAAGCTACTTTCGACAGAAGGTATACGTTATAATATGGAAATAATTTTATCTGTGACGTGTGACGTTATACAATGGTAAGTAGTTAATTAATGTAAAATAATCTTTTATAGGTTCGACGTGTTATCTCAAAAGAGAAGAATTGATTGATTTATTTTCACTTATTGATACAATTTGGAATTGAACATTGTTTACATTGATCATTTATTAGTTTATAGTTTTGAATCGATATTAATTAATAGATAAAAAGAATACGGAACATTTTTTTTTTAAATATTAATTATCACCGCCGTGAGGGTTCTATATTATTGCTATAAAAATATAACGAAGTATTCATATGATACCGTTAAAAAGGGTTCTACTTCAAAATGGGATAAAAAGAGGTTCTCTAATAGGATAGGATTGCATCTGTCTCATAAGACCAATAAATCAAATCTTTAAGCTGCCGTTGATTTAGAATCATGAAATTTGGCAAAAATAAAGGTCCTTTATATGCCAGAAGTAAAGTGTTAAATTCGAATATCATCAGTAGTGTAGATTATCTCTATATATCGAAACAAAGTTTCTGATACAGTTTTCACTGTCATTTACATATTTTATGGAATGTTTATATGTCCAAAACATCCTAATTAAACTTTAGTACAATTGGAAAAAAAAAACATTGTTTTGTATTATAATAAAATCGCACCAGTGCTGAGCCGGTCCAATTGCTAAAATCGTATAAAAAAAGGTTTTTTTTTTATAAACTTAAATTTGGAGAAATGATCTTAAAGTATAATCGATGTATGGGAGATTTTTTCAATTACATTGCTTCATTAGAAAAATGTTCGGAAACTTTTATGGCAGAAGTCTTCTAGACTCGATTCTTGTGATCTATGCTCTAGGTTTGTACGGAATCCTCGGTGCGCGAATGACACTCTCACTTTCCCAGTTTCTTAAGCTTAAATTTACGATATGACCAAGTTATTCATTTGCACTTTTTTACATAAAAATAACTTTTACCTATTTGTATATTGATATCTACTTTATCGATGAATAAGTTTCTTCTTATGATTACAAATAGGATTACAATCACTCATTACGAGGCAGGACAAGAAAAAACTTACTCATACAGTGACACAATTTACTTACGTCATGTAAAAATTATAGAACATTTTCTCATAGAGCAACGATAAAATAATGATCGCGAATATGAAGTGCTCTACTAATTCTATCTGTACATAAGTAATGCTATCTATAAACGAAATAAAGTACATAAAATTGTACATATATAGCATGTACACTCACTGTGAAAATGCCTAATATTTTTAACTTTCTTTACTTTTATGCAATGTATGAATTGGTCATGAATGGCACAACCTGTTGGTATTGTTTACTTTAAATTATAAAGTTGTATGGCTTGTTGTATTTGTGTGTTCGTTTATTATTTAGTACCTGGTTGACCGAGCATTGCTCGGTTGAAAACATGGATAAAACGACGTTTTCTGAAAATGAAACCTAGCTAGATCGATTTTTCGCCCCCGAAACCCCTGGATACAAAATTTCATGAAAATCGTTGGAGCCGTTTCCGAGATTCAGAATATATATATTTATATATATATACAAGAATTGCTCGTTTAAAGATATAGATTTTGGGAGAAGACAATTGTTTCTATTTTATTTGGTAAATTCTTTTCAATTTCTGTTTTTGTATGTGTTGATTAGGTTTGCCTACTTACCAGTGGTCACCGAAAGACCAGCGCTGGTCATACTACTTAATATGACCAGCATTACGTTGAGGTGAGCCCCTATTTTGTAACTGACCTTATTAACTGTTTTTGTTATTTGTTTTTGATGTTACAAAATTAAAAATTATTTTCTTTCTTTCTTTAAAACCAAGGTCTTTATTTTTTCGTTTTAGAATAACATATTTTTTGTTTTATAAAAATTGGTAGTTGCTCGTCATCTTGAGCTGTGTAAGGGCATGGATTCAATTCCTAACCAGGATGAACCTTTTATGTTACTATCATATATGTTTGTTCTTTGCCTAGGTGTTTTAAAAGTTTGTATTTTAACTATATAGTTACAAAAAAATATTTAGACATTTCATCAGGTAACCGGTTTCCATGGTTCAAGCTTTGCTTAGTTTTAGGCTAGATGACACTGTGTAATATATTCTCAAAATATGTTTATTTCACTTCAAAATCACTAAAAGAGAGCCAATTCTATTTCAGGCTAAGTGTGTCACTTAATATCTGGTGAGCTGTGGTCAGATGCCTAAAAATATCCTGTTAGATAAATTTTATCCGGAGCATTTTTATGTAAAATAACAGATTAAAACAAGCGCATCCGATAAAATTGCCGTAGTGGTGCCGGCGTAAGAATAGTACCCCGTACCCGTGGTTGCCGTAAGAGCCGGCTAAGGGATGTAATCAGGAAGATGGACAGCAGCGTCTTCCTTGAAAAATCACACCTAACTGCGCTCGCCAACCCGCCTGCCAAGCGTGGCGAGTATTGGCAAAACCCCCCCAGGAGGAGCACTATGTCCAGCAGTGGAAAAAAATTATAATAAAAAAATTGTTATTTTGTCATCGACTGTACAGACTAATGCATTATCAGGGCGCCATGTATCAATGAGTCGATAAAAATGATACACTGATAGTAGGGGACCGATAACATAGTCAATGCAGACGAAGTTACAAGTATCTAAAGTCTGAAATGTATGATCGAGGTTTATTGATTTCGAGTCTGTCTATTATAGGTTATAAGCTCTATATATAGAAGTATTTTTCTGAACTTTAGTATCAGTTACATATGAATAAATTTAAGGCTATTCTTTTCTAGAAACTTATTCATTTTTAACTGGAATTGTAAAAGAATAGGGAGTAAAAATTATCAAGGGTGGAATAACTAATGAGTAATTTTCTTCAAAGGCTTCATGAGTCATAAATGACATGATCGCATTGAAAATTAACGCTTCCGGTGTTGGAAGGGTTTACTAAAGTTACGTATAACATATTTTTTTAAGTATTTTTATAAATGAACAAATCAAACACTAAATCTACCCAAATATGTTCGACATTGGGAATGATGATAAAAAAAATTCGTCTATAGATTTAGTGCGTGTTTTTTTTTGTGGAAATAGTCTCCAATCCCATAAAATAAGACAGAAATAAGTCTTACAGACAGAAAACAATCCAATATGTCCATATATCGAAATATATCGAGCAAATACGTATTTTATGTCTGCAGTGTACCTACTTAAGGAAGTCATTTAGACGCAAATGTTGTCTACTATTCGTCTATTTCGGCTACGTTGTTTTATTAGCCTAGTAGATATCTTTAGTGTTAACACATTGTCTTGGCAAGGCATAAAGTCACGATGTGGCAATATGTGAAGAATGGGATAAGGTTGAGGGTACACTAGGGTACAATAGTGTAAGTCTGGTAACTTATACCTTCTTTCGGTTTCTGTAACCCTAGTGCAGACACTTTCGATAAATACTCATCAGACAATTATCAAAAAAATTAGAACTGGAAAATTTCGCGGGACTTTAAAAATAATTTTGCTAAATTTAATAAGGCTCCTTTCAAATACCTTGTTTAGTTTTAACTATAACTCTCTGTCTACACCTATACAGCTATGTTTGCCTACTGGCGCCTGCCATCTGTAATTGTTCAGGCAAACAGACTGCTGCGAGGCCCGATTTACTAATGTATATAGTTTTAGCACTTATGGATTAGCAGCGTAGAAAAATACTGTAACTAAAATGCAAAACGTGAAATACTATGAAACTAGAAACGATTTCGTGACCATGGCTATTGCAACATGGCCAAACCGTCGAACTGAATAAACAAAACTAATTTCATTGTATGTTGCGCGCGATTAAGAGGGAACGCTAGTAGCGTTGTTCCATACAAATGTATTTCCCTATTTTCTCCCTGGATAATGCATATAGAGCAATATTTTTTTGTCATAAAATCAAGGTCTGCTAATGCTACGTCCCTATCATTTCTTTTTTTCCACCAACTAATTACATAAGAAAACAAGACTCTTCCAAAATTCGCAATAAATGGCCCTTTTATACCAATATAATCAAACTATAAAACAAATTTGAAAGATTTTTAAGATAAAAAATGAAAAAGACATGGAAGCATTTTTCTTCAAAATATTTGTGAAAAAAATATTGGATAGGCTCAAATTTTAGAGAAGAGAACAGGAGAATACGAAACCTCAATTTAGTCAAAAAAATTGTAGGTATTATCGGTCTGAGCTGTCTTTGTCCCTGTCGCAGTTTACGGGGAAAGGCTGGAGGTGAGGAGGTTCAGACTAATTCGTATATAACTAAGGAAGTAGTATTTTTCGATAATGTTATGTAATGCTTCTCTACGCTACGCAAGACTATTCACACACATATAGCCAGCTTGTCTGTTCGGTTTTATGTTTCTTCAAATACCTATTTTTGAAATTCCGCTGGATCCGCGTTCCATCTTAAGACCCGGTGATAAACACAATTATGTGTCCAAGTCGCGAAAACTTAAAAATTACGTCTATAGATACTTCCTAGGTAAGCATGCTACATCTGTGCACACATCGGCATTTTCCATCAGGTAAAAAAATAGCTTCATACATACGTACATACACAAATAATACAGGCAATTCGAATCAAGCTTGCAATACTACAATATTTGGCGATATAGGAGCGGAAAAATAACGCGATCAGGCCAAAGCTGCGCTTCTATTTGTCCTCATCTTATTCGTGAATCCTGTCCATCCTAGGGTTGCCTGGAAGAGATCACTTTTACCAATAAGGCCGCCAATTGTTACAGTTGATTTGTTATATATCACACAGCCACAGTCTATGTGAACAGTAAAGATTTTATCCATCTTCGTTCAAAAATTCAAACAAATACAAATACAAATAATTTATTAATGATACCCTAGTTACAAGTCAATCATTATTTATTCATTAAATATTTACATTATTATTCTTAACAACTAAATATGCAATTAATTAATTCATCTATACAATCTAAATTAATTTAATAATCTTTTAATTTCAAACATTTCGTGATCATCACAACCACTGCTGACCATCGCCATCTCCCATATCACGCCTCTCAACTTGTTTTTATGAACATAATAGAAATTTTAGAATAAAGTGTTATTTACTTTATTCTAAAATTTCGTAAGAAACTAGCAATTTTAATGTTCAAGGTTGAAGGAAAACCAATGTTTGGCTAAACCATCGATTCCCAAAGTGGTCCAGGTGGACCCAAGGGTCCACGGGAAACTCGACGGGGTCTACATTGGCGTGACAAAAAAATGGGGGTTCACAATTTGTAAGCCACGAAAATTTATCTGGTTTCGATAGTGAAGAACTAAAATGTTGACTTCATTATCAATGTAGGCTGTAATAATATTTTAAGAAGCTCAGCGACTGTACTTTTATAAACTTGCATATTCAGTACAACGTACAAATGAACAGTGTTACAAAATTTTTAACAAAAAAAAAATAAGGAGCAGATTGAATATCATAGAACGGGGAGATTTGCAGTTATTCCTAACAAAACTGAAGCCAAATATTGATAATTTGTGTCCACTGGAACCAGCAAAATTTTGAAAGTGGTCTACGAGAAAAAAAGTTTGGGAACCTCTAGTCTAAACTTACTGGCACTGCGATTAGCGCTAACTTTAGGTATAACAGCAAGCAGTTAACAATTGAAGTACCTAGTAACCTACATCTGGATTTCCAGTAGGTAAACGGTAAACAATGAACCACTAAGTAGGTATTATGTAGTACCGTAATGGCATACCTATGGTTTCTATTAGTATACGATAAAAAAAACCTTTGAGATATTAATGGAAATTATTATTTTAGTAATATTTGTGGTTTAACACGCTTACTGCTGACATCGTTAATCATTTGTCATCTGTATACGGTGGACATTAGGCATGCACGGGTTAGGCGCTTTGAATTCCACCTTTTTTATTCGCACAGCGAAGATACAGCCTGAGCCTGTATATTCCGAAAAAATGCAATTTACACGTGTCTCAAATTAAAGAGTAAACAGGTTCCAAATAGAAATATTTTATTGATAACACCAAAGTTACAAGTCGAAATACGTAATATCATTTCAAATGCATAATTAAATATGTCAAAAACACTGGTCGTATGTCAATAAAAAACAAAAAAAGCGCTTTTATGCCAATATTGCTAATTATTTATCAAGCGGAATGTGGTCAAACGCAAATTCATTATGAATTAAAATAAGCTCACAGATTGTAGCAATTGCTGAAATATAGGTAATGGTGCTGACTGTTGATTTAAGTGTTGAATGTTTGGGCACATTATTATGAGTATAATTATGTATAATACGAGTATTATCATCTCTTTGGAATCATACTTCCCACTAATATTATAAATGTGAAAGTTTGGATGGATGGATGGATGTTTGTTACTCAATCACGCCAGAACGGCTGAACGGATATGGATGAAATTTTGTATGTAGATACTTTAGGCTCTGAAATAAAACATAGGATACTTTTCATTATCATCATCATCCATCACCAGGCAGGTAAAACCGCGGAGCGCAGCTATTAAATATTATAAAGGCGAAAGTTTGTGAGGGTGTTTGTATGTTTGTTAATTCTTCACGCTCAAACGGCTGTACCAATTTTGATGAAATTTGGTATGGAGGTAGCTGACGCCCTAGATTAACACATAGGCTTTTTATTCCGTGTTCACGTGGGAATAGCGAGTAACACCGCAAGAGGCAGCAAATCATTCATAAATAGATGATGGCTAATTATATTTTGTAGAGTCGATGGTATAATTTATGATAAATCAAAGGAAAATCGTTTTGCCCCATTCGCCTTGGTGCAAGAACGAGGTTTTAAGGCTACATGCATCACACTATCTTATGTTAATAATATTCAATTTCTTTGAATGTTGACATCACATATTGATGTCACCAATTTAACATGACGATTTTGCTTAATCTCATGTAAGAATCAATTTCGAAGAATTTTTGAGGAAATTGAGGACGTTGGCATTATACGTTGTGATAATTTATCTGATAACGTAAGTTAAATGGATGGTGATTGGATAGGGAGTAATCGTCATTTCTATAAGTTTTAATTACCTAATCGTAATTTTATATTAAGTGCCAGTTCCATTCCAGGCTAGGTGTGCTTTACCATCTTCGACCACACCGTCACTTAACATCAGGTGAGCTGTGGTCAAACACCTAGCCTGTCAGACATAAAAAAAAAAAAAAAAAAAAAAAAAAAAGTGATAAATAAGTGAACACTTCGATGCGTAATTTGATAATAATTTTGGCGTTGTAGGTAGTCAAAATGGTTTCGCAATACATATTTTTAACAACGTGAGAGCGGGGGTGGGCGCCTAATGGGTACACTACCCGCTCCCACTCCCAGCGCCCGCGCATCAACCGCTGTCTTCACGTGCGAAGCACGCAGCGGCCCGCAATGCGAAGCAAGAGGACGCTGCGCGCTCTGTCTCCATGAAGAAGGCCACCGGACGTGATCGAAAGCAAAATCAAATAACGTCTGTTAACATTTCTTATAGCACCATTTAGCTCTGACTAAGCAAAACTTATGAAAACTAGACAACTCATAGAATCCTTACATACTTTTTTAAAGTGAAACTTATTGCAGGTGTCCTTGACTCCTGTGAACTACAATTTTGAAGTTTTTGAGACTAGAGTAAATAGATTACTTCTAGATCCACGTACTGCATCACTAACCGTTCCATCAGAGAAATTGGTGGCCAAACGTAAATATATTTCATATAAAAAGTGTAGTTGGCATTTCATTCAGGATTCACTCATTTGTATTCACGTATTTAGTATATTTCCAAGTCAGCCCTGTTTTTATAAGCTGGCCCAGTGCTGGGCGCGGGTCTCTTCTCATTGTGAGAAGGGTAAGGTCATAGTCCACAACGATCTCTCAGATATGTAGGTCTCCTCACGATGTTTTCCTTCGCCGTTTGAAGTTTTTTTTTATGGCTGATAGGCTAGGTGTTTGACCACATCTCATCTGATGTTAAGTGACGGTGTGGTTGAAGATGGTAAAGCATACCTAGCCTGGAATAGAACTCAATAGAACTGAAATAGTTATCGGCAATACGCGCATAATCTAGAAAAGACAGAGGTGCGTACCGTGGGATTCGACCTCCAGATTGGAAGTCAGACGCTTTCCAACTGGGCTATCGAAACTTCAAGTCACTTCACTTCTTTTAGTATACTTTAACGTAAATATATAGATAATTTTTTGTCCAAGTTTATTTGTCTCGGTTATCACTGTTTACAATAATTTTATACTCTGTAACCACATAATTATAAATACAACCATCTTTATTACGCGTGGGCGGGCGTCTGTACTGTTTATTTACTCTAAAGAAGTACTCAAACCATTGACAAATGTTTTAGTTACATAATAATATTTCACGCTAAAATGTTTTTTATCATTTTGGACGTTAGGTATAAAATTGAGTGTGTCCTGAAAGGTAGGTAAGGTAGAATTTTCCAACATTCGTTATTGTTCTTGACCTACGAGGTAAGAAAGGCGTAACCGTATAAAATGTTACGTCAAAGAAGACAAGTGCTGTCGTATTTTGTTTGGATTTCCTGATGCGAAATAAAAAAAAAATAATTTTAGAATAAACCGTAAATAAACATGTATGTAACACACATACTATGTAAGTGTATGTATGTTTATATATACTATAATATATATAGATTAGTATATAAATAAAACATTTTATTCTCATTCTTTATTGTGAATATGTGTTCCGGTTTTAAGGGTACTAATACAATAAGCTGTTGAAAGAGTTGCTGTTAAAACTAACCATCGAATATCTCAAAGTAATGTGGGCCAGTTATGTTCTAGACTTTGTTTCGTTACCAAGTACTGATTACCGCTGCGATGTTCAAAAATAGCCGTTATCTCTTACCATTAAGAGATAAGCATTTCGTTCGTCTTATTAGTTTTATATAAAAACATTGTTTGCAATACAACGTGTGTGTGTTTCATTTCTCTCTGGACCCGATTATTAATTCAACGTGGACGAAGTCGCGGCCGCAAGCTAGTAAGTAAATAAAGCATACAGTACGAGACCTTATCAAGGCTCATAATATCGTAAGAAAGTCGAATAAATATCGTACAACAAAGATAACATAAAATTATTTTAAATTATTGCAATTACAGTGACACTTACCAAAAATATACGATCAATAAACATTTGACATTGCGTACTAACTATCTTTTAACCTGTGCCATTACACTCGTAAAGATAAATAATTGACAAAACAAAGTGCAGGAATGAAGTTAAATCATTTTGAGTAATGAACGTATCGTTAGATGAAATACGGCAGTCTGCATTGGCTATTATGTTTCAAGACTTTTACACCCTGTCTCAGCTGACTGTACTACTGGATCTGTATCTTAACATTAAAACAACAAAGGGCCCAGAGCCAATACAAGATTTTTTTTTGGCACAATCAATTATCACTAGGCTCACACTGTACAATGTACAGAGTCGTATTTAGACGATTTAAAATATGGGGCTGGCAGGCCCTAAAACAAAATATTTAACATGTACACAATTTTCGATTCATCTAGTTTCATTAGCGTTTCACACATGCTTGTCGGTAATAGATACTTTTTACCGGACCTTTCTTTAAAACATTAATTTGAAGTCACTATAATAATATATGGTGCTATAATAAGGTCAAAACTCACTATAAAGCCACTACGAAGCGAACTCCTAGTACCAGTTAGATTAGAAAGTCATTAGACAGATACAGCCAATTTGTGTGAAATACTCTCTTATAGAGTAGCTATTGATAAAAATACCGCCTCCTTGCCCGGTCGCTTCTTAACTTCATTTTATAATTTACAAGATACGGCCTCAGATTTTTCGCTTGACTTTGCTGAAGCATAAATTTTCAGAATAGGCTGTTGTCGTGGCGGGGACATTGTTGTTGGCTGTAAAAGTTGAATAAGATATCAGTATTCAACGTATCAAGGTAGATATAAGAGAGGTACCTTTGAAAAAATATAATGTCTTTCTTTATAAGTTCAGTTTATATCCGCGTGCTTCATCTTCAATCACATCACTTTTTTTTTAAATAATGTGAGGAACGAGGCGCTCTCCTTATGGCAAGAGATAACTGTCCATGACCATTGTAGTGATGCACAGAACTTTAAGCAACAAAATAAAGTCCAGGGTATCGCTGCTTTGGCGCTCATTACTTTGAGATTTTCGATGATTAATTATTCTCAACAGCCCAGTAATTTCGCTAGCTGCAAACCGAAACACGAAAATGTTTACACACTACTGCTTGGCGGCAGAATATCTGGTATTGCGGTGGTACCTACCTAGACGACTTCCTGCTAAGGAGATCTACCACCAATAAATCACTGCCAGCCAACAATCATTTTAGTGATTAAACTCGGACTTCACGATAAAAACTACACTTACTTTACTTATATTAATAAGTCCATATTTGAAGAGTAATTCAAAGATCATCTCGGTTAAATGTCATTTGTAAATATCACTCAAAACGCGCCAATTTGAATGACTGACTTACACTATGTACACATATCGCATTATTAATAGCTATATTTGCCCCTTTCGTGTCGGCCCCAAAAAATCCTAGCTACGCTACTTGCCGCGCTGTCAGAATCTTTCAATTTTATCGATACGAAACAATTCTTAAGTATAAAGGCTGCGTTAAGTATTCGCACGTTAAGTATCTGAAGGCTTCCTTTACAGATGGGAGCGTGTCTTTATAGCGTGAAATAGCTTTTATAGTGTCTTGAGTAAATAAACACTTCTAAAGCACCAAACGATGTCTGAATTGTATCGTTATTATGTTTAACTGTCTTACAGCAAGAACTATTATGTGACAAATTTATCTGTTTTGTCAAGTGAAGGAGTCACAATCGCATTCTATGAATTTTCCGTATAACTTTTTAGTTTCCCGATTTGGCCACTTCAGATGAATTGGCCATCTTCACCGATGTTTGTTATTGCTTTGACTGAATATCCTCGTGTTGATTATTTGTTTACGTCAATCATAAACACAAATCGCATAAATGTGTTTAATTTAGTAATTGGTTTTGTTATAGGTTAGGCAATCGTTTTGTCAGTAATCAATGTTTACAGTTTCGAAATAAGAAAAATCACGTCTCATTGAAATTAATGGGATTAATTAAATCGGTATAAAACACCGCTAATTTTACAAGCTACTCAAATTAGAGACGCATTCCGATAAATGTTGAAGATTTGGAAACAAGAATAAATAACGTTATTCAAATAGATTGCAAAATAGCTCGAAGTTGATAGTCACTTGACTAAACACTGAATTCACTAGTGATTTTTCAGCTTTTCTTAAATTTTCTGGATATAAAGGAATTGAGTTTAATGGCACGCCAATGACTCATTAATAGATTTATATATAGAAATAAAATTGTTGTTTTGGAGACTGGGACAGTGTTACTTATTCAACGCTTGTGGCTTAGTAAGTCTAAGAAACAATTTGATTAAAAACACCGAACCTACGTAACGGACGGGATGTTGGATGGGTGACCGCGAATGGCATTTACAATCGAGAATGATCGTGAGGTGAACGAAACTTTTAACTGTCGGTCCTGGTTGTTTGCTTTGTAACACCAATTTTTAGCATTTAGAAATGATCATTGGCTAAGCCATTGCAATTTTACTTCAGTTTATTCAATACAGTTGATTTGGTCCGACCAGTTACAAAGTATACATCGCTCATCGTCGATGATACTTAACTCCAATGCAAATAGAGGAAACGATGTGTTTCCAAAGCAAAGGCATCAAAGGTCAAGTTACATCGGTCAAGTTGTCTGAGGGCTGGTCAAGGAGATACAGTCAAAACAAAACGAAACTTTATCACAACCGAGCTAAACAAGGAAAATTTTGGGAATTGGTGAATTGACACCTCGGAAGCGGGAAGTTAAATGTTTTGAATTGATGTAGTGGAGGTCAACGGTACACTTGTTTGAAGTGGACTCTGTTACCACTAAATATTTAACACGTCAAGGTGGTGGAGTCTGCGTACATTTTTTGGAAATCCATTCAACTATGCCACAAAGGTGTTATTTACGTATCTCCAATCGTGGGGTAAACCAGAAAAACGTAAGCTTCTTGTTAATTTAAATTGATTCTATACACATGTTGTGAACTACTGAATCATTTTGTTGAAATTACAAATTGTACTACAGTTTCCTTTTCAATATTTCAATGTCAAAGAAAACCACATAGTCTATATACTTTAAACAATATTCATCTATTAGTGTTTTAGGCTTTTAGCGTGGGGTGTAAGCCGATACTATGAAATATTTTAAAAAATACCGGGGATACTATGAAATAATTAAAAAAATTGTTAAAATAAAAAGTAAAAGTAATTGTATATTAAATTTATATTTATACAAAATTTATGCGTTTTATTTATTTTTCTCCTGTGCGTAACCGAGCGATAGCTATTCCACAGAAAAATGTAATTAAAATGACATTGCTTTCGCTTTCATCAACCACCAGCTGTCCTACGTATATCTTCACTCCATCGAGTCTCACGGCGTCCTGCACTAGATTTGCCAATTCACGGTCTCTAGAACACGTCTATCCCAGCGGTTACCTGTTATTTATCATGACTTAAGTAGCCGAAACGTGGACACTCATAGCGGGAATGATCCACAATTTCAAAACCGCTCAGTTAGCCATGGAAAGAGATATGCTTAGCATTTCTCTGAGGGATCGTATCCCGAACGAAGTAATTCGCGAGATAACTAAAGTCAAAGACATAGACAGCGTATTAGCAAGCTGAAGTGGCAATGGCCTGGACATACCTATCTGTCGCAAAACCGATAAACCTTGTAGGTATAGCAGTTTATTTTAAAGATATATTTTATTGTTGTGCCATAAACTTAAATATTAGACGTCAAAGTTTTTTTCCTAAGTTACCACCAACAATAGACATGAGAGTCATGACGTTTAGTTGAATGGTTCAAAGGTTGCATCGACCTCGGTTATTGTCTTGGATTTATTGCGGCTATATTCAACCATAAACCACATAGAAATCAATCGATACGTACGAATTAGGTCCTGCTTATGTAAATTTTTACAGCCGTAAAGACCGAGTCTATGCTAGTTTTCTGTTATTCACTGACGTAAATATTTGAGAAACGTGAAACGTTAATAATGTCACAAATTAGAAGTGGATGATCGTGGATTATTGGGCAGTAAGATTAGCGAAAAAAATTAAAAAGGTAGCCTAAGAATTAGTTTACGTTTTAAGGATAGATGGATAGATAGATAGAAACGTTTTATTGCGCATACCAAAAAAAGAAAAAGTACAGAAACAAAAGAATCTTATGAGCTAAATAAATGAATGAATATTTATTGATATCATAAGATTTTTTTTTTGTTTTTTCGGTTGACGTTTTAGTTGTTTGACCACAGCTCACCTGATGTTAAGTGACGGTGTGGTCGATGATGGTAAAGCACACCTAGCCTAGAATGGAACTGGCCCTCAAGTGAGGCTGCCGGAACACACCGTTACATGTTTGGCGGCAGATTTTCAACTTGAGGGTGGTAGCTAGCCAGCCGATTACTAGAAAGTACAGATGAGTTGTGGTTAAATACCAAGCCTGTCAGGTATAAAAAAAAAGTGTCCTATTATTGCTTGTTTGTTGCTTACACGTTTCATTCCTCTCTAAAACTTATTGTAAAGTTAACGAGAACGAAGTCGCGGGTGTAAGCTAGTAGTATATATTATATATAAAACAGAGATACAAACGAATAAGCTTACAGGGATGCGAGGTAAAATGTGCGAGCGGGACAACAGCATACGCAAAGAAGAAAGGTCTTTACTTTAGTTGTAGTTACAATTCAGGCTGTATCAAAGCACCTGAGCAAATAAACATGGTACTTGACTGTTTGGTAAGTGAATACCTAATTGGAATCTAATAAAGGGCGTCTGGCTCCTGATTTACATATTTACTTTGTTTAAAGATGCATTAGTTCAGTCAGTTTCAAAATGGACTCGTTTTAAGTATAAACTATTCGTATTAAAATATCTTTTAAACCTAATATGAACCAAGCGAATATAGGGTTTGCGCACCGAGGGCGTACTTTCATAATTATAATATACATATTATTTGTATCTCTTTTTTTTATATTATGTCTGACAGGCTAGGTGTTTGACCACAACTCACCTGATGTTAAGTGACGGTATTGTCGAAGATGGTATCTGACTCTCAAGTGAGGCTGCCGGAACACACCGTTAGATGCTTGGCGGCAGATTTTCAACTTGAGGGTGGTAGCTAGTCAGCCGAGTACTAGAAAGATGATTTCAAACATGTTTTTTCACTAAATTTATACAACGATATCCTCGAATATTTTTTGATTAATTTATTAATAAGAAAACAGTAATATATGTACATATACATTTAAACTAATAGTATATAGGTACCTACCATTGGAGTTGGGACAGATGTATAGACGAAGTAAGTTTAGCAATAGGGTCCTGTTGACACCCTTTATAAACGATTTTTAACTATTACAGAAGTATGGAAAGTGACATGGTTTTTGACACGTTTTTGTTTTACTTCTGCGGGATTACTTACTTTTAATTATATCGGATACTCCGACTATAGTTGACTCGGCGTGCGAAGCAAGACGAAGCCGCGCGCGCGTTGTACTCATTTTGTTGTGTGTGTGGTGTGTGTGGCGGGTGTGGCCGAAACCATAGTTAACCCAAATAATTAAACTTAAGAAAAACAAAAATATTTCAGAAGTATTTATAATTATCAAAAATAGTCTAAGTTGCTTAATATTAATGACGATGTGATCTAAATTAAATTAACTATGTAGAATGATTTAAATCAAATCTCACTTACATCAGCTTAACCTTTGAACTTCATTATTAACGAAGGTCACGGGCCTCGGAGTCTGAGGAGTGTAATTAAAAAAAAACAACTTTATTATTAAATTATAAATTTGTTGTAATTGTAATAAACAAGGTATATAAACATGTAAAAAATGACTCATTCATGATTTTTCCGACGTTTTTTCTTCTTCTAAAATACTAAAGGAATTTTAGGTCAATTTTAAATAAAGCAATTCGTTCTTTCCTTGTTCTTTGCTAATAAAATATTCATGGAATGCATAAAGATGTCGTTTGATGCTCCAAATTTACATATCGAATCTTTTGATTTTTGTTTATTTTGGCAAATAAAAAACATAATATCAAAAAAAATTGTGGATGTATTTCTTAGCGTAGGGTTCCGTATCTCAGCTATGTAATAATATACTACTAGAATATACGTTACTGTTTTCTTGTCAATAAATTTAGTCTAATTTAATTTGTATGTACCTACATTGCTATGAGAATGAATTGTCAAATTCACTCAAAAAGAAATGGAATAGTGGCCAATGCACAACCCGTGTGTATTTTTGAACACTAAGAAGTATTACAAATTTTCCTTGTTTAAGTCCTCATTCAACGTAACGAATTCTTTGATTAAGCTTTTTCGTTAGCTATCGAGTGATATAGTTACATTTTGGATGTAGATGATACACAATAGCTGCAACATCAAACTGTATCCCCCGAGTTTGTTATCATCACAGAATTGCCTCCGTAGGAAGCAAATTTAAAGACCACAAAGAAGGACAGGATGATATTTTTATAACTCGTATTGCATTATCTATGGGCACGGCAAACGTAGAAGGATTTCTTTATATTCTACGAAACCCTGAAAATGATGCACATTTTACCCTAATCTGAGATCATTACGTAGTACAAGCACATTTTACAAGATTTTTTAATGCAGCGTTTGACCTGAGTCGGTGACGGCGAGCGATGATACAGTCGTAGATAAAGCATATTAAGGAGATACCTATTCACTATGACCTTGAAAATATCGAGTTTATATCCCTTAAGAATCAGTGAAGTTTCTTCCTTTCCTTGGCCGTACAAATGAGAAACGTAGAATCAAAACGTTTCGTACGTCTCTAAGAAAATACTACTATGTATGGGTGGTAGTGGGCTAACTACAATCAATGCCAAAAAGCAAGCTATTGATTATTTTGCTTAGAAGTAAAAGTAATTAGACCTAGAAAACTAGCCACCTATATTGTACTGCCGTGTTTATCGCATTTCTAGACCGCGTTGGTTTGCCGCATTGACCTATTTTGATAAACCAGCGAGCAGATTACACGTCCAGTTTAAACTCAGGTGCTTGTTTTCCGCGTGTTTGGTATAATTTGTTGCACATTGGTTCAGAACTTTTACCTATGTATATGCGTTTTCTGAAATGATAACTTCTTTAGCCGCGTTAAGCGATTTTTGTTTAGGGCAAAACTTATGGGTTCGCGTCATCGACATGCTAATGTGATGCGTCACCGACATACTGGCATCAAAGATTTCTTTTTAGCATTTTCACTTTTTTAATTTTTTGTTAATAATTATAGAATATTTAGTTAAAACAGAACTCGGTCCCTAAGACACACCTCTTGCTTAGTTTGTGGTCCAATAATTAACATTTTACATTTTGAATTGTAAGGTCAAAGAACTATCCTTTAGATAAACTTGGTTTATTGAATACTTTTCTCTGTATATGTACTCTACTCCTTTTTGTGAAATAAATTTATCTTTAACTTACTTCTGTTGATAGTCTTCATGACTGCCTATTTTTTATATACCTACAATTAAAAAGACAAACGAATTGTTCTCTATATGGTAAGAAATAAAGCCTATCCACTGCAGTGGTACTCAGAACTTAGTACCAAAACTATGTACAATGCGTCGCTGCTTTGGCACCCATAATTTTGAGACATTCGATAGTTTAGTATCAATTGTTATGTAATATCACAGTACCTGTCAAACCACACTAATGTCGTAGTAACTGTTTGGGTGCAGAATATCTTATACTGCTGTAGAACTTACCTTGGACCTACTGTTAAAGAGATCCGCCCAAGAAAAATTATAGTGGTAATTATAAAAAACGTTGTTTGTATTTCATGTTTGCTTACGTTAAGCTGTCTCTTTTCACGAGTAATATTTTAATAAACTGATACTTATGTAATTCGGTACTAAAGATTTCCGTAATTACAAAAGTAACAAGACAAATTAACACTTAAAAAACACGAATAAATTAAATGTTTTCAAAAAAAATAAAAACAATACCACTCGCTAGTACCCTGTACATCCAAAACCGTTCAGGCAATAAAAAATTGTGGCAGAATTAAGACACTCACACACATACAATCATACATGAACCCTGAAAACATTACGCTCCTTTCTGGACAGTTGTGTAATAAATATACAAAACTAGTCATCCTTTTTACAGCAGAAACTGTTTGAAGTTAAATACTTAAGTGAAAACTTCATAAGGTCACCAACAAAGCCTCGCATGCACACAGTATCAAGCGGCCGCACACAAACAAAAAACTTAGCTTATAAGTTTATAATCAAGCAGCGTTTTTATCTCGTAGTCGATGGCCGAACGTCGGACGGCGCGCATGTCGCTAGACACATCATTTTAAAATACGAACGTGAAAACGCCTCACACGCGAAAAATTTTAAAAGAATTCCCAGTTTGAATTACTCAAAGAACCGCCAACCGTCAGAAGCCTTTGACGAAAAGTGTTCCATTTTCAAATTGGCGCCTCGGCCGGCTTATTCGGAAAATTATGAAAGTGATGTGAAAACGTTGTTTCTCTTGCGATATTGTTTTTTGTGACTACAAAAGCTATTGTTACGGATTGAAATTAAAAAAAAAAAACTGTTTTCAGTGTTTGTTCGTTTCAATGAGAAGTGTGTTGAATAATTACGTAAAAGTGAATTGTACGGTTTGATAAAGGAACAGCAGCTGAGCAATTCAGTTAGATGTTTGTTCTACATAATATACAACGGGACACAACATGACGGCAAAGTTCGGCTATGTAAGTAGAAATAACAAATCATTCTAAAGTGTTTACTATTTATTTTAAAAATAATGGTCTAAATATTTGTGTTTTTCCAAAGAATTTAATCTTGCATTTCACGTGAATTTTTATCAGCGAATTAAATCTAATCGAAGACGCCAGTGCATTTAATTATTGATAAATCAAGAATATTTATGTATATAATGATACATATATGTATATACTTCCAATAAAATGTCTGCGTAGTATTTCGTAGAAGTATGCTATGAATGTATATTTATTAGCTATATCTTTTGATTTTACTGATAAATCTTCCACTCACACATGCTTGAATGGTATATGAAAATAATTTAGTGCTCATGGGTGGTCTACATAATATTATATAATAGATAATATGTAATAATAATAATAAGTTACTTTTGACATATATTGGATTGTGACTTGTAACTTTCGTATTTGATAAAATATTTAAATAAAATTAGTTTTATGCAAATACTTGAAATTTTTAACAACCATATTTGTAAAAAAATATAGATTTCAGATAAATTTATATAGGTATCACAAATTTATTGACAACTTTTATGTTTTTGTTGTTAAAAAAATATTTTCATAAATAAAAAATTAGAACGAATTCAAAGATTCTATCTATTAGCGTGTTTACCTGAAATTTTAAGCCTATTGATTTTTCAATAGTTAAGTGTTTAATATAGAAAAACTATTAAAAAATATGTGGAGCTCTCTACCGAAGTTTACGTTCTCTGAAATATAATACCTCTGGGGTCTTGAAATCCTTAAGTCTTTTCTATGTTAAAACACGCTGTTTTAAGACCGCATCGTTGCTTAAGATTTAAGCGAGATGAGATGGGGCGTAATCAGTTTTTTTATAAATGTCTGACAGGCTAGGTGTTTGACCACAGCTCACGTGATGTTAAGTAACGGTGTGGTTGAAGATGGTAAAGCACACCTAGCCTGAAATCGAACTGGCTATCAAGTGAGGCTGCCGAAACACACCGTTAGATGCTTGGCGGCAGATTTTCAATTTGAGGGTGGTAGCTAGCCAGCCGAGTACCTACTAGAAAGTACCCTACCACCACGCTATGATTTCCTCACGATGTTTTCCTTCACCGGCAGCTCAAGCTCATTGTTGGGGTTTGAACCCACGCACTTCGGCATGCGAACCTACCGCGCTAACCACTGAGCCATCATCGCTAATTCACATTTTTATAATGATTTGAGTTATTTTGCATTTATATAAATAAGAGAGTAACAATAATGATTGCATTTACCTATAGGTAAGTAGTCAATAATCTTACACAACTCAGCTTAAAACAGTAATCAGTGCTGATTATGTTAAGAATATTACTTTTAATTAGTTATATCAAAGGATTATTATTTTTTAAACTAATCTTGGTAGCTACTGATAAATAGAAGCATATGCGAGTTACTGTAACTCGGAGTACTCCGAAAAACTTAAAAATCTATTTAAATAATACGAAGTAACAAAAAATTCTAATTCCCATTAAATCTATTACTACTTTAATAAGTTGTGGATTGGATTTGACTTTGACAGTGACTTAGACTTATTGGAGTTAATTTCATCGTAAGACACTTAAAAATATAAACTACTTAATACTGGCAGAATGCACAAAGTGCAATAGCAAATAAAGAAAAAAAAGCTCATTGACATTTTAAGCATAAATACAGTCTAAAATCAGTATTTTATACGTTGAATATATCTTGAAACACACGCAATGTTAGACAAAACAACTTATACAAATCTAGATTAGATATTTATGTTTGTCGCCCAAATATCACTCGGTCGGGAATCGACAGTATACACTAATGCGTAAAAAGCGCTGGTCTGAGCTGAAAATTACTGAGCCGTGCTGGTATACATTTCTTACAAATTTCTCTTCAAAATATTTATTTTACTTTTTCTTACCGATTTTTATTGACATTTAATCATATTGGCATATTTTATATTTGACATTTTATTATATTGAAATTGTCATTGTATTGACATATTATGTTATGATTTTGACACTATTAATGTTATTTTTAAATATGAATGGAAAAATGACTTGTTACTTTGGTATAATCAATAAAAGAATAGTATTTGATGTAATTTTCAAAAACAATGATTTTAGTAAGACAAGCATCGATACTATTCAATTATTCTCGAATTTTCAAATATTTCTCTCTCGATTTGTTCATATACGTGTACTATTTTCAAGTTCACAGTAGCTTATCTACCATCTAACTCTACCATCTTAGTATCTAACGTGCGATAATGAAATAATCTAAATATACTGTTCTTTATAAAATAATATTAGATATGGGCTTTATTACAAATAACTAAAGCCGTGCAATATTGATTTTATTATCTAATCGCAATTTATAGGTGGGTTAGACAGTTTTGTTCCTAACTCTGTACTAATAGATTCTGATATCATATACTGAAAATGAAACGCAAGCGAAATTTTGACAACTGCCAATGCTATGATATTCTGAACCTTAACTTGTTACTCAAAGGTGTACTTACTAAATATAGTGAAGTTACTACACTATTTTAGATATATAGATAGAATCTCTATAATGTGCACACCATTGATAGAAAAAAAAAGGACAGAAAACAAAATAATCTTATGAACTAGTGCCATAAGTGGCGGCCTTATCGCTGAGAGCGATCTCTTCCAGGCAACCAAGACTACTAAACTTCTTATCATTTTTGTAGCGACGATAGATCTGTGGTTAGCGCTGTCAGTTCACAGGCCGAATGAACAATGAGGTTGAGCTGCCGGTGAAGGAAAACATCGTGAGGAAACCATAGCATGGTGGTAGGGTATTACCAATATCAGTAATGGGCTGATAAGGTACATACATAGATTTCAGGCATAACTCTCTTGAGAATTACCTTAAACTGTAAACTTATCTCGTTTGGTTCGTTAAATAGGTTTCATTATAGAAAACTTTAAGGCGTATTATTCATCCCTAAAATCAATTCCTTGTACGCCGTACATGTAGATCTTAATTAATTAAGTTATTAAATTGCAAACAGTAGAATATTAATGAAACGTTTTAATTAACTTCTTAAAACCAGTTTACTTTCACCTGAAATACGATACGTATGTACGTTTTAAAATTCTAATATTAGTAAATCTACTTTACTACGAATATGATGAAATTTTGAACGATATTGTTTGATAATTAAGGGCGAAATATAATTAAAAATACAGAAGCTGTATAATAAGTTAAAATAAAACTTCATGTAAATTAAATTATTAACTTTAATTCAGGATAAAAAAGTAGATAAAACTTATGATGTATAAAATATTTAAATGATACCAAAATGTCAATAAGTTTAATAAAAGTCATTAAAAAAAAGTTTTTTTAAATATGTTTGACCTCAGCTCTCCTGATGTTAAATGAGGGAGACACACTTAGCCTGGAAAGGAACTGGCTCTCAAGTGAGGCTGCCGGAACACACCGTTAGGTATTTGGCGGTAGATTTTCAACTTGAGGTTGGTATCTAGCCAGCCGATTACAAAAAAATGCACTACCACGCCACTAGTTTCTAGAAAAAAGATCTCCGTGGTATATCCAGGATGTGAACTTCGATTGTTTTAGATTATTATTTCTTATAAAAGTTATGGGATAAACCAATCGAAGTTCTGGTGGTAAGAGATAACGGCTGTCTATAACCATTGCACTGCTACCCATAACTTAAGGTAGAATAAAAAGTCCTGGACGTCGCTACATTGGCGCTCATGAATTTGAGACTTTCGATGGTTAATCTTAACAAATCATTATGCTAGTACCTTTCAAACTGGAACACAATAATGTTTACATACTGTTATCTAGCGGCAAAATATTTAACTCTACGGAGATGTTTTTTTTAATGTTAAGTAATGAGATGAACAAGACGCTTTCCTGATGGTGAGACATAACCCCTGTCCATGACCATTGCAGCGATCACAGAACTTCGAGTAGCTAAACAAAGTCCAGGGTATCACTGCTTTGGCGCTGGTTACTTTGAGACTTTCGATGGTTAGTCTCAACAGTTCTGTAATTTCGCTAGCTACAGTTGCCCTTCAAATCGGAACACAGTAATGTTAACACACTGCTTGGTAGTAGAATATCTGGTACTGCGGCGGTACCTCTTTAAACGACCTAAGGGGATCAACCACCTATATAGTAAATAATTCGATCGAATTTATAACTTCGTTTTCTCATTTTTCTTTCTGGTTTTATTCAAATTTCATCCAGCCAGTCATTGTTTTTTTTTTGCAAAAATTTATTTATGTAAGTATTGAGTACTATTTTTTTTATTCGAAAATGTTTACAGCATTATGAATAAATGTTTTATTAGAATATCATTTTTGAAGACAAATATCAAAGTATTGATCTTCATACAGGATTACGAAATTAACATAAAAATGCGATTATACCTTGTCTTAATACTGAATTATAGACATATAAATCTGTATTCGATGTCTTAATATTTTAATGTTTTATTTTAGTATAATTAGTATCTTCTTGGCAGGTTTATAAAAACAAATCAACCTTATATAATGGATTGCAAACTTAAAATGTTATTATCACACTACACACTTAATATTTTTAATTAAATGCATGATTAAATTATTTCTTTTTGCTTTTGTGTCTGTCATCGATGATAGCTCAGTGGTTAGCACGGTCGGTTCACACGCCGAAGGGCGTGGGTTC
The DNA here is from genome assembly GCA_950106695.1 of Biston stratarius. Taxonomy (NCBI): domain Eukaryota; kingdom Metazoa; phylum Arthropoda; class Insecta; order Lepidoptera; family Geometridae; genus Biston; species Biston stratarius. The sequence goes on along the minus strand of OX467106.1, from coordinate 38,360,954 downwards.
AAACTCTAACAATGAGTTTGAACTGCCAACAGCATCACTTGAGACCTAGTTCTATTCCTGGCTACGTGTGTTTACCATCTTCGACCACACCGTCACATAACACCAGGTGAGCTGTGATCAAACACCTAGCCTGCCAACCGTAAAAAAAATCTGAACAGATTCCAATTTTTTCCTTAAAATTAATTTGAAATGTTCATAAATTAAAAAAAAAATGTGAGGGATAGGTACTTCAACAAAATTGACTTTAAAACAATGTAAAAATTTCCAACATTGCTTTTTGTGACAAACTGAAAAGGCGACGTTAAGTTTTTCCGACATTCTGCAAGTAGTAAAACTGTACAAAGTCTTTTGACCTTCGAAGCCTATAAAGCAAGCACAATGCGTAAGGCAAGAATGTCAGTACGTGCTTTATCCCCTCCGAGCTAGGCATTACATCGATTACTTACAGCTGTTCGTACACCAGGCAATGCTAATTGACTCGTGTAACATCGCTCATGTTGTACACTAATATTGATTGATCTTGTTCGTCACTTCACACCGTTTCACCAAAAGTTACGAATCGCCGATATCCGATTTTATGTCGCGTCATGTACGAACGGCTTAAGCCTAATTAGATGGCCTATGAACTTAGGTATTTGTACTAACATGATATATAGGCATCGCGATACCAAGAAAGACATACATTATCATTGATTAATTGTTTAGAATTAAGTGAAAATTCAGACGTATTCTACATTATATGCACAATGCATATGGATATTGTCGAAATTCCATATAGCAGAAATATTTTTTAAAAGTGTCTTGAATATATTGTTTGAAATAAGTAAGCTTGCGTTGCACTGCCACCTCCGGATTAGCCCAGTTTTAACCAACTGCCCCAATGCTGGGTGCGGCCATCTTTTCATTGTGAAAAGGATAAAAGATAAAGCCACGCTAGCCAAGTGTCACCACCCCAGCCGAGTTTCCAGACTTCACAAACCTTTGAGAAGAACCCTTTTTTAAGACATGTAAGTTTTCTTATGATGTTTTCCACCGTTTGAAGTCAACCGCAATACGGACATGACAGAAAAGACAGATGGTGTGTGGCATGGGATTCGAATCCAAGTCCAGATTTGAAGCTAGACGGTCTTTCAATTAGCTACAACCGCGTCAAGATGTTGTCTACGATAGACTACGCTTGCCTAGAAGATACCGTTTCACTCTCAACTTGTGGACACCCAGATAGTATTTATCGGGGTTGAAAATAGAAATAATTAATTAAATGAGATGAACTCCTTGCTTCTTCACAAGGTATTTCCTGTTTTTTTGAAATGTTTTGCGGTTTTTGAACACACAGTACGGCATAGCTACTACAGTGAAATAAGGTTATACTCGTAGTAATTGCACAGGAGACGTGCGACCGACTCGTCGCTTAGCGTACTGAGGGCGAAAACGTATTACTAATATATTTAGTATTACCGAATTTGCAGTCATTGTCATATTCCATACGTGGCGTCTATATATTGTTTTATATTATATGTTAAATTGTATTTGCTTACATGTACAAAAATATCAACTCCGATTTCAATGAAATAAAATCCTTTACGATACGTAATCAAAGTTATATATTGATTGATTTAAGACGTCCGTTTGAAAACAACTTTTTTTAGGTTTTGATGATTTTGAGATAAGATAATGTTTGCACTAATGCAGCACATCCGTCCTTACGAGATTATTCGTTATTAACTAAATCTTTTTATTGAACCTTTATGACTGTCATGATAACTCATTTCGAAGTTCTGTTTTGATAGTTGAAAGGTGTGAGTTCGGTTCCCACTAAGAACTAATATTTGTGGGACAAACATATTTGTTCTGTGTCTGGGTGTTTTGTACGTATTGTAATCGTCATGTAGCCCCAAACTAAGCAATGCTTGTACTATGGTAACCAGATCACTGATAACATACTTATATACTTAACACGATCAAACATTTATGCACATAAAATATGTTTATACGATGTTTTCCTTCACCGGCAGCTCAGGCTGTTGGGGTTTGAATCCACACCCTTCGGCGTGAGAACCTACCGCGCTAACCACTGAGCTATCATCGCTACAAAGTAGGGAGATCTTTAAAACTATTGACAGAATCTATCTATGTAAATAAAAATCAATCAAATCAAAAATATTTCATTCGCTCTAAGCGATAAGGCCGCCGTTGTAAGCAATATATTTAGTAGTCTATGTTATTTTCTCTTTTTTAAGTTTGCAAGTTATAGTGTAGGTATGTTTGGTGTATAATAAAGTCGTATTCTATTATATTACATGGTCGTACTGTAAAGGAAATTGGTTTCATTTTCTTCATTACACCCGTGCAAAGCCGGGGCGGGGAACTAGATATATTAAGACCCGATACTATTAAGAATGTTCCATTTATCCTTACGGCATGATATGGTTAGATGTTCCAAGGATATAGGTCAATACCGTGTCCCTTAAAAATGCTACACAAGATTAAGATTAATTTATGAATCCATCATTTGCTAACAGTAACTCTAGAGCTCTATTAAGATTGTTGAGTCGTCAGTCGGCTTATGCAACCGATGCCAGATTGTATGGCGTATTATCGTAATATCAGTGGCGCCTCACACTACGCTAGATGCGATATTGATTAAACTCACTCATCTTTAAATTCCACCAGAGATGGACAGATGATATCGTTTGAATAGATGACGGAACGAGTCTTAGATTGGCTGAAGGTCCAAATTAATAGCACTATAAAGAAGACGTACATATCTAACAATATAGTATATATATCTAGAACTAACTGACGGATTGTTGCATCAAATATTGAATGGATTTGTGACGTTATGAGATATTTTATAACGACTTGAAAAAAGGAGAAGGTTCTCCTTTTCAGTTGTTTTTTTTTCTATAAAGAAAGTTATGATCCGTCATTTATGAACTGATTTGGTATGTTTTTATTTATTTGATAACTTTTCAGATTGAACCCCATACAATTTCTTTTTCAAAATAGGTTGTGTAGTTTGGTTTTTAAACCAAATATGTCATCCAAGTGAAACGAAAATGCGTTTTTTGCTTTCATGAGACTTTTTAATTATAATTATCTTTACGGTCATTAGAACAATCCGCAGGAACTGCCTATTTTCGGCCTCATCATCAAATGATGATGATGAGCGAATCGCAATCTATTGATATGATGCCTCACTACAACGAAATGGCCAACATTAAGCCAAAATAACTCGAAAATCTTTTATAAGTTACTAGTTTTTGTATCTATCTGAAAGCGATTAGGCAGCATATTTCATAAAAGCTTCCTGATGTCTTGACTTTTTCCGGCACTTCCAACAATTATCATAATATTTCAACTAATTTATACAAAACCTTGACAAATTATATACGTATAAACCTTCCTCATGAATTTACTTACTCTATCTATTGGTGACACTCGCATGATAATCCGTTCAGTATTTTTAAGTTTATCGCGAACGAACAGACGCGTTGGACGACTTTGTTTTATAATATGTAGCGATTTTACTAACGTAGTTTTTTAATGTTTCGCGATTTAAACACCTAAATGTTTATCACCGCGATTTAAATGCACACGAAATATAATATATTATTTTTATTTATTTATTTAGTACGTAAACAGCTGATATTTCTACACTTATAAAATCTTAATTATGTTCACCGGGACTTCATACCGCATTAAATATTATGAAGTTAGTTTGTTTACTTACTTTGACGTTTTGGTCATATCGCACGAATCACAAGTCACGAGACACGAGGTAACTGAAGAGTGCGGTCACTGGGTGAAAACATGATGGTGTTACGATCACCTACCCTCATTCAGACCGTCGTGGACGATTAAGTAAGTCCTGGTGATAAACATAATTATGCATTTGTTTTATCAAGTGATGAAAACGACACATAATTTCAAAAGCTGTCTCAATTTCAAATTTGACAAAGGTCACGGATCTCGGTGTCTGTGGAGCGCATATATAAAATAAAAATAAAAACTGTTTCAGGAAAATAACACAATTTTGTTTTTGTTTCAGGTTACCACAGCTTGCCGTCTCTGCGAAGATATTGTGCCTCCTGATGGTAAGTTCCTAAAATTAACGAGTGTGCATGAATCCAGTTAAATTTTACACACGTGATGAATGGTCGTAAAACTGGGTTAGACTATAGAATCATCATTATTATCAGCCTACCTTAGTCCGATTTTTGATTTTCCTCTCCCAATGTAGACTTATTGATCTAAAACTTTTAATTTTAACTAGTCATTACAAACTGACTTACCTTATGAGCTAGTGCCACAAGTGGCGGTCTGTGTACTAGATTATTTATATTATTAATTTCATGTTTATTTGTTTCTTGACTATCATCGGCCTTGAAGTAATCCAGTTGTTTTTCTTTTATGAAATTAATTCAATTGATAACGCAACTATATATAGTATTTTAGTTATTTATATATTGAAATTTTACGTATTTGTTTTGCAAGACGACGTTAAATCTGGTTTTTTTTTAAAAACACTAATAAAAATTTATCAACAGACATCAAAGGTTATCACATAAACTCGTAAACTTCTTAAAAGATAAGCTGAACCCGTTGGAAGAGAAAATTGTTTTAGCCGATGATAAGAAATTAATAATTATTTTGGTTACCTAACATTGTTATTCTATTTTACGTCATTTATAATATAGATTATAGTAAAGTGCATACAATACAGCAAATTGCTTTGTAGCTCGATGGAGGAACCCAATTGTAGATGTTTCCTGATAGATACAATCTGTGTGCCTTCAAGTCGCGAGTGAATCAGTTTCTTCTAGGCGAGCGTGCTCCACCACGTAAGCCTATATGTAATTTTTTTTTAAAGGGCTCTTCAATTTTTTTTTCTTGTTTCTTTCCTGTGTCAAAACAGTCCAGTATTTTTAAACTTCCTGAGTTCATCGCGCCATCTGTCTAGGGCGACTGTTTGGGGGCACCCACTCCGTAGAGGCCTTTGCCCACCTATTCGGTTGCTTTCGGCTAGCTTGGCCCACCTACTGCCATTGAGTCTGGCAGTTTTGCTTCCTACGTCAGACGAGCCTGCCATAGAACGAAGTATGGAGTTCGGGGCGCAGTTTTGTCTTTTTAAATAACAAAAAAAAGTCAAATACTAGGTAGTATTCTGCTATGATGTCCTTGCTATCATCTCCTTTATGAACAGCTGAAATTCTGGACTTAACTGCAATCTACATGGTAACAATAAAGCCATCAGTACTACATAGTTTATATTAAATCATTAAAGATATTTCAGTCATAAAAAGTAAAAATTTCATATTATCTCTACAACTGTACTTACGTTTACAAAATTATAAAACATTTATTTTAATAAGCTGGTTATATAGCAGTAAGCATTAACACGCTTATAGGACCTTGGAGAAGCTATAAAGGTTTCTAGCTTGCCCAGTCAGACTGGCTTCTAATCAATTCCCTAATTACTTAATGATACAGTATCAGTATAGATAATGGAATGATTTACGTAACACGTAAAAAGGTCACTTAACCGGTGTAAAAGAGTAAGTAATATCAATTGCATTTGCTATCATTTTATTCACATTAGCTTGGTTTAATGAGAAAACGTCTGCTGGTTCGAAATAAAATGTATTCGACTGTAAAGTGTGATCTTATGTAAAAATATTATAATGCTTACATCAAAGTGAAAATCGTCATCATCTATCTTATCTTCATCATCATAAATCCACAGCTGGACATAGGCCTCTTCCAAAACACGTCAATCAGCCCAATCTTCGACTTTACGCTTCCGTCTACTGCCTGTTGTCCTGCGTACATCGTCACTTCATCTAGTTTCAGGGTGTCCTATGCTACGTTTGCCGATTCGAGATCTCCACTCTAGAACATGTCTACCCCAGCGGTTATCGGTTCTGCGACAGATATGTCCAGCCCATTGCCACTTCAGCTTGCTAATACGCTGAGCTGTGACTTTAGTTCTTTGGCGAATTACTTCGTCATATATTGTATATATTATTATATTATTAACTTTTGTATATTTTATCAAACGTATAGACATGCTCTCATGTGTAATTAATGAACTCAAATTCTTCACACTTCATTTTTGTTTAGATATCCAAATTACTGAATTCGCCATTAAACATGATAACGTATAAAAAAAATCTATTTTGTAGTTTTTGAAACTTAAAGAGATCTGTCTGCAGAGATACGATTTATACAATTTATACTGCTACTTTAACTTCTACATGATTTCAATAAGAAATAAATACTAGGAAGCAAATAGTAATTTTAGTATCTTAAATTAGAAATAGAATATTAATTTCAATGTAATTGTCATAAATAATAGTATATAATTTTCTAGAATTGGCATTGAAAGCTCAAATCGCGGAAATCTGTCGAGCAATACAGCCATAGGCAATTTCAATCACATATTTCGAATATAATTTCCAGTAATACAATATCGGTTTCAGAGAGATATTTTGTTTGTCATCTGGTGGGTGGTTCATTTACTGTCCTTGACAATCCACTTTTGTATTTTGTTTGTTTTTCAATTGTAATGTAATTATAGGTTAGCAATTATCAATTATTTTTTGTATCAGCTTAATTATTATAATGATTAAGCAATGTCTTGATAGTCGGGAATCAGCGACACCCATTATAGTTACTACATTGCCAAAATGATTATGATCTTTGCCTGCTTTGTGACATTATCATCATCATCATTATCATCTCTATGCCGGCGTCTGTTTTACCCGCGAAGTAGATATAACTTGGATGTCTTCAAATCCAGAGTAAATAGGTTTTTTCTAGTTAAGCGTGCTTCATCTTAGACTACACCCTGCTCAACATCAGGCAGGGCGTGGTCAAACGCAAACTTATACAGTATTTAAAAAAATGCACAGCCTTCATTATCCTACTGCTGGCCTCGGTCCTGTACCAATCTGGTCCAGGTCCGACCCGCGACTTGCGGTCCAACATCTTGCGGCTATATTAACGCTCAGTGATTTTTCTGATTGCTTAGTGATTTTTCATTTAGTTTACGAGTAGTGCCGTGGTGGTGCCGGCTTAAGAATAGTACCCCACCCTCTCTACTCATGGTTGCCGTAAGAGTCAGCTAAGGAATGTTATCCGGAAGATGAGCAGCAGCGTCTTCCTTGAACAATCACACCTAACTGCGCTCGCCGATCCGCCTGCCAAGCGTGGCGAGTAATGGCAAAACCCCCCCAGGAGGAGGTTTATGTCCAGCAATGGACGTCCTTATGGCTGATGATGTGATGTGTTACGAGTAGTTTATTCTGTGTGTTTTTTAAGTATATGATTTGGTTTGATTTAATGGTTAATTAAGTTATTCATATTTTATTTTTAATATATAAATTACTCATTATCATCTTAGGTATAACATTACTGTGAATAATAAATAATGTGATTTAATTATAAAATGATTAGATTAAAGATTAATCAGAGATTTGATAAGACACAATAATTAACTTCTCTTATATCAAAATTAAATTAATAACAATGAATTGTTTCCGTCATTACACACGGCGCCACCTGACCCCAAACTAAGTAACTAACTAACTAACTAGAATACATAGATATTTTTTTCAGATGGGTTATATCTATTTCTTGATGCGCCTTATCATAGCGTACATATGATTCAACTACGATTTATCAGCATCTAATACCTCGTACATTAAACCCGCTCGGCTATCACCTATCATTTGCTGTGATTACAGCGCAAACAGTGTACCGTGGACGATGAAGAAATTTACTCTTTTCACTACCTGCTTTCAATTATGAACGCTCATAAAATGTTATGTGAACAAGGTGGTTACTGAAGTGTCTAACATTAAAGTTATGAACAAATATATCTTTACATTTTTGCTAAATTTCTTTGTGTAGTATGCTGATTTAGTAAAATTCAATGGCGAAGAGAACACGGCGATGACTATATCATACATGTATGTTTTATAAAATGTTTTTGTAGTTAGTATATTTTTTTATGGTTCACAAGCTAGGTATTTGAACACAGCTCACCTAATGTTAAGTGATGGTGTGGTCGAAAGTGGTAAAGCACACCTACCCTGGAATGGAACTGGCTCTCAAGTGAGGCTGCCGGAACACACCGTTAAGTACTCTACCACCATACTATGGTTACCTCGCGATGTTTTCCATCACTGGCAGCTTAAACTCATTGGGGTTTGAACCCACGCCTTTAGGCGTCTGAACCAACCACGCTAACCACTGAGCTATCATCGCTACTAAATACTTATCACCATCATCATCATCATCAGCCATTGGGAGTTCACTACTGGACATAGGCCTCCCCCATTGATATCCATAAAGACTGGTTGGAAGCGGCTCGCATCCAGCGCGTTCCTGCGGTCTAAATACTAATATCGTGCTTATCATATACGTGTTATTCTGAGAATTGATTAAAAGGATTATAACTGGATTGCACTGTTTCTAATTATATTTTTAAAGTTAAGCCACGATCAATGCAGCAGAATTGTGAATATAATCAGCTACTTATTCATATTATATGAATCATGATGATTATTTATAAGTCATCATTTCCATTTAATATAATAATTTCGACTTCAAAATGCTGTAGGACTAGTTTGTACGACATTAAACTGTTCTTCTATAAATACGTTTTATATTTAAAATCTGATGCGACAATGATGCTCAATAACACAGATAGACACAGATATAATACCGGTAGGTACAGATACATCATCCCATATATAAAAATGGTACTACGGTAAATCTTCGGGCTATTTTTACAAAACTGCAGAAGAAAAGTAGTGTAATATTTTCAGGGTTCATGTATGTATGTCAGTTTCTTTATTCCATCATAACTTTTAAATCCCTAAGCATATATGGATATATGATTTATTGATTGATTGGTTGATTGATTGATTGTTTGATTGCTTGATTGATCGATTGATTGATTGATTGATTGATTGATTGATTGATTAACCCTTTATTGTACACACCAAAAATAATACAATACAGAAGAAATAAACTTAATGAACAGGTGTAACAACTGGCAACATGATCGCTAAAAGCGATCTCTTCCAAACAACCTTATGATGGAAAGGATCAGAGGAAGAAAAATAGATAAAAGAATAGAATAGAAGGGGTATAGTTAGAATCCTTACATCATCCAGAGAGACAAAGGCTATACTTTTTTGAAAATATAATTTATAAATTAACATACGTGTTTTTTTTTAATTTTCTTATTAATGTTTGTCTAGTATCATGTGTAAGATCTAGATGGCGCTACTTATTTTTGATTTACGTTGACTATTTCATAGTAATGAAGCATAAATTCAATAGACGGAGTCTCTTTGAGAGAATTTCATGTCTCAGTAACGGATCTCGAAAGTCATCATTCGCGATCTGTTATTTAGCACTTTGATTATCTATTCACCTCGCCTAGCCCCCAAGTACACCTAGACAACTGGTCTGTGCAAAATAACCGCACACATACTCTTAAACGGCAAATTTTTCCGCATGTATTTGTCTTGTGTCGGGAATTGCATAAGTAAACAATTCTTATAATGTTACGGTAAATAAAAATATTTTAAGACTTAATTCAACGAGTTTATTGAGCAAAACTTAGGCCAATAATGTTGTAGATACTCAATAGTTTACAGATTGATGCTAAGGTAGTATAGACATATTGTTTTGTAGCATTAGAACAGTCAAGAAAAAGCGAAGCACTCGTTTTTTACTAAACATGTGTCGAATTCACAATATTAAACATATATAATTTATTTTTTACTAGAGTTTACAGAATTTCTTATATTAAATCTTTAAATTGATTCTAGCGAAATTACAGGACTGTTGAGACTAACCATTCAAAGTCTCAAAGTAATAAGCGTCAAATCAGCGATGCTTTGGACTTTTATTTTGCGACTCAATGTTCTGTGTATCGCTGCAATAGTCATGTACATGCATTATCTTTTACCATCAGGAGAGCGTATCTTCTTCTCATTTCTTTTACATAAAACAATATATAAAAATACTAATACATCTTAATTACAGAGTCCAATTATAAATATATACTAGTTCCTATAAGTAGAAACTTATAAATAGATTACCATTAAGATAAAAAATCTATTATTTAAGGCAGTTAGTTTCTCTAAAAAAGAAAGAAATGAAAATTTACTTAGAACTAAGGGTTAGAACAAAATAAAAACAATTGCGGAGATACGCCATAAAACCGCTTTTTTTTTTCTACGCCGTCGGTAAAAATATTTGAAAAACGGTTGAAAATTCAATGACTAAATCGATCACTTAGTAACACTTTTAGTGTGAGCATGCTGTAAATCCCACACTAAAAGTGATAAAAGTGATGTACCAAAAGATAGAGTCGATCCACAGACTATCTGATACACTAATCACGTCAAGGCACTCACATTTTGCATGTTTTAAAATTAACAAATGTATATCAAAATAATTCCATAATTCAGTCTGTTTTTTAAATTTAGCTTCGATTGCTGTTTAAAACGTTAATAGTTATTTGCATAACTGACGGACAAAAGTTTGTATTCACTTCACATAAAGGTGTTCAATCCATCCTTGTCTTCACCCACTCAAAATCTTCAAAATTATGAATTTTATTTATGATTTCTTATCACAAATGTGTGTGGCCGGCGTTATCCATCTAGGTAGGCCAAGATAAGTATGATTAGAGTGATCCTTACACTTACAGCTATTCTGAACAAAATTAGGCTATCACTCCGACAGTGTCATAAGGAAACGGACGATAAGACCTGTTTCTATGGATTATTTGATAAATACTTCACATGAAGTAGAAAATAAAATAAATTTATTGCTCAGTCGCTGTTTATAATAAAAGTTAATGTACATAATATTATATAAGCAAGCATGTGATATCATACACTTACACTATTCTAACTATATAAATGCAGACGAATTTCATATAAGATATTCACCTAAGATGACGTTTAATATAATTCAAAATCATTTGCAATCGTGTCAATCAAATTATACCCATTAATCAAATTTTAAAACTCGATATATCTACATCACATTTGCAACAAATATCAATAGCAAATGTAAATATTACGCTTATTGCTTACACTATAATTATACAGTGTAGAATGTAAAAGTACTTTTAAATAAAAAGTTTTCCTGTTTGCTTTTCACTGCATGCATTTGTGCAATACTTATTGATTCCAAAACCATTTAGAAATATTACATTTCTGTACATTATTTTTACGTTTAAAACTCTTTAAAGTATGAGATGGGGTTTATTTTAATAATATTAAAATACATAAAATAAGCTTGGCTTTCAATTTACCTCTAATGACGTCACAATGTAGTAGGCTGTATAGGGCTACGTTCAGTGCCTAAAAAAAGTTATGGCAAACCAAAACAAAATCTGTCAATGTCAAGTCAACGGTAGCCATAATAACCTCTACCATAATTACACGTACGTACGTCGAATAATACAATAATATCTGGATTATTTCACTTTACACGTTACACGGACTCTGATGTCGCTTTTATGAGGCTATGATATAAGATTTGTTAACTTCATGTCAATTGTCAAAGTCAATCAAATGTGTCAAAATAGCTATGTATACTTTTTTGTTTTAGATGGCATACAAATACTCAGCCTACTTTATGACGTCATCGCTATAAACTCTTTGGAAACGTATTAAAAATCATCTACCGCATAGAAAGCCAAAATATTCAAATTAGTTTTATAATATATAAAAATATAAAATAAATACAAAATAATTAGATACCGAATTGCGGAGTACATTACCATGATCGTAATGTTTGTAAGACTCAAAAGGTTCTTTTCTTTCGTAGATTTTTGTTTTAGGTGTGTATAATAAAAAGTTTCAATACAATGTGGTTGAAATATGATTACTAGATATGCTCATATATGTTCCTGACTTTCTTCGAGTCACGAATATTTGCTCCAACAAGACTTTCAACGACTAAAGAAGTGAAATCTAGTAACATTATCACTTGCGAAACGCGTCACTTGTTGCAATTTTCTTACACCTAAAATTACACACTTGTTAAACAAATCCTATTATTAAATAAATAGCAAGCTAAGAGAAATCCAAAACGTTATGAAATAAAAGAGAATATAGACGCGCGCAATACTTAAAATTTTAATAGAAGCTGACAACCCACTTCGTCTTCCGCTAAATCAATATTACATAGGAGCATATTCAATTCAGTAGCTCGAGCATAGTTAATATAAACACAGATGTGCTTTTGATCTTCCCCCACCTTTGCATTTAATTTCATTTAGAAACAGATATGGATATATGCTCAAGTACCGTGTTAATTTCCAATACACTTGTTCCACAGATAGTTTCAGAGGGTTCATATGTAATCAAGCGACAATAACGCGTTAACCCAGGTTTATCCGATAAGCATAATGACAAAACGATCAGTGACCTCCAACAAAATGATAATTGCATACAAGAAAATGACCTTCCAGTCAATATACATGTAAATATTATGATGATACAGCTCATAACTAAATATTTAAATGTTCTTGATTATTTGTTACATAAGTTTAGAGCATGCGGCCTTCACAATGCAGAAATACATTATGACAATGAAAATAAATGTCTGATAGGAACCTTAAAATGTTTTTGACATTACATATCGATGTCAAAGATTAACATAATCAACTCAATAAAGTCGGGTACAAAGTTGAATACTTTATGATGTTGTACATCGCGGTAAAGATGTTATTTATTTACTGTAAATATTATTATGACCTTATAATAAGGTTGGCATTACGAGTTATAATATACAAAATGTGCATACAAATTTACTGCTTCATTAACATCAGGGTAACTTGCTGCGTATTTGACAGTTATATAACTTTTATATCTATACTAAAAACAGAACTTTTTCGATCATAATTATATTTTTTATTTTTCTAATTCAGTCATCATCATCATCGGGCATAGAACGTCCACTGCTGGACATAGGCTTGTTTTCTGCTCATCATAAAAAGTACCCGGATGACCGAGCTTTGCTCGGTTTTTCATTGCCTGAAAAAACGATGCGCGGATAAAACGACGTTTTTACAAAATGAAACCTAGCTAGATCGATTTATCGCCCCTGAAACCCTCTGGATACTAAATTTCATGAAAATCGTTGGATCCGTTTCAAAGAAAAAATACATTTAAGTAAAACTATGCATACGTATATAATAATATTATTCATGTAACCATGTTTTAATAATAAAGTATGTGTTAGTTTTTTTTTAAATAATTATTCTACTTTTATTTTACTTTTGAAGTAACACCACCAGTCCACCATTCCTAGTTTGCTTAAATGCTAATTATTCACACTAAAGTTGTCTTAAAGAGATTCCTTTTAATGACAAGACCGACTATTCGGTTAATTTAAGTGAGCTTATTTTTTTTGTGATGTCTATAAAGAGTTATTTTACTGTATTAGTTTCCTTGCCTTTGAATTATTTTTTATAGACAAAGAAAAAACTGGATATTCATTTTTTAAAAAATACGGTATTGTTTACAAAAGTTCACGTGAAATGCAATACGGCTGAACAGTGACCGCGGCGCGGTAGCCTACGCTTTCCCACCCGAATATGACACCATTGCTTCAACATTGAAAGGTCTTAGTCTACACATAATCTGCTAGGTGTAAAATAAACTCCTTATTTATTTGTTTAAGATTGAGATTTGCTAGCAGATGCCTTTGAACCCTCACGTTGACGGATTAACTGAGCTCGGCTGACCCATTAAAACGATCGATTGTTTCCTTATAGTGGCGCTCTGGACGGCCGGTTCTAATAATTACAAAACTCTATATGATTGTACAATTTTCTCTTAAGACCAGTCGAGATTATGCAAGAATGTGAACCGAGATTGTAAGAAGACGTCTACATATCGCATCACTAATTAGCGTTAGAGATATTGTCATTAGTAGCATAATCTGCTGAATCGATTATATCGGAAAGCTGCCTTTAATATACATTCGATGTGAGATCAAGGGCACGGACCGAATCTTTATAATCATATTATACTTATCTCTGCATCGAAAAAGCTGTAAAACTTACAATGTCAGCTAATAGAGAGTGTTTGAGCCGATATCTAGGTTCTATTTTATCACAGCCTAGTCACGCAAGTTTGACTTTCTTATCTAGAAAATAAAATGGCATACGAGTACAAATATATATTTTTATAACATATAAAAATATCGTGTCACGTTGTTTGTCCACAATGAACTCCTCAACTACTGAACCGCTTTGAACCACATCTTGCACTTTGTGTGCAGTTTTATCCAACTAGAGAGGATAGTTTATGAGTATATCTCAATTTACAATCGCAATATTGTTATCTATATCTTTAAACGAGCAATTCTTGTATATATATATATATATATATATTCTGAATCTCGGAAACGGCTCCAACGATTTTCATGAAATTTTGTATCCAGGGGGTTTTGGGGGCGAAAAATCGATCTAGCTAGGTTTCATTTTCAGAAAACGTCGTTTTATCCATGTTTTCAGCCGAGCAATGCTCGGTCAACCAGGTACTGTTTATTATACGACAAAGAGGTATAATTATCTGTGAGTTTTAGAAAATTCAAATAGATGGCGGTGTAAGGTAATTTATTAACTGGATTGAGTAAGTATCCAATAGATGGCGCTACGTTAAAAGTCCAAATATTTCATATGCGCTACAATTTATTTCACGTTACACGCGTGTGTTCAATTCGGCCACAGTAACGCGTGGTCGGGTCTGCTAGTACTATATGTTATATAGCCAGATTACTCAAATTTTTGACTATACTAATACTTGAAAGCTACCAAAAGAAGAAGAAAAAAACCTTAGAGTAAACATAACTGGAAGGAATAAAACTAACAGAATAAAGAGAAGCTAATAGATTAATATACATTAAAAAAAAAAATACTTGATAATCTAGGTTTTTGACCACAGCTTATCTGGTGTTTAGTAACGGAGTGGTCGAAGATGGTAAATTACTTCAACCAGGAATAGAACTGTTTCTCAAGTAAGGTAGCCGGAACACACCGTTAAGTGCAAGTTAATTTGATAATACATTTTGTAAGGTTGTCTGGAAGCAATATACCGTAAAAATATATTTTTTTATATTTTAATCTCTTTCGTGTGAACCGACCCCGCTAATCACTGAGCTATCATCGAAACAAAGTTGTATTTTATAATACGCAAGTGAATCCCCAGGCAGCAGCTAGTTTTAAATAAGCCTAACTAGAATCTAAGTTCGTGAAAGCCACAGGTCATAGATACGTATCATTCGTAATGAGGCATCAACGTGGTGTCATTAAAGTAATTGAAAATACTCGGCAAACTAATTCAATTGACCTGAGTGGTAATTGAGGCTGATGGAGAATCGATATAGACCACACTTGAGACGTTCTTTTAATTATCTATAAGTAGCAAGTCTAAAGAAACAGACACAGGTTATTAACAAGCTGAAGTGGCTACGGGCTGGACATATCTGTGGCAGACAGAACTGCGACAGATTTGAGACTGCGAACTCTAGAGACGAGACCACGAATAGGCAAACCATATTTTATTTTATTAAATTGCACATACGTAAGTACAAAAACGTAGTGTAGCACGCCCTTGGACTCGATGAAGTGACGATATATGTAGGACAGCTGTGTAGATGAAAGCGAAAAGACGAAGCAAAGTGTCGAATAAAGCTCAGTCGACCAGGTACTAAGTATTATATCAGCTATCTGGTTCCCACAAAAGCTTTATTTAATTTGGGGCTAGCTGGGCACTATATGAATTGTCCAATATTCACAATGTCCAATTGTCCATTTTTCACTCTTGTCCATGGAAATAGTATATCAGGTATAAAACGAACGGCAGAAAATTACAGCAAATTTTGATATTAGAAAATGAAGAAAAGCTGTTTACTACATTTCGTATATTTACGTATAAAGTTAATGTCTTCAAGGTACGTGATACTATATTACTGACGTCATCATGATGCAAGCGAAGGTTTTAAAATGAACCATGAAAATAAGTAACCACGGCACAAACAACCTTTTGCTAGAGTTTGTTATCGTTCAGTTCATTAAGCATGACCGTGCAGTTCACATGAGTATAGTACGACTATGCAAAGTTACAGGGTGACCAATACTGTGAAACATATACATAGATCCTAGCTTACGAAAGTAGATACAGGATTATTTTTTTACTTTTTACTTGGCCATACTAAAATGTTACTAACTCCAGACAAAACAGCGGGGTAATCTGGCATTAAATTTTTGTTAATAACGAATTCCAAGTCACTTTTTAGTGGACTGTTGTTACAACTCTATATTGTGATTTTCTTCACAATACTACACGAAGTTGTAAGATCAAGGTTTACGCTCCAGATTAGATAAGCAACTAGCATTGACATAAGATCATAAACCTCGCATAATATATGTATAATAAAGTTTCACACATCTGTAAGATCTTAAAATTGACATTTATGTACTTAACGTAATTTTCTTAAATCACATCACATCTCATTATCAGCCATAGGTCGTCCACTGCTGGACATAGTCCCTCTCCTGGGGGGGTTTGCCAATACTCGCCCAGCTTGGCAGGCGGGTTGGCGAGCGCAGTTAGGTGTGTGATTGTTCAAGGAAGACGCTGCTGTCCATCTTCCGGATTACATCCCTTAGCCGACTCTTACGGCAACCACGGGTAGAGAGGATGGGGTACTATTCTTATGCCGGCACCACCACGGCTTATGGGTGTTTTCTGAAATATGTATAAATATTATTATAGTTAATACAAAGATCAAGTCGCGTGACCTACTTAGGAGTAAAGTCTGAAACAAACATAGGCTACGTTTGACTCAGACTGTACTCCTACAGTTCCCAACTCTCGTCGTACGAACCGCTAAATAGTGGAATTTACTTTGAAGATATAATCTGTTTTTTTTTTTTTACATCGGACTAGATATGCGTTTGCCCACGATCTCACCTGATGGAAAGCAACAATGTTGCCGAAGATGTCGCTTGCCTAGGAAATACATATTCACCTTTTTCTTGAACAACACCGGGTTGTACTTAGTTGTAAACACAGACGCTGGCAACCAGTTCCACACATCTTGAAGTCGCAAAATAATAGACTTCCTCTAGGTAAACGTACGGCGTCGTAGATCGCATCTTATGAATAAAAAATCCTATTTATGAATATAAAACAAAGTCTGTTTTTATAGTAAACATTATAAGTAGGTGCAAATTACTGACGTCATTGCTGACGATCGATTGCATAGCCTTACACTTTTTATTTTTTCAATCGATACAAATTTACTTATTCATAGATACCTGTCGCAAGTTAAGCAGTAATTAGAACATAAAAAGTAGGGGATAAAAGTAAATAAATAAATATTTCGATGGCACAGCAAAAATACATACTAATGTACTCACTGGAAAGTAAATTTACATGTTTAGATTTTTCTTTTAAATTAAATTGCCAACGATAGAGCACGCTTTCTTAGAAGAAACCAATTCACTTGCGACTTGAAGGCATCCAGATTGTATCTATCAGGGAACATCTACTCGAACAGCAAATTTAATTGTTTAGCGGCTCGTACGATAAAGGAAGAATCAAACCGTTTAGTTCGAGTTTTTGAAATATCGACCATGAAGCGTTGCCGCCTATTAATGCTCCTGGTTATTCGATAGTAAAATAAGCAGGGTGGAATTAGGTCATGTAGAAGGTTATGTTAGGGTGGAATTAGGTCTGAAGCGCACTCTTCAAAGTATCACATCATCAGCCATTGGACGTCCACTGCTGGACATTGGCCTCCTCCTGGGGAGGAGTTTTGCCAATACTCGCCACGCTTGGCAGGTGGGTTGGCGAGCGCAGTTAGGTATGATTGTTCAAGGAAGACGCCGCTGTCCATCTTCCGGATAACATCCCTTAGCCGACTTTTACGGCAACCACGGGTAGAGAGGGTGGGGTACAATTCTTACGCCGGCACCACCACGACAAAGTATATCCGATGGAAAACCGACAGACAAACAACTTTAATTAATTCATTTTATTAATTTAATTAATTTACGTCTTATTCATTGACGTATTTGGGATCGTTTCTTCTTTTGTTTTGTTTAAATGTGTAAATATCAAGTCGAAATGAAATCTTACCGAATTTCATGATACATGATGTCTCATTGAGAAACTCACTCTTAGTCTGCATTGAAATTAACTAAAGAACTGAACCTGGAAGACTTTATTGTATTTTGATGGTTTTCTTCGTTCCCAGGTGGTGATCTGCGGTGCGGTGCCGTCGATGGTCCGGTCGGTTCGCCTCTACAGCCAGTGTTCTCATCTTTACCTAAACGTCTACCCAAACGGCACCGTCATGGCTCGCTCAGATGGAAACGACCAACGTGAGTACTTTTATTGACAAACAAAAAGGGTACTTCACTACTAAATTAAATTAAATTGAATTTTTATTGAGTACATTGCAACTTACTTAGAATAGATCTGTTGACTTTTTTTATGGATAATTATAGTTCTATCATTTGACCACGTCTACACATAAATAGATTACTCTATTGTAAATATTAGTGTTGATATTTAATAATAATAATATGTAGTTAAAAGGTAGGTATGATATAAGAGAATAAAATCGTTGTCAAAAACGCAAACAATCCTGTACAGGTTAAACTACAAAACAAAATATTCTTCGATCAGTAACCCATTGTTGTGGTCAGTATACAGTATTTTACTGTAGGGGGCCACTGGAGTATAGATGGGTTCTAGAGTGGAAGGCATGCATCGGGAAATTTATTGTAGGGTGCTCTGAGACTGGACGGATTGCCGATATACGTAAGACACCTGGAAGTGGCTGGATGCGAAAATATGAAGATTGAGCAGAGTGGCATGTCTTGGGAGAGGTTTGTGTCCAGCAGTGCATTATAGTAAGCTGATTATGATGATGATGGTTCAGTATTTTATGAATGTTAGTAGTAGTTATGACGACTTCTTCAGTCAGAATTTAAATTCTAAACATTTGTATCTCAACCAAAATCTCAGTAATTCTTATAAAAGGTATTAAAATTCAACCTATTTAATTATTATTGAAGTTCAATATTTAATTGAAAAATTGAACTCTACATGGCATTATACATATTGTATATACGTACATATTTACATATATATATATATATATATATACGTGCGCATATATATACGTATATATCGGTTTAGTTTTTTTTTTGCTCCAAACTTATGTATTTTCTGCGTCGTTTACCATTATGATATATTCTGTCGATCACTGATTTACTTGAGCAAATTTTTAAATTAGTATCTACTTATAATTTTTTTTTTAAGTTCAATAGTCCCGATCCACCCACATAATACCACAATATACTGCTAATGGATTTGTGGTCAAGAGGTCTTGGTATTGGTTTTGGCTTATCCAAATTAAAAACACTTATCGCATACGTTTGTACGTTTATTGCCCTTTATCTTGATATTTGATTGTAAATTCCACTTTATTGACGATTTAGAGAGGAACCCGTTCGAGAGGAATTCGCAACGAGCAATATACTATTGTAAAAAATGTTTCAATTTTAATTAACAGTAAACTTAATTTGTATAAATTTGAACCCTATAAAGAGGCAAAACATTTATATTAGATTTTTATTCCTGGATAAGGACGATATGGGTTCCTCCAATTCCAGAGTAAAAAGTTCAGTCTGATCTGCTTTATTATAGACATTTGGTCTTTTTATGAATCACTTGCATGGCTTTCGCGTACAAACGTAGCTGAATTTCGAACGGTACAGTATGATAGACAGACACATTCGTATAAGAGATATCAGGTGAATTATTCCAAATAAAACCTGGAGCAATTTACCGCAACAAAGGTAAATGAAAAAAGTGTCCTGAACAAAATCTTTCCCGGCTCGAAAATGTCTTCAAAAAAAGGAGGAGGTACTGAATTCGTTTTTTTTTTTTAATTTTTGTTACCTCTGAACTTTCGACTGGGTGAAGCGATTTTGATTCTTTTTTATTTGAAAGCTGGTGCTTCCCGTGTAGTCTCATTTCAATTTGGTCCAGTTCTGACAATGGTGTCTATGAGAAAACCATATGAAGTCAGTTTTAATTTTGGTTAAAATTTTATTTATAATTATTTTTATCGTGGCTTGTGTATCAGGAGGGCAGAAGCAAAATCGGAATTTAAAAAAAAAACTTGTTCTGAATCTCATTTTATTTAGTGGATAACCTTACCTGTTTCATGTTGAAATCCAGACCTATTAATTTAAAGGTCAACCTTACGTCTAACAATAAAATATCTATATAACAACAGGCAAACCTTACTCAGACATGTAAATTACGGACTACCACCCTTTTGCTATTCGTGTCCCTTCAATACAAGCTGAGGATAAAACAATTCAAATATAACCCCTTTCTAAGGTAGGTAAAATTTCCAAGTAGTTATTTCGTAACGTTCGATGACAAAATATACAAATGAAAAGAAAGTGTACGCCAGAAGCCAGATGCATTTGTTCACTTGCGTAGTAAAAACATGGCAGCGGTAATCGTGTTCAGTGAATATAATTTTAGGGATGTCAAAGTGACATTATAAATTTTATTCATTGGTGCTTGGTGTTTGACCTCTCACCTGATGTTAAATGACGGTGTTGTCTATTATAAAGACACCTAGTCTGGAATAGGTAATGATTCAGTTTTCGTTGTTTTTCAAAATTAGCAATAAAATATACTTTTTTATTTCAATAACATCAAGTTATCTGCAGTGAAATTGAAAAGCACTTGTCTAATATTTTCGTCTATTTTGTTTAATTTTGCAAAGTAATCCTCTCGAAGAATTATTCAGTGAGGGTTGTTTTTATTTTTAATTGATAAATCCACAAATGTCAAATATATACAACATTTTTATTTGTAGCGACGAAAAAGTTTAAAATGTCCGTTTCCGTGCTGGAGACTATCATGACATTAAACTAAACAAAAATTGATTCAGCATTACGGTCCTGAAAACGTAACATATAGACGGACGGCCACTTTTTCTTTTTTTAATATTAGTGAATATAGTTTTTATTATGAGGGAGCTATTACTAACTGTATTAATAAAGTTTCCCTGGATAAACATTAATTCACAAGTTTATTTATAAGAAATATTTATCTCACACGTTGCCAACCCTAACCTAGACGTGACAAACTATACAAATATGTCAATACTTGACGGGTCAACGTCCACCTTGTAACTGGTAGAGTAGGAGCTGCTGTAAAGGAGGCTCACATGGAGGCCAATAGGAAGAATGCAAAAACTTGTAAGGTATTTTTAAAAACGCAGAAAATATTAAAGCACGCGGTACTTTATACATTTATGGGTAAAGTTAGAGTTCTTTGATGAAGCAATTAATTTTTTATTTCATTGGTAATTGGATTTATAGTACTTTTGGAACTAATCCGGGAGATTGAAGAGTTAGGAGGCGGAGCTCAACATTATTGGTGAGAGAAAATCCCACAGATTGCTGGCTTGGATTTCTCGAGAGGATGGAGTAAGATCGTGCTATTAAAAGGTCGTATCTCGAACTTCCGAAAGGCAACAGGCGCGTCGACCGCTCAGAGATAGAAAGATGAAGTGGCTATATATCACCAAGAGCTGGAAGTCAATACTTGGTATGAAGTAGTTCAAGAAGAAAGATGGCGCTTTTTAGCATAAGAGGCTAAGACACATTTTGGGTGTCTGCGCCAGCAAAATTAATTAATTTGAAACAAATCAGAATTCAGAATTCTATGTTGGCAATAAGACGATTGTCTAACGGCTAGAAATATAACAAATATAGTAGTTATTGGGTTATTAATTGTTTATAACAATATCATTAGTCAAATATTATTCTACTAGTTAAAATATACTAACAATTGTTGATTTCAAAATGTAAAATCATTATAGAACCTATTTACTATAAAATGTTTTGTATTTGCTCGAGAAGTTATGTTATTCGTAATAACAAGATAAATTTAGTAGTTATAGACCTGATTTCTATACAAAACAAAGAAAAGGTCAGAATTACTAAAAAAATATACAAAAATTTGCGTATAGAGTCAAACTATACTGGTGTCTGATCATTATTTTCTGTGTTTTCCAACATTTATTGCAGCTATTTGGGATATTGAACTTTGTGTCAGTAAAAATGAGAAAACTTCACGTATTTGACACGGACAATAAATTAGAGATCCTTAACCTTTTTCAAACAAGACTTTGCTATTAGCAGAACAAGATTCCAAATGACATTTCTTTTTGCAATCGTTATGCGAAAGTAATCACGAGTGTTCGCGAAGATGTAACGTTATTATTTAATGTTTGCTATTATTACAGGTATTGCGAAGTCGTAATTTTTTTAGCAAGCTATGCTTTCTCCTTTCTATGTTTATTTGGTGGTAGATCTCCTTAGCAGGATATCGTCTAGGTAGGTACCACCGCAGTACCAGATATTCTGCCGCCAAGTAGTAGTGGGTACAGTTTAGCAGTAGGCAATAATCTATAGGTATAGTAAGTTATATTAATTTATTATTGATTTTATTACATTGACGTATTTTGATACTGACATATAATTTTATCGACATTCAAATAACATTTTGACATTTTGATGTTATTTTTTATATTAATTGTACTTAATGTGATTTGTAACTTTAATCAATAATAAATTTGGTATCATCTATAAAAATAATGCATTGTATTGATTTATCTTAGTAAAATATAAATATGTCTGCTAACAATGGTAATAAAATTGAAATATATAAATAAAATAATTTTTGTAATGGTAACACTAAAAATATAAACTAACACATAAAACTAAGTAAACACACACATTCTTAATAAATTACCTGCAGTACCGATATGCAAAATTGTCAAAGTAATTTGAAGACTCCGCAGTAAAGACAAATTGAATCTCAGGCGCCTATTCTTGTCCCAGACTCGAAAGATATTTTGTTACTTTTATATTGTATTGCATAACCTACTTAAACCGAGCGAAATAGAGTGCAAACTTATTTGAAATTAGACTTCAGAAGATGTTTCTATCAATGCTTTTGCAATGAAGTTCATAATGCAAGACATACCTACTTTTATTGACCTAATAAAGACTATGTCATAGTCATATCAGCGTTTTGACACATAACTAAATTATGAATGTTTGCTTTATGATTTGTTTATCAATAATTGCATAATATATTTCATTAAGACAGTAGTTATGTGATGACTTCACAGGGCCGCCGATGTAAAATTAAGTACCTTAGTTTGTGTGACAAGAACCTTTGAACCGTGTACATATTATTTGCTTAGCGATGAACATGTAGCTATAAAATTATCAGCAGGTATTTATTAATTGATCGAACATCAAATAAAGTTTATATTTTACACTGGTCTTAGTGAGGCTAAACAGCTTAGAATAAATAGTAGTCATATTGCCAGATAACAAATTTGTAGCCTATTCGTAGCGATGATAGCTCAGTGGTTAGCACGGTCAGTTCACATGCCGAAGGGTGTGAGTTCAAACCCAAAAAATGAGCTTGAGCTGCCGGTGAAGGTGAACATTAGAAACCATAGCGTGGTGGCAGGGTACTTTATAGTACTGTAGTATGGTTAGCTAACACCAATCAAGCTGAAAATCTGCCGCCAAGCACCTAACAGTGTTCCGGTAGCCTTATTTGAGAGCCAGTTCCAGTCCAGGCTAGGTGTGCTTTACCATCTTCGATCACACTGTCACTTAATATCAAGTGAGCTGTGGCTATAATTTTTAACACGTAGTTAGCCAAACATAAAAAAAGTGCTCAAAGCCGAAATTAAATTTTTAAAAAAAACGACTCTATTTTTTTCATAACACTACAATACATTAATAAATTATTCCAGACCCATTAATTTAATATGAACTATTGCGTGACGGTAAACATTTATTTGTTGTCCGAGTTAAAAAAATAATCACTTGACCTGAGTTAACAAACTTAAGTACTAGTTGTGAAGCAATACGAGAAATCACGGGGCCAATATTAAACTTAACGATTTAATATTTCAACACCAGTTTTTTGAGATCTTTTATCTTTATACCTTCCGTAAGGAAACACTAACGATGAACAGATCAACATAGTTTTGCTGCTAAGCATTACTTTGGTATCGTTGCACCGCCTACCACCAAATACCGCGTGAAATATGTGACGCTTTTTAATTAAAATTAGATTTTCAAATGTTGATAACAGATTTTAATTATTCGATCGTAGATAAAATTTGAAATATATTAATCATCTTGAAAGTTCAAATTAAAAAAGGAAGAAATGTCTCGATAGTTGTAAGCGTACCCATTTAAAAAAAAAACAGTTAAACATGGAAGCTCTTTAAAAATATTGCTTGCTATTTAATTTTTTGCGGCAATTCATCGAAAGCGGATGCGCGCGGTATGAAAATTATAAGAAATCAATCGACGTAGGCGGTACGGCGCCTTCCTAAATTAAGTTGTTATATTTCCAAAACACCATAATAAAGGTCCATAAGGTACATTTGGCAAAAAACGAGTGTGCCACACGCAAGCATCATTATTATGTTACGTTTAATCTAATAAGAAATTAATGATGCAATTTGTGAGCATCGATAAACTGGCCGATTTCTCAACAATTTCGATAAAGGAATGTTTTGATTCGATAGTTTTTTTTTAAATCGATTTCATTGAATACGATTAAATTGTGCGTGTCGAGGGCTTTTTTGTGTCAAACCTGTGGTGTAGATTTTTTCAAGTTGTTGGTATAACTTTTTGAAATGGCAGGTTATTTGAAGTAGCAACATGACGGCGATTATAGACGCTTTGTTAGTAACGAACTGTTAGTTGACGATTGTGTTTTGTTTAATTAGGGAGTAAGTGGCGTGACTTGCTTTTATCGGGCTCCTCTACCTAAGGTCGATATTACTAGTAGAACACACGATTTTTTTATAGCAGCTTACCTGACATAGAAAACAAAACGTTATTGTTACTCATTGTGGAGGTTCTTTTGTCTATTCTCCTTTTTAACTCCCGACGCAAACAGGGGTGTTATATTTTTTTATGTGTGAGCTAAATGGCTAAACCGATTTTGATTTTTAAAGATGTTTTTAAATCGATAGTTTTTAAGCTACAAATCAAAAAAATATGTTCAGCCATTTGAACATTATCAACTCCTTTAAAGTCGTTGAAAAGATGTAAGCTTCTTCCACAGGTATGATAGAGTCAAAATTTAGTCCGGGTTATTAAAAATTTGAAATATTTGGATTTGCGTTAAACCGAAACGCTACCAAGTCGAAGGAAGTTGAATATGTTATTTACAATTTAGTGAGTAAATTTTATGAGTGATATATGTAAATCACTCATAATGCTTTTTTGAGTGTGGATGACAATTTTAAAGAGTTAAACAGCAATTTTATTTTTACAATTATAAAATGTCATCCTAGTAAGGGCGCACTCAGGAAGCACCCCGGACAGAAGCTGAGAAGATATTGTAAGCAGTGGCGTGAAGCCAGGAGAGTAGAGTTTTTTCTCTATTGGTGCGTATCTGCACTGCGTGTCGGTCAGCGTGGCGGACGCAAACTCGACCGTGCTGCTGCGACATTCCTATACTAAAATCATTTCAAGATTTTTCACTATTGTTTCGTATAACCATATAGTCGATTAGTGTGAAATGTCATCCATTAACTTTCCGTCATTTCTAAATTCCTAAAAGCCTTGAGAACAAGTTTTTATCGTCATTTTATTACGTATTTCAATTAAACGAAGTTGATGTGATTTTCATGTGTGTAAATTATCATAACTGCGATTATGTTTTATCTATTAAATTGTTATTATTTTAACATGTGTTTTAACGCGTTGGGTGGTCCAGTGTTATTCCGCCGCTGTTACTAATGAAAAAATATACTTTTGTTTTGTAAATATTGTACTTTGTATTGTTGTAATGCGTCACGGTAACTCGAAAATGTATCGTTTAAGATTTTTTTTTTCAAGAAAGAACATTTAGTGCCGTTGTGTAATGGTTTATAAATTTACTGTGTTATTTATTTATTTTTTAACTTATAATTACCATTATTCTAGTTCACTCGGAACTAGATAAAGAGATCTATCTTTAGCAGGAGGCCGTCTAGGTACTACCCCAGTACCAGATATCCTGCCGCCAAGCAGTAGTGTGTAAACATTACTTTGTTCCGGTTTGAAAGGTGCTGCGGCTAGTGAAATTACAGGGCTGTTGAAACAAACTTCTCACAGGTCCTTATGGAAGTCAATGTGGGAGGCCTATGTCCAGCAGTGGACGTCCTACGGCTAAAATGGTGATGATAATGATGAGACGAACCATCTAATGTTTCAAAGTAATGAGCGCCAAGCAGCAATGCCCTAGATCTTGTTTTGTCACTCAAATTTCTATGTAATGGTCATGGACAGGCGTTATCTATTGCCATCAGGAGAGCATCTTGTTCGTCTCATTACTTTAAAGTCAAAATAAAATAGAAACAAAATGAATATCCTTACTTATAATAACATTTGTGTAAATTATTGTCATGGCATCTACTAAAAAAAAAAAAATTGAAAAAAAAAAATACATCAATTCACGACCAAATTATAACAAAGCATGTTTACTAAACCCTAGACTGTGTTCTGTTATTCTAAGTCCTGGATATCACTGCAATGGTCTGTAGAGCGTCCCGTTAGTCTCATAAATTTCACATAAAAAAAAAACATAAAGAGTTTGAATGTGTCTGTTTCCTTATCAGGTTTAGCTATAATTCCTAATGTTCAGTTACCCACTTTTGTAACAGTCCAAAACGTTCTCCCTAAGTAAATATTTTGTTGAATTACTGAAAGTAGTTCTGAGAAGTTAAGGCTTCGCTTAAATATCCAATACTTTTAAATAGACTCAAGCGTGTGAATAATGCATTGAATAAAATGATTTTAACATCGACTAAATTATTCCACTATATTTCTTAGAAAATCATGGTTTTCCCTCCCACGAACGTCTAAGGCATGTCAAAATATTTTCGATTATCGCTTACATCAAGATGTCCGTATTTATCGATGTATTTGACCTGATTTTAGGTGATAAATACTATCTGATAACGAAATCTACTGTAACTCTTATTACGTCTGAAATAAAGGCTGCTTTGTAAAGAAAACTCATTGCAAAAGTAAATTTTGCAGTATTGACACACTTTTTGTTTTACCTACTCCCTTTATGTCTAGATTTCTGCTTATCTTAGTAATAGAGATTGTGTTTTCAGAATTTTAGGTATTTACTGATTCAAAGAACAAGAACTAAAGAGCAAAATGCGAGAGAAGTGAGTCTGTGAAATGACTTGAGAATTGAATGTGGCACTAATGGTATTTAGGTTTAAATTCCTTTTTTTAACTGTAGTCTGAAATTTGAGCACAAATCTATTTGAAATTTAACCAAAATTTTTAAAGATATTGTTAAAGACAGTATAAATACATATAGCTTTTGTTTCTGTTAATATTATATTTACATTTCGTTATAATTAAGATATTATTTTCTCTGTTCGATTATTATTATTTGTACTATATGAATTTACAATAAGATTACATGCATAAAGTTTAAATGATTACTGATTAATAGAATGGTAATAATAATTCTTTGTTCTAATAATAATAATAATTAATTTGTTCTATATCTAGGTGTTCTGTATGTATTATACGAGTAAGTATGTATTTACTAAAAAAAAGTATTGATGTATTCTGTCAGGTTCCCATAGTACAAGCTTTGCTTAGTTTTGGGGCAAGCTTTGCTTAGTTTTGGGTTTTGATGGCGTTGTGTGAAATATCCTCCAATATTTATTTATTCATTCTCTACTTTATGTACACGATCATAATTTGCTATGACCAGATGATGAAACTACACAGAAAATGGAAAAGACTAAGTTGGTCGTCCCATTTTATACGCCCGCAAATATTTTAAGGTATAGGTATTGGTTGTGAAGTCCACGTTTGACAAGCGAATTGTAAGAACCAAGGTGATTTACCCCATATTCTGTGCATTATTACATTTGTAATTTTATTTCTAATCTGTGTATGAATCGGATATAATATTTATACAAAAACTATGTAACAATTTATGCAAGTTGCATAATGCAACCTTTAGACTTGAATATTAGCGAATAATCGATTGGTCATTTTTCACGTAATTCCACGCAAATATTGATATGTCTGATATTGTAAGCGAATCTCACTTTATTAGTGTCAATGCCGTGCAATGTGGTCACTTAATCTAGTCTAACAAGACAGTAACCTGATATCGGTTTACATATGTATATTGACACTTATCTTAGGGTCTTATTAAACTTAAGCAGGCACGCATGTATCGACAATAATTAGTAACAAGACGCTTTTTAGTTGTAAAAATAAATATGAAAAATTTCCTCATCATAATTACCTCTCAGCTACAAAATGGTTGCAATAATAGCTCAGTCATAGAGAGGTTGGATCACACGACGGAGAGCGTGGGTTCAAACCCTAACAATGAGGTTGAGTTGTCGATTAAGAAAAATGTCATGAAGACATGGTGTTATGGTGGTATTCTTTCTTTGGTACTCGACTAGTTACCAGCATCTACCGCGTGTTCAAAATCTACCTTCCGCTGTGTTCCAGCCTCATTTCAAAGCCAGATCTCTTAACATGTTAGGTGTGTTAACCATCACTTAAGGGTTCCGTACCATTATCTATAAAAACAAAAAAATCATGTCTGTTGGGAGCCCCACTTAAATATTTGTTTTATTTTAATTTAATTATTTATTTTTAAAGTGAATATATAACTATATATTCTGTGAATATTTCAAGCGTCTACCTGTTGCCGTTAGCAATATCGAGCAAAAAAGTCACATTTGTTGTATGGGAGCCCCTTTAAATATTTATTTTATTCTGTTTTTTAGTATTTGTTGTAATAGCGGCAACAGAAATACATCATCTGTGGAAATTTCAACTGTTTAACTATCACGGTTCATGAGATACGGCTTGGTGACAGACGGACGGACAGCGGAGTCTTAGTAGGTCCCGTAGGGTCCCTTTGGATACCCTTTAGGTACCCTTTGGGCACGGAACCCTAAAAATCGTTCGCAAGTATAAAATGAGTAAATTGAAATCTCTAGTAATCTGAAATTTGTCTCTTGGGTACGGAACCCTGAAAATCGTTCCCAAGTATAAGATGAGTAAATTAAAATCTCTAGTAATCAGAAATTAGTGTCTTTATTTTCATTTTATTGTAGGCACTATATACGTTCCTAACAGTTTCTTGTAATAAATTGCTTTTCCGGAAATTATAAAAAAGCGGAAACTTACGTTGTATTATAATTATTCTGTCCAAATGCGACGACTTAATTATTAAAATAAAATATTTATGGGTAAATACCACAAACCTAAAACACCGGATATAACAAGAATCACAAATGTTTTAACTATTAATCATGATAAATGTTATTTCTAATATCTTAAAGATAATGGAATATTAATAAATCCTTAAATCTGATACGAAATCGGCCGTGACCGAGATTCCTTGTAAAACTCATTGTCAAACGATTTGTCGGAATTTCATGATTAATTTGAAACTTCATGCCTTATTTACCTTATAGGTATCACCGCAGTTCCAGATATTCTGCCGCCAAGCAGTAGTATGGAAATATTACTGTGTTTTGATTTGAAGGGAGTAGCTGGCAAAATTTCAGGGCTGTTGAGACTAACCATTGAAAGTCAAAGCAGCAATGCCCTGGACTTTGTTTAGCTCCTTAAAGCTCTGTATATAGCTGCAATGGTCATCAACGTTATCTCTTACCATCAGGAGAGCGTCTCGTTCGTCTCATTACTTTAACATTAAAAAATATATACCTACCTATAATAAGATTTCCGTCAATTATTATTGTCGCGTTACCAACTAAAAAAAAATTTAAAAAAAAAAATTAAATCGCGACTAAGCTTTAACATGGCATGTTTGCTAAAGCCTAGAATGTGTTTTGTTATTCTAAGTTCTGGATACCACTGTAATAGTCATGGGCAAGATTATCTTTAGGAGGGCATCTTCTTCGTTTAGGAGGGCATCTTCTTCGTGACATTACTTCTTACTATACAAGATAATAAATAAACATCGGCGGCATATCTCAACAACGTCATCTAGCATGAAACTAAGCAAAAGTATGTACTATGGAAACCAGATAACAGATAGAATAATTAAAAAAAAATAATAATTTTAGATTTTGTAAATACATACAAAACACTCAAACACGTAATAACATTTAAGTATGCTTGTCACATAAATTTCAGTCCTGGGCGGGAATCGAACCCACGTCCTACACTTCTTGAAACTAATACATTACTAAATGAGCTACCAGGACAATAAAAAAAAACCGTAACATAAATTCAACATCATTCATTTCAGCCTAGATGTGTTTACCATCTTCGACCACACCATCGGTTAACATCAGGTGAGCTGTGGTCAAACACTTAGCCTGTCAACCATAACAAAAAATCATTAATACTTCCTAATAAAACTTACATAATTTGATTAATTGGTATTACGATCGCACAAGAAAACAATTTATCACATCACACTAATATTATAAAGGCGTAAGTTTGTGAGTGTGTTTATATGTTTGTTACTTCTGCACGCTCAAACGGCTGGACCAATTTTGATGGAATTTGGTATGGAGGTAGCTGACACTTTGGATTAACACATGCTTTATCTCGAGAAAATGTAACAGGTAACGTTAAAACTGATAATTATAATAACGAATATAAATATATATGTACCTATTATAGTAATAAAGTACCTACTACAATTATTACAATTATTATTGTTTACGTAGTACAATTATTATTGCTTACGTGTTGTCTGTATTATTGGATTCCTGAGCAAAACCTTCAGACGTATTTTTCCTTATCAATGTTCCTCATGCACGTACTTCATGACGACATCATGCAGCATCTGCTTAGGAATTTTCATACTTAAGGTGTGTCGTCTTCTATTTTTTCTTTATAACTGATCTATTTACATAAGTAAATCTTTTTTTAGAGATGTCTCTCAGAAAGCAGTGATTTTCGGATTGAAGAACTTTTTTTTCTCAAATATACTTTATACCTACTAAAAATTTAATATTGAATAGAATTAAATGTCTATATGAAACGAATGAATAAGTGAATTGCGCGGATATGAAATGAACGTAACGTAATAAGTTATTCGAGATTAAGATTATGATAGGGATTAAAGTGTTCCAGTAGTGTTAGTGAATGAGTGTTTACTGTTGATTATGTCGGCATATCCCGTCGCTTGGGAGGCGCTAGCGGCGCTGCATGTTTCCAGTGTCTCACGTCAATACTTACCGAAAAATTGTTTTCAGAAATCATCAGACAAAATCAAACAAAAATAAATAAAATTAAACAGACCAGACTTACGATGCTACACTTTATTGCCAAACACTTTGCTCCGTATTTACATAAAATAAAATCAATCATTAACATTTCAGTTGTAGGACGTCCTCTGCATAAAATCATTGTTAACGACCAATTGATAATAAATATTATGTTAACCGATCCTGTTAGTTGACTAAAGAGCTATATAAAAATGTAGTGCCTAATTATGGAAATATTTTTTAGAATTAGAATTGTTATACTGTCAGATAACGTAAATAAATGAATTATTTTATCGGAAATTTCACATAGTACCATCTAGCCACAAATTAAGTTAATCTTGTACTATGAGAATTAAATAACCGATATAATTTATCAGGGCAAGCGAAGCGAGCCCTAACACTAATCTACAACTTGAGCATTTTTGTGGTATACTTTACTGAAAAACTATCAGGCCTATAGATTTGTGTTTTAACATGGTAATTTAACTTCATATCTAGATGTGTTAATTGTCAAAAAAATATTATTTTATAACCTTTAAAACAAATAAACAATAACAATTTTGTATATTTTTTTTATGGCTGACAAGCTACGTGTTTGACCACAACTCACCTGATGTTAAGTGACGGTGTGGTCGAAGATGGTAAAGCACACCTAGCCTGGAATAGAACAGATTAATAGACAATATTCACTGGACAGAATGTTATTGTACTACTAAAGCTTTCTGTTAGGAAACCAAAGAGTTAACATCGCTGCAACAGAACTAAACTCAATACTCAAATACATCGTAGTTAATCTACTTAATACTAGATAACACCACTAGAATCACGTTGTAAAATAACAACTGTCTTTTCGTTAGAAAAACTATGCGAGCCCTCACAAAGCTTAGCTTTTCGCTAGTATATAAACCGACTTTTATCATTTTTTTTATGTATATTTGGTAGGTAAGAGGCAAATTATATTTCATACCTCTACGTGATTAGCTACTTATTATTCCAAAAAAACTGCAGCAGGTAACACCTAGTACGCAGCTAGTACTTGTATATATATTTTTAGATACATACAAATAGATTTAGAGCATCCAGACACAGAACAAACATCTATTCTTGTCACAATCTTTTTTGCTCCGAGTCAGAATCGAACCCACTTCAAACATCTATTCTTGTCGCAATCTTTTTTGCTCCGAGTCAGAATCGAACCCACTTCAAACAGTTCATGAAGCAAAACTATAACCTAATGAGATAGTAAGGTAGTTAAAGTGGTTTCTCACAATTCATATGTTCATAAATATTAAATTACAGATATAAATAATTAATTTAAGGGTCAACCATAAATTAAAAAAATACTGTTTTGATATTTCGTGTCGTCTATGACACTGGATACTTAAACGCTACTAAGGAAGCAGAGTAAGTTCCCGGAATCCCGACAACCACCTACCGCAGTATAATCCAGGATTTGGGACGCAAGTTTATCCCGGATTACAGACTTCAAAGAACTGTCGTATCGCGATGTACTTAGTCTGTGGACTTGGTGAGATTTCGCGTTATCTACGTTTTAATTCGTTTACGATTGTCAAACTTTTAGTATGAGTAATTTTGAATGGTTTTTCACATTCCATGTAACTAGTAGCGTTCTGTGGTTTTACCGATAATTCTATGAGATTTGTAATTAGAGTTTTTTTGTTAATAAGATGTCAGATTGCGCGTTTTATCACTACTAATGTAGTTTTATGTGACGTTGTAGTTGAAACGGGAAATAGCTTCAGTCAGAGCACACTGTTAGGTATTTGTACATTTAAGTAGGTACTAGAAAGTGCCATGCCATCATTTTTTTTTATAGTGGCACATATTCTAAGCGAAAGCTTAAATCGCATAAAATCATCAACAAGTTAAAATGTAGAAAGACTTATGGGCTGATAAAAGATATATATATATACTAGCTGCGCCCGCGATTTTACCCGCGAGGTGATGGATGATGATGATAAAAAGTATCCTATGTTTTATTCCAGGGCCTAAAGTATCTACATGTAAAATTTCATCAAGATCCGTTCAGCCGTTCTGGCGTGATTGAGTAACAAACATCCATCCATCCATCCATCCATCCATCCATCCAAACTTTCACATTTATAATATTAGTGGGATATATATATATTATAGCTGACTGGCTTGGTGTTAGACCACAAGTCACCTGATGGTGACGGTGTGGTCGAAGATGGTAAAGCACACCTAGCTTGGAAAGGAACTGGCTCTCAAGTGAGGCTGCCGGAACACACCGTTAGATGCTTGGCGGCAGATTTTCAATTTGAGGGTGGCAGTTAGCCAGCCGAGTACTGGAAAGTACTCTACCACCACGCTATGGTTTCCTCACGATGTTTTTCCTTCACCGGCAGCTCAAGCTCATTGTTGGGGTTTGAACCCACGCCCTTCGGTATGCGAACGGACCGCGCTAACCACTGAGCTATCATCGCTACAAAATAATAAAAAATAATCCCTTCCAGATATAACAAAACATATTCCTTGGGATGTTCCTCTTATATAAATCTACAATAAAAAAAAAACCCGGGGTAGCATATATCTACCCATATATAGCTTATCTATACCCATTCTTACTACCCGTGCGAAACAGGGTCGGGTCGCTAATTTCAAAATAAAATATTACAAAAGAAAACTTATCAAAATTGTGGTAGTAGGAACAAAACATTTGTTAGAACCAAAATTATCTTATCACAACTAAATATCACTAAGTTCTCCTAAATCTATCACACACGTATTTACGAAATTATTACGAAGTTATTTACGAAAACACGGTTATCTACGGATAGTGTAGCCATCGAGTGAAGATGACGTGAATTACCTAAACACCGCTAATATTTGCCCGTTCATTAGACTTCCAAGGCTTCATGATAATTAAACTGATAAAAGTGTTTAACATTCACTCATACCAGAGTCATGCAGACTTTGGTATTTTAGGAAGAAGTGAAAAAACGTCTTACTTGGTCTACGTCTTATTTCCTTAGCAAGAGGTAGTGGTGTAGGTACCACCGCAGTACCAAATATTCTGCCGCCAAGCAGTGTTTTTTGTTTTTTGCTTCTCAAGCGATGTCGTTTCACTAGTGAAATTATATCGAAGTTACTTAATGACAGCCAATTTTTCTGAATTTGAATTTGTGTCCAGATTTTGGTAATAAGACGAACTTAATTAAGACAGGCAGACAACAATTTTGCGTGGTGGTAAATTTTCTAGTACTCGGCTGATTAGCTACTTCGCTGAATATCTGCTGCCAAACTCGTAACGATGTAGCTTTACTTGAGAGCTAGTTCCATTCCAGGCTAGGTATGCTTTACCCTCGTCGACCACATCATTACATAACATCAGTTAAGCTGTGGTCAAATACATAGCATGTCAAGCATAATAAATAAAATAAAACGACTCTCAAATTTTTAACCGACTTTAAAAAAGGAGGCGGTTCTCAATTCGATTGATATTTTTTTTAAGAACTTTCAACTGGGTGAACCGATCTGAACTGGGTGAGATGTTCTCAGGATGGTAAGAAACAACGCATGCCCATAACCATTGCAGTGATACACAGAACTTTGAGTAGCAAAACACAGTCCAGGTCATTGCTGCTTTAGCGCTCATTACTTAGAGACTAGATGGATAGTCTCAACAGCCCTGTAATTTCGCTAGCTGCAGTACTCTTCAAACCGAAACACAGTAATGTTTACATATTACTGCTTAGCGGCAGAATATCTGGTATTGCGGTGGTACCTAATTTAAATTCTAAGTACATATTATTATTTGTCTCCAGTCTTCCTGAAATATGAATGCCTTATGGAAGCTTTATATTCGAAGATTATTTTGATATGGCGGTTATTCCCCGGTTATCCGTGAAGAGATATCAAGGTTTTTAAGCAATAAAATAATATTTTTGTAACAAATAATTTATGGCAGGTAATTAATCTCAAATAACTATATGATCGGAGTTATTTTTTGTATAAGTACAGTTTTTTTAGATTAAAAAGTCTATTTTTAGATTGCGCATGGAATATTTAACGTTTTAAGAAGGCCATGTACCTAGTTTTTTTTTATTCCAATTTAATTAAGGGACTTTTGTGGCATCCACATGGCAGTCCCATCGTATTTTCTACGATGTTTTTTTTCCAACTAAAATAAAATAATGTACCTGCACACAACACATATTTATACACACTCTTTGATACACACATTCAATCCCCCGCATACACACTAAATAATCAAGGTGGGTCACTTGAGGCAACACACACAACTGAAAAGCTCCCTAGCTGCTTTAGATTATGGCAGCCTGTTGTAGCTACTAACGTTTAGTCTGTTCAAATGATACTCGTAAGTCACTTAAACGCCCGTCTCTCCCTAGTTAAAAGTAGTTTTGTAGCGATGATAGCTCAGTGGTTAGCGTGGTCGGTTCGCATGCCGAAGGGCTGGGTTCAAACCCCAACAATGAGCTTGAGCTGCCGGTGAAGGAAAACATCGTGAGGAAACCATAGCGTGGTGGTAGGGTACTTTCTAGTACTCGGCTGGCTAGCTAGCCAGCCGAGTACTAGAAAGTACCCTACCACCCTCAAGTTGAAAATCTGCCGCCAAGCATCTAACGGTGTGTTCCGGCAGCCTCACTTGAGAGCCAGTTCTATTCCAGGCTAGGTGTGCTTTACCATCTTTGACCACACCGTCACTTAACATCAGGTGAGTTGTAGTCAAACAGCTAGACTGTCAGCGATAAAAAAAAAAGTAGGCATTTAGGTTTTTAAGAAAACATGAAGTAACATTTTTTTATATAAACAAAATGTTACAGTGTACGTTATTTATTTTAAATATTCGCTATTGAGAAAATTCAGGTAACAAGTACATACGAGTAGATTATTTCCGATATCGGTTTATCATTAGCGATAGCGAGTCATTGACCCGACTTTATTTACTTAGACATTCTATTTAAGAGAATATGTTTTTTTTTGTTATATTTTAATTGACACCACGTAAAGTTCAAGGAAGCTGGATGATAAAAAAATAAATATAAAAATATTTATAATAAATAATCTGATGAGTTTGCACTGGTTTTTCTTACGACAACTAACGTGAGTAACTTTTTGGTTGTGCAAATAGATACTTAATGAACAATAATAATAATTATACAATTTTATTTTTTATTCTTATAACACTATGTGGTTATAAGAATCTAATTTTAAGGGAGACGACAACGGGCCGCAAAGGCGCATTTTTTTTTTTTTTTTAATACTAATTAGGTTTGCGTTTGACGACGCCCTGCCTGATGTTAAGCAGCCTTGTAGCCAGATCAACTGTTATAGTTGTGCACTAAGAGTTGTTCACATACAAACTCTTGTATACTGATATAATTATAAATATTCCACAATTACTTGCAAAATATATAAATATAAAGGGTTCCTTAAATAATAGTATCTGTGTTTTTTTTTTTATGTAACAGTAATGAGACGAACAAGACGTTCTCCTGATGTTAAGAGATAACGCCTGTCCATGACCATTGCAGCGATACACAGAGCTTTGAGTAGTAAAACAAAGTCCAAAGCATCGCTGTCTTGGCGCTCATTACTTTGAGACTAGATGGTTAGTCTCTACAGCCCAGTAATTTCGCTAGCTGCAGTACCCTTCAAACCGGAACACAGTAATGTTTACACACTACTGCTTAGCGGCAGAATATCTGGTACTGCGATGGTACCTACCTAGACGACCTCCTGCTAAGGAAATCTACCACCAAGTAGATGTGCATGTAGTGTCGTGTTTGTTTTACAAATGGCTCATTGGTAGTATATCTGCTTTACGAGCTGTAGGGCGTGGGTTCGATTCCCAAGTATGATAAACTTTTTGTGGTATAAACAAATTTAATGTTTGTTCTGTATTTATTATAAGTGCATATCTACAAAAAAAAGTATATAACTATCTATCAGTTATCTGACTTCCATAGTACAAAGATTTGCTAATTTTTTGGGTCAGATGGCGCTAAGGGTAACTTTTTTTTAAACATTAAAGTTTACGTGGCGAAAGCGATTTTGAGTCACATTTCCTTGCGACATTTCATATGTTTAGTTCTTCAAATCTATACGCAGTATATAAATGTTTATAACTTAACAAGTAGCTACTTTTTTCTCCAAAGTTTGTACAGCGTCTCAATCATAATGTCGCAATTGAACCCCAGTAGTGTTTAGTGGCATTAGTGAGACGTTCAATAACTGTACCCGAAGAATTTTCTTTCGAAACTAACGACCCATGTAAACATTGCCCAACCTCCGTAATAGACGCGGGCTAATTTTGTCAAGACAACATAATCTCGAGTCGCCAAAGCAAACAGCTTTTGAAGTTACGCCGCCGTCCACATTTCACTTTCTTTCGACATTTGTTTTTTAAATTGTTAACTAAGTATTAGTGCTTAATCAGGTAAAGTACATACAAATATGAATGAATCTTTCCACAGTCTCGCAAACTCCACTTTTAATAATGCAGTTGTTTAAAGTTACGACGATTTCATCGACAACGAAAATATGAAGAATACCAAAATAAAGCATGTAATTTAAATTTGCGACTACTCGTGAAACGTCGCTAAATAATTAGATTCTGTGACATGCCGCATGCATGCGTAAATGGCTTAAATTTTTAAGTTGCTCTCACGCTGCCTCAGCAAATACAATATAAAAACAGAAATTGGGCGAGACAAAGTTCATCATAGACTATTTTTTATGAGACGAACAAAACGTATTCCTGATGCTAAGAGATTGACCATTACCATTACTTGATTATGACCATTGAGTTTGCTGCAGGCTATTGAACGATAAATCAAATGTTTAAATTAACAATGATTAAATTGTATGTTTTTGATAGTAATAAAATTAATTTAATTTTTATTTATACCAATTCTAAAGAATTTGAATAAATAAAAATCCAATAAAATTCCAGTTCTAAAGAATTGGAATGAATAAAGATCTCGTTTATTTACGGCAGATTCTATTTAGACGAAAAGCAAATTTTAGTTGTATTTACCTAAGACATAATGGTTTCACCAAACATAATATAACTCGTTTTCGCACCGACTTAACTTAAACCTACTTAATACAAATAGTCTTAAAATATTTAAACACACTTTCAGTCGAGGTGACAGCACGTGATTTGAACAAATACTAATTAAAATAGAATAAAACATCGTGTTATCAGCTTGCTCGTGAAGTTATGTAAATATGAATGTTTAAAAAAAACATCGTACAATTTTACTAAAAACAATGTGCTGACCTATAAAACTTGAGGCTTAGATATTATTATGTAATACATAATAGATGACACTTTTTAGCATTCAATTTTTTAGCTTGCGGATGTCGGGTCTATCGTTGCAGATACAGGAACCCGTGCAGTGTCTAGAACTTGCGACGTAAGTTGAGGTTCAAGTAAATATCATAGGACACTTTACACACAGCCATCTGACCCCAAACTAAGCAGAGCTTATGTGATGGAAGTCAGATAACTGATAGGATACATAAATATTTTTTTTTTTTGTAAATATATACTTATAATACATATAGAACACCCAGACACAGAACAGACATTTGTTTATACTATACCAATGTTTGTCCTTGGCGGGAATCGAACCCACGCCCTACAGCTTAGGCAGACGTACTGCCAATAAGCCAACAGGGCTGTCAAAAAGTGGGACCATGAAATATGTATTAACGCTAACCTTCACTGCCCTTGCTCTAATCCCAAACCAAATTAATTTATTTATTAAATACTCTTTCTTCTTCTCTTTTTCT
This sequence comes from Biston stratarius, assembly GCA_950106695.1. Classification (NCBI taxonomy): domain Eukaryota; kingdom Metazoa; phylum Arthropoda; class Insecta; order Lepidoptera; family Geometridae; genus Biston; species Biston stratarius. The sequence continues at coordinate 38,321,714 of OX467106.1, read as the reverse complement.
TTTCGACTTTATTCTCTGTGCATGTTACAGGATATTTTGGGCTATTTGACTGGCCAGTTTTCAGTTTTTTTTTTTTTTTTTTAGTTTTGCTTTAAATCAATAAACTTATTTTTGAGTAAACTTTCATTTCTTCAAGATACGCCCTCGAGACTACAAAAATACTTAGGTTTGCCACGTATTTCTAAAGACACAACATAGAATGATAGAAGAGAAAGGATTGTGAAGTTTGCCAACCCGTACTTATCTAACGAGGAAGACTTTAGCCTACTCGCATTGAGAACAGGCCTACACTCATCTATAAGACTTTTTATAAATAAAAACGGAGCTAATCTTGAATCCGGAAAAATTTAAGGCAATCGATGAGCTGGTATGTATATCTAAAATTAGGTTAACTTGTGTAGTTTCACCCTACACGTCGCGTCGCCTCTCTAAATCAGTCAATTCAGTAAATCCAATTTAAAGATGTTAATTGAAATGACATCGGTGTCAATAGCGTTCGATACCTACTTAGTTTTATTTCGGTTAATTCTTTTTATCGTCTGAGTTGAAGCGACAAATTCCTTACAACTTTCGTTTCATCTCATCCCTTCGTGTGGTTAGATTACATGGTGGCCAAGGATGCGGCGTTTTTAACATTCCGTACTCCAACTAAGATAGAATAGAATATAAGTTTATTGTACACCAAACACACGTTATAATATACGAAACTTAAGAGTTTTTTTTTGTTTTTTTTTTATGGCTGACAGGCTAGGTGCTTGACCACAACTCACCTGATGTTAAGTGACGGTGTGGTCGAAGATGGTAAAGCACACCTAGCCTGGAATGGAACTGGCTCTCAAGTGAGGCTACCGGAACACACCGTTAGATGCTTGGCGGCAGGTTTTCAACTTGAGGGTGGTAGCTAGCCAGCCGAGTACTAGAAAGTACCCTACCACTATGCTATGGTTTCCTCACGATGTTTTCCTTCACCGGCAGCTCAAGCTCATTGTTGGGGTTTGAACCCACGCCCTTACCACCATGCGAACCAACCGCGCTTACAAATGAGCTATCATCTCTACAAAAAAAAAAAACTAAACAAAAATAACATCGAATAACACATATATGATAGTATGGTATGGTATACATGTGGGTATAGTATGATGTGTATAGTTTCACCAAGTCCACGTCTGTATAACACGGTCTTTTTATAGGATGAAATTTTATAAATAAATTTATATCGGAGGACATTAATTCACGTAGCGCCATCTAGTCCCAAACTAAGTAAAGCGTATAAATGTAGTTTTTTATACCATGCTTGCTATAGCAGATTTTTATTTCTTTAGTGATAACAAAGTGGCTTTTGTTACTACATAAATGCCTGATCTACGAGTATATAGATACCAAAAATAATATGACGTCACATTGCTGTGTATAATACAAAAAGTATTTCACCCCGTATATATAGGTATATATAATAAGGTTGATAAATAAAGTTGTACGTACCAGACGATGTAAGAATCCATGCCAAAGTGGGATAACATACACCAAAATGATAAATTTACAAATATAATATTATTAGTCTTCAACTTTATTACGTAATAATATTTAATGTGTTTTAAATTCCATAATCAATAATGTAGATACTGATCAATTTTTTTTCTTATACAACGATACAAAATAATGACATGAGTTTACAACTCAAATAACTTCACGTAATAACGCCATGTGAGTCTTTACCAACAAGAAAGTATTGAATATCCGTCCTCTCATAGATTAATGTTTATCGACGTTTTATTCTTGTACTTTATTGACGTTCGGATGTCATTAACGGCTAGTACACTGCACCTGACTTGGTTTACGGGTATTGTATAAAAACAGTATGGGGTTTTTACAGTTTTTATCCTACTATCAAAATTAAGAAATTTAATTCAAATGGAAGTTCTGCTGATTTGTTGACTAAATATAATTACTCAGAAAATGTCAGTACTAATACCGATATAATACGGGAAAAAACTGGGAGAAAAAACTACGTTTTATGACGTTTAAATGGGATAAAAAGGATCCTAAAAGTCAAACATCATAAGTTATAAGAACTATGTCAAGATCTTCTTTGCGTCCAATTTTTTTTTAATGGCTAGTGGCCACTAGCCATTAAAAGTGCAAAAAAAAAAACTTATTTTTGAAAGAATTTTAAGATTGACATAATAAACTTCTTTTTCTTTATTTTTGGCATCGCACTTTGTGTTTTATGCCAGTGTCAGGTATAGTAGTAGAAGTGAGTTAGCTCGTCGCCATTGCCATTGCAACATGGCCGAAACATCGAGTAAGTATATTAAACTATATACAATAAACATAGACAAAATTAATTCAAAGTATCTATAAATATATTTAAGTATCAAATATTTCATATTTCCAAGTGTCTCATGATAATTTTAAATATGTCAAAATCATAATTATCCTTTATTGTACTTTTGACATACTTTTTTTATGGTAAGTAAGTGGCATGTCTTAAATTGTCATTTGCCCATACTGTATTATCTCAGCCGCATTATTATGCTATGTGTTTAACTGAAATATTTTTATATTTAAAAATTGAATTTATTATGTGTCCAAAGCCCGCTGTGTTGATTTGAATCGAATATTATACACCTGGGGCGACGTAATTATTCATGAAATAAAAAGAGAATTCCTTAAGTATTTACGTTTTCATTTTGTTAATAATGTTATGGGTCAATTAATACATTTTGTGTGATTTGTTTTTAGAAAGTTATTTTTTCTTACGGTTGACAGGCTAGGTGTTTGATTATAGCTTATTTTATGTTTTGTGACGATCGAAGACGGTAAACTTGCCAAGAACGGTTCTCAAGTGCGATTGCCGGAACACACCGTTAGGTGTTTGGCGGCAGTTTTTCAACTTTACGGTGGTAGTTAGCCAGCCGAGAGTTGAAAACCATGCTATGGTTGCATCACGATGTTTTCTTTTACCGGCAGTTCAAGCTCATTTTCGACCCTACATCCTTACGAACGGTCTGACTGCACCTAATATAGCTGCACTAAATACAGTTATTATTGCTTTAAATAAGTAAAAGTTTAATTTAAGTTTTAGTAGAACATAGATACTAGAGAATAGTATGCTCTGACGGATCATTCGGTTCCTTATGTTTGGGAACCTCATGATTCCAAGGCAAAGGCCGTTTACTGACTGGACTCGTGTGACTTTGACTGTAACTAAGAAATTATATTTAAATTTTGAAAACATTTGAAATTTTAAACTATGTGTATCTGTTAGACATCACAAAATACGATGCTAATAACGTATGCAATTGTGCAATTGTAAAAAATAATTATTTTTTATTAAATTAGTAATGTCGCTATAATGACAAAATCATCTACAGAACAATCACGCATATTGATTGGCTGCTTTACAGACAGCTCTTTGTTTTTAAATTTTCTTCTAAGTACATAAAATACGTTAAGCTTTAACAACAATCTGTCTTGTTGCAGCGAATCTCACCATCAGCACGCGTGGCTTCAGCCTGGACCTGCTCATCCACTCCCCCGTTCAGGACATGTATCTCTGCTTCAACCGCTCGCGACTGGTCGGCAGACGGCTGGTAAGTATATAACAAATACTTCATCAAATGGAACGCCAGCGTAGCGCGCCTAAGGCGGAGCGTCCCATACTGACTTGACTAGCATAGCAAGCAAACACATTTTTAGCAGTTTTATTTATTTTATAATTACCTGACTGTTAGATTAATAATAAACACAAAACCGCCCACTAAGTGAGGTTTTATAGATTTTTTGTTTATGGTTGACAAATTGGGTGGTTGAAGATGGTAAAGCGCACCTAGCTTGGAATGGAATTGGGTCTCGAATGATGCTGCCAGTTTACACCATTAGGTGCTTGGCAAGCGAAATTTCATGGCTTTTGAGGCGAATATCTCAAAGTACTGAGTGAGCATTAAGCAGCGGTGTGTGTTCAAATTGTGTTTTGTTGGCAAAGTTTTAAGTACCGTTGGACATGGACGTTGGTCATGAACAGGCGTCAAGAAGAAAGAAGAAGAAGAAAAAAAGAGTTTATCGTTGTTAAAAAAAAAACAAATATCGGTTATCTGTCTAGTTTTATTTACTAATTTTAGTCTAGTGACGTGTGAAATGTTCGACAAGTTATGTTATGAGTATTTCTTATGTTTGTTCCTAGACGCGGTTCCAAGCGGAGAGACAATCCAACTGTCTGTTCAAAGAGGAGTTCACCCTGGACGGCTACAACAGATACCACCTGGTGAAGAACGAAGACCGCTACATAGGGTTCAACCGACGCGGCGTGCAGCTGCGACGCGGGAAGAGCCGCCTCTCAGAGCGGTTGCACAAGTGCTTCTCCTTCATGAAGGAGGCCCACGACTTCGACATCAACAGGCACAACACCTTGCTCGCTGGAGAGCTGCCCAAGTGGCGCTCCTACCCGCAGCGTAGGCTCCGCCCCCCATCCCAGAACGCCATCAAACCACCCTGCCACGGCGTCCGCCATCACCACGGCAGGCATCAAAGGAGAAGGAACTGCGACGGCACGTAGATCCCGAACCCTACTAGCACCAAATTACGCTTTGACGCTTCGCGCGTTCTGTTGCCAGCTGTCGATGGACATTGTGCGTGGGCAGAGTATTAGTCAATCGCAGTATTATTACAGTGACGTGGACTGGATAGCGTTAGGTTAGCTCGGCCGCGGCCTCCGCCGCATCAGTGGCTGAAGCGAGAGAGCAAACATCGGAGGAAAGGGGCCCGAGACGTCCGGAGCTGTGAAATTCCTTAAGGTCGTGCAACATCGTGGCGTTTGCTCTTTACCAGTCGGACTCGTGCGTGAAAAGGAAAAAAAGGTTTCTGTGGAAAGAGCAAATAGTAGTCTTGTCGGTCACGAGTCTTCCCAAAGACCACCGCCGACCCGGGCGGCCCGCGGCGTCTCCGAGCTTCGAGCGGCACCAACTCGTCGGTAGACAACTGTCAGTTCGTTCGATGGCTCCAGCTGGCTTGCCATAACTGTAGCAAAAAAGCCTTTACGTCAATTCTCAGTGTGTTATTATTTAAAACGCTTTATTGTTAAGTACGGATATCTGCTTGTAAATATAATAAAACGATTATGTTCACTTATTTATCGAAAAAAAATCTTAATCCAGTATATAAACGTAGGTGTTAGATGTAAAGTTGTATTAAAATGTTTTGTATTTAATTACTTATGGGTATTTAATCGATCCGACCGAACGCTCTCTCGTGATTAGTCGCACTAGACGTGTCCTAGCACTTTACTAACACCATGTACTGAACAACTTCCTTACTAATTCATTTTGAACGTTTCTGTGAATTTGTTTGTATGATTTTGAGCGCTTTGTAAATATTGTTTTAAGGTTGTACGAGAGTGTTAGGTTTTTCTGAATCTCTTTATGTCGAAATGTTTCTTCTCGATACCTTGTGATGCTTAAATATTTCAAGAAATTTCACGTAGAGGCATCGACTGTTGGTTTAATTTAAAGCATTTAACATATTAATATTCTGTTGGTAAATTATTGTGTTCTTTTGCATACCTTGTCAGTACATACTTAATAGAGATATATAATTTAATAAGATCTGTGCCATAGATGGTGGCAGTGTATAACTACATTGTTTCCCAGTATAACTATAGTGTGTTACTTTATGTCTGTAAACTTGAAGTAGAAAATATTTAACTTAGAAAAAATACGCAAACTTGAATGAAAATATATTTATCATTCCCAAGCTGAAACTCAATAAAAAAAAACTATATTTATAAGATTCACAGGAGATACGTAAATGTTTTTAATTTTATTTTTTCGGAACTTGAAAATGGTAAATATGTTTTTTTTTTTTGTAGAAAATAGTTATGTTGTATTCTTATTGATTCACGCCCAGTGTTTATTCCATTTGAAACAACGCATGGCTTAGTCAGATTTAAATATAATAAGAAATTTATATATGAAAACATGCTTGATCTAATTTACGCATGTACCATCAAAGAAGTTTCAATAAATTTATAAAACTAAAAGATTTTAAAAAAAGTGCATAGATTTTCTTTTTACAAATTAGAATCGTCAAGTCATCGTTGCAATTCAAAAAAACTTAAGATGTTTTACATTCCTCCATATTCCATAGAATAGTATAATATAAAATGTAAAAGACATGAAAACATTCCAAACAGTAATGTAAAAATAGTTAACAAAATATGCGCTTATTGTATTTGTTATTGACACCATATTACTGTATGTATAACTGTAAAAATGTATAACAAGATATTTGGAAATGTCACAGCTTTAATTGAGTGTCCTTCCTATGACTATGTCAGTAAGGTAAAATGGTTAATGAATTTATGGCATTTCCAAATTTCTGATTATAAAAATTGAGCTGTACCGTGTCGTTATTATAGTTATTACAATGCTGAGAACGAAATAATTGCTAAGAAAAATTACGAAATTAAATCATATTATTTAACTTGCAGTTATGTTTTTATTACTTGGTTATTTGACGCAAATTTCCTAGATTCTAGCAAAAAATCATAGCTATTAGATTTATTAGTGGATTAATTTCACTTGGTGGCGGTTCGCCTTAGCAGGAGGTCGTCTAGGTACCTACCATCGCAGTGCCAGATATTCTCCCGCCAAGCAGTAGTGTGAACATTACTGTGTTCCGGTTTGAAGGGTACTGCAGCTAAAGAAATTATAGAGCAGTTGAGACTAACCATCGTAAGTCTCAAAGTAATGAGCGCCAAAGTGAAGATGCCCTGGACTTTATTTTGTTACTCAAAATTCTGTGTATCGCTGCAATGGTCATGGACAGGCGTCATCTCTTACCATCAGGAGAGCGGCTCGCATGTTTCAATGCTTTCAAATAAAAAAAAAAATGTAAGTAATAAATAATAGATTTGTTTTTATTTACAAATCAATATACCTACCAATATACAAATATTACTTCAACGGTCAACCTCACAGATTACAAAAAATATAGACAAATATGCTGTGTAGCAATAAATAAAATCTTTTCAGGCTTACGTCACATGAAAAAAAAACTAATAATGCATGCACACATATACGTGTAGTTCCTGTAAGACATAGTATTTAAAAGAAGAATACAATCTTAACATCTAAGACACCTTAAATGTAAGTAAAACAGTATTAGTACAAAGTATAGAATAAAGTATGTATTAAATGTTGTAAAATAAGGCCAATTTTTAAGGCTTTTGTTGACATAACTAACTGCAAAGATTTTAGTAAGTTAAGATCTATCAATAATAATAATACTCTATTTGACAAACCAAGAAAAAAATTACATTACATTAAGGGAGTGTTAGCATCCGAACAAGAAAGTCTGAATCTCGGGAACTAACTCTTTCCTGCGGTTGGTACCTTATATACCTGTTCCAATAAAAATTACAGTAATTGCAGGTACTACCCACGAACAATTAATTTTTTTAAATTAGTTATCATTATATACGTGGTACAATTGTAGGGCCAAGAAGTCTTCACTGATTATATATCTACGCAACATTCTACCTGTCCACTTTCCTAATCTGTGATCAACCTACAAATACCTACTCTTAGGCCATGTCCTAACTAACCTACCAATAAGGTTTTAAGAACCATTGCCCCTCAATGTTGTTCTTCACCTTCCATTGCTTCTATTGTAACAAATACACAGATAAAGCAAACACAGAGGTTTATAAAAAATAAATAAATTCCAAAGATGTTATTGAAAAATCCTGTTTCGGATATCTACCTGTTACATTCATATAATCATGTTTGTTCGAAGTAGCCGGTCGGGTGCGGCCACAAAAAAGGCGAGATTTCCACTAAACTGGCCGGAAGAGGGTGTTTGCGGGTAAAACGTAACATTTAGAACAAATAGGGTAAGCTGGGGCTAACTGGTCGTCGCCTCGCGGGCGCGCGCTGTATACTGTCTGCTGCGATTAGCGCCTTTCGTGTAGAGTATAGCAGGGACAGAGAATAAAGTAATGATTTGTTAACTTATTTGAATTATTTTAGTTTTACATAATCTGTAGTAATTTGATCGTAATTTATTGATAATTTTGTACTTGAATAAGGAAGTGGGGTTAGTATGATGCATGGTGTACAAAAATATGACAAAACATCTACACAGAATAGACCGTAAAAAGTACTACACTCAAAATCATACAATTGACAGCCCTCTTGGATCAATGGTAGTATGTCTGCCTTAAAAAATTTAGGGCGAGGGTTCAATGCTCGTCAAGATAAACAATCGTTTGTTCTGCGTCTGGGTGTTCTTATAAGTATGTATTTACGAATAAAAGTACCTTTTTATGTATTCTATCAGTTATCTGACTTCCATCACAGCTCACAGCTCTGCATAGTTTGCGGTCAGATGACGCTGTGAGTAAAAAAAAACCCAAATAAATATTATAGAAGCCTACCTAAATTATCACATTTTACAAATACATAATAACATTAAAGATAAACCCGTATAATTTATCATACTATTTACCAGGTGACAGGCTAAGTATTTGATCACAGCTCACATGATATTAAGTGATGGTGTGGTTGAAGATGGGGAACGCACCTAGGACGCACAAACGCACGTGGAATGTGAACTAGTACTTAGGTGAGGCTGCCGGAACACGCAGTTAGGTACTTGGCGGCAGATTTTCAACTTGAAGGTGTTAGCTAAACAGTCGAATACTAGAAAGTGCCTTAAGACCACGCTATGGTTTTCTTACGGTGTTTTCTTTCACCAGCAAGTCATTTTTGAAATGTGAACACTGGAGGGTTTCAGCATGTGATCCAACTACGCTAACCAATGAGCTATCCTTGCAATACTATTTGTAATTTAATAAACAATCTTGATATTTGGCAACACTTTGGGAAGGTGTCAATGATTAGTACATACGAAATTATGGGAAGATCGCAGGTGAAGTCGTGAAACGCAGTTCTTTATAATTACTATTAATTCTATTTGATTGTTGATCTTCTTTGCAGAAGGTCGTCTCGGTAGGTACCAGATATTCTACTGCGAAGCAGTAATGTAAGCATTATTGTATTCCAGTTTGAAGCATACTCTGCAGCTAGCAAAATTACAGGGTTGTTGAGACTAACCATCGAAGGTGTCAAAGTAATGAGCGCCAAAGCAGCGATACCCTTGACTTTGTTTTGCTACTCATTGTTCTGCGTATCGCTGCAATGCTCATGAACAGGCATTATCTCTTACCATCAGGAGAGCGGCCAGTCCTGCTCATTATCTTTACATAAAAAAATCAATAAAACTTCAATGGAAAATTTATTTACTGCGTATAGTATACTGCGGAGTTGTGACGTAAGAGAGAATGCAAAAATCTGCCTATTAGAAAATCGCTATCTATACATACATATATACATCTCCAGTCACTTCAAACAGCGTTTTTACCAAACAAATGAAAACATGCAACTTGAGTGTGTTTAATTTGAATGTTTGTGGATAATAGCTCAAGTATAGGTGTGCCACTACAGCCGTGTTCACAATTGCAAGGCATAGCGCCGGTCTGACAAAATTCGGTACACAGATGTGTTTGTATAACTAACTGGAGAGGTTTTCAAATAATATGTGGCTAGAAAAATAATCAACATCCTTTACATGATCAGCGTGATCTGTTTTATTGATTTGGCAAATAAATTGCGGACATTACTAGATGGAGTCGTGCGCCTTGACTCCATTTTTTATTGGTTCTTAAATCCACGTTTGTAATATGTATTTCAGTAGTAACATCCTATCTAGTCAAAATAACATCTTCGAGAAGCGTCAATACAAATGGGTAGTGTGTATATGTTCTAGCCTGGATAGATATTATTTATGAGTGGGAACAAGGTGAATATTGTTAAGCATTTTTTATCGGAGCAATTTAAAGTCTACCTCTGATCATTATACATATATTACTAGCTTACGCCTACGACTTCGTCCCCGTTAACTTTTGAAGGTTTAGAGAGAAATTAAACATGTGTAAGTAACAAAAAAAACCGGCCAAGTGCGAGTCGGACTCGCGCATGTAGGGTTCCGTACCATTATATATGAAAAAGGCAAAAAAATAGCGTTTGTTGTATGGGAGCCCCCATTAAATTTTTTTATTTTGTTTTTAGTATTTGTTGTTATACCGGCAACAGAAATACATAATTTGTGAAAATGTCTTGCTATCGCGGTTCTTGGGTTACAGCCTGGTGACAGACAGACATCGAATTCTTAGTAATAGGGTCCCGTTTTTACCCTTTGGGTACGGAACCCTAAAAAGCAACAGTCATGAAAATACCTAGCCTGTAACCAGCCAAAAAATCTTAAAAAGTGAGAAACCAGCTACAATAGATTGAAAATAATTTTTTTGATCAATTATTCTTTAAAGCATTTAGATAATAATATTTTTCTATATAAGTGATATAGCTCACAAAGGTAGTAGATAACTATATTTTGACGTCATTCTATTTCATATATAATAAGTTACGAGTGCTAAACATATAATTTCAACAATGTATTCAATTTTATGATTATAAGTAAATGAATCTTCATGTACGTCAATATAATTATGAGTAAGGTAAATGGTCAAATTCCTAGAATATCACATGGCAGTGACGTAACAATCCTTTGTCGCCCATGTGCTACAATTTGTCAATATTGTTTGTGATTTGACACGCTCTTGTCAGCATATTGTAAAATAATATTTCTCTACTTTGTTATCGATAGTTATGTTTGATGACTATTGCATATTAGATAAAGCACCATAGTGACTGACATTCTGAGCTGTAGGGCGTGGGTTTGATTCCCACCAAGGACAAATGTTTGTTTGGTATAAATACATTTTTATTCTGTGTCTGGGTGTTCTGTATGTATTATAAGTATGTATTTAAAAAAAGTATTTATGTATTCTATCAGTTAACTGACTTCCATCACACAAGCTCTGCTTAGTTTGGGGTCAGATGGCGCTGTGTGTAATGTGTCCTACAATATTTATTTTTATTTTTATTCTTTCACAAACTGATCACATTAATATTTTAAATACGAAAGTTTGTCTTTTTTAAGTAAGTATAGATGTATGTTATTTCTTCACGTTGCATTTTAACGTCTCAACCGATTTTAATGAAATTTGGAATACAGATAGCTTATACCCCGGATACATAGGTTACAAATAAATATATCGTATACATTTCACACAGCCTCAAACTAAGCAAGCTTGTACTATGGGAATCAGACAACTGATAGAATACCTAAGTACTTCTTTTCTGTAAATACATACTTATAAAACATAGACACACTGACACAGATCAAACATCTATCGTCATATAAATGTTTGTCCTGGTCGAAATCGAACCCACGCCCGAAGGAGAGTAGCACTAAGCCAAAAGGAGTGATCTCCTTGCACTCATCAATGTGAACAACTTTTACTAGTCAAACCAGAAATCGCGAAAAAATATGTTCTATACATTTTGTCTTGAGTGATTGGTATCTTTGGAACAACTAAGCAAATTTTTTTTCCCTATTTAAGGGCCTGTTCCTTAGTAAAACGTGTTCACAATACAATGAACTTCATTTAACTTAGTACTATAGTTAGTATTTTGAGTGTCTTTTCTTTATCAGAAAATTTATTGTGTTTTGTTTTTTAGTAGGTTAATTGTTGTAGTTAATCTTCAAAGTTCTTATTAGAAACTTGTATAGCCGTGCGGGTGCCAGGTCCATAGATCATCTTCGCTTAACATGAGGCGAGATGGCCATCAAACGCAAGCCTATCCAATATTTAAAAAAAAACGTGTTGTAGGGATGCGAACGCTTGCGACTCAAGTGCAGATTTAAACTTCATATACGCTCTATAATTATCACATCACTGGCCTTGTTCTGGCTAGAAAAAAGTTATATGATCCTAAGAACGCTACTGCCGCTTCGCTTCCGGCTTTCTTGTTTCCTGAGATATATAATCTGGATCGTTTCAAGGTCAGAGTAAAGCTTCTAAATCTGGGTGCCTTATCTTCGACCACATCATCGCTTACAATCAGGCGAGTTGGTGGTCAAACGCAGACTTATCCGTATTAAAATGAAAATAAAAACTTTAGATACTCTTTCCATCAGTTAATGTTGTATTGTACATTAAAATAATCGCAATGTTTCTATTATTTTTATTATCTATGACGATTGTCGGAGTATTAAAGAAATTTAAAAAACAGAATCATTTCCTGTGTCTAACTTTTATCAGTAAGGTAATAATTACGCAACAAGACGATTTTTGTGTCACTTTAAGTGATGCTAGGTGTTGTACATCCTGAATAAAGAAAAGTATTTTAAAATCACATGCTATAACAATCGTGAAACTTAGTCTGGATATGTGCGCGTTACTTTCCTCTCCCGGATTCCAATAAGTTTGATATAAAATACTGTATAGATTAACTTAATATAATCATAATCATCATCAGACTTCCATAAAAACCGGTTGGAAGCGGTTGGCTCGCATCCAGCGCGTTCCTGCGGTCTTTATTATATCGTCTGTCCACCTTATGGGTAGACATCCTACGCTGCACTTTTCGATTCGTGTTAATTAATATTACAGCCCCAGCAACCATCAGTTCTGCAAAAAACGAAAAAAATACTTTGGAGTAAACCAAAACCGCGGGAAGCTACCTGTCTATGTAAAGCCCACATAAAGACTCTCCCAGACAGACGCGGTATAATACAGCGTTTCAATCCTTGCTAAAATTGCCACGGTCTGTGGTAACGTGGGCTGCAATACTCAAGCCTGCTCTACATACGGTCTATGGAAGGCTGCGCAAGTGTAAAGCAGGCTTAAAAAACGTTACATACCGACAGTCTCTGTTTGTTAACTACTCTATACGGCACCGAAGAAACGGATCTTGAGCAGTTGGTCTTTATTATGCGTCCTAACATTTCTAATGTATGGATCAAAAATTTGAAGATACTAACATTATTTTATGTGTACTAAATTCTTAGAATTAGTCATTCTGAATTGAACCAGGTGCATTTTTTAAAAATAAGAATTCTAAATATGAAAATAAATTATAATATTAAAAGTATGTATTGCTAGATGTTACCCACAAATTCGTCCGCGTGAAATTTAACAAAAAGATTGTTCAGTTTACAGTATAAAAAGTATTTTATATGTTAATTCACACCTTAAACTATATGTGTGCCAAATTTAATCCAAACCCGTTCAGCCGTTTTTGCGTGAATGAGTGACAAACATCCTTACAAACTTTCACATTTATAGTATTAGTAGGATGTGTATTAACTCACACACATACACACGTTAAACCTATAACACCCCACTATGCGTCGAGTAGGAACATCCTGCAAAATTAGGCTAGAAAACAATTTAATAAAAAACCCGCTTCGACATTTTATATTCAATACAAAATCAGTCAACCCCTTGATGGAAATATGGAATTTATTTGATACACTCCAGAGTTCAAAAAATTTTAACAAAAAAAAAAACCGACTTCATTTGGTTTTCTCATGGATGCCATTGTCAGAACTGGAAATGGGACGGAAAGCACCAGCTTTCAAATAAAAAAGAATCAACAAAATCGGTTCACCCAGTCGAAAGTTATGAGGTAAGGTAACAAACAAACATAAAACAGTCGAATTGAGTACCTCCTCCTTTTTTGAACACATTTTCTATCAACGAATTCTATATTCCTAGTATATATACAATATATTACATGAGTGCTATCAACTTCTCAAGTACACAGCTTCCTTGCTACCTGCATTCTGGCGGCGTGATTGAAACGAAAAAAGCTATATTAGAAAAACAAATTTTAATCAAACCTCATGATGGCCAGTTGAGGGTACTCGGTAATTTTTTAACCAAACATTTGCACCAGAGCCGGTTATAACCAGTACCAACTGGTTAAATTTTAAAGAACGGCTCGTATTTTTACTTCTCGTTAAAACGTAAAGTGCTTTTTGAATGCGAAGATGCAGTGTCGAATACTAAAGTATGGAAGAACTAGAATATCAAAGACTAAGAAGAATAGGGAAATGTATTAGAGATTTTGAAAGACGTTTTGTTTTTGCAACCGGTTTGCTTGATTGCCACCTAAGGCATAATTTGTTTTTTTTTTTATTGTTTGTTTGTATCAAGCGTCTTGACTCTACGTTTCTCATCCGTACGGCCAAGGAATGTAGCAAGCTACCGACTTGTTTCTGCTTTTTGTTTTCAATTTCAGAGTAATAGCGATCTTCCAAGTCTACGTGTTTTATCAGCGAATTAAAATACATCATCTGCGAACATTTCAATTGTCTAACTATCACGGTTCATAAGATACAGCCGTACAGACGGACAGACAGCGGAGTCTTAGTAATAGGGCCCCGTTTTATCCTTTGGGTACGGAACCCTAAAAAAGGAAACTGTATAGGAAAACGTGAGGAAACCGTAACATGGCGGTAGAGTACTTTCTAGTACTCGACTGGCTAACTACCACCCTCAAGTTTAAAATCTGCCGCCAAGCATTTAACAGTATGTTCCGGCAGCCTCACCTGAGACTAAGTACCATTCCAGGCTAGGTGTTACCATCTTCGACCACACCGTCACTTAACATCAGACGAGATGTGACATAGTGTGACAAACATTAAAAAAATCGTTCTATCAATTAATCAACTTATTTTTTTTTTAAGCTGTTCGCGATTTTCTCAAAAACTTTTAAATCGATTCTGTTTATTATTTCACTATCGTAAACTTTCACAACATTTTTAAGTATAGTACCATCGTCGTATCATTTGTGTGAAAAGTAGATATAAATGTTACAATTTCACCGAATTCAATGCAAGTTTATGCAGTACTTCGTTGATTAAAATATAAATTTATAACAAAAAGGTACGAGAGTTAACACTATACAATATTTTTTGGATGGGAAAACAGTAACTTAGTTCAATATTCGCTGTTGTAAAATAACGGACAAAAGTCTATGAAAGCTCATAGACAAATACGTACCCTAGTGATCGTCGGTGGATTATGACCCGACTACAAGTAAGGTGGAGTGCTTCGCAAACAATCCGCGTGCGAAGTGCTTACTGTCGGTCGTCGGGGTAAATGTATCGCGGAATCTGGAGCTCAATATTTGAATGACTTTTCGCATGAATTATCGTATATATTGAGTTTTAGAGGGAACGCAGAAAAAAGTATGGATATTTTTTTTCTAGTATAAAAATATTCAAATCATTTTTTTAATGTTGGTTAAGCTAAGAGTTTGACCACAGCTCGCGTGATGTTAAGTGACGGTGTAGTCAGATAAAGCACACGTAGCCTGGAATGGAACTGGCTCTTAAGAGGCTGCCGGAACACACCCTTAGGTGCTTGGGACTGATTTTCAATTTGAGGGTGGCAGCTAGCCGAGTACAATAAATTATAATCTTATTCATAAAAAGCTCAAGTTACGTGCTTGAGTGTGGACGAATGGCATAATATGGTAAACTATGACTTTTCGTGTTGCTTCCAAAAGTCTGTAGAAGCAGTAATTAAAAGCACCACAACTTTAACTAGGACATGATCGGTTGGTAAGATGACTTAACTTTGACTTAATTCGTGTGACTTTGACTACGACTTAGACTTTAATAAACTTGATTTTTATTAAGATATCCGAAAACATCAAGCATGTGACACTGGCAAATTTACAAAGTGTGACACCAAAACAAAGAAGTCCGACTTTTGTGCCAATATTTTTTTTTTTGTTTGGCATCGGACTTTTTGTAATTGATAGTGTTAAGTAAGTTAATAAAAGAAAACAAGTGAAATAGTTCTAAAACACAAAAAATATTAAAATTAAGACTGACTGTGCTCTAGTATGATACTATAAACATTACTAGAAGTTTAGATGGAGATTTGAAAGCATCACAAAAAAATGTTTCAAAAAACTTTGGTTTCATATTTCCACGATTGGATACATAGTTTAATAAAATGAGGAAAAATCAGTTCCGAAGTAAGAAATACCATCGAGTGTACTTGGACTAAGCTCATCTAGCTGACCAGTAGATCAAGTATCACGAGATTGGATGAAATATGTTTTAACCCATATAAACCTACTATAGTACGGATATAACCTGGAGTCCTTGAGAAGAATGATGATATTTGAGCTAGTTGTACTTGCTGACCAACATTTACACTTAAAATATTTAGGAAAGCGCCTGCGAACAATCGCAAGTTAACTGCATCACAAGCAATGTGAACCAAATACCAGTTTGAAGCGGCCTCTCCAAATACCCGCCATTCAACCCTTCTATTCGGGCTTGACAAAAATACTCCGCTTTGTCAATATTGGGCGTCCAGTTTCCCCCGAATAGCGCATATTACAGGCGGTAGCGGTGCGTTAATTTATTGACAGAGAAAAATGATTCTGTTATTTAACTTCAACGTGTGTAGCAAACAGCGCCCTCTAGCACCAAACTAAGTGGCGATAAAAATAATTAATCTGTAATCATTCTCACCACCGGCGGGGCGGTGGTTTCTGGATATTTTCAGTATTTTCGCGGGGGCGAATATTAACTGCGGGTGCGGGGAAAAACGGAGAGAAGCTGAAGGGTTCGTGTTCCTTGTGAGAAATTATGTAGAATGTATCAATCCAGCGTCCAGAGGTCGGTGTGGGCGCAAGGGCGGCGCAGCCAGCGCAGCGTGTATGGGTCCACGATTCGTCATAAATTATAGGCACAGTCACTTCGTGAACCGCAGTTTCACTCGCGAGTGTTTTAGAGTCCCTTTTTAGAAGGTCTCGCGAATGGTTGACGTCAATGTATATTTTATTTAGAAGCGCCGTGCGGCGTTGTTGCTGCGGTGGTTGGACACGTGGAAGAACTAACGTTAGCGAGGTTGTGTCTCGCTAACTGGCGACGCGTGGCGCCACACTCGCATTTACCAAGCGTGAATTGATATGTTTATAATCTAACATAACACAAAAAAGAACCCCTATCAATGATTGTACAATGGAAACCGAATAACTCATATAATATTTATATATGTATTTATTTTTTAAAGGTGGTGCCGGCGTAAGAATAGTACCCCACCCTCTCTACCCGAGGTTGCCTATGGCTGATGATGATGATTTATTTTTTATGCATTTATACTTATCTCATACTTACATACATTGAGAACACTCAAACACAGGACAAACATCTTGTTCGAAACATAAATATTTGTCCTAAGTGGGAATCGAACCTGCATACTCGTACCTATCATACTGATTTATTAATAAGCAATGGTTATAAGTCATAAACCTTAAACAAATATAATACAAAAATTTAAAAAGTAAAATAGTAAATTAAATTGAAAAATTGATAACTATAGAATTTCAAATAAATTAAGCGAAGATGCGGTCTTGGATGGAGCACGCTTACTTAGAAGAAACCGATTCATTTGCGAGTTGAAGGTACCGAGTTTGTTTATATCGGGGAACACTCACTGGGGCAGCAAATTCCAAATTTCAATCGGCAAATTTTTGCTTAGCTTTTCTCACGATGAAGGTAGATTCTACAATTTTAGTAAGAATTTTAGGAACACTTACCATGAAGCGATGTCGCTTTTTAGAGCTTCTGGCTGTCCGATATTAAAATCGGCTGGGTGGATTAGGTTATGCAGATCTAAAGCACATTCTCCAAAGTGTACCCAGTATAAAACCGGTGGAAAAGCAACTTAGCGTCAATGTTCAATGTATTGGGGCCTTTTCCGAACAAGCGCATCATAAAAACAATCAAAGTAAATGTGCCATTTAGTCAAAATGGCAGCATGTCATGCGCTATATGTGTGATATGGAAGCAGGAGCCACGATTGTTATCACGTACGTCGATTATCACATAGATTATTTATAAATAAATTGCACATAAAGATTGTCTAAAAAGAGTTGTCAAGGAATTTAACTGCCATTTTATCAATGAAAAAACATGTCAACAGCAAATGGGTTTAAGTGATAAAATATTAATCATATTAATGTATTTTTGGCTACACGAAATATTCATATTTCATCGTGACTCGACACGCAAAGGGCATAAAGATATTTGATGGAACACTAGAAAAGTGATCCTGAATTTGCCATGTCGATACAGTAAATGCCTTGAGTAGTAACCATGATTTATCAAGTTCACCATACCTACTATATTATCACAATCATTACTACATACACAAACGAACGCACACGGTTTAAAAGCAGAAAAAAAAGATCTCTGTAAAATTTATGAGTCGAACAAAATGCTTTCCCGATAGGAAATTATATTCATGATTATTGCAATGGTGCCCTACAAAACAAAGTCCATGATATCGCTGCTTTGACGAATAGTAATTTTGTTAGCTGCACCGTACATATCGAAATACTGTAATGTGACTACTGTGTTGTGGTAGAAAATCTTAAACTTCGGTAATTTTTCGTCTTTGGCATTTTAATTAAGTTAAAATGCCTACTTAGAAGATCTACTGCCTAGTAAAAGTATCTCAAGCATCCCATATTCGACATACATTTACAGCACGTTGAATGTCAATGAAATATACATACATTATGTTATTGAAGTTTTTGGAAACACTGTGACTCTTATTATGTCGCATTATTGTATATGATACTTTATTTATCGCTGAATAGACAGTCCCGGCGACTGGACCACCGGGATAGCATATTCTTCGTATAAGCTTGTGTAATAGTTATTAAGTATTAGTATTAAAGCCTCCAAAACGGCAACATGTGTTTTAATTTAAAAATATTAAAAAAAAATGTATTTAAGTGCTCCCAAAATTTAACTACCTATTGATCAGGTATCCATCCTACCTGATAAGGGGATACCTGACTGGAGGATACTTGACAGTGATTTTTTAAATTAAAAACAAAATGTCTGCGTCTGTGACTTGGACTAGAGACAGTATAGGTACTTAATATGTCGAGTTCTCGTCCTTTTAACGCCACTTTCGTGTTTGAACATTCGGGTATTACAAGTCCATTAGTTCACTTGCGGATGTCTTTTGGTTTTTTTGATCCTCGAAGAATTTTTATGATTTTCAGTCATACAACTTAATGTTGAGAAAATATTTTAGTTCGAACTTTCTTATATATCATCAGCCATAGAACGACCACTGCTGGACATAGGCCTCCTCCTGGGGGGGTTTTGCCAATACTCGCCACGCTTGGCATCGGGTTGGTGAGCGCAGTTAAGTGTTATTGTTCAAGGAAGACGCTGCTGCCCATCTTCCGGATTACATCCCTTAGCCGACTCTTAGTGCAACCACGGGTAGAGAGGGTGGGGTACAACTCTTACACCGGTACTACGACGTTCGAACTTTCTTACTGAACATTATAGGTAAAGTCAAACAATATATTATCAGGCGAACACTATTTTTGGGTACTTTTTAAACAAAAAAAAAAGAACCTAAATTATTTTGAGTTAATGGCCTTAAAACTCAATGGCCTGCCTTTATGCATGGCAGATGGCACCAGCAGCAATTCCAGAGGAACACACCGGTTCCCTCTTAGCACGTTCTCTTTTTTACTGATACAATAGCACCGCGCCATTGTTTTCCCTGGTCTCACTTGAATGGGAGGTCAGATCTCCAAATATACCACCTTTTATAATCGTCCCATCAAAGGTCCCCTTTTAATCCATTTTTGGGATAGGCAGAGGATAACTAAGCTGTATTCTAAGTCTCCGGTTTCAGGGTTAGTGGTCAAGCACCTACCTGTTAACTTTAAAAATGTGTAGCCCTCGTCATAGTTAGATGTGACGCCTACTCACGACGAAATGATACACAAAACTTTGAGTAACAAAACAAAGTCTAAGTTTCTGCATTGAAGCTCAGTTTCATTCGTTTAAATTGAAAAAAAGTTTATGGAATGTCTTCTATACTTACAATTATCCCAAAATCTAAGAATAACAATCAGCTTAAAATACATACAGCTCATTTTTGTATGTTCCACATTAATTAGTTACTTCAAATTTGGCATCAGTTTATTGACGTACTAACAGCGCGCCGCGGTGTAACCCGCAAAAAAATCGATATAAAAAATAGCCTATGTCTTAATTCAGGGTATCAGCTACATCCATACCAAATTTAATCAAAATCGGTCCAGTCGTTTGAGCGTGAAGAACTACCAAACATACATACACACTTATACAATGACAAACTTTCGCCTTTTATAATACTAGTGTGATAAAGCTTATGATATCCAAACCGTCAATTTAAATAATAGGTTTGCCGTCACGTCCTCGAAGATCTAGCGCCAGTCCCATTGACGTCCTTCTTTTTTTATTTATCTATACCCATTACGTTTTCTGACAAAAGACGTGGAGTGTTTGGTCGACGGGACTTGGAGAACAAATGTAGCGGGCAAATAGATGGCTTTCCCACGGCGAGACTGCTTTGTGTGGACAATCAGGAATTCTGGACATTACGCTCGTGTTGTTTGATCGTATGATGTTAGTGATGCAATTTTGAAAGTAGGTACTACCTTATTATAATGAAGAGTTCTCTACTGTTTTTAGTTAGTTTAGCTTAGTATCAAAAAACACGTTTTATTTACTGGTAGTTTTGAACCAATTTATATTTTTACATGATTGACAAGTTTGGTGTTAGACCACAGTTCGACTCATGTGAAGTGACGGGGTGATCGAATGTGTATATGTTTCCACACTAGACAGCCGGGAATGGGACCATGACCGAACCTGACTCTAATTCAGTGCTTTTTGTGACTTAGACTGTGTCTTAGCCAGAAGTGTTTCACTTGAAAATATAGAAATACTTTGGCAAAATGCATAAAATGCGATGTCAAAACAAAGAAAAAAGTATAACGTGGTACCATACCATAGTCTGGTGGTACTTTATAATACTCGACTGGCTAGCTACCATCATCAAGTAAAAAATCTGTCGCCAAGCACCTAGCGGTGTGTTCCGGTAGCCTCACTTGACAGCCTTTTCCATCCCAGACTAGGTATGGTAGGTGTTCGACCACACCATCACTTAACATCAGTTGAGCTGTGGTTCTTGTGAGTGGTGAGCTTCTCGATAAGCTCAAAGTCGCACAACGAGCTATGGAGAGGGCTATGCTCGGAGTTTCCCTACGAGATCGAATCAGAAATGAGGAGATCCGTAGACGAACTAAAGAAGCCGACATAGCCCAGCGGATTAGCAAGTTGAAGTGGCAGTGGGCAGGGCACACAGCACGCAGAACTGATGGTCGATGGAGCTGTAAAGTTCTGGAGTCGAGACTACGGACCGGCAAGGGCAGCGTAGGACGTCCACCCACAAGGTGGACAGACGACCTCATAAAGGCCGCAGGAACGCGCTGGATGCGAGCCGCTTCCAACCGGTCTTTATGGAAGTCAATGGGGAAGGCCTATGTCCAGCAGTAGACGTCTTACGGGTGAGATGATGATGATGATGATGATGAGCTGTGGTCAACCTTTAAAAAAACCACCGCAACGGAATTCCACCGGCTACTTCAACACAATCAAAACAAAATCTCTAAACAGATATATTTAAAAGTAAATCGTTCATCCGATAATATACTAATGAGTGCTAGTTGAAAACAAACTTATCTTGATGAGACAGTTGAGTCGAACGCACACCATTAATAATCTCATATAAATAATAACATCATTACTTTAAAGTCAGACCACCCAAAATCATCACCTTTACAATATGTACGTTATACTATATGATCGTAAACTATGGAGATAAGGGGAAATTAAAGAAAATGAGAGACGAAAATTAAGAGAATTGCCGCTTGGTAGACGTAATTGTATGTCTCTCCGTCCGCAATTTGCATACCGTATGAGGCGTTAATGGATGTAAGATACGATTTTTTAAAACTGAATATTCTGTGCATAAACATGCGCAATAGTTATTAACATAGATAACAGCCGAAGAGAAAAATTAGACTTTCCGTTTGAATCCAGTTTTAAGGCAGAAACACACTGGAGCGTGTTTTGCACAGTGTAGATATCGCAAACAATGAAAATGCTTGTGTAATATCGTTATTAAACCTTTATATTATTCTTCATCATCATCCACAGCCTTCATATCCTACTGCTGGGTATAGGCCTCTCTCTTGTTATGCCATCTGCCTCGGTCCTGTACCAATCTGGTCCAGGTTCGACTCGCGACGGTGACAATATTTTCGACCCATCTTGCGACTGGACGACCAACGTTTATATTATTTTTATGTAAAAGTAATAAGACTGATGGTAAGAGATAATGCATGGCCATGACCATTGTATCGACAAAACTTTGAGTAGCTATGAGCATGACTTTACTATGATCTTTAAAACATTTTTCTAGTGTCTTAGATTTCAATTTCTGTTGAGCAAAAGGAGAAAATGCGAGCTTAAAAAAAAAATTGCGACTTTTTTAAAGATTGTGAGGCTAGATGTTTGACCACAGCTTACCTGATGTTAAGTGATGGTGTGGTCGAAGATGGTAAACACACCTAGCCAGGAATAGAACTGGCTCTCAAGTGAGGCTGCCGGAACACGCATGCTTGGCGGTAGATTTTCAACTTGCTAGCCAGCCAAGTACTACAAAAGCAACTTATCGCCATGCTATGATTTTTGGTTTTCAGATTTTTTCTATTAAGTCAATTTAGTTACGTTATTGTATTATTTAGTTTATATTTAATATACTAGACCGCCGATTCGAGTATCTTCGAGGTTCGTATCTTCAAATTTAAAAACTCTAAAACAAATACTTAATCAGTCAAACATTTAAGGAATTAAGAATTAATGTCATACACGCTTGTGGATAAAAATCCGCAAGTACCTATGTATGACAAAGACGGGAGCTGCAATCCAAAAAGCTAGTTTCACGAAGGAAATTTAACAATTTTGTATCCATAAGTATCTATTGTAAGACTGGCACAGGACCGGGACGAGTGGCGTACAAGAAGAGAGGCCTATGCTCAGCAGTGGGCGATAACAGGCTGATGATGATGATGATGAAGTACCTATTGTGCATTCTTAAATCAATCAATTAAATCGTGGTGGTGCCGGCGTAAGAATTATACCCCATCCTCTCTACCCGTGGGCGTTGTAAGAGTAGGCTAAGGGATGTAATCCGGAAGATAGGATGGGATCTTCCTTGAACAATCACACCTAACTGCGCTCGCCAACCCGCCTGCCAAGCGTGGCGAGTATTGGCAAAATCCCCCCAGGAGGAGGCCTATGTCCAGCAGTGGACGTCCTATGGTTGATGATGTGTAAGTTTGTGCATTCTTATTGTATTTTTTGACGCATGCTACGTAAAATGCTTTTCCATTTAACAGCGTGTGTATATCTACCTTTAGTTGCAACTCATAAATTTGTCATCGAAAAAACATGTTATAATAGACATTTTTAGATACGGTGTATGTAAGGTTATCTTAAACTGAATTAAGATAATGGTTGCACTTCGAATTTTGATAAAAGTCAATTGAAATTAATAATTCGTATCTGGAAGCTGTTGCATTTATCATTCGATTCGAATGATCATTCTAATCGAATGTATTAGATAATAACGTATCTAACTGATCTTTTATCACATAATGCAACAGCTAGTTTAAAAAACAGATAATTTGATATTATACAATTATTTTTCCACTTTATCTGAATTTAAAAAAAACTACCCTATTTTAATCTTTATTTTTTTAACCCGGTGTTTTGCCCACTCTGGCATATTCCCATAATTCTAACTATACTAGTTAAACACACTATCAATCTTTATTTACTTTTATATAACAAAAAATACCGGAACACACCGTTAGATGTTTGGCGGCAGATTTTTAAGCTGTCGTAGGTAGCCAGCCGAGTACTATAAAATACCCTACCACCACCACGCCATCGGTTTCCTCACGATGTTTTCCTTCACCGGCAGCTCAAGCTCATTGTTGGAGTTTGAACCCACGCCCTTCGGCGTTCGAACCGACCTTGTTAACCACTGAGCTATCATCGCTACAAATAGTACCAAAACATTTAGATATCGCTAGTACCAAGTATAACGAACATTTACCAAGACAAAAAGGAAGTACCTAAATCATAAGTTATTATTTTACTAAAGCTACAAACCCTTAAGTACTGTCCTCTCAGAAGCTAAACGACAAACGGTTATCGCTCCCATCTAGTGTTGCATAATCTATAGCTAACTGTATTCAGATGCTACTAAAATATGCATCGACTGTTTCGGTAGGCGTTCCACCATGTAATGAGCATATTTAACAGCCATTATTTAAAAAATAATTTATTGGTCGAACACTTAAAACGGTGGTATTTAGAGGAAGCAAAGTAATCGTGCCGACGCCGCTGCGGTATGGTATCAATCAGGTTTCAGGTCGGTTGCATTCATCATTTTAATTTTACTTGGAAAATCAGTCACATGCACGTCTGTCCTTCTGCTGGACGTAAATAAGGGCCCTGACAAAGTAACGACTGATATATTCGATAACGTTAATAGAAAAGTCCAAAATAGCGTCGTTCATGTCCAGTGTTGACATGTGTAAGAATACAATTATTCATAGAAAACATAAAAAACATTAAAAAAACATAGTTTTGCTGACAGCTTGCAGCTGAGCACATCGTATCGACGTTGGATGGCTATTGCCAGTTAATAACATTTTTTTTTTTTTTATTTTTTTTTTATTTATTGTATATTATTATTTTATAAGCTGTCCAAGTGACATATCGACAGCTTATGTCAATTCCGTACATTTTTTACTTTTCTTTTAGCGTTATCGCTAATCGAAGGTTAGGTACTTTGTCTAGGTCCTCCGATTCTGTTAAGGTAATCTGTTAAGGTTAAAGACATTGCGGTGATCCCGTAAAACCTAAAACAAACCAAATATTTTTTAAGTTAGCTGCTCAGGCGTTTATACAGCATGATTTATCTTTATCGAAATATTAAGTTAAATAAATAAAAGCGAAAGCGATGATATCTGCATTTTAAATTAGCAAACATTTTGATTTAGCAAATACATCGACCTTCTTGTCGAATTAATACTGATCCATTGACAAAAATTTTGCTATTACGTACTTTATCTGAACATTATCAAGTTATAGATGTAAATATTACATGAGATTATAGAAATCACAATAGAACATTCATATTATATCATAGAAAACCTTGAACCTAAATGACCCTGTTCTAATTCTTTAACAATGAAAACATAAATAATTCATATGATAATAAAACGTTCAAGGCAAGTTTACTTCCTTCGATAACTTTAAACACGGCGTCGTAAATTGTGAAGCTGTCATAAAATTCATAACTTTATTTCCCTTTTATTTCATAATCACAACAATATCGGAACTAATGGAAAACTCCAAACGAAAAAATACTGATTCTTTTTTTTTTAATTGAAGGACTTTACACACGGCGCAATTTCGTCCCAAACTAAGCAAAGCTTGTACTATGCGAACCAGATAGCTGATAGAATACTTACATTTTTTTTTAAATACTTATGATACATATAGAACACCTAAACACAGACATTTATCGTCACATAAATGTTTGATCCGGTGGGAATTGAACCGACACCTTACAGCTCTTGAAGCAGATATTCTACCAAATGACCTAGCCTTAAACATACGAATAAGCCTAGTAGTATATTACTAACTTTGTTGCGACTACCCTCAATTTTATGTTTTAGTAAATATTTACATTATTCTAATAATTTGTTTGTTTTAAGTTTTAAAGGGCGCTTCTAGCCTACAAAACGACATATAATATAAGGATAAATTGTTACTTAAGCTAATTACGAAAGCTGAGATTTACAAATTAATTTGTTTATGACAATAGATCAAATCAAATCTACCAAATGAGACAACAAGGCTGTCATTGTAGTTGTAATGTTCGTCTATCTTGTCTGTTATATGATTTTCTAGCATCATACCTGGTTCGGCAATGTTCTCGTAATCCACGTATCTGGTGCATCAACCACGTTGTGCACCCTCGCCCACGGCTCTCGTGACAATGACACTGACAGTGACAGTCCTCTATTCAAACAGGAGCACGCGAGACCGTTCTTTCATGAATGAATTAAATAAAGGTGTATTTGTAGCAGATACTTCGGCCTGAAGCATGAGTGTTGCCAACTCGACTACTACATAATATGCTAGAATGGTACTGAAAAAGTGCCAAAATATGCTAAAAGTAATCTAAATATGCCAAAAAAAATATGCCAACATGGTTAATTTGCTTATTTTCAAATATTTATTCAAATAAATTGTCAATTTATTTACTTAAAGGTATTTATTGGAATAAAATGTTAACTTTCTGATCAATTTCATCAGCAGAAATTATAACTGCGGAACTAGACGGCTCGGAGTAACTTTCTTTGGTACTTAGATAGCTCAGAACATGGTCCGGAACTGTATAGGAGTGGCAGCATTTTCCTGCTCTCTTTAGGCCAAATCTTACATACAGAATGGCATTTAATGTGCTTAGTGCCAAACGATTTTGCAACTTGGTTTTTACTAAGTTCAATTGGCAGAACACTCTTTCAACGTCGGCGTTTGAATGCAGTAACGTTTCTGAACGCGCCATTGATTGGTTTATCAATATAAATTCTTTAAAAAGCACTAGTTAGGGCACTAGGCACTGTAATGGAATTTTGTGCAGTAAAATGTCAAGAAATGCACTAGATCTAGTGCCGAAAGCATTAAGTTGACATCATTGTCTTTGCACAGTCGAACCTATTTATCTAAGAATTGAATGATGGAGCCGCTATCGTATTTTTAGAACATAACTGATAGCCTTTTGCGGCTTCCCGATGCGATTTTTTAGTTCCGCCAGTTGACTTTTTCAAATATGGTATTATGGGATGACTGTATGGGATGTGAGCCAATGTTGTTACTTTGTTTAATTATGCTAAACTAATATGCTATACGCTAAACGCTAAAAAATAATGCTAAATAAAGAGAAAACATGCTAAATTTAGCATATTTAATGCTAGATTGGCAACGCTAAGCATGTCCATAGGACAATGTCAATATAGCCTAATTATAGAAACTTTTTATCCGATTCGCTTATCAATTTTGGAGAACAAAATTTTAGTGCTAATTTATATATATATATAATCAGCCATAGAACGTCCACTGCTGGACATAGGCCTCTTCCTGGGGAGGTTTTGCCGATACTCGCCACGCTTGGCAGGCGGGTTGGCGAGCGCAGTTAGGTGTGATTGTTCAAGGAAGACGTTGCTGCCCATCTTCCAGATTACATCCCTTAGTCGACTCTTACGGCAACCACGGGTAGAGAGGGTAGGGTACAATTTTTACGCACCACCACGGCAACCGGCACCACCACCGTGCTAATTTAAATAAATGTAATAAAATTATAACATCTTATGTGAAAATATTATTTTCCGTCTCTTATTGAAACAAAAAAGCATAGACCCATAAATAAAAGAAACATCTTCATAAGTACCAAAGCCTGCTTAATAAGGAAAATTTAAACTCACAAAGTTACAAAACGCGTAGGTGTTCCGGCGCCAATGCTCTAAACAAGTTATATTGTATGCTAATATTACAGATTTCGAACTGTAATTAATACAAAAAAATAATTTGTTAGCTGCTCATAAGGGCGCCGAAACGGGTTCTTAATAATGCTTCTTATTTTAATGAAAAACCTATTTAAGACGGTACCGGTTTGACACTAAAATGTGGTAGCTAACTGTACTCTCTTATGTAATAGTTAAGTAAGAATATTATTATTAGAATAATATTATTTTGGGTAGCTTCTATCTTGCATAACAAAATAAAACTTTTCTTTTTAAATTTATGAAAAATGTTTTAAGAACACACAATGTTGCATGGAAATTGAATAAAATGTCGGCAAAAGCATGTGTCCGCAATAATTTTACGAAACTGTGCCGTTTAGTGAGTTTTTGTACAATCAAAATTCGAATGCAGGGGGTGGGTTCAAATGCTAACAACGAGCTTGAGCTGGTGGTCAAGGAAAACTTGAGGAGAATGTTGGTAGGGTACTTTCTAGTACTCGGCAGGCTGTCGTCCTCAACTTAAAATGCCGCCAAGCACCTTGCGGTGGGTTCTTACAGCCTCGCTGAAAAGCTTATTCCCATTCCAAACTAAGTACGTTTACCATCTTCTAGCAAACCGTCTCTTACCATCATAAAAACACTACTGTTGTGTATAAAACTTTTATAGTAAAGTAGTATTGCCCTTTTTTGTCCCTTCTTATTTTTATACATGTATTGAGTGTTTCATTACCTATTATAGAAAAGGAGAGCGTAAACGCTTAGTAAAAAATGCACTTAATAGCAAACGGTTAGTCCTCAGAAACGCTATAAGCTTGCAAAGTAAAGAAGCTTCCACCATTAAAAATTAGAATTTTCTGGGTTCAAATACAAATATTTCATTTATAACACCAAAGTTACAGGTAATTTTTCCATTGATATTTAAAATGTCAATGTAATAAAATATCAATATTGTAATATGCAATATATAAAATGATTAAATGTCAATACAAAATATATAATTACTTACTAATCATTCAATAATCACTTATTTTAAAATAATCGTCAAAGTCATACAACAAGGTCTCTTGGAGTCAAAATGACAGCTTATTACTGATTCTTCTGCCTTTGATTAATTTCCCAGAATTGAAAGAAATTTATTACTTTTCGTTTTATAATTCACTAGCTGTATCCAGCGGTTTCGGCTGTGCCTACAATGCCACTGGAACCGTTTGGTTTTCCAGGATAAAAAGTAATTACGTAAGTCAATTTTTGACCATATATCCGGAACACCAGATCATTGCAGATCTGTTGTTTCGTTACAACATCAAAGACAGACAAACACGCCAATATTTGATTCGATTTGATGGGTTCGATTCTGATCAGGACAAGCATTTATGTGACGATAAATATTAGTTCTGTTCTGTATTATAAGTATGTATTTACATAAAAAAAGTATTTAAGTGTTCCATCAGTTAGGTATATGGTACCCGTATTACACGCTTTGCTTACTTTGGTGCAATGTTTTTGTATCAATAAAAACAAGAAACATGTTTTCGCATATGATATAGTATTAGTAAGGAAGCATTAGCGCTCGTGGTATAACTTGGGGATTTCAAAAGATCGCTGATATTAGAAAGATCCAGTCAGTATTCGGGTGGGCGATAGTGAGTAGCAATTATTTCTGGTAAATACATTAGTATATATTGTTCAGAAATCTTTTTAAAGCCCAGTGTGGCCCCAGCTGAGGAATTCAACAGCGGCCAGCCGTCAAAAATAATCGATATTCAACCAAGAATGAAAATAATTACGCACTATCATCGCCCATTACCTCGTATATTACTCGCGTAACGTAATGTATCTGATAATTGCGGCTTGCTAGTTGTAATTGTGGGGCTAAATATTATAATAAATTTACCTACTTGCCGCCAATTAAAGTATGTATGGCACGGCCAAGTTCAATGCTTAGAGGTAGTTAGGCAGCACGATTTATGTGTGATGATTACCAAGCGATTACAAATAGGTAATAGCTCAGTGTAGCGATGATAGCTCAGTGGTTAACGCATACACCGAAAAATGTGGGTTCAAACCCCAACAATGAGTTCGAACTGCCAGTAAAGGAAATCATCGTGAGGAAACCATAGCGTGGTGGTAGGGTATTTTCTAGTATTTGACTGGCTAGTTACCACCCTCAAATTGAAAATCTGCCGTTAAGCACCCAACAGTGTGTTCCGGCAGTCTCCCATGAGAGCCAGTTCTATTGCAGATTGCATGTGTTTACCATTTTGGACCACATGGTCACTAACCTAGGTAAAACAACAAGCATGCCAAACAAAAAAATTGAAGAAAAAAAAAGTTTTCAACTACACCGTCACCTAACTTCAGGTGAATTGTGGTCAGCACCTAGTATGTCAACTATAAAAAAAAAATTTGTATTGTACTAGTATAAAATGTATGTATACATATTTGTATATTGTATGTAATCGCTAAAGTGTTTAGCTGTATTTATATCAAGCCATCAATGTACATATAAAGATTATTTTTAATATGCGTGTAAAAATTGTTTCGGAAAATCCGTATACGTTTTATCCACACACAAATTGAAGATTATTGTCTTCAATAAAAACGATTCCACTGACGTGACTAATTGTTAGCTAATAATATGTTGCGGCTAAATCTATTTATAGTTGTTCAAAGTTAGATAGAAAAACGTTATGAAATGATTTAGTCAGTTGTAGAAAACTCACGATTTCTATGTCAAATACATAGTATGTTTTTTTTTTAAATTTGACATGCCAGGTGCACTAACCGGCAAGCGCAGCGTAGGAGGTCAACCCACAAGGTGGACAGACGACCTCATAAAGACCTCAGGAACGCGCTGGATGCGAGCCGCTTCTAACCGGTCTTTATGGAAGTCGATGGGGGAGGCCTATGTCCAGCAGTGGACGTTTTACGGCTGAAATGATGTTGCTAGTTGTTTGACCACGGCTTGCCTAATGTTAAGTGACAGTGCGGCTGAAGATGGCAAGCACACCTAATCTGGAATGAAACTGGCTCTCAAGTGAGGCTGCCGGATCACACCGTTAGATGCTTGGCGGCAGTTTATCAACTTGAGGGTGGTAGCTAGCTAGTCGAGTACTATAAAGTACCCTACCACCATGCTATGGTTTCCTCATGATTTTTGCCTTTACCGGCAGCTCAAGCTCATTGTTGGGGTTTGAACACACGCCCATCGGCATGTGAAGCAGTTGCTTCACACGGGCCTCTTCTATTTTTGACAAGGGTAAGGCCATAAGCCCGCCGAGCTGGCTAATTGTGGCATTGACAGACTTCACACATCTTCGAAAACTTTTTTAAACTCTCATACATTTAGGTTTAGCTTAAGCTGCGGCTAGTTGCTGCGATTCATTGACGTTATTTTTTTAACACTTTTTAGAGTTAGCATTAGCATTTAGCACTTGCGAAAATTTGTAGCAATTAACTAGCACGTGACCATGGCATCACCATCTAAGTTTTATACGATTTTAAGCAAGATTTCGAGTTGTGATACGTACGTTATTCCGACTTTACCAGTTGTACAGACCTATAATATATATACGTTCGTCAATGGTATAGCGCAATAGACATAAAAAAAATTGTTTTCCTAATAAAAGGTAATTTTATAAATGTTTGATATATTTTATAACTCTGATTACTTCGTAGGCAACAATGATATATTAATGAAAAGGAATTCATTCATGAAACAAACAATGATTAGATAAGCGATAACAGATTTAATATTTCCTGTCACGCATACAAAGAAGGTATAGGTAGAAGCACAGGCACACCTAGTGATAATCGAAATACCTTGATTATAACCATTAAATAGGATAACACTGTTACGTAAAATATCACGCTATTAACCCCATCCTTATAATTGCTAAGTCATCGAATTAATCGTAAATAACTATCAACAATCGAGGGCAAGTCCAAAATACGTTACAATTGTTTTTTTTTATTCTTACAATTAATGTATACTAATAAGTACTTTTTACTACTCGCAGTGAGTTAGTTTCCAATCCAGACTCCAGTTCGCCATCTTCGAACGTCACCGTCGCTTAACATTGTTGTTGTGGTTTTATTTTTTAATCGTTTTTAGTCTCACAAGTAGCAGTAGCAGAATAGACATAAACTCCAATAGCCAGGTCAATAAAGTCGACCGTGGCTTTATGATCGACTTGTGTGTTCCTGTAACTCCACTTTTTGTGTCTAGTCGTAATGGCTACTCCGGTAAATTATAGACCATAACTGATTATTAGGCGTCTACTAGGTTGAATTGACAGACAATAACTTTTAGATTCACTTCTAAGCAATTTTTAAGGTAGATTGGTAAATAATTTAAAATAACAGATATTGTAGGTTTCACAGCACATGTGTTAAAAACGACAACAGCAACTTATCTAGTTGCAAAATAACAGCTGTGAAAAACAACATAGATTATTTTGCCTGAACAAAATATTGATAAATCCGTTAAGTTTTCCTGATAATGAAAGAATGTATATCAGATATGAATCTAAGCAACCTAATAAACGAAATAACAAGGTAGGATCAAAATCACAGGGTGTGGGGCATTTACTCCAGTAATTGGAGTGATTAGCCTTTTATCCCGATGATCGACCGATGAGGCCTTTTGATCTCATGATTTACCGGGAATTCAACAGGAACTGTGGTTTGGAAGAAAACTGTGAGAAAGCATCATTAGCATGGTTCCATACAGGGCTATAGACTTAAGGTGTACTAAGGGTACTAATACGAGTCATTTTATGCATCATTGAGAACAACTTTGAGTATAGACACAATTCGGACAAACTCATTACGAGTATGTACCATCAAGTATGTATTTACAAAAAAAAAGTATTCAAGTATTCTGTCAGCTATCTGACTTCCATAGTACAAGCTTTGCTTAGTTTGGGGTCAGATGGCGCTGTGTGTAATTTGAAAATGTCTTTATGTGTGTGTGTAATTTAAAATGTCTTTCGATATTTATTTATTTAGAGTACTTTGTAGTACTCGGCGGGCTAGTTACCACCCTCAAGTTGAAAATCCGCCGCCATGCATCTAACAATGTGTTCCGGCAGCCTCGCTTGAGAACTAGTTCCATTCCTGGCTAGGTTTGTTTACGATCTTCGACCACACTGTCACTCAACCTGTAAAGCATTAGAAAAAAAACATCTCACAGAACAAAAAGACAGAGAACAAACATTTATCGTCACATAGATGTTTATCTCGGTGGGAATCGAAACCACGCCCTACAGCTCATGAAGCAGATATCCTACCAAATGAACTAACAGGTCAGTTAGAGTTAGATGCCTCACGTGTAAATCAAAAGACCTGCTCCTGCTTCGAATCCATTATCGTATCTTAATTAAAACAATGATAATTGAATTACAAATAAAATGATCAAGACCCAATAATATTTCACTTCTAACCCTGAAGCTACTACGGTCTGAGAGACCGTGAGGTCTTTTTGACCATATCTCTTAAGGCGAATGACTGGCCAATATCCCCGGTCACTTTAGGATAAAAACGCCTCAGGTAGCTTCATTAATTGACTATTAAACGCGTATCGGCACAAAAAAGGTTATATAAAACAATGAATTTCACCAAAGTTGATAACTTAATTTGGACCGGGCGTTTGGAATAGACAACGGTATAGAGTAGACAAGGAAATTTTTCATTTAATAATTTAATTTAGTTTAAATAAAACGTTATTTAATGTCACGTGGTTAAGATTAGTAAGATAAGATGATATTTATTTAAAAGACAAAGTTTAAACAATAATACAAAAGTTGTAGATATTACGCAAGTTTCGGTTGTTACAATTTGTATAATATACAAATTTCAAAAGAATTTATTATAAAAAACTTCGTAGGACATTTCACATAGCGTCATCTGATCTCAAAAAAAGCAAAGCTTGTACTATGGAAGTCAAATAACTGATAGAATACTTAAATACTTTTTTTTTTTTGTAAATATATGCTTATAAATACAGAACACTCATACACAGAACAAAACATTTGTTTAAACCACAAAACTGGTTATCCTGTATGGAAATCGAACCCACGCCCTACAGGTCTTACAGCAGATATACTACCAACGAGCAAATAGAGCTTTCAAGCTGTGAGCTGTGAGTTTTATAGCCTATCTACTATAAGGTTATGGTCCCAATCCTTAAGTACTACTATAATTTTAACCCAAATTCAAATACAACTTTTAAACTATAATCGTAATTATATTATAGTAATTGCATTTTCGGTCTTAGTTTTGGTGTTTTAATTAATTAATTGTTAAAAAGCATATAAGTATTTAATCACTTATCTGGTTCCCATTATGTAATTAGATTTCATTATTTATTGTCTGTTACTATTTATTTTATTTTTGATTCATTTATTATTTATTATCACATTAGATCTGGATATTTTATTTATTTTTATCGTAATTACGTAGGGAAAATAATACATATAGGTACAAGGCAAATTAGAAGTTTTTTTTTACAAAAGATATCAATCAAATCTATTCCATGGATTTTATCCGTATCTTGTTCCTCATTGGCGGCATCGTTTGTGATAAGATGCACGCGGAATATAAATATGGGCCCATTAATAACAATGAACACTTTACCTACACTGGTGATTCATTGGGAAGATGAGTAACTTTCTGGAGGAAAGTATAAGTCCAAATTGCAATTTAATATTTTCGCATTTATAAGAATCTAAAAATTTTCCTAAGGTTTTTTTTATGTTAATTCTAAAGTCACTAGGATAATAACTGCTTTGTTAGCACGTTTGGTAAAGATCTGCTACAAGGCTGTAGAGTGTGGATTCGATTCCCACTCAGGACCAACATTTGTGTAACTAACGTAGATGGTTGTTCTTTGTCTGGGTGTTCTGTATGTATCATAAGAATGTATTTACAAAAAAAAAGTATTTAAGTATTCTGTCAACTGTCTGTACCTACAAGCTTTGCTTATTTTGGAGCTAGATGGTGCTGTGTGAAATGTCCTACATTATTTATTTATTTATAAATATTATATTATCATCTTTAGGAAACAAGGAAGCAGCAATAAAGGTATTACGATTAATTGAAGCTTTTTTATTAAAATAAAGAAAACATTTATTTTTTAAGACTCTAGATACCTACTAATGACAGACAATGCACTCAAGTAAAAATATTATTAATATTCGAAAAATCGCCAAAATCACCTCACGTAATTAATGGATTTCCCAACAAACTTTGACCTGTGTAGGAATCGGACCCACTCAGCTACAGCCTTTTAAGCAGATATACTATCAATGAGCCAATAGGGTTGTCCAATAAAATATTGTGTGATAAGTTTGCGTTTGACCACCATCTCGTAGAACACGCTGAAGTAGGTACGCTTGCTTAGAAGAAACAGTCTTAATCACGACTTATAAAATTGCATCTAAAATGAAACATTAACTAAATATTACTATTGTATTATATAAAACTCCATTGTGATTATGTTCTAATCCCCATCCCTATTTAAAAGACAGTGAAATGATACAGAAACTCAACTTCAGGAGTAGCCCCGTCGTCTGTCTTTAAATGCTTATCAAATCAAATCAAATCAAATAATTCATTTACAAGAATACATGTAGGTATATATAGGTCTTATTATTATTTTTTGTAGTGTCACAATTTCTACGCATCTTTTTAAATTCATCCGTAAGCAATCAAAGCAGCCCTTAATGACGTGAGATAAATCAGTAGTTTACCAGTTAATAGCATTTAGGGCGGCTCCCTTTAAAGGGTGTAATTCTCTCGTTTAAGGGTGCACAGTCACTGTTGCAGCATTTAAGGGCAAGCTAGTCATCAAATGAGTGATCAAATAGTTATTGTAATGTAAATAGTGATACGTTTACAGTGACGCATTTTTTTTTCATGTAACTTAAGACTCATATTATATATATAAATCAAAATCAAAATGAATTATGAGACATAGTTATTTAAGTTAGTTACAAAACAAAGTTACAAAATAAAATTAAAATAATAATAAATTAAAAATGTCAAAAGATAAAATTAAAATGTCAATAAAATAAAAAAAATACAATTAAATTGTGACTACATTGGTCGTGTGCCGCAAATGCCGTATAATAGATATTTAACTAAAGAAAAAGTAAATATAGTTGACATTTAACTTCGATGTTAAACATGTCTATAAATATAACAGTACTAAGGTAAAAAACTACTTCAAGCTATTTTCTAATTTACTATGGAAACTGATGTAGTTTTGACACATTATTGTTTTACTTAGGTATGCGGGATTACTCACGTTTAATTATATCGGATGTTCCAACTATAGTTTTGGCCATATTCGATGGCCTTCATCACGGAGACAAAGCTGAGAACAACGCGCGAGCGGCTGCGCAAAATTATTTCATCTATTATTACTTTGCTATTTTCTACTGCTACACGTAAAGTCTAGATGGCACCACTCGTTATGCATATTTTTGGCTATTTTATCTTTATGTTGGCCACTTCGTAGTAGTGTGACATTAGATTAATAGATGGCTCTTTGTGATATGACCCCGTGCCAACTGACCAACCTAAGACCGACCCTAAAATCACAAAAAAGAAATCTTATTTATAAATCAGTAGCATTTTTAAATTTTTTATTCAGTCTCATAATAATTTATATGATCAGCAACCTTTAGTAGTTACCTTTACATTTACCAATAATCTAAACATTTTATAAAAAAAAAAAAAATGATAGAAAGTGCTTCGCCTTAAGTAAAATTTAAGTGGTCTGTGCTAAGACGCAGGTCAACGAGAAACGATTTAATATTGTGATTTATTTCCAACAACCCGCCTTTTGTCCTTAGAAGGGCGTCTCTAATTAACTACAAGAATAAATGAACCGATTTTAAAATAACAATAAAATGTTTTCGTGTTTAGAATAATGTAGGTAATATTACTAACTTTTGCTTGCGACTAGCACGTTATTCGGCAAAACATAACTCGAAAAAAGACACGTTTTGGAAAATAATACAATCCAACCATATGGTTTTCCGCATTTCCGCCAAAACTCTAAAACATTCACATACCTACCAAGTTGTATTAATGACTTACTAGACCAAAATAATAAATATATGTTCTACGTAGCCCGTGTTGCCGTCCGCGGACCCGTAACTTAACCTACGCCAGGCTAAGTGCACTGTATAAAGTTCCGCAGTGGCCTTAACCCGCCCCGGGAGTGAACGCGTGAAGGAATTCGAAACAATACTCCATCAAACGCGGTGGTTTTGTTTTGCGTTTAACTGTCAAACGGGAGACCAGCCTGACTGCTTCGCTGCGACTGCGACACTACATATTTAACCTTTTTTTTTATAAAATCGCTGGACTTTTCAGACAGCGCCATCTAGCCCCAAGCTAAGCAAAGCTTTTGCTCAATGTTATTGATTGGATAGTATATGTGTGCAAGTACTGTTCTAGGTTCGGTATCTGTGGTCAGTATCTCTTAATTGTTGACCCCTTTTAAACATAAATCTTCGTTTTTGTGTTTGGCATCGCACTTTGTGTATATGCCAGTGTCAAATGTTTCAATATTTTTGTTAAAAATTTTGTTTTATAGGTCTTAAGTTACAATCAAAGTAAACTAAGGTCATGGCCTAGTCTCGGCATGCCCTAATAAAGTAGTGGTGACTTTACCACAAGCTTTGATGGAATTTTAGAAGCAACACAAAGTCTTGTTTCACCACATTATATCACTATCCCACACATACACACACACGTAATTCGGCACTTTATGATTAAAATGCTAAAATTTTTATACATTTTTGGAATATAATAAATACAATGTGGCAATATGATATGTCTGTGTTCTCGCCAAAATTTTTCTTATATTCTCTTTTGCTCACAAATTTTTGTCATCAATCAGTTCAGAACAATGACATTTAGAGTTGAGTTGTTTTTGAGGTGGCAATGCTTCGGTATGAAAATAGGACTTGAATAGAAATTGATATGCTAGCCCCTCTCATCATCAGCCACAGGTCGTCCACTGCTGGACATAGGCCTCCTCCTGGGAGGGTTTTGCCAATACTCGCCACGCTTGGCAGACAGGTTGGCGAGCGCAGTTAGGTGTGATTGTTCAAGGGAGACGCTGCTGCTCATCTTCCGGATTACATCCCTTAGCCGACTCTTACGGCAACCACGGGTAGAGAGGGTGGGGTACTATTCTTACGCCGGCACCACCACGGCAAAGCCCCTCTAGTAGGTATAATATTATTGGATAACTTACCTAAGTATTCGTATGTACTGCTACAACCAATTAATCAGAATTAAAAGTTAAAGAACAAATAATTTAATCGACATCCAAAAGAATCTCATCGATATGTATTAACAAAGAACCTATTGGCGATATTTTTGCATATGAGGTAAATATCGATAAAATATAAAAGTCCCTTGAATTTTTTTTCCTAAATCCGGCAACAGAAGTTTGGAATGTTAACCGTTGGCGCCAGTGGTCGACCTTGCCAATAAAAGAACAATTTTCATTTTTATTGTTCATCGTTTGACGTAAATAAAATTATCGGCGTCGAAATAATAAATTGCCTTTTTATGGATGTTTGAAATCGGACACCTTTGGCTTTTGCTGCAATTTTTTACTAAGTAAATATTGATTATTTTTTTATTTAGCATGACTATTTATAAAAGAGGATACTAACTTGATTGGTAATTCGAGGCGCCACAAACGTGAAGACAAATTAAGCCGGTGTAAAAACCAATGACCATCGATCTTCCATTCCTTCAATTTTATTTAAGTGATTAGTTGTATACGTATATCTCTTTTTTTTATGGGTGTTTGACCACAGCTCACCTTATGTTAAGTGATGGCGTGGTCGAAGATGGTAAACACATCTTGTCTGGAATGGAACTGGCTCTCAAGTGAAACTGTCGGAACACACCTTTAAGTGCTTGATGACAGATTTTTAACATGAGGGTGGTAGCTAGCCAGTCGAGTATTAGAAAGTACCCTACCACCATGCTATGGTTTCCTCGCGATGTTTTCCTTCACCGACAGCTCAAGCTCATTGTTGACGTTTGAACCGATCACGCTAACCACTGAGCTATCATCGCAACAAGATATGAACTATTTTGAATTAAAAAAAACAGGTACTTTGGAATTATTTATCACATTTAATAAATTAATATCGTCACAGACCGCAGTAGATACAGACAAATAACAAAGATAAATACCATTTTATGTAGGTAGATAGGTACCTACTTCGATTAGACTTGGCGACACGTGCTGATGACAGATGTCAGGTCCTTGACAGACGAGCCACCAGAAAAGCTTGCATTTTGTAACATTTACGTACCTGCCATAGTAGAGTGCGAGTCTATCGTTAACATATTAACGATAGAAACCGGCCTAGTGCGAATCCGAGTCGCGCACGAAGGGTTCCGTACCATTATCTATAAAAACGGCAAAAAAGTCATGTTTGTTGTATGGGAGCCCCCCTTTAAATATAACTCAATATTCTGTGAATATTTCAAGCGTCTAACTATTGCCGTTATCAATATCGAGCAAAAACGAGCAAAAAAATCACGTGATTTGTATGGGAGCACCCTTAAATATTTATTGTATTCTGTTTTTTAATATTTGTTGTTATAACGGCAACAGAAATACATCATCTGTGAAAATTTCAACTGTCTAACAATCACGGCTCATGAGAGTCTTGTGACAGACGGACAGCAGAGTCTTAGTAATAGGGTCCCGTTTTACGCTTTGGGTACGGACCTCTAAAAATATGGTAAGTGGACAGTGCCTTTGGCGGGAGTAAATGAAAACTGCTTGTTTCATATTTTGTACTATTTTTTACGTAGTACGAAATTCCCACTGTTCAGTACTTATAGAGCCATTTATGGTAAGTAAACCTGCTTAGGGTCAATCTAACCGCGGCATGATGACATCGGACTGTAGTTACTACTTGGACAAGATTGGCTCTGAATAGAAAAGATTAGTGCCCTGCACTAAATCATGCTGAATAAGTTCGCAATGACTAATCATTGCGGTGGCCTTAAGAAAAAACTTCAATTTAGGTACTGTCTGTATATCATTTTTTTTTTTAGTTTGTAATAATGTAGCTGGCAATGTTAATTGGAATCAGAAAGCTGAATACGGTGCATTGCCGGTTGGAAGAAGCGTAACAGAACAAGTCAAGTGGATTAGCAAATTAAAATTATGTGAACTTTTGAAGTGTTTTTTTTTCAATTAATTACAATGTTAATAATTAAAAAGCGTCATCTGACGAAATTTAAATAAATTACTTCAGCCACAGATCTCATTTCAATACAAAGGTATCCATTCAGCCACGGTTTCATATAATAGTTTTCACTTATTTCAATAGATGGCGCTAAATTAAAATTTGGTTTTTAAGCTCCATCTTGTGAAATTACGATTAACTATTTGAAAGTGATAGAATGATACTGGTTATTTTAGTTTCCAGTCTTTACGTAGATAGCGCTGATTATAGATATTATCGAAGAGGTAACTTGAATGAGTGAAAATTGTGGGAAAAATAATAAATATTTTTTTATTATAACACTTAGTACCTTAAAATTAAGAAAATGCATTGCTACTTAAGAGTTCAATAAGTAATAGTTCAGGGAGAAAAAAAAAACAAAAGCATTGACTATTACTTTTTCAAATCGAGCGATTCGCTCAGTAAAACTGTTCCGAAAAAAGTCTTCAAGGGTATGATAAAATTACAAAAAGATATGCCCCGGGTGAGGATCGAACTCACGACCTTAAGATTATGAGACTTACGCGCTGCCTACTGCGCTACCGAGGCTTATGACGCAATTGGCAAAAATAAACATATGATGTAACTTCTTTAACAATTATAAAAGCACGAGTCCGTTGTTGGCTATTAAAAATTATTCACCTACCTACATTTTTTAGTTTTATTGTTTTCGTCTTCTACTTATACAATAATAACTATAATCATTTAATATAATATTTATATTAAACCTTAACTTTTGACTGCAGTTCTTTATGCATCTATACTGTACTCATTTAGTAGGTACTTTATGATCCAATCGATGCTACTTACATATTGAAATATTACTGAGTAATCTTGAAGGAGACAGAATGCTAAGCCGATCCAAAGTAGGCACAGACAGTAGCCGTTGGGATCGACAATCTAATGAAAATATTACAAGTTGTCGTCTGACTGTCCACGTTCGTCCCTTGGCTATAGCGGATACGGAACTGAGAAACAATAGAGACTTTACATGTAAATATCAGTAGATAGATACTTAAAATACTTGGTCAACCTTTGCTGACATGAATGTAAAACGTCGTGTCAAAATTAAACGAGGAAAAATAGTG
Source organism: Biston stratarius (assembly GCA_950106695.1). Lineage (NCBI taxonomy): Eukaryota > Metazoa > Arthropoda > Insecta > Lepidoptera > Geometridae > Biston > Biston stratarius. The sequence goes on along the minus strand of OX467106.1, from coordinate 38,280,884 downwards.
TTTTGTGTTCACTATATTCATATTTCGTAAGTTCTTCTAAAGTTAATTGCCTTCATTAGAAGTAGATACTTATTTTGTTACTTACGCAGTGGGTGCGTAGGTACATATCTGCCTAACTACAAAATGTAGTGTAGCAATGTTAGCTCATTGGTTAGTGCGGTCCGTTCATAAGCAGAAGGGCGTGGGTCCAAACCCCAACAATGAGCTTGAGCTGCTGGTGAAAGAAAACATCGTGAGGAAACCATAGCATGGTGGTAGGGTACTTTCTAGTAGGTACTCGGCTGGCTAGCTACCACCCGTAAGTGAATACCTGTCGCCAAGCACTTGACAGTGTCAAGGTAAATCTCGTGTTCGCATGATGAAACTGGAATCGATCGTTTACTTCGAGTTTTTTTTGCAATATCAATCAAAGATATTTCTCATTTACATTGTTTCGAAAATATTTATGAATTTTCTTAATGTGTATTAATTATCTACAGACATAATTTTATATTAATAGGTAGATGTTTTTATATTATTAGTAACTGAATTCCAATATTATACGTTAAAAATGTCTAGATTAAATTTATGAATAATATTTCTAGACAATTAAAAAAATATGAATATCCACTCTATTTCATTTTTTGTTCCTAAACTACAGCTGGATTATATTTTGAGTTCATGATTTAGTTCTGTTCGAGTTACGTTACTGAAAGTTATTTTAGTTTGATCACAATTTCAGCTCTACATTCAATTTGTATCGGATATCAAAATTTAAATTCTGAAATGACGACTTTTTGCTACCTGGTAGTAGATCTCCTTAGCAGGAAATCGTCTAGGTAGGTACCACAGCAGTACCAGATGTTTAGCCACCGAGCAGTAGTATGTAAACTTTACTGTGTTCCGGTTTAAAGGGCAACTAGTTTGCAACTAGTGAAATTACAGGACTGTTGAGATTAACCATTGATAATCTTAAAATAATAAGCGCCAAAGCAACGATTGCCCTGGACTTTGTTTTGTTACTCAAGTTCTGTGTATCGCTGCAATGGTCGTGGACAGGCGTTTGTTCATTCCATAAGGAGAGCGTCTCATTATTCTCATTACTTTTACATTAAAAGTTCTATTTCATTGATAAATGTTTAGGTGTCGATTTACCTTTTCCTTAAAATGCAAACCGTTACCTGAGCCCTTTGCCTAATTATTGTTTAAAAGTAATTTAAACACCGAACATTCCCTTAACAACACAACGGATGTAAAAACAGCTTTACCCCATCCGCTGTGACAACTTAAATCCTCAACAAACTTTCTTTTGAAACTTCCAAAATCGACACCTAAAATGTCATCATTTCCTAATAAATCTCTCCCTAGAGTTATGAATTTTACGCCGTTTTTGGCCTTGTTTCAACCCTTCCACCTGAATATTTAAAAAGTCGTTGGCAACGTTTTAATTGGAGGATCCTGGTTGGATTAAATTATCAAGACACCTAGTTAAGGTACCTTCAAACTTAATGAATTAGACATGAATTTACCGCGGGTTAATTGTGGATTTTCCCGTTTACAGATTTGGCTGCTTTTTGTGGGCTCAACGAAGTTGGCGAGTTAATTAGTCGTTCCAATTAGATTGCGTAATTGGGTGGTTTAATTTAAGTCTTAATTTGGAACATTTACAATGTGTGTATGTATTAAATTACTTTAAAAACTTTGCCAGGAGCTTTTACCATAGATATTTCCTTAGTCTCGGATAATTGTAATAGATGGCGTTAGTAGTACTTAAAACGGACAATAACATCCACTTTAAAGGCTTTAGAAGTTGACTGATTCAACAACAACAACAACAAACAACAACATACATACAACAGCATGATAGCAACATTTCTGACAGCAATATGATCTCGATCTAAATAAAAGGCTACCACCATTTTTCTTTAGATAATTTTAAATAATGTGGGTTCACATTTGAGACCAATGTACCTAGATTTTAGGAAAATCTCTACATAGTATAAAATAAAGTCGCTCCCACCGTCTGTACGCTTAGATCTTTTAAACTACGCAACGGATTGTAATGCGGTTTCCATCGATAGACAGAGTGATTCAAGAGGAAGGTTTATATCGTATAATACATGCATATGCATTACATAAGTATCTACATTGCACCCGTGTGAAGCCGGGGCGGGTCGCTAGTAAAGTATCAATAAATATCGTATCTAAGCAAGGCTTTGTACTAGGGAATTAGATAACTTTAAATACCATACTTATTTGTTCGTCACCTAAATATTTGTTCTGGTTAGGAATCTCAACAGCATTTTTGTAGCAATGATAGCTCATTGGTTATGGTGGTCGGATGACACGCCAAAGGGCGTGGGTTCAAACCCATTTTTTTTTTTATGTTGTTGTGTCGATTGTTTGTGTACACTAAAGTTGTATTCTATTCTATCCTGTCAACAGTAAAAAAAAAACTCTTGAAACAGATATAGGTTCTACCGAATGAGCTAACAGTTTTCCAACAATATGCCTTTACGAAGTCAACCGTGGTCGAACAAAGCTTTTTAATTCACCGTCCAATTCCATGGAGCACGTAAAATGTTTATTCTTCCTAAAGAGGGGGACATTTAAACTTTTATTTTTTCTCCTTTGACTTAATTTTTAACGGAGATCCTCGGGAGACCGGTGTCGGATTTGAAACACGACGAATTTAAAAAGTTACAAGAGAGTTTGTTAAAAAGTCACTTTACAATGGGTTACGTAAAGCTTGACTTGAATAATTTTACAGGTCCCTGGCGCCTGCTCTTTTATTTATATTGTTTAGGCCTGTGATTAACTGTGCCCAAGATTTGGGGGTATTCTAAAATATTGGACAGTTTCATTTTACGTACGTTTTGTTGGACAAAAAGTAGTACTTCAAAAAAGTAAAAGCTAAATAAATAAAAAAAAACTAGTTACAAAATGAAGTAGCCAAACGTTTTGGGTATCAGCCATAGGACGTCCACTGCTGGACATAGGCCTACTCCTGGGGGGTTTTACTAATACTCGCCACGCTAGGCGGGTTGGCGAGCGTAGTTAGGTGTGATTGTTTAAGGAAGACGCTGCTGCCCATCTTCCGGATTACTCGTACATCCCTTAGCCGACTCTTACGGCAACCACGGGTAGAGAGGGTGGGATACAATCGCATCTATGTATGTAAACAAATAGAATGTTTTTTTTTTTTTAATGTAAAAGTAACGAGACGTACGAGACGCTCTCCTTGTGGAATGAAATAACGCCTGTCCATGACCATTGCAGCGATACACAGAACTTTGAGTAACAAAACAAAGTCCAGAGCATCGCTGCTTTGGCGCTCATTACTTTGAAACTTTTGAAGGTTAGTCTCAACAGCCCTGTAATTTCACTAGTTGCAATACCCTTTAAACCGGAACACAGTAATGTTTACACATTACTGCTTGGCGGCAGAATATCTGGTACCGTGGTGGTACCTACCTAGACGACCTCCTGCTGAGGAAATCTACCACCAAGCACCTAAAAGTCAGATACAGTCTGATTGCCTTCAAGCCGCGAATAAATTTGTTACTTCTATCCATCATAGACCTGAATCATCACTGAATTAGATGATAAAAAAAAAAAAAATATACATCGTATGAGTTACTAGCGAGGGCAAAGGTCAAGCGCTACAGCACCGGGTACAAAGTATCGAGCATTCATGTAGTTTATTAATAAAAAATAAGTTTTTTTTGCCATTCTCTCCCCTACCAAGTATGTGCGCGACAATATTTCGAGTGTCTAACATTAAAATTTATCACTAGCGAGCGAGTTTACGCGAAAGCCAGGTGATAAAATAAAATGACAGTTGTTTAGTGCAGTCCCGGGAATTTTGCTACACTAGGTAGAAATTGAAAGGTATAGGGCGCGCAAGGCTTATTTTATTTATGTCAGAAAATGGCTTTTGGATTGCTTTTGAGTAAGTATGGTAGGGGCACGAGACAAATATTTTATGAGTAAGGACATTCGCGACCTAGTCACTAATCTAGCGTATGTGGGCTGGTGCCAAACATCGTAATGAAGACTTGATTATCGACATTTTTGCGCTGATTGCAGCTGTTTTTTAATGGTTGACAAGCTATTAAGCTAAGCTATGACCGTTTTTTATTTAGTCTTTCCATTATTGGTTGCCTCATAAGATTCTTTTGTTTTCTGTACTCTTTTTCTTTTTCAGTGTGCACAATAAAGAGTTTCTATCTATCTAGTTGTTGGGCTATAGGTCATTATCATCATAATTTCAACTGTAGGATGCCCACCGCTTGACATAGACTCCAATGACTTCCATATATTAAGATCGAATCAGAAATGAGGAGATCCGTAGACGAACTAAAGTACCGACATAGCCCAGCGCATTAGTAAGTTGAAGTGGCAGTGGGCAGGGCAGGGCACGCAGAACTGATGGCCGATGGGGCTGCAAAGTTCTGGAGTGGAGACCACGGGCCGGCAAGCGCAGCGTAAGACGTCCACCCACAAGGTGGACAGACGACCTCATAAAGACCGCAAGAACGCGCTGGATGCGAGCCGCTTCCAACCGGTCTTTATGGAAGTCAATGGGGGAGGCCTATGTCCAGCAGTGGACGTCCTACGGCTGAGAAGATGATGATATATATATTCTGTCCAATTCCATTTAAGCTTCGTGATAATCGAACTGATACCACCCGTTTTAGTTCGCCATCGGATCTAACCATTTCTCAAGTACCGAAGTATTTATAGTACCTTAACGTACAAAAGGGGAGAAACAGACAGACGCGGACAGCGACTTTGTTTTTATACTATAAATAGATATATAAATATAAAATATATAAATAAATAAATATATAAATATATTGTAGGACACATTACACACAGCGCCATCTGACCCCAAACTAAGCAGAGCTTGTGTGATGGAAGTCAGATAACTGACAGAATACATAAATACTTTCTTTTTTGTATATACATACTTATAATACATACAGAACAACCTCTCTCAGAATATCTCTCTACATTCTCCACAAAGCCTTTGTGAGTTCATTCCGATACCTCACAATCACCTATTCCAACCTAAAGCACCTTCGAAACTCCCGAACTAATTCCGTCGCCCGTTCGTCGATAAACGTTAACTTGGACGTTTACGTTCACCGAGCGATGAAAATTTCACGCAATCACGGCTTTGCCGAGTTTCACGGCGCTCGAAATCACTTCTAGCGGTGTTAAACAGATGGTTACGAGCGATTTCCGGAACACACTTTTTATATTTGCCTGTAAAATTCACGTAAGTGAAATTAGATATTGGTTGTATTTACCTATCGGTAGAGCCCTGGCGTTAATCGCACCCATTTATATTTGCATCGATTCGAATTAAAGGTGTTATTGTTGATTACAAAGCTCACCGGGAAAAACAGCGTCGCATTTAGTTTAGCAAAAATATGACATATAAGCGTCAACGTTGTAATTCGCCAAAGATTCATTTATAGGAAAATATTAAACCCATTTTTAAATCTAAATATGGATAGATAGAAACTCTTTATAGTGCACTCCAAAAATAGAAGAAAAAAGAACAGAAAACAAAAGAATATTATGAACTAGTGCCACAAGTGGCGATCTCTTCCAGGCAACCAAGAATGGAAAACACGATACAGATTTAAAACAGACGGAAGAAGTTGTAACACTATTAAGTTAAAAAAATTAAACTATTAAAAATAATACATGTAGTAACTAGTATGAAAAAAATATAATTATGCTATATAATGAAACGATTAACATGCTCTCCTGATATTAAAAGATAATGCAAGGCCATAATAATCATTGCAGCGATACACAGAACTTTCAGTAACAAAACAAAGTCCATGGCATTGCTTCTTTTCTTCAATTATTGAGTTGTTAAAGCAGACGAAAACAGTATCATCAAACAAATCATTGTGTATAAGGTTATAGTAATTGAATTAATGTTTTCATATGAAATTAGCACAGAAAACGTATGTTCTTTTTTTTCTGTCAAGAAAGATTATCGTAATTTCAACGATCCCTTCAGGGGGTTATCGAGTTTTTTGCTACTTTAAAATGAACACATATTGTTAAAAAATGCATTACAAAACCATCCTGACTACTTACAGTGTTTTAATGTACTTAATAGGTACTGTATTTTAATACTTCCGTTTGCAAGGGGACTACAACTGTAACAATTTTGCATGCTCTAGAATACGCGTGATCTCGCCTCGTCTCGCATAGCCTCGTCAAAGTACATAAAGATAAAACGACTACATAACCTATTCTATTTACCAACAATACGCCAAGATTTTACTGCCAAACACGGTATAAAGGGGTCGCCACTGGTCTATGCCCGGATTAGCCCCATGTCCGCCCATAAACTTTTCCGGGTTACTTTTATGCCTCGTTGCAAATAATAGCGTATAAAACTTCGTGTGAAAAACACTAGTTACGGACACGAAGATGAACGGGGATGAGATTGTAGAGACAGCAACACAGAAAACAAAACAAATAGAATGTTGAGCAGAAAATGAATGAATACTTCTTGGTTCTATAATGATTTCTCGTCTTATACGAAGAACACACAACATTTGTTTGGACAAATGCTTCAAGGTATTCTTGTGCATGTAGTTTATGTAAAACAATCAAAACTTGCGTGAAGTCTTCAATCATAATCTATGTGACATTTTATCTGTATTTTTTAAAGTTTGTGTGTTGAATCCTGCAGTTTGACGTGTCTTTCGACCCAATACCTTATATAGAAATTACCACTAGATTTTTGACGGCAGATTTTCAACTTGAGCGTAGTATATAGCCAGCCAAGTACTAGAAAGTATACTTCCACCATACTATGGCTACCTCACGATGTTTATTATATTTGTTTAAACACATTGGTGGGATTTGAACTCAAGCATTCCAGCATGTGATCCAACCGCGCCAACCACTGAACTATCATCGCTACGAAATTCATAAATGTTTTTATTTTACCTATTCGGGAATACTCACGTTTAATTATAACAAATACTTATTGCAAATATAAAAATTTTTTAAAAAAATGTGTCAAAACCACGTCAGATTCATAAACATTCTTGATTCTAGTGGAGTGAAATGTTGTCTAATATTTCAACAACCAATAAAAATACGTTTTCTCTCTTGGTACAACTGAATTTGCGAAGCGCACTATACCAACCTAATTCAGGGTGCAATGGGGTGAAGTAACTCTTGTAAAAATGTCAGGAATGGATTTACTGACCCGAGTGTATTGGGATATGTAGCGCCATAGTTAAAATAATTATTTTTGTTTTTATGTTGCTATAATACGTTTTATTAGACTTTACTGGAATAACAAAGAACTGGAAGTCTCAAAGTAATGAGCGCCAAAGCAGCGACTCCCTAGGCTTTTTAATTTTGTTTTACTACTCAAAGTTATGTGTATCGCTGCTACGGTCACGGACAGGCGTTATCTCTTACCATCAGGAGAGCGTCTTGTTCGTCTCATTACATTTACATTAAAGAAAACTATATAGTTTTTCAAGCTTTATTTACAACAAGCGGCTCGGGCCGCATTATTGAGAAGACTGTCGCGGAAGGGAGGCTCTAGCGCTCATTACTTTGAGATTTTCGATGGTTAGTCTCAATAGCCCTGTAATTTCGCTAGCTGCAGTACCCTTCAAACCGGATCACAGTAATGAATATTATAAAACACAGTAATTGTTTTGATTGACATTTCTTTTTTATTATGTAAATTAAATCAATCATCTTTTCTAAGTGTAATTACTTAGTTTTTGTAGCGATGATAGCTCAGTGGTTATCGCGGTCGGTTCGCATGCCGAAGGGCGTGGGTTCAAACCCCAACAATGAGCTTGAGCTGCCGGTGATGGAAAACATCGTGAGGAAACCATAGCGTGGTAGTAGGGTACTTTCTAGTATTCGGCTGGCTAGCTACTACCCTCAAGTTGAAAATCTGCCGCCAAGCATCTAACGTTGTGTTCCGGCAGCCTCACTTGTGAGCCAGTTCTATTCCAGGCTAGGTGTGCTTTACCATCTTCGACCACACCGTCACTTAACATCAGGTGAGTTGTGGTTAAACACCTAGCCTGCCAGCCATAAAAAAAAGTTTGTTTGCATGCCGAAAGGTCAAATATGGAGGTCTTCTATAATGTATCCTTTCCATCTAATTAATTGTATACCCATATTTATACAATAAATATGGGTATACAGATTATTATGAATTATAATGTTTACACACTACTGTAGAATATCTGATGCTCCGGTGGTACCTACCTAGACGACCTCCTGTTAAAGAGGTCTACCACCAAGTAAAAGTTTTGGATAAGATTATTGAGTAGCCACGTACTACCTATTTAGAATTGAGTTCTTTTAGACCGACCTTGACCTGTTGATGAATGATCTCGATATCGATGTATCGTTTAAGTCGATACAAGCTGTTTCATTTCTAAGTAAGTACAGCCGTTTCAATTCAGTATTTATATTAGATTATAAATACAAAAAAAAAAGGACTATTGTCGCTAATAAGCCTGATATCGTGATGGTCGGACGAGCCCAACGCCGGGCAGTGCTCGTCGACATTACTATCCCACATGACGAGAATCTCGTGAAGGCCGAGAAGGACAAGCTTAACAAGTACCTTGACTTGGCTCACGAGATAACTGCCATGTGGGATGTTGATTCGACGATCATTTTCCTGATAGTCGTGACGGTGAACGGTCTTACAGCGAAGAGTCTCGACCAACATCTTAAGAGGCTCTCGCTAGATGGTTGGGTCAAGGGTCAGATACAAAAGGCAGTGATCCTTGATACGGCGCGCATTGTTAGGAGGTTCCTCACTCTGCAGCCCTAACCACCGGCAGCTTGAGCCCTGCCCCGCTGCCGGCGGCACCCTAATTTTTTAGTATTTTATATTATTTGCGTTTTAGATATATATTTACTCTAAAAAAAAAAAAAGTTAAAAAGTAAATAACTGAAATAATAATATAATTAATGATTTATGTTTTTTTAATTATTTATAAAATTTCCTTCATGGTTATAATTCTCTAACAACAGAAAATATAAGTACCTAATTACAAATTTTACAAACCTTTATTCCGCTTCACGTAGCCCTCATCAAAGATTAAAGAATTAATCGTAGAAGTGCCGTTACGATGGCAACTTGCGCCGTTCATCGTAACTTTAGGCAATAAACTATGAAAATTAAATTAGATGAGCAGTTTCACATTATTGTTCGAGTTTGTAGAGTTTTTATGACAGTAAAATATTCTTTGGGAAGTACATGAAACATTGAGGGGAGAGTTATAGAGACCCAAAACATAAGGCAAACAAGCTTTTTCACTCGGTGGTAGATATCCTTAGCAGAAGGTTATCTGGGTAGGTACCACCGCAGTACCAGATATTCTGCCGGCAAGCAGGAACTGAACTTTGAAGGGTACTGTAGCTAGCATAATTATAGGGCTGTTGAGACTAACCATCTCTAATGCAGGGATGACGAAACTTTTTCCTTCGCGTGCCAATATTTACTAACGACATATATGACGGGCCAAGTTGTTGCATTTTTGGCTATTTTATTTACTGTAATGACGACGGACCGCGCGCGCCCAGTCGATTTCGAGCCCAGCTTCATTTTCAGTTTTCGAAAAAATACGTGATTGTTTTATGCGAGCCGCGCACTGCCACTGAGATTAAAATTTCTAACAATACGAAAATTGCACTTGATTTTTGTTTGATGGTCGCGGGCCAGATTTCAACGCTTCGCGGGTTGGAGATGGCCTGTTTGCCGTAGTTTCCCCATCACTGATCTAATGTCTCAAACTATTGAGCGCCAAAGATGCCTTAGTCCTTGATTTGTCACTCAAAGTTCTGTGTATCGCTGCAATGGTCATGGACATGCGTTATCTCTTACCATCAGGAGAGCGTTTAGTTCGTTTCATTACTTACACATTCCAAAAAAATAATATTATTATAAAAAGTTTTCATGCCATAAACAAATAACAACAGATATAATTTTAAGAAACGAATACTTTTCGACCCAAAATCATCAGCAGGAAAAACACATTTAACATTCACGTTCCCCTAAAATTATAATATCAACGAGACATGTCCAATTTCGGAGTTCAGATATGATCCTTCAGGCGACCCTTAGCTCGGAGTGTCATCTGGATATAATATATCGGACCCGAGGCATCCCTTAGGAGACCCTGTTAATTACAAGTACAAGTCGAGGGAAACCTTTTAATGTTTCGACGTATGAAATGCTTTGCGTATTTTGGTCAGTCTATTTTTGAAAGAAAGACCGTGGAGTACTACTAGGTACTAGGTAGGTACTAGGTAGGTACTAGGTATGTGATAAATAAAAACTGGCGTGGTTCTGACACGATTTTGTTTTACTCATGCCGGATTACTCACTTAATTACGTTACGTTACATTACTTAATTACGTTAGATAATCCAAATCTCCGACTATAGCTGAACGTGAATAATAAGTAAAATAAGAATATGAAAAGAATAATTTTATGTGTAAATAAAATGGTAGATACAAACATTAGAAAAAAATGTGTAACTTTTTATATGTATTAGGGACTAGCTGTGCCCCGCGGTTTCACCCGCGCTAGATGCCTACGTCATAGTAGCTTTATGCATGCAAAGTCTCAGCCCGATCGGTTTAAAATTGACAAAGTTTCATACAAACTTTCATTCCCTATTTTATCCCCTTGGAGGTAGAATTAATCAAAATCCTTTCTTAGCGGATGCCTACGTCATAATATATACCTGCATGCCAAATTTCAGCCCGATCCGTCCAGTGGTTTGGGCTGTGCGTTGATAGATCACTATGTCAGTCAGTCAGTCAGTCAGTCAGTCACCTTTGAGTTATATATATTTAGAAGATTCCGGACCAGCTCTGTTTTTATAAACTATCCCACTACTGGGCGATGGCCTTTTTTCATTGTGAGAAGGGTACGGCCGTTTTCCACCACGCTGGCCAAGTGCGGGTTGGACTTGGACAGACTTCACACAGCTACGTAAACTTTTTTTAAAGAAAAAAACCGACTTCTATCGATTACTATAAGGGGTAACATTAGTTTTCATTATTTTTGAATATTTCAATGAATCACGCTTAAAATACTGGCCTACCTACCTATACTACAGGCCATAAAAAAAAATATTCTTTAACAATTCCTTAATTGAATTTTTCTTTTTTTTCGTCAGTGACTTTTCAGCCAGTTTTAAACTTGAACTTATAGCCACTGGGGATATTTCACGTCGTTCTAGTTCGAAAATTAAATTTAAATCCCCTCGAATTTTTCCCGCCCTTCGAATTATTGCTGGCCGAAAGGACTTTTCCTGTGTGGTGATTAATTTTCGCAAGAAAAATATGATCCGCACATAAATTCCGATTTTAAAGTTTTGTTTACAGAAAAATATAAATAACGTATCTGAAGTATTTTTTTAATAGCAACATGGTTTGCATACTAGAGCAAAAGAAACTAAATCTAATTTAATTGTTTTATTCTTCTCTAAAGTTTTTGCGGAAAAACAGAAATATCTTATATTGGAATATAATGTTTTTTTAATGTATAAAATAGTTTTTTTATTTATTAAGTTTTGAATTACGCACAGGAGTGTAGGAAAGTGGTGGTAATGTGGTGAAACATGTTATTACCAAAACTCCGTGGAGGTTACTTTGCGTATCGTAAACTTCCCACTGCTTTTGTAGGTCATGACCAGACTGGACTTTGACTTTTCATGCAACTTTGACTGTGACTTAGACTTGTTTTACTTGATTGTTCATCAAACATTAAAAAAGATATTTGACTGAAAAATATGCAATGGCAGAAAACATAAAATATCTATTATCACAGATAATCAAGTACCTAATCATTAAAACTGGGCTTGTTTTTAGGCGAGCGCGCAAATAATTTTTCAAAGTTTGATTCAAAAAAATCTTAAACTGACAACAGAAAGTCCTTATTCAAAAAGTTCCCCTAGCGAATATTTACTTTAAAACATAAACGTAGTAGATACTCACAGGGTAGTAACAAGGTAAGAAGCACAAGCCACCAGGGGGCAGCACCGAGGCAGTTGTCAAAGCTCGTAATATTTTATTAGATAACCAAATAAACTGGCAGCTTTTGCAAATTTTATACACAGTTTTCGGGAATTTTGTGTTTAGTCTGAAGGTTTATTCGAAGAGTTTTTGATAAGGTTGGCTCATTTTTGATGGCGTAATTTTCCAAGCGCCTATTTGGTTATGTAGGTATGTAAATACGTAGGTACTTTACTATATATATACGAGTAAGTAGTCATGTTTTATAAAAAATACTAGCTTACGCCCGCGGTTTCGTCCGTGTTGAGTTAATAGTTGTCCCTTATCACCTAGCGGTATAAAATATACTTTGCGACCTTTTCTCATACCTACCAATTGCATAAAAATCGGTCCAGCCGTTTAGGAGGAGTGCGACCACAAACACTGGTGACAGACGGACAGACAGACAGACGGACGGACAGCGGCGTTTAGTAATAGGGTCCCGTTTAACCCTTTGGCTACGGAACCCTAAAAAAGATGAATGATAAAGTCAATCTCAAGTCAGCGCGTGACCAAGGGAAACAGGGATGTATTTATATATATGTACATAAATCTGTAAATATATATTTTTACTATAAAGCCACTTTACTATGCCTACGTAATCTTTCTTTTTCTTAGTTTTTAAGTTTATTTTTCTAGTGTACTTGCATTAGTAGGTATTTTTGCATAATAAAAGTTTGTGTTTATAACAGAATAATTATCTTGACGATATGATTTTAGCGCCATATATATATTATATAACGAGAGTACTGAACGATGCAAGCTCCGCATAATAATTTCACACGAAAATCTGAGCCATAAAGACGTACCACCGTGAAATATAATATCTACGCACACATCTATTAATATTCATAATACAATTTAACGCAACGAGGTTAATTCACCTAAATATGTAAATTATCATGAGCCGACCACCGTTTATTTTGAGATGTCAGTTTGCAAATATGTCCTTCTCTTTCCGTCTTCTGTATTTATATAAGTGGCGAAAAGAGATGGTGATTTTGTTTGTGTGAATAAGGTAGGGAAATTTTAACGGTGCCTATGAGGGTTGTGAATGTTGAAATAACTTTCAAATATTGTCGTTAGGTGGACGGAAAGTTTGGCTCCTAAGGGAGGCTGTTGGCGGGTCGTGCTCCTTTCTGTTTATAATGAAACACGCGCCATTTTTAAAACAATGTGCGACAACCCTTATGGTGGTACGCGTCACAGTATAGAAAACGTTCTTAATCAGGTTTTTTGAATCTGGATTGTAGATTTCGATTTATGAGGGAACGATATTAGTATGTGGTATGTTATTCGTAGGTTGGTGTAGCAAGCAAGATTACAGTACAGAAATCATCATCAGCCTTTTATAGTCCACTGCTGGACATAGTCCTTTCCTAAGACACCGCCACTCAGCCCGATCCTCGGCTTTTCGCTTCCATCCACCGCCAGCTGTCCTACGTATATCGTCACTCCATCGAGTCTCAGGGCGTCCAGCGCTACGTTTGCCAATTCGCGGTCTCCAGAAATAATAAAAACATATAACAATCACATAATATGCAACAATCAGCGGCCTGATCGCTTAGAGGGATCACTTTCAGGCAACCTTGGTAATAAACATAATAACGTATGAAATCAGTAATCTATCAAAAATTACGCACAAACAGAAATGCGATTCAAAAACAGCTACTTCGTAAATGCAGTTAATCTAGCAAATTGCGATTCTCCGTCGTAAAACATAATTAAAAATTCAATTCGGTGAAAAGCGCAAAAAATCGGCCGGAATAAAAATGGCGGGAGAAATCCGCGTCATCAATCTGAGGAATTATTTCATTTGCGTATTAAAATTCTCGTTTTGTCGGTCCGTGAATTATTTGCCGTCGTGTTAATTACTCTCGCCTGGTTTACTGCACCCAAGCGATTTAGGGGCATAGACTAACGGACAGATGAGACAATTTATTTTGGCAGCCTATTTCTGTCCCGAAATTATCAGAATATGTTCAAAAATTTGGCTTCAGTAACTTGAAATTTTTGTTTTTGTAATTTGTAGTAATGATAACTTAATGGTTAGCACGATCGGCTTACACGCCAAAGAGTGTGGGTTCAAACCCCAACAATGAGCTTGAGCAGCTGGTGAAGAAAAATATTGTGACGAAACCAGGTGTTAGGGCACTTTCTAGTTCCTAGCACTCAGTTGTCAACTAAGTTCAAATTCTGTCGCCAAACACCTAACGGTGTGTTCCGGCAGTCTTACTTAAGTTCCAGTTCCATATCATTTATGTCTACCATTTTGGATTCATCACTTAACATCAGATAAGCTGTGGTCAAATACCTAGCTTATCAACCGTAAAACAAATCGACAAATAACATTGACATTGCGCGGAGGTTGTTGTAAGCGTCACACGATCGCAGATTTTGATAATCCTTTTGCTTGTTCTGTGACAAAGTGCTGTATTTATGTTGTGCGACTCAAAGCGCGGGAAGTAACACTCAATCGACAAAGGAGCACATAATATCATAAGTTATAATGCCAAATAAAAAAAAACAAGGCGAATTTTTTTTAATGGCCACGTTAGAGTAACCCCGTGTTCTTTCAAGAGTTTCAAGGCTAGATTATCAATGATCGATTGAGATTGAAATAATGCAGTCTCAATGCAGTCCAGCACGTTATTCCATTCCCCACACAGGTCTCGCATGCCTATAGAAACCATATTTAATAAAGGGAAGCTAATTGCCCCATCCCCTGTCAATTGAGCAGAGCACCATTGTCAATTATAATGATCGTTGCCTAGACCCCTGCGAGGTGAGGGTCAAATATGGGTAGCCGGCACTAATTAAATCTAGGCACTCAAAGCTGTTATCACATGTATTATTCTGTTATTATTTAAGAAAAAGTATTAAGTTCTAAGCAGAATAATAACTAAGCACGAATTGGCAAATATTTTTTTATATTTTACTGTGGAAACTGGCGTGGTTTCGATACATTTTGTTTTACTTATGCGGGATTACTCACATTTAATTTTATCGGATATTCCGACTATACTTTCGGCCACATCCGGTGGCCTTCATCACGGAGACAAAGCTGAGTACAACACGCACGCGTTTCGCACTGCGGGTCGCGCGCGCCTCGCACGTGATGATAGCGGTAAACGGAAAAACAAGTAAATTGACCTTTGGCTTGCGTTTTACCACCATCTCACCTGATGTTAAATAGAAAAAAGGTTAGTCGACGTCACAGGAGACCGAAGAGCTGGCAGCTACCTCGGACAAAGAATTAGTCTAGCTAATCAAAGGGGGAATACTGCCGGTATCTTCGGAACCTTGCCTAAAGGGACTCCTTTCAATAATATATTTTAGTTATTATATTATCTTTTTAAGGTTTTTGTTTCATTGTTCTAGTATATTTTGTTTGTTTTTTGATAATCCCACTGAAACCTAAAAATCCAGGTAGTAAATGAAATGTGTGTCAAATTTTATTCAAATCCGTTCAACCGTTTTTCCGTGATTGAGTAACAAACATCTAAACATCCAAAAATACAAACTTTCTCGTTAAATATTATAATGTCTTGCCTAGAAAATGCCGATTCATTCTCGACTTGAAGACACTCACAGGTTATATAATGTATAGTTGTTGTGTCGTTCACAGAGTGACAACATATCTCCGTGAAGACAGGATTATTATGTTAATGACGATGATTTTAAGACAAAATTGTTGTATAGATTTTAACAACGTTTTTATCTTTTATTTATTAAGCCGTGGTGGTGCCGGCGTAAGAATAGTACCCCACCCTCTCTACCCGTGGTTGCCATAAGAGTCGGCTGAGGGATGTAATCCGGAAGATGGGCAGCAGCGTCTTCCTTGAACAGTCACACCTAACTGGGCTCGCCAACCCGCCTGCCAAGCGTGGCGAGTATTGGCAAAACCCCCCCAGGAGGAAGCCTATGTCCAGCAGTGGACGTCCTATGGCTGATGATGGGTGATGTGATGTGAATTGTTGTTCGTCAGTATTACTTTTTAATCGAAACTCCGTAACAGAGGGTTGAAATGCAAAAACAATCACATGATGTAGCGATGATAGCTTTCTGGTTAGCGCGGTCCGGTCACACACCGAAGGACGTAGGTAGGTGAAAATCTCCAAGCATCTAATTTGCTTGTTTATTTGTTTGTGTATTACGGCAGCCTCACTTGAGAGCCAGTTCCATTGCAAGCTAGGTGTGCTTTACCATCTACACCGTTACTAAACATCAGGTATGAGCTGTGCCCAAACAACTAGCTCGTCAAACACTTTGAAAACAAAATGAATATATAAATTACTATACCTGATTATACAACGAAAACGTTTAATTATCTGTACTCCTACAGGGATACATATAAACGGAGTGTGAATGTGTGAATTTGTGGCGCGTGACGTCACGGGCGTGATTAGCACGTGACAACCCTGCTAATGACCGTACCGAGGTTTATTCAGTTAGATAGGACACTGTAGAAAGATGTTAATCTTAATTTGGTACCTACATAGCTACTGTACATTCATACTCATTATTACTCATACATATTCTCATACAGGGTTAGCTAGGAGTGAACTAAGCGGAAAGACATTGTATTATATATATTGATTAATATATTAATTTCAATTTATTTCATTAATTTCAACATATGTACATTATGAACTACTTTTACTATGTCACCGCTTTACCAGCTTAGGCCCGCGACTTAGTCTGCAGTAACTTTAGAATGAGGTTCAGAGAGAAATGAAATATGCGTAAAGAACAAATAAGCAATAGTCATGCAACTTGCGCTATTTTATTATTGGTTTAAGATAAATCATACCTTTTATCCCTGAACAAAAAAGGTTGTCCTTAAGGTTGTCTGGAAGAAATCGCTCTAGGCGATAAGGCCGCCCTTGTACACCGTTTATTTGTTGTTTCTATGTTGTATTTTTTGTTTTGTTACTTTCTTTCCCTTTTTTTAATTTTTGTATGTATTTTTATAATGTTTGGTGTATAATAAAGTTGTATTGTATTGTAACAATGTTTCATACGCATCTAGACCAAATTTCAAGTAGATACGTCCAGTAGTTAGTTTTTTGTTAATTCCAGAGGAATCTAATATTTTTCTGATATAAGATCAATCCTATATGTTAATCCAGGTAATAAACTACATGTGTGCCAAATTGCATCCAAATCTGTTCAGCTGTTTTTGCGTGATTAAGTATCAAATATCTAAACATCCAAACTGTCTCATTTATAATATTAGTATAAGTATATATATGTATACTAGCTAATCGTTCTGACTAACAATTTATTTTGGCGGCTTGATTACAAATTACATTGTATTTTATAATTTTACAAAAGTATAGTTAGAATACATAACACAAACTTTCCGTAAAAAATAAAAATAAACCGGCCGAGTGCGAGCCGGACCCGCGCACCGAGGGTTCCGTACAAACTTGTAGGTATATAAGTAAAAGGCTTATCGCAATTTTTTCTTTATCTGTGCTATAAGACGTTGTTTCGTACCAAATTTCAAGATTCAAGATTCTGAGTTCACGGGAAGTACCCTGCAGGTTTTGATTCCCTTGCGAGTGTTAAACGGCTGTATCTTTTGATTGCGTTGGCTTAGAAGTTTGATTTTTTCACAGCTCCAAGGGAGATTAAACATGAGTATTTGATATTAATTTCAGCTTGATACCTACACGCGTTCCTGAGAAAAAGGGTCTTGAAGACAGACAGACGGACGACAAAGTGATCTTATAAGGGTTTAAGGACTAATGTTTATATAATCTTCAGATTAAAAAACTACATCGGTAAGTAACAAATAAACTAACAATTTCTTGTAGTTACAAGTTATTTACCATTAGGCATGTATTAAAGATGACAAAATTCTAGAAGCAACGGAAGGCATTGGAATGCAATTAGCATATATACAATGGAGTCACCCCAAACCTAGAATTCGACCAACTCTAGACCGAATGAGACAGACATCGCCTGGAGAGTTCAAGCTCCATTATCGGTTCGTAGAGATAGGGTAACTGTCTCGATCGTTGGCACTTACCACACACGATGCAACGGTTTTAGTTTCCGAGTAACAGCAGCTCTATAAAGTTCAAGGTACACCACGACAGCGTTGAGCGGCGAAATGTTATACCACATAATAAAGTAGGTATAGATATAAACGTTTAGTGCTAATATAAAAACTATTTACTTATTTACCTATAATAGTCTAATTTTCTTAAAGTGCAATATTTTCTTTAGACTAAGTATATGGAGAGCTTATAGTTCATTATGGGCGTATTACACACATCACATCATCAGCCATAGGACGTCCAGTGCTGGGCATAGGCCTCCTCCTGGGGGGGGTTTGCCAATACTCGCCACGCTTGGCAGGCGGGTTGGCGAGCGCAGTTAAGTGTGATTGTTCAAGGAAGACGCTGCTGCCCATCTTCCGGGTTACATCCCTTAGCCGACTCTTACGGCAACCACGGGTAGAGAGGGTGGGGTACAATTCTTACGCCGGCACCACCACGGCAAAGATATAGAATAATATTTTTTATTGTTAGCTCTTATCACATATGATGCAGTTTTATAGCTAGAACCGATGGAAACGGCGCACAATGTGTCCTTGGTGTAACGACAGCTTAAATTTACTGCGTCGTCGGAATAACTGATTCGGTGAAAATTGCAGTTTCAATTGTTAAACAGCAGATAGTTTTGCTTATATTTTATACTTTGTTACCAAATGCTGAAGCAGAAAAGGTAAGTCTTATTTTGATTTTAATGCGGTTAAAATGTTCGCTGTTGATGGTAATGACTGTAACTTTGGAAAACCAATTCTTGTTTCGGTGTCATTGGTAAACAACATTTTTATGTTTGTCTTTTCTCTTGATTGGGAATCATTTGGTTACGATAATATTTTTAGCTCAAGTTATATGTAACTATATAGATTGTTTAATTTGGTTACAACTTAAAAAAATAAATATTACTTTAACTTCCAGTTGCCAGTTAAACGATCCAATGCTTGATTTTAAACTAATATTTATCCAGAATGCATTTACAAGCTTTATGATTTCATAAAAAATAATCATAGCGAATAATCGTTTTTGTATAATATTGACTTAATTTTGAAAAAAAACATTGACATCATAATTTTATGACATTTAAATTATAGTTCGATTATTTTACGGTATCTATTTAACCTATTAAATTCGAAAAAAAAACATGACACCTTAATTTTATGACATTTAAATTCTAGTTCGATTATTTGGCGGTATCTATTTAACCTATTAAATACAACAAAATATTATGAAGCGATTAAAAAATCCGAATCCGTATCCTAATAATCGAGTTAACTAACAATGATCGAGTTAGAGCGATAGCGCGTGACATGTGTCCAATTAAACACGTCACTCAGATCATTGACGCGTGACTGGTTTAGCGCGTGACGTTGCGTCTGGGCTTTTGTACCTACCTTTAGTTAGACATAAAGCCGGCGACACACGCCATGAAACTCCCGTACTGAAAATGCATAGTAGGTATTGAGCCTTCGGTGATAAAATTTTCGGTCGATGTCCATGTAGGGTTACCAGGTGAAAAAATCAAAAGTCCGGAGAAAAGGCCTGATCTCCATTGAAAAATCGTGAGATTTTTTACAGTTTGAGAATTTTCTCTCTAAAGTATTTAACAATTAAAAAAAGTAATATTATCGTTTGTATACATTGTGTATCTCGCTCAGGCGTTGCACACTCAAATCAATCTCATCCGCACTCAAAGGGGGGAAGAGGGGAAGTTAGCGGCACCCGACCCCCCCCCCCCCTCCTAATCAGTAGGTACTAACTGATTAAGTACGTACTTGGTACGTACTGATATTTCATGAGATTTGCAGGACAAATCCTGAGATATGATAGCCTTATACCCATGGGGTTTAAATAAAATACAAAATACAGCAAGGCAGTAAATAAACTAAAATGAATGCTGACTAAAATTAATATGATTGACTTTTAGCCATTTTATTTGCTATTGTTTATATCTGGGATCAGGATCAGCCATGTTTTTTTAAAATGTCTCAATGTTAGGCCTTTGTCTCTTCTCATTGTGAGAAAGGTAAGGTTTTAGTCTACCACGCTGGCCAAGTACGGGATAGCAAACTTCACACATCTTCGAGAACTTTTTATTAAATTCACGTACAAGTAGGTTTCCTCGCGATGTTTTTCTTCAGCGTTTAAAGTCATCGGCTATACGCATATAACTTAGAAAAGATAGAAATGCGTACCTTGGGATTCGAACCCAAGACTTCCAGATTGGAATCCAGGCGGTCTTCCAACTAGACTGTCGAAACTTACACCGTTAACTTACTTTATTATTTACCTTACCTTGAATATAACTTTTGAATAAAAATATATGATTTTATTAAAATTCATTAGGTATATAGAAAAGAACTTTTTAATAGTAGAAACATAATTTAGAGTGATCGACTTTACACAAATATAGTCCTTTAAATCCAGTTTAAAAATTATTTATCTAACTAGTTTGTATCCCCCTCCTGCTATCCTCAACTAATACATGTTGTTTAGTTTCCTTTCTAGAATGTCTTACTCAGCACATCGCTGACTGGACAACCGGGATAGCATAGTCTAGATATAAGCTCTGTAATAATTATTAAGCATCAATTTTTTTATCATAATCAAGTGCTCCCGAATTTAACTATTTCGTATTTATTTCCTGTTGTTGTTGTATGTATTGTCCTGAAGGTATAAAATATCATTGTTTAAACGATACAGAAACAAAAAATATAAATGAAAAACATCGTATCCCTTACTTTCAAAACCGGATTTATAAACAAACGAACTCACCCTACAAGAATACGATTCAGCTAAAATCGTTGTCTGAGATACGAAAATTACGAAAACACCACAATAAAGGCCGGTCTCTCCAATATAAACATTTGCAACGTAACGACAGTAGGAACGAGTCCTGACGGACATAACCGGGGAAATTGTAAATAGTGCTCGCACACGTTTAGTTTGCAATATTCGTGTGGTGCCGTGAAAATGGAAAAACTGTGGTGTAGAGTAAGGTGAGTATAGAGACAACATTTTTTTAACTTCGCTAACAAATTTCTAATTGATTGTTGATTGAAACCATTAATGAGGCATGAGTTAAAAAAAATTAGTCATTGTCAATAATGTTGGACTATTTTTGAAGTTAGCATTTTAGTTTAAAGGCGTCCCCGGGCGTTTCGATAGGAGAAATTTAATGCAAACCAGAATTTTGGCATCAACATTAAAATTCATTGTTTTAATTTTTCAAAATTTCCGCTTATAAATAAATAGTCGCGGATTGTTTTTATTAAACATTAAACATGCTGCAACTAGTAACTTTCGGGCTTTTTTCCAAACTCAACATGAACTAAATCGTCTTTATTGCTTTGTTTAAATGAAACACGCCCGCAATGAGCGTATATTGATTATAAGCACATTAAAAAACTGAACCTATCTAGGTATATAAAGACGGAATCTCAAAAATATTTTAAAAGCGATATTATTTCCTATTTATTTAAGCGACTTTTGTAACATCCACATGGCAGTCCCATCTTATTTTCAACAATGTATTTTTTTAACTAAAATAAAATGTACCTACGCACAGCACATACTTATACACACTCTCTCATACAGACATTCACACCCTCGCATACACACTAAATAAATAATCAAGGTGGGTCACTTGAGGCGACTCACACAACTGAACAGCTCCCTAGCTGCGTCAGAACAGGGCTCGGACTGCAGTCTGTTGTAGCTACTAACGTCCAGTCTGTTCAAATGGTAACCCACCTCAAGCGCCCGTCTCTTCCGCTTATATCATTGATTTGGCGCTTCACTACTTGGCACGAAGTGGCCAATGTAAATCGAATTTATTTCAACACAAAAACTGGCGCCGTCTAAAACATTACTACCAACATAAACATCCGATTTACCGTTACAGGAATAGATTTATAAATATATGAATAATAATCAGATGGTGTTCGTTGGTAAGTGCATAACGAATGAACATAGCAATTTTTTTTAAGCGTTTGTATACTATTTGATTTTATTGACGTTCATAGAGATGCGACACCAAAGGCAAAGCGCTACCACGTCGAGTACGAAATACCGGGCATTCAATTCAATTTTGTAATAAGGATAATAACAAAGACTCTGTACTCCCCTACTCTGCAACAAAAGGGGGCAGCACGATATCGGAAACGCTGATGTGTGTAAGTCGACGGGAATTAGACGTTACGACTGTTGGGAATCGCCTGCAGATGGTTACCCAGCGCGCGGGTAGGTATTAGTGGTAATAGTAACCGGAATGAAGGAAGATTTCTTTTATTATCAAAAGGTGTAGGTTTTGGTACATTTTTAGATCATGAATTGAAAATCAAATCAAATAAAGAATGTAAAATGAAAGAATAACCACGATATACATGTATATATATATGGAGGTCTATATCCAGCAGTCGACATCCTACGGCTGAGATGATGATGATGATGGTGACAAATATATACATATAGGATAGCGTTTTGGTGTCACGTTTGAAGATACTAATAAGATGAAGGTGTAATAAAATTGTGCAATTCTAAGTCAAGGTTTCCGAAATGTGTCCGGAAAAAAACCCCTATACCAAAAATATGGCAAGAAATCGGGTGTTTGTTTATGGTTACCGGGTTACATTGTAAACTAGTTATAATTCTTCACGGTTTCCTGCTAGACATCGCTTTTAACGATAAGGCCGCCAATTGTTTCATAATTTTTTTTAATGTTAAAAGTGTTTTATTTTTTAAATTTCCATTTTTTAATATTGGTGTGTACAAGAAAGAGTTATATATCTAATTGATTGTGTTCTGTAATCGTCAATTTATTTTTGAAATTTTAATTTTTGTTATTTTGATGTAAACAATTAAGAGTCTATTTATCTAACTAATTGTGTTCTTAAATCGTCAATCACTATGGAAATGCTGTAGAACTCCCTAAGTACGCCACTTAATACATTCCATAACATTTACTTCTCCATGAACCCCAATATAACAATATTTTTGAAACAAAACTGATCCGTAACTCTGCTCCAACAAAAGTTTTAATCCTTAATCTTGTATATTAATAATATTTATAGGGTATCGCAATCGATAATTAATTAATTACCGTATAGGAGCCGCAGCCGCGCCCGTGGCACCTACTACCTACCTACCCCGTAACTAGCGCAACACTCGATTTCCCTCGAGAACAACGTTCAGTGATGCCAAAGATTATGTGTTTCAGAACGGGAAACTCTCTGACAATAGTACTTATAACAACGTGTAAACATTTTTCCGGATGAGTTTCCTAAGGCAGTCAAATTCTAGTATTTTTTCAACATACACACCTACAATCACGCTTTTTTTGCTGTCAAACTTATTAGTTCGAGTTTTTGGAACGTCAACCATGAAACGGTGTCGCTTTTTAAGCGTCTGACTGCCCGATAGGAGAATGGTCAAGGGAGATTTAAATCAAACATTTTTATAGATGACAGGCTAAGTGTTTGATCACAGCTCAGCTGATGTTAATGATCTGTTTAATCTAAAATGATGGTAGGTACATCTAGCCTGAAACGAAACTGGCTGCTGGAATAGTGTCAAGTGTTTGGCAGCAGATTAATTTGTAACTTTACATTGTTGGTCAGCTGAGTACTGGAAAGTACCCTAATCCCATGTAAAGGTTTCCTCACGACGTTTTTCTTCAACCGCAGCTCAAGCTCATTGTTGGGGCTTTCAGCTTGTGGTTCGACCGCACTAACCACTGATCTATACTACTAGACAATTTAGTCCTACATCGTTCAATTCTTCTACTTTCATCTCATATACATGCACCTTGTTTTTTATTATTAATTAGTTAATACATCTGCACCAACTTTCAATTCTTTGGACATCCGTTGCCGCGCCCGCCATGTCATTCCGCCTATTAAGGCGGCTGTCATGTGAGTTTACAATAAGTAAATAACGTCCCACGTTTACCTTGTTATTGCTTTACTATTGGCGACAATACTGGCTTATTTGCCGGAAAAATTAGCCGCCCTGTTATTGGGTTTTGGATTGTGCTGGGAAATGGGGTCTGGATTTTGTTTGCGGATGACCAATACTCGGAGGCTGTAATTTTTTTTTTTTTGTTTTGACGTTCGCGTTGGCTGTAATGGACTTTTTTTACGTTTGACACGCTATAGGTATTTGACCACCGCTCACTTCATGTTGTGTGACGTTGTGGTCGAAGATGGTAAACACACCTAGCCTGGAATGGAACTGGTTCTAAAGTGAGGCTGCCAGAACTCACCGTTAGGTGCTTTGTGGCAGATTTTCAACTTGACTGTCTTTCAACTTTCAGCTGGTAGCTAACCAGCCGAGTACTGGAAAGTGCCCTACTACCATGCTATGGTTCCCTCACAATGTTTTCCTTCACCGGCAGCTTAAGCTCAGCGGTTTGAACCCACGCTTTGGCATGCGAATCAACCACCAAAGAAAATAATATAATAACATTTTTTTATTAAATCTTAAAAGTAGTATCGTTGTAAAAAACTTAAAAATATTTGGAAAAATAATAGCTTAGTATTCAGTTTTCAAGAAATTAATTGTACACAATACTTAACACCATGTAGATTCAAACAACGAGCAGCTAATCATAAAATCCCTAATTGTTTGTATTTATCGCATCTTGTAAGGGCATGTAAATCCCTCGACAGACGGCAGGCCTCGCCTTAATTAATTTGACACGGGTCTGACTTACGTATTAGTTAGTAAGTACTCAGGTAAGATAACGGACGTGAGTTTACGGATTTCCTTATAAAGACTGTTGCGAATAATTGCCAAAACACTTGCAACATATTGATATGAAAATAAATATGATTACATTTTCTTTTTCAGGATTATTCGGCATTTTTCTAAAAAGTTTAAGGACAGTATATCATGTAGGTAAAACAATAGGTCAGGACAAAAAAACAGATATGTCAAATACGGCAGAAAAAAGTTTGAGAAAACAAGACAACCGCTGCTAACCAATAAAAAAATCAACGGATTTTTTTAAAATATAAAAGCACTTATTTAGATGTGTTGCTCTCCTGATGGGTACAAATAATGCCTGTCCATGACCATTGCAGAGATATACAGAACTTTGAGTAACAACTGAAAATCCACGGCATTGCTGCTTTGGCACTCCTTACTTTGAGACTCGATGGATAGTCTCAACAGCTCTGTAATTTCGCTAGCTGCAGTACTCTTCAAACCGAAATAGTGTAATATTTACGCACTACTGCTTGGCAGCAGAATATCTAGTACTGCGGTAGTACCTAACTAGACGACCTCTGTCAAAGAAATCTACCAATAAGTAGTAAAAGTATTAGGCATATTACATATTAAGAATTTTGTAACTTTATATAACTCAATTATTAATTTTTATGTATTGGCGTTTTGATCAAAAACTAGTTCAATTTAAATATATGATCATATATTTAATTTTTGGATGAGTTTTTTGACGAACGAAAGAAGTTTAAGTAATGTAATCACCAAGATCATTGCCGCCGTATCTAGAACTTTAAATAACAAAACAGAATTTAGGGTATCGCTGTTACGGAGTGCAATACTGTAAGGTATCCAAAGGTTAGTCTCAATAGTATTAAACTTATCTGTATTCAGAATACAAAACACCCTTTCAAACAAAACTCACAAACACCAATAAATCTCTACGTATATCAAGCATCATTTCAATACGTTTAAAGTTACCGAGAAAGGGTGCAAAAATAAAAACAATAACACCCGAGCTGGCTCCGCGGGGAACCATTTTTACCCGAATAACACTTTTTATCATATTTATCGACTGATAAATGGCGAAGGAACTTCTAGTGCATTTTTATGTTATTTTGTTACGAATGTCGTCGTTGAGAGCCATTTATTCTTCATTGTGCCTATGAACTATACTAAGATTGTGAAGTGAATGCGAGTGTGTGTGTTGCGAGTGTGTGTGTGTGTGTGTTGTGAGTGTGTGTTTGTGGTGTTTCACAAAACTAGATTACTTTCTCAGAATCTTTAAATAATTAAGGTGGAAAATTTTGGTAGAGGCAAAACTTATGGGTGCGCGTTGCCGGAATGTTTAAGTCTTGAGTGTTTTGACGTGTTTAAGTTTTCACTTGTGTGACTGTTGGCAGTCCCCATGACTCTTTTTTTTATATCTATACTTTGGGATATAACTTAATAAATAAACACGTGTAATCTTGCATAAGTAAAACAAAAATGTGTCAAATCCACGTCACTTTCAATGGGTAGTAAAAAAAGGTAAAACTTTTGTTTTTCCACCCCTAAGCACTACTTGTCATTGTATCTAAATGAGCAATGCACGGATTTGTCAAGCCTACGGGAATAAATTGACATTTGTGTCAAGTTTCTATTAATGTTAACTAAAGTGTACATTCAATCCGAACTACATGAAATTGTGTCACGTAATTCAATCAATTATAATTTGAAAGCTTGGAATCAAAATTAGTCTAAATCAATTAAATATGATTGATTCGATTTTGGATTTCAATTAATTTGCTCTAAAAAAATTACATGATTATTTTACTTGGTGGCAGATTTTCGTAGCAGGAGGTCGTTTAAGTAGGTACCACCGCAGTATCAGATATTCTGCCGCCAAGCAGTAGTGTGTAAACATTACTGTGTTCCGATTTGAAGGTTACTGCAGCTAGCAAATTTACTGGGCTGTTGAGACTTACCATCGAAAGTCTCAAAGCAGCGATGGTCTGGACTTTGTTTTGTTTGGGCATGCGTTATCTCTTACCATCAGGAGAACGTATCGTTTGTCTTATTACTTTTACAAAAAAATACTATATTGCTATATACAAATTAAAATAATAAAGAATATAGGTCAACGCAAACCTGTTCTGGATAAATAAAATACTCGTATATCGTACTCTAGACAAGAAATCCCTTTCTGTAATCCAGATCAAATTTTGGCTAAAATTTCTTTGCTCCGTGCATGGAAAAAATGTGACTCATGATTGCAGTTTCAGCCTAGAGATTCTACAGCCTAAAAATTGAGTCCACAATTGAGTTCCAACCACGCCTAATGCTACTGGCGAAATAGGTCGTCAACTAAAAAACCCTTTGAAATTCGAGTCGCGATACCAAGATGTAAATCTCTATACCCCATGCTTTTACCCGATACGAATACGATATGTGTTATCGCTAATGTCACTTGGGATCGCGGTAGTGCTTTGTGCTCAAAGGCACCTGTTTTCGCGAATTCTATATTCGATGTTTTTCGTGATAGTTACTTAGCGGTTGTTTGAAGTTGTACTCCTGTGGGTAGAACGCAATTGAAAATAATATAAATAAAATAAAACCCTTTGACCATTTAGTTATACATTCTAAACGCAAATTGAATCTTAATCAAAATGTAATTCTATTTTACAGATGAGTTCTATAAAACGGTGGTTTAGTACCATAAAATTATTTTTGCCTATAAGTTACGAACATGTCGTGTTGATTTTAATTTTTCCTGATTCTAATTCAATCGAATCGACAGTTGGCAGGCGGGTTGGCGAGCGCAGTTAGGTGTGATTGTTCAAGGAAGACGCTGCTACCCATCTTCCGGATTGCATCCCTTAGCCGACTCTTACGGCAACCATGGGTAGAGAGAGTGGGGTACTGTTCTTACGCCGTCACCACCACGGCACACGGATGACTGATATATGTACTTAATTCTTAAATACTTTTTTTTTGTAAAAACATACTGCACACCCACAAAACTAAACACGTTCGTCACACATATGATTGTCTTGGTTGGGTATTGTTCCCACGTCCTACAGCTCTTGAAGCAGCACTACAGCTAATGAGCTAATGGAATAAACAATAATAGCGGCAAATTACAGCTCTGAAGTCATCACTCATCATGTACACAATATTCGACGATAGTTTAATGTAGATATCCTTATAAAAGTTGCATAGCAAAAAACTTACAAATTTCTGCTTTGCATAGCTAATTTCATCCAAACAAACTCGTAAGTTCGACTGCAATTGTCACCTTTGACATTTCCCAGGTCCCATATCACCGGGGCGTACCGCGTACTCTGCGATACTAAACTAACTTAAAAGTATAGATACAAATGAGCCACATTTACAACTGTTATAATATTAACAACTCGATAAGAAATCAAAACACAAGAAACCAGCGGGTGCCGCTCTAAAACCCATTACACACGAATTACTTAATTAAGTCCAATTCATTACCATTCTTATCTCCACGAAACTTATTTCTCCCTGCAACATACTAACTGTTACTTATTCTGCAACTGCAGCGTCATTTTAACGCTAAAACGTTAAGTAAACAGAATTTTTGTCACCATGTCCAATGGAATTAACAGCACCAGGGTAGATGAGTCTAACTTATGACGGGCTGACACGCGATCGTGTCATGGTAATGACAGAATAATAAATTATGTTGTAATAAGTTATTATAATGTGCACTATGCCTTATGATAGGGTATGGTATGGAGTAATTAGCAAATTTGGTAAATTAAAAGTGTAGTTGGTATGGTAATAAAGGGTTAGTTTACGTGTTCGTTACAGTCATTATTTGCTAGCGTTGTAGCAATAGTTACTTTAATAGTGTTAAAATATGGTTTTGAATCCCATGTGTCTGATTGTTTTACTATAGGTGCCTAGACGTTTTGAAGGTCAACAGTGCTTATAGAACACGCACTTGTTTTGGATCAATTAATATTGTATTTACTTTTAGTATCTTTCACTCCCAATTTTACGTGTGTATTCAGATAACGAAAACAAGTCTCTATAACGCTGTTGGTGCAAACTGACGAAGTTTTGACTTTTGTTTTCGTAACAAAACTCGTCTACCCCACCGGTTATCGGTTCTTCGAGAAATGTGACCGGCCCACTGTCACTTCAGCTTACTAATTCTTTGAGCTATGTCGGTGACTTTAGTTCTATGTCGGATGACTTCGTTACGAATTTTTGTCCCGCAAAGAAACTCCGAGCATAGCTCTCTCCATAGCTCTCTGAACGAGTTTGAGTTTCAATATTTTTATTATAAGGCTATTGAGACGAATTATCGATGTATCAAAGTAATTAGTGCTAAAGCACCGATGGAATTTGTTTCATTGTTCAAAGTTTTATGTACCGCTGTAATTGTCAAGGATAGACGTTATCTCTTACCAGAAGGAGTTTTTCGTTCATCTCACAGCTTTTATATAAAATAAGCTTATAAAAGCTGTTAAATAAAATTAAAGACCTACATTTTTACCGTAGAGTATACACACGTAGAGTAAACAAACGCCCAGTATTTCTGCCTACTTAGTATGCACCCTC
Organism: Biston stratarius; assembly: GCA_950106695.1. Lineage (NCBI taxonomy): Eukaryota > Metazoa > Arthropoda > Insecta > Lepidoptera > Geometridae > Biston > Biston stratarius. Next base: position 38,251,452 of record OX467106.1, on the reverse strand, counting down.
AGGGAGGCTCAACTAGTATAAAATAGTTAATTTTTAATTACAATTTTATTACTAGAGCGCGTCCCATCCAATTACCAAAAGATATATTAGAAGCCACCTCAAACAAATTGAAAACAAGGGTGGTTTTTTAAATTTATATAGCTTATTTAATCTATAAAAGACATGTTACAAAAAAAAGGATTCAGGATAGAGAGAAGATGAGGAAAGTTCTCTGGTATGCGTTAAAATTGTTTACAAATTCCTTAAAAAAAAATATGTTTACCTACAGACCTTTAAGGTCTGTTTATGTTGTTTTGACCAAATGTCGGAATTACATAGAAGATTTTTGTTTTACTTCTGCGGGATTACTCACGTTTAATTATATCGGATGCTCCGACTATAGATTCGGCGACGTCCGGTGGCCATTTTCATGGAGATAAACGTTAGAACAACGCGCGCGCGGCCTCGTCTTGCTTCGCATACACAGAAAGACGCGCACGCATTGTACTTGATCCTTGAAAAAGACCAGCGCCTCGCACAAAAGTAACACAAAAATGTGTCAAACCCCCGTCAATTTCCATAGTGAAATACATAGAAGATTAATTTTCTTTACCTTAAGAATTAGTAGGTACCTATGTCTTATTCAACTTCTATGAATCTGTATTTTTCGAAATATCATAAAGATATCATTAATCATCTTTTTAAATGTTGTAGATACTAGAATATACAATGTGTGTATTTAAAATCAGAGAAAATAATAGTCTACATAATTATTCTTACATCCCACTTAATATTATAAATGTGAATGTTTGGATGGATGAATGGATGGATGTTTGTTACTCAATCACGCCAGAACGGCTGAACGGATCTGGATGAAATTTTGCATGTATATCTACATGCAAAATTTAGGCCCTGGAATAAAACATAGGATAATTTTCATCATCATCATTATCCATCACCACGCGGGTAAAACTGCGGGGCGCAGCTAGTGATATATAAAAATCAACTGCCGTGCGATAGCCTCGCAAAAAATTTAATATGGCTCAGCCGATTTCCATATTTGTTTGTTTTGTTTTTCCTGCAAACTTTTTTGTTTTTCTAAAGAAAATTAGTAAAAACACTAAGGAATGGCCTGAAAATGTCTTTTTATAATTTTTCGTTTCAAGTAAATTTTATGTGATACAAAGTTCACTGGGTCATCTAGTCATGAATAAATCTTTGCGGGAGAAACCCATAAAACTTACGGGCATTTATTTGAGATATACAATGAGTTTGAGACAGAATGACAAAATAATTTACATCTCAGCTTAATTCCCACTATTTTTTTTTAAATAACGTATATATTTGCACTCTATCAGTATCTTTCTTACTTACAGCTAATTGTTTTTTTTTTGTATTATACCATATCTATATTCAATGATCATGAAATATGAATGTAGCATCCAACTTTCGTACATTTTCTCGGACGTTTTCGTAGTATGGCCATAAGGTAACGTCAGAACAGGACACGCGTATCGTAAACCGAATGAGAAACGATTGGTCCGACCAAATCGGACAAGACATCAATTGTGCGATGCTATGGATATGGGGTGGAATAAATAATATGAGGATTGAGATCTGGTCGTCTTTGTACATTTTTGTATTGCATTGTAAGTAAAAAAGGATTCTGCAAATATGAATTAAGGATAGCAATTTCTTTTTAAATATTTTTTTTATCCTCATTCATATGATAGATATTTTAGTATGCATATAGTATAGCTCTCGTAGCGTAGCTTGACTAAATGTTCTTAATCAATCACCAATGCTAAGCAACTGATGATCCGGTATGTCATCGGATGGGTGATCGTGATGGCATTTCTTTCCGAACACTGCTGGGTGGGCTGAAAAGTTAAATTGTAGGTTTCGATTGTTTATTCTATATTTATGCGTAGCGATGATAGCCCAGATGTTAGCGCGGTTAGCTCACACGATGGAGGGCGTGAGTTCAAATCCCAACAGCTTGAGCTGACGGTGAAGTAAAACATCGTGAGGAAACCTTGTCACTTTATTCCAGAGTCTGAGGTCCATAAAATGGTCACAAGCGTGGTGGTAGGATACTTTCTAGGACGTACTCGACTGGTTAGCCGCCACCTTCAAGTTGAACATCTGTCGCCAAGCATCTAACGGTGTGTTTCGGTAGCCTCACACGAGAGCCAGTTTCATTCCAGGCTAGGCGTGTTTACCATCTTCAACCATACCGTCACTTAACATCAGGTGAGAAGTGGTGAAACACTTAGGCTTTCAACCATTAAAAAAAACATGTCAGTAACCTTTGGGCCGCATGTTTCCTCTGACAAAGAGGCTAGCTACATAGCGTATACGAACCTGGTGATCCTAAATTTACAAAATTCTTGTTGATTTGCAAAGCAAGTCGCAAAGGCTAAATCGTATTACCGAAATCGAATATCGCAAAACTAACGCCTTGAAATGTGAAGTTTCAAACCAAAAACAAAAGAAATGCTGTAACAAAGGCAAAATTTGATTTTCCGCAACAATAATTCACCGGAGGCGAGACAACACCTGTATTACCATAACAAGACGTCAAATTTGAATGTCCACAATCAAATAACGCCAACTCGCCGGTCCGGAATTAAGTTATCCACTTTTTGCAAGAAAAGACGGACACGTTAACATATGAATATGACAAATTGTCCGGCGGCGGTCAGCCAGGCCCGGACTATCCGCGCCACACGGAGTTTTACGACACCCTAGGGACTGGGGTGACCAACTTGAAAATTTTTCATTCCGCCCGGCCAGAGGCGGAAGAGAAACGGGCAGGTCACTCGTCAAAACTGTAACAATTTCTCAGAAACAATAATGGTATAAAAAAAGACGTGCCATGACCAGTGAAAAAGCTATTACAGCCACTGTCAATGTTATTTATTTGAGAAGCACATGTTGTGAATTTTTATTTTACCTTGGGGGTTGAGTTTTAGGTCTGATATTGGATTGAAAGTGTGCGATGTTTCGATCTTTATTAGACGTATTAAGTACTTCGAAGTAGGGGAGAGGTGGCATGAAAGGGACATTTTTGTTGTAGAGGCCCTAGTAAATGACCGGGATAAGATTTTGACCAGGTTGAAACTGAATCAGAAGCCTACATTACTTCGCTGTTGAAATAAAATTAAACAACTTATATTTCTTTATTCTTAGTTATATATTTTTACAATTTATAAAAATGTGCATTGTGTCCCTTTCATAAATGAACTGTATTGAAAGGGACGCGCAAATTTTTGGAAGGGACAGTACGTACTGTCGTTATATAACCTCTTTATAACATACTATGACTATTTTACTAATATTCAAAATCATAATTTTAAGTAACATTCTTATTATGGTTTAGTTTTCTATCTAATAATTAATCAACTTTGATAAAAATTGTGATTATTAGTGACACAGCCAGCAAAAAATTAAAGATAACTTTTATAAAAAATAACTAGACAAACACAGTTTTATAATTATTTTTTAAAGTGCAACAATTATTAATTTTCTTAATGAGAGTAATAATCAACGATTTTCTAGTTGTCTTAAAACTACTCAATTTTGACAATAATAGTGACCAATAGTGACACAACGAGCAAAAAAAATTAAAAATTCCTTTGATGCCACAAGTTTCATACACCCTTTTCGTGCAAATTTTACATTGGTACCAATCTTCAACGCTCACACGAAAATTAGTTTATAAAAAAAATATGTAGATTCAGATGATGATGCTTTAGCTTTTAAGACCAATATGTGCAAATGTAATTTGCTTAAATTAAATACTTTTGCAGCCGATCTTACAGAAAACCCTTTCTGTATGATATCATCTATAGCTTCTTAAATTTTGTGTGCTTCATCACGGGTTTTCTTTTCAGGTGGCATATTTAAACTGCAAATATGATAAAAATATATCACAGTAAAATCAACATAAAATACAGGTCATAGAAGGGACAGTTATGAAAGGGACGTCCCATTCATTCCCGTTTGTTGTGTCCCTTTCATAAATATCATATCCAAAATAAAAAATAACCATAAAACCGACATTTAATGAGTAAAAGTTTACTGACCTTTCTTTCTTGTATTTGTCTTTATCTAGTCGATCACAAACAACTGTAAACAAATTACTTATCAATTCAAAGGATTGCACAAGGCATTTCTAAAAATTATCAAAAAAATACTTTTGTACACAATTACAAACACTCAGACGCAGTCGCCATGTTAAAAGAGACAGGATTGTGAAATTAGCTGCGAATGAATCCGCATCGGGTTTGTCATATAAAACAAATAATGTCGTTTTGGGATGATTCTTATATTACCGGTAATTTGAATGGTCCCTTTCAATACGTGTCCCTTTCATGCCACCTCTCCCCTATTTTAGGTACGCCCTTGACTTGCCTTATAGGCTTATTCGATAGAAGCTGTGTTTCCTGAGGTAACAACGGATGTGGATATAATTCTCACCCAAGACGTACATGTAACAAAGATATATGTTTTTCTGTGTCTGTGTGTTATGTGTGTATAAAAGTATAATTATTAATAATTAAATAAAAAAATATTATTATAAGTAGATATTTATCTACAAAAAAGTATATAAGTATTCTATCAATTTATTTCCATATTAGGTTAGCTGAGTTTTGGGGCTAAACGACATTTTATATTTTTAGGGTTCCGTACCCAAAAGGGTAAAACGGGACCCTATTACTAAGACTCGGCTGTCCGTCCGTCTGTCACCAGGCTGTATCTCATGAACCGTGATAGTTAGATAGTTGAACATTTCACAGATGATGTATTTCTGTTGCCGCTATAACGAAATAACTGAAAATAGAATAAAATAAATAATTAAGGGGGCTCCCAAACAACAGACTTGATTTTTTTGCCGTTTTTATAGATAATGGTACGGAACCCTTCGTGCGCGAGTCCGACTCGCACTTGGCCGGTTTTTTTTTGTTTGGTTGTAATATGTACCTTTATTTTTTAAAGCGATGATAACTCATTGGTAAGCGCGTTCGGTTCACGCACCTAAGGGTAGGGGTTCAGACTCCGAAAATAGGCTTGAGCTGCCGGTGAAGGAAATCATCGTTGTGGTAGGTTGTTTTCTGGTACTCATATTAAAATCCGCCGCTAAGCATCTGACGATGGTTCTGGGCAGCCACATTTGAGAGCCAGTTCCATTACAGGTCAGGAGTGTTGGCCATCTTTCAACCACGCCTTTATTTAACATCAGATCAGCAGTGGTCAAATATCTAGCATATCAACCTTAAATTAAAAAATGCCAGTTGCTTATCCTATCCATTTTTACCGGATACATTCCGGAGAATGTACCATAGCATAGCACAGTTTGATTCCACATGCGCTGTTTTACTATCGGACGGCTAAACAAACGCGACCAAAACCTCATCCGTATATAGTGGGTATTTCCCACATTGTTTCAATTCTACGCTTTTTATTCACACAACGAGGTTGTAGAACTCTGTGCCAGAGTATTCCCTAAAAGATCCAAATTTTGTGTCTTAAAATCCAGAGTAAATACTTAGGTTCCTTATTTTTAAAGTATGAAACTCGTGTGTACTGTGTATTAATCAATCGATTCATCGTCTGACAAAAATGTACGTATTTATATATATAATTTATAAAAGTTTATTATTTTCTTATATTAGGTAGTATCATATTTATTTGTTTTCTGTGAGTTTTAGTGTTTTTTAAATATATTATGATGCGCGCCTACAACCGCATCTCATTGTATTGTAGGGATGGCTGGTAGAAAATGCTTTAGCGTTAAGTCCTACTTTTGCACATATTTTAGTAAATGTGCGTAAGAATTAAATAAATGGATTCAATTGTTTATCAGAAAATATAAATCGATTGTGTAACTTCTGATAAAATGATTGCCAATTGTCCAATTTTGCAACTTCTGATTCTGACTTATTTACTCTCGTATTTTCAGAATACTTATAACACAAACATGCGTTGCTAGGTTATAATGAAAATAGTGATTTGTGAGTGTTACGTCGACAGTAATTCCCAAATGGAATCACGAAGAGTGCAGCCTCGGCCGTGGACCGAATTGCAAATATGTCCCCGACTTTATCCCAGCTTTCCGATTCGATGTGGAATATGTGGCTAACAACTTGGTTCCAAGTACACCATCTACCTAGTACATGAATGTATATCCATGAAATATTCTTTTGCATAGTTTTATTTATCACATAGTTTTTATTTTAGGTACCTAATGTTTCGTTAAACAATAGTAGATTGTTACCCTAGGGATGAAAGTAACTTATTAAGTCTCAAGACGGGGTTAGTTCAAAATCAAAATCAAAAAGTCATTTATTCAGTTTAGGCCCTGGTAAGGCACTTATGGACGTTAAGTTACATTTTTGAATCTACCACCGGCTCGTAATTACACTTCAACTGAGAAGACTCCGACAAGAAATTCCGCAAGACAGTTAGCCAATAGTTCGTGGGACTAAACACAAGTCAGAGATTGCGCCACCATATAGATAAAGATTACTATTGCCTTCCAAAGAACAGTACCGGCGGTCCCGGCTGTCCCGGCAATCAGTCCCGGCGAGCTGGTAATGAATCCCGGCGGATGTTGCCTGCTCCGCTCGTGACTAAATTCTTGATCAATTCTTGATACGTGCCGTAACATGTGATTTATCGGATCAGCTCAGATCAGGTAAACAATGGAAATGCGCGTAATGAGGGTTGTACGCTCTATTAGGAATGATTTTGCCGCTTACAGATTAAAACTGTGATAGGTAACTGTGCGCGAAATGAATTTTAATAAATTCAGTTCTCAAAGTACAGAAAATTGTGCGGCGTTGCTTGCATTGTATTCTAAACTTCATCTATCCTACACAGGAACGATAGAATAGAATACAACTTTATTGTTCACCAACAATCAACACATTATAACATAAAAACCTTTAAAAAAGGTTAATAACACAAAATCAAGACTAATTTTTATATTCTGTGGTAGTACGACGGCGGCCTTTTTACCTAACGATACAAAGTTTTATCGCCAAAATAATGTTAAACATTAGATCCTGAATTTTAAAAATTCCTAATTACACTCATCATCATCATTACAGCCGTAGGATGTCCACTGCTGGACATAGGCCTCCCCCATTGATTTCCATAAAGACCGGTTGGAAACGGCTCGCATCCAGTGCGTTCCTGCGGTCTTTATTAGATCGTCTGTCCACCTTGTGGGTGGACGTCCTACGCTGCGCTTGCCGCTCCGTGGTCTCCACTCCAGAACTTTGCAGCCTCATCGGCCATTAGTTCTGCGTTCTATGTGCCCTGCCCACTGCCACTTCGAGTTGCTAATCCGCTGGGCTATGTCGGTTACTTTAGTTCGTCTACGGATCTCCTCATTTCTGATTCGATCTCGTAGGGAAAATCCGAGCATAATCCTCTCTATAGCTAGTTGTGCGACTTTGAGCTAATTACACTATCACAATAAAATTATAAAAACGAAAGTTTGAATGTAATGTTGTCACAATGTAATACATTTTTACTTTCTGGAAGATCTCATTAGCTGAAGAGTGACGAGTAGTGTAGGTACCACCGTAGAACCAAATATTCTTTCGCCAAGCAGTAGTTTATTAACATAGCTCAAAATCAAAATCAAAATCAAAAGTCATTTATTCAGTTTAGGCCCTGGTAAGGCACTTATGAACGTTAAGTTACATGTTTGAATCTACCACCGGCTCGTAATTACACTTCAACTGAGAAGACTCCGGCAAGAAACTCAGCAAGGCATTTTTTTTTGTGGATCTTTCTTTTCATATTAGGTTACAATTTACAGTAATAAATATTAATACATACATTATGCTTACTACAATTGTCACTTAGCCAGGGGGACGCAAGTGCAGAGAGAAGCTACAACAACCATATATTCCTGTCTTCCACGTAATGAGCCACCTTATAGTAGGCTTTGTCAATTAACCTCTGCTTTATAAAATCTTTGAATTTATTATAGGACATTTTAGTTACCTCAAGTGGGATTTTATTATAGAATCTAACGCAATTCCCGAGAAAAGACTTATTAGCTTTAGATAACCTGAATCTAGGTGTCACAATTTTATCTTTATTTCTTGTATTTAAGTTATGCCGGCTACTATTAATTTCAAATGAATTTAAATTTTTCCGGACAAACATAATGTTTTCATAAATGTACTGTGACGGTAACGTTAATATCTTAAAATCTTTAAATCGATTTCGTAGTGATTCGCGAGGACCCAAACAATAGATTGCGCGAATTGCACTTTTTTGCAGAATAAAAATAGTTTCAAAGTCTGCAGCTGAGCCCCACAGCAGTAGACTGTAGGACATTAAACTATGGAAATAAGCAAAGTAAACCAACCTGGCTGTAGCCACATCTGTTATTTGTCTAATTTTTCTAATCGCGAAGGCAGCGGAACTCAATTTTCTAGCTAACTTTTCTATATGAGGACCCCATTGTATTTTACTATCTAATGTTACGCCCGAGCTGTGTTCCGATTTAAAAGGTACTGAAGCTAGTGAAATTACAGGGCTATTGTGACTAAATATCGAATGTCTCAAAGTAATGAGTGTCAAAACAGCGATGTCCTGTGTTCTGTGTTTAAAAAGTATGCACTCATGATAAAATCATACTGTAATATTATAATTGTAATCTTATATATGTACATAATTATACAAAAACCATGTGTCACGGTGTTTTTGGTCGCACTCCTCTAAAACGGCTCGACCGATTTTTATGAAATTTTTATGTATACTTGGTAGGTATGAGAATAGGTCGTAAAATATATTTCATACAGCCAGGATCAACTACTTTTTATCCCAAAAAAATGTAGCGGGTAACACTGCGAGGCGCAGCTAATATAAATGATTATATTAAAATTATAATATAACATTAATTATATTATCTTGTTTACCACAAGCTTTCATTAAGAGTAAAAGCTATCTCCAACCAAAGGCAGCTTGTTTCGTAATAAAAAACCTTTCCTACGGGAAATTGATTTCCATATTTCCACGAAACACTTTTCTTGCCATCCTGCCATTATCTCTACATTTTCCTGTATAATTAATAAAAAGCTGGTCCATTAACGCGATCGATTTCCTTCAGTAACAAGTTGATCCGAACTGCCCTCTAGTGAATAAGCCAATAACGCAAAAAAGAGGGGCAGAGTCCTAAATGAGGCGTCTCTTGTTACTCTTGAATATTTATGAAGGGCCACCAGGAAACATCGGTGTTTTAATGTGGCACTGTGAGCTCAGTTACTAGTTAACAGAAAACAAGTAAAAATTATGAATAAAAAAAAATACCCCAACACTAGTAATTTAATAACTAAAGATCGCATTATATACAAAATAAAGTGTAGCGATGATAGCTCAGTGGTTAGCGCGGTCGGTTCGCATGCCGAAGGGCGTGTGTACAAACCCCAACAATACGCCTGAGCTGCCGGTGAAGAAAAACATCGCATCGTGAGGAAACCATAGCGTGGTGGGTACTTTCTAGTACTCGGCTGGCTAGCTACCACCCTCAAGTTAAAAATCTAACGGTGTGTTCCGGCAGTCTCACTTGAGAGCCAGTTCCATTACATGCTAGGTGTGCTTTACCATCTTCGACCACACTATCACTAAACATCAGGTGAGTTGTGGTGAAATACCTACCCAGACGGCAATAAAAAAAAAGTGAAATATTATGTATATTACTACCTAAGTAACAGTACACCAAATTTGAAATTAATATGTGACAGTAAGACCAAAGTAAGTATGGAGGTAGGTAGTTAATTAGTTGTCAAGCCTATAATCATTAAAAGTCTGAATAGATCTCAAATTATACCTTCTTGATCAAGTTAGCTTTCAAAAAAAAAAAAAACCGCATTACTCCAATAGTAATGCGGTTTTTTCCGTTCGTTTAGTAGCTACGACAGACAAACGCTTCAAACTCTTGTCAAACACTCCTCTTTTTGCCTAGGGGTTAAAAAAATTACTCAAATTGAGTTGGCGCTTAGAGGTTTACGTTAGACTGAAAACCGACCATCGTAAACCCTATGCCATCCAGTACCAAGGCGTGTAGAATGATAAAAGTTATAACAAAAAAGTTCTTGGTCCTGCCTGGAACGTTTTGTACAGTAGGCGACACTGTGGTTGTATATTGGACGTCATTGACCATCAAGTAGCGACATACATTTAATAGCCCTCATCGAGTAGTACTACTGTTTAGGACAGTTTTTAAAATATTTACGTTCGTCCTACGAGTACAAACTGTTAACTGTTGATATCTTAACACATAAATATTATATTATAGTGACCTTTGCACCATTATGCATTATTCTTTTCGTTGCAATTGTTTTAAGTTTACTAATAACTATTTAAAATTTCAAACAATGCAAACCCTGTACCGATGTACTTCATTATTAACATAATCATTGAAGTCTACTGTTGGACATAAGCCTCTCGCAAAACACGCTACTTCGGCTTTTGGCTTCCATCCACCGCCAGCTGTCTTATGTGTATCGTTTTTTTTTTTATCGGATTCGTTTTAGAGAGTGTACTTTAGATCTACTTGGTCTAATTCTTTCATGCGTATTCTGCTATCGGACAGCCAGAAGCTCGAAAAAGCGACATCATTTTATGGTTGACGTTGACGAAAACTCGAACTAACAAATATTCACTTTAACAATAGTGGAATGCGTTGACCGAGTTCCACGATGGATATAATCTGGGTGTCTTCAAGTCAGAGTGAATCGGTATCTTCTAAGTAAGCGGGCTCCATCTTAAGCCGCATCATCACTTAACATCAAGTGAGATGGCCGTCACATTCAAGCCTCCTTATAAGTAAAAAAAAAGTAAGATCGTGACCCATCACATCCTAAATCTGTTGTAAAAATAAATTATTAAACACAAAAAAAAAAAAAACAAAAACTCGTTTCTGTAGGATTTTAACAGAGGGATATCCACCATCATTTCAATATGTTTTTTTATGGTTGACAAGCTACGTGTTTGACCATAGCTCATCTGATGTTAACTGACGGTGAGATCGATAATGGTAAACACATCTAGCCTCAAATATAGTTGGGTTTACACGTTATATATACATATGTGTATATATAATTATATATATATATCAGTGAGGTAGTTTTAAGTCATTGTGTAGTCTACCAATTCTGTCCAAGAGTATTAAAACTGTATTAGCAACAAATCGAAAGATTATGCACCGCTCCATGTCAAATATTTTGAAAATCATACCCATAGCCACTCCGTCGCAAGAGAACAATAAACCAATTAAACGTGCCATATTTCTGTCACCGTATTTACATTTATATTGGAAGCCAATGCTAGATTGAGTTTTGAATTTTAGAATCTAAAGTTGGGTGTGAATTTGAACAATGTGAATATGAACTTTGATTGAGTTTTTCTTGAATAAATAATTTTATGAAATAAGCTTGTATTACACAACGATTGGAGTTCACCGTGTTAAACGAAGAGGAAGAAGCGTTGACGCTTCTTCATCTATCTTAAGGCACTGCATGATGACCTTAACTAATCCTGTTAAGGTACTAACTAGTATAGAAGATAAGGCATATAAAAACATTGGCAACGAAACTTTTTAGAATTCAATGGTACCGTCGTAAGAATGCTGAGTCCCTAGAGTCGCAAGGACGGAAATCCATGAACTAGGGCTTGCGACCAAGCTGTGGGTTTTTTAGAGGCCCTTTTGATACACATCAAAGCTCACCTTCGCTGCCCGTGTACCTAGATGTACCTAGATAGATAGATAGATAGATGGACGGACGGACGGACGGACGGACGGACGGACGGACGGACGGACGGATGGACGGACGGACGGACGGACGGACGGACGGATGGACGGACGCACGGGTGGATGGACAGATAAATAAATAGATAGTACAGAAAATAAAATAATCTTATGAGATAGTGCCACAGGTGGCGGTCTTATCGCTTAAAGTGATCTCTTCGAAGCAACCAAGAATGGAAAACACGATACAGCTTAAGAACAGATGGTAGATAGACTACATTCTACATCAAATCCAAAGTGAAATCACATAAAAGCGTTTTCACTTTGGATTTGTATCGGTTATCTTGCTGACAACAGCTGTGGAACCAGTTCTAACACAGGAGAAAAATAAATTTAAACAATTAAAAATAATTATAGCATGTAAAAAATATTTACGTATTTAAATAAAAAGAAATATATTATACATGTAAGAAATTAATTACACATATGTATATAAATTTAGACTTTAGATACTCTTTCCAGCAAATAAGTCACAGCGGCAAACCGAGGCCTTTTATTATATTCCCAGACAAGACCATTATTTTCGGGGTAACGCATAAAGACACTAATAAGCCGAAAGGAGGTGATTATACTTATCGTTACAACTTTTATTGTGACACCAATCCAGAAATTATTAAAAAAATAGTTATTCCATAGAAAAATAAAACATCATTCACCCGCGACGAAATATATGTAACTGCTAATATTTTTAGTAATTCACATTTATGAGGACGGTGACCTACTGGCGCTACACGTTACCCTCTATCAGTATCGAGATCAACACTTGCACGCCCAATTATCATAAAGCATGAAAATTGCACAAATAAGAACAAGTACCTATTCAGTTATAATAACTCATAATCAAGTATCTTTTGTTAAAAATAATAATTCGTATAGCAAGGGCGTGATGTTTGTATTGCGGGGCTGTAACAAGTGCTGAATCAAAAGTTAAGTCAATCTGAGCTTCAAGTTTATTGCAATAAGGTTGTTATTACTATAGTATACTTGATCATAGTTTGGTAGTAATAGATGTTATAATATATTCACAGCGGGAGCTTCTCGATGGTACAAATTGGTTAACATGTGGCCCTTTCGCAAACTGTAGGTTCGCTTATGTGATTTTTGTATCATTAACATAGTCATAAAATATTTAGTGTATCTATTTTTTTTTTTTCAAAACAATTCTAGACGATTTTTGATTTCACGCTACGTTTCGAAAATACTAGCTGCATTGATTGGCTAAAATAAAAAACGATAAGCAAAAATTCTCTACATTAAAAATATCCTTTATTAAATACCTGTTACTGATTTATATAACATTATTAAAAGGTAATCTCATATGTATAATGTTAATAATAATAAAAATAAAAATAATAATGTTAGTAATTAATCTTGTATGTATATTATGTAGCGATGATAGCTCAGTGGTTAGCGCGGTCGGTTCGCATGCCGAAGGGCGTAGGTTCAAACCCCAACAATGAGCTTGAGCTGCCGGTGAAGGAAAACATCGTGAGGAAACCATAGCGTGGTGGTAGAGTACTTTCTAGTCGGGCGCGGCGCTGGCCTGGCGCGGCGCACGGCACTAGCTGCTCGCTTGCCGGTGTGCCTTACGCATCCATACACGGAGCGCACAGAATACCTGAAATCGACTAGAGATAATGACCCCCCCATCGATGCCTCTTTAAGTAAAAGTAATAAGATGAATGTAACGTTGCGTTCTCTTGATTTTAAGAGATAACTCCTATCCATGACCATTGCAGCGGTACACAAAACATTGAAAAATAAAACAAAGTCCAACGCAATGATTTCAATAGCCTATAGCTTGGCGGCAGAATAACTGGAGCAGTATGGTCGTCATTACCAAAACGACTTTGTGCTAAGGAGATCTACCACTTAGTAAAAATATATATATTTGTGGCGATAATAACTTAGTGGTTAGCGCGGTGGATCACACTGCGTAGGGTGTAGTTTCGAATCCCAACAATAAGCTTGAGCCACCGCCGGTGTAGGAAAATACAATGAGAAAACCATAGAATGGTGGTAGGGTACTTAGTATTCGGCTGGCTAACTACCACCCTTGAATTGAAAATCTGCTTAACCAGAAGCCTAAGATCTGCTTACCAAATAGTGTACCGGCAGCTATGCTTGGAAACCAGTTCCATTCCAAGCTAGGTGTGCTTACCGTCTTCGACCACACCGTCAGTTAACATCAGGTGACCTATCAAACAATTAGCCAGGCACCAAATTTAAAAAAAAAACACGGGTTTTCACAGGGTAAGCAGAAGCCAAATAATTCCATTGCTCCGATCCTAGTACATCTTTCACTTGGTTAAGATAATTTTAATGGATTAGCGTGCACAGAAAAAACACGCATAAGGCTTATACAAAACGTGATATATTATCTCGAACAAGCATCCGAACATACATCAAGTCTAATGCATCGAGATACTCTTATAATGGAATTTATCAAAAATCGAAGGGGTGTGTTGCGTCATCCCTTAATTTGGTTTTTATTTTATTTCAACCCCAACGAGAGGGCTAGTGTGGAATTAGACTTACCATATGCGCTCCTACTTGAGTTACGTGAACGACTGTTCATTTTTGTGATGTGGTGAATGACGCTGGTATACGTTTTGATTAACTGATACTGCAAGAAGATTATTTCACACTAGCTGCGCCCTGGTTTCACCCTCGTGTTCCGAGATAAAATATAACCTATGTGTTAATCCAGAGAATAAGCTATCGGCATTCCGTTTTCATTCAAATCAGCTTAACCAAAACAGCGTGAAGAATTAATAAACATATCATACTGTAAAATACGTAACTATCAACGTTCATCTTTCCTGCCAGTGTGACAGCCCCTTTCGCGGATTGGTAGTATAATATCTGCTTTAAGATCTGGACCTGGATTCGATACCCACCCAAAAGAAACATTTTGTGGTATAAACAAATAATTGTTCTGTATCTGGATGTTCTGTGTTTATTGAAAGTATGTATCTACAAAATAAAGTATTCAAGTCATTCAGTCTATCAGTTATCTGACTGACATTGTACAAGCATTGCTTAGCTAGCTTACGAAATGTGTGTATAATTTGATATGATTCTATTAACAACGATGCTTTAGATACAAGTAATGCATATAATTAAAATGATTATTCTTGACAGACTGATGTCTTTCAATAGATTTTAGAGTTTAGTTGAATTCATTAAAATATATAATATGTTTTTTTTTTTACGTAAAAAGAAGGTTAAATGGAAATAATCAAATCTATTTCTTTTTCAACAAGAGCACAGATTTTCAATAGATATTTAAATGATCAATAGATATTTGAAAATAATATTTTATCTCTGCATAAGACCCTTAACTACAAAATTAAGGGTGGTGCACATGACTGTAATCTGAGCTTCATCGCATTCGTAGTATGTGTTTTACGGCTTAAATTTTGATCCGAAACCAATTACTAGTATGTAGGATTATTTTGCTTACGCTCTGTAAATATGGATTGAAAATATGGCCCGTGAACTTGCTCTCTGTCCTACATTATTCCGATTTTACGAGTAAGAGATAGCGTATGTTCATCCCGTTCATGATGCTGAGGTGAGCCCTTATTTTGTAACCAAGTTACTCCTTTGTGTGTTTGTTGTATGATTTGTGTTACAAAAAAAACCTTATACTAATTATAAAATAACTAATTTTCCGAATAAAAACGGCCAACGCGTTTATCTTAATTTTATTTTATTTTATTTTCTGTAAAAACTCTAAAACTCACAGTTTTACACCAAAACGTTCCAGAGTTAAAAACATAATATAAGTACAGATACCGAACAACAGTTATACAAGTCACAAATACTTATGAACAAAAGTAACACAAATCTGGTAGATGCTTTAAACAGAAACGTAGTATCATGTGACGGTTAGAACAGAACACATCAATAAAAATAGAAACTATATTCTGGGTGATATAGTTTATAATTAAGATAAGTAGACAAAGTATATCAAATCGGTCAACCTCACAGAGTCAATTCATTTATTTAGTTCTCTAATGCACACAAAAAATTTATAACAGGAGGACTTAGCGCTAAAGAATTTCTTACTGCTCATCCTGCTGTTGAAGAAATGAGAATGTATATAAAATGCATAATAACAATAAGTTGAGATTGTTAAGTTATACATATAGATATTTTTAAATCACACCATTGGTTTTATGGTCATAAAACACCAAGAATTTTTTTTTGAGGTTACTTGCATAAGGTAAGATTTTATTTAATGAGAAAAATTATGTTTTGCTTTGTTAATATATTAGTGTACAAAATAAAAAAAAAAACTCGCTGTCCTTGTCTAAGACTACAGTGAAAAAGTCAGAAATTTTCATTTTTTATTAGTTTGTAACCGTCATCTAAAGCCTCCAAAATCAGATTTACTAATATTTTTATATAAAACTTTTTAACGATGCCGAAATATAACAAAAAACTCTATATGACTGAAAAACGTATTACCTAAGTAGTGTTATATCCTGACTGTCTGGTCTTCGGCTTTGGTGGTCCAGTAGTATTGTGACGATTAGTTCATCACACCACCTTCGTTTGCGTTAAATTTTGGGGTTCAAGCTGTGGTGACCTTTGCTTATCAGTCGTTCGACATGCAACAAACATGTCCCGCCCCACTTTGGTTGGCTGTGTGGCTGACATCTGCAATTTTGCTTTTAGAGCGTAGTATCGTGTTCATTAACAAGATCCATCGCTTGCTGGAGGAAAAGGAAGACTTTGCCCAGGTTGCCCTTTGACTTTGACTACAGGCTAAATTGATTGAAAGTGTTATATAAATACACCCCATATCACCGTCTTTAAAAGTTTGTAAAAAAATATCTTAAAATCAAAATTTCAAACAAGCAACATTTAACAACAAACATACAATAAAAAAGCAATTCCAAGTCATAAAGGAGCTCTTTGCAAAGCAAAGAACAGTTTGCATACATTGCCTTATCATCCCATTATAATACATTTTAACTTTTAAGAACACACACGATAAAGACACTTGATCACAGAACATTACCATCGGGATCCCGTTTAATCTATAATGCGCCTTATCGCAATATTTTCCATTTCCGGGAAAAACTGGGGAAAGCGCAGAACGTCGGGCCATCGCCAGGGGAAATAAGAAGCCCGAGTTTCACTTTGTTGTTTTTTTTCGCGGCGCAGAATTTTTCGTACTTTCCTCTTCTTTTACACTTACAGTTACCCGTGTAGCTACCTGCATTGTGCTGAATTAAATATTGGCCCGGGCAAAGGGTGAAAAGTCTGGATTTGCATTTGTTTGCAACAATGAAGCGGATTGGAGTTGTGTTTAAGTATGTGAAACTCGATGTTAAAGTTGAAAATTGTTTTTAATAAAACAAGTTGAAATTTTATTGTTTGTTTCGTTCTTTTATATTCTATTGGACGAAGTCGTAACGTAGGTACGTACAAGTCTATGGATTTAGGCGTTCGGACATAATAGAAAAGTGAATAGAATAGAACATAATTTTATTATACACAAAACATACATTTAAGCATATTTTTTATTGGTGACTAGGGTTGACTATTTTTTTTTTAATTTAAATTTAATGAGACTAACGAAATGATTTCCTTGTAAGAGATAAAGCCTGTCCATGACCATCGCAGCGGTAGCCATAAATTTGCGTAACAAAACAAAACCCAGGGCATTGCTGCTTTGGCGCTCTAAAACCAAAGCACAGTAATGTTTCGCTACTATCTAATATTGCGGTGGTTCCTAGATGACCTCCCTGAATTATTGTAATGCTTGTTGGACTACAATGTGCTACAATGTGATAGTGTGTTATACTTTTTTATGGTTTGCAGTATAGGTGTTTGATCACGGCGTGGTCGAAGATGGTAAATACTCCTAGCCTGGAATGGAATTGGCTCTCAAGCGAGGCTGGCCGGGCATACCGTTAGGTGCTTGACGGCAGATTATTATCAACTTGAGGATGGTAGCTAGCCAGTAGAGTATTAGAAAATACCCTTCCGCCATGTCATGGTATATTCCTCAGAGCACGTGAAGGTAAACTCCTTCACCGGCAGCTCAAGGTCATTGTTGGGGTTTGAACCCATGCCTTTCGGCGTGTAAAATGACCGCGCTAACTACTGTGCTGTCACCGGTACAAAACAACCAACTTACCACCTCGTGTACTGTTTTCGTCTTCACCGTCACATATCATCAAGCAATTGGCCAAGCGCGTAGACCATATACCATTATATTTTATAGAATTTTTTGCAATAGATAAGATTTTTATTCGCAGGAAGAAAATGCGCAAAAGTTACTTTAATTTATTCAATGCTAATATCCAAGGTATCGGTATCCGCAATTAGTTAATGTACTTTCTCATATCCGATAATTTATTGAGACGGAGCACCTCCTTAATAACTCCTCCCACTCCCCCTCTAGCCCAGCGCTGGGAATTGATGGCGGTGAAAAACTCAACCAAAATATTAATGCAGCGTGCTATGGTAAGTATTGACGGTTATGTGTACCAAGGTAACAAATTTTGATACTTTATCATTCAAGATAATGCACGAATAATGTTCTAAATGCAATCAAATGTTGATTACTGTGATTCTTCTTTTGGGTATAAGTTACCTCGGATAATCTATTCAAATGTTTTACAAAGAAGCCATTCTACATTGTAAAAAAAAAAAACTAAATAAAAGATAAGATTACTGTATGTTAATACAGTAAATAAAACACAAAAATATTATGTTTAAAGTTTATTACTGTCGACCATACAAATATAAGTACACTTGGGCTTAAAAATAAACTTTAGTTTTTAGTAATAATTATTTTTAACTTACTAATAAGCAACTGTTGCCAATAATAGTTTCACTGTGTCTCATTGGTTGCAATATGGATGACATAATATTTTATAAATGGGCTTCTTCCAAGCAAGCATTCACTATTTTACATCGCAAACCACATTTATTTATTTATTTATAAGGTTCCCCAACACACTGTACACTAATACATTAAAATTAGATTAAGAAATTACAAAATGTCAAGTTAAGTGTTAAAGCAATAATTACTTTGACACTATAATTATTATAGGCGAAGGCGGAATGCATTATAATCAAATATTCAGTCAAAATTAATTAGATCATAAACGAAAACAAAGCATTTTTCTAAATTAGGTTTACACGTGGTTAAATACCAGTATATTTTCAAAATTAAAATAAAATTCTATACAAAATCATCGAGTATCAAAATCGTTCGAACAGTGTAACGGACATCGCCTCAATAGGCGGTCTCACCGTTGGATTAATCAGAATTGTTTCGCTGTGAGATATTGTCGCCATCAGCGTCGGCATTCCGGATGAAAACTGCTAATGATGTATCGGGGCACTGAGTTTTATTGTTTGTAAAATTGACTATTTCGTTTTATTTTTTGCTGTCTTTTCTTGATGAACTTTTCTGCTTCTTTGAATGTAAACCTGATACGTATAGTTTTATCGGTGGTTAGCCTAACCTAGGTGCCGGTGCTTGGCACCGACTTCAAACAGATCAGTAGGTACCTAGCAGGTATAATAATACTTTGTAAAGTAAGTTTTTTTTTCGCTTTTTAGTGCTGATGTTTTTTTCTTGAAGTCGGTTTTACTTTATTTTTAAAAGTTTGTTTATTTTTCAATTTTAAGTTAATTTATATTCACTCCAAGAAAAACTTAAACAGTACGAGCCTAGCTAGACTCGCTAAGATTCAAAAATGTCTCGACAAAGACAATTACATCGTCCACGTAAACAAAATTTTCATAAAATAAAAACAGCTGGGCCAATCTATGTTAAATTTTTATGGGACCTAATGGTAACTATTTCGCATCAAACTAACGCACAAATGCATCAAAGAATCACCTAAATCGGATCATAAACCTCAGAGTAATCGGTGTACATACATTTTTTTTAAACCAGTCACCTTTTTGAGAAGGCTAGATGAAGACCTAGAACTAACTATATTGGAAAACATTTCACACTTCGCCATATAACAAAGCAAAGAGATACCGATAATAAAATTGATCGAATACTCATCAACTGTATCTCCCAATATTATTAGTTTTCCATCTTGCCTCCCACAATGGGGGCAAATTTAAATAAATTCATGTCAAAAATTAAATCAAGGTCCTTATAACACTTTTTTTCATTATGTTTATTTTGCATAACTTTATTCGTATTTATCTAATATACCTTTACTCTAAAACAAAATTGGCAGCTATTGATGAATCGGAATGATTTCTACTCATACACAAGTCGATACAATAGCCGCGTACTTTTTCTCTCATAATAAGTTCTCGTGCCGTGATTGGTTCAATCCCCTGGGGGTTTCAACTTCGTCAGCAAATGAACAGTGAGGCAGCGTGATAATAATTTATAAGACACCCTGTATTATTTATTGCCGGTGCAATATTAGTAGACTGGAGTACGTGAATCTGTGTTATTATGTCGAAACAATTTTCTGATGAAAAAAAATCACCCCATTTTGATACAGAGATTCGAGCAGATATTTTGCGTTTTGCGTGATATCTTGCGTTTGACCACCATATCGCTTGATGTTAAGTGATGATGCGGTCTACGATGAAGCAGGCTTGCCTAGAAGAAATTGATTAACTCGCGACTTTAAAGAACCCAGATATTATCTATCGGGGAACACTCACTTGGGTAGCAAATTCCATTGTTTAGCAGTCCATACAATGAATGTGGAATAGAACTGTTTAGTTCGAGTTTTTGGAATAACAATCATGTAGTTGTCGGTTTTTATAGCTAGTTAAAACAGTTTTGGTAATTTTTTCATTTATTAGTTCTATTATTTTGTGTTACGCAAGTTTGTGCATGTCAAATTTCTATTTTTGAGATAAACAGTAAAAATTTTTACTAAATCTTAGAAAATTAAAATACTATTGTATATTTTTACAATGAATACGACTTGACAAACACCTTTTTTTATTTTAGCGTTAAATTTATATCGAATTTTCATTCGTAAATTTGTAATTACGTTGCTACTACGATACTAAGTTTTAGAATATAAGAAATTTAAAAAAAAAATGTTTTTTTTTTAGATAAACAAAATTAAAAATTCTTAAAAGTTAAAAAATATCGCTATAAGTATAATTTGAGATTTTATCCCAATTCATAAAAGTGTCAAAAGTCATGGAAATAGAAATTAAAAATTAACATAAGATTTTTAAATATTTTTTTTAAATTATGTTCGACTTCAAGTTTTAAAATAAAATTTTAATTTTAGTATACTAAATGTAAATTAGAAAAAGACAATATTTTTTATGTGCCTACCATTGCTTACAGACTGCAAAGCTCACCACACTTATCATGCCAAACATTTACGAAGCCAGCACGAAAACAAGGTTGCAAGTAAGAAAAACTCAAGCTTCTAAAATAAACAACCACATACAAGACCGCGTGAAGAAGATATATGGGCCAGCAAGGGAATACAATTCGGGATAGCAGAGGTCGTTCCCGTTAGTAGAAATGTAAGTAAATTTGAATAAAACATAGCCGGTTGAACAAGGCCCGCGGAGCTTATTTACCTCTTTTGTACATTTTAAAAATAGCACATGTTTAAGGAAGAATAGGCTGTGATTTGTCAGACCTAAGATATATGTTATTTTCAAATAATTAAGTGACTGACAACAGTGCTACGCGGTTTCACATTCCGCTTAGTTTTAAAGTATTGTTTTTTTTTTAAATAAACTTTGGTAACTAACTAATCAATTTGAGTAACAGCCAAATATTATATTTTTATTACAATAAAGAAGTATTATAAAAAAAAAGTTTTTCTTTCTTTCTTTCTTATTAAAGAACAAGAGACATGGCGCCATTTTACCCTAAAGTAAGAAAGTTATTACGAAACTTATTTTAGTAATACATATTTAAATAAATATTGTGCTTATTGTTCACTAATCAATCAAAAATCTAACAAAAAATCTATATTAGCGTTGAGAAAGTTTGTCAAATCGAGTTTCAAAAACTACATTCTTCTCAGAAATGTTATCAAGAATTAAACATATTCTTGCTGCTGTAAAATTATAGACAGCTATGTATAATATATATAGACATACATACACAGACATACTTTTATAAGACGCTGTAGTCAAAATAGTTTTTCAATACATTTATATATCACTGTAGTCAAAATTATTTTTTATATATTAATCTATACTTAAATGCATGTATTGAAAATCAATTTTGACTACAGCGTCTTCTGAATGTGACTTAATGAACACACGTCGCAAAAAACATATCATAACTTTATCTTTATACGCAAAACCAGCTTATACGGGATACGGAATGATACGGGAACCAGCTTATACATTTAATCGACGAAAAAAAAAAAAAACTATAAATATTGATATTATATCACGATATAAAAGCAATCAAACATAGATAACATTGATACACTAAATTTATAATCACGTGCTAATCTTGAAATAAGTAAATTTCATATGAATGTAACCCTCAAACACCACTCCTACACTATTTTTTGTATAAAAAGGATGGTAGCATAAATTAACAAGGTAAAGGGTTAGCCAGACAAGACAACAATCTACCTACTTAATTTAATTTTAAGTAACCTAGTCTCATTAATTTACCTTGTTAATTAATTACGGTGAAATTTTTAGGGTTAAGGAAGATGTATTTTTCAAAACACATCGAATTGGATGTAACTGAAATACACGTGTTTTTTTATGGCTGACAAGCTAAGTGTTTGACCACAACTCACCTGATGTTAAGTGACGGTGTGGTCGAAGATGGTAAAGCACACCTAGCCTGGAATGGAACTGGCTCTCAAGTGAGGCTGCCGGAACACACTGTTAGATGCTTGGCGGCAGATTTTCAACTTGAGGGTGGTAGCTAGCCAGCCGAGTACTAGAAAGTACTCTACCACCATGCGATGGTTTCCTCACGATGTTTTCCTTCACCGGCAGCTCAAGCTCATTGTTTGGGTTTGAACCCACGCCCTTCTGCATGCGAACCGACCGCGCTATCCACTGAGTTATCATCGCTACAAAACAATTGAACATAAATAAGACGTTTTTGAAATTATTTCATGCCAATTTTTTTTTATAATTTGAATTTAACACTCAGAATCCTACAAAATTATCAAATCTTCAACAACTCTACGATAACTTACCAAGACTTGAAAATTCCTTAAATTGGAATAAACAGTAAATCTCATTATACAGTAAATTTCCTCCTCAAAGGGGGAATCTCGGCAATCCGTTGTCGCTTACCCAGAAGGGAGTTAAAACAAATGTCATATGTTTATGGGATTTTCATGTTATGTTAATGCGAGTTTATATTTTGGTTTGCTAATAAATATTATTTAAATGTGCATTAAAATAACGTTGTAAAACGTTATGTTAAAAAATGATAACGGAATAATAATGTACTTTATTTTTAATTCAAATAGATAATAAGTTTTTTTTTTTTTTTTTTTTTTTTTTTTTTTATAGTTGTTAATGCTGATACAAAATTGGTCCTCAACTGAATTTTGGCTCAAAGCTTGACAGAATTGAAATTGTTGCACCAGAATCAACTTTTTTCCTGTAATTTTCTGACTGCTTTATACCTCAATTAGTAGTAGTTCTGCTTTGAGAGTGAGTTCGATTCCCAAGACAAAACTTATTATTATATGTGACAAATAAAGATGTATGTTTTGTGCCTGGGTGGATATAATTATATGAATTACTACTACTAGTAAATACTTAATCCTCACACTAATGTTATAAAGGCAAAAGTTTGTGACTGTGTGAGTGTGATTGTATATTTGTTACTTCTTTATGCTCATACGGCTGGACTCATTTTGCTGAAATTTGCTATATAGGTAGCTGACATCCTAGATTAATACATAGGCTACTTTTTATCCCGAAAAAATATAGCGGGTAACACCTCGGGGCGTAGGTAAAAACATCATAAACACTATACGCGTTTTCGGCAAGGAATCTCATGTGAGTTATAGAATCAGGGCCTAGGTCTGTTCTTACCATCACTCAGGGCAAGTCTGTCAAAAACTTACTTCACTTTCCATTATCATATCTGGCCAAATAGTAAAGAAATAATGTACGAAAATTTGTGTTTTAATTTCAATAGGCAAGTCACCAAGATTTCATTACTATCACAATACCAATAATCAAACACGATTCGATAATGGGACAATAGCGTTAGGAGTCCGACCGCGGTCCCCTAAAGCTAAACTAAGCTAAACGCTAACCCGATCACGCATAATTTGTGACCAATTAGAATAATGGTCCACACACAGTGATGTATGCACGACGTGACTGACACAGGAAATGTATGGAGTAGTACAGTTCAATAATAGAACAGAAACTTTATTGGAGATGCTAATATTTTATATCACACACATCATCAGCCATAGGACGTCCACTGCTGGACATAGGCCTCCTCCTGGGGGGGTTTTGCGAATACTCGCCACGTTTGGCAGGCGGGTTGGCGAGCGCAGTTAGGTGTGATTGTTCAAGGAAGACGCTGCTGCCCATCTTCCGCATTACATCCCTTAGCCGACTCTTACGGCAACCACGGGTAGAGAGGGTGGGGTACTATTCTTACGCCGGCACCACCACGGCAATATTACACGGCACGGTTGTATATTTTATATACAACTAGCTTTTAGCGATAAGGCTACCAATTGTTACGCTTGTTTTAAATTCATATTTTTTACCGTATTAGATATAGTGTAAACAATAAAGAGTTTACCTATCTATCTACAACACAACAAAAAGCAATTTTTTATTGATAATACCAACGTAAGTCATTTTTCTAAGCATGTTAAAAAATAACATTTGAAATGTTAAAATTATAAAACATGTCAATACCTATAGTATTGACATGTTTTATAATGATTTATACAAGAGTTAAATTTCTTCAAGGATTTTTTTTTGTAGTTGATAGGCTAAGTGTTTGACCACTGTGTTCACCTGATGTTGGATTTTTTTTATTGGTCGTTTTGAGAAAACCTTAACCCATAAAAGTATGTAAGCTCTCTGAATTTATTTTCACTGAGCGTATTCTTTTCATTTGAAAAATTACGATATGCGCGTGGTCTCTGACTATGTGTCTTCTTAGTAAGCTTAAAGTAGCACAACGAGCTATGGAGAGGGCTATGCTCGGAGATTCCCTACGAGATCGAATCAGAAATGAGGAGATCCGTAGACGAACTAAAGTAGCCGACATAGCCCAGCGGATTAGCAAGTTGAAGTGGCAGTGGGCAGGGTACATAACACGCAGAACTGATGGCCGATGGGGCAGCAAAGTTCTGGAGTAGAGGCCACGGACCGACAAGCGCAGCGTAGGACGTCCACCCACAAGATGGACAGACGACCTAATAAAGACCGCAGGAACGCGCTGGATGCGAGCCGCTTCCAACCGGTCTTAATGGAAATCAATGGGAGAGGCCTAGGTCAAAACCACGTCAGTTTCCAAAGTAAAATTAAATAATGTAGTTCATAACCTCAATTGTCAGAGATCAACCGATTTTTAACTCTATTAACTAATTTACACCATGACTATAAAAATAAATCCCGTGTGATAACTAGTAAGTAAAACAAAATAGTCTGGTATGCATAGAGACTCCACGGCATTCTCTGTTCGTTAATAAATGTTTGCAGCGTTTGTCCAGTGGCATAACGTCAATGTCGCCTCTTGTACGCGCTGGTTATGTATTTATCGACTTTGCGGTGCATTGTCTATGTGACAAGTCTCTAATTGCGTTACCTGCTGATATTGTATTGAAGCTTTTATAAATCTTGTATGAGTTACGCCTGACTAGACGTATAGACACGTTTTTTTAAGTGTTTGGCAAGCTAGGTTTTTGACCACAGCTCACCTGATGTTGACAAATATATACGTATAATTTTTTTATTTTTTTTGACAACCCAGGTATTTCACCACAGCTCATCTGATGATAAGTGACAAGAAAAATATACGTAGGTAAATATACGTTTTAAAAAAAAAAATATGAAAATTATTATTAATACTAATATTAATACTATTTATTATTAATTATTTATTGTTATATATACTACGTATATAAAATTTGGTTATTGGTAAGTCATACTTATATGGGAACACGGGCTGTGTAGGTGAGCATTAATGCGTATAGAAAGAAATTAAAAAAAAACCTACATCAGAGGGCATAGACAAAAAAACTTTCGGTTAACGATAACGCTAATAGAAAAGTAAAATTTTTGAACTTAGCTATTAGAGTTATTGAATATCGTATAAATAAATATCGTAGAACATTACACACAGCACAATCTGACCCCAAACTAAGCAAAGCTTGTACTATGGCAGTCAAATAACTGATAGAATACATATATGCTTTTTTTGTAAATACATACAAAACACCCAGACACGGAACAAACATTTTGTTTATAGCACAAAATGTTTGTCCTAAGTGGGAATCGAAACCACACCCTACAGCTCTAAAAACAGGTGTTCTACCAATGAGCCAACAGGACTGTCAATATATCAAATGTTATTTTGTGTAGGCCCTCTGGCACCCGCTTACCTACCTACCGTATACCTACTTAACTATAGTTCATTGAACTCATCTATATTGCCCTTTACAATGTTGGTGATATATAAGTATAGCTAGATAGAACTACCACAAATTCATATAAATCTATCAATAGAAGATACGTATTCGGGCGAAACGTGTCAATCCCGATGGGACGAATAAAGTTAACTGTGACATCTACATACATTACATTAGTCTACTTGGTTAATGTGGACGTCTATCTTGTAGAAAGTTCTTAATGAAGATAGGAAATGACATTTGAAGCTATGTGTTACTTGCACTACTTAATATATAAATGTAGGTACTTTACATTTATAAGTAGTAAGTAATTGCCATCGCATTTTTAAACTACTTATGCGGGATTACTCACGTTTAATTACATCGTACACCCTGACTATAGTTGTGTATGTATCAAAACCCACGTCGATTTCTATAGTAAGATTACCATCGCATAACAAGCTTAGAATAAAACGGATGATTTAAAAAAATAATAATAATATTATCATTATGTGTAACAAAAAAAAATATTTCTTTGTTACAAAAGGTAAAAATTACAAGTAATTATTTTTGAAAAACAAATCGGATAGTTAGTAACATGAACATCGACCAAACAGAGAGTTTCGTAAAACAACTGCAATACTAATAGATTGTTTTACACGACATGACGTCATTTAGACGCCATGACAAACTTGATCACTTGCGCAGTAATTTTCAATAAGTTTTTGAAATTGTCAAAATACATAATATGAGTTTGCGTATTTTTAGTACAGACATTTTTGAGGTAAACTACATAATTATCAAAGTACAGTATTAACCCATTTTTCAAATTCCGTCAACTAGCCTCCGTCACGGCACAGTAGAGTGCAGCGCAGCACAATGCAGCACAGCCCCCTCGCCCCCGGCGTTTGATCTGAAACTAATATATGTATGTGTCAAACGGTAGGTAGGTACAATAAAATGTTTTTGGCTTAGCACTTAATAAGTTTTACCATTACTGCAATAAATTTCACTAGAGATCTCAAAGATCGGGTTTTTACTATCAAACCGAGTTTAAAAGCAAACAAGAAACGTAATTTATCCGCAAAAGTTTGGACAGACCGTAAATCGGCTGTTTTAGGTTAAACAAAACGCAAAACGGCAGGTTTTTTGGGTTTAGCAAAACGGGCATAAATTAACGGGGATTGACGAGGGTAGACAAGTCGACATAGGTAGGTAAATGGCTACTAGTCAGCGGTCACTTGACAACGTAAGTGTATTTTCTATATCTATAACGTACGAGGTATGTTTACAAGGCTTGGGTTGTATTAAGAACTAATTTAAATAAAAAAACACTACAGGGCAAAGGCCTCTCTTCCCTCCTTTCATCTTTCTATTATACCTTTGCAAAACTTCCCATGTTTGTGTATAGTTCCCTCGGTGTTCTTCTGTGACTTAGAAAGGTAGGGTGTTCGTTCAGCGGTGCTTTGCGTCGTAGTGGATGTAATACGTTAGTAAACATTAAGAAACTTATTCATTTTTGTACTCATTTGTTTGAAAATTTAAATTGTTTATTGTGTTAGAGGTTATAACTTTAACTTTTTTTATGCCTTCGTCAGGTGTTGCCACAATTTTGCCAAGAGGTTATAACCACGAATGTAGAGTTTTGGCGAGAACGCGGAAAGAGGCGTGTCACCCCATTGTATTTTTTTCATAAACTAGAGCTATTCGAGTGTTTATTTATAAAAATAGTGGTGTTTTATTCATAAAGTGCCGAATTAAAAGCTCGAGTGTGGAAAAGTGATAAAATGTGGTGAAACATGACTTTTCGTTTTGCTTCCAAAACTCTATCAAAGCTTGTAGAAAAGTCGCCACTACTTTACTAAGGAATGACTAGACTTGACTGGCACTTTGACTGTAACTGAAATAAAGAAGCTGATGACTGAAGACTGCACATAAAATACAGAAACAATAAAACTGGCAAAATACATAAAGTGCGATGCCAAGAAAAAAAACCATGAAAGCTGTCACTGTAGACCATTTTTACCCGTCAACGTCAAATTAAAAAATAATTGTGGCTTGTTTGGTTACCCTAGTAAAATTTGTACAGCGGGTAAAACTGATATACCTACTACCAATGAGCCAATAAGGCTATCAAAATATACAATTAGTTTACATTAAAATATAATGGATAGCATTTGTTTTTACTTTTCCCCCCCCTATACACTATAACAAAAAAAAAATTGGTTAGTGACAGATTTTCAACTTATTGACAGATTTACTTACTGACAGATTTAACTGTTGGGGTTTGAACCCATGCCTTTCGGCGCGTGAACCGACCGCGCTAACCACTGAACTATAATCCCTACTATTAAACACATTTTCATTGCAACTTTGCAAAAATGCATCCATAAATTCGACCCATAATTTACGTAATAACAAATAAGGATGCAGTAGGGCTACAATTAACATGATACGTTTAATTACCCCCACATAAATTGTACGCAATATGGACTGTTTACAAGAGAAAATGTTCATTTACAGCGAATACGAAAAGTTTGGAGAAGGCATTTCTTTTATGGTTGAATTTTTTTTTTTATCGCTGACAGGCTACGTGTTTGACCACAACTCACTTGATGTTAAGTGACGCTGTGGTTGAAGATGGCACACCCCTAGCCTGGAATGGAACTGGCTCTGAAGTGAGGCAGCCGGAACACACCATTACATGCTTGGAGACAGTTTTTAACTAGGTGGTAGCTAATCAGCCGAGTACTAGAAAGTACCACCATGCTATGATATTCTCACGATGTTTTTTCTTCACCGGCAGCTCAAGCTTATTGTGAGAATTTGAACCCACGCCCTTCGGCGTGAGGACCGACCGCGCTAACCACTGAACTATCAACGCTACAAATTAGTACAATTATAACATCAGAAAGATGTCCTAAGAAAACAAAAATATCTTATAAAAAGTATATTAGAGGATGAAATTTTATTTATAGTGGAAGTCCATTTTTTAATAGCTGTACGTTCATTATAGGTCATAAATATTGTCGACAAATTCCACCAATCGCGACAATGTGCGTCCATTTGTCGCAAATTATTCGCTTATATGATAATAGAGCGATGGATAAATAAATAATAAATAAATATCGTAGGATCTGCCACGCAATGCCATCTGACCCCAAACTAAACAAATCTTGTACAATGGAAGTATTTTTTTCTTTTTTGTCGATGAATGAAAACATTTAAACAAGTGTTCTCCGCTAGTTTATAGACAATATTGTTTCAGGATAAATAAATATAATAAATTATATTATTCATCATAATCACCGACGTTGTTACAATAATTTCTTACTGGACTTCTTTTTATTGAAAATAGATCTACGTTTGGCCACCGACTCGACTAATGGAAAGCGATGTTGCGACTGAGGATGGAGCACGTCGATTCTTTAAATAATTTGATTCTTATAATTTAAATTCCTGTTTGCCTGGAAGAGATCGCTTTTAAAGATAAAGCCGTCACTTTGTGGCACTAGTTCATAAGGTTCTTTTGTTTTCTGCACATTTATTTCTGACGTGCAAAATAAAGAGTTTTTATCTATATATGAATCTAACTAATAAAAACACAACAGTAATAAAGGAAGCCAGTTCTTTATTAGTATTTAAAAGAAAACTTAAAACATTCTTAATAGAAAAGACATATTACTTTGTAAAATAATAAATAAATAAAATGATAAGGTAAAAAATATTTAATAAGTATTGACATTTAAATAATTTGAAGTGATTGACATTTTGTAATTGACCTCATGACATAATTAATTAATCCAAAAATTTACATTATTTAATGTAATTCTATTTTATCCAATTTTTGCACACCCAATTCTGGGTTAAGTATGGTCTAAACGCCTTTTTAATTTATGTACCAACGTTTTGACACCTGTACTGAGCAAATAAATATATTTTGTGTTTGATTTTAATACTTCTAAACAAATCCTATAAACCATATCGACCTTATTAGTTTAAGATAAATTTTTACGTTCTTTCTTCTCGGCGAATGAAGATACATTATTATATCTCCACAAAATCCGTGTACAAAACAGAACCAATATATCATATCAAAATTGGTAATACTTAAGTTTAAAATCAAATAAGCAATATCAGTTCGAGAACAAATGAACACATTAAAGTACGTTAACGAACCATTATCCCTTTGTATCATTAAAGCGGTAAATTATCGATAATGTTCCCGAGAGTTTTCAATAAAACTATGCAGGTAATGTCCAATATTGCCAATAATACCCCAAATTGGGCAGTGCCGCTTGATTTGCCCGAAAATGGGGCAAATTGAAACATTTCACGGTTCGTTTTGGATGTCCTTTACCTAATGCATGTATGTAATATCGTTTCATACAACTGATCTTGATTGCATACAATTTTAATCTCAAAAATTAGTTTTGATTACAACGTTGTTGTTGTACCTACTTATTACTCATTGATGTTACACCAAGATGTATGTATGTATGTAAGTATATGAATTTCTTTGTTCCACCATAACTTTTAAATGCCTAAACAATAAAATCTGGATGTATGGGGTATCGTTAGAACCCTTATCCTGCGAGACACTGGGTTTAATTGTATAATGTTGTGTATCCATGTTTTTTAGTTACAAATATATATTTTTAAATGGCCTTTATTTTATTTTTTATCGTTATATTCCGGCAGCCTCATTGTGAGCCAGTTCCATTTTAGGTGTACCTACTTTACCATATACGACCACACCGTCACTTAACATCTGGTGAGTTGTGGTCAAACACCGAGCTCGCAACCATAAAAAAATAGAATACACGTAAAAACATGTACAACTGAGACCTAGAACAGATATTTCTAAAATGTAATTTTGCTTAGACAGAAATAGGTCCTTCGAGTTCTGGAATCGACTTATGAACTATAGCATCATTGCAGTCCTTATTTGGCCGTCATTTCTAATTCATACCATAGACAAGTTTAGAAGAAACAAAATCAATGCAAAACGGATTAATCAAGCCACGCAGCTCTTAGATAGTGAGGGTTCAGTCGATCCTTTGCGACCGTCTGGACAGTGGACGGTCCCATAAGAGACGACCGCTGAAATACTAGAAATGCGTTTGCTGTTAGTACGAGTATGTTACAGTTTTATATGAAATATCTGAATTTTCGTGTTATGTTTATTTCATATCATCATACCTTCCTAACAGTATCGTATCTCTACTTCGCGAAGGATCTTCTTTGTGTTTGTCATCGCATGTATGCGGTATGTATTTGCTAGTGTCAATTGTTTCGATATTTTCAAGTGTCTTATGAAAAATCAAGCTATACAATTCTGTTACACAAAGTACGTCTTGTCTACTTCAGTCACGCCTTAGTAAAGTAGTGGTTCAGTTACGAATACTATGACTTTCTTTTGCCCAAATACTACAGAACAGAACCCTGTATAGCAGCTTCACTATATTATCAAAATAAACACATCATGGTTCCAAACTCCTCAAAATGCATAGCCCATTACAGGAGGAAGTTTATTGTGATTTTTCGTTTAAACAAAGAGGGGTGGCTTTTTACGCCATTTTGGTCTAGCACGGTTAATACAACCAGTAAGAAATACGATATTTTTAACGTAATATTTAAAGCTATACGTGTATATTACTACCTAACAGCCTGTTAAGTGTATACCTAAACAAGCAACTTTTGTTCTACAGTTTTTAGAATTCGCTATCCAAAAAAAAAAAACAGCTTTTTCATAAATTTTTCCGTGGATAAATGAATATTTTTTATTGCATCAACATTCATGGGACAAAACGGTGCTTTGTTTTTTTTTTTCATTCTTGTTCGGCAACTGGTTTTGGTGTTCTTAAAGCCTCGGTAAACTTTGTATAACACTCTGGGTTTTGCCTTTTATGTAAAAGAGATTCAGTCTTAGTCTCAGTAAACGTCATTTGAAGGACTACCTACTAAAGTAGTGATGGTTGGTTGGAACGGAGTTTTCACAACACTATATCACTTTACACTGATATACGTGTTGTTCCCATCCAATATTTTAAACACAAATTAGTCATGTACTCGAAAAACAAAAGCTTTAAAAAAAATAACGCAATACATTCCCGTAAGTCTTATGTCTATTTTAAAATCGATCTACATTTAAGGGTAACTTTACTGATAATCTTTATTCTAATTGAGATTTTAAGACTTTTGGATGTAAGCAACTACATTTTTATAAGCTGCAAAATCTATCTGCTAGATATTTATTGCCAAATTAATTTCAACTGAAGCCGTGACACTGTATTACCACATATTCTGCCTCCAACCAGTAGGTACTGCAAACATTTCGGTTTGAATGGTTTCAAAGTTCTGTGTATCGCTGCAATGGTCATGGACATGCTTTATCGTTTACTAGCAGGAGAGAAATAATAAAAACAGAATTATGAGAGAAAAACACTAAAAAATATATTTTTAAAACATATTTTTTTTTTTTTTTGTATAGAATCATCAAGCGAATAGTATTGAAAATAGAGCTTAGTAAATGCACTACATTTATGCATTAGAAATATTAGAGAAAATACCCTTACTGTACAAACATGTTACTTCGTAATGAATTTTCAGGATGCCGAGACATTGGATTCTTTAAATATTCAGCAAGATGTAAGGTGTAGGAGAATTTTGTTCACCTCATTGAATAACACGGGTTCATGAATAATTTTTTAGGTTGAAAAATTGTCGTGTGAGATAGACCTCGTAATGGATGAAGATGTAAGCGCAGTTAATCGCATCTTGTGTTTTGGAAACGGTTTATTCCTATAGTTTAATCTGATGTGCATTTATGGAACTGATTCCAGACACACCTGGGGTAGCGATCTGAACTGCGGCCAATTAAAACCGGTATTAAGTTTGTTATGTTTGAATAGTGCTAATTTGATTCGTACTAGCATTGTTGTAGAATTTTAAATCTCACATCCAAGTATGTACCAGCCTCTCAGTAAAACTCCAACGAACCAAACATGCCCCGATCGCCCAAAAACTTTATTACCCCAACCAACTAAGGTAATATAATTTCTCGCAGATCATAATCCTGGGGGAAGAAGGGATCAAAGTTGTCGCTAACGCAATTATAGTCTGGATTAGTTTCACGACTGGCCTTACCTGACCACTCTGGATTGCTCTTAATTGGGTTCTAACTAGTTTGTAAGATCATTTGAAATGTTTCTAATTGCAGAGGTAGCAGTTTGTTAAAGGCGCAATTTTGGATTATATGCTGTCAATTTACTGAAGTTTATATACAAGATTACGCTTAATGGTAGTACCTATTAAACCTAAAAAGGGTTATTGTCAATACTACTACTATTTAGGGAATTACTGCACCGTCCAACACTAAAATCGCGTTTAAAATTAGAACTTTAAATATTTTTTTATGGTCGTCAGGCTTGTTGTTTGACTACAGCTCACCTGATGTGAAGTGACGGTGTGTTGGAAAATGGTAAACACGCGTAGCCTGGAATGGAATTGGCTCTCAAGTGAGGTTGTCGGATCACACTGTTAGGCACTTGCAATAGATTTTCAACTTGGTAGCTAATCAGCCGAATACTATGAATACTATAAAAAAATACTATACCACCATGCAAATGTGCATACATAATTATATCATACTAGACAAATAGTATAAAACAGTTTTTTTTTATCGATAACAGTGTTGAAATTGGTTCTAATAAGGTACAAGAACAAAGATTTTCTTAAAAAATCTGACTAAAGAAACATACGAAAACAAACTCAAATTAAACATCACCAACCCAAAATAAAATATTAACCGGACATTTCAGTCCCTCTACTGTCCCTGAAATAACAGAGATATATAATGTCTCCTTTTAAACATTGAAGACGGTATCCCACAGGTCGTTTGAAACGTGAACGTATCGAATATTCATATTATAATATTGTTGGTAATGATGTTTGTATTGGACAACGTCGTTGCGAATAAAGTGGGTTTTTTCTTCGCTGTAGATTTAGTTGCGGATACGAAATTGTACAGAATGGCTATCTTCACTTAACATCAAGTGAACTGTGACACGTGTGACACATTCGAAATGTTTATACAGTTATAATAAGAATACCAAATGGATTCTTCATTTGAAACTTTAAATCTATATTAATGATTTCCTTACCCAGAACCATTCGCTAACAACTTTGAAGTCATATTAAACTTAATTACCTTCCAAATAAAGTTATTCCATACTAGTCCGCGGAACCCGAGGGATCTTGAGGTAGCCGTAACTACATGCCCGTTAACTCGTCTCATATATTATGAAGCTGTGTCAAATGTGGCTTTTGACTGATACAAGGTGTTGCAAAAAGATTATAATAAAAAATTCTATTATTTCAGGTGTTTATTGAGGATTGCGGAAGTTCATTTTGAGTGTTGAAGGTATGTGTATATTTAGTGATATACCCATAGAAAAAGTCGCTTAAAATGATGAATACAATTACACTCTTTCGGCTAATCTAAATCGGTGCTTCTAGCAATTATCATTATGTCATTCTCGGCCAAGCGCTCGAAGAGACAACACGTCTTGAGGATGCCTTGTCTAGAGGCGAAACACGTCGGCAAGTGGTTATTGCAGCGAAAAGACTTAATACAGCGAGATATAAGGACTTGTGGTTATTTTGATTAGATTTTAGTTTTAGATATTAAGTAATATGTCGGATAGATATTTAAAAATTGTCTTCAAGTTAAATACATTTTAAATTAAATCTTATAACTATACAATAGTTGAACCAAAACGAAGTTGAAGCGGAAATACACTAAATATATACCTTCAACACTCAAAGTCTATTAGGCTAGCGTAGAATGAATAGGAATAAATTTAATATATAGCTGACTAATTTTTTATTTGCGATTTCATTTATATTTATTACAATTATTCAATAACATACAAAACAGAATGTAATAATATTATTTCCAATTGAATATACATTTTACAGATGTGTTTAATATTTCAAAACTATTTATATCCAAGTGCATTATAAGTACATTTTAAATAAAATAAAAAGGTTTGCGCTTGACCACATTGTGCTTCATGATAGAGCACGCTTAAATAGTAGAAACTTCGATGCTCTGGAAGTTTCGGAAGAGTTTTAGCAGCAACACAAAAAGCCAAGTTCCCACACATTATATCATTTTACTATAGTCATAAGACGGAAGGTCGCCTTCTTCAGGCACTTACAAAGAGGATCTCTGTATGCCTTTCCAAAGTTGATCCTCGAAGGTAGAATCCTGGGAAAGCGAAGCCCAGGACGCCCCAGACGGAAGTGTCTAGATAACACCAAAGAGTGGAGTGGACTGAGCTATCAGCATCTAAAATTCGCAGCATAGGATCGCATGAAATTTTGCCTACTGACCTCCAAACTTCAATATGAAGATGACACTTAATGATAATAATATTACTTTCCCACACTTGTGTAAAGTATGTAAAAACAATGGAAAACACAAATATTGGAAAATATACAATGCGGTGACTTAATTTTCCCGCGTTCTGTACTTTAAAAGTTACCTAATCGATATGATTGGATAGCAATTTTATTTCCAAATTAAAATCATGCTGTACATTAAGGGGAGGACACATGTTAAAATAAAGGCACACTGGATGTCGGATGTCGCGACCTTTAGGGATTTGGTCGCGGTCCGCAACTCGGAACTATCTCCTAGTCTAATATTTGCAAAGATGGGGTTAGTTACCTTTATTGTCTATGTGCACACGCTTTATTTCCATTTGTTCAGAGAAACGTGTAAGTAATGTACCTAAGGGTTTATTTAATTTGGTTTCCCTGCAAGAAAAAGGACGTATTTTATTTTATTTTCAAGTGTTTGATAAGAAGGTATCTCACTTCATGTTTGCTCGCAAAAGTTTTGAAGTCTTAGTATTAGCTGTTTGTTATATTTAAATTCAATTTAAATGGGTAATTTAGGTATATATATATACATTGTACATTGTATAAGTAAATATAAATATTGGAGGGCATTTTTTTTTTTCAGGGAAACTACTTAATGTATACCACCGGCTGTGGGGCGGGCACGGTGGTTATGTGGGACTCTGCATCCTAATGACGGCCTACTCACTAAAAACCCTGGAGTGTTCCACCTCAGCGCTTTGTGTCGAGGCTGCGGCACGCTTTCATATTCTTCCGCGGCCTCGACAGCGCTTGTCCTTGCGGACCCGCCTCAGGAAGCCCAAGCTCACCCCGCAACGATTACGATGTGTCGGAACACCAGACACATCGTTATCCACCTCCGAGATCTAACCAGCAAATGGGCGTCGGACGGCCCCACGTCCTAACGCCCAAAAATATTGGAGGACATGTCACAGCGTTATCTAGCCCCAAACGGAGCCAAGTTTGTACTATAGGTACTAGATACTGATATAATACATAATATGCACTTTTTTTAATAAATACTTTCTTTATTTATTACAAAACATAGGCTTGCGTTTGAGCGCCATCTCGCCTGATAAAAATGGTTTATGATGGAGCACGCTTGCCTAGAATAAACAGATTCACTCGTGACTTGAAGGCACGCAGATTGTATCTATCTAGGACCAAAATAAAAATCTATCTAGGAACACCCACTCGGGCAGCGAATTTTATAAATATTTATAATACGTACGGAACACCCAGACACAGAGCAAAAATCTATGTTTTTTTTTAACTAAATTAAATCCATATTGTTCATGTTCCAAAATTTTTAATGTATTTACTAAATTAGTGTTTTCTGTGAGGTACCTACTAAACAAGGTGTATACAGTGCTCTGCAGTTGAGTTCAACAAAGAATTTGGATCGCTTTATTTAATACGTAGGACTTTTATAAAACAGTATTTTTTTTTTTTACTTAAGTGGAATTTCACGTATAATTATCTCGGATATTCCGACTATAGTTAGTTTCTGTAGTAAAACGTACTTTAATTACTATAATTAAACTTTTTCCAGTCTGACCTATCACCTGGCAAGAAATTAACCTACCATCAAAAATATAAGCAACAAAACCGCGACTCACCTTCCCACCCTCGGCAAACATACCTATGCCCATCTAACAAAGAGAGATGATTTATCAAAATAAATTAAGCATAAGACATTCGGTCGGCAGTCGTCACAACCTTGTCAAATATTTACCGAGGTTGCCCACGGAAAGCGGTTGCGAATGGTAATACATTACATTGTGGGGTACAAAATTTGTAGCACACGACCATACATATTGGATCATATTTTCCATTCTGAGAAAATAGGTAATTTTTTAAAGGAACAAACTTTGCTCTGTTGTCTTAGGATGATAATTTGTGGAAAAATAATCGTCGTATTTTTGGTACCAAAATGTATATAAAATGGTCAAACGCAGTCCTGATAGGCGTACTCAAATAGCAGTTACATGAATTGCTATAATTTTTTATACATTTTGGTATAAAAAATTCGACAAAAGATTTTTTTGCAAATTATCATGCTAGATCTTCTGGCTTAGTGCATGTATCTATATCTTTAAACGAGCAATTCTTGTATATATATATATATATTCTGAATCTCGGAAACGGCTCCAACGATTTTCATGAAATTTAGTATGCAGGGGGTTTCGGGGGCGATAAATCGATCTAGCTAGGTTTTATTTTTAGAAAACGTCGTTTTATCCGTGTTTTCAGCCGAGCAAAACTCGGTCAACCAGGTACTTTGCAATAATTTGAACAATAATAACCACGGGGACCGGAAACAAAAAAAAAAATAAAGACTTAATTATCATCTCGCCAGGTTGATGATCGTGATCAAAACGCGGGTCTCTGTTTTGCACGTTTGAGTATACAACGTGGCAATAGGGTCAATGTTTCAGGAATTACTCTCATTTATTATTAGCGGACTATTAGGTTATTTTATTTAAATTTATTACGTATGATAGTAGGGCTTTCTAGTACTCGGCTGGCTAACTGCCAACATCAAGTTGAAAATTTGCCGCCAAGCACGTAACGATGTGTTCCGGTAGCCTCACGCGAGTATGGGTTCAATTCCCGGCTAGTTGTGTTTGTGAGCTGTAGTCTAACACCTAGCCTGTAAAAAATAATCGTTGATAAAAAAAGTTTCTTGATCAAATGTATGAAGGCAAAATATATATTATATATGTTTGTCCCAAAATCAAACCTCGAGATCATAAGACACATGCACTATTTCAAATTTTCTGAGTGCCAAGAGTTGCTATTTATTTGCCTAGCTGGATTGAATAGAATTAGGAACGGAGATAGTGAATAGACTCAATGAACTAACTAAAAACTGAACTAAAATATGTGTCAAACAGTATTTTTCTACGTTCAGTTGCACCTAATAAGATGTGATTCTAAAAACTATTTAATAGTAAGCTTAAGATTACAAAACGTTAACAAAATTTCAACTCACGTACCGTATAATAAGGGTAGCCTCAAATCTCATGTGATTTGGCGCTCGCAATCCATCATCGGCCACGACGGCTACCGTAATAATGCAGTCTTACGGAATACCAACAGATATGAGGCTTTTTTCACTAGAAAACTGCTGAGTCAGATACGCTGGTGTGCCAATTCTTGTTTCTATTTATATAATTAACAGTACCGTGTCTTTGAAAAGCATGTTTTTTATGAGACGAACGAGACACTCTCCTGCTGGTAAGATATAACGCATGTCCATGACCATAGCAGCGACACATACCTACAACTTTTTTTTTTTAAATGTAGTAGTAATGAGATGAACGAGACGCTCCCCTGATGGTGAGAGATAATGCCTGCCCATGACCATTGCAGCGGTACACAGAAATATGAGTAGCAAAATTAACGTCCAGGGAATCGCTGCTTTGGCACTCATTACTTTCAGACAATAGATGGTTAGTTTCAACAGCCTAATATTTTCGCTAGCTGCAGCACCCTTTAAACCGGAACACAGTAATGTTTATACACTACTGCTTGGCGGCAGAATATCTGGTATTGCGGTGGTACAAACTAAGAAAAAACTAAAACTACTTTGAGTAACAAAACAAACTCCAGCGCAAAGCTGCTACTTTAAGAATTTCGATGCTTATTCTCAACGGCCCTGTAATTTTAATAGCTGCAATAAGCTGTTAGTCGCTAGCCTTTCAAACTGGAATGTATACAGTAATGTTTACACACTACTGCTTGGCATTTGGTACGCAATCTTTAGAGCTCATCATCATCCTAGAAATTTAACCCAATCAACAATAATATTGATTACAAAGATATCTTCATCACGATTAATTATACTTAACTGAGTTATATGTATTTCCGTGATGAATAGGAAATCTCGCGCGACAATACACGCCAGTATTTATCTCAGTCGCATTTTAACCAAGATTAAACTTTAAATTCCCCTTACAAATTGAGTGTCTCAATCACAAGATTGTGTGGGTTGATGCGTGTGTGCACTTAATATTCATTAATGCGACAAAATGCGGTGTCGCGTGCTCACTCTTCCGCTTCGTTGGATATGGAGAGCGGTTTTGTTTTAACCCTGACGTGTCTTGGGTGATTAAAATTGCGTGATTTCTTTACTATATAGTATTAAAATTATCATTAACATAATTTGAATGCGGTTAGTTTTCTTAATATTGCTAATCATGGGATGTTTGCGTTTATAGTCGCTACGGTGGGCATGTGGGTTCGTAACTGCGGGGACGTAACTTCTTGTACTGGTGACTCTGCTGTCCGCCACCAGTCTGGAATTTAACTATGTTAAACGAGATGGAAATTTCGGCAGCCTGGTTGAGAAGCCGTCTAGTTTCTAATCTGGAGATCCTGGGTTCGAATCTCACGGCACGCACCTCTGTCTTTTCAAAGTTATGTGCGTATTATCGATAACTTCAAACGGTGAAGGAAAACATCATGAGGAAACCTACATGTAGGAGAGATCTTTAAAAAAAGTTCTCGAAGATGTGTAAAATCTGCCAACCCGCACTTGACCAGCGTGGTGGACTATGGCGTTACCTTTTTCAAAATTAGAATAGACTAGCGCTTATCGGTGGGAAAGTTTATAAAAACAAGGTTGAATCGGAAAAGATATAGTATAGTAAGGCTTTTACAATAGGCAGAGGATACCATATACCATATAGAGGATATCTGCAAACATACCGTTGGAAACTCTAAGCCTTGATGAAGTGACGACAAGACTCTTGGCTGTGGCTGAAAGTAAAAAGCTGAAGAACAGACTGAGTGGTGTGTCTTGTGAGACGCCTGTGTCTAGCAGTGGACTACAATAGACTGATAATGAGATTTTAGCAAGAAGTTCGGTACGATTAAGATGTTCGTACGATGGTACGAAGAAGATTGGTACGTAGCAAAGTATCAAATACATATTTTACTGTCAAGTAGTAGTGTATAAGCAACAATGTAAGTATAGGGCTATTGAGATTGACCTTAGAATGTCTCAGTGTAATAAACGCCAAAGCAGCGATGGCCTGGACTTTATTTTGTTACTTAAAGTTTTGGGTACCGCTGTAATGGCCATGATGGTACATGCTTTATATCTCATGCTCTACCATAATAAGAACTTGTAAACATTTTAACAGATAAACTAAAAACTTTCCGTCGAAAGTCTTCTATACACGCTTCCACGCGTTTATTAAATTACAGCGGCAAGACGGAACTAACAAGACGTTGATAAGCCTTTACAAGCGCGAATCCAAGTTAGAATTAAGAGCGTAGTCGCGTGCTCCTCGGGGGAATCGGACCAATCACGGCGAGCGGAATTGCACATAGTTTGGAGTGACCACACACAGATACCGAACAATTTCATAGATAACGTATATCATCACACTAATATTATAAAGGCTAAAGTTTAGCGTCTCCTTAGCAGGAGGTTGTCTAGGTAGGTGCCTCCGCGGTACCAGATACTCTGCCGACAAGCAGTAGTGAGCAAAACATTACATTTTGGTATGAAGGGTATTGCAACTAGCAAAATTAGAGGGCTGTTGAAACTAACCATTGAATGTCTCAAAGTAATAAGCGCCAAAGCAGCGATGCCCTGAATTTTGTTTTGCTGTGTTTCTATGTATCGTTGCAATGGTCATTGGTCATGGACAGGCATTATCTCTTACCATCGGAAGAGCGTCTCGTTCGTCTCACTACTTTAACATAAAAAAAACTTTGTGAGTGTGTTTGTTACTTCTTCACGCTCAAACAGCTGGACCAATTTTGACAAAATTTAATACGGAGGTAGCTGACACTATGGATTAACACATAGGCTACTTTTTACCCCGAAAAAACGTAGCGTTCACGTGGGAACAGCGGGTAACCGTGGGACGCAGCTAGTAAGTATTGGTTGGTGGTAGTACTCATTAGTGATATTTTTATATTATTTTACATTGAATACTAATATTAGTTATATCTTTTTATTACTTTTAGAAATATTATTAATATTAAATAATTGTTTTATAATTATATTACTAATAGTATTATTTATTATAAGTTTATAAGCTAGTGTGTCTAGTGTGTGAAAATAAATGTTTTTTTTTTCTTACGAATGGAAATGTTATTCTATTATAATTAACCGTGAGTAATCCTACATAAGCAAAACCAAAATATGTCAAGAACATTGTGTGACTTTGACTGTGACATACTTATTTAATTTTATTGATCATAAAGTATTTGAAAATATTGGACACTGGCAAAATTTACAAAATACGACGCCAAAACAAAGAAGAAAAACAACTATTTTTAAGGAGGTTCAGTTTAAACACTGACATCTGTAACACGATTTATCTCAAACGCTTTCCCCAATTTTCTCCAACGGAGATGACGTGCGTTTACCTATTCCTACAACATTACTGTTACCATGAAATGATCCTTATTACACTTGAGTATAATAGCAGTTTTGGATTGGCGACGTGTAATACAATATAGTAGACCAATTTGCTCAGTTTACTAGCGTGAAATGAGCTGCTGCAGTTAGGATATGAGTGTTTCATGGTATTTGCTATTTTCCTCTTCATTTTGGCATCGCATTTAGTGCGTTCTGCCATTGTCGAGTAATTAATTATTTTAATTTCGTTTTTGTTTTAAGTAATAGCCCTACATTTTAACAGCTTGATTGATGTTAAGTGAAGATGCGGTCAACGATGGAACACGATTTCTTAGTAGATACCAATTAACTTCACCCAGATTGTATTGAAAAACACCAACTTGGACAACGCATTCCACTGTTTGGCATAAATATAGATACGAGTACCTATTATCATGCCATACTCCGCAAACGGGCAACCTCAATGCTCTCCGCGTCCAGGCAGCACTAACGGCTTGCTGTGTGCAAATTATTTTAGTATTTAGCTACATATTATGGTCCTAGTAACCTGAAATAAATGTGTATCATCATCATCATTATCATTATCATCAGCCTATCGAAGTCCACTGCTGGACATAGGCCTCTCCCAAGACACACCACTTTTTTGCTTTTTTTCGCTTCCATCCACCGCCAGCTGTTCTACGTATATCGTCGCTCCATCTAATCTCAGGGCATCCTACACTACGTTTACCAAAATCAAATTTTTTAAAATTCAAAAAGTTTGCCAAATGTGTTTTTTTTTTTTATTATTAGGTTTGACACTTGCCAATATCTAGTGCATGAATTTTGGCATTTAAATAACAAATCACCATCATTTTAATGATAATATAGTTTTAGCAAAAACTTAGTCGCACACAGTTAATGAGATATACTTGGAAATGTACGCATTAAGGTACCTATAAGCAGGTGATGTTTGCAATCCATTACTTCAATTATTCGTCGCCGTTGTCAAAACATCAATAATCGCCGTTTCCCAGAGGACACAGGCAAATTCCGGCATCCATCTGTGAAAGCTTTTAAAATTACAGGCCATTCATTCCTACTGCTTTGTCGTCTCCCCCGGTCGGCGTTTGATTTAGAGCCCTTTTCGATTTTTTGAAGATAAACGAAGATGAATTCGTGGTTTTGTGATTAAAGGAAAAGTTTGAATGGAATTTAACACTTCTGGGATATACCTGAAGTGCTGCTTTACGATGTTTTTATGTTTGAGTCATTTTTAATAAGGATAAACATTCTAAACTGAAATATTGAAAATTAGTAGCACATTTCTTTCATTGGACAAACTCGTAC
This sequence comes from Biston stratarius, assembly GCA_950106695.1. NCBI lineage: Eukaryota > Metazoa > Arthropoda > Insecta > Lepidoptera > Geometridae > Biston > Biston stratarius. Next base: position 38,207,930 of record OX467106.1, on the reverse strand, counting down.
TCGTAATTTTACTTTCGAAAAATGTATGTTTATTGAGAGCCAGTACCATTCCAGGCTGGGTGTGCTTCACCATCTTCGACCACACCGTCACTTAACATCAGGTGAGCTGTAGACAAACAACTAACCTGTCAATCATTAAAAAAAAAGAAGAAGAGATAGAGAAGTTCCATAAGATTTCATTATTGCTATGATGTTTCCTTTTTAAAAGTTTTACTAAATCGTAATGATACTGGTCGAAATTATTAAAAAAAAAGTTGAAAAGAAAAAAGATTGGAATCTTTTAAATTTGGAATCCCAAGCGATTCACACGTCAGTCGAAGCGCGCGCGACTCTGAATTTACTGATTGATTATGCATTCCAGTCACGGTTGACGCGTCGGGGTGAAAAACAATATAATACAAGTATTATAAGTCTAGATACATTTTTAGCTAAAAAAAATACACTAGCAACCCGCCCCAGCTTTGCACGGGTGCAATATAGATAGCAATGTGGTGCCAATATGCATGTAATACTTATAATTTTCCCCTTGAATCACTCTGTCTATTGAAGGAAACGGCATTGAAGTCCTTGTGTAGTTTAATAGATCTAAGCATACAGAGGCGGGAAGCGGCTTTGCTTTATACTATGCAGAGAATATTATGCTTCTAGATCACACAGCTAAAAAGTTTTCATTCGAATTTTTCCTCACAGTTTTATCCGTACTTGCTAGCATAAACGTTCAAGATTAATTTATTTGTTAAATATGGCTTAGTGTACATTTCTACAAAACAACACACAGGTCTTATAATAATGGTATAGTCCCACATCCTTGCTCGCTGAAGCATACAAATAAAATCAATGTACAAACTTTAAAATGTCAAAATATTAATCGTGATCAAATAGTCAAATAATAATAATTTATTAAATGTCAGAATGAAAAACATTCACACAAACAAACAGAATTGTACATCAAATAGTCAACTAATAATAACAATAATAGTCCACAAATAATATTAATATTCAAGTATACTTCAAAAAAGGCAGCTTATGTGTTAATCCAGAGAATAATCTATCTGTGATTAATTCAAACATACAAATTCGTTTAGTCACTATCACATGAAGACACTACAAACACACGCACACATACAAACCAATTTTTATTTTATAATTTTAGTGTGGTTAGTGTTCTACTGTTGCAGTGACTAAAATCGAAAATCTAAGATCTGCCTAAGCGATGTGTTTTGGAAAATGATTTTATTATTTATGTTTTTTCTTTATGATTAACATGCTATTTGACCTCTAGAATAGTATATCTGGAATCGAAACTGGCTCTCAAGTGAGTTGCCGTAACACACCGGATTATGATACAAGCTTTGGACGCAACCTAAGTATGTACGTATATAAAACAAAAATTACCCACTCCGCTACAAAATTAACCCTATTTAAAATCTCCATCAAATATAACTGAGTGTAGATAGTACACCAAAATCCACTAACTCATTAACGACCCCACTCATAACGAACATGCTTTTCATCTTGACACCGGTCCCTAAGACTGGACACTGGCGACCCTAACGCCACAGTGGAAGCAAAAGCAGAAAGAAAAAATTCAAACTAAATTATTACTCTTATTTAATTTAGACGTCATAATTATTTATATTTATATTTTTCACATTGATAACGACTCCAAAAACTTTTCACCCTCCGGAAAAATCAAGCTAGCTAAGCACAAAAAAGTCCGGACAAAAACATTTTTTTTGTCTCTACTTTTGGCTTTTCAATTTGTGCACTTTACCAGTATCATGTATTTAATTTACTCTTTCAAGTGTATTGGAATAATATTAACTAAAATAACTCTTATTTATAGTCAAAGCTACAAAGTGTAAGTCATATACAAGTACAGTCCATGCCCTAGTAAAGTAGTAATGTCTTTATAGGTACTTCGATATTCATTGATTTTTTTAATATAAAACCTATTTAAGTGAAGGTTTTATTACTGCATTGTGTATCTGTGACAGCGACCCCAAAGATGGCGACCACAGATAACGCCGAAATGCCCTGCCAGTGAACTGATAAAACAGTAAAGCCAAATGGTCTGAAGACCCGACCCCCCGGGATTGTTATGCCACCGAGTTTTTAGCTATTGTTTTGGTGTGAATATTGATTTTAAATTGGTGGTTTAATTAGGTTGGACGCGTAGGGTAAAGTTTAATTTCAATGTTAGTAATATACTAGTGTTTTTGATAGTAACCTTTATTTTTCAATGATTTATTTATTTATTTGTGCCATAAAGATGATATCAAAATCAGCCCTGTTTTTATAAACTGTCCCACTGCAGGGCGTGGCCTTCTTCTCAGACATGTAGGTTTCCTTACGATGTTTTCCTTCATTCCTTTATATTCCTTCACCGTTTGAAGTCAGCTAACGCACATAACTTAGAAAAGATAGAGGTGCGTGAGATTCGAACTCAGGACCTCCAACACAAGCAACAACAAGCAAGCATACAAAAGCTAGACGAGTGATTATAGTCAAGTATAATCAAGAGCTTGAGACAACTATATGCAATTCTGGGTATGTGTCCGCTTAAAACGTTGCAAAGATTATTAAGAACTGGTCCCTAATTCTCTAACTCACGTGAGATCTCAGCTTATAACCTTTTATATACATATGAAATATTGTAAAATTATATATTTATAATTTACATAATTATTTGTTCTTAAGGTCTTAAGCAAAATTTGTCCAGCGAAGATAGCAACAGTACCATTTACGCTGATAAATTGATACCTATATATACGAGTACGTATATCCTTAGCAGGAGGTCGTCTGGGTTGCTACTACCGCAGTACTAGATATTTTGTATAATCATTACTGTTTGAAGGGTGTTGCAGCTAGCGAAATTATAGGGCTATTGAGACTAACCATCTACAGTCTCAAAGTAATGAGCATCAAACCGCATCAAAGCAGCGATGCTCTAAGCTTTGTTTTGTGTATCGCTGCAATGGTTATGGACATGCGTTATCTCTTACCATCAGGAGAGCGCTCGCTTTAATACTTTCATTAAAAAAAAAGATTAACTTTGATTAACCACAACCTTATATTCTTTTCATCAATCTATAGCTTCATTCATCAATATTAAAAGCAATATCGTGAAACCAACACATTGGGAGTCCAAACAACAGCGCCCCAATCAAACCCGTCGGCTCAACAACCCGTGTTGACATAACCAATGAACATTCTTAATTATTTGCTGGTTTTGTAAACAATGACCCTGAGGGCTTACAACCAGAGCTTGTAGACCTCTAAAGTTTATAACTGATTTCTAGAATCGGAATTACGGAATCGGTCGGTTAGACCAAGGCATGTAATGTTGGACGGTGACCATAAAGTTGTTAAAGCACAGCTGTTTTTTTTTTTCAAGTAACGTAAAGTACACTGTATTGATAGGTCATAAATAGGAAATCCCTCCAATGATGTTTTCAGAAAATATTAAATCAAAAGAAACAAAAATTATATTATTTTTTTTTAAATTTGAATTCCTAAACTGCATAAGCAGAGATCTACCAATATTGGTCGAATAGAACTATTGTTTGACAACACAAGGGTTGTCTCAATTAAAAATATCGCTAACAAGACAAACATTTGTCGCGTCGAATGTTGGTAGTTTAATTGGCTATTTGGTGAGATAACAATCTTTGTAGATTTATTGGTGACATTCTGTTGATTTTAAATCTAGTGTGGCGATAATTGAATCAACATACGTCGCGGTGGCTCAACTAGCTATCAAAAAATCAAAATATTTTAATGTCAGCCTGTACACAGGATTTTATTTAATATTTTAGTATTGCCATTAGGTACATGTTTTCATTGTTTATTAATTTTTTTTCTCGCACAATCTTCCTTTTCTCGTCACTTCTATCAATTCATCAAAAATTGTCTCGAAGAAATAGATTTTAGCTATTTTACCGCTTTTTTGCTTATCTGTAGTACCTATATAGTTATGTAATTTTTCTTCATGTGGGACACTACACCAAGTGGTATTGTATTATATACTTATATATTTTTTTTTTTTTAAGTTATGGTACGAATGAGATGCTCTTCTGATGGTAAGAGATAACGCCTGTCCATGACCAATGCAGCGATACACAAAACATTAAGTAGCAAAACAAAGTTCAGGGCATTGCTTGAGACTTTCGATGTTTAGTCTCAACATCCCAGTACTTTCGCTAGCTGCAGCTGCTATCCTTCAAACCGGAATAACAGTAATGTTTACACACTACTGCATGGCGGTAGAATATCTGGTACTGCTGTGGTACCTACCTAGATGACCTCCTGTAAGGAGATCTACCACCAAGTAAATTCCTAATAGAATCACATGAAAATCAAATAATCGTTGCTAGATTTCTGAACAATATTTACAAAGAAACCAAAGTTGCCCCAGTAGACCCCATTCAGGAGTAAAAGGTTTTCACCATCTAGTACCCTATCTAAAAATAAAAACGACATTTTCTATTGTATTGTGTAACCCTATTTTTCCAAGCCAGCAATTACTCTATCCTCAGCAAACAGTACATTCAATTTCTTTCCTAACCGTTTCTTAGGGCAACTTCGTCATTCCCTTATTAGACACAGGACACAGAACGTATTTGTTTTGGTCCCCGGACCAGTAGTACAATATTTTTAACGAGCAGAACATAAGCTACCGCAAAAAATAGTTGGCGTGAGCGTTCGCGCTGAACAGGCTAGGTGGGGCACTAATTCGATGGAACGAATATTTTTTTTACGATTAACTGGCTGGATATTTGATCACAGCTTACCTGATGCACACTTAACAAATGTCGTCGAATATTCTAAATATACCTAGGATGAAATAGGAACTGCTACCTAAGTTAGAGTATCTAGAGACTTTCAACTTGTAGATGGCAGCTAGCCAGCTGAGTACCAGAAAGTGCCCTACCACCATGCTATGGTTTTCTATTCACGTCAGTTTCCATAGTAGAGCCCGTCCACCAACGGTAGATCAGCACTACTGCACTGTAGTCCACGGACACGTTACCGGGTCATTATCCGGGAGCGGGACACGTGATGCGTGAAATTATTTCGTACTTTACACAATTCTGGGGCAGTGCGTGTGCGCCCCTGCACCCCGAATTCACCGATAGGAATAGAGTGGAAGCGTTTGATTGGGAAATCTATTTTGTAATAATATGATGGCATGAAAAATATATATTTGCCGTGCCGTGGTGGTGGCGGCGTAAGAATAGTACCCCACCATCTCTACCTGTGGTTGTCGTAAGAGTCGGCTAAGGAATGTCATTCGGAAGATGGGCTGCAGCGTCTTCCTTGAAAAATCACACCTAATTGCGGTCACCAACCCGCCTGCCAAGCGTGGCGAGTATTGGAAAAACCCAGGAGGGGCCTATGTCCAGCAGTGGACGTCCTATGGCTGATGATGTGATGAAAAATATAATATATAGATATCGGCTCTGAGTATCTAGTATAAATATATGCAAAAAATACATTTAGTTTATAAACAATAGAAAATGCTATGAAAACCAGTTAGAGTATGGAAGATTAAAACCTGCCTACTTTTACTTACACCGCGTCATAATATGACAAAAATAATATTTAGATTGTAACTTACGCCACGGGAGACTTATGTTTAACAAACTAAACATATTAGAAACATGCTTAAGTTATTTTATTTGATACCAAATTTGGTGGGGTTATCTAAGATTATATTTTATAAGAAATAAGATATTTTTTGTTTGTGGGTAAGTATAATTTTTTATTATAGCATTTTTTTTAATTTAGCAGCTCTAATAGTTGTCAAAATATTACACAAAACAACATTTTTCTATTATCACACACCTTTTAGAATATAAATAATGTCTAAAAACAATGAAAGTAATGTTTGCCTGGGTTAGTTTTAACTGAAAGATTATTTTTGGCATCACATAGATAATAGTTGAGCCAGTGAGCAACTGAATCTGGACTATGAAACTAGATGCAGGTGAAGCAACGTAAAAAACACAACACGATGTACAAAATGAAGGCCATCGGAGCTCAGTCTTATCTACATTATGCTTCTCCCCCGTAGGGCCATTCCGGCACCCGCTCGATTACAATTCTTCCAGAATGAAGCTGTAATGCAATACATCTGCCAACAATGCCCTGTTTGACACAGTAATGTATTGCAATACGATTGTGATTACAAACGGTACAATGCTGTGTTTATTGTATGGCAGTTTTAAACTCAATGAGGCGTAGGAAAAAGTATTAAAAAGTTTAGGCGGATTTGAAAGTGTTAACTTATTGATTGTTAAATTGGGGAGAGTTTCTGCTGTTACTACTTACCCAACCACAGAATAAATAACAAAGCGTTTCAATCTTAAAAAAAAAACTAACCCGTCAATTTTGGGTTTTCACTAATCAACAAATGATTACGAATGATAATGGTAAGTACAGGGAGTATCGGAGAAGTACTAAATGGCGTTGATCTGCGCACTAATATTTACAATTTTGGCTGTGAATCGATCCTGAAATTATGAAAAAAAATCAACATCGTAAGTCAGGTCATTTATCGTGATAGGTGTAATATATCGGTATAATATCTATCTATCTATATCTTTAATCGAGCAATTCTTGTGTATATATATATATATATATATATATATATACAACATGTATATATATATACATGATTTGAATCTTGGAAACGGCTCCAACGATTTTCATGAAAATTTGTATCCAGGGGGTTTCGGGGGCGAAAAATCAATCTGGCTAGGTTTAATTTTCAGAAAACGTCGTTTTATCCATGTTTTCAGTCGAGCAATGCTCGGTCAACCAGGTACTATCTTCAAAACAGCCAAAAAGCACACCTAGCCTGGAACGGAATTGGCTTTCAAGTTCTGCAGAAACACACCGTTAGGTGCATGGCGGCAGATTTTCAACTTGATGACTTGGGTGGTAGCTAGCCAGCCGAGTACTAGAAGATACCCTACCAAACAGCTCAAGCTCATTGTTGGGTTTGAACCCACGCCTTTCTGCACAACACACACATACCGGTGCTCACAAACCAATATATAAAAAAAAAAAAAAGTTATTTATCATAAGAAAAGTATGTAACATAAACCGCAAAATAAAAAAAAGGTAAAAAAAAATGGTATAAAAGCAAAGGAGAGATACAATAAGATTTTCACCTTTTTGCATTTATCCCTCCATCCGCATTTTCCCGCACGTAAGAAAGCTTGTCTCATCTTGTTTACACATCGTAATAAATTAAATTCACAAAGAAGTGTGGAATTGAATGCATAAACTTCGCGTTTTAAACAAGCGAAGAAGTGCAAGGGAGGGATTTTTCCGGTTTTATACTGTAACCATATTATTATACTCTGTCAAAACGTATTTACTTGCTTATATCGACTTATATTTAATAAGTCATGAGCATCTTTAATAATCTTACTAATCCTATCCTACTTATATTATAAATTTGAAAGTTTGTGAGGATGGATGGATGTTTGTATGTGTTTTTACTCTCTTTACGTAAAAACTACTGAACGCATTTGGATGAAATTTGGCACAAATAAACTTTTAAAAACAACCTCTTTGTACATTTAAAAAAAAACAGATTCCCAATAATAAATCAAATATCAATTAGATTAATTTTAACTGACTTCAACAAAGATATTCTGTACCTACTTCTGTATGGTTTTATTCTATTTTCCTATACGAGCCATCTGAATCTTGTCAAATAGTTATTAATTGTTATGTCAAGTATTATAAAATACACTTTAAGTTTTTCCTAACACCTTTAAACTCGTTACCAACTTTAAGCTTGTTAAAATATAATCGAAAGAATTGAAAAAAGTGAGATATTAGGTTGATTTTATTGTAAAGGCATTTTGAACTTTCAATCTAGTGTATTTTTCGCTTACAAAGTTACTTACTTGAACACTCAAAAAGAACTTCGGCAAAGTAACGCCTGAATCAATCAAAATTCAAATTCAGTTTTTGTAGCGACGATAGCCCGTTGGTTAGCATGGTTGGTTCACACATCGAAGAGCGTGGATTCAACAATGAGCTTAAACTGCCGGTGAAGGAAAATATCGTGCGGAAACCATAGCGTGGTGGTATACCTTCTAGTACTTGACTGGCTAGCTATTACCCTCTAGTTTAAAATCTGTCGCCAAGCACCTAACGGTGTGTTTCGGCAACCTCACTTGAGAGCCAGTTCCGTTCCAGGCCAGGTGTGTATACCATCTTCGACTACTTCGACTACAGCGTCACTTAAAATCAGGTGAGCTGTGGTGAAACCCGTAGCCTGCTAACCATACAATAAAGAAAATATATATACATATAATTTACGTTCATTGCTATACCGATATTTAAAAAGATAACTCAAGAAATCTAATATTAGTTATGGATAATATAGGACTTAAATGCCGATTGGGTGTTTGCTCTTTGATTTAACAATCCCAAAATTATAGTACATTCAGAATAAAAATATAAATCTCAGAATGAATTCAGAAGAAAAAAAACATTAGTAAAACTCAAGGGAAAGGAATAAATCTGATAAATCCGTGTTTATTCGAAAGAATTTCCATTCATCCACGTTCGTCTCACCTGTCTCACATCGTTACTTTCGTTATTAATGATATCAGGAACTTACAGGCAATCTTGTTTATCGGGAAGTAGAAAGTTAGGCTGATAATAGATATGCGTTTGGAATTCCGGAGTCGTAAGAGAAATAAAAGTATAAGAATTTTAGCTGTGTTTCACATATGTTTTTTGCTAAAAATGCTTAACTTATAATCATTACAATATCTTTTTCCTTTATGTTGAGTTTTTTTTAATTCTAAATGGGTTTGCGTTGGACCATGCCCCGCCTGATGTTAAGCAAGATGAACTCTGCAAAAGACACCCAAGTTGCACTTCGCTGAAAAAACAGTCGCCGGCAGATGTCCACATCCTCGCTGTACGTATGAAGAATGTGGAAAGGCCTTTTGTTTTCTTTGGCTGACAGTCTAAGCGTTTTGACCACAACTCACCTGATGTTAAGTGAGGTATGGTCGAAGATGGTAAAGCACACCTAGCCTGGAATGGAACTGGCTTTCAAGTGAGGCTGCCGGAACACATCGTTAGATGCTTGGCGGCAGATTTTCAACTTGAGGGTGATAGCTAGCAAGCCGAGTACTAGAAAGTACTCTACCACCATGCAAAGTTTAGTCTATGAGTGGGAAATATCCACCATGTATAGCGCTTAGGCCGTGTCTGCCTAGCCGTCCGGTAATAAAAAGGGGCAGGTGGAACCAAATTATGAAGTTCCAAGTCACAGAAGGCGAGTTTTTTCTACCTTCCAAACTTGCAGCGTAAGTAGTCAAATCTGACAGTTCACTGCCCTGGTAGCTCAATTGGCAGTAGTTTTGCTTTATGTGCTGTATAGGGTGTGGGTTCGATTCTCACCCAGGGTAAACATTTATACCAACCATCAAGTTAACTACTTGAAAACCTGCTACCAAGCACAGTTTGTTTCAATTCCAAAGTAGGTGTGTTTACTATCTTTGACTACATTGTCACCTAATATTAGGTGAACTGTAGACAAAACACAAAGCTAGTCAAAAGAAAAAAAAAAACTGTTCCTACTACGTAACTGGACGTCAAATTAAATTTATTGCTTGACAAATACTTTCTAACACTTGTTTCTGTCGCCATTGTTGTGGTACCATTGCTGGTAATTGCAGCAACACATGGTATTATGACGCTGACAGCGAAAGGGGTAAGGAAATATAATAAATGTTTCGCGGAAATAATGAACGTCCCTCGTTATACACCATTCAGATGGTAAATTGAATATGGTGAAAGTATAGTTTATATTCTGGCGCAGATGGTGGCCGATATCAGTTATTTGACAGTAAAATCATATCTGGGTATGGTGACGTATCAATTACTTATCACAGAAATAACATTACGTCAAATGGCATATAACAAGTTTCTTCTTGACCACCATACTTAATGTCTTCTGTAAATTCTCCTTTCCTGAATCTGGAGATGACCTGGAAGAAATCATTCGATTTCTTCACCAATATCTGATGTTTAGGGTTTTTTTTTGTTTACTTCGATATACAAAACAGAAATTTTTACATCAGCATTATGTAAATGACAAAAATGATTTGATCTAAGTTCTATTAGTGTAGTAAAAATGTGTAGGATTGTAACATGAACATTATAATGTATTTTATATGTAAAAAAAAGCTGAAAGCATCTGTACATTAATTGCTATAAAGATTAATCTTAATTAGGATATTTTTCGAGACATTATTTATGTTAAATTTCCGAGTAAGACGTTTTTATATTTTTGTAGCGATGATGGCTCAGTGGTTAGCGCGGTCGGTTCGCATGCCGAAAGACGTGGGTTCAAACCCCAACAATGAGCTTGAGCTGCCGGTGAAGGAAAACATCTTGAGGAAATCATAGCGTGGTGGTAGGGTACTTTCTAGTACTCAGCTGGCTAACTACCACCCTCAAGTTGAAAATCTGCCGCCAAGCATCTAGCGGTGTGTTTCGGCAGCCTGACTTGAGAGACAGTTCCATTCCAAGCTAGGTTTGTTTACCATCTTCGATCACACCGTCACTTAACACCAGGTGAGCTGTAGTCAAACACCTAGCCTGTCAGCCCTATTTTATAAAATTAAAAAACTAAATATATTACAGTTTAATCCAGTACAACTCAATATGCTTATTCACATTTATTAATATTCATACCGCAAAGCAGTTATCTATAGAATAATAATCATTTGCGACAAAAGACCTATACGTATTTACGCACTAACACATTCGCAAACATTGTAATTTATTAGGTATATGAAGGTGATACGTCAGCCAGATTGTCTTCTGCCGTAAAATCTTCCCAGATTTCCCTCGTAAGCCAAAACATCCCACGTCCAACGACTACCGCTAGTAAACAAACTACATCCCTACTAAAAGCTCTCAAACTTTAAACTGGGCCCTCAAAAGTGCTATATCGTGTCGAGACCGTTCTGCTCCCAGGGATACGGGATGTATCCATCAATATGTTTGCATACCGATAGTTTTAGCTTTACGTTCAACTTTGAAAAGTATTTTGGAGTATATAATGCTATTCGAAACGATAGTGGAAGTGAAAATGACTATAGTGAAAGGAGGTTATTATACCCATAATTTTTCTTTTTTGCTTTTGCATTAAAAAAACAGCAAAAAGCTTCAAAGCTTTTCAAGCGCTTTATGAAAGATCATCTTAAGTCATGTTCAAGTCATCAAGTCTCCGTCATACATCTTAGTCGAGTCCGGTCTTGCCCTAGTAAAGTGACTTTAGTAAAAATATATTATTACTTCGTGATAGATCTCCTTGGCAGGAGGTCGTCTAGGTAGGTATCACTGCAGTTCCAGATATTCTGCCGGCAAGCACTAGTGTGTAAACATTACTGTGTTCCGGTTTTAAGAATACCGTAGCTAGTGAAATCACAGGGTTATTAAGACCAATCGAAAGTCCTAATAAGGACCAAAGCAGCGATGTCCTGGACTTTGTTTTGCTACTCAAAGTTCTGTGTACGAGTATAACTGCAATGGTCATGGACGTGCGTAATTTCTCACAATCAGTAGAGCGTCTCGTTCATCTCATTACTTTTACATAAAAAATTACGTAATCTCATATGTACGGCAGTTGTTCTATTAAAATTTTAATAACGGCAATAAGATTTCGCATGACGTAACGTCATATTCTCCGTCATAGTGTTCACGGTTACGTGACTGAATGACTGACATTGCCAAATTTATATTCCAAAGATATTTATTATCTTCATCTTTTAGAATATAGGTTAGACCTTGTATTCTGTTACCTTAATATCATGATACATTGTTAAGAAATCTAATTCATCTAGAATTATATTCCTACTAGATACAAATCTGTTATTGTTAAGTACTCGTGAAGCGGTTGTTACTAATTTCTTTTTTATAAAATGTAGGTTTCATTACAGCAATTTGCCATTATGTGCTATTTAAATGCTCGCATAAATTTGCAATTACGTGCCTACAAACGACATTCAAAATTACTTATTTCTAGCATTTTTTTTCATCCAACTCCCAGTAGGCATCAGAAACTGAGTGGGAGTAGTCCAATGCAGGCAAGCCACTCCCATTGGTTATCGGAAGCCCCTCCCACTTGTGTTACAAAAAGAAATATTGGAAACCAGTCCCCAAAGGCAGAGCCTTGAGAATTTCTCTCTCCCTTTCTCAAGCACTTTGTTCAGTTTCAGGACGGTGCGCGGTGAAACGGGTTCGTATCTAAGTCCCCGGAGGGTCGAGTGATGCCATCTAGCGAAACTGGCCGGAACTACGTGGTGGGAGTTGAAACAAGATGGCGCTTGCAGTAGCCGTGAAAGCCTTTGGGATGCTGCGGGAAAGTTAGCCGGAGGCGCGGAAACTTTGCGTTTAGTTTTATGAAACCTAGTCGAAGTTACATGATATTCTAGGTGTGCTAAAATGTTTAATGCTATGAATTACTGTAAGTCAAAACTGTTGAACAGATACATAACTAAGGTTTAGGTAACTTATTCAGTATAATATTTAACCAACCGACTGTTTGCAAGTAGAATAATAACATAATATTAAACAACTTTTATCCTCATTTTCCTTTTGCCAAACCAAAAAAAAAATTGTTTGTAGGTATGGGTTTTTACGTTTTTTTCTTTACAGGTACAAAATTCAGTTCACGAGCTTTGTCCAGACTTTCTTTCTTTTTCGATTATATATATATTTTGAATGCCATTTAAATTGTGCCATTAAATGTTTTTAAATAAATCTAAATCTACCGAATCAAAGTTACATTGACATTATAATCATGGTTTATAGAACTCATACGATAAAACATTCCTGGTTTATTAATTTTATACTTTCTTTCTTTATTTCAGAGCATGTCCATATAATTACAATGAAATATAAACGAAAAAATTAACAAATTTAAAATTAAAACTATACTTAATCAAAATTAAAATTTAAAGTAAAATCGAAATCAACATCAAAAATCATATAATTAAAATAATCTAAATCTAAACTTTGGCTTGGATCCGGAATGCTCAATATGCATCTTTGTCCAGTGTTGCATAATTGAGCAATCCAGATCCATCCGCCCGGCTAACAACTGCAGGTAGGTGTTGGAGCTGCTTGTTGTATAAGATACGCAGGGCGCTGTACGACTTTTTGGTGTGCTTAACCCATAAGCTACCCGTGTAGAAAGATTGACAGTATGAAATATAACGCATTAGGTATTTTTTAAATCTGTTATATTTTATGTCGATATTATATAAAATAACTCACGGTACTTTTTAACGGGGAATTCAAATAAACTAAATTAGAATCGGGTTTTGAAACATTAATCCTAATTTTGAAAACTTTGTTCTAGATTGAAAAAACATCTAAGTTTAGATCTGACAACTTAAACTTCTACAATGGTCCTTTTTGTGCTTGCAAATACGCTTACGTACCTACATAATATTAGCTATGTACATACATGTAGATCAATGTATATATGTAGCAAAATTTTATTATCCACTATTATTTATTCTGTGTTACAGAAAAAGTTACCTAATATTGGCAAAATGGTATTACCATAGTAAACATTGACCAATTTTATGGAGAGTTTTGATGGGAATGCAGAAAAACATTGTCGTTACATTGCATTTTCCCGAAACTTGTGTTTTATTTTTTCGAGTGTTTATATTTTATAACCATATTATACTGAGTTATACGCCCGAATGGTAGGCATGTATGTGGTGAAAAATGTCTTTTCGTGGTATTTCTAAAACTCCGTAAAAGAATGTGTTAAAGTCACCACTACTTTGCAAAGGCCTGTACTAAACTCGACAGTGATTTTGACTGTGATTAAGACATATTTTACTTGATATCATGAAGAATACTTGACATTGAAAATGCAGAAAATGTGATGCCATAAATAAAGAAAAATTTTTTTCCATACTATCATTCTACGGCTGCGCTCAGAACGCAGCGTTGTCCATTTTCGCTCGTACCTTATCAAGATCGCACCGAATTTTATGGGCCTAATCGAGTTGGCCACAAATTGGACCCGCGCGGCTCATTTCCTAACCTGGCCGATTACAGGATTACAGCTAATTAGCTATTGTCAATATATCGGCACGCAGAACGCCGTTTCGCGGTCGCCTAACAATAATGGTACCTTTTAAACACATTTTGTGAAGATATAGGATGATCATGAGATTTACAAAGGTTTGTGCGTTTGCACTGTTCGAATTCTTGCAAACGCTTAATTATATATCTCTGACAGACAGACAGACTGAGCATTTGATTAGGTTAGCTATATATTCAATCAAACCTACTTTATCTACCAAAAGAAAAACAGTCAATCTATCATGACAATGTGCGAAAATGTTCGACACATTTTCGATATCAAAATATTATGCAGGTAGTGAAATTACAGAGCTGTTGAGACTAACCATCGAAAGTCCCTTAGTAATAAGCGTTAAAATAGCGATTAGTCTTTGTTTTGCTACTCAAAGTTTTGCGTATTGCTGCGATGGTCATGGACTTGAGTTATCTTTTTTTTTATCGATGACAGGCTAGGTGTTTGACCACAGCTCACCTGATGTTAAGTGACGGTGTGGTCGATGATGGTATAGCACACCTAGCCTAGAATGGAACTGGATCTCAAGTGAGGCTGCCGGAACACACCGTTAGATGCTTGGCGGCATATTTTCAACTTGAGGGTGGTAGCTAGCCAGCCGAGTACTAGAAATTACCCTACCACCACGCAAAACCTTATACCTTATCTTATACTATCAGGAAAGCGTCTCGTACTTTTACATATAACTGATATACGATTTTGATTTTGAGAACTTGACGAAAAGTTTTTCACAGTGTTATGGCGGAATTTTAGATTGGTTTAGTACTAACTGATTCCGAATTAGCTGTTTTTATTAATTTTATAAGCTGGTCCCTTTTCATGGTGAAAAAGGTAAAGTCATAGTTGGTAGTGGGTGGCCCAAGAGCGGGTTGGTAGATTTCATACATCTTTGGAAATATCAATAACTCTCAGCAGGCTGATTTCCTCACGATGTTTCTAGCCAAGTTGCAAGCTAACAGAGCCGTCGGATTTTAACAAAGCCTTCCAGAACGGTAGTCGGTCGGTATCTCAATTTTAACAAACGCAGCATCAGAATACCATATCTTAAAATAGATATATGGTATGGTATGGCATGTTTTTGAGCTAGTTACTAACAGTTCAGCATAACCCATACGGATAGTATAAAGTTTATGCCTTTTGTATGTTTTGCTTGAACCTAAAATATTAAAGCAACCATTTTTCCAGTTCCGAACAGCCATTACAAAGTTAGCAACTACATCAGGCAGAATTTTGGACGGTACATGTCTGAGTCCAAAATTTTTGTCTAACTGCTCCTATATTCACATGATTTTTGAAACTAACTTTTCGCCAGTTGGCGCGCCGCCGAGACGTCAGAGAAATTTCTAGAAATTATTCGAAAAGCTCGAAACGGTGCATTTGCAATGCAGTTTTATTAGCGTCTATGCATATTCAGGAAGTTAGGTTACGTTTCGTTTCTCAGTTTAGATTTTATTTAATGGAATTTCTTACATGGATTTGGACAGCTAGGTAATTTGATGTAAAGGAAAACCTAGCAGCACATAGGAGATAAAGGATTTTACTCAAAAATATTGTTTAAAGTTAAACTATACTTATAGTAGCCAATCTCATTCGTGTCGTAACATGTAGTAGGTAGATCATCGGCTAAAAATTTACTGACATAATTTAACTATAATATATGTACATATATGATTAATTAAATGTTGTCTAATTTTTTATCATAAATAATCGAAACATGTATTCGTGTTGCTTCTAAAACTCTCTCGAAGTTTTAGTAAGGAAACATTATTTTCATCATCATCATCAACCTACAAAAGTCCTCTGCCAAGCCGTCAGCTCGGTCTTCGGCTTTTCGCTTTCATCCACCGCCAGCTGTCTTACATGTATCGTCACTCCATCGAGTCTCAGGGCGTCTTACGTTACTATAAGACGTGTTTATGTGGCACAGGCTTTATTGTATCACGGTGCCTAATTACAAAAAACAAAAATTCATAGCGATTTTGTAGCGATGATAGCTCAGTGGTTAGCACGGTCGGTTCACACGCCGAAGGACGAGGGTTCAAACCCCAACAATGGCCTTGAGCTGCCGGTGAAGGTAAACATCGTATGGTTATAGCATGGTGGTAGGATACTTTCTAGTACTCGGCTGGCAGCTAACAACCTCTAGTTGAAAATCTGCCCCCAAGCACCTAACGGTGTGTTCCGGCAGCCTCACTTGAAAGCTAATTCTATTTTAAGCTAGCTGTGATTTACCGTCTTCAACCACACCGTGACTTAAAGCCAGGTTAGCTGTGGTCAAACACCTAGCTTTCGAGCTATAAAAACTCACTGAAAAAAGTGCCACCTTTATTGACGTTTCACTGCGACGGAGTGGCACATCTCAGACCCATATTGTCCAAAACAAGCATAGAAAACCCCACCATCTAGGTACGACACAAGGAAATAACTTGAAGAAAAACCGTTGTGAGGTTGCGTGTATCTATCACGATAAACCACGGTAATCCACCACCGCCCTCGGCTAAGGCTTCGCCGCAAATTTTAGCTTTCGAATTTTAGGTCAAGTTATTCTAGATATTATAAATGCTAACCGAGTTTATCATGAATTTTCCGAATTTTTATAACACTACAATGATATCGAAAACAGTGTATACTTACGTTTAATTACTTACAACTTTACGGCCTCACACCCTTATGCGTTTATTATACGCAGTACAGCTTTCCAACAATTGAGAATTTGTGGCGTAGACCTTCAGACAGGCAGACGCGGCAAACAAAGTGCTACAATTAAGTCGCGACCCGCTCTGCCGAGTTCAACAGTTTTTACCCTCGTAATTCTATTACATTATTAACTTACACCGTGTAAGGAAGCAGTGCAGGGATTGACGATATTTTGCTGTCGATAAACTGACATCATACTCGTACTGCGAATAATTCAGAGTTTACTTAAATTTTTCCTCTTTAAAGTCTACTTTTGAGAATAGGTATTGTCACCAGCCATAGACTGATTTTTATAATATTTAAGATTACAAATTTTCATAAAAGTCGATATAAATCGCACCCGAATCGAATCTCTAGTACTCAGCTGGCTAGTTGCCACTCTTAAGTTGAAAATATATCGCCAAGCACCTAACAGTGTGTTCAAGCAGCCTCACTTAAGAGCCAGTTTCATTCGAGGCTAGGTGTGTTTACCATCTACTCTCACACCGTCACTTAACATCAGGTGAGCTGTCGCCAAACACCAAGCCTGTCAACAATAAATAAGTAGTTTCATAAACGACATAAAAAACTCGAAAATACCACAGTACCTTTGCATGCTGACAATTTGTTAACTTTTCTAATAGCACCAACTACGGTGTAATTTAGCAACAAATTAGTATAAGAGTAAAGTAGTATTAGTATTTGATTATCTTCTTAAAAATATATATCAATTGCAATCACAAAGTGCATATAATACAATGAAAAATATCGATACGATCATCTCGTACCACATCCCTATTAGAGCGACACGCGATTTCTCTAGCAGCTTTTAACAGTACCAAAGTTATCGATAAAAGCAACTCTTTCCATCCCTATAAACCGCGTGACTTCGTCTCGCCTCTCGCAAAGATCGCTCGCTGAAAACTTTTAATACCTTAACTCGACTTTCACTCAATTTCGCTTAACGCCTCGCGTCGTTGACACGGCTGGATGCGGAGCAGCATCACTTTGTAACTGTTTTACTACTCGAACTTGAACTTTGGGGAAATATTTTACAACGATCTTGAAAGTTATTTAAATACTTTGCTTTAGACTTTAGACTGCATTTGCGTACAATAATTAGCACCTGGATAACCGAGCTTTGCTCGGCTGAAAACACGGACAAAACGACGTTTTCTAAAAATTAAACCTAGCTAGATCGATTTTTCGCCCTCGAAACCCCCTGCATACTAAATTTCATGAAAATCGTTGGAGTCTTTTCTAAGATTCAGATATATATGTATATACAAGAATTCCTCGTTTAAAGGTGTTAGATGTAAAATTGTATAATCAGATTTTTCAGAAAACGAAATCGAAAACTAAACAATACACATCCTATACATTTTTCACTCAACTCAACGAAAAATATCCGTTCTTATTCCAAATTTAAAGACAATAATTATAGCAATGAAAATCAAAGACAGAATCAGATATACTTCACTTAGGTTTGTGTCTAGCCGGGAATACATAAGAGGGTTTATTTAATGTAAATCTAATGAGATCAACGAGACGCTTTTCTCATGGTAAGACATAACGCATGCCCATGACCATTGCCCATGACCATAGTAGCGATACACAGAACTTTGAGTAGCAGGACAAAGTTCAGGCCAACTCTGCTTTGAGACTTTCAATGGTTAGTCTCAACAGCCCTCAGTTAACCGAAAGAAGGTTTTTGTGCATTACTTTTGCTATACGCACAATTCCGAAAATTGCAAAATAACTGCTGCTCTATAATTTTTAACATAAAAAAAAAAGGTTTAGTAATAGTTGTTCAAAATTATGAGCGCAATAATTTATTTTCGGCTAAAAAGTATTATATGCCTAGTAGGTATGAGTTTGTTGGCTGGGGCTTGTTGTAGGAGTTTGTTGGGCTGGCTGTAAAAACGATGGGCCCGTGGACCTAAACCCTGTGCGGACGGCACAGGGTTTAGGTCTGAGTGACATTAAACTGTTATATGCAGCGACGCTATCCACCAAGAAAATAATAAATTCATGTGTCACTTATATTTAAAAATACTACAATGACTATACTACAGAAATAATAATATCCTAACATAAAACGTTTAAACTAACAAGTGTTATTCCATCATTCGCCAGGTAGTGCGTAAACCGTCCAAACCAAAAATAGTCCTGAAAAATCGAAAAAGGAGAAACAAAATAAAACCCCATCACGACACGACAAATTGATGTCATCCATCCCTCTCTTGCTAACAGTCGCAACATATCACTACGCAACCTCTCGACATTTTTCCTCTATATATTATTAATACATAAGTACAATCTCTCACTCTTCTAACACAAGATACAGACGTAGCGTTGTCCCTTTCTATATTGTTGGGTCTAGTTTTCCCAAGCGGCCGAGCCTCGAGGGTAAAACTCCCTTGGGTCGGTATTGACTCTACTATGGAAGGAAAGTTATCTGTACACCTATTGTCGGCCACCCCCTGTCCCGTTCTCCGCGTTTTCATCCCCCTACGTTCGAAGACTTTCTTATGCGTTTTTCGTTTTATTTTTGTCAGTTGTAGGTTGTAATTCATTCAAGTTTTGTTGACGATTTGTAATGAATATAGCTTTTTCTGATACTTACCTAATCTGTACTTAGAATGTCACTTTTTATTATAAGCAGATTTTAGTCACTGGAATTAGTTAATTAGGTACACGTCAAATTGTAGGCTCTGTGAGTGTTATCTATATTTCTATAACAAAAACAGACGAGCCTTGTTGGAGGTCTTCGAGCGGCCTATTAACTCTGATACTCTATTAAATTTAGAGCTGACGCGAACTTACTTATTAGGTACCATCTCTAGAAATTTATATTTTGATCGGAATAGTAATTTTATTCAGAAACCAGAAAAAAAAAGGATAAGAAATTTTATTAAATTACATTTTATAGAACATATTTAATATTATAATACTTAATTATTAAGTTTCCTTAAAAACAGTTTAATTGCCAGAATTAATAGCCTAAATAAATTATTTTATATTATTAAATTAATGTGAGCCTACGTTTGGCTAACAGCTCATACGATGGTAAGCGATGGACGGTATGGTATATACATATATGTCGAGAATGTAGCACGTCAATCTCAAAGATAGCACTCACTCTAGAATTTAAGAGTTCTATATTGTAGTTTTCAGGAAATTAGAATTACTGTTCTTGAGTTGTTTACAGGGCTTTTTGGAGAAATAATGAAGGTAAAAGTGGAAATTATATGATAATAAAAAATTTAGGTATATCTAATCTAACCATCAATGTGAAAAATTTGAACGAGCCAACCCTGAAATTGCGAAAAAAGTCTGTAGCATATGCACATTTTCTTTAAAGATAATTATATGTGTGTACATATTTTCTATTTCCTTTTTTTACACGACTGTTTTCAGAGCTTTTACACACTTTTAATGAATGAATACAGAATTCATTTATGTATGTAATTGCTTTTATTCCACCATATTTTTTCAATGCCAGTAACAGCTTTTGATTCTTACAACATTCCAAACGTCAACGGTTGTATTATATATATAAAGTTTTTTTTAAAATTTGTTTGGCTTTCGTGTTTATTGATTAAGCTTATTTATTTCAGGGTCGGTCCCATAGTAAAAGCTGTTCACGTTGATGGAAAAAAAAAACCATTGAACGTTACTACACACATCTCCAGAACAACCTATATCAACTTATTATACCAGTATACCAAATACTTTTGCTAGATGATTTAGTAGAATTGTAGCTAGATTAGAAAATGAGGTCGAAGTTTCAAACGCGTAGATTCAAAACATTGTCCCAAATTGTCATTTCGATTAGTAACTCGACCCATGTAACCCGATTTAAGGCCGGGCGCACACCGGACGCTAATTTCGTAATGCGCGACATCGGCACGCGATTGCCACGTGCCTCAACCGCCGATCGCCGGTTGCGAGACAGATTGACGCGACCGGTCGATTTGTTCACTTAACTTGTTTATCATAAAGGGCAGACAAATACGTGCGCTGAAATAAAAAGTCACTCCCGCCCCTTTGCAATTCGATATGCAATTACATTTGCTCACATGAATTAGTTTGGTATCTGCCTATTTTAATATTTTGATGACTATTATCAACAATTTCATGTTTTTATTATTATTGATAGGCTAGGTGTTTGACCACAGCTCACCTGATGTTTAGTGTCGGTGTAGTCGAAGATGGTAAACACACCTACCCTGGAATGGAACTGGCTCTCAAGTGAGGCTGCCAGAATACACTGTTAGGTGCTAGGCAGCCGAGTAAAAGTAAGTACCCTACCACCATGCCATAGTTTCCTCACGGTGTTGTCCTTCACCGGCAGCTCAAGCTCATTTTTGGATCTTGAACCCACACCCTTCGACGTGTGAACCAACCGCGCTATCATCGCTAAGCATCGCTATAGCTTACATTCCCAGTTTTCTTTTATAGAAAAAAGTGGAAACATTTTTTTTTGTTGTTTATAAAATTTAGCCAATAATTCAACTAACCTGTTTGTAAGCGAAGATGTGGTCAAATATTGAGCACGTAGACTTTGAATATCACTTGTGACCTTGAAAAAATACTAGTTTATACATATTTCGAAGGGAACCTTTTTATTATCTATGCTATTTTATATACATATATACCTATAATCGACAGATTAAGCTATCAATAATATTGTTTACTATAACTTTAGTTGAAAAAACGATCAAATCTCGGAATGAGATACAATAAGCTGTAGGTAAATTTGAATCCCTGGGGACGACTGGTTGAAAATACTTTAGCATTAAGTCTTTCTATTGTAAATATCATTAAGTACAATAGATAATTAAATATCAAACAAACAAAATCGTATACTCATTTCGACGTTTTATACGTTGACTCAAGTCTTTTAGAATACTTATCCTTTATATTTAGTATATCTTTATTCTTAAAATAGCTGTAGTTTCCTAACAGCACATCTGAAGTGACGTGTGCTAATCACGCAGGCGCGTGTCTCGCACGCGACGACAAACGAGCAGGACAAAACGCCCATTTGGATTATTGTATCTAATCTATTTAGTTGAGCGCAGTGTGTGCGTAACCTTATACATTGTCGATTTTCAAAATAAAATCTTTAGTTTCTTGTTCCCATAAATATTATTAATTTGGTATGCCTAGAATTACCTTGAAATAAAAAAAAATACAGTTTTGATACCAATAGTGTTCGTATAAAACTTTAACTTTAAAAAAAAAAATAACAAAATCAGTAATGTAATTTGTAACATTGAAGTACAGTTAGAGGTGGGTTATTTCCTTAGTGGAAGTTAGTGGAATTTGATTATTATTTTAATTTTATTTATTAATTGTTATTGTATAAAAGACATTTTATTTTAATTGACATTGTTTACAAATGTAATAATTAGTTGTAATCCTAAAATATAGCTTTGACTTAATTAGAAAAAAAACATTGAAGTTATAGTATGAAATTATATATTGAAATAATAAATGCATTATATTATTTCAAAGTATAGTAAGCTATACACTATTCATATTTATCAATCCGTCTGATTAAGATAAGACTGAAAATAAGATAAATTGTATAGATGTATGCGACAGGGCGTAAGTATGTGTGAGAGAAAAAGGGATAGCATGTATTTGCAATGGTGTAAATTTCTCTGCGTATTAATCCAAATATTTACTACAATAAATACTTTAAGTTTTTGTTACGGAAAAGAACACTAACTATTAGTTAACGACCATCCATTAACAAAACAGGTCCCTATAGAAAACCATAATTAATTTATGTTTACAAAGAATGCTTTTCTTTTCAAATGCTAATTCGGTAATACAATCTCTATTCCACACTCATACAAGTCATACAATTAGAAGCAAGATAAACCCATGCATTATCTAGTTAAGCACAAAAGAATAAAACCCTATGAAACTTGTATAATATTTCAAGTGGGGTGCAAAACGGACCATGTGTGAAATTACAATAGCTTGGATCTGTTTGTCACATCTGATGCGTACGTGATAGATGAATTTGAAAATGTGTAATAGATGGCCAATTTATTTGTGAAAGTGCCTTCTATATGTCCAAGGGCCAGTTTGGAGTAAACTGTTTCCCTCATCAGTTCTTCTGTTCAAGTTAAGATTTTGTAACTTTTAATAAGTTAAAAAAACTCTGCATAAATTGTTTAAAAAAAACTTAAATTAACTGTTTTTTTTTTCTAAATTTAAGGGCCTTGACATGTCTTTCATCATTATCAACACCTCTATGGAGCTACTATGCCAGTGGCAATAAAGTACTTCATTGCTTCATTACAAACAGTCTTGAATGAAACGGAGCACCAATCACCTGAGCCAATCTTTACTACCTGAGCCAGAATGCCTTATATTATAAGCTTAATTTACGTTTTTACCTTAGTTCAGAATATACTTATTCCTGATTGTTTATTATTATTATTATTATTACAAGTATGCGAATGACCGCCAACTCGCCCGATATACGGAGGAGCACGCTCGACTAAAAGAAACCGATTCACTCAATTCATTATTTTATTAATTCGTTTTTTTGTGTTTTATAAATTGACTCTAGTCTTAAGGATATTAAAAATGAAAAACATTTCAGAGTTTATGTTATTTAATCGCTTAATTGGCGATATTTTGCCGTCAAAATCGGTTACAATTTACAAGTTTTAATACACGATCGCTTTAAAATAATACGTTAGTACATTTCATATTCAGTTTGGTTATCTCTAAAAATACGTTTTGTTATTCTGTATGAAAGCGAGTTGGGGATATTTTTATATTCGTATACAATGTTTTTCATTTCAGTGTGAGATTTTGTTGTCCTTAAAGATAAACCGAGTATTCACATTACAAGATATGTTTTGTTACGAGATATGATACAATACAATTTACAATTTCGATGTCAAATTCACAAAATGTGATTATTTTTTGTAAACTGCAGAAGTATATAACTACTTTACCACGTCGATTTCAATATTTGACGTTTTAGACGTGGTCTGCAGTATACAAAAATATATTTACTTACAAGCTATCCAAATTCAAAATCGAAAATTTTATACATTTATATTTAAGAAAGTACATTACATTTAAATTTACATAGCGCTTACAATAAATATATCACAGATTTTACAATAACAAAACTGACACGTACACAAAACCAAAGTAAATTTACTTTAATGACTTTGAAATTATTATGAGCATTTAAATTCTTTTACAAAATCTACTATAGTTCAATCTAGCAAGGGAACTATTGAATTTGGTAAGTATTCTTAATAACTATATACAAGAAATAACTATGTACAAACGACTTAAATATTTACAAACAAATATACTGACCAGAACGTCCCTCTAATTCGTTTGAAATTTAAACAAATTCACATTAAAAATGAGGTAAATTTTTGTATGAAATGTTGTCCCAGTGAATCTATCAATCACGCTCTACATTGGCATGCTAATGTACTTTCCTTGTTTTCTATTTTCAATTTCGACCCCAAGTTAGGCAACATACACAACTGATGCAGTTAAACAATAACGTTGACCAGTTGGCTAAAATCTTGTTGTTTACTTCTGATTTACATTATATTGAAACATTCAAAAAGTAAAATCATAATATGGTATTTATTATCGTATTTCCATACGTAACTGTGCTTTTCAAAAGTTTTTAAATCTATAATAAAATGTTTTTATTTTAGCTAAGTATATTCATGTGGTGTTTTTACAATTTATAACCCGAACACTTTGACTACGACTTTTATAACAACTGATAATTTAAAACTTATTTCAGAGCTACAATCAAGGAGAAATCTACTCAGTAAAAATATGTTTTACATTTTTGATAAACTTTAATTAATGTAGCAAATGTAAAATATTAAAAATTATCTTGTTCTTTAACTTTGGATTGCTTTTAGTTTGTTAATTACCGACATATGTTTTTTGTGTATATATAATTTTTTATTATTATTCTTAAGTCACCAGATATGGTCGAAACTATTAGCTATATTTTATGTCCGGAGTATCTAGTGCCATCCGTTCTCACATATGTAGGTAAATATTACAAAAAAAATCAAAAGACATTACTTTCCATAAACCATAGTACTACACATTCTATTGTTTTATCAATAGGATGTATTATTACTATGGAAACTAAAGTATTTAAGTTACCAAGTTAAAGATACCAAGACCCTAATATTTACGATCATCAAAGATCAAAGATTGATGAAAAATCCATTTTATAAGCATTGGATGGTGTGAGAGAGCTAAAAAATGTTCATAAGTTAAAGGAAAGGAAAAAGAAGAATTTTCCACAAAATATGTCCTGTCTGTATATTAAAAACATGTTTAAATGTCTATATTTAAGGTTAATGTCTGGTTTAAAATACTTATCAATAAAACTTTCACTATTTTTATATTTGTCTTTGAACACCAATTAGTCAAAGTCTGTTGCACTAACCCGTGGGGTAATATATCGAATGCTACTTGGACGCTAAAGGAGCCGTCTGTGCGTACTGCTGGGCACTGCACGTAGGCAGGGAGAATGGGTTCACGCTGAACGGGGAAGATACTAGACCTCCCATTCCTGGGGACAAAGAAACACGTTGTGAGTACAATTGATAAAAAAATTACACTAAACACCATTCAGAAACGGTTTTATTCAATGCAAACTATATTGTTACATTTGGGTTGTCTTCTTGACAGAAGCTCATACACATTTATCACCTGTTTGTTTGCCTTTTAGCGATAAGTCCGCCACTTGAGGCAGTAGCTTATAAGGTTTCGTTTCTGTTTTATTTTTGTAGATTTTAAGTTCACGTTACGTTTTATCTGTCTATATAAATATGTACTGGTATAAAAAAGAAAAAAGAACTTATTATTTTAAATGAAGTAATTTTATTCACAGCCAGAAACGTTTACAATAAAATATATGGTCCCAATTAATCTCTACATAGTAAAACAAAGTCGGTTCCCGCCGTCTGTACGCTTATATCTTTTTAACTACGCGGATTTTAATGCGGTTTCCATCAATAGATAGAGTGATTCAAGAAGAAAGTTTATATGTATAATAAATGCATATGAACCACATAATTGTCTACATTGCACCCGTGCGAAGCCGAAGAGGGTCGCTAGTAAATTATAGTTTTAATGATATCTTTTTAATACAATCTCGTTGACATATGCCTCCCGTTACATAAACATTTATATACATGCACAGAATTGTTATTTCTATAATTATGTAAAATATTTTGTTGAGTATGAAAATCGCGGCTGTAAAATAAAACAAATGTGTACAAAGCCTAAATAAATTATCATGCAAACAAAACTTAAATAAGCAAAACAATAATGTTCACGCTTTGCGACTTGCTTTTTTCTATGATACAATTTAAACTCTTTTTATTTCAAATAGGCTTGCATTTTACCGCCATCTCGCTTTACGTTAATCAAAGATGCGGTCTACGATGAAGCACGCTTGCTTGGAACAAACCGATTGAATCGCGACTTGAAAGTACCCAGATTGCATATATCAGGGAACTTTCACTTTGATGGCAAATTCCAATCGATGAAGTAGTGTCGGGGCTTAGTTCTCCTGTCCGGTAGTAAAATAGCAGGGTGGACTTATGTCATGCAGATCTGAAGTGCACTCTCCAAACTGTATTCGGTAGAAAACTTACAAGCAAGCAACCATGAGTGTCTGATCTCGTGATAGATTTCTGTCTATAATTTATCGAAAAAATGCAATTTTTTTTTTAACAGAACAGCGAGCTTCTTTCATATTTACAGTGATAACGATGTTTTGTTTCAGTATATGGATATGGTATGTTTTATCATCGGGACAATTTTATAAATCAAATTGTTGCTATTAAAATAATATATGCAACAAAATCTTTGAAGCTCGAAAAGGCAGCAAAGAATAAAACACACATGAAAACAAAAAGAACTACTAACACTGTACTGCAAGCTGCCAATTCTGGTGCTGAGAATGCTGAACATTGGACACCCTTGGCGGAATCTGTCTCACAACTGCAAAAGCGCTCCTCTTAGCTCCTTTGTCCCCTTCCCCTTTCATATCACTGCTACTGCATTTTGCATGAGTGTTTGCCGGACAGTCAGCACCGCCCTTAGAGTCATTTCTTTCAGTGTAATACGCGCTATCTTTCGTATAATACGCGTTATAGTGATGGTCAGATACGTGGCCATTCATCGACGGGTGGTACGGGCCAAGCGACACTGAACGAAAAAAAAAACAGTGTTAGAACTACACAAAGCAAAAGAAAACGTAAAGCCGGTAGTAAATCTTGTTTTAGTTGTTGATAAGCTCGGGTTAGACGTTTCAGGCGTCTAGGTCAGATAAGTGTGGGTTTGTTTTTCTTTTTAATACTTGAGCAAATCTTTATATCTATGTCTGTGAGTTTTTTGTGATGTATTAAGTTGCTTTGTGTTAAAATGGACTAAAACAAAATGTTATATTTCCAATTTTTCTTTTTAGTTACTGATTAATGCGAACTAGGTGTTAAATGGACTTTTATATGTGGAAATGTATTAAAGGTGTCTAGTGATCCAAATTAAATGTTTATTGAAACGTTAATAAAAATTTAATATAATCAAACCAATCCAGTCTGAACCAGTTTAATAATTATAATTGAAAACGCATTTGAAGATGTTAATCGTGTTGAACCCTTAAGATTTAAAAAAATAAATTGCCATTATTTATTTAAGTTTTGTCATCTAAATCCTACTAATTTGTTACGAATATCAATATTATTATCTAATGCATTTCTAATGTAATTACAGATTACAAAAAAACAACAGAATTGGTGCAGGTAGTAAGAGCAGTACTGCAGAAGTGTAAAGGGTAGTTACACTTCTAGTACTGCTACCTACGAAAATAGTACAAAAAAAATATTTTTCCTTTTGCTCTTAAAATAAAATTTCTATGAAATCTTATTGAACCTTGATTTATTGTCTAAAAAGCTTCCATGTCATCTAACGTATGGTCTAATACTGTACGAAATTTACCGTAGGTAATATTAAGACAATCGTCTTCCCCGGCAAATCTTGTAACGTTTGTTGTAATTTTAAAACGGTGTACCTTTAATTGTAAGCCAGCTTCCAATCTAAACTACGTGTTATAACTTCGATCATAAAATCACTTAACATCAAATTACCTATAGTCAAATATCTACATCGAAGACTGCTATTACTTTGTCACCTCTGTGGGGTAGTGATGTCTACAACGAGTAGCATGCGTACACGAGATAGACGAATCCATATTTTAGCTATAAATAATGTTTCTGCATGGGAAAAGAGTTTTGTTTCCAGTGCATGCCAAGAGACCTAATGCTGCAACCATCATAACTTTGCAAATATTCTTAGCTGTATCTAATCTTTAGGTTCGTGTGTTCGTCCGAATCCGGGGTGATTTGCTAGTATATTTTAATATGTTTCATAGATAACTTTATGTGCGCAAATCTCACACTAGAGCGTTTTTTTAAATTTTACGCAGATTTTTTCGCAGCGTTACTTTCACTAAGCAAAGTTTGTATTATGGTAACTATATATGTAAATAATACAATATACTTTGTTGGGTTGTAGACACGCATCACAAATATAATAAAATAGAATTAAGGTAATCATAAAATTATATAAGTTTAATACTACTATTACTTTAAGTCGATATTAAAAAATATCATGTTAACTTACGTGAGGTAGTGTTGAACAGCGATGTAGGAGGCGCGGGGTAGTGTTGCGGGTGAGGGTAGGTAGCGGGCGCGGCGTGCGGGGTAGACGCGGCGGAGCAATATCGTGGCGACACCGACCCGCCACTACGCGCATACTCCTCTAAAAGAAAAAGCCTGGGGTCAACACGAAATTACCGTTAGGACTGTTGTTGCGTCAGCTGAAATGTAATGGGCTGTTTGTTTGGATGGGATAGTTAACGGTCGAGTGGTCTCAGTAAACAGTATGCAAATCAGTTTCCTCAGTGTATAATTTTTGGGAAAGTGGATAAGAAAACGTTAACAATATAACGTAGTATTGTTCTATAAATAATAGATAGTTGGTATGCAGCTGTAGGGTTATTTTAACAAGCTAACGTTCTGATAATTACACAAACAACCCCAATCCGACAGAAACTTTTAAACAAACTTTATATTTTCTTCAGAAATTATATAAATAATGTACCGAAAACAAAAGAACCTTATAAGCTTATGTCAAAAGAGGCGGTCTTATCGCTAAAAGCTATTTATTCCAGGCAACCAATCATTGGTCATCATTCGTCAGTTTTTAGGTAGGTTACTTGATTAAAAACTGACGAATGATTTAGTAACATTATTGACTAAATAAAAAATAAAAAAAATATGTACTAGACATATGTTTTTTTTTTTTTTTATAAAATCTTATAATACCTGCGAGTAATTAAAATGTTTCTAACACCATTTCAATAACTATTCAGATTTGATGAATAAGTGCCAATATGAATCAATAAAGTACTTAGACCAGCCCAGAGCTTAGTCGTATATTCGCGTCTGACTTCAAAAGTCGCAGGTACAGAAGTTAAGAAATCTCACCTTCAGTCCACTGTGAGGCCGCTGTGTCCTGAACACTGACAGCCAGCTGCCCCGTGTAAGAGTTAAAAGGCATGCTCGTCGGGGGGGATCTCGGAGCGCCCAGCCCAAGCTGGTTATTTCGAGGCATCGAGTACAACGCTTCGGCTAAGTCAGCTGCCCTTTTTAGGATGATTTCCTGTAAAATAATGTACATGTGAAGCCTTCATCATGGTTATTTTTAACATAAAAAATTGCCATGATGATGGCCATTAATTTAGTCACTTCGACTACCGTAGGCCGTACTCGTATTTCTGTGGAACAGTCTTTACTATTTTATTCTATTTATTGCCACGTCTGTCACTATAAAAAAGTGGTTAAGTAGGTAAGACCTCAGATTCAACTGGTCTAATATATGATCAGATTAATATTCTGCGTTGGATCCGTCTGAGACAAGATTCAAATAACGTCAAACTTAAAAAAAAAAACAGGATAAAAATGTCAAAAAAATATTAGGTCCTTACATATGAAATTGGCGTTTTGTACGGGAGGAATATAAAGTAATTTTAATTTTTTTTGTAAAATATATTTAATTAATCAAACTACACTATTACTATTTATGCACTTTTGCCATCTTATATGTAGTTCATTGATCCCTTTACTAAAAAAAAAACATGGGGACGAGAATCAATAAACTCTTTGAAGGCGGTTTGAAATAGCCTTTAATTCTTCATTTTCCACTTTGGTCTCCGGCCGTCCACGGGGTTGGTTCTGAAGGTCGAAATTTCCAGAACGAAAACGTTGAAACCAAAAACATACCGTGCTTTCTTTTGCGATACCAGCGCCGTACACATCATTAATCCTTCGAGCTGTTTCTGCAGCACTGGTGCCACGGTAGAACTCGTACTCGTAAATATACCGATATTTCATGTTTTCTATTGTACGGTAATAAGCAACGCCAAAGAAAAAAATAATGAGGAAAACCAAATGAATGACTGTTTTCAAAACTCAAATGTACCAGCTAAATGAATTTATAAATTTGAATTTGGAATTCTTAATCAAAGAAGAGATATTTCAGAACAAAGTGGTCAGTACGACAAAACGCTAATTTCATATGTAAGGACCTAATAGAATAAAAATGTCAATAAAATAATAATAATAATTTATGTTCGTCCTGAAGTGGAATCGAACTCACGCCCTTCAGCTTTAGAAGCAGTAGTAGCTCTACTTCATAAACTGAATGAATTAGAAGGGCAATGAAAATAGTGCAAAATTGTACATACCTTAGGTAATTTATCCGGGTCACCCGGGTGCCTTGGTATAAGCTTCTGTAGTCGTTGGAACCCGTAATCTATCGTGGGCTCGTTGAGAGCTGCTATGCGAGACGCAACAAGAAAATCAATCATTAGTGTCTTCAGCTTGCCCCGCTAACGAATGGAGGCCTAATTGATGGATCGCAATCGAGATTTCGGTTGTTTACTAATTATTTTTTCAAGAAAGGTCTTAACAAAAACATGAATGAATGAGGATAGGATCGAAAAATATTGAGAATTAAGAAATCCTTAGTTTTACTAATAAAGTATGTTTTTTTTTCTTTTACTGGTCAGTGTTTTATTCAGAGTCCTATCTGCTTATATACTTATATACGGACAATCATGATTATTTAGTTAGGAACATAAATTATTTTATATAAAAGGCTTGCATGGTTTAAGTAACATAGGATGCAGTCGTATGCAGTGTTGAGTAAAGCGTATTTAGGCGAATGAGTGATGGATGATCTTAGCTGATGTTAAGCGACAGTGTTGTCGACGATGGTAAACACGCCTAGCCTGAAATGGAATTAACTCTCAAGTGAGGCTTCCTGAACACATCGCTAGGTGTTTCGTGGCAGATTTTCAACTTGAGGGTGATAGTCGGTCGAGAGAAAAAATACCCTACCACCATGCTATACACTCACGATGTTTTCCTTCACCGGCAGCTCAAGCTTATTGTTGGGGTTTGAACCCACGCGTGAACAACGTGTATAAAGTTGTAAAAGTAACATCTGAATTACATAATGGTGAGTCTCAATAGCCCTGCAATTTCACAAGCAGAAGTATCCTTCAAATAGAACACAATACCTAATATTTACTCACTACTTTTTGGCGGTAGAATATTTGACGCTGCGATGGTATCTAATAGATGAAATTCTGCTAAGGAGATCTACAACCAAGTAAATATAAAGCCATACTCACAAACATAAACGAATCTTCCAGGGGCGCCCTTACAGAACTGTTTGCTCTTATACGATAAGGTGACTTCAACCACTCCAGGTATGTGTCTCGGAGGCGTTTGTACCCTTATTGCGTGTGACGTTATAAGCTGTAGATAAAGATATATTTATAAGTGTACAACAAATATAGTTCACCATTCACGGGATATGGATGTATGATGAACGTTACCATAATCCCGATCTAAACAGGACTGTCACTATTTCAACTGTTCAGTGCCTTTTTTATTCATAATGGGTTCACGTTTGATCACATCCTGCATGATGTGGTCAAATCCATTTTTAGTTACAGAACGGTTAACACTGATACCAACACAAAAAAAAAAACCTCAACTGGCAAACAAATATGGTTGCCTGATTGGAAGCAATCACCGTCGCTTTTTTATTACTGACAGGCTAGTTGTTTGACCACAACTCACCTGATGTTAAGTGACGGTGTGGTCGAAGATGTTAAAGCACACCTAGCCTGGAATGGAACTGGCTCTCAAGTGAGGCTGCCAGAACGCACCGTTAGATGCTTGGCGGCAGATTTTCAACTTGAGGGTGGTAGCTAGCCAGCCGAGTACTAGAAAGTACCCTACCACCACGCTATGGTTTCCTCACGATGTTTTCCTTCACCGGCAGCTCAAGCTCATTGTTGGAGTTTTAACCCACGCCCTTCGGCATGCAAACCGACCGCGCTAACCACTGAGCTATCATCGCTACTGAATATTTCGCTTTATGATATAGTCAATAACATGCATTGTAAAAACGACCTTTTATGATTTTTAAGGAATGCGACATTTTTAATAAATAATAATGTTGTAGCTATTCATCCCAAAATATGAAACAATCCTGCAGATATGTATACTACATATATATAGTTTAAAAACTAGCACAACAGATTTTATGACAAAGTATGACGTGGATTGGCAATAGAATAAATACCTCACTCCAAACAAGCATGGTTCCAAACACAACTTGTAGGCCATCAAAGAAGTTGTCGCCAACAATGATGACGGTAGAACCACCCGACGTCCAGCCTTCGCTCGGTGATATCGCCTTTATACAGGGTGTGGCGACTGGTAGAGGTGGGTACAGGCCAGCTATTGAAAAACAAAGTTATGAGAACTCTTGTATTATAAGAAACTTAAATTGATCCTGAAGTATAGTCTCTGTCCGCGCCATGGATATAAGAATTTCAATGAGATTCATTTGCAAAAAGATCTAATAAAAAACCTTTCAAATGTACCTACAATATACTTATGTGTATCCTATCTTTGTGATAATGAATTTATCTAATTAGGAACTCTCATTATGAGACAAAATACTAGTTATAACTTCATTTATAATAACATACAAACTACAGAAAAAAATAATTAAATAACCTAATCTAAAAGGCAATCAAATCAATGAGAATAGTTTCCAAAACGCTGGCCCCATAGCTGAGTTATATGGCCAATTGGCCATACTTAAACTTTGGGCAAAATAGAGGGCAGCGTTTTGCTCACGCCTGGCATCGACCAGACGAGATGACAACTCTATACTATGAATTAATTATTAGTTTTGACGCAAATAAACTAGCATTAATAAAACACGCTCCGAAATATATATTATTTCGATTATTTTGAGGTGAATACGTTTTTAAATTTGTTTTTATAGTGAGAGGCAATTCAGAAAACTGATGATAACAAATTTGGGGGATACAGTTTATGTTGCAGCTACATCCAGAATTTAATTAAACCACTATAGCTTAAGAATAAAACACTCCGTTACGATGAGTGAAGGTTTGAAACATAAAAATCTGAAACACTTCTTATAGTTCAAAAATGTTCACGTACAACACAGCCACATCTCGATTTTCAAAATGTTTCATTTTACTAATGAATGCTTAAAATATCCAGGTAAATTGATTCTAAATGGATTTAATTTCTAACATGTCCCAATCAGATATTTGTGAGTTCACAGAAATAGTTTTCGACCCAAACACCATTCCAAGTAAGCGACATTCACGTAAACTACCACAAAGTAAGGGTCGAGCGTATACCCAACAATTTAAAAACTTATACAGACTCACAGAACTCTTTCCGTCCTACTTGAACGTTTATCTTTGACTGCTTAGGAAAAAGGACAATTGCGGCTTAAAATATCCCAGTGACCAATCAATCGAAAACGAATGTTAATGGAAAGTGATAAAGCTGAAAGTTGCATTCAAAACTTTTGGTTGTTGTGACACTCGATGCAATAAGAATATCAGAGGGGGACGTAGACCGTAACAGGGGAAGCCAAAATCTTGCGAACAAACGACGCTGTAATAAAGACAAGAGAAAGTGAATCTAAGGGAACGGAAGGAGATTAAGTCGGTGGTTCTTTTTAATTTGACTAATATAAGTCTCGTGCCCTCCCTGAAATAGATTTTAATATTCTTTTAAGGTTTTTTGTACTTATTGGCTGGCTACGGACTTACGTAGGTGGTAAAAAGACGATTGGATCTTTTTTATTACTTCAGAAATATATATAGGTACGAGAAGTAATACTTCAGTACTATTAATTATTTTTGTAGCGATGATAGCTCAATGGTTAGCGCGGTCAGTTCATATGCTTGCGTGCGTGGGTTCAAATCCCAAAAATGAGCACGAGCTGCCGGTGAAAAAAACCATCGGGAGGAAACCATAGCGTGATGATAGAGTACTTTCTAGTCTGGATAACTGCCACCGTCCCCCACTACCACCTCCTAGGTAGTATATCTGCTTTAAGATCTGTAGGGCGTGGGTTCAATTTCCATCCAAGACAAACATTTTGTGGTATAAAAAAATATTTGTTGTTTGTCTGGTCTGGTACAAAAAAAGTATTTAAGTATTCTATCAGTTATCTGACTCCCATAGTATAAGCTTTGATTAGTTTCAGTCAGATGGCACTGTGCGTCCTAGAATATTTATTTTTTTATTTACCCGACTTGAAAATCTGCCACCAAACATCTAACGGTGTATTCCTGCAGCCTCATTTGAGAGCTAGTACCATTCCTGGCTAAGTGTATATACCATCTTCGACCACATCATCACTTAACATTAGGTGATCTGTGGTAAATAACCTAGCTTGGTAACCATAAAAAAATGAGTTACAAAACTTATTCAAACTAGATAATGTACTACTATTGACTTATATTTATCTTGGATATGTTTTCTATGAAACTATTAGTAGTTTTCGATAACGAGAAACGTATACAGGGTTATAAGCGTGGGGTATACTAAAGCAAAAAGGGTTCATTCTACTATTATGAACAACTTTTCATACAAGTACAACTCTGAAAGCACGTTCCTATAAAAATAATAAAAATCAAAAATAATAATTAAGTAAATAGTAATTGATTTTATAACATATATAATACATTTTGCAAACCATAATGGTGATGATCTAATCATATACCTACAACATTGTCACAATAAAAATTGTAACACTATGTTTTGTGAAATAAATTGAATTGTAAAAGTTCGTTGATCCTTGACCAAAGGTTGAACCAAAGACAGCTGGATTTTTCGCGATTTCAAAGCTGTGCCTTTTGGCTCAGAATATCCCAACCGTATAACCCTGTATATTTGTAGGTGTATATTTTATATAAAAAAATAAGAAAGATAAGTTAGAGAAACACATAAATATCAAATACTCTGCTACTACGTTAAACTCTACAATTGTATTTTTTTTTTGTGCTCTAATAATCAAAATTACATTTGTGACAGGCTAGGTGGTTAACCACAGCTCACCCGATGCTAAGTAACCGTGTGGTTGAAAAAGGTAAGCACACCTAGGCTGGAATAGAAAGTTTTGTTTAGACAGAAGTTTTAACACTTTTTTATAAAATATCAAACGAAATTACCGTTGATAAACAATAATAATAACTTTGAGATAAGCAAGCACCAAAAGGCATCCAAGATTTTACAAGGCATAATTCTACACTAAATTATCCCTATTCGGTTCATGTTCGCTTCAACGCCCCAAACCACCCCAGTCTCCCCTCGCCTGAAGTTCTTTGCGAAATGTCTACAGTGATTCCTTGAATACAAACGACACCTTAAAACGACTGTATTATGACTTTTGCACATTCATCGTCGATTGACTGCCAAGTGCCCAGTTTAACACGTAGTTTTGTTAGTAGATCGATGTAGTGTTTTTGAACTAATCTCTACATAGTATAAAACAAAGTCTCTTCCCGCCATCTGTGCTGTTAGATCTTTTAAACAACGCAACGGATTTTAATGCGGTTTCCATCAAGTGATTCGAGATGAAAGTTTATCTATATCTATATCTTTAAACGAGCAATTCTTATATATATATATATATATATATTCTGAATCTCGGGAACGGCTCCAAGGATTTTCATGAAATTTTGTATCCAGGGGGTTTCGTGGGCGAAAAATTGATCTAGCTAAGTTAAATTTCAGAAAACGTCGTTTTATCCATGTTTTCAGCCAAGCAATGCTCGGTCAACCAGCTACTATGTATAATACATGCCTATGCACCACATTAGTATCTACATTGCACCCGTGCGAAACCGGGGCGGTACGCTAGTCGAGTATATTTCCCTGTATGTGTATGTTTTATGGTTTTCATTACCACGTGATTTGAACGCAGTCAATCTTTACAGCTTCCATAGATAGATTTGTGATATTAGGTTCGTGTTACGTAAACAGCAAAATTCATATAAACTGAGAGAGCGCTCCTAGCGGAAGTAAATGAAAACTGATCTTCTGCCATACATTTTTTTTTTTTCATTAATCTTGCAAAATCAACATGTGAACGTCGAGGCTATCCAGCTCCTCGACAACACGGACATAGTGAGAAGACTAAAAAGGACAAAACCTTTTGAGTTAGTGTATTAAGTTAGTTAATATCAATGCAGTGAGTTCTACATGTTATAGAACACATGAACAAAGTGTCTTCCCCTTAATAGAGACAGTAAGAAAAGTGTATATGGACGCATTCTTCGATTTACTCAACTTAGCAATTTAAGTTATATTAAAATTACAATTATTATTATAGGCTAGATTGTAATAACAATGAGGTATCTAACAACAAACAGATACATCATTAGAAAAAAAAGACTTGTAAATTGACATTCTAAAGCCTCGAAGAACTACGCTTAAAAATTAGTAACTATTTAATTAGATACCTATATTGATAGACAAAAAAAAATGAGGGTAATCGAAAAACAAAGTTTTTTTAATGTATCGTATTTTTTTTTATGTAAAAGTAATGTGACGAACGAAACTCTCTCTTGATAGTGAGAGATAAAGCCAGCCATGACCATTGCAGCGATATACAGAACTACGAGTAACAAAACAAAGTCCAGGGCATCGCTACTTTGGCGCTCATTACTTTGAGACTTTCGATGGTTAGTCTCAACTGTTCTGTAATTTCACTAGCTGCAGTATCCTTCAAACCGGAACACAGAAATGTTTACATACTACTGCTTGGCGGCCGAATATCTGGTACTGCGGTAGCACCTAAATAACCACCTCTGCTAAGGAGATCTACCACCAATTACTACTATTACTATTTAATTAGATAAATTAATAGACAATAAAAAAAAAGTTTAAAAAAAATATAGAGATGTACTATGTAATATTCGATGAAAATGAAATAAGAAATAAAGAAATTAATCTAAAATGAGTTATTGTCATTAAAAACTCAGCACTTAAATACACGTAAGTATTTTAAATATCTGTCACTTTTACCTTACTTTATAAAAGTATACAAGAAAAACTGGACGAAAAAATTACTAGTAACGAAAAATTTATTCTTAAGTACCTAAGTTGCTTAAATACAGCTCATAGTTCACAGTTCGCAAGATTAAATATAATAAATGAGACTTTTAAACTACTAAGTTTTAAACATTTCGCACAAAAACACTTCAGTCCTTTCACTGTTTTTAATTTTTTTTTTCTTTCGTAGAGGGTTTGGCTTCACACATCATATGTATTTGCCAGTGTTATTAAAATAAGGTTTTAAAGAAAACCTTATTCTTGCGGCTCTAATTTCAATAATACAAAATTAACAAAAGAAAATAATAAAAAAACAAAAACGTACAATTACTGTCAGGGCCGGCGTCAGTACCTTCAGTGGGGTCGAGTCGCTTCGCCCGGCGGCCGTGCTTGCTGTTGTTGTGGACGAACATGTTGTCCGATATCGCGAGGAGGGGGCCATCAACCATCACTTGCGTTGATATTACCACCTGCACAATAATATAACAATAACTGCTTAATAACTAATTTCAACTTTAGTTTTTCGGAATCAAATTTAGACACGAATACGAGCTACGCCTCGCGCTGTTACCTGCTAAGTTTTTTTGAGGATAAAAAGTTGCTCATCACCTAGCAGTATGAAATATACTTTACGAACTTTACTTTACTTTAGGAAGGTTTAGGTATATAATTTGTCAAGGTTTTGTTTATGATAATTGTTGGAAGTGTCGGAAAAAGTCAAGCCACATGGGAGCTTTCATTGAAAACGTTGCTCCATTTGAGATATAACAAAACAATGCATGGTGGGATATTTCTCTTTAATAGATCTACTAGCTGTGCCCCGCGGTTTCACCCGCGCTAGATGCCTATGTCATAGTAGCTTTATGCATGCAAAATCTCAGCCCGATCGGTTTAAAATTGACAAAGTTTCATACAAACTTTCATCCCCTATTTTATCCTCTTGGGGGTAGAATTAATCAAAATCCTTTCTTAGCGGATGCTTACGTCATAACATCTACCTGCATGCCAAATTTCAGCCCTATCCGTCCAGTGGTTTGGGCTGTGCGTTGATCACTATGTCAGTCAGTCAGTCAGTCAGTTAGTCACCTTTGAGTTATATATATTTAGATAGATAGACAAACAAGCTCGCGGTGGCATATTTATCTACCTTTTAAGGATAGCTTACTATACCCATTCTTACTACCCGTGCGAATCTGAGGCGGGTCGCTAGTATTAGCATAAAAATACCCTAATATGTGTAAAACAAGGCTTTTAATTCACCCGACTACGAATTAATTCCACCCAAAACACATTTATTTTTAACGCCAAGTTCAAGATCGGCAAGTCAAACGTAAATAGACGGCCGTCTCACACAAAAGCAGTAGCTTTCGGCATTCCTATACACACATACGTACACCCACACATACACGGCTCGCCGAAAGGGAGAGTCCCTGGGGAGGTGGAGCCAATGTCTCGAATTGTACGGCACTCTTCCAATCGGTATGCAAGGAAATGCATTGTGTGAATGTGTGGGTGTGTGGTGGGTGGCCGTTTGATGGACGTACAATCAATACTTTTTTTCATGTTTCATTCTTAGTGATGTTTAGAGAAAAATGGCTTTTGATATCAGCAAAACTCGAAATTGAACTGACTTTTTAAGTAATGTTAAGTAAGCGATATACAAAATCTTGACTGTAACAAAGTATGTATTAGTTTTAAATTCAATAAATAAATTCAAGCTTCCAATTTTAATGTATATTCAAAAAGCTTAAAGTTATTGTTGAATGTACGATTAAATTTATTATTTCAAAAATAATAATATAGTAGATAAAACTGCAAATTAAAACTGTTAAAAGCCACAGATGTTGCTGGACATTATTATCTTGGTAACAATAAGTATGGCCTAGTATGACTACATCTATGAAAATATATTACGATTAGCAGATTTTTTTAAATGGTTGACTAGCTAGCTATTTGACGTCAGCTCACCTGATGTTAAGTGACGGTGTGGTCTAAGATGGTAAAGTAAACCTAGCCTGGAATAGAACTGGCTCTCAAGTGATGCTGCCGGACGATCCCCTCATGGTAAGAAATAACGCCTGTCTATAACCATTGCAGCGATACTAAACCAAAGTCCAGGACTTTGAGTAGTAAAACAATATCTACTGCTTTGGCGCTCATTACTTTGAGACTTTCGATGTTTAGTCTTAACAGCCCTGTAATTTCGCTAGCTTTCGCTAGCTGCAGTACCCTTCAAAACAGAATACAGTACTGCGTATATCTGGTAATATCTGGTACTGCGGTGGTACCCACCTAGACGACCACCTGCTAAGGAAATCTACCACCAAGTAACGAGGACAGATGCAGTTAGATACATTCCAAGGTTTCACATATAAATAAGTAAACATATATGTTGAAAAAATATCCAAAGCTATACTATCTCATGACAACCAATAAAGTGCACTTCCTTGAATCCTTAAATAATATGTGCACTATACATTACACCCATATATTCTTACCCTTGAAACGAGGAACGGCCACTGAATTATTCAGTGACACACAGAAAGCCCAAATATAGACATAACTACACACACGCACAAACAACATGACATTGAAATATACACCGCACTGTACTAACTATAGGTACGATATTAGCTTGTATGCTTAAAGTTACTCGCAAGACAAATATGTCTTTGGAACTGTGGGAGCAAATTTGTACTAATAAGTAGACTGTGTGACTGCACCTTTAGTGGAGTTTGTGTAGGGTTGTCCTTAATTAGTTTGTATTATGAAGTATGTGAGTTTGGCTCTTGTTTTAAGTGTGAAATATTATTTAAGTTGGTAATTAATGAATAAGTCGTAGACAGCTTTATTAGATGCGTTGTGATTTTATGTCATTTATTTATAAACCGCTACATTTTTCGGGATAAAAATATGTAGCCTATACCTATGTTAATACAGAGTATCACCTACTTCCATGCCAAATTTAATCAAAATTGGTCCAGCCGTTTGATCGTGAAAGAAGTAATAAATATAAAAACTTTCACTTTTGTAATATTAGTGTGATTACTGGCTATTACACGCGACTTCATCGACGTGGAATTGATTTAATTTTTTTTTTTTATTAAAATGTTTCTTTTCGTAAGTAACTTCTACAAAGAATTAGAAAATTTTAGAAAAAGATGATTGAAATCGGTAATGTCGTTCTCAAGTTATGGCTTGACCAAAGGAAACAGCGATTAATTTATTTATAGATACATATATAGTTTGCCGAACTCACTTGCTTTTTGGTTTTGAATCATATGTAGACTGGCTATTATAATATAAGTTTAAACTCACAGAAAACAATAAACGTCACTGAAATTCATACTAATATTAAAAATATTTAGAGATGATTATGCTAGTAAAAGCTATTAAATTATAGGAGAACGTAAAAACAATACATTAAAACATTTTTTTTCTACATTCCCAAGCAAAATTAGCATAATTTAATGGCATGCAATTGCTAAGCAATTCTAAATTAAACAAAAAAAAAACAAATTCAACCAAATAGGTACAACGAAATTCAATCTGACCAAACAATAGGCCACAATCAATTAAAAATAAGTAAAAGACAAACAGAGAATCGGTTGAAGTAAATAAATAAACTCGTATAAATAAATTTAATTTCATTCCTCCCCTAAATTGGGGCCGTTTCAAATATTCAAGAGTCGTGAACGCTACCTACCCCTTCCTTCACTTGAGGGCGAAACGGACTCGGTTTAAGTCATAAAAGAATATAGATTATACATAATTATATCTAGAAGTTTCGGCAGCCTAATCGGGAGACCGTCTGACTTCCAATCTGGAGGTCCTGAGTTCGAATCCCACGGCACGCACCTATTACGTATTGCCCATAAATTCAAACGGTAAAGGGAAATATCGTGAGGAAACCTACATATCTGAAAGCTTAAAAAAAAAGAGTAAATCGGTTTCTTCTAGGCAAGCGTGCTCCATCGTAGACCGCATCTTTGCTTATAATCAGGCGAGATGGCGGTCAAACGAAAGCCTATTTACAATTTAAAAAATATGCGCATTATCTAAGTTATGCGCATATCTGAGTGAGTGTATTAAGGTTATTTGAGAATTTATATACAGATTCAACTTTTACACTATACTCGTGTTGATTAAATTACTAAGGACTAGTTTTTAATGCAATTTCGAACACAACTGTTGATTTTTAATCCCTGCATAAGAAATTTCGCTTATATTTAGTCAGTATTAGGTAACTATGGGTTCGATGGTTTCGCTCGCTAATTTTATTCAACAATCTGGCTATGACTTGCACCATACGAATATCATAGACGAAACTCGCGAGTATCTTTAGCGGAATGATTGAAGTTGAATTATTTTTGACTCGTAATTATTATTAAACTAGATATTATAATATTTCTATAACTAAGAAAAAAATAAAACGACGATTGAACGGTAGTATGCTCGGATCAAAACTCAGTATTTTATTAAAAATATTTTAGCTAAAAAAAGGACACAAAGAGAACATTCCTTCTTTTTGAAGTATGTACGTTAAAAAAAAGGACATAAAATAACTTACTTGAAATCTTCTCATATCCCGAGGGTTGCCAGCATTCTTCAAACAGTTTTGGTTGCATTTCAGGAAAAACTTGAGGAAAAATCTGGAACAAAAAACAGCGTAAATTTTCATTAGTAAAAAAACTAAATATTACAATCATTTGCTCGAAAAATTTGTAGTTGTTTTTAGATGGACAAAAATAGTGAAACATGAGCATAGGTGATTCAAAGTTAGGGACATTTTCATACTTGAGAATGTGCTTCATTCAGAAAAATATGTTTGTACTATAATTTATTGTTCACCGTCAAATTAATATGCATAAGTGCACTAGTGTTATTTTCAAACCTGGATAAGTAAGTATGACATAGGGAAACTGTTACCAATCAATGACTAACCCAATATTTCCATGATAGAAATTCGTTATTATGTATTTATGTAAAATGTTGCGAAAGAATATGACTGCAGACTCATTGGTTCTACAATTTCGGCTTGTCATTCATTAACTACACTCACAGATACAATTAAATCCTTACGTCACATAAGTGCATTTAAGCGCGTTTAATGTGTGTTTGTAGTTCTCATCCTCCTCCTATAGTCGTATTCCTCATGTCTGAGGGTCGTGACCTCCACCTCCCAGGAGCCGTTCATGTACGATGTTACGCCATCTTCCTCTGTCACCGGCGACATGCAGCGCGTCATATACCGATGTGTCGAGTGCGGTGCGAATCTGGTCGGACCAACGCATAGGACTGCGGCCTCGTGTTCTCTTACCATCGACTTTCCCCGTAACCATCAATTTTTCGAGGTTGTCGCCAGCCTTCCTGGCTATGTGGCCAAAATATTCGAGAACACGCTTGAGACAGATGGTTGACAGTCTCTTCGTGACCTTGAGCTGCTGAAGTATCGATACGTTGGTCCGATGCGCTGTCCATGGTATTCTGAGCATTCTTCTCCAACACCACATCTCAAAAGCATCAATGCGCCCGCGATCCGCTGCTTTCAGAGTCCACGTCTCAGCTCCATAGAGAAAGATAGAGAAAACCAATGTCCGGACCAGTCTCATCTTCGTCCTCAGTTTCACACCTCTGTTCTTCCACACTTTATCAAGTTGAGACATGGCACCCTTTGCCATTGCGATCCGTCTTCGCACGTCCGTTTCACTGGAGCCTTTGTTGTTGATGTTTGAGCCGAGGTAAACGAAGTCGTCAACAATCTCCAGGTTCGACGATCCAACGAGACTCAATGATCTGGCGCGATCTATTACCATGATTTTAGTCTTAGACCTATTAATGGAGAGGCCAAGAGTTTTACTGATCTGCTCCATTTAGTTCTCATATGCCAAGTAAAATGATGGAACTAAGAAGTCTTCACCCATTGTGTATATTCGCGCCGTTTTAGCGACTTTAATCTTATTGTAACTCTATTCATATACGTTTGAAGCTCGCCTTTTGTAAATTCCGTGTTTGTAAAAACTTCTTTACTTTAACAAAATCTTTATTATTTATGTTCCTTGCCGAGCAGTGTAAGCAAGTTGAAATCCACACTGAGAAGGGCGGTTTCACAACACCGTTTCGATTTTATTAATTAAATTATTTACATTTTGATGTTTTTATTACTTAACATTATATTTTTAAGCCGAACAAATTTTTTAAATTACCATTTGTGTTTGTAATTTTTATTGACGTTAGTCGCTTATAGTAGGTACCTACCTACGTAAATTTCTTAAATTGCTGGCCTACTTTTTTTTTAAATATGTCACTGCCAGATAATTTTAATACACTCCATCTTGTCGGTGCCGATAATTCGAAATTGGTCCGTGATTTATGTGTCCGCATCATTTATGTTGCATTATCTGTTCACACGCCTGTCGTCGGTGTTTTATGGTCCAGACCGAGCACATTATTTTGTACAAAAACATTTTGGAATACTTTTTAAAAATCAAATATTTATTAACATACCAGCTCGTTTTTGACCACACCGTCACTTAACACCAGGTGAGTTGTAGTCAAACAACAAGCCTGTCAGCTATAAAAAAAAAGTAAAAGTATTATGATGATACCTACCTGAAACATAACAAACTATTTTCTTTTCCTTTTTCAGGAAAAGATTTTGAATATAACAATCAATCAATCAATCGACTGCCATGTCAGCTCATTTGGTATAGTTCTGCTTCGAAAGCTGAAGGGCGTAGGTTCGATTCCCACCGGGACAAACATTTATGTGACGATAAATGTTTGTTCTGTGTCTGGGTGTTCCATTATTTATGTATTATAAGTATGTATTTACAAAAAAAGTATTTAAGTATTCTGACAGCTGTCTGGCTCCCATAGTAAAAGCTTTGCTTAGTTTGGGGCTAGATGGCGCTATGTGAAATGTTCTCTAATATTTATTTATTTATTTATAATCATCGTGTAGAGTTAGATGGATATTCAATTACCTATTTTAAAAAAAATCACTCTATCAATTCAAACTATACCACGTAGAACTGTGAGTGACGTAGGCAATCTACAGAATATCGGCATTGTTTCCCGCCA
Organism: Biston stratarius; assembly: GCA_950106695.1. Classification (NCBI taxonomy): domain Eukaryota; kingdom Metazoa; phylum Arthropoda; class Insecta; order Lepidoptera; family Geometridae; genus Biston; species Biston stratarius. The sequence continues at coordinate 38,163,428 of OX467106.1, read as the reverse complement.
ACCTTGACTAAACTTGGAACTACAGCTGTTTCTACTTCAACCGCTAGCTTGCTACTATTAATTTGTTTGTCGTGTTCGAATTTGTACCACTTCCGCTAAATCTGTTATCTGTTTCAAAAACTTTGCTTCTGTGCTATGGCAGGCTGGCAACAAATCGACTCAACGTGTGGAGATTTTTTGCGCGATATTTGTAAATATTTTGAGTGGTTTTTTAGTTGACATGAATTATTAGGGTCGATAACGTATAAGGTGAAGATTAACATCACACTAATAGACATGCAAGTTCTTTAGCACTTAATTTTAAAATTGGATGGAATTGAACAAAACTTGGTATAGATGAAGCTTAAGTTATTTATTATTAAATCTGATTTATGCTGAAAATAAATAAATACGGCACATGGATTTATCATTGTACGTTATTTACGTTAGAAACCGTTTTATTATTTTATAAGTTTACCAAATTTTCAATTTAGTGAAACGCCTTATATAGGCTGTGAAAATATTTGGATTTTTAATTTAAATTTTAAAGGTTAGTTTAGTATAAATAATAATAATAATTTAATATAAATTAGTTTTACTTCTACGGGATTACTCACTTATGATTAGGATGGTTAACGTTTCGGTTACATCTGGTGATCATTTTCAAGGAGTGAAAGCATAGTACCTACGACGCGCATGCGCCCTCGTCTTGCTTTGTACTGCGAACGATCATATGCGAAGCTACGTCCGTGTCAGGTTAGCTCGCGAAATAGATAATATTGGAATATGTATAATATACGGGCTGACAGTTTGAAAATCAACAATATTCAAAGTCATGTTAGTTAGTGGTCATATGAAACATATAAAGAATTAAAATCATAACAAATACAAAAAAAACTAAGAAAACCTTGGTTAAAATTTTTCCCAGGACTCCAGAATTTATGAAAAGCGCGCAGCCTTACGCACCGAGCTAACGCAAGACATAACTACGATCCGTAGACTACGTAAAAACTGTTATCTAATCTGGGACCGCGCGCGACTACCATGTAATTTTCGGTGCGCGTGATTTGAGTGTCCATAATTTTGTGTTTGCTCAGGATAATTAGGTCAAATATTAATCACCTATTTTTTTTAATGTTTGGAACGACCATCGATTACTGGTCTACTAATCCTTGTTGTATCAATATTGCTGATGTTCAAACTTTCACGATGGTTTTTGTTTTTTATCCAAACTCAATTTGCATTAGTTATGTTAAAAATAATCTTATTATTATCATCTGTTTAATAATGAGGCAGCGTACGTAGATCGTTCGTTTGTATCTTCCATTTAAATTAAAAGAAGCTTTACTGGCAACTCAGATTGCCAGTCAAAATAAAACTTCGACGATCAAACAATCGGACGCAAGTCTATCGAGCGATCGTCATATCGGATTACTCATAACATTTGAACAGCTCAATCTATTTTAGCCCTTACTCCGCAGTTTTAAGGCATGTTGAAAGGCATTTGTTGCGCTGTGTAGGATCAGGCAAGCGATCACGATGAATGCTTTTAGCAGAAATATTTTACATGGCCGGAGGCGGCAGCGATGCCGCCACGCCGAATTGTTGTGCCAACATATATAGATTTACTAGAGCTGCTAAATCCCCCTGTGGCATTTTATTGTAATTTCAACTTGAACTTAAAACAAACTTGTTTTTTTTTTGTTTTACTTATGCGTATTTACTTACGTTTAATTTTATCGAAAACTCAGACTATAGTTTCGGCCAAATCCGGTGGCCATCATCATGGAGGCAAAGCTGAGAACAACGCGCGCCCGACCTCGTCAATGCGAAGCAAAACGTTAGTATCCCGCATAAGTAAAACAAAAATCTGTCACAGCCACATTTCATAGTAAACTTGTTGTTTTTTATCGTTCCTTAGTGCACTTTCTCAAGATAAGAAGCCATATATGGATTAAATTAGCTCCCACATATTGTTAAACACAAATAACATTTTTGTGTGAAACAGCTTTTTGTCGCGATTTAAGATCACTCTTATAGAAAATGTTCAAATGTTGTTGTGAAATCTTGTTCATGTTTTTAAAGAGAGAGCAGAATTCTCGGCTAACAGCAAACGATATATTAAAGGAAATAAAATAAAAACGATAGCTTATTATGCATTGAATATTGGACACTAAAGCAAGTTCAGTGTGCTCTAATGGGAGTTATTGCACATCTTGCAAGTCGAGTCGAGTCTAGAATACAATTACGAGATTTCAAAGTTTTGCCCTCGAACCATTGACTAAATACACCCAAAGTATTATACTATATTATACCCAAAATAAGACATATCTGACAGCGCGATCTAGCTTGCGCTCAAACTAAGCAGATCTTGTACCCAGGGAACCGAATAACTGAGAGAATACTTACCTACATATTTTTTATTGGAAATACATACTTTTTATACATCCACATATTTTGGGATATAATTATAGTCTATGTGTTAATCCATCTAGCTGTTATAACAAGAACAGGTCACAAACATACAAAAAAATCTTCGCTTTAATAATGTTATTGTGATAATATGAAACAATTAGAACACACAAATAAATTCAGTCAACATTATTCACGTAAACTTTTGTTTTGGGTAGAAATCGAACCCAGGTTCTACAGCTAATGACCTACCAAAAAGATCTAACAGGTCGTCAACATTACTCCATTGAAATGAACGTTGTATCAACTCTATACATATATCAAAAGACCATACAAGCGTAGGGCTGGCGCGAACGTATTTGCGGCCTCGGGCGTAACACATCTGTTCGCATTATTTATGTTAAACACCTTATGTCGCGATATCGCGAAGTTAGAGTTAACCACCTTCAGACAGACGTGATTTTATTTTGAGAACCCTACGTTCTTAAAATAAATGAAAAGTCAATTTACGTCTTACTTCTTGGGAGCTAATTTTTCAGGTTTTTTTTTTAATTTTAAACAGGCTAGGTGTTTGACCAGTGCTGTAATGGTGTGCTCAAAGATAGTTAACACATTGAGACTGGCACGGAATTTGCTCTCAAGTGACATTGCCAGATAACACCTTAAGGTACTTGGCGGTTGATTTACAACTTTATAGAGGTAGCCAGCTGAGTACTAGAAAGTATTCTACCAGCATGCTATGGTTTCCTCACGATGTTTTCCTTCACATACAGTACATTGTAATGTTGACATTTGAACTCACGCCATACGGCGTGTGAACTATTAGCGCTAAACACTAAACATTAGTTTTTTTAGTGTTGGCGAGAACTCGGAAAAATTAGTAGCTGCACTGTGTTTTATTATAAAACTCGATTTCTCTATTTCGACTCGAAGTTTTTTTTTACTTTGAAATGTAATCATAAAATGCTGACATTAATTAGCTGCTTCGGAATCTGAACAAGAATCAATGTTTTTTTTCTATGGAACACCGCGATTTTTTTTCCGATTACAGCGATGTGCTTTTATTATAAGAACCTCTTAATGATTACCAAAATAACCACCTTTTGTTTTATACGCGACTAAAACCTTCTACAAACTAAGAACAATCGAACGTCTAAAAAGCATGAACAATGTTGTAACGATGATAGCCCAGTGGTTGGTGCGGTCGGTTCACACGCCAAAGGGTGTGGATTGAAAACCCGAATAATGAACTTCAGCTGCAGGTGAAGGAAAACATCGTGAAGAAACCATTTATCATCGTGCTAGGTTACTTTCCAGTACTCGGCTGGCAAGCTACCAACCTTAAGTTCAAATTCGGTCGCCAGGCACCTAACACTATGTTCCGACAGTTTCACTTAAGAGCCAGTTACATTATTTTTTTATTTTAATTCGGATATGTCTGCTTTTGACCACCAACTCGCCTGATGGTAAGCGATGATGTGGTCGAAGATAAAGCACGCAGACCTAGAAGATACCTATTCACTCTGGCCTTGAAAAGATCTAGGTTATATCTCTCAGGAAACAAGGAAGCCGGCAGCTTGTTCCATTCCTTGGCCGTATTCCAGGCTAGGTGTGTTTACCATCTTCGACCGACACTTAACATCAGGTGAGCTGTAGCCAAATACCTAGACTGTCAAATAAAAAAAAAAAAAACAATCCCAATAATCAGTGAACGGAAAGGATTTGTAGTAATTCAAGATGGAGTACAGTAAACCCACCTGTCTATCTTTATATCGTGACTATCGTAAACCCACCATTAATATCGTCGTAAGGGTCACCTGACACTAGTTTTATCCTCCGGTATCGCTTTTACGACCTGTAAGCCGAAAAATTATGGCACGTGAGGTAAACAGAACTTATGGGTTAGTCGCAGAAGGAAGGTTTTTAATACTTATAGAACTGTTACTTATTATATATATATACGTAACTTTTCAAATTTAATTTTGGTATTTAAGTATTAACTCATTTTTAGTACAGGGCTGTTGAGACTAACCATCGAAAGTTTCAATGAGCTTAAAAGTAGCGTTGCATTAGACTTTACTACTCAAAGTTCTGTGTATCGCTGCAATGATAATGGACACGCGTTATATCTTACCATCATTCGTAAAAAAAAAAAAAAAAACCTATTGATATATTTTGTAAATAAAACTACCCGCGCTCCGATATTAACATCCGAGTTTTCTGGGATAAAAGGTAATAATTGTATTAATCTAATGTATTAGCTATCTTATATATTATACTTAAAATGTTATCCTAATCGTTTAATATAATATGTTATATATTTTTTTTGTTTATAAATAATTAAGTACCTGGATGAGCGAGCTTTGCTCAGTTTTTTTAAAGAACTTGAAAAAAAAAGGGAAAAACAATCATCTGGACTCGAACCGGGGTCTTCTGGATTCGAGACCGCCCGATTTCCCACCTGAGCTATTATAACCTTGTTATTATAGAAGGTGGCGAAATTTACCTTCGTATGTTAATGATATTGTAGCAGTTTTTCATTGTCCGAAAACACGGATAAAACGACGTTTTCTAAAAATTAAACCTAGCTAGATAGATTTCCCCCGAAACCCCCTGCATACCATATTTCATGAAAATCGTTGGAGCCGTTCCCGTATATATATATATATATATATATATATATATATATATATATATATATATATATATATATATATATATATATATATATATATATATATATATATATATATATATATATACATATGTACAAGAATCGCTCGTTTAAAGGTATTAGATAGATATTTTCGTCCATATATTAACCCTGTGCGTCTCCAGAGATTAGCACTGTGGCTAAATCAGAAGGCCTAGACAAAGTAACATTCGATTAGCGATAATGCTAATCGACAAGCAAAAATGTACGGGATAGAGATACGCTGTCGATATGTCACGTGGACAGGTTATGTCAATCGCGTATATTTTTGTTTATCTATAACCGTTTTCGCTAATAGAACATTTTTCTAAATTTCTTTGTTCGATGCACTGAAGACTATAACAATAACCCTCTTATCTTCCTACAGTTGTAAGCCATTCTAGTATGTTTTCATATAGTTTAAATCTTTTACTTGTATGTATTGTTTGTAGTTTTGTTCTTCGTCAATCTAGTGTTTCTCAATTAAATGTTTTTTTTTTAATTTTATTTCTGAACTTAGCCGACACGCTTTCGCACTCGTTCATAGCCGCAATAGAGTTTAGGACACCCTGCGGTCAAGTGGAGGGACGAACTGCGTAAACAGGATCTCAACGGCGTGCACTAGAAGAAGCTTACGTTTAACAGTGGACAGTAAAAAGCTGATGATGATTATGTATACGAGGTTACGCGTAACGGTTATGCTAAACAGAAACGCTTTGGAATTAAATGAACGGCCCCCGTGCACTCATCGCCATGAACATCTATTTACAACAAAAAACAGCTGTTTTAAAAAAATAATTCATCAACTTCCATGCTTATACATTTATGGAACGGCTGTCTTTTTCCGAGACTACAAAGTGAAGAATTGTTCAATTGTTTTAATAGGTATATATGGCTGTAGCATATCAATTTGCGAGAAATAGGTCGCAGGTACATAAACTATTGTCAAATATATGAAAGACGCAGTTTCCATTTTTTTGAAGTTTAAAGTTTCCAGGGGTATATAAATCTGGCAAATTGATATGTTAGCCTTTCAGCACCTGTAGGTACACTACACTTCACTACACTTCTCAGAAACACCCTGTATATATAAATAGATAGGTATCAACGTTTCGCAGAAAACTCTCGTGTTTACGTCGTAAAAACTGCCCTCGGCTATGGACCCTTCCGTAGATATCTAGGGGTAGTTACATGTCTTTATCGCTTAGCTTATAGATACAAAGAAGTGACGTCATAATTTAAAAACATACAAAATTATCGCATTAAAGCTTGCGTCCTCTATTTAACGCTACAGCAGTAGAAAAGGCAAGAAAGTATATCTTAATAATTTTTAATGACAATAATTTATTTGTATGAAATATTTCATAAATCGAATTTCTAGTTCCATTTAATAAACTTACAAAGGATTCCTATACTTCCAAATTCAAAGATTCAACGGAAAATTCTGCGGAAAAAATCCAGTGCGGCATTAAGTCGTCGAGAAGTCGTATCGGCCGCCCTCTTTTAAGGAACACTTGATACCACCCTGGGAGGTGGGGGCCCCCACCATTGCGGCGTAGACTATGTTTATTTGCATCAGATATAGTTGGGAAAAGTTGGTACAGTTTGGACTTAAAGTTGAAGGTTCAGGAAAGAATACCGCAAAGTTTTTATCTCGTTTCGAGTGTAAGGTCAAATCCAAGTAACTTTATTAACATTATCGTTTAAATTCGTTTAAGTAATCAAAAAGTTTATCTTTTATACCTATAAACAATTTTTACATAGAACTTTTAAAAGCATCTTTAATGTGTGTAGTGTAATTTGCAATGCTTACAAAAATAATATTTTATCAATATATTATGTTATCTCACACATTAAAAGTCTTTTTCATAGTTGATCAGCTATTTCCTACAGTTTTTTTTTTTTTAATTAACATCATTTTTTTCAGTCAGTACTAACAAAATAAGTTATTAGTACTGACAGAAAACAATGTTTTTTATTTTCGAAAAAAAGGGAAACAAAAGAACAACCATAATTTAAAAGTTCTATTGTTTTTTTTTTAAGCCTAATAATATTCACATCCGATTATTATTAATTCAAAATTCGAAAGCAATAGTACCTACCTTTTTTGTAAGCCCAACCTGAAAACTAAACAGTTCAACCAGCCAGTCGCAGAACATCCGCACATCGGCAACCGTTCGAAAATCGAACTGGCAACGTACAACAAGCGTTCTTATAACTTTTCCCTTTTAACCTTTCGTCCCCCGCTCCCGAGGGAGGCGGTCCCCTGGGCAGGCAGCGACTCCCCGAGCGCCCTGCCACCACTCAATGCCGACACGCCATGCACCAAAGAGTTTTAACTCAGACTGGACATGAAAATCTTTTTTGACGTTCTGTTTTTTTCACGTAGGTCATGGCTTCCAGTAAAAGGTTTATTCGTAAATCACATATTATTACTCATAATATAACTAGTTTTTCACCCCACCTTTCGACGTCTGTGATTTTACAAACAGAGGACCAATTTTGCTTTTAAAATCAATTGTATTATTTTAAATTATAAAATTTCCTAGAAGCTAATGCCAAGTAGACTCGAATCACTTCGTTCGTCAAAAATAATTTAGTTGTTTCAAGTTTGTAAGTTAGTTTGCAAGTAACAATTCGTTTCATTTATTCTAATACCTTTAATTTTAAGTAACGTAGCACAGATTAGAAACTACTGGATAGCAAATCAATTAAAAAAATAAAACTTGTTTAAATAATGTTATTAATGAATTTTTATTGGTTATTTACAATAAAAGAGTTGATATTGTTTTCTCTACTTACATTATCTTTCTGTACCCAATTGAAAAAAGGATTTGATTAAATTATTTTTCTTCGCTTTATTTTCCTTTGCCAAAAAAAATTGTAATCCCAAAAATATGGCATATCTAGCAATTTTACGCTGCCTACTCTATGTCCAACATGCGACGGGCCTACTAGCTGGCATTCGACTTGTTTTTCCGCGTGCTTCCATACATGGAGTTAATATTTCAGCGTGTGCCGAATTCAAGGGTTAAACGCTGACTACGCTAACGACGGAGGATGGAGTTTTGACGAATTACTTATCGCTTCTACTGTTTTATTTTCCTTCACTTTTGGCATGGCACTTAGTGCATTCCTTTTTTTTTGTAATAGTAACGAGATGAAATAGATGCTCTCCTGATGGTAAGAGATAACGCCTGTCTACTGCGGCAATACACAGAACTTTGAGTAGTAAAACGAAGTCCTAGGCATTGCTGCTTTGGCGCTCAGTACTTTAGAGACTTTCAATGGTTAGTCTCAACAGCCCAGTAATTTCGCTAGATGCAGTACCTACCCTGCAAACCGGAACACAGTAATGTTTTCACACTACTGCTTGGCGGCAGAATACACTTTTCTACTAATTTTAAACATAGGCACTTGAAAAATAAGAATTTAAAAATTATATTATGTTTATACAATAGACATTTCCACTTGAAACTAACTTAGATTTTAGCATGACAATAGGCAAACACTTTCGGCTAGTTTTCGATGCAGACATGTTTTAAAAATGACAGCACATCACGTTAACTTCAGTTTTCATTTACTCCTACCAAGGGTGCTATTTTCATACACTTTGGTATTAAAATCTTGACAAAAAAATCATACATTGCCATGCCGAATGGAAATCTATACGATTCTCTAAAGTTGGCTTAGAAATCAGATAATAGAATCGAATGACATTGAAGTATTTGTGGTTAAACTGCAACGAAAGGTCGACTATGTAATGTTTATTCCACAGATACATGTTTTATTTTAACCAAGTAACAAATACACTTGTGTTTTAAATCGAAAGTTATTTTAAAAGTGACAACGAGTAATTGTAATATTAACCAAGAAGAAATCAAGAGTAAACAGGTTCTAGATAAGCGTGCTTCTTTCTGGACTACATCGTTGCTTAAAATACCTAAGACAGAATGTGATCATACGCTCTTTGTAGCGATGATATCACAGTCATTAGTGCTATTGAGATATTATCGCTACAATCTATCTATTATAAATATAAGTACCTGGTTGACCGAGCATTGCTCGGCTGAAAACACGGATAAAACGACGTTTTCTGAAAATGAAACCTAGCTAGATCGATTTATCGCCCCCGAAAACCCCTACATACTGAATTTCATGAAAATCGTTGGAGCCGTTTCCGAGATTCAGAATATATATATATATACAAGAATTGCTCGTTTAAAGATATAGATAGATATCTATCAATTATAAACTCTAAAATTATACAAACTCTAAATATAGAGTTTGTATAATTTTCTATAGTCGGTATATAGCCTATTTAATTAAACGAAACATATAAATATGTATGACAATTTTTTTTAGGATACTCAGAAAATTTATGTCCGGCATAATATACGAGATTTTGTTTTCCCTAAAATATTATAATCCTATAAAATTATACTACACAACATTCATAAGTGAAACGTACGAAAGACATAAAAATCACGATGTCGTTAAAGTTTCTTCACTCACTTTCTACGAAATTCCTATTCCGGCATACATATCGAACGGCTGTAAATATAAAGCACTGTGGTAGTTTTTCCGAGGGGCACGGGAGCTGTATGTAGCTAGCTGTAGGTATGTTGTAGGTATCGCGACGCGGCATCCCGTCGTCGTCATGGAAACACGATAAAACCTCGCCTTTTCATAGCCCTCTACGCAGTATATGCTTGATTTTCAGAAGCACTTGTAAAAAATATTTTTAAAAAATCGAACAAAATAATAGGAGTTCATATATTTAAATATAAAATTGCCGTTTTATGTAACTGGCCACTTTGAATAAAAGTTAAACCTGCGTAGTATCAGATTTTAGAGTGATACTTTTTTACATACAAAAACTATGACATTCTAATTTTTTTTAAATATAATAATAAAATGAGATTTGATTGTTTGACTTTCAGTTGTTTACCTTTCAGTTGTCTACATTCAGCTTTTATCGTGAATAGATACAGGGAAAATTAGAGTGATGTTCGAATACGCGTTAGGATGTGGGATTAATGCAGCAGAAACGACTTGAACAACAATGCTGTGCTTGGATAGGATACGGCTAATTAACGCATCGTAAATTTTTGGGTTACAATACAAACAACTACAAACCACTGTTGTGTGGAAAGCTATCACACGATTTGAAAAATATAATAGCAATGCAAAATGCTTTCAAACAACTTATGTACAGGTTAGACGAACGAAACAATTTCCTGATGACAAAAGATATCGTCTGTCTTGCGACGGTACCCAAAACTTTGAGTAACTAAACAACGTACCCTCCGTTCATTACTTTGAAACATTTGATGGCTTGTCTCAATAGCTCTATAATTTTACTAGCTGCAGTACCATCCAAAGTGATTTGATAAAAGATAAAACTAGAAAGTTATCTCCCAAGCCCATCTTTTTATTATTTCAATCAATGGATGTGACCGAAACTGTAGTTGTAGTACCCAACCTAATCAAACATAATATATATAAACGTTTAACCCTGTTTAAGTAAAACAAAAATGCATCAAATTCACGTATGATCACATAGATCTTTTACTAGTAATCCTCACCCGGTAGAAGTGTTGTCTAAACCAAAAGTTTAATCTGAAAATCACACGTGTTCTGTTCGTATAATACATACTCTTTGAAATCTAAAAGTGGTACCGAAGCCCGCGGTTCCAATTGACAATATACCCGCTACTGTCGGGCCATCGCTCGATGTAAGCGCCTTTACTGAACTCTATGAAGATATATTTAATAGCGACACATCTCAACTATTCGATGTTGTTCTGTTATTTTTTTTCTTATTTATCGGCATGGCTCTTTTTGCTTTCTGCCAGTGTCAAGTAGTTCATAATTACAAGACGTGTCTCTCATGACAAAAATAAATCTTAGTCATACTCTAAGTAACATAAATTAAGTAGCTGTTCAGTCTGTATTCTAGTTAAGTAGTTGAGATTTTTTTTAAACTTAAAAACGAATTATAATTCTGTGCAATTGGTAGTTGATATTATGGGTGGCATTTACATCGAGCCTAGACCGAGTGAAATATCTATGAAATAAGTTACCTCTATCCATTTTGTATCACATGTCTATGTCATTCGTCGTCTTAGTGTATGTATATTGAATGAAATAACTACAACATTTTCATCATAATTTTGATGGACGACTAAAAATGGCCCAAAAATACAAAAGTTCCTTTCGAGCACAAATTGTAAATGAAATTTATTGAGATCCAAACTAAATAAACGCTTTGAAGAACGCTAAATCATAACACAAAATATGAAATACTGTAAAAAAAACTAACTAAGAAATATAACTTTACGAACAATATATAGTTCGTAATGTTAAAAAGAAACAGCCTACACTAGCATTACACACATTCATTCATCGACAAGATAATCTTAAAACGGCTGAAAGATCTTCTACAAGCTATAAACACTTTCTATTAAGTCACCTTTCAAACAAAACCGTGTACAAAACAAACACACAGATACACACGTTAAACTTATAAAATATCCCTGTTCGCGTTGGGGGTTAAAAATTAAGCAGTAACATTAGAACTATCTCTTGCGCAAAGCTCTTTCCATGGCAATCAACATTCAAAGACAAGAGGAAACATTACGGCATCACTTCATTGTGGGCACCGGTCTAATTGTAACTATACTCTTGGGCAACATCGACCGCTCAGCGCGCTGTGTCGGTAGGCGGGTGCCACTAATCTTCGACCCTCCACATACCAATATCCTATCCAAACCTACCTTGGCAATTACACTCTTATTTCTTTAAACGTTAGGTCGAATTTCGACAGTAGTTGCAAGTTATTTGCAAACGTAGAGGGGTTTTAACGCACACTATCAACTCATTAAATTGCATCGCCTTTTTAATGAGTCTGAAAGTGAACAAAGGATATGGCGCGATTACATTAAGCACGTAGTTTGTAAGATACTAGTATGTGTAGTTTGAGGTGAAATTAAAACGGCAAGGAATTGTTTTAAATGTGCGTAAATAAAATATTTAAATGTGTGTGGTTTTTTTTTTTTTTATATCTGACAAGCTTGGTGTATGACCACCACCTGATGTTAAGTGACGGTGTGGTCGAAGATGGTAAAGCACACCTAGTCTGGAATGGAACTGGGTCTCAAGTGAGGCTGCCGGAACACACCGTTAGATGCTTGGCGGCAGATTTTCAACTTGAGGGTGGTAGCTAGCCAGCCGAGTACTAGAAAGTATTCTACCACCACGCTATGGTTTTCTCACGATGTTTTCCCTCACCGACAGCTCAAGCTCATTGTTGGGGTTTAAACTTACGCCTTTCGGCATGCGAACCGACCACCTTAACCACTGAGCTATCATCGCTATAAAGCTTCTTGACCAGGTTAAGCTTTGCAATGGTTATTATGTTTATTTCTGTAAACAAGAAAATGTGTTTGTGTAACTTCTTGTACACTAGCCTTAGGTCGTAATTGGTTTTAAACATAGACAGTGTGTCCCGAAACTCAATGTCAAGCAGGCAAGGGGTGAGGAAAGGTCATACTAGTTTAAAAAAAATAAAAAAGTATTTTTTGGTGAAGTTTATGTATTCTTATAGCACACAAAAATAGTTATCAGACATGATCCGAGTTGGTAGACTTTATATATCTACGATAACTTTTTTTTAAAACTCGGATATGTTGGTTACCTCACGATGTTTTCCTTCACCGTTTGAAGTCGTCAGCAATTCGCACATAGCTTCGAAAAGACAGACAGAGGTTCGCGCCGTGAGATTCGTACCCAGGACCTCCAGAATGGAAGCCAGACGGTCTCCCAACTAGTCTGCACACTTAATTATATCGGATACTCCGACTATAATTTCGGCCACATCTGGTGGCCTTCTTCATGGAGACAAAGTAGAGTACAACGCGCGCGCAACCTCGTCTTACTTCGCACATAAAACATGAGTAAACGTGGTTAATCCCGCATAAGTAAAACAATAAGGTTAACAAAAAATTTCTATGGAAAAACTGATTTTTATTTTACGATTAAAAAGTTTTGCTCTTTGTATAAGTTCTTCATATTAATTAGTACTATTTTTCGGGCCAGTACAACTCCAAGCTTGTAGCGCTCAGTGGTTAACGCGGTTGATTCATATGCTAAAGGGCATGGGTTCATATCACAAGTATGAGCTTGAGCTGCCGTTAAAGGAAAACACCGTAAAGAATTCATAAGGTCTTGTAGGGTACTTTCTGAAGATCTGTCGCGAAGCCCCTAACGGTGTGTTCTGGCAGCTTCAATTGAGAGCTAGTTTTACTGCAGGCTAGAAGCGTTTACCACCTTCAACAACACCGTCACTTAACATTAATATTTCAAGTGAGCTGAGGCTAAACATCTAGCCAGTCAAACATAGAAAAATATAACAGGTTATGGCCCTGTATTATTCCTAGAATATCTACAAAAAGTTAACGCTGCTACAAGTTTTGCTACAAGCTAGCTGCTGACCATTATTTTGCTTTCCTTACATTACTAGCATACAACATATTACCGGTTTTCCCTCATATTTACCGGCTGAATACGCCATAAAGTGATATCACGTGATCGTTTTCCCGGGTAATAGTTATAAATTACGCGGGTAGTTTATAAAAGCCGGTTAACCCGAGGTAAGCGGACAAGGAGCGTAATTTATTATTGGTCGCGTATGAATACGTGTGGCGTGTCATATTCGGATATGTACACTTATAGAGTATGCAGATATGTACATTGTAAATTGAACGTAATACGTAACTATGTATTTACTTACTACGTGCACTACTGAAAATTCATTTGGAAGTGACATGTCTTCTGTCACATATTTCCAATATTCGTGAGTCAGTCGTTTTCTCACTTGAGAGCCAGTTCCATTCCAGGCTAGGTGTGCTTTACCATCTTCGACTACACCGTCACTTAATATCAGGTGAGTTGTGGTCAAACACCTAGCCTGTCAGCTATAAAGAAAAATAATAATTAATCAGCTTTTTTTAAGTATGTAAATACATATTAGAGATCATTACACACAGCGCCATCTAGCCCCAAACTAAGCAAAGCTTATACTATGGGAACCAGACAGCGGATATGAGCTGATAGCTGACTGACGCTGTGTGAAAAATGTCCACATAATTATTTATTTATTATTATTATGTAATACATACATGTATTTCATAATGCCGCCACTTATGGCACTAGCTCATAAGATTCTTCTGTTTTCGGTACTTTATTGGGTTCCGTACCCAAAGGGTAAAAATGGGACCCTATTACTAAGACTTTGCTGTCTGTCTTTCCGTCACCAGGCTGTATCTCAAGAACCGCGACAGCTAGACAGTTGAAATTTTCACAAATTATGTATTTCTGTTTCCACTATAACAAAAAATACTAAAAACAAAATAAAATACACATTTAAGGGGGCTCCCATACAACAAACGCGATTTTTTTGCATTTTTCATGGATAATGGTACGGAACCCTTCATGCGCGAGTCCGACTCGCACTCGGCCGCTTTTTTTTCTATTTTTGGTGTGCACAATTTCTATCTATCTATTTATAACACCCAGACATAGAAAAGAATGTTCAATACATTATTTTGACTTATATACTACATACGTCTTTTAATTCGCTTCTATAGTTCAGTTCAGGAATGTGATGGTGACAAAATCGAGGAATACAGTTTGGTGTTGCATCTACATCCAAAATTTAATTACATCTCTTGATAACTAAAGGATCAAATAATTCGTTGCGTTGATTAAGGACTTGAAACATGGGAATCCTAAGGACTTCTTAGAGTGTTCAAAAATGTACACGTCTTCTTACACAACACAATCTCGATTTTTTGTTCTAAGCGGGAATAAACCCACTACTAGTTCATGAGTCAAACAAAGCAGTCAAAATAATATTATGTTATCCTACCAATATTAAAAAAAGGAACTAGCTCCGTGGATTTCCTTATATGTTTGTTATCTTCACGACTAAAAACGTCTGAAATAATTTTAGCAAAATCTGGCATAGCGTTAGATTGACAGGACAGACAGGAAAATTTCAAGTGAAATTCGATTACCAGTACATAAATACTAACGTTTATAAAATGAAATGAGTTTTAATTCAATTTAATACTAGCACAAAACTGTGCCACTAAACAATAAAAACTATTTTATATTTTACTTATTCATGCGGTGAAACATGACTTTTCGTGTTGCTTCCAAAACTCCAAGCTCATAGTAAAGACGCCACTACTTTACTAGAGCATGACTAGATTTAAGACATGAAGACAATGTAGTATGGCTTTAAAGCTTTAGCCTTCCCAAAAGGGCAAATCGAATTAAAAGAAAAACATCGATGTGACCAGTATTTACTCATTTTTGTAAGTAACACACACCGGAGGGATTAAAATATAGACAGTAACAATAACCTTAGCTTAAGGTATCCAAAAACCAAAACATAAACGTTATATCGGCGATCCTTCCAAACTGCTCTATCAAAACATAACGGCCACGATAAAAACGATGGAAAAGAAACCAAACGCCAAAGAATTCCAAAGATCGCACAATAAGAACGTACCCGTCTTGCTTGCACATGAGCAAATTATATATCTCCATCTTTTTCTGGTAAGAATTTTCCGTTTTATAGGCAACTCGATAATATTTGGACGGCTTCGCAAGATATGAGTGTTAAATATTTTATGATGTCCAGTCGACGCAAGGTTTGCTCTGTAGGCTTTTTGCTTTTCGGACGTTTGTGTAAAACTTATTTTTATACTGTATATTACATCCACTAACCCCGTTACCATAGAGAGGATAATATACAGAGGGGCTATGTAGAGACGAGCAGTTGAGTAAATTGCATGCAATTCTGCATTAGTATCTGCATGTATTGCATACAGACGATACAAGGCTTTGTAATATATCTATGTTACACAACATCATCAGGTTTCGTTAGTCTCATTACATTTTTTTTTAAACCTATTTTCACGAATGGCAACTGAAAGATAAAAGGTAAATAAAATAAATAAATATCGTGGGCATTTCACACGTCGCCATCTGACCCCAAACTAAGCAAAGCTTGTAGGTACTATTGGAATCAGATAATATATGATAATTATTATAGCTGATAGAATACTAAAATACTTTATTAATACATACTTATAAATACATACAGAACAGAACACACATTTGTTTATACACACATTATTTGTCCTGGAATGTGTTGAACCCACGCTCTACAGCTCCTAAACAGATATACTACCAATGAGCCAACAGGGCTGTGAAACTCTTTTGAGTAAAAATAAATAACATAAATACTCAAAAAAAGCTTTCCAATTAATAATCATAGCTCTCGACAAACAATTACGTAACTCTGCTTAGCAACAATTAGTTTTTTGTCACGTCTACAACTGTCTTAGCAAAACGTCATTAATCTTAGAGCGCTGGCAGGGCAGCAAACGACCTCGCTTTAAGACCCTCCATACCCTGGCTTCGTAATATGCTTACATGTCAAATAACAACACCTAAACATCCAACATGCTACAAGCTAAACAGAACCTTCTAATAATTACTATTAGTCTCATTAACGCGTGCACAAACCGAGATTTGTAACCTTTAGCCACGCATTCCAATAGAAAAATAAGAAGAAATCCCAGTGCGAAAAAAAGGTATAACGTTAGATGTATTTTTCTCAGAGCCGTGTCGGTAGCATTGTTAAATATATCGTCCAATCAGTATCTTCGAAGGAGGAATTAGCGTGGCGCGCACCGACGAATCTCGGTTTACCCTTTTATGCGATGGCGTAATAAAAAAAGAAATCTTATTTGAATTTGGAAGACGAATTTAAAAAGAAAATGAATTCTGCACTAATTTAAACAGAGAGATTCGAGACGATTTTCGGGGTTCGGTGCGGTTTAATTAAATGAATTAGGGTTGAAAGTCTGAAGATTCCATTTTTTGCCTACTGGGTTAGTATGAGCTCGTCATTTCATCAATCAGAATTTTCAAACATAACTCGTTTTCAATAATATTTTCCCCCATTTAAAAGGGTTCAAAATTGCTATTTAAAGGTATAAAAGTACTAACAAATCATTACATCCATTGATCAAGATTTCATACATATACGAGTATAAAAAAATTGGTTCTTTAATTGTATTATACAATTTTAAAATGCATTTTTACAAGAGCATAGCATCTGATTACTCATAATCAGTATAATAATAGCACAATCATGAATTCCAATAAGTATCTAATTAATTCAAAAATGAAGATTGGATAGTTTGTCGCTCTTGAAACTCTCTATGTGCCCTTTTATGTCCGATTTTTCAGGTATAAATGTGAAACTAGATTAATAAACACGTCATAGCAAAATTGTACAAAAAAATAGCCGTCATCCTTCCGAAACACATTTCCGTCTTTAGCAAAAGCGCTCACGATTCGACGTACGTTTTGGCGCCATTAAAGGTGTCCCAAAAAACTAATCACAGATAAGAACCGCCCAACATTGATCCCATCCATTGGAAAGGTTACAGGGGCACTTCGTCTTCATTCTGGAGTCCCTTTAAGGAATCGTATCAGGAGTAATGAAAGCTAATTCTTTCATTAACTCCTCGTGACAACGGAAAAAAATCGTAAGGCAAACTAAAACAAATGTGGGTGGGATGTATTTAGATAGAGTAGTTAGCGCGCTGTTTTTCTTATAATCTTTCTAATTTTAATTTTGGTTACAGAGATATTGTCATATCGTTTATTCAACCGTAAGCGTCACACTAGTAAAAAAGTAGTTGGGTAGTATGGTGTTGGAACACAGTATACTTGATGTTAAGTGACGATGTAGTCGAAGACGGCAACCACGTTTAAGCTGGAAAGTCTTTCAAACTAGTAAAAAAGTAGTTCGGTAGCATGGTGCTGGAACACAGTATACTTGATGTTAAGTGACGGTCGAAGATGGCAACCACGTTTAAGCTGGAAAGTCTACCGGACGCTACCGTACGGACCGGACGGTATTGAACGGACGCTACCGGGGCACATGGATAGATGCTTGGCGGTAGCCAGCCAGCAAAGTACTAGAAAATATCCTACCACCATGCTATGGTTTCCTTCGCAGGCCGCGCGGGCTCATTGTTACGATTAGAACTTACGCCCTTTAGCTTGTGAACCGACCGGACTACCTGAGCTATCATCGCTACAAAGTATCATCATCATCATCATCAGCCATAGGACGTCCACTGCTAGAGGTAGGCCTCCTGGGGGGGTTTTGCCAATATTCGCCACGCTTGGTAGGCGGGTTGGCGAGCGCAGTTAAGTGTGATTGTTCAAGGAAGACGCTGTTGTCCATCTTCCGGATTACATCCCTTAGCCGACTCTTACGGCAACCACGGGTAGAGAGGGTGGGGTACAATTCTTACGCCGGCAGCACCACGGAAAGTACAAAGTACAAAGTCATATGCTCCAATTGGGTCATATCAGACCAACTTTGATTCAACCTACAATATAAAAATATACGAAATAAATCTTATCAAACATTTTTATCTCAACTCTATTTATCAAATAAATAAATCGGAACCAGATCTGACAAGGCGTTAATGGGTAGCCCAATGCAATTTAATCTACCCCTATAGGAGTATAAACGGATTTCACTCTCTCACATCAACCCGATGTAAGTTTTTTTTTAAATCTTTTCTTACATTTTTGGTGCGACATCAAATTGTAATAAATTAAGAAATAATAAAAAATACAACTTTGTGAATGTCTAGCTACGCCCAGCGGATTTATATGCTACAATTTTTTTTAGATAAAAAGACTATGTGTTATTTAAGGGTGGCAGCTACCTCCATACAAAATTTCAAAATTGGTCCAATCATATGAGCGTGAAGAAGTAACAAACATACAAACACACTCATTAATTTCGCCTATATATTAATAGTGTTTGCATTTAATTTTTTGATCTACCATCTTATATTTACTGCATAAAGTCCAATTAATATAATTTATGACTAAACGGTTCAAATCTACCTTCATTTTATGAACCGCTAAACAATGATATTTGCGGTCCGACTGAATATTCCCTGATAGATACAATCTACTGCCTTCAAGCCGCAAATGAATCGGTTTCTTCTAGGCGAGCGTGCTCCACCGTAGACAGCATCTTCGCTTAACATCAGGCGAGTTGGCAGTCAAACAGCAAGCCTTTTGTAATTAAAAATAATAATTATATTTTTACGTATTTTAGATACATCTAATAGGTATATACTTAGAATTGTTAGCGTCTAATATTTTGAATAATTAGTAAAAAAGAAAAGATTTTTGTTTCCTCGTTTGTTTCCTTGGTCTTTCTAATATATATTTTGATTTACCTATACTTTGAGTTATTTCCTTATTTGACAGCCCTGTTGGCTCATTGGGAGTATGTCTGCCTGAGCTGTAGGGCGTGGGTTCGATTCTCGCCAACGACAAACATTTTATGGTATAAACAAATGTTTGTTCTGTGTCTGGGTGTTCTGTATGTATTATAAGTAAGTATTTACAACAAAAAAAAGTGTTTATGTATTCTATCAGTTATCTGACTTCCATCACACAAGCTCTGCTTAGTTTGGGGCCAGATAGCGCTGTATGTAATGTGTCCTACAATATTTATTTATTGATATTTATTGTAGCTGAAAGTTCATATTAGTAAAAATATTATATTTTCACGCCGACAACTATTTCATTAAACAAATTTTATTCCTACTTTTAGTTGCACACATGAAATATAAAAAAAAAACATACAGTCGAACATAGAACCTCCTCCTTTTTTGAAGTCGGTTAAAAAGTACCCATTATCGAGAGATGCACCCTACGACATGTGAAACTACCAATATGAAGTGAAATTGGATTTTCAATTGACAATTGAAGGCGCTTCCATCAAAAGCGGCCCCTACTCACTATTGTGTCGCATCATGTTACTCAAAAATACTTACATTTTAAAGTGCTTACTTAGCTACTATGGGTACGTTACATGTATACATACTTTATAGCGATGATAGCTCAGTGGTTAGCGTGGTCGGTTCAAACACCGAACGGTGTCGGTTCAAACCCAACAATAAGCTTGAACTGGCGATGAAACCATAGCATAGGATAGGGTATTTTCTAGTACTCAGCTGGCTAGCTACCATCCTCATGTTGAAAATTTGCTGCCAAGCACATTGTGTTGTGTTCCGGTAGCCTCACTTGAAAGCCAGTTCTATTCCAGGCTAGGTGTGCTTTACCATCTGCGACCACACCGTCACTTAACATCAGGTGAGCTGTGGTCAAAACACCTACGTTGTCAACCATAAAAATACATCTTTGTAATAAAGGAACGTATTGACGACCTATTTTTTTGCTCAGGAAGAATATGTTTCTACTAGTTGAGCCCCGCGGTTTTACCCGCGTAGTCATGGATGATGATAAAAATTATGATGAAAAGTATCCTATGTCATATTTCAGGGCCTAAACTACCTACATGCAAAATTTCACCCAGATCCGTTGAGTAGTTTACGCGTGAAGGCGAAACAAACAAATTCACATTCGCGTTTATAATATTAGTTAGGATTTTCTAGCCTAAACATGCATGTAATATTTCTAGTCTGAACAATAAAAACTTAGCTTGTCTTATTTTAATCAATCGTTCTAAAACAATACCAAACACTCAAGCATCTAATGCAATTTAGACAGGCAATCTGCAAAGCTGACCAGATTGTTGTGCATCGTCAAAGAGCCAAAGGAAGCTAAGACGCTCTTAATAATTAATTGGTGCTTAAACGTACTGACGTCCTGAACCCCAGAGGGCGTGCTAATAGCTCTCAGCATATATTCCACATAAGGATTTATACATTTGAATATAGTAATTGGTTGCAGTTGGTAACCGCATAAGTTTCTTTGGTAAAGTAAAAAATCATAGATACAATTAACACTTCTATGAGTCAACTGCGTGCAATGTTTTACAATTACCAGTATTTCGGATCGACGAGCAAAAGTATCCGGACGCTATCAAACTAAAAGCAGACGGCATTTTACTGTACATGATTAATTATTTATCAAAGGCTAACTCAAGAACGTTATTGCATGCCAGTTGTGTGTGTGTGTGTTAGTGTGTGTTTGTGTGTGCGCGAGTGTGCGCGAGTGTGCGTGTGCGTGCGTGTGTGTGTGCGTATATGTACGTATATATGTTTGTTGTGTGCGCGTGTATGTACGTATGTATGTTTGTGTGTGGGAGCGTGTGTGTGTTTGTTTGTATATCGTGTATGTATGTGTGCGTGCGTGTGTGTGTTCTTTTGTCTACTCTAATCAAAAGTTTTTCAAAGGAGTCATATTCATAATATTTTTGAAGCCATACTCTGATGCTGTAGTTTGAAAGAATTTAAGGTGGTAATCTGATGTTGGGACCTGAGGAGAATGCCTGAGAAGATGTTTTTTCCGTGCTAAAATGTTTCCAATTCGTGGACAAAATGTTAATTCCTAGGTGGTTTAATACAGATTGGCTTCAACTTACATAACTACACTTACTACAAACACATACTTGGTTTATAGAAGAACTGTTTCGTTTAATTACTCGAACGAAACCAAAACTTATAACTCATCTAAAAATCTTGTATCTAATGGAAATGGTCACGATCATCAATGTTAATGGAATAAAAACGTTCTTTTGACTACCCTACCATTTATAAGTAAAATTGGAGATTGACCACCATCAATCAAGTAAAAGGGCATGATTACATTCAAATCATGATAAGTAAATGAATAGCCACTCGGATTAATTGAATTTAAGTGATATTTTTGGAACATTCTAGAGGGGAGAATAAGGAAGATTTCTTTTTATTCATTATAAAACATGATTATAAAAGTATATTTGTAATATAGGTATATGAAGCACCTTTGCACCGTCAATGGTCGGGGGCTGCTTATTTGACCAGTTTTTAAGTTTTAGTATTTATTTTGACATCTTAAATTACGCTAATATTATAAAGGCGAAAATTTGTGAGTGTGTAAGTGTGTTTGATACTTCTTCACGCTTAAACGGATAGACCAATTTTGATGAAATTTAGTATTGAGTATACATAGTTATGTTATTATTTTTATTTACATTTTGTTAGTTTTAAATTTCTGCACAGGAAAATGTTTGTTTATAAATTTTGTAATTATATTTTTTTGTCATTGCACATGTTTAACAAACAATAAAAAAAAATACTTTTGTAATAAATTTGATGATCAAATATGCATATCGGTCAAGGAGGTCAAATATTAAAAGTTTTTCACATCGTTGTGTACAATAACCTCCTTTCGACTTAGTACTTTACCGTTCCGCGTGATCTTGTATACTCGTATCCTCTTTTAGTCTATATTCAAATACCATTTACATATCATGAACAACGGCAACAATTTGTTTACCATCTGACCCCTCCTCACGCAATACCATCATAAAAGCAGCAATTAACTTCAGCTTGGTTTATTTTACACCAACTTTACTATGGGCGTGTATTTCACTGTGTTTGTCTTCAAAGAAGATGTCACGAGTCTATTTAATGACAGCGGTGTAACGGCCTATTTCGGTACTAATTTAAGAATATTTATAGCAGAAAATTAAAGTAAAACAGACGAAATTTCACGTATCATCTTCTGTTTTATTAAGTTCACTCAATATTATTTAAGCTTCCCAATATCCGTATTACAGTTGAAATTTTCCACGAATGGAAGTAAAGAGGGCGGATGATAAAACCCTGTCACTAATTAAATGGGCCCGAGACGTCCTATTCTTAATAGATTTGTCGCTAATTTGAAGTAATTTCGCGGAGCTCTTCTTAATATCAAACGTCGAATTAATTTGGGAATTTCAAAAGTAAATTTCGTATTTCTCTGGAGTCACTTTAGGAAGATAATTATGTGGTATGATAAAAAACGTATGCATAAGGCTTTTATTTATCAAGATTAATCGATTCGTAGTTACTAAGATTAAAAAAAGAGATGACATTATCATCATCAAACATAACCTATGTATCTACTGTTAAATTAGATAGAAAAGTAAATTATGAAGTGTTCCGGTTCTATAGTTGATTATTATCTGCTTTTCTTAATATTTTAATGTCACTCAAATTACTCAATTAGAAAAATAGATATGATAGAATGATAATCAGTACAAATTATACAGTAAAAATATTTGGGTACATCCATTATAGTATGACATAATAAAGTTATTAAAAATGTAACGTGGACGATTTAGTTTCTCCGCCTTAACCCACAGAAATTCTCTAAAAGCGTAGAAGTGCGGAGAGCAATCGGTCCATAGATTAGGTTCAGCACCGGAATAGTAGCAATTCATCATTATTATTCCGGACAATTTATCAAGCGGTTGGCTCGCCTCCGACCGGATCGCACATCCTAACGAGATGGTGAATTTTCACCGAATAATTTGCGAACCGACGAATCACGTATCGGAATCGGGAATGAGCTTGGAATTGAGATAGAAGCCTCGAACATGGGCATAAAAAGCCATTGAAAAGACAATCCTATATTTTAAATGGGAAATATAATTCAGCAATTTTCTTGTCAGAGTATGTTAAAAATGATGCAAATTCGGAATAAATACTAAATTTTATGTTCAATAAATATAAAAACAAAATTGTTAAGTAGGTTTTTGTAAATTACTTATTCTATTACAATGCAAAATACAATAAATATTTTATAGTTTCTGGCCAATCTTCTAAACTTCAAAAGTTACAATTACATGAAAGGTACAGATGGTAAAACTGACATAAAATAATATTGAAGCAAATACTGCGCTCAACTCACGCAACCTAGCAGGGTAACCGAATATGATATACCTACTGGAGTTAAATTTAGCATGACATTTCGTTAGTCGAGGGCCTATAGCAGGGGTCGACACGATTACTCCAGCTTATTACTGCGACTTTATCATATTTCAATTTATGATCATCGTGCGGACTTATCGCGTAGAAAAAACGGGGGATATTACGTATAAATCAGAAATGAGATGTCTCATTAGCAAGGTTTACGCGTATATTTCGTATTTCATTGGTATACTTGTCGAAGGTTGTTTTTTGTCCCATTTGCAGGCCATTAATTTGTTTGACTATAATAATAGATCAATTAGTGATTTTAATGCCATTGCTACATTTCTTATGTTCAAAATTTTAAACTGAACCAAAATTAGTATAGAAGGCAAAACTTAGCAGCGTAACATTACATAGGAATTTTAAGCGTTACAGAGGCGTTAGATAAAGTCGTCGGACAAGAAAATGCTTGGTTGGAGAGAATACGAAAACGGTCCTAGTTGTTAAGTCTTGCACAGTTTCTGTCGCTATCTCCGGATAAGGGGCCTAATCACCGGTCGTCGCGTCTGTATCGGCCCGCCGAAGCGAGCGGGTATCCCCCAAGGCGCGATTCTGGGACCAGTTTTCTTTTTTGGTTTACATTACAGCGTAAGTGTGCCGAATTCTTTTGTTGCGCTCCCGCTTTTTGTACAGATTTGCGTGATTTGTATTGTGTTTACTTGTATCTGTATCGCTTATAAAGTAGACTAGATGGTTGGATTTTGTGAAAGAGATTTGTATTTTACGAAACTTCGATAAAGTTATCTTTGAGGGCTTCTTCGCTAGATAGGATCTCACTTTGAAATTCATCATCATAAATATTCAAATTTTCAAAATACTGCACTGTTTGATAAGTATTAGTATTATTATAGTTTGATTACTATTCTGCAGTCGCCCAACGCATGTAAAATATTAATAATAATATTAAAATTATAATATGAAAAAATTTAGAAGAAAAAACATATATTTAAACTTCATTTACGAATGCCATTTTAACTTTCCAGAAATAAGTTACGTGTGAACGGAAAGTGAAGAAAGTGCAAAGCTATTAATAAAGAGACTAAGTAAAGTTATAGGAACTGCTACACCAAACGTTCCGGGTCGCGCTCGAACAAACTTACTCTTGGTAACTATTTGTAATATGAATTTATTACGAGGTTAGCATTGGCTTAAGTGCAAACACACCTTTATACCTATAATATTATAGCAGACCGAGTGAAATAAATAAAAGTTGAATAAGTGATGGACTTTGTAGAAAAATTAATGTTAAGATCGTTGATAAGTGCAGTAATAGAATTTTTGACGTTTTTGAGATAAAAACGGTAACACAGTAGAACAAAGTATTGAATTTTGTTGGACTTGTTATAAGAAACCATTGGGGTAGACGTGTTCTAGAGTGGAGACCGCAAATCGGCAAACGTAGTGTAGACTAGATGGAGTGACGATATACGTAAGACAGCAGGCAGTGACTGAAAGCGAAAAGCTGAAGATCGGTCTGAGTGGCGTGTCCTGGGAGAGACCTATTACAAAATGTATGTACATTATTTTTTTAGTATATTAAAGATTATTTAGTAAGCTTCAGTTAAAATTAATAAAACTTTTGTTTGCTGGATGGTTTGCTTACTGGATTCCATGTAAGCAAATTCATTAAGTACTACACCTATGATTTACAGAAGAAACAAATTTGAAGAGCTGTAAAAATAAGTCTGATCTAGCATAATTAGTGGATAGTATCAAGTTAATTATATAAATACCCCAAACATGAAAACAATGTGCAGTATAAAACAACATTACCAATTTTTAATTATAACATAATATGTTATTATAATAAAATAATTATTTTGAGTACAGTAACTCTGAAAAAAAAAACCTTTTTATAACATTTATTGAATCGCGTTTTTTTACTGTGCTTTGGATTGCAACAAATTTTATTAATACATCATGGAATGCGTTATTTTAGAAACCGCGTTTTTGTTGTTATTGCATCTTAGGACTGCAGGGCAAAACAAGTTCGTTATAAATATAATACGGAAACATTTAAAAAAATATTGTATAGAATAAACTAACAGATAAACTTAAATGTTTCTGTAATAAATAAACCAGTAACGGAGAAAAATGTATCTACATATGGCTTTCATCTATATTTACAATAGAATTTGACACCCTACTCCTATTTCGGTGCGACAAAATCGATTCCCAATTCGATATGACCCTCGTGCTGGATATTCGATTGAGACATTTCACCAGTAGTCGATTATAATGAAGTGACGGAGAAATTGAGTACTAAGAAAGGGAGATATAATATTTTTTTGTACATATTAAAAATCGGAACATAGTGGGTAAGCAGTAAAAAGGTGTACCTCTATTGTCTCCGTTTTGGTGTTTTTTAATTTCAGCTACTTTTAATACTGTTTTAACCGACTTCACAAGAATACTTTGTTATCATACAACTCCGTTATTTATAAACTGATTTGGAATATTCTTTTGTTTATTTTATTTGTAGTATTATATACTTTCAGACTGGTCTAAAGAAATTAAATCAAAATCGGTTTGATAGAAAAAAAAACCAAGTAAACGAAATTACGTATTTTTCTTTTCTGTAACTTTTCAGTGGTGTTCCATACGAGTACGATCAATAAAATAGCCCAACGAACTTTCATCAACATCTGATGATAAAACCCGAAGGCAACTAAATAACTGTATAACCCGACTGTTACTAAATACGTAATAACAATGTATGACTTTGGTCTTAGTTGAATAAAGTCGTTTTATTTAAACTTATACTTGTTAGTGCTATTATTTCTGATGTAAAGCAGAAATTCAACACAAAAAGGAGTTTTCATCTATCTATGGTTTGATTGACTCAAAGAAAATGTTCATCACCATCAGTAGTTTGCGAGAAAAATCACTACCACCTAAGAAACAGTAAAAAAAATTGAGAGGCTTGCGTCGAAAAGCATGTTATAACTACCCAGCAATTTTCCGGCGTTTGGTTTTTCCAGGAACGAAAGAATCACGGTTATCGCGTTATCTCATTAGACGCGCCTCAGTGAAGCTGAACTTTTCTCGCTAAATATTTTTTGTAGACAGGCCACAGTCTGGTAGAAATAGATTTTTGCGATAAGACCACAACCCACGTGTTTCATTTTTAGTGCAAGCAATAAAACATAACTCTGTAAGCACGTTAAAAGTTATCTCCTTTTGTTTCTGTCAAATAGTTACTAGTTTTGTCTCGAACAGCGATCTCGTCACCTATATATTTTTATAAGCCTTTGACTTATTGACTTATATTTTAATTTGAAAATTATATTCACAAAAACTAATTGCTTATAAAATATATCAACGGCGTTTTTTCCAGGCATCCACAGATTTTTTTAAAAGATCTTTGTCCTGCTGATCTAACAAAGACCATGCAAATAACAATACTTTTTTATATGGTGGACAGGCTAGGTGTTTGACCACAGCTTACCTGATTTTAAGTTACAGTGACAAATGGATTTGACTAGTTGAATAAATTTTAGAAATGTTAGTTACCTTGATATACATATAAGGTTACCTAAACATTTATTCTTTTTTCAAATTCACAAATTTACATCATACATTTTGCGGTTACAAAAACCAATAAAAATTTATCACGTAAATGGCTATTACTGTCATGGCGTCTCAATGACGCCATGCCGTGTGACATAGTTATACCTGTATGTATCTGTATTTCAACAACAGCCACGGCGGTTCGCATGGTGTGACGTCACACTCTGTTTTGTGTTTACAGTCACGTGACTGAATGCTTAATTTTACCAAATTAATTATTAAAATATAATTATAATCCTTATCCTTATAATACATATCTTTGTTTATTGTTACCTTCAATCGTGATCAATCGTTACAAACTCTAATTCATCCCTTTTATTCCCAGTGGACACAAACCTATTGACAACTTATTTCACTAAATAAAACATTAATCCTTTAATAGATATTCCAGGCACAATATGTTCCTAAATAACGCCCCCTATTAGACAAATCGTATATAATTGAAAACATCTTAATCATTCCAGTTCATAAAACTAAGTGATTGCTTGAAACAGGGGTTTGCGTGAGGTTGAATTGATTTCGAAAGTCCATCTCTTAAAGTACCTTGCTTTAATAGTTTAGGGGTTAGACCACTTAAAATGACAATGGTTGTTTTTTTACTGAATGTAGATTAGGGTTGGGTCAATTTGCCATGTCATTGAATTATTTTAATTGGTAAACTATTTAAATGACACATTTATTGGTCATAAAAAAGAACGTGAATGTTTAAAATCGATATTTCTGTAGGATATTTATATAATAATAATCATTTATTTCACACCATGTACACACACATTTTTATTTAATTTTTATTAAAAATAAACAAAACTCAAATTAATAATTTGAAACATATAGGTATATCACTCAATACTCAATAATATTGACTATAAAATAAAATAGTATACAAATATAAATTAATGACAATAATAATGCCAAGCTAAAAAAATCAAGCAAATTATATTTATTACCGGGAATTAATCACGCACGGAATATTATAAATAGTTTTATATATTTACCTCAACGTTTTGTTTGCGTCTCGAAATGACGATTTATTGCAGATTTTTCACTAAATCTTTTTATATTTTCGATAAAAAACATGAAAATCATAAAAATTGCTGTTAGAACGCAACAGTCAGTCACGGCTACAGAGATGGACTTATAAAATACAACCAGAGTTAATTACAAACGCTGGTTAAAGTTAATCAACGTTTAAAATATTTTGTCAACTTCTTGCTTAAATTAGACAGGCTACTTTAACTAATGTTCATAAGTAGAATATACAACCTACCAAAATTAATTTTGATAGAAAAAGTATACAAAAATTATGCAAACTTTTTTTTATAAAATTCAAAGTAATCAATGTGAAGCTGTAAGACAAACTTATTGTTCGCCACTTTATTACACAATAAATTACGTCATAGCGTTTTAAACAATGCAAAAATAAATTCGTGTAAAATTTTGCACGGGCGGACACGGGATCGCATAAGTTAATAGTGAAACAGAATAAGGACAAATCCAGAAGAACATCTCCAAGAATACAAACCATATAATGTAAAGTTTCAATTTTTTTATTCGATTCCGTAAAATGCGTAACATTAGTAGTTATTTATTTATTTCAAAATAGAATGCAATAACAATTAATTACAACTCAAAATTCTATTTACAGATCTGTATTACATTCCAAAACTATGTATGTCTAGGCGCATTTATAATTATATATTTAGAAAGTCACTAGAGAATTAATATAAAAGTTAATTATGTCATTGGTTAATTAGGATTAGAATTATAAATTAAATTAAACAATAATAATAGATAAGTTATTAAATGAATCGACAGCAAAACTATAGTTAGGATGTTATTACTTACAAATATACTCATTTCATAAAAATGCAGTATACGAAAGTACCTAAATAATAATAGTAATATGGAATTGAAACAAATTGTTCTTTGAGTCTTATGCCGTTAGAGATTTTATTATGGAATTTGACGTAAATTTGACACATTTTTGTTTTACTTATGCGGAATTAATTACTCACATTACACTTATATTGGACTATATTTGTAGACTAGAGTTTCGGCTACATCTGGTGACCTTCTTCATGGTGACAAATAAATAAATAATCTTTATTACCATACATACAATTTACATACAATTTGCAGTTTAACAATTTCACAAATTTAATTACTATTTACGATTTGTATAGCGTAATTCATCGGGCCCCAAACTAGGCGTAGCCTGTATTTTGGTGACCCAAGTTCACAAATCTAAGTACTCTTGGAGATGTTAGTCTGGATTATTTCAATGTTACATGAAATAAATCCAATATATTATGTAGGTAGGTCCAGTCTATGCGCTAGTGAAGTAATGGAAACTTTACTAGAAGTTTCTACAGAGTTTAGGAAGCAACATTAAAAGAAATGCTTCACCACATTGAAATACTAGCCTAATAACGTATAACTAAGCACTTCATGATTAAAATAGTGTTGACTGTTTTAAAACAAAAGCTTTTAAAAGTAACGATATAAAATGCAGTGGTATTCCCACGTTTCCGCCAAAACTCAAAGTTGCCTTTCTGACATTATCTGTAATAGTGACGCTCCCGCCAGAGCAGGCACAGATAATGAAATTGTGTACAGAAGCGCAACGAGGCGGGCGTGCGTCTCGGCCAAAAATCCACTTAACAAATTGCTGCTGATTCGTACGGTTACGGATTGTTGCCTGCTTTTACCGGGACGTCAATTTATATGACGTGTTATCGATATGTGAATCGAGTTACGTTATATCTTCAATTTTTTTAAATGTGAAATTCGTACAGAATATAATTTTAATGTACACCAACAACCGGTACATTTTAACATAAAAACTTTAACAAAAGGTAAAGAAAAAATATAATAACAGAACAACATCGACTAATATGTGGTAGTACAACGGCTGCCTTATCACCTAGAGCGATATCTTCCAGACAACTTTGGATGGACAGAAATGATGGCACAGCTATTAAGATAGATAGATAGAAACTCTTTATTGTGTACACCGAAAAAGAAAAAGAGTACAGAAAACAAAAGAATCTTATGAGCTAGTGCCACTAGTGGCATCCTTATCGCTAAGAGCGGTCTCTTCCACGCAACCAATAATAAGTTTGGCAGTGTAAAAAATACAGACAGAAAAAAAAGGTGAATAAAATATATGTATATACACAAGAATATATGACAACAAGAATATACAATAAATATAAATCCATATACACAAATATAATACAAAAGTAATAAGACGAACAAGACACTTTCTTGATGGTTAGTGATAACGTCTGTCTTTGACCATTGCAGCGATACACAGGACTTTGAGTAGCAAAAGAAATTCCAAGGCAACGCTGCTATGGTGCCCATTTCTTTGAACATTCAGACGGTTAGTCTTAACTGCCCTGTAATTTTGTTATAATATTTTGATAGTTCTATAAAATTATATAGATTTCAGCCATTCGATAAAAAGCCTATTTATACTACTAATAAGTTGAGTCATTTGAGTCAGGCAAATGTAATGAGAAAACCAGGTGACATACCTACTAGCAAGTGTTTTCTTGCACCCTGCATAATGAGCCCTGAATAAATGACAATAGGGTTTAAGACCATTGCTGCAAATTATAGGTTTCAACTTTGATTCAGAGTAACATAAGCAAATATGTTATATTTTAAGTCAATTAGTTTACTAGAAATCGTTTAATGGAATCGCCGAAAAAACCCATTAGCCGCTTTATATTATTTTTCATAAATAGTATTTTTTCGAGTGTTCTTGTTTAAAAATAGTAGTGTTGCTTTCAATAGTCCGTCTAAGCTTGTATTAAATCACCACTGCTTTAACTAGGGGATGAACAGACTCAACTTTGAGTTACGTTGTTTTGACTGTGACTTAAATTTATTTCATTTGAAGAATATTTAAACACTTGACAATGATAAACATAATGAACAGAAACCAAAACAAGTACTAGAAAACCGACCCATGAATAAAGCGTCAGCTCAAAATTTTACTGTACGGCACTCAAAATAGAGTACACATTTCAATACTTTGAGCTTAGTACATATTTAATGGTAGTATTGGCATTTAATAGCCCCGAAAGCTCAATACTAAAAACCCATCCCTTACATAAAATGATTAAACCGTTAACAGCCGTATCATTTTGTAGGCAGGGACAGAGTACAAAAAAAGACGAAATACACGACACTAATGAATTCGGGCGTTTTTGCACGCAATTGCACAATTTCAATTATCGTATTAGTTTGATTCGTCAACCGACAGGGGAAAATCGACTCTATTTTAATGAAGTTAAAGATATATGAAGTTGTAATTTGGAATTAATGAACAACAATGTTTCGTACGAGCAAGGCGAGGCCTTGATGAATTAATAGCAGTCTACACTTGCGACAATGATAGTCCTACAGTTCGACATACATAAGTACTTGGTACTTTTTGTTTTGTTAAACTTCTCATTATTTTTCAACATTGAAGGTTGAAAATCAAAATCATCAGCTTTCCTTGATTCACTGTCTTACATGTCTTATTTAAAGACTGACACAAACAAAGAAGTGTTATACGTTTCGTGAGTATATTGTATCTCTGTGTGTCTGACTATAGCGTCGTAGCTCTTGACTTTTGCTTGCAAAGTGATTTAATCAAGAATGTTCTTCGAGAATATTAAGAGAATCGATTTGGCCGTTTGAAGATTATCAGCTCTTTTCTTGTTGATGAATGTGTGAGCATCTTTACATGTGTGAGCATATTAATAGGTACAGAAGCTCCGTATACGATATCTTACACTGACACTTCACTCAGCCGTATTTTCCGAAAAATTACACTGCAAAGTTGCGTCTCTTTTTATTCGACAAGCATATTCATGAGCCATGTATAGAGCAGACCTTTTAACAGTAAATATCGCTAAGCGATTCTGACCTTATAAACTGCCTGATTGACTGATTTTCTGTTTCGTATATCATACAAGAAAGCTCTAGTTTAAAAACTTTCTCAACGATAGCAGTAGGAAATACAAAATTCCAAAAAGAAAATTAGCATCACAAAAAACGCAATACATATTTAAAAAATCACGGAAATCTCATTTAAAATTTTCACCCATCACCAGTCAATAATGGCCATCGCACACGATCAAATTCAGTCTCATTTACATCAAACGGATTGAACAAAAAAACAAAGTCACAAGGTATATTTCGCGGTTAGGAAAATTTCAAACGTTCAACTTCATGCCTCGTCGAAAAGCAAAGGAAAGCTCACAAAGGGCGTCGCTGATTTTTTTTTTGTTTCCAAAGGTAGGAAAAAATTTGAATCGAGCGAATTACAAAACCGACGCGCGGGTGATTTAGGGTTGTGCTAAATCTGGTGAGATAATAATTCTTATTGAACTATATAGGATGCCAAGCAACGTGAACTACATCTATATGTTTCTTCATTATGAAAAAATAAACTGCTGATGTCAACGAGCTATTCCGTACACTTTATTTGAAATTCATAGACATTTAGACATATTTGATTGTGGAAATTTGATTTTTATTTTTTGTGATATCATTAAATTAAATTAAATAATAGTCGCTGCCATAGTAAAAGCAGTTCAATTGATGGGTAGATTAGCACCCTTAAATATTACTCCACTTCTCTGAAATACCCTGTATTCTAATAATTAGCCTAAAAAACATAAAAGTTAGCACAATGCACGAAAGTGTCATGGCCGAAAAAAAAGAAAAAAATATTAGCCTATATAACTATATACCTACTTTAAATTAATGTAGTACATACAACGTAATGTAAATGTAATCCATTTAACCGTTTTTCACTTCTTTGTTTAGTAATTAAATACTTACATTGCAACTTTACATCACAATAAATGTTTTTTTTTTGTTTTACTAGAATCTTAAAGTCAAAGTTCTTAATAACAATATTTAGGATAAAATATTATATTTTCACAGTATCAGCCCTATACTTCAAATATCGAACGACGACGCACCAAACGGGAGACGCCTATCTCTATTGAATTCCCGAAAAAGGACGAAAAATAAAAAGCAATAGGTAGGTACCATTGCCCGATCTCCCCCTATCAATAGATTGAATAGTGTTCTCTATTCAAACTTCGATATTTGTCAGCCTGATTAGCTGACTTTCCCGCTTAAATTGTTTTAAAATAGAATCTGACTGAATGACGCAGCGTGACGCCAATATTCGGCCAGTATTTGATGAACTACACGGAGTTGAGTGGGGGAGCCACAATTCTATTATTTAAACAAAAATTGATAGAATCTTTCAGTTTTTGCAATTGGCCACTACCAATGTAAGTTTGTATTACTGCTTGTGATTTGCTTTTGTTTTATTTTTTCGGTAAAATTAAATGTTAATTTGATGCTTCCGACATACGAATAATGCTATATACTAGTATTGAATACAAAAAACAAAGTTCAGTAAATTAAAATTGAATTATTGTTCTATTTTTGTCTGGGAATACAGAAATATCAACGTCTGGGATCGCAATAAAAACGCAGTTGGTGAGAAGTTTCACGAAAATGTGGAAATGCATTTGGAAAGTTCTCAGATTGCCGTCATTGCGGGCTGATGAATCGCCGGGAATTCGAAACAAACACTGTTGCCGCCTCCATTGTTTTACAACTCTGTGTTCGATGAACTTTTCACTTTGTTGATTTGTTTTAGAATGTTGTTTGTGAAAAGGAATGCAAATAAAGGTATTTTTAGTCGACAAATTTGTGGTAAATGCTCTTGATTCTTTGTATTTATTTCTATGTTCAGTGTATATACCCCGTATTAAGTAAATATTGAACTAAATTTAAGTTAAATTAAAACAATCAAAATCAAGACCTATGTATATAGTTTTTTATAGTTTTTTTTTTTTTAATGTACGGTAAAATATAAGTTAAATTTTTTATGTCCGCGTTTAGCCACCAACTTGCCTGTTAGCTCACTATCAACGATCTGGTAAGCCGAATCATCCTGACTTGTGAGATCTGATCTGTGTGTTAGGTAACAACAATGACACTTATATACTGGTTGGGAGACTGGCTTTCAATCTGGAGGTCCAGGGTTCGAATCCTTTGGCACGCGCATCTGTCTTTTCAAAGTTATGTGCGTATTGGCACTGACTTCAAACGGTGAAGAAAATCATCGTGAGGAAACCTGCATCTCCAAAAAAAAGTTCTATAATATTTGAAGTTTGACCTGCACTTGGCCAGTCTGGTAGACTACGACTTTATCCTTCTCATAATGAAAAAAGTCCACGCCCAACAGTGGGACAGTGTATACAAAAACAGTGCTGATTCTGATCAAGGAAGCCGAAGAAAAGAAAATAGTTTGTTTTATTCTACAGCTGTACACATTAGAAACGATAAATCATTAAAATATATAAACACTAAACTTACCGATCGATGATAACAGGATCTGAAGGGGTTTCGTTTCTGTTCCCACAACTCTTCTTGTCACAACACCGACTGTAAACAAAATTGTCATATTAATAAAAATAGCAACAATATTCTAATTCACGTCTAGGTGTTGCAAGTAAAGCTAATATTACTCAAATACCGAAGTATTCTAGAATCTTGTTTATTCTACAATTCGCCTTCCATGGATCCCCAACAGATAAACTACTTAAAGGGCTACCTATCACAGGGGAAAATCAATATATTGCCAGTAGATATACAGTCGGGTCCGCGTGTCTATCATAGAACGGGCGATTTATAGCGATTTCGTAGGGTATATCATAGGGAGTTTTGCACGTGATGGTAAGTTTTTCCTGCTAAAAGAACATAGAAACGTGGATTCACAAGAACTAGATATTTTTTAAATTTTCGATGTAAATAGAGGATGTTATAAATGTAATGTTTGTATTTCGGTGTCTGTGGTATCGTACCTCCGAAACAGTTGGATAATTTAATTTAGTTTTTTTTAAAAGCGTTCTTAGCTATAATTTCTAAAAAATCGGTTAGCGCAGTGGTTTGGAGATTATCGATTCTTTTCTAGTTGATAAATGGACCTGAGCATCTGTTACACGTTTGGACGAGTCGGAATAGGATAATGATAAAAAGTTTAGTTAAAAAAGCACAAATATAGCTAATATCGCTCAGGATAATGTAAGGATTTTAACAATCTGTAATTCACACAAAGTTAAGGCATTTAAAAGTTATGTTAGAATAAGGAAACTCACATACATTCATATAATGCATTGTATTGTAATTCTTAATTCGATACAGAAGAATCAGCATGACTAAAATACATAATGTATCGAAAACTGATAAAATACAAAGCCATATCCATACAAGTCAAACGCCAACATTGCATGCGCCCTACCGCGGCTCTTCGACGCAAAGGGCAAAGACATCGCAAGGAGAGACTCCCTAGAGACTCCTCCCCAGAAGACGCAAGAGCGAGACACACATACACCCCGGAAAGGGACGAAGACGTCGACAAAGGTGGGATAAAATTTTAATTGCTCACACAGACGTGGTCGCGTGTTGTCAAACACAAACACATAGATGGGACGACGAGACGATTGTGCGAGTTTACGAGCGGAAAAACCACCCCAAACAAATGGTTAAATTAATAAGGACATTCACTCTATATTGGTGCATTTGTAAGAAATTAGGAACGTGTTGCACATCAACGAACTTTATGTGCCTATACAATATCTTCAATACAAATTAGTGTGCGCAAAAAGACCAACCAGTTTTAGGTTATTGTTCTGTAGATTACTTTTTTATTCGTTACGTTTTTATAACCGAATTTTTTTTTTTGAAACTTTCGTTTTGTGTTAGTAGCGATGACAGTGTCAATGTCAATCAAACTACACATTAGTAATATTTTTTTAGAAATAAAATTATCAGAAAAACTACATTATATGGATGTCTTCAAATCTAGGTTTCTAAATAGGTTTTTTCTAGGTAAGCGTCCTCCATCTTAGACCCGCAATACTGCTTAACATCAGGCAGAGTGTGTAAGGTATACAAATTTTACACGAGCTCATGGAACATACTGATATAACAGAATATTACTGGAATAATGATGACTGGCAAATACTGGCTATAATTTTGTAAAGGCATTTATGACAAACGACTTGTGACACTTCCACGAAACACTGACCGGCGATAATCTATTGAAATGTTTTGACATAAGGATGACTTTGAAAATGCAATTCTACATATTTGAATTTGTACGTCTGCGTTTCGTTTCTTCGAATATTAAAAGAGTATCTGTTTAAAAATTCTTAACTTCATTGCACTTAAAAATATATGAAAATAAAATTATTTTAATAGACTTGCCTCGAAAAAATCTAAGTTAAACTTAGGTTTCTTAGGTTTTTTGAGGGAAATTCTATTGAAATATAAGAAAATAAAATTACAAATAGTCTCCTTCGAAGACAGTAGAAATTGATTACATTTGATTAAGAATGACTAAACTTAAATAAAAGTTTTTTTTTTTCAAATAGGTATGTATATTTCACTTACCTGCACATTACTTCGTGAGTTAGTAGAACTCTGCACATTTCTGGGTTCTTGTCTTGACCTTCATAAACGATGGGCTAAAACAAAAACGAACAGATCAGTGTGCTAAATCAAAATTCGTTTCTAAAAAAGAAAAGATAACTATAATTCTTTGCCCTTTACATTCCATTGTGATATTAATTTATGCACCCCTATTTATGCATAACGTCATTTTATTATTTCATCCAAACCTAATCAACGTAATATTTTATGCACTGGGCAATTATAAAATTGAGAGATAACGTTTTAAATTTTTATAGAATAAATTAATGGTTTTGCGGCCCGCAGTGCAAAGCAAGACGAGGCCGCGCGCGCGTTGTACTCAGCTTTGTCTCCATGATGAAAGCCACCGGATTTGACCAAAACTATAGTCAGAGTTCCCAATAAAATTAAACGTGAGTAATCTCGCATAAGTAAAACAAAAATGTGTCGAAACCATGTCTGTTTCCATAGTAAAATTAATGGTTTTTGTATAACTAAACTCGTTTTATCCTAAAGTTCTTAAAGTACAAATAAGTTTGTAAGAAATGTATACCATGGTATGCATGTATGGTGGTGGTGTATGTGTACTATGGTAGCGTATTGAAGTTTCGGCAGCCTATTGAAGTATCAAAAGCCTTGTTGCGAGACAGTCTCGCGTTCAATATAGAGGTCCTGGGTTCGAATCTCACGGCACGTATTTTTGTGTGTTTTTACTTGGTGGTAGATTTCCTTAGCAGGAGATCGTCTAGGTAGGTACCACCGCAGTATCAGATATTCTGCCGCCAAGCAGTAGTGTATATACATTACTGTGATCCGGTTTGAAGGGTACTGCAGCTAGCGAAATTACAGGGCTATTGAGACAGGGCTAGGGCTATTACAGGGCCATCTAGTCTTAAAGTAATGAGCGCCAAGGCAGCGATGCCCTGGACTTTGTTATACTACTCAAAGTTCTGTGTATCGCTGCAATGGTCATGGACAGGCGTTATCTTTTAACATCAGGAGAGCGATTCGTTCGTACCATTACAATTAAAAAAAAAATTAAACTAGCTACGCCCCGCGGTATTACCCCTTACATTTTTTCGGGATAAAGTGCTAAACACTTAGAGGTATGAAATATACTTTACAATCTATTCTCATATCTACCCAATATACATAAAAAAAATCATAAAAAACATCGTGACACGAGATTTTTAAATATAATTCTTACGTAACAAGCCGCTTGTCTTCGCACACGTGCAATTTATTTTGGCGATATGACTAAAAAACCATTGAATTTCTCTACGATAGTTTAATTGGGATGTATTACATAAGCTAACATTAGGTAAAAAAAATGTTCTAAACAAAACGGTGTCGATATTCATAGCGCACCTAATTTAAAAAAATAAGCGGAGAAATAGACTCGGACAACAACTTTGTTTTATATTATATAGAGATAAGTAAGTTCTGATCAAAAAACACATTAAATAAATATTACTTGCACAAACCACCTGCATAAGCTAACTACAAGTAAATCTCTAAATCCGAAATAGATTTTTTCATCCCTAACAAAATATTTAATTGAATATGAAATAGCTAGTATTATCGTTCTTTGTTTGCAGGATTTGTGAGGATTTCTCCATATTAGGGTGTTTGCAATAAGCGTCTAAATGGTACATCCCCTAAACTGAAACTACTATTCAGTAGACGTGCAAGATTTACGCTTACTGTGATGGTGATTACATGACGTCATCGTAGACGGTTTCGGCCACAGTATTTTTTATGTTAAGTTCCTACATTCTATTTCGAATACGTCTATTATCGCAGTCAATCATAAGTCGAATTTTTTTGTTATATAGGGTCTTATTTAGTATAGCAATAAATTGACTATGGCGCAATTTCGTGTATGTCAAATTGTGTTTTTAGGGTTCCGTACTGTTATAATACCTAACCTTTACACGTGCCGCACTGTAAAGTGCTTAGATAGCGAGACGCATCTAGGACATTACGTAGCGATTTGCGTCATTCGAACATTTCTTTATAGTTGATAATTCTCATTAGAACAGATTACAATCAGACTTCCTTGTGGGCACTAGGCTTTTGTATCTTCTATTTCAATAAAAGGGTTTACATATATCTACAAAATCGTTTTAAAAAACCCTTCTGAACCTACCTCGTAACAGTGGTGTCAGAAGTGGGATCTCAGTTGCGTTATTTTTTGCCTGAGATCTGCCTGTTTGCCAGTGCCCACCAACTTATTCTCCGTCAATTACATACAAAATCCATCTCGCCCATCTCGTCCTTCTGCTACATCTACTAACTCCGTCTCGTCGAGCCACGTCGTCGAAGCCGTAAAACATCATTTCGTCGTGTCCTACATTCGCCGTGTCTCACCGTATCCCGCCGTATCCCACTGTATCCCGAGCTAAGCTGTTGTCTGCGAGAAGAGACGTCCGTCGCCAAACCATCGTTACAAAACCGTCGACGCCGCCTTGAAGTCCCGCAAGAAGTTACCTGACGCTGCCCGCTGCTATTTGCCACAATCTGACGCTGCCTTTCCAGTAGGCTACGTAGCAGCCAACCAAAGCCTCAAGCCAGTCTATCCGAGAACCTGCCGTCTAGACCAAGAACGTCCGTTCCGTGCGTGCTAATTCTGTGAGTACAAATATTCTATTCTTTGTTATTGCCAACGCGTCAATAGGTATCTATTTTTCTACTCCTCTCTTCCAAATCTCAGACCAGTAAAAATGTCGCTAGGAGATAAATCCGAACACAGACAGTCCGTGCTATCCGAACAGTTTCCAATACAAGTACTTTGTAATTTTATAAATGAATATAAGGGAGAAAGGGAAACTTTGCCGGGGTTTCTCACAAATTGTAAAAACGCTTTAGATCTTGCGTCGCACTCCCAAAAGGATCTTTTACTTAAATTTATAGTGTCAAAATTAGGAGGAAAAGCCCAGATTGCCTGTTCTAATAAAATATTTACAACGTTTGATGATATCAAAGACTTCCTTAGACAAAATTTTGGGGAAAGAAAACACTATAACCATTTGCTAATAGACCTTCAAGCGTGTCAACAACAAGTCGGTGAAACTGTCGTCCAATTTGCTCTAAGGGTAGAAACGTGCTTAACAAGTTTACAATCCGAGATCCACAACTCTGACTCTCTTAAAAAGGAACTTGCAGGTCGCATTGCCATGACTGAAGATCTTGCTCTTCACACATTTACGCTAGGATTACACTCCAACCTTGGTAACATAGTACGATGTCGTGATCCTCGAAATTTAAATGCCGCTATTAATATCGCTATAGAGGAAGAAAAAATTTTGAATTTAAATAAAAATACGTCTTTCAAATCAAAGTCTTGTACAGCTTGCAAAAAACCTGGGCATTTAGAGTTCGAGTGCTATGATAAACAAAAAAGTAATACGCAATACTTCCAAGTCCGTCCGCACGTGCCGAGCAACACAGCTGATTTCAACAATTCTAAAGGCAATACGACACCGGTCATATGTCGCTATTGCAAACATGTGGGTCATGATATTTCGCAATGTCGTAAACGACAGTTCAATAACTCGAAGCTGATTAATAAAAATGCCAACACTAATGGTTTTAAGGGTTATCGACAACATTTTATTGATACGGGCCCCGAATTATCATCTTTTCCACAAATACTTGAACAAGAAAACGGACATTGTTTAAACTCAATGTAGAGCCTGCGATCAGGTGCCGTCGCAAGTCTCTATCCTTAGGTACCAAAAATACTATGTCCACTGTTTCTCAAGCTACTATGTCCACTGTTTCTCAACCTAGTAGGTCCACTGTTTCTCAACCTAGTAGGTCCACTGTTTCTCAACCTAGTAGGTCCACTGTTTCTCAAATTACTAAATCCACTGTTTCTCCACTTGCTAAGTCCGCTGTTTCTCAAACTGCTAAATCCACTGTTTCTCAACCTAGTAGGTCCACTGTTTCTCAAATTACTAAATCCACTGTTTCTCCACCCGCTAGGTCCGCTGTTTTTCAAACCAGTAAGTCCACTGTTTCTCAAGTTGCTAGGTCTACTGCCCTTCATACTGTCAAACCTACATTTGCTGAAGTTGCTAAGTCCACAGTTCCTCAAGTTGCCATATCCACGATTTTTCCATCTACTAAGCCCACTGAATCTCAACCTACAATAATCACTGTTTCTGAATCTAAAAAGTCCACCGTTTCCCAGCTTACCAAGCCTACTACTTCTCAATCTACCAAATCCACTGTTTCTGAACTTACTAGATCCACTGTTTCTAAAATCTTAAATCCGACAAAGTCGATTATCGCTACCCCTGAGTCAACGACATGTTCCAGAAATGACAATGTCGATACTGTTTCTTACAAGTCTCAGTCCCAAATGTGCCACCCTACCAGTTCTGATTCACTTCGGGAATCTATCGATCAGTATTTCAATGAACCCGAAGAGTGTCCAATGATATATGATATATCACAACATAAGAAAACGTCGTTGCCATACATTGAAGTGTATACGTCACATTCCGATAGGTCCTTAAAACTTCTAGTGGACACCGGTAGTTCCATTTGCCTAGTCAAAGATACAAGTTTGTCAAAAGTGCCAACCCTAGACTCGAGTGTTGTTAAGTTCAAGGGTATTAACGATATAAATTCATACGCAGAGACTAAAGGCAAATTCTTACTAACGATCAAGCCTTGTCAATCAAGTGATACCCTATTGTCATTCCATTTCCATGTCGTATGCGGTGTTAACCTGGACTATGATGGTATCATTGGTTCAAATTTCCTTTCTACTCATAACGCCTCAGTCTCATATTCAGAAGGAAAGCTGAATATGTCCGATGAATCTCCTTTGTTTTTCAATTTAAAGTTTCAAGATGTTACCTACTCTATACCCGCTCGTAGCGAAATGCTAGTCGAATGCTCAGTCACAAATCCTGAGGTGAAAGAAGGGTTAGTTTTGATAACTAAATTAGAAGACTACCCAAAACTTGTGTTTTCTAAGTGTTTGACCAAAGTAAGATCAAATAAAAAAGTTACTATTTCGGTGTTGAACATTTCTGAAAAAGACGTCATTCTCAAACCGTTGAAGCTGACCCTAGAAGCAGTTTCTTACGTCCTTGAGCCGAATTCGTCTGAACATTCATCTTCTCCAGACCTACCCTCAGATTCAGAACCTTGTTTCTCTACTACCTTCGCTGACCTAGAACGTGAAAGGCGTGTTCAAAGCGCGTTAAGGTGTGATCATTTGGTTCAAGAAGAAGAATATTCATTACGAAAGCTATGTTCTGAGTTTCATGATATATTCTACCTCGAAGGTGATACTCTCACCGCAACCAAGACCGTTCAACATGAAATCCGCACAACTTCTCAAGTTCCAATCCATGCTAAAAGCTACCGTTTCCCTGAATGTCACAAAGACGAAGTTAACAAGCAGATTAAAAGTATGCTAGATCAAGGTATTATAAGTCCCTCTGTATCTCCATGGTCTGCGCCTATATGGGTGGTGCCAAAAAAACAAGATGCGTCCGGGAAACCAAAGTGGCGTATCGTTATT
Source organism: Biston stratarius (assembly GCA_950106695.1). NCBI lineage: Eukaryota > Metazoa > Arthropoda > Insecta > Lepidoptera > Geometridae > Biston > Biston stratarius. Next base: position 38,120,863 of record OX467106.1, on the reverse strand, counting down.
GACTACAGGAAGCTCAATGAAGTGACGATTGGAGATGCCTATCCTATTCCCAACATAACCGATATTCTAGATCAGCTTGGCCATAGCGTATTCTTCTCTACTCTAGATTTAGCATCATCATTTCATCAGGTAATAACGAAGGAATCTGACGCTGAAAAGACAGCATTCAATGTTCCGGGTGTTTCTGGTCAGCCCGGGCATTATCAATTCAATCGCATGCCTTTCGGGCTTAAAAATTCCCCTTCTACTTTTCAAAGACTTATGAATGTAGTACTTTCAGGCCTACAAGGCCTCCACTGCTTCACGTACATGGATGACATAGTCGTACTAGGGTCCAGTCTCAAAAATGCTACAGATAATCTCAGATTAGTCTTTGAAAAACTCAGAGAACACAATTTAAAGCTGCAACCAGACAAAAGTGAGTTTCTACGCAAAGAGGTTCAGTACTTAGGTCATATAATAACAAACAAAGGTGTGAAACCTGATCCTAAAAAGATAGAATGTGTTCAGAAATTTCCAGTTCCTAATAACCCTCGAGACATCAAGTCTTTCCTTGGTTTAGTTGGCTATTACCGGCGATTCATAGACAACTTTTCTCATATTACAAAGCCACTAACCAGTCTCCTGAAAAAAGATGTTAAATTTAGTTGGCTCTCTGAACAACAAACCGCATTTGATACACTCAAAAATAAGATAACCACAGCACCTATTCTACAATATCCCGATTTTTCTAAACCTTTTCTACTAACAACCGATGCAAGTAACTATGCAATATCAGCAATTCTTTCCCAAGGCGAAATCAATAGCGACCTACCAATCGCATACGCATCACGCACACTAAATAAAGCTGAAGGAAATTACTCCACTACCGAAAAAGAGTGCCTTGCAATTATTTTTGGCACTAAGGTATTTCGACCATATTTATTCGGTCGACGTTTCAAGATAGTCACAGATCACAAGCCGTTAGAATGGCTTTTCAATATCAATGATCCTAGTTCGAAGCTTGTACGCTGGCGCCTTAAACTCGAAGAGTTTGATTACGAAATAGTTCACAAAAAGGGCAAAATAAACTGCAATGCTGACGCCCTTTCTCGAAATCCTGTTCTCGCCGTCGACTCAGACACTCCTTCCACGTCAGAAACTTACGAAAAATATTTAAAAATCTGTCAGCAACAGAATACATCTTATAATACTATAATAGAAGAACATAATGACTCATTACTTAAATCCAAATGTAAAATGATAGTCTACCCATCTTCAATCGACCTTGACGAGTCAATTCCTTATTGTTCCGACATTCTTGAATCATCAGTATTCAGTGAAACCTTACCCGATATACGTTTATCAGAACGCGAACTCTACACCTATCAAAGTACGTCTAATGCTAAACATGTTTTTACACATCTCTATTTACGCGTTCATCATTACGATGAAATGTCATACAAGGATATATTTAAAATGATGAGAGACTATCGTGACATGATCTTAACCTGGTACATGGAAGAAAAAGAGTTCGCCATTTCAGATTTTAGAGATCCATTCAACAAATTGTCATTTACCAAAATCTATAATATCTTGGCTTTCTTATTCCATGATACGGGCATTAAAATACACATCTACCACAACAACATCTTGTTTCCAACGCCCTCCGAGGTTCCTCGTATTCTAAGAGATAACCATGACTCACCCGCTGCTGGTCACCCCGGCATATCCCGTATGTATGATAGACTCAAGACCTTATATTGGTGGAAGAACATGCACCAGGACGTAGAAAATTATGTCAAGAATTGCAAATCATGTCAGGTCAATAAGCCATTACGTTGCACTAACAGAGCTCCTATGATCATCTCCTCAACCGCTACTCGCCCGAATGAAAAGTTGTTCTTAGATCTCGTTGGACCTCTTCCCGAAACGAGAATTAATAAATACAAATTTATTTTGACTCTTCAGGACGATTTAACCAAGTATTCACAAGCGTATCCCATGCAATCATGTTCAGCCCAGGAAACTGCACAACGCTTTGTCCATTTTATCTCGCATATAGGAATTCCTAGAACCATCGTAACAGACCAAGGTACAAACTTCTGCTCAGATGTATTCAAACAACTAGAAAAGTTGTTTGGTATAAAGCATATCTATGCGGCGCCGTACCACCCTCAAACATGCGGTGCTTTAGAGCGCAGTCATTCCACATTAAAAGAATATTTACGATCCTATATCGAAGAAAATAATCACACCTGGGACTTGTATTTGAACACTGCAATGCTAGCATACAATTCAAACATTCACTCTACAACAGGTTTCGCTCCTTTCGAACTTCTGCTAGGACATAAACCATATATCCCTAAATCCATGGATACTCTCGAAAATAATACCTATACTGACTACATTCGAGCTCTCAACCACAGGCTTTACTATAGTAGACAGAAAGCTATGGAAAATATCCAATCCTCAAAAGAACGTTCCAAACGATACTATGACTCACACGCTCGACCTGTTACCTATAATGCAGATGATATGGTATACATAAGATGCCATCATAAACAGAATAAAGCATTACAACCAGTGTGGAAAGGCCCGTATAAAATAATAAAAGTCAACGGCAACCACACAGTCACAATTCAAGTAGGTAGAAAACATATACGTCATCACTATGATGAGATCAAGCCCGCCTTCTAGTTCCTAAATCAGAATCTAGCTTATAAAAAAAAAAGTGTTTTCGAAAAGTTATCTCTGACTACTGATAAGTTACCAGGTAGATATTAGGTCACAATTGCCCCTTTATTCAATTCTCTATAAAGTATTATAATGTCACTATCCTTCGATATTAACGACATCAATGACGCAATATTGTTTAGAAAAATGAATGTTTTGCACCCGACAATACTCAGTCTCATTCAACTATACAAACAGCTCGAGTTACACATGAATCGAGTACCTAAACATTCTAAATTACCTATTTGCTTATCTTTACGTAATATCAATCAACTTATTACGCAATGCGACATCGTATGTTATTACCAAGAAAATAAGCATGTTATAGTACTTAAAATACCGCTTGTTCTTTCTCAAATTTACAATTTGTATCGCAGTATCCCATTTCCTGTACCCCTTAATATTAACACACCAGATACGTATATTCTTATTGCACCGAACAAACCATACATGGCAATAACACGGGATCGATTATTTTATTCACAGCTCGCGTGTGTCAGTGAGTGTAAAAAGGTCAAAGACGAGTGTTATGTGTGTCCTTTAGATAACGTATAATCCGTCCTCGTGAATCCAACGTGTGAAACAACCTTACTCACCGAGGTAGTTGATAAGTTAACTAAGTCCTGCCAAACAAGAGTTCTCAAAGGCTCCGTTGATGTATTCTAGAAAATAACTAACAATATATGAATTTTTGTTCAGTCTGACTCAGGTAAATGTCATTTAGTCTGTAATGAAGCATCGGATAACACCGACGAAGTCTTGTTTGGTACAGGCATTCTGCATATTCCTAAATCTTGTAAAGCGTATTATAAAACATTAAACCTTTCTCCTACAGATACGTATTCTTCGAATACCACTAATTCCATTTCTAACTTCCATATAATTGATGATTGTTGTGACATTTCTCACGATCTTAACAGCACAGTAAATAAAGTGCCCTCAATAAAACTGACTGAATTTAATAACATAGAATCACTAGTAATAGCAAGTACTCATTTGAACAGTTTTGAACAACAGTTAAGTCTTATCGCTCAGCCCTCGCATTTCGAAAACTACTCTACTCATTATCTGTCCTTGACTTATACCATTTCATTCTTGTTTGGCCTATATATGTTAAACAAGTTGAGAAAGTTAATAGGCCACCGAGAGTCAGGCTGTTGTGTCAAGGTATATAACAAAACCTATGCCAGCCACAAGACCATTAGGAAGATTACAGCTCAGTCAGTCAAGTAGACTAGTGATCGCCAGTCCTCTTCATCAGAAGAGTTAGAAGACGAAAATATATCCGTCAAGTCGTTGCCAGCGCCAGCGCTGAGACGTAATATAATTGTTTAAATTTAAAGTAGTCTATTATCACTCTATTAGTATAACATTGCATTATTTTAATGGTTCATGTCTCTTTCCTTTTAATTTAGATAATTAAGTAATATATGCTAATCCATTTTGTATGTTTGTAACACAAGGACATCTGATCTTTCTTATACATTGATCATCTCCCTAAACCGAGATGATCAATCTTAACGGGGGGGTTGTTATAATACCTAACCTTTACACGTGCCGCACTGTAAAGTGCTTAGATAGCGAGACGCATCTAGGACATTACGTAGCGATTTGCGTCATTCGAACATTTCTTTATAGTTGATAATTCTCATTAGAACAGATTACAATCAGACTTCCTTGTGGGCACTAGGCTTTTGTATCTTCTATTTCAATAAAAGGGTTTACATATATCTACAAAATCGTTTTAAAAAACCCTTCTGAACCTACCTCGTAACAGTACCCAAAGGGTAAAAACGGGACCCTATTACTAAGACTTCGCTGTCTGTCTGTAACCAGGCTTTATCTCAAGAACCGCGATAGCTAGACAGCTGAAATTTTCACAAATTATTATGTATTTCTGTTGCCGCTATAACGACAAATACTAAAAACAAAATAAAATAAATATTTAAACAACAAAGTCATAGCTGTACCATCTTCGACCATACCGTCACTTAACACCAGGTAAGCTGTGGTCAAACACCTACCTTGTCGACCATAAAAAATATTATTGTGACCTCTACTACGTTATGTGATCTATGGCTAAATGCATCAGACGGGTATAGAGAAGTATTTAAGTATAGCTTAAGGGTCGAAATATTTTGTCGAGGGTCATGTGGGGATCAGGTGTAAGACTGATTATTAAACACAGATATTTTGCCCTTTAGAACGTAATGGTGGTCGCGTTATCGACTGAAATTCGTTTCGAGTTATAATATATATCTATCTAATATCTTTAAACGAGCAATTCTTGTATATATGTATATATACATATAATCTGAATCTCGGAAACGGCTCCAACGATTTTCGTGAAATTTAATATGCAGGGGGTTTCGGGGGCGATAAATCGATCTAGCTTAAGTTATAGAAAAAGTTGTTTTATCCATGTTTTCAGCCGAGCAAAGCTCGGTCATCCAAGTATTTATTTTTACATGTGTAACGAATGATGTCATTTTAATTTTTATCGTTTGCACATTCACAATTGAGTAAGAGTTTGATCGTAAATGGTTTAGGTCTTTAAATCTCTAGTAAAATCTTTATCATTCACAACTGAGTATAGATGCCAATATCATGCCAATATTTTAAAATTAACTTGACATTTATGTATAATATTGGCATTTCGAATATTTTTTTTTTAAATATAATTTTATTTGTTAACATAATTTTATGCATGTTGTCGTCACCTGTAATTGCTATAACATCTAGTTTTCTTTTTTTTATGTTGTTGATCTTTTTAAATGTTGTGATGTGTATAGTGTTGGTGATCTAAATAAATAAATAAATCATTATTTATACTTGTATATGTGTATCTTTGTGACGTTGTATTTTGACAACTGGAGGTCTATTGTTTCATTTTTCCTCAAATATTGTGTAAACTTTAATAAACATTGTAGTGTGAAAATTTGACCTCTGATTACAATTTGGACATTTTTGTCTTTTTATTTTCTGACATATATAATTATTTTTGTATTATTATTTAATTTGTCATCTTGATTTATATATTTTTTAATATTGTATTTTATTTCAATTGGTGGTAGATTTCCTTAGCAGGAAGTCATCTAGGTATGTACCACCACAGTACCTGATATTCTGCTGCTAAGCAGTAGTGTGTAAACATTACTGTGTTCCGGTTTGAATGGTACTGCAGCTAGCGAAATTACAGGGCTATTGAGACTAACCATCTAGTCTCAAAGTAATGAGCGCCAAGGCAGCGATGCCCTGGACTGTGTTTTTCTACTCAACTCAAAGTTCTATGTATCGCTGCAAGGTCATGGACAGGCGTTATCTCTTAACATCAGGAGTGCGTCCCGTTCGTCTCATTATTGTTACATTTAAATAAAAATGCGTCCTTTTTAAATTTTTATTTAATTTCAATGTGTGAGATTCTAATGTAATTGGCTCGACCATTTTTTAATCTCAATAAATACATTTTAATTTAATAATTGCGATTAAGTTAATAATTGACAAAACATTTACTTATTCTCAATGCATAGGATGCCAAGACAAGTTTAAACGAAAGTACCTACATACAAAGAAAGACGACAATCGACCTATTACATGCCTTTAGCTAGAAAGACACAATACCCTACGGGGCAGTTAAGTAGTTGCGACTACTATTGCGCTACCAGCGACTTTACCCACTGATAGTGGCCAACATTTTTCAAGTTCATCCAGGCTGGTCCCACCGGAGGGCCGGGAGCGAGCGCCTGCCTTGGGTATTGCCGTCACCTGGGATTCAATCTCATGGGAATTTGGGGGGGATTAAAAAAAGGGGGCCATCGTACCTACTAATGTTATAGTGGCTTTGCTAAAATACGAAAACACATTAAATAGTCATAATTTTTTAATAAGATATTAAAAATGCTAAGGCGACTGAAGTATGTTAACTTTCCATTTTCTTTTGACTAAGCTTTTAAATCGATATTCGTAATAGTAAGAGACAGAAACTTTTTATTGTGCACACCAGAAATACATAGAAGAAGTACAAGTCGGACTCGTGCACGAAGGGTTCCGTACCGTTATCTATGAAAAAGGCAAAAAAATCGCGTTTGTTGTATGAGAGCCCCCCTTAAATATTTATTTTATTTTGTTTTTAGTACTTGTCGTTACAGCGGCAACAGAAATACATAATTTGTGAAAATTTCAACTGTCTAGCTATCGCGGTTCTTGAGATACAGCCTGGTGTGGTGACAGATAGACCGATGGACAAACAGACAGCGAAGTCTTAGTAATAGGGTCCCGTTTTAAAAATGGACAAAAATGAGTTTTATGACTGAGTGCCACAGCCTTATCACTATAAGCTATCTCTTTCATCAACCAGGAATAATGTATATCTATATATACTATTATTGAAATGTATGTCTTGCTATATACATACCTACATATGTTTTAACTATTCTCCTTTTATTTCTTCGTTATACACACATCGTAAGTTTGCCTGGACGAGATAACTTTTAGCGGTAAGGTCATCAGCCGTTACACTTATTAGTTTATTTCTCTACTATATGTAATCGTTGGTGTGGACAATGAAGGGTTAATCAATCACTAACTAAAGAGTCTGTTGTAATATATATGAGTCGAATTAATAACCTCCTGTTTTGAAGTCGTTCAAAAATACTTAGATAAATATCCCGTCAAATATAACATTGTAAGTTAAGCCGTGTTTCGGTGTTGGGAAACCTGTGCAAAAAAAAAACTAATTTTAAGTGAATTTTTAGTAAATTCCTACGCTCTTCAATTTTTATCTTATACATTGCGTCATATATTCTATAACAGTGGCCTTAGAACAAATATTAGACCACGAACACGAAATTTCGTTCGAAATTTAAGTACAAACATTAAATATACCGTACCCCGAGAGTGCGGAAGAACAAACAACGTCCGCGCGCGATTTACGTCGGCGACAATGCAGAAAGACTATTTACGACAGTTTCTATACTTTATAACACACTAATTTTCTGCTATGAGACAAAAATTATAAACTTTTTTTTTTATGACTTACAGGCTAGTTGTTTGACCACAACTCACCTAATGTTAAGTGACGGTGTGGTCGAAGATGGTAAAGCACACCTAGCCTGGAATGGAACTGGCTCTCAAGTGTGGCTGCCGGAACACACCGTTAGATGCTTGGCGGCAGATTTTCAACTTGAGGGTGGTAGCTAGCCAGCCGAGTACTAGAAAGTACCCTACCACCACGCTATGGTTTCCTCACGATAATATTCCGATTTCGACATACTTACATAAATAGAATATTCAATCCCATTGTCATACCTAAAGTATTGGTTGATTTTACCGTATAAGTTTTAGCTACCTTACTGTTACTGACCTACTTTATACCCTCAAATTCAATACCAACCTAAATAAATTTCGACTATAAAAGGGAGAAACAACAAAGACTTTAGACAAGACAAGAATTCAGTGATTTACGAGCACGTTCCAGCATTCACAGCGAACGCTGCCAACAACTTGCTTAGTTATTTTTATTGTTACGGTCATGTACTATATTTCCGTTAAAGAAAAATGTGGAGAAAATTTTAAAATTTGAAAGTGATTATAGTATATAGTACATGGTAGAAGACTTGGATATACTTAACAGTTTCCAACAATCTCAATAACAAAAAATATAAAAATATCTCTCGTCACAAAGCCTTAAGAGTAGGTTCCTTAAAAAAAAATATGTTCGCTCCCCCCATATGCCTTTTCTTATCATAAGAGAATAAGGATGAAAATGGAATCTACCGCATGACCATATTGTTGCTAGGAAGACCGCAAACGTAATTCGCAAATCGTATTAAATTTATTATGATTAAAGTAATTGGTGTCCGAGTGGGTGTTCTCTCATGATTACAATCGGGGTGCCTTCAAGTCGCGAGTGAATTATTTTTTTCTAGGTGAGCGTGCTCCATCGTAGACTGCATCTTCGCTTAACATCAGGCGAGTTGGCGGTCAAACGCAAGCCTAAGTGATTTAAAAAAAATGGTTTTATTAAAACGTTTTTTTTTATATTATATTTTATATTTTAATGGTTATTTCATGTTGAAATATAACAAGTTTCAATTTTACATCGTTGTAATTGTGGTTTATAAAATCATGGGAAAAATCATTTATAATCGTGTGGAGACTGCGCGAAGTAACATGATTTTTGTCTAAAATTTGTCTAGAATCAAAATAGTATACCTACCAAAATAGGTACCTTTCATTTGATAGCGTTAATATTTCACGCATCTTTTTTTCTTTTCAATTCATAATTATTCCTTTTTTTAAATATTTTTATACGTGAAATATTCAACTTTCTTGACTGATTGTATACTTTTATTTCAATAACTATATTTTTTTGAGATGCTCTCCTGAAGGTAAGAGATTACGTCTGTTCATGACTAATACAGCGGTAAACAGAACTTTGAATAGTAAAACAAAGTCCAAGAGACCTCGCTGCATTGGCGTACATTATTTTGAGACTTTCGATGGTTAGTCTCAACAGCCCAGTAATTTCACTAGCTGCAGTACAGAATATAAAAAATCGGCCATTCAAATTTTTGCGTAGCAATGCAATGCGCTACTCATGATACGATATCATTTTTGCCTAGTAATTAAAAATAAACTAAAAACCTAAACCAAAATAATATCATTAATTAACTACCGAAAGTCATTTTCCCAACAAAAAGGCACCAAATTAACATGTTGTTTGAACATTGTTAAGTAAACATAATCAGTACGGCACGCGTTCTGCACACGACCGTTCTATTCAACTTGTGACCATTCTATAGGATTTCGTTGAATCTCATTCCATGGACCGTGAGTCAGGATCTTAAGACTATACCCAAACAGAGGGAGCCAGATTGATGTTTTAGATATTGATATGATGGTGATTTAGTATGGGAACACAAATAATCCGGTGATTAATGCCAGTGGATACTTTAAAACGTTATCGGTGATCTGACCCTTATTTTAGGGGCGGCTTAAGTGCCACTTCTCTTTAGATACGTGTGAAGTTCAATCACGACCTTTATAGCAGAGCTAAAACTATAAAATAAGTACCTGCATAATATATGTCTAGTACTTATCTACATCAGAATATTTACCTACATAAACCAATCCTAGTAATATTATAAATGTGAAAGCGTGTATGTTTGGATGTTTGTTACTCAAGCAAGCAAAAACGGCTAAACGAATTTAAATGAAATTTGTCATAGATATAGTTTATTACCTAGATTAACATATAGGATACTTTTTATCTCAGGAAAATGTTAGGTTCCAATTGGATTATAAAAAGGACGTATTAACTTGAAATTTAGTATAGATGTGTCTCACGGCACATTATTCCAGACTCCTGACTTGAGAACCAGTTCCATTCCAAACTATGTGTGTTTACCATCTTCGATCACACAGTCACATAACATCAGATACGCTGAGGCAAACACCTAGCCTGACAACAATTAAAAAAAAAAACTACCTAAAACGAAAAAACCTAATCAAAACTATTAAAAGGTAATAAAGATAAGATATTGCTCGACCAAAAATCAGCCGCAAAATGTCAGAATACATATCACAACGTCAGATAGCGTAATTTTTTTAATCTTCCCAAAACAAGAGTTGCGTGTCGAGTTCGCATGCACTGTACAACATTAGCTGATTGCTATTGTGCCCCGATGTAAGTATAGCACAGCTATAAAGCTTTGTACACTTCAGGGCACGAAATTAGGGAAAAATACCCACAATATAAACCTCATACCTAAAAATAAAGAATTTAGGTACAAATAAATATGAAAGTAATTCTTTCTGCTGTAAAATTGGAACAAACACATACTGTTTGTCAAATTGATTTTTATGTCAGGAAAAATATAAAATACACTTGTGGAATGTAGCGATTTATGTTGTATATTTTAAGATCTTAAAAATTACTCAAAGCTGTAATAATAACGATTCTTTTTTTTTAAATTGTTTTAGTCCATATACTCCGAGGTCCGTGCCTTTCTTTAACACTTTGCCAACTATAGTTTTAATAATATCGAATTATAATAAGTACAGTCAATTGCTCAACGAGCTATGGAAATAGCTATGCTCGGTGTTTCCTAAAGGAATCGTATCCGGAACGAAGTAATTCGCCAGAGAACTAAAGTCACCGACATAACTCAGCGTATTAGCAAGTTGAAGTGGCAATGAGCCGGTCATATTTGCCGCAGAACCGACAACCGTTGGGGTAGACGTGTTCTAGAGTGGAGACTCGGCAAATGTAGTGTAGGACGCCCTGAGACTAGATGGAGTGACGATATACGTAAGACAGCATGGCAATGGCTGGAAGCGAAAAGCCGAAGATTGGGCTGAGTGGCGTGTCCTGGGATAGACCTATGTACAGCAGTGGACTATGAAAGGTTGTTGATGACATTTAACTCCAAAGCTTGTAGAATGGATACCAGATAACAAGAAGACTTACATACATATAATACATATAGCACACCCAGACACAGAACAAATATCTATGTTCGTCACACAAATGTTTACCGTGAGTGGGTATCAAACACATACAACTCAGAAAGAAACAGAAATCTACTACTAAATAAGCTAAAATATTAAACATTTTTTTTTGGCAATTTTTACAAAAAATTGGATTTTATCAATAAATTGGAAAGGGCTTTGCGGCTTTGCAATTATTTTAATGATGCTTATGTATTTTATATTTAAATAGTAATCAGATTATAAAACGCTCTCGATTGTTCTCTTGTCACTCTAGATTGCATGTCTTGGTTTTTATTACAATGTTTTTGTCATTGTTTAAAAAATTGTTTAGTTTTTAAGTCTGCCTTTCGTATTTTATATTTGACTTAAGATATTAGGAGAAGCCATTGGTTTACGAAATACAAAACAATAGTTCGGAGACAATGGGTTCATTTTAATGTGTCCAAAGTTTGTGCCGTGGTGGTGCCGGCGTAAGAATTGTACCCCACCCTCTCTACCCGTGGTTGCCGTAAGAGTCTGCTAAGGAATGTAATCCGGAAGATGGGCAGCAACGTCTTCTTTGAATAACCACACCCAACTGCGCTCGCCAACCCGCCTGCCAAGCGTGGTGAGTATTGGCAAAACCCCCCATATGGGGGAGGCCTATATCCAGCAGTGGACATCCTATGGCTGATGATGTGTGTGATGTGAAAGTTTGTGGCAAATAAGTTGTTTTTTTTGTTTGTTATTTTGATTATTTCTAAATTCTCTCGGTAGACCTAGACATCTCCTAATTGGTAGTAGCTTTCATGACCATCGCAGCGGTGTCCTAAACTGATTTTAGTCGAATATTGATAACTGTCTTCTGTTATACTGCGTCCTAACGTTTTAATACAATTAAATCGACCAACGAGTCTCTATTATCCGAACGCCATCTTTTCATCGCAATTTTTACAGAACGACCATTTTGCGTGTTGTCTTGTCACAGAGCTAAGTGTTATTATATCGTTTTGTTAATCAACTTGGATAATATTTGTTAATTGTTTAGTGTTCTAATCATTTTGTTTCCATTATAGCGTTGATATTTTTAACCGACTTCAAAAAAGGAGAAGATACTCAATTTGGTTTTATTTTTTTATGTTTTGTTTTTATTTTTCTTACATGACATATTTTTATGAAATTAAAATTGTATGATTACTTCTTTTTTAAAAATTATTCTTGGCCATGGATACCAATCCTTCGGTCGGTATGATTACTACCAATATTGTGTTGACATATCAAAGTACGACTTTTCAGGTATAACATGAAGTTCGTTGATCTACTTATGGACATTATACATTTGTTCTACTCATGTTATTGTAAATAAATACATCTATGTCTTTATCCGAACTATATAATTTATACATATGTGAACTGAATTTGAATTGTTTTTAATTTGAAAAAATTAAATCATATTGGTCCCAAGAAAATATAAAAATATAAAAATTTATTTTGCAATTTTATGTTATTTGGCTTTTCAGTGGTGTTAAGAATTGTCCCAATAAACTATCTACCTTCCAGCTTCATCATCAGATGATGATGAAACCGGGATACAGGTAACGGAACTCCGTAATAAACCAATGTAACTTAGCCGTGTTTGGGCTTACTGGAAAGAAGGTATTTTTGTAAAAATTAGTTAGTAACTTGCTGCACCCCGCGGTGTCACCTCCATACAAAATTTCATCAAAATTGGTTCAGCCGTTTGAACTCAATGAGTTACAAACATACAAACACACTCACAAACTTTCACCTTTATAATATTACTAGCTGCGCCCCGCGGTTTTACCCGCGTGGTAATGGATGATGATGATGATGATTTTGACCTACACGCAAAATTTAATTTAGATCCATTGAGTAATTTACGCGTGAAGGCATAACAAACAAACAAACTCACATTCGCATTTATATTAGGAATATAGTTTGATTATATAGAAATTTTGAAACATTAAATTGAAGCAATAAAACTTTTATTTATTTTATTTTAAAGTAATGAGACGAACGAGACGCTCTCCTGATGGTAAGAGGTATAAACGCCTGTCCACGACCATTGCAGCGATACACAACTTTGTCCCTATATCAAAATATTATTTTTGTCAATCAGGTCTACTTCATTTAATGAGGAAATAAAATGAGGCCATCCAGCCTATTGCTTTTCAATGTACTTATCAACAATACATTAAAGTTACACGTAACACCTCCTCACATATATAATTTCACCACGTCCCGAGCTCTTAGTGTTGTGAAACTGGAGGCCAATTACTAAAGATTTATGCCATCAACATAATTAAGTTAGGCCGATGTAGTTAACTTGGAATTACGGAATTGTGTGTTTTCGTACGAATTTGCAATAATGTTTAATTAGATTTTATGCTTAGTATATTATTTTTTATATTATAAAACTAATGCAATAGTAGTGTCTATAGTGATTTGTAGCTAAGTGGCTAGTGCGGTCGGTTTGCATGCCGAAGGTCATGGGTTCAAACCCCAACAATGAGCTAGGCTGCGCTCATTACTTTGAGACATTCTAAGGTTAGTCTCAGCAGCCCTGTAGTTTTACTAGCTGCAGAACCCTTTAAACTGGACCACAGTAGTGCTTGCACACTACTGCTTAGCGGCAGAATATCTAATACTGCGGTGGTATCTATGAAAACGAGACCTCCTGCTAACGAGATCTACCACCAAGTAATAACTTTAGTTGACTTTAGATCCACTTCTATCTTTAAATAGTCAACTGTAAGAACTATTATTATTAAAAAAAAGAAATGCCATTTCATTGGAACTGTCGTGTTTGCTTTGATTATCAGCATTTACTCATCTAAACTAGCAACCTCACTTCGCAATCACGCCCTCCAATACCAACCCTTTGCAACTGTCGATCAAATCTTCAATTTCCAACGCCACAAAGGCGCTGGTCCGGCATTGGATTTAAAACTAACGTGGGATATAATTGTAACATGAGATAAGGTTATAATGACTAATATATGTATGTATAAGTCAGTGATTTAGAATGACATTTAATAGACCAATGTAAGCATGCGCTTATGATACCTAATTTAAATAGTTTTCTTTAAATAAGTCACCGACACTTAAAATAAAGTGAGCTGTTATCAAACACCTAGCAAGGAATAGCTTGTTCAAGGAATGGAACAAGCTGCCGGCTTCCTTGTTTCCTGAGAGATATAACCTAGATCTTTTCAAGGCCAGAGTGAATAGGTATCTTCTAAGTCTGCGTGCTTTATCTTCGACCACATCATCGCTTACCATCAGGCGAGTTGGTGGTCAAACGCGGACTTATCCGAATTAAAAAAAAAAAAAAAAAAAAAAAAAGCTTGTGTACCGTACAAAAAAACCGGCCAAGTGCGAGTTGGACTCGTGAACTGAGGGTTCCGTACAAACCTGTAGGTATGTAAATAAAAGCTATGGTATTTTTTTTATGGTAATTTATGCTTTTCGCAATTTTTCCTTTATCTGTGCTATAAGACGTTGCTTCGTACCAAATTTCAAGGTTCTGAGTTCACGGGAAGTAGAAGGTTTTGATTCCCTTGCGAGTGTCAAAAATTTGCAGCATAAACGACTGTATCTTTTGATTGCGTTGGCTCAGAAGTTTTAATTTTTTTCACAGCTCCAGAAACAGTAGACCTGAGTATTTGATATGAATTTCAACTTGATACCTCCACGCGTTCCTGAGAAAAATGGTCTTGACAGACTGACAGACGGACAGCAAAGTGATCCTACAGGGTTCCGTTTTTTCCTTTTTAGGTACGGAACCCTAAAAACTATTTGATCATGTCAATAAAGAAATTTGCTCAGTTTGCGTAACCAACATGCTGGTGACATTGTCATGTCAAATGTATAGCTTGTGTCATATATCAATCAATCGTAAAGTAACAAGCGCCAAAGCAGCTATACCTTGGATTCTGTTTGGTTCGTTATTTATTTCATAACACCAAAACAGAATTTAATAATATTATAATCATTTAAATTCAATACACATTTTTTAGATCTGTATCACATTCTAAAACTATGTACATATGTCTAGGTGCATTATAATTACACTTTTTAAAAGTCACTAGATATTTTTTTATTGCTCAAAATTTTATCTATTAGCAAATAGTAAATAAATATATAATTTTTAATTGACATTTAGTCATATTGATAAATTTATTTATTATATTGACATTTAGTCATATTGATAAATTTATTTATTATATTGACATTTGTTATGATATTTATGGAAAAATTAATTTGGTGTTATCAAAAAAAATATTATTATCGTTCCGCCCCTCTTATTACTTTTAAATAAAAATAAAAAAGTTAAACAATTAATCTCGTAAAACATCAGACGAAACTGTTTACCGCCTATTTTCGAATAAGATAAAACAGACAATTTTTAAGTTCGGCTACTGACTCACCGCATACACTACTAACTATAATAATTGTGCACCAACGCAATACAATTTAGTTCGGTAGAGGGCGTAAGGATTAGCTCCTAATCGGGCGCCGGCGATGACAATCTGCCACGCGGGGCGCCGCGTGCACGACTCGTGGCCGAGTACCCACGAAGTCTGCCCCGAGGTCGGAATTGGTCCATCCTCCTCTTTAATTGATAGAAAATATCGCTTGATTACCATGGCTACCATTAATTTTAAGTTACTTCAAAAGAAACCCTACAGAAATAAAAATATAATCATTTCGTTGTCTGTCTGTCAAGAACTAGAACAAAACCTATAGAGCATTTCCCGTTTACCTAAATTTGTCAAGAAGGTAATTTAGTCTGCCCCGTAGTCGGAACTGATCCACCCTACTCTTTAATTGAAAAAAAAAATATTGCTAGACTACTACTGCTATCATAATTTTTTTGGTACCTCAAAAGAAACCCTACACTGATAAAAATATAATCATTTCGTTGTCTGTCAGTCAGAACAAAATCTATAAAGTATTTTCCGTTTACCTTGAATCACTAAATTTTTCAAGAATGTCAAATTTAGTATTCAAAGGTCTACAGAATAAGTAAAGGAAAAAATCTAAGAACCATTCATTTGTATTATAACACATTATTTTTAAGCCTATGTCCAGCAGTGGACGTCCTATGGCTGATGATGTGAAGTCCCAGTAATAAACATAATCATTATGATATACCAAAACTGACCTGTTTAGTCACCGAATCGATAAGCCGCACAAAAATGTCCTGTTCTTGTCTGATACCTGTAAAAGAAATAAATCATACAAATATATTGCTGTTTACTATATGCTACAAATAACTATGAAAGTCCATAAAACTGCATCTAAAGAAAACAACAACGCGTTCTAATTCAAATGTCTACGAAACGTTAACATTTACACATTGTAGTAATAAAGATCGTAGCGTCTGGCTACGAGCTACGCCGTAGCACCGTAGCACCACAATTTGTTAACCTCTCGAAATTGCCTCTACACTTGGTTTCTTTTTCCTTTTACATGACAAGAATTAAAGTAATAGCGGCAAAATGAAAATTTGCTTGTTACTTTGCTTGATCAAAAGTTTCGAAAGATAAGGGGGGGGGAAAGTAAAAATAAGTATTTTGCGTAAGAGAAGATGACAGGAACGAAGGTTTTAATTTTTTTACAATAAAAACTTGAGACATTATTCATACGGTCGTAACCAAGAGGTAAAGTTCATATACATGCAAGTACAAGGCCAAATATTTATAATATATTAGAAAATAAACATTTTAAAGAAGGAAATTTAAAAAAAAATATTTATTTTTAGAAAATAACGAACCATGTTCAATGCTATTTGTTTTTTATTTATTTATATTTATTATTTGTTATTTGCTATATCGTTTTGGTAAAACTCGCGGTCTTTATTTTACACTCAATAAAGTTTAATTTTATCGATCGCTTTTTAGCGCTCTGTTAGATCATTTGGTAGCCGCTCTACTTTAAGAGTTGAAGTTTAAGAGCGGGGGTTCGATTCCCAATCAAGACAAACATTTAGGTAACATAGATGTGTGTACCATGTTTGGCTATTTAAATAGTAAGTATTTATTTAGTTGTTGCTCATTTTTATGTGCAACAACATAAAAAAGAGTATTCTATGATTATCCCAGAGGTTCCCATAATACAAGCTTTGCTTAGTTTGGGGCTAGATGGCGCTGAGTAAAATGTCGTCCAATATTCAATTGTTACTTTTTAGGATTCCGTACCCAAAGGGTAAAAACCCTATTACTATGATTTCGCTGTCTGTCTGTCGGTTCGTCTGTCTGTCAGCAGGCTGTATCTCAAGAACCGCGATAGCTAGACAGTTGAAATTTTCACAAATTATGTACTTCTATTGCCGCTATAACAAAAAATACTAAAAACAAAATAAAATAAATATTTAAGGGGGGCTCCCATACAACAAACGCGATTTTTTTGCCTTTTTCATAGATAATGGTACGGAACCCTTCGTGCGCGAGTCCGACTCGCACTTGGCCGTTTTTTATATATAAAAAGCTAGGTGTTCGACCACAGCTGATGTTAAGTGACAGTGTGATCGATGATGGTATAGCACACCTAGCCTGGAATGGAACTGGCTCTCAAATCAGACTGCCAGAACCTGACGGTGTGTACCGTTAGGGGGTCGGTGACAAATTTTCAAAAACTAGAAAAAATTTACAGTTTAACATACATAATAGAAATGAAATTCATTAATGATTGTAAAACATGCTAAAAATAAATTTAACTAAGAAAATCTAACAGGGTAAAGCTTATAAAGTGTTTAGTACCTTAATACCCTATACCCTATATGTACTACCTACACCGTCTTCTAGCTATTCAGTCTTCGATCCATCGACAGATTGACAATACCCTACAATGGTGGCTTGTGACAATATTTGCAAGATCCAAACGTCTCGAGACGTCGTGAAGGATTTATCGACTTTGTATTGCAACGTGCACAATGCTAAGAGGCAATTCTAAGAGGCACAAGACACAATGTCATATTCTCATAACTTTAGGTATAGGAAATAGATTGGAAGCATTAAAAACAAATGTAACTTAATAAAGTATACATTAAATATTAAGAGACAATCTGGGTGTCTTCAAGTCGAGAGTGAATCGGTATCTTCTAGGCAAGCGTGCTGCATCGTAGACCGCATCTTCACTTAACTTTTTCTCTATCTGCAGTACCGGAACCGAACAATAATGTTCGCATACTACTGCTTGGTGGTAGAAAAATTGTCGTTTTGTTAAACAACGAATAAACGTTTACTTCTATCATCAGCACAGCGTCTTATACGTTTAATTAATTCTTTTCATAAAAAAATACAAAATTAAATATGTAGTAAAAAATTACCATTTGCATAAAGTAACTGTAGCCTATATTGAATGCCATTGTTTGTTTTCTGCCCTTCCGCTTCCTGTAACAAAAACACAAGTTAAAACATTTTAATCAAAATTGAGTAATATTTCAAATTTATCAACTGTCATAGTACAATTTTAGGTAAATTAAAAAACAAACTATTTTAATGCTGTTAAACTCGAGTCTGGTCAAAAGATCAAATCACTTTAGGTGCAATATTATCTGAAAACTATATACGAGTAAAAAGGTGAAACAAAAAACATCAGCCGTTGTAACACATAATGGCCAGTCCACACGTGCCGAAAAACGCTTCTATGTTTACCAACTGAATAATTAACGATGCACCAACAAACAAGACGTGTGAACGCGCCCTTCGCATCGGCGACACGCGGCAACCTACATACGTAATGTGACCTGTGTTTTCTGTGTGAACTTCGCTTTATTTCAGTTTTATTTTCACGCAATGAGTCTGTATACATAGACCAGACAGAGACTATATACAATACCAGTGCGGTGTTGGTGATACCGTCCCAATCATAGACAAAACACATAACTGGACGCGGGAAAGGGATAGATAGAAAATATTTTTTTCTTGTCTTATTTTTTTTTTTATAAATTAGAGTACCTGGTTGACCGAGCATTGCTCGGCTGAAAACATGGATAAAACGACGTTTTCTGAAAATGAAACGTAGCTAGATCGATTTTTCGCCCTCGAAACTCCCTGGATACAAAATTTCATGAAAATCGTTGGAGCCGTTTCCGAGATTCAGAATATATATATATATACAAGAATTGCTCGTTTAAAGATATAGATGGATATAAAATAGAAAATTACAAAGAGCAAACAGACACCCAGGACTTTGCACTAGGAAAACCTGTGTCGCAAAATCCAGTGTCTTCCGTATTACATTTTTTTGCATATAAACAGGTTTTTTTTTTGATGTCATGATAAGAATATCGTATGCTAAGAAATAATATATATATATATATACATATATATAATTATATATGTTAGTGTGTGTGTGTATAAGTGTAAGTGTGTGAATGTGTATGTGCGGGCGCAAATACGTGTCAGTAAACGCTTCAGAGTATTTATTATGTAGAATTACAAAATTAAAATTAACATTTTTCAAAAATAATATTTATTATTTACACATCATTACTATGAATTAGATTCATTAATTTACGTAAGAAATTTCACAAGTCAATTTAAAATATCGATGACAAAGACCATATAATGTTTGTCTGTCTCAATAAAATTTGTGGCAAACAATTATTTCATTATGGGCAGTTAGGTAAGGGACAAAAGTATATTTATCTCGTTCTCTCTCAACTTGTTGTGCATAAGTTTACACGAGTATTTTAATCTACGAGTATGTTTGTAGTAATAGTAGCTCAAAACGCGGTCAGTTCACATGCCCAAGAGCGCGAGTTCAAATCCCAATAATGAGCTAGAGGTGCCGGTGAAGGAAAACATCGTGTGGAAGCCATAACATGGTGATAAGGTACTCCCTAGTACTTGGCTGGCTAGCTACCATCCTCAAGTTGAAAATCTGTCGCCAAGCACCTAACAGCACACTGGAACACATTCCGACAGGCCCACTTGAGAACCAGTTCCATTCCAGACTATATGTGTTTATCACCTTTACCACACCGTCACTTAACATCAGGTGAGCTGTGCTCAAACACCTAGCCTGTCAACCATAAAAACAACTGAAGTGTCTGGTCTACTTAGATGCTGAGTATATAGTTCTAATGATACAGTTCCTTTGTTAGCATAAAAGAAACAGGTTAAAAAAACTTAAGAGATAGGTGACCGACCAATACAACACACAACAAAGAAGTGGGAACTTTACATTTAAATATATTTTTAAGCAGTCTCAAATAAATCTATAAATACCCACTAAACTCATAAATATCTTGTGTCTCACAGATATGATTGGACAATTTAAATATAGAATCCAAGTTCAACAAATACCACCAACATGCAACATTATTCAAATCACCAACACAATAGAAATCATGTCGCGTACATCCTGATTGATGGAGCTGGTCTGATGCGCGATAGATATCGCGTTTGATAAGGGGGTAATGACGGTGTATTGAAAGGTTGGAAAGCGAATGGCTAACCTATCGGTATTAACCGACTACACAAAATTATGATTATCATTATAGCAGTCTATGGTTTATATTGATGTGTGTAACCTTAGCATAGAAAGGACTTTTGACAACAGTAAAGGACGGGATGTGTTACAGTCAGAAGTTACAAATTATTTGAAACATAAATAACAATAATATTAATACTTGAATATATAGTCTACTTGCGATGACAGTGTGACATCTCGAATTATACGATTTTTCGTATTACTGATATTCTAAATGGCGATCTCGCGTTCTATTATCTCCAAAAACGGTTTTTTTTTTCTACAATAAACAACAAAGAAAAAAGAGAATAGACACAATATCACAATATAGCACTGTCTCGTTTGGTCATCTAGTTGGCTTCGACACAATGACAGTTCAGTTGTCACCTAAGCTTCGAGGTGTGAGGTGCTCTCGGTTTTCATGAAAAACGTGACATCACGAGGATACCACGTATTAAATGTCAATTTCCACATGATCTTCAACACGACAATTAAACTTACCACTTCGTAAACTTACTTTTTTTTTGGAACATTGTGATAAATTTTCATACACTATAATGAAGTTAGTTTACTTTCAAATGTGTTTTTTCTTGATGATTTTTCGTTTTGATATTAATTATACTCTAATCACTTCATAAATAATAAAGCTATGTTGACAATAATATAAGAGTTATGCTCAATTAAACGTTTAATAGCCGTTTTCTGTAAAATTATGGTTTTTGAGATGTCACACTGTCGTCGCAAGTGATCGATATGTTTATAAAATATACGTATGCATGTAAATAATAATACTGAATAAAATAACTATACAACATACCAGCTATATTGTGACATGATTTTTAAAGATGTCCAGGGCCTACTTATTACATTTCGACAAATGAATTGTCAACGCGGCTTAGTATCAATGCGGCCTAGCCCTATGCCACAAGGCATTTTTTTGTAGGTGACAGGCTAGGGGTTTGACCATAGCTTATCTTATATTAAGTGTCTGTGTGGTCGCCAAGGCACGTAGCCCGAAATGTTATTATCTCTCAAACGAGACTGCTTCTTCCTTTACCTGGTCCTTCTCAATGAATCCAATAAATGCGGTGCGTTCGATCTCTACGGGCTGTCCGGCACGATCGTACAACGCGACGACAAAGTGAAAGAAGTTGCTTTTGCGCAGATTGCTGGGAGGCTGCTTCTCGAAGTGAGCGCGGCCCACGCCCACGCCCACGCTGTGGAAGATGATTTGTGGAGTTAGAGAGAGATCGGAAAATATAATCATAACTAATAGAAACTTGCTGTGAACTGCTGTTTGATTCGTGTTTCTCAGAATTAAAGTGTTTTTACTCAAACGAGACGCTCGAGACGATAGTAAAACACAATGCATGTCCATAACCAAAGCAACGGTATACAGAACTTTGAGTAGCAAAACAAACAACAAACTAGCATGTCAGCCACAAATAATATTTAAAAAAACTTACAATTTTTTAAGCGAAAACTTGATAAAAATTAGAGTCATTAATTTACCTCCTCTATTCGAAATTATTAGATATATACAGTGCAACGATTATCCGAATGTTGGTCAACCGAACAATCGCTTATCCGAACTATGACGCCTGCCCGACTCACACGTGCCTCCCCCCTTCTCCCGCGCTACAGTGCTCGTGTACATAACTTTTTAAGCGTTAATTGTAACTAGTGCTATGTTTTATTACAAGATTATCTGCACTTTTTTTGTTCTTAACCTATTTGCTACAAAAGATAGAAATATATAAATATGGTTTTCATTCACCGTAACATAAATAATTATATATGACAGTTCGATTATCCGAAATAACTGGTATTCCGAACACCCATGTCCCCCAATTAGTTCGGATAATCGACGCTCTTACTGTATTCTTATTTTTTATAGCGTTTGAAATATTTTTTCCTTTCCAATGTAAACTGTTTACTATAAAATGTGAACAGCTGGCGGTAAACACAAAAAGGCCCACCAGCGGTCGTAAATTATAAATGTCTTTTCACGGTTGCTTATTTTTAAGTAACAATTTTTTAATAGAATCAGCATAACTGAGCTGTATTGTAAAATTCGTTTAACCTGTGTTAATATTGGTAACTTAATTTTGACTAAATTTAAAGGAATAAGCGTAAAATTGCTTGGAAAATGCTTTGGAATGCACTTCCTTCCAGTATCAGACAAGCTAATTCTGTTAATATATTTAATAATTTAGTATATAAACATGATTTATCTGCATGTTAATGTATATTTGTATTTTATTTGTATATGTATGTTTTGTATATTTATTGTATGTATTTTTTATTTATTTATAGTAAGTATGTTTTTCTGTTTGTATATATATAAATATTCTCTCTGTCATTTTATATTTTTTTTGCTTTTTTACACCAACTTAAATATCTATTCTTTTAATTTCCATCCTAAGGTTGTCTGGAAGAAATCGCTCTAGGCGATAAGGCCGCCCTGTACACCGTTTATTTGTTGTATTTTTGTTTTGTTACTTTCTTTCTCTTTTTTTTTAATTTTTGTATGTATTTTTATAATGTTTGGTGTATAATAAACTTTTATTGTATTGTATTGTAAAATTAAAGAGATAGTAATTCTTATGTTGCTCCGTAGCTACTCTATCTCCTTAGCAGGAGGTCGTCTAGGTAGGTACCACTGCAGTACCAGATATTCTGCCTTCAAGCAGTAGTGTGTACACATTACTGTGTTCCGGTTTGAAGGGTACTGCAGCTAGCGAACAGGGCTGTTGAGACTAACCATCTCATGACTTAAAGTAATGAGCGCCAAAGCAGCGATGCCCTAGACCTTGTTTTGTCAGTTAAAGTTCTGTGTATCACAGCAATAGACAGGCGTTATCTCTTACCATCAGGAAAGCGTCTCGTTTGTCTCATTACTATTACATTTAAAAAAATAGATTTTTGGCGCAGTAGATCGCCATTCATTTACCCAAATTTAAAATTAAGCTACACGATTAAAACATTGTAATTTGACGCTTACATCGTTAGTAAAAAAGATCAATTTTATGTTCCGCTCAATAATAATAGCATTCAATAAGAAATTGTTAAAATGCTTTTGTTCAAACCACAAAGTAGCTGAAGACATAATGAAAACAAAAGAAGATCGTAATCCTTTTAAAATTGATTTATTGGTGACCGTTACTTGCAAAAATCTGTTATTTTGTTTGTTAAGCGTGTAATAGTAACTATGATGTAGTTTGTGAGTATACCATTATGTTTACGTCTTTTGTTACAATAGCACTGAATTTAAAAGACATATTCAATAACTTGCAATGCAATTTTTACTATAATATTATTTTTTTTTATGCCGTGGTGGTGCCGGCGTAAGAATAGTACCACACCCTCTCTACCCGTGGTTGCAGTAAGAGTCGGCTAAGGGATGTCATCCGGAAGATGGGCAGCAGCGTCTTCCTTGAACAATCACACCTAACTACGCTCGCCAACCCGCCTGCCATGCTTTCCTTTATTATATGTAATGTGTATTATTTTAAGGTTGACGTGAGATTTTCAACCCTTACCTTTCTTTCTTCTTACCCTTAGTTTAAATCCTCTCCCATTTTAAGACCACTCCCCCCATTTTGAGCTCAGTTAAATAACAGATGCCTTACCTTTTGAGTACCTAATCTAATGGTCGAAATATCTACTTACAAAAGACATATTGATGAGGCTTAATGGACGATAATTTTGATGTTGTACCAACTTTTGGTAAACTTATCAATTTATTTAATTCTTTATTGCACACATACTAAAATATGTAAGAAAGGAGGTATTCATGCTAAATCATTTTCTACCAGCCATCCTCACAGCATATAAGATGTGGTTGAAACGTAACATATGTCTTGTAAAAAATCAATTCAATTTAAATTCATTTGTTCAAACATTTCAGATATCAAAAAGTCATAATTTATAGGAGACAAATGAGCCCACGTCTAAAATATCGATACCACAATGAAGTGATGAAACACGAATATTCAAAAACAATATCAACATGTGTTCAAGTTCCAAGCGACTATAAATAGACTTTATTGACAGGGGGTAGAGTCGAAAATTAACAGGCAGATCCAGATGGTGTAATAAATGTATCGATAGAGCAACATTTCAAACGCGGGATATTCATCAAATCTTCGGTCTCATTTCTCACTGATGTTGCACTGTGTTGCGAAAATAGAGATGTGCAAAGGCTCGATTTTTTTTAAAATAAGCATGAAAATTTTTACAAAACTAAGATCGATATTGAAACGATTGTTCAAGCGAAAATACATTATGGATTCAATCGCGACTATGTGAGATACGCATTCATTTTGACTGCCCTGTTGGGTCATTGGTAGTATGTCTGCTTCAAGAGCCGTAGGGCATGGGTTCGAATCCTACTCAGGACAAGCATTTTATGGTATGTAAATATAATCAAAAATGTTTGTTCTGTGTATATATTATAAGTACGTATTTATTTAAAAAAGGATTCTATCAGTTATCTGACTTCTATAGTACAAGTTTTGCTTAGTTTAGGGTCAGATGGCGCTGTGTGTAATGTCCTACGTTATTTATTTATTTTGAAAAAGTAGACGTTATAGTCACGCTATTTCGCTAAGGATTTTTTTAAGTATAGCTAAATATATTCTAATCAAACGTGCGTGAGTAACCCCGTACAAACAATATAAAATATGTCAAAATGTATATTTCTATAGTAGAATCTTTTTTATTCGAAGCGATGATAGATCAGGGGTTAGTGCGGTCGGTTCGCATGCCGAAGGGCGTGGGTTCAAACCCCAACAATGAGCTTGAGCTGCCGGTGAAGGAAAACCATAGCGTAGTGGTAGGGTACTTTCTAGTACATGACTGGCTAGCTACCACCCTCAAGTTGAAAATCTGCCGCCAAGCATCTAACGGTGTGTTCCGGCAGCCTCACTCGAGAGCCAGTTCTATTCCAGACTAAGTGTGCTCTACGACCACACCGTCACTTAACATCAGGTGAGTTGTGTTCAAACACCTAGCCTGTCAGCAATAAAAAAAAAAAAAAAAAATGCCCAAATGGTGACCAAAAAAGGCGACATGCCTGGATGTCAGCAATACCAGCACAACTAATGCATTACTGAACTCTTAAAATTCTAAAATTAAGTACGTTAAGACGCCTTGCGTAGAACTTAATGATGGAACTCCACAGAAACACCAAGGAAGAAAGATCATTTCACATTTGCAGACGTATGACAAAAGGAACGCACGTATGGAATGGAATAATGTGTGATTTTCATACACCAATTAGAACCTCATGTGGACTTATTCTCTAAATAATACATTTAGATAAAATAATTCAAGGAATTTTGTACTAATAATATAATTAATCTCTGGGCTTTAGCAGTGTAAATTAGGTTTTTTTAAATGTAATAGACGAACGAAACGCTCTCCTGAAGGTACAAGTAAGAGGTAACGTTTGTCTATGACCATTGCCGCTGTACTTGGAACTGATTAATAAAACAAAGTCTAAGGCATCGCTGCTTTGGCACTCATTACTTTAAGACAATCGATGGTTAGTCTCAACAGCGCTGTAATTTCGCTAAACGCCTAACCCTTCAAACAGAACCACAGTAAGGTTTACACAATGATGCTTGGGGCCAGTATATCTGATACTATGGTCGTATTTACCTTGATGAGTTCTTACTAAGGTGATCTACCACAGAGTTAGTAAATGATATTAATAACTCGATATTGACTAACCCGCCCAGCCTCCGGTCCCCGCACTACATTACGCGTTCCGTAACAGCCTGGTAGCCCATTCATCTCGCCCGCTGCAGAATTTGCGTAAACAAATTGGTTTCGCGATTGCCATTTTATACTCCGCGAGCGACACTCCATTGTTTTATTTATCGCAACCAGTTTCGGCAGCGGGTGTGCGATTAGGTCGCGCTTTTTCCACTCGCGAATCTCTGTGTATTGTTCGATGGTTGGATGGATTTTTTTTTGCTTTTAGTGTCAAATCAGCCCAATATTTATAGTGGTAAGGTACTTTTTTGTATTAAGCTGGTTAGCTCCCATCCCCAAGTTAAAAACCTGTGACCAAGCACCTAACGGTGTGTTCTGGTGGCATCGCTTCTAGTGTGGATTGCAGGTTGGATGTGTTTACTATCTTCGACCACGCCACAACAGGTGAGCAGTAGTCAAACGACTCACTCATAAAAAAAAATTCGAGTATAGACCCTGATATCTTCCATCAGTGGAAATAGAGTGTGAATGGATTGAATCGTCATTTTGTCTTTTTTAATGAATTGTTTTCACTGAAACTGCTGAACATATTGGGATGGAATTTGGAACTGAGATAGCTTAATCATCGTATGCCGAAAAATTCGTAGTTAGTGTCTCAAATAAGCTTCTTGACGGCTAAAATGACGAATAAATCTACATATAGACTTAGATATTAGTTTCATAATCAATTACAAGTTCGTAATACAGCTAACCGTTAGTATAAACTGGCCTTTCTCATTCGACTTTAATCTCATAAAGAATAAAATAAAAGTTTCTTAATTGTCTATGAACTGCGTGTATGTATATTGTCACTAAACTGGATTGGATTTGATTAAAATGTTGTATGAAGATGGTTTTAATTTTGGGTTAACACAAAAGCTCTTTTTAACAAAAAAGTTAACTATTACAGCATATAGAGTAAAACTGTCGAGGGATACTTTTAAACAAGTCAATGTTCATTTTTACCATGCTTCAATTAGTTTAAAGAGTCTTAATCACCGGGTGTGGCAAGTTAATGATTTACGTTACGTTTACAAATTACCCTGTCATCACGGGTGGCTAGCTATCAATCTACATTTCTCGTTTTATGTTTCTTGATGGTTTGATTTATCACTACTGAACGGATTATCATTCGAGTTTCACCAATAGATTAAATAATTCATGAGAAAGGTTTAGGTATACAATTTGTCAAGGTTTTGTGTAAATTGGTTGAAATATGATGGTAATTCTTGGAAGTGTTGGAAAAATCATCAAAAACGCTGCATTGAATCCCTTTGAGATAGGTCAAAAGTTCCGTGTAAGCCCGTGCGAAGCCGGGCCGGGGGCGGGCGGCGCTAGTTTAAATTAATCTTACGATAGAATTTGTATATAAAGTGTGTCCTTAAACTTCCTGAGAATAAGTTAAATATGTCTGATGTTACTTATAACTTAACCGATTATACATTATGATTATGTTAAATGATTTACTAATAACTTGCTAAGAACTGAACTGATTTAATTTAATTAATTATTTGCTTTGAATAGTTAACAAAAATGTACATTTTCTATTTAGTTTCGTCCTTAATACATACCCTATTTAATTAATTAATTGATTTATCTTCGACCAGTGTGTGTTACCGGTAATGACTTATGGTACTGAAACATGTTCTCTGACTATGTGCCTTCTTGATAGGCTCGAAGTCGCACAACGAGTTATGGAGAGGGCTATGCTCGGAGTTTCCCTACGAGATCGAATCAGAAATGAGGAGATCTGTAGACGAACCAACGTTACCGACATAGCCTAACGGATTAGCTAATTACAGTGGCAGTGGGTAGGGCACATAGCACGTAGAACTGATGGCCGATGGGGCTGCAAAGTTCTAGAGTGGAAACCACGGACCGGCAAGCGCAGCGTAGGACGTCCACCCATAAGGTAGCCAGACGACCTCAAGACCGCAGGAACGCGCTGGATGCGAGCCGCTTCCAATCCGTCTTTATGGATGTCAATGGGGGAGGCCTATGTCCAACAGTGGACGTCCTACGGCTGAGATGAAGATGATGAATTAATTTATATGAGCCACTAAACTAATACATACACGAGTGCTAACTTCTTTAGTCAACAAAGATCCCTAACAAACAATCAAAACAAAATCAACATTATTTTTATCAAATCGGCACCCTAAGCCCGTTGATTTTGGACTGCAGTAGGTAAGTACAGTTATTAATTAACACGACCTAAAAAAAAAATCTTCTAAAGATTATGGGCAAAAATTTATTGTGCTTTTAAGTTCAGCTTTTTTGAGATTTCTCTTCATATCTTGGTAAGTTAATATTTATATTTACCTACTTTACATATTAAAAGTATAAATATTAAACATAATTTACTTCTTTGCAAAGCAATACAAAAAAAATTTTTTTTTCTGTTTACCATAAAAATATATATTAAAATCCCACGTTCTTATATTTCAATAAGGTCTGCTACTGCAATCAATCATTATTCTAAAGCGCTTTAGTTAAGGTTTCATTTAACAGAGCAAAAATATGACGATTACGCAAGTTCGTGAGTATCAAGTTTCGATTTTTGTGATTTTCTAATATGACTCTAAACGTAAAAATCTAAACCCAATGTTGTCCTATGAAGTTCTTAATAAAAGACTTAGGTCCTTTTTGTTATAACTGGACGCCAAAATTTAAGCAACTTCAGGGTCGACCCAGACTTAGGAGTGATGAACTAAATCATCACGATACTCACTGAACCACCAAAGCTGAAGACCGGGCAGTCTGGAAGGAAAGGGAGGCCTTTGCCCAGCAGTGGGATAATAGAGGCTGATAAAAAAAAAACAATATAAAGTATCTATTTAAACACGTGCCGAATTTATTCAAAAGCAGTAGTCGAACTTAAAACATACCACGTTTACGTGAATTGCTTGAAATAATATTACGATGGGGACTGTATTTATACTCTATTACTCATACTGCAATCGGTCTTCAAACAAAAATCCAAATGGCATCCAAACTCGACAGATGTCCAAGAGCTTCGTCTTCAAACAATATGCGCTAATGCTGTTGGTGTCCATCAATACATCATAATGCAGGGGAGCCAAATGGTAGGTCGCTGCGCAAATTTGTTATTCAACGGTAAATAAATTTGGATATTCAAGAGCCAGGTTACGTATAGGGACAGAGGGCTATATAATGATAGATTTTTCGAAGTGTATCTAGTGTTTTTTGTTTTTGCCATTAGTGCGTAAATATCATTGTGTTCCGGTCCCAAGGGTACTGTAGATAGCGAAATTACAGAGCTGTTGAGACTAACCATCGAGTCTCAAAGTAATAAGCACCAAAGCAGCGATGCCGTGGACTTTGTTTTGATACTCAAATTTCTGTGTATCACTACAGTGATCATGGACGGGCGTTGTCTCTTACCATCAGGAGAGTGTACTGTTAGTCTCATTACTTTTACATTTAAAAAAACATATATAATTTTGAATGTTCGCCATAGTAGCGATGCCCTGGAATAGACTTTGTTTTGTTACTCAAAGTTTTGGATGCTGCAGGTCTCTTACTATTAGTGGTAAGAGATAACGCCTGTTCATTGCTTTCTTAAGAGAGTATTTCATTCGTCTCATCTTTTTTTTAAATGTCTGACAGGCTTGGTGTTTGACCACAACTCACCTGATGTTAAGTGACGGTGCTGTCGAAGATAGTAATGCACACCTAGCCTGGAATGGAACTGGCTCTCAAGTGAGGCTGCCGGAACACACCGTTAGATGCTTGGCGGCAGATTTTCAACTTGAGGGTGGTAGCTAGCCAGCCGAGTACTAGAAAGTACTATACCACCACCCTATGGTTTCCTCACGATGATCCCTCATCATATTTACAGTTTTCTTTAAATTTGTCCAACAAAATAAAATTTTATTCACTTGTTCAAAAATATTATAATGATAAATTACTTCAGTTTATTTTGTTAACTCGATATTTAAATGTAAATATAACATTCGTGATACGCTTGGCAGATAAGGAATCTGCATTTTACTTGTACCTATATTCGCAAAAAGCTAACTAACTATATTAAGCTTACAACCGTTCGGTTCTAAATTTTGATTCTAACTAGGAGGTAGAGTCATAACCAAAACTTGCAGATAGCGCGTTGCCGTCAGCGTTGTTGTATAAAAACAGTATACATTTTTAAGACGCTTTCGTTGTCGAAAATCATATGATGAGCTAACAACAACAGCGAGCTAACAAGCTAAAAACAACAATAGCTTTATTTATATATAGCTATATTACAGATTAATAATAACCTATCTTAGAAATCTTAAAGTATTCGAGAACAAAAAAGTTTTTTACGGTATCGAATTGATAATATCTAAGTACAATTTACAATTTGCTGTATAGAAAAAATATCGAAATTATCACGTTTTGAGAATCACTTAAAAGTTTGCGGTGAAATTTGTTCCATTTGAAACTTATTTCCCGCCTTAGTTGTCTAAGATTGTTGGAAAAATATTACTTACAAGGGCATGAAATAAGAGAGTTAGATTCCGAAGAAAAGAAAAATTTAAGAAAAGTTGTGATACCAAATGTATTTTTAATTAAAAGAAATAAAAACGTCATTAATAGTTATTAAATATTTTTACCACTAGTTGAAATACGCAGCTATTATAGTGGCCGGAGGGGCTTAAACAGAACAACATGAAGAAATTGCGTAGAAATATCGAAAATTCGAAGTTGCTGTACTGCTGTAAGCTGTACAGACATGTTGGCGAACGCATTGCGCTATGATTTATCCCGCCCTTCTATGAATACACTTGTTCCCGGTTCATTATCGGCGGGAATTTGCTCGTCCATTATTGGACACCGAGATAATGCGCCTACTTGATCGAGTGTTATGTGATTAGATAAAACTACAGATGGCTTCTGTACTATTTCTTTTTGAATACTTGCTTTAGTTTTGAGTTATTAATTTATTTAGGCACTTGAACATCACCAATATATTAACAGCTTGTTTTTTTTTTAAATAGTTGACAAGCTAGGTGTTTGACCATACCTCACCTGATGTTAAGTGACGGTAGGGTCGAAGCTGATAATGCCAGATCCTATTATTATTACTATATCTGGCTCTCAAGTGAGGCTGCCAGAATACATCGTTAAATGTTTTGCGCCAGATTTCCATCTTTAGGGTGGTAGCTAGCTAAAAAATACCCTACCACCATGCTATGGTTTCCTCACGATGTTTTCCTTCACCGGCAGCTCAAGCTCATAGTTGGGGTATGAACTCACATCCTTCAGCGTGTGAACCGACCGCGCTAACCAATGAGCTATCATCGCTACTAACGATTGATTTACATTAATGCTCTTAAACCTAAGCAGATATTTTATTAGGATGATGATTTACTGTCATAACTCACATAGTATTTTCTGGCTAGCTACCACCGTCCGTTCCGCTCGTAAGCGGTTTTTTTAACAAACCTCGAACTTTAAATAGACAAAAACGCATCTATCCGGGTACCTGTATGACGTCTCTAGCCGGGGGCCTGGCTCCCCTCATAGCCAAACTTAATCCCATTCGGTTATTTAATGTCAAACCGGGCGGACATTTGTTGCGGTTTGTTCGTATAATACAATTGTCGGGACTTAATAAACTACTTCGTGGTGTGCGGTTGCTCTTTTCGTACTAAAAGGTTTATGGATACGTAAATAAGGGTAGTTTGTTCGCACCCGATGTTCATTTTCATGATTTTATACAATTTGAAAAAAAAAATGGATGAATTGACAAAGAGTTAAAAAAAAATTACTTCATGGTAGATCTCCTTAGCAGGAGGTCGTTTAGTATGTACCACCGCAGTACCAGATATTCTGCGGCCAAGCAGTAGTGTGTAAATATTTCTGTGTTCCGGTTTTGCAGCTAGCGAAATTACTGGGCTGTTAAGACTAAGCATCGAAAGTCTCTAAAGTAATGAGTGCCAAAGCAGCGATACCCTGGACTTTGTTTTGCTGCTCAAAGTTCTGTGTATCGCTGCAATGGTCATTTACAGACGTTATCTATTACAATCAGGAGAGCGATTCGTTCGTCTCACATCATCAGCCATAGGACGTCCACTGCTGGACATAGGCCTCCTCCTGGGGGGGTTTTGCCAATACTCGCCACGCTTGGTAGGCGGGTTGGCGAGCGCAGTTAGGTGTGATTGTTCAAGGAAGGCGCTGCTGCCCATCTTCCGGATTACATCCCTTAGCCGACTCTTACGGCAACCACGGGTAGAGAGGGAAGGGTACCTACTATTCTTACGCCGGCATCACCACGGCAATCGTTCGTCTCATTATATTTTAAATTAATTAATTAATCGTTCTTCTCATTATATTTTAAATTTTAAATATTACTTCTATGCTAACATGAAGTCTACCAAATTGCATCACACCGATATTATAAAGGCGAAAGTTTCTTAGTGTGTTTGTATCTTTGCTACTTGTTCACGCTGAAACGGCTGGACCAATTTCGATGAAAATTGGTATAGAGGTAGCTGACACCCTGGATTAACACATAGGCTTTAGGCGGGTAACACTGCGGGGCGTAAATTGTGTAAATAAAATACGTGTCGTGTGTAGAGATTGAAAATTTAAATCAGTCAGCACTGCTAAGCCGGTTTACATGTTATACTTAGTTTTGTCGCTAATAGACTTTAAAAAACCGGATTCAATCTCAGTAGACGATAAATACGAGTACAATTCTCTTTCTCTTATGTTAGTATAATAGCAAACCAAATCCTCAGGTTTGTTAATATCCTTAGGTTTGTATGGTGGGTACTTTCTAGTACTCGACTGGAGCTACCAACGTCAAGTTGAAAATCTGCCGCCAACGCTAACGGTGTATTCCGGCAGCCTAACTTGAGAGCCTGTTCCATTCCAGGCTAAATGTGTTTACCATCTTCAACCACACTGTCACTTAACATCGGATGAGCTGTAGTCTAACACCAAGTTTGTCAAACATTAAAAAAAAGATTAAGACGAAAACAGACTAAGTAAGCATTGAATATGCTTACATAGTAGGTACATAAATAAACTTAGTATGAAAATCGACTTCATAGCTCTTGATATTGTCGATTAGAGAATTCAATAACTTCATTGCACTTACTTGGTGTTGTCAACTAGTGAACTGGGCGTCATCCATGCCCTTGTTAGGGGTTCTTCCTTGAGAGAGGTAACAGGACCGCGCGGCTGCGCATGCAGGCCTCCCGCCGCCTCCTGGTGATGGAGGCCAAACATCAGGCCACCTGCAAATTGAACGGTTAAACAAATTCTGAGCTAATTATTAACAGAATACGGATTGCGCGGTGGCAAATTTGGAAATTTGCTAAGCGGCTCAAAGATTACATTTTTATGGCGCACCTTCACAGTTAAATCGACTCGTATGCCGTGACGGCAAATGGTGTGACGCACTCTTATACGCCTCTACACCACTTCTCTTGATTCCCTTGATCCCGTATATCACACACTTCATTACTAATCTGTGTGAGCTGGACTACTGTTGAAATATTCACATCTGCCAGGCGTCGCATGACGGTCAACTTTTTTATTTTATGTTTGACAAGCTAGGTGTTTGACCACAGCTCACCTTCATTAAGCGTAAAAGGACATATATGTATATTAATATTATTGTTGTGTTCAAATTATCTCTGAAAATAACTATCTTTTAACTGTCATAAAAAAGATTAATTAAAGTTAGTCCTTACTATAAAGTATGTAGATAGTTTTTAATGTGTAGTGTGTCTATTCAACTTATTATAATTGTATTTATTGACTGACACCAATAAATAATTATTATTCAAATTATTCAGTTTCAGTAAACCCTCAGTGCACAAGTTTATCGAGTTATTTTTTAAAAGTATTTTATACTTGGAAGGAGTTCATATAAAACGTGACTACCCTGTTATTGCTCATTTGGAAGTAGCTTCGTGAGATATAGAACATAGGTTCGATTCACTACCAAGATAAACATTTAAGTGACAAGTGTTGATGTTTGGTTTAAATCAAAAAAAATATTGTATTAAAAGTATGTAATAACAATATTTTTAATAACTTATCTGAATGACTTTTAAAAAGAGAAACGTATTCAATTTAACCATATTTATTTTAATTTTTAATACATATGCTACTACTACATTTTTGAAGTTCACAGTGCTCTTATTAAAAATATGATTAATTTTGAGTTTAGTAATTTTATGAATAACACAATTATTAATTTCGTTTTTTTTAATTCTAAATCTCTTATATGTTCGTTTTCGATTACAATTCGTCGTCATTTATTTTTGTATTTTATACATTTATACATTTTGTAATTTATTGACGTTTAATAACAACGTAATTAAAAATTTATTTTTGAAAAACAATGGCAAATTCATTACACCTGTTTTAGTTATATATATACAAACTTTTTACTTACCACATACGTGGTTTTAAGAAGTATTAAATTTATTACTGAAGTGACAGTTATTTTTTTTCTGATGTTACTTGATAAGAATATTTAACGACATTTTCACACAGCCTAACAATAAAATGTAATAAACTAGCTTTACAATACAAAGCAAAATACAAAAAACCAAAGAAATTATAATTTTAAATCTGTTTCGAACAAGTTAATTTGCTGTGGTAACGCAATCTACGCGTTTTACATTTCTCAGAATTTTTATAAATTTTTAAGGCAAAGAAAGAGCATATTATAAAAATTGTATACACTACTACCCAGCCGTATTATCTGTACTTTTTGTCTTATCCTTCCAAAGATTGCCTGGAAGAATTCGCTTTAAGCGATAAGGACACCGTTGTACTACCGCTTTTCTCTTTTTTAAGATATATTTCAGTATACAATAAAGTTAAATTATGTTTTACATTTTATAACTTTACCAACTATTAATTCCTAGACAATACTCCACCTGTCGAACTGCACAAATTTTATTTTTGTGATACATTCCATTGAAAATCTATATCTTAATAATAATATACACAACATTACACTAAATAATGTCAATTTAAATATTATATAGTCAAACTTACGTAGAGTGCTCTACAATTAGTGCTACAATGTGTAGATATGCTACGTATTGCAAATTTTCTATTTTCGCAATTTTTATACAATTAATAAGCTAAGAAAATTATGAGAAATATTTTTTTGATATTACATTCACGGGAGAAGAATCGAACTTTTTATTACATTTTCCGTCTTACTCGTACGCAACACTGTTTGATACTTTTAACAATTTATCGACAAAAACCTATGACACTCAAGCTTCATTTAACAATACTTACAACTTCAAAAAAAATTGAGGGTCAAGGACAATACAAAATTGATTTAATCAAAATGATATATAAAGACGTCTTGAATTATAATCTGCTACAGACAAGTCTCGGTGATAATAAGCTGTTTTGTACATTTTATAGTTTCACATGAAATTTGTTGCAAAAAAAAACATACCTGAAGACCTTGGCGCTCCAGAAGGGTACAGCTTCCGTCCCCATCCCACGGGGTCCAACTCGAGCGGTGGCCACGGCGAGCCGGTATAACCGCCCGCCGCCGCGTTGAGCTCGTCCGACCGAATCGCGACACCCGTCTCGCGACACTGGAAGCGGGACTCACCCCGCGAGCGCAACCGATCCTAACCCGAAAGGACACGCGTCCGAGCGACGTCGAACGCGATGACTTTTCTAAAGCTTTTTGAACTTGCTTTGTTTTTTAAAACCAGCCTGATTTATAAGTTTTTTTGTGACCAGCCAGTTATTTCTCGACTTATTTTTATTTTTAATGAATTGTTAAGTTTTAAAAACACATCCGAAATCACATTCGCATTACATGCGTAACTTTTTTCCGAAACAGCAACCGATCGTTCTCAATTGCAAGGGAAAATAGCCAGAGTAGCTAGTTTGGAAAGTTGCGAAAACTACGCAATTGTCCGATAGGCGGCTCTGAGTTTCGTATGTGCGTATGGGGAGCGAGTCCCGGTTGTGCGGGCTATCCCGCTGCGGATTTGCGGAACACTAACAAGCGTCGCGGGAGCGCGCCGCCGAGTGCCCGGCATCGCGGCGCCCCCGTCCGTCCCCGCGGACTGGGGGAGGCGCCCTGGGGACACGCCCTTTCCCTCCAGAGCGGGACGGCAACAACCGCACAGGTGGCGCCACTTACACCGCCAATCACCACATATTCTAAAACAAAAAACTAGGATTCCTAAACCAAAAAACGGCCAGTAATTTTTGTTTCGAATTTTGAAATTCATTTCGGTCGGTACACGTGTTTGTTTATCGACGAGTATCATTGTAATGGAGTGCTCGTTGCTTCGCTTTGAGGTTTCCCGTAGAGACCGCGCGCGGGTAAGGGATGGCGGAATGGATGAGAGGTAAAATATCTCTCTGGACCAGCCCCGTCGAGCTCAGGGACGGCCCATAGCACTAGTATTACTTATTAAACCAAGTTAGATCGACGATGATGAAATTTCAGTGGGAATTGACTTTAACTGCTTAGGAGATGAGGTTTTGTCGCCTCATCAATTATGATGTGAGCGTGATGTCGTGTGTGAACAACACAAGTGGGTTTTGTTTGATTGTGTCATTAAAAAGACACATTTATATCAAATGAGACAGGAGATAGGAAAAGTTGATACTTTGATTTTCTTGAGAATTCACTGAAAATATAGCGTTTCAGACACAACTGCACCTAATTAGTTTTAATACATACTTGTACACATTTGTGGTTGATAAAGAGATATAGGCATTCAAGGTCTTTAGTAACCATGTGAGGGAAGTTTACGCTTAAAAGTAATAATGCCATATGATAGCTCAGTTGTATGTGCTAAAATCTCATGTCACAGAGGGTTTTTTAATGGTTGGTTGCCAACAACGGGCATGGGTTCATACGCCAACAACGAGCTTGTTTAATTAAAAAGGAAATAACACGAAGAAACCCAATCATGGTGCTGTAATAGTATCTAAGTTCTAATAGAGGGTTATAAGTCCCAAGCTAATCAGCTTGGGGTGTAGGTACTAATCGGAAAGGAGGTTTTTGTATTCAGTGAGCGCAACTAGAAAATGGTGAGCAGTTTTATACTTTTTCCAATGCTAAAAATTATTGAAAAAATAAGCCAATAAAGATGCGAGAAAAAAAGATTCAAATTCAAACATTTATTTTACAAAACATGGGTTACAATTTTCATTGCGACAATTTGTTTGGCATACCTATAGTTAGATCGCCAAGTTTTAACCATTATGATGTGCAAAGTTTATTACCTACTTAAGATATAAAATTATTAAATTTATTACATGTATAGATGGGTACTTTGACCGCTTAGCTTATACCATAAGTTTATAACCCTATACTGTGCGATTCAATCAATTCAATTCAATCTCACTTCAGAGCAAATTTCATTTATTTCGTATATGGGTACTATTGATTGTGAGTGTGTAAGTTTGTTTGTATGTTTGTTACTGCTTCACGCTCAAACGGCTGAACCAATTTTGATGAAATTTGGTATGCAGGTAGCTGACACTCTTAAAACATAGGCTACTTTTTATCCCGAAGTTTTTTTGCGAGTAACACCGCTAGGTGCAGCTAGTATTCAATAAGGTCAAAGAGCGTCTTATTACATATTCCGTCCCAAAAGTTTCGCAACTATGCACTGTAAGGTTGATTGCTAAACTTGACTCAACCGACGAAAAGTTCGATGCTTCGTTTTTTCATTAGTACGCTCTCTGTGTAAATAATACATTAAAATAGTCGTTTATAGTATCTAAAAGCACAGAATATGTTCACACTTTTCGTATAACATCTATTCTTAGGGTTCCATACCCAAAGGGTAAAAACGGGACCCTATTACTAAGACTTCGCTGTCTGACTGCCCGTCCGTCTGTCTGTCACCAGTATCTCAAGAACTGCAATAGCTAGACAGTTGAACTTTCACAAATTGTATTTCTGTTGCCGCTATAACAACAAATACGAAAAACAAAATAATAATAAATCAACGTTACTGTATTGCGGTATGAAGGGTAATGGAGTTAGCAAATTTACAGGGCTAAAGTATCAAACTAATGAGCGTCTTGGAACGATGGAACAATGCCCTGTATGATGTTTTTATTTTTTTATCTGTTTGAAAAGCTGGTGTTTTCCACGACTAACCTGATGGTCTGGTCGAAGATAGTAAACACATCTAGACTGGAATTGAACTCGCTCTCAAGTATTTCAAAAGACACTGTTTTAAGTACTTGGCGGTAGATTTTCAACTTGATATATCATAGATAGCCAGTCGAGAACTAGAGAGAACCTCAAAGTTTTTTCTTCATCAGTAGCTCAAGGCCATTGCTGAGTTTTGAACCCACGCCCACCAGCATATAAACCGACCGCACTAACCATGATCGCGTTATGGTAGCTGAGTAGCTACCATCGCTCGATTTTTAAATGGATAGTACCTACTATTTTAATTAAATCTTTATGTAACCTTTAGTTGTAGTAAATACAATGAACATAAATAAACACGTACAACACGAAACATACCGAAAACAACACGAACACATACAAATAAACAAGCAAGAGGATCACCTAATAATAACTGGTCACCAGCGCTTATGACCATCAGCATCATCAAAAGAGTTGGCGGTCTTTTGCTATAATATTTCTTATTACTTAAATACTTTGTTAAGTAATTTTTTATTTGTTTATTAGAAATAGACTTACGTTTGACCACCATCTCACGTGATGTTAAGTGATGATGCGGTCTAAGATGGAACACGCTTGCCTAGAAGATACCGATTCACTCTCGACTTGAAGACACCCAGATTATATCCAACGGGGAACACCCACTCGGGCAGCGCATTCCACTGTCTAGTAGTCCACACAAT
Source organism: Biston stratarius (assembly GCA_950106695.1). NCBI lineage: Eukaryota > Metazoa > Arthropoda > Insecta > Lepidoptera > Geometridae > Biston > Biston stratarius. The sequence goes on along the minus strand of OX467106.1, from coordinate 38,081,557 downwards.
GAACGTGGAATCAAATCGTTTCGTTCGAGGTTTTGGAACACCTACCATGTAACGATGTCGCTTTTTTGAGCTTCTGGCTGTCCGATAGAAAAATGGACGTAGGGGAATCAGACCACGTAGTTTTGAAGCACACTATCAGAAATGAATCCGATAAAAAATCGACAAACTAACAACTTTGCGACGATATTCTAGGCTTTAAGTATTTATGGTAAAAGTAATACGATGAATGTGACGATAACCTGATGGTAAGAGATAATGCCTCCCCAGGAACAATACAGCGGCTATAAGCTCAGAACTTGAGTAACAAAACGAAATCCATGGCATCGCCGATCACTCTCATTAACTCTAAAATTTTGCTAGCTGCAGCTTCCCTTCAAAACGGAACACAATATCTAATTTTTACACACTACTGCTTGGCAGCAGAATAACTGATACCGGTTAGTATAAGTATCTAAATATTAGCTTAAACAAGAGTTCATAAAAACTAAAGCGAATGAGTTTTTCTCATTTCCCAAAAGGCCCGCCATTTCGCGACATCATGCTGAAATTGGCATCCAACGCATAACAGAAGTTAGGTAAATGACTAATATCAAGAACAACAAACAAGTTGTCGGGTCCTCTCGGAGTGCTCTGGGACGTCCCAGAGGGCCGCCCCTCGCCCCGCCCACTTGAAGCCACGCCCCTCCGCTGTGCCTAGAGACTTGCCTGTAAAATATTGTTACCTGCTTAAGATGTATGATGGATGCTGCACAGAGCCTCCATTAAGGTCGCTTAGCTGTAAGTTCTTTTGTCAAAACGTAAGTACGTTTTGACAAACTTATACCTAAGTAGGTATAAGTACGTAAGTGCATAAGTATTTAGATAATGTAAAGTTTCTATTATATTTTCATGTTATTAATTTATTGATTTTTAATGTTAAAGTCGACGTACGACGAACGATGAAGTAGACGAACGAGACACTTTTATTTGTAAAGCGTTGAATTCGTGCGCGATTGCGAGACCTTGATATAATGTGGTGAAACATTTATTTTCGTGCTACTTCTAAACTGTCAAAGCTTTTAGTAAAGTTGGTATATTTTAAAAAAATGTAATAGTAATGAGACGAACGAAACGCTCTCCTGATGGTAAGAGATAACGATGTCTGTCCATGACCATTGCAGCGATACACAGAACTTTGAGTAGCAAAACAAAGTGCTGGACATCGCTGCTTTGGCACTCATTACTTTAAAGGTTTCGATGGGTAGTCTCAACAGCTCTGTAATTTCACTAGGTCCAGTACCCATCAAACGAAAACACAGTAATGTTTACACAAGCTTACGCAGGTCTCAAGTAAAACTGAGATTGAGTGATGCAATGTCTTTTTTCTCTTATATCATCTATATCTTTTAGCATCTTACGGTGTGTTCCGGCAGCCTCTCACTTGAGAGCCAGTTCAATTCCAGGCTAGGTATGCTTTACCATCTTCGACCACACCGTCACTTAACATCAGGTAAGTTGTGGTCAAACACATAGCCTGTCAGACATTAAAAAATATATATACATATTTAACATTCGGCAGGCGTGTCCAGCGCGGTCCACTTTAGCATGGCAGCGGAGCTATGGGCAAAACCACCACCAACTGAGTTTCGGAGGTTAAACGGCCACTAGGCTGGCCTAGAAGACGGTGGAAAGATGAGCTCGAAGCACATGATAAGAATTGGACCTTAATAGCACCAAACGGAGAAACATGGAGAGGCCTTTCCCAGCAGTGGGACAAAATAGGCTAATAATAAATAATTAACAACGACCTAAACAAATTAACCAAATTGCTTCTAGCTACGCACTTTCACAATATCAGATGAAATGACAAATTTTGTATAAAAAAATATACTTCCCTTTTTTTAAAGTAAAATATCTGAAATCATTTTATCTGAATACTTATTAAATAAAACAAAAATCTGAGCTATCGAACAACTAAAGAAACCAAAATGAGAACTCTAGTTTCTAATCCACGCGTTGATTTGCATAGAGAACCTCGCTTCCTGAATACCCTTTAGTAGAACAATGGAAGCAAACTCAAGCATCATAATCAGGTCACCTATTGTTAAAGACAGGACCAACTGACTCTGCATTCCCTTATGCAACTCTATAGCTACAATCTAGCAATGTCGCGTCTGTCAGTCGGCTTTAAGTGCGGACTAAACTTTTGAAAATCGTATGAACTAAAAATAGGTACACACACGATATTGAAAAACTTGCAACAGTTATTTGGAAAATTGCGTACGTGTTTACTTATCGATGTACGAAATCATACCACATATCTAATACCTTTAAACGAGCGATTGTTGTATATATTATGTATATGATATAGAGATATAATGCTAATCTGAATCTCGGAAACGGCTGCAACGATTTTCATGACGTTTAGTATGCAGGGGATTTCGGGGGCGATAAATCCTGATTATACTGATCATATCCTAATCCTATTTTTATCCTTATTACTAGCACACCTTGTGTTTTTCCTATCCTTAGGTTGCCTGGAAGAGGTCGTTTCCAGCGATAAGGCCGCCAGTTGTTACACTAGACTTTTTTTCTATTGTATTAGATGTTCAATACGCATGCTAGTCTTGGCCTTACATTCTTATATTGTATATGAAATAACATCAAAGTTTAATTCTTTCCACACGCCGCAAAATCACTGGTGAAGCTTGATAGTATATTGTAGCACATCCGTGCCTACCTATACATTAATATGTATCTTTATTAAAACTAGAGCGGTGGTCTGCAGGGAAATCATTTGCATCGATAACTGATGTGAATAATTGATTTAATAATCGTTGTTAGCGATTATTATCAATATATAGTTTACTTACTTGTACATATATATAAATAGGTAGATACTTCACATATTCAATTTTATGTAACTAGCCTACGTACTTTAAAATTTGCTTCCATTGATACCTAACTACAAACAACAAAGCATATGATTTCATTAACTAAATGTTTGTCCAAATTTCTCTAAACACAGGACAAATTTTGCTAATTGTATTAAAACGAAAAAAATACAAAATTTTATTGCTTTTACACTTCGCAAGAAGGTCATACATTTTTCAACAAATTTCACAAATAAATTATCTTTATCTTATCTTTATTCAAGTTCATAAATAGAATGAGCGTCAAAATCGGACGGTACGGGATTTCATTGCATATACAATATATTCCATTTATTTCAAATTTCAATTTCTATCCACAAATAGTAAATGTAGGTACATTATTTTATAATATTCATACGCCGGCATTGTATAAAAGCACACAATAATATTAGCCAAACATCTCGATGTACCTAAAACTCAAGTATAAATTAACTTTGACTTTGACTTTCCAAATTGGCTTAATGTATAAGCATTATGACGCTAAAGAGGTAAGCGATAGTAGAACGCCGAAAAACGATGCCTTCAGGAATAAAGTCAATAAGCTAATGCTTGTTGCGAAAACCAAACAATAAAAAAGCGGAATATACCCACACACATCTCTACATAGAAGCTAAGTGGATCCAACTTGTTGTTGAGATAGATCAACATTAAATTTAACCATTCAAACAAAATCTGTCAGAAATAAAATAGTAAACTTGAGTATTGCCTGGGAATAAGGTTTTTGTAGCTGAAATTGCTTTTCTCCTTATTTGGAAAACTTGACTGTGAGTATATCACGTTGTAAGTTCTGCCTCTTCATTTTAATTCGAAACCCTAAGTCAGCTTTAAATTACACTTTTTCTACCCTTATAAAACCCCCTGGACGCTAGTACGGGATTAAGGGCTACCAACGGGTACTTTTTCTGGCACCAAGAAACATCGTCCTGCCTTTAGAGACCCCCTAGGGGGCCTTTTAGACCCTTAACGTTTACGACTAGCCGATTGCTTTTCTATGAAGGAGCGGGAATGTCCGTGACAAAAACTTGCAGATGTGTCCAGCGGATGTAAGAATCTGTTTACGTTTTGGCAAATATTGATGTCTTGTGGTAGCGATTTTTTTAGGTCATTGGTATCTTAAGTGGGTGTGAAGTAATAAAAATAAGATATAAGTGTTTGGCGTCAATTTTGTGAGAAATGTGTTAGATAGCGTGTGACAAATGCTTCCGTTTGTTGACCCTAACTATTTTTATTTTTTATAGCTAACAGACTAAGTGTTTGACTACAGCTCACCTGATGTTAAGTGACGGTGTGGTCGAAGATGGTCAAGTACGTAGACAGCATGAAGTAGATATTTGCGTAGATATATACACAAATACGTACCTCATGCATAAAAAAAAAAACAAAATTGAAAATAATAATGTAATGAAATCATCAAAACAATCACCGAACTACCTGCTTCAACTCACTGTTTGCTTTAACAAAAACCATGACACGCTGTGAACATGAAACCGCAAACATTTTGACACAAAAGCCACATAATGTCACATCTTTAGCGAAGCGTTTCACTGAACTAGCAAATAATAATATAATATGTCCTTATCATTCATTTGTCTGAATAAAGGGTTGGTAACTCCTGCGCATTTCTTTGTAACAATGATCATAGAAATAGCCGCCTTTTTTCGTAGCCCTTTTAAAAAAATTGCAAGCAAAGAATTTCCTCAAAATACATTATGGTGTTCTTGACACATATACAAATATATAGTGAAATTTGTCAATTTTAAGACTTCTTAGACTTCTTCATTCTTTTAGATCCATAGCCAAAATTTTACTCATAAATAAATATATATTATGATTGACAGGCTACCTATATGTTTGACTGCAGCACACCCGATGTTAGTTGCGGTGTAGTTGAAGATGGTAAATATACCTGGCTTGTAATGGGAATAGGCTGAATATCTGAGGCTGCTAGGAAACAAATCCACCACATCAATCTCCTCAAAGCAGGAAACAAATTCCCAATATGATAATGGTATCCAAATACCTAATGGAAAAAATTATACCACCACGTAATGGTTTCTACGTGACGTTTTTCTTCGCCTATAAAGACCAAAAAGAAAATCATAAAAAAAAATCGAAACTTAAACGATAATAAAATAAATAAAACTTAAACTTAATCGACTCGCAATTTATAATTATGTTCATTTTATTTTATTGTCATGCATTTATTTCATTTTTTTCATAATAAGTTATTTCGATTTTTCTTTATCCAAATCTCTATCACTTTAATATTCATTAAAGCGAAAAAATAACTTAATCTAAGCGAATAATAAAAAAAAGTAAAAACCGATTTTATTATTCATATTTTACGAGTCAAAAAGCTTGAACTTGATATTTTTTAATAAACCAACAAAGAAACGTTTTTTTTTTCTATTAAATTATAGTCAGTATGACTAGAATAGATTATAGTCGATATGATGTAATTATTCCAACAATAGCCAAACATCCTAATCTGTTTAGACGTTTAAAAGTTATCGTGGAATAAAGAAACTCACATACATACGATATAGGTATACGTACATTGGACAGTCGTGTAAAAAGATTCCCACAACATTTCTTAAAGCCTTAACAAAACAAACCCTATACATACACTACCTATATACTGCAGTGTGTAGTCGAATAAAAGCGTCCAAATTTTAATAGTCAGCCTAACAGACAGGCCCATTTTTTAAAACCATTCTGCAGTCTACACTTCACGAATAAGAGTAAAAAGTAACACAAACTAACAGAAACTATGAAAACGTCCGGAGTAACTGACACTGAAACAAAACGTGCAAAAAGACCGGCTTAAAATTGCACCATTTCTCTCATAAAAATGCTTCATATTTGCTGCTCTAATGGCAAGTGTATGAGAATTTAAGGTGGGTTTCCCACGTAACATTATCACATTAGGGCAGGATTTGATAAAGCGCGCGGTGGCTTGTCATAACGTGCTTAGAGCTTGCAACGAGGACAACGAAGAAAAGTTCAGAAAGAACATGCTGAGAAGTTTTGCATTTTAATTTTATTTAAAAAAGAACCTACCTTTTTTATGGTTGACAAACTAGGTGTTTGACCACAGCTCACCTGATGTTTAGTGACTATGTGATCAAAGATGGTAAAGCACACCTAGCCTGGAATAGAACTGGTTCTCAAGTGAGGCTGCCAGAACACACCGTTAGATACTGTACAACAGATTTTCAACTTAAGAGTGGTAGCTAGCCACTCAAGTACTGGGAAATACCCTACTATCATCATGCTATGGTTTCCTCGCGATGTTTTCCTTCACCGGCAGCTCTAGTTCATTATTGGGTTCAAAACCATGCCCTTCGGCGTATGAACCAACCATACTAACTACTAAGCTGTCATCGCATTTTTTTTTTACAATTATTGAAATGTTTTATTTAATTTTTAACACATTTGCTTGTATATTTTATTGGTATAACGTGAAGACGATAGTAGCTTACTTTTAATGGGAACATGCATCTGATGACGCTTGTCTTATCTCATAACACTAGCCTCTTCTCTTGACGCTAATCCTATCCGATGGTGCTAACCTCATCTAACGAAGCCAGTCTCATTTGAAGACGCTAGTCTCGTTCGACAACGCTAGTCTCATTTGACGACGCTAGTCTTATTTGACGACGCTAGTTTAATCTGACGACGCTAGCTACATCTAATAATGCTCAGTCTCATATAACGACGCTAGTCTCATCTGAAAACGCTAGTCACATCTCATAACGTAAGTCTCATCTGTGTTAATATTCCGCATCATATTTCGGGAGCGCGTTACTTATTCAATATTTCCAAATTGGTTGCTCGCTACGAATGTAATGGCGAAGAAAAAACAGAGGCTGATGCAAATGTATTTGAAACCTCATTATTTATTTAATTCTGAGCATCTTCATAACCGATAACGGGCTTTTCAGTTATGCTTCGTATTACTGGGAATGCTTTTAGCTGGTTCGCTTACATTTTGTACTTTAAGTCGTAGTTTTTATGTCGTTTTGAAAAAGCCACACATTTCTAGCATTGTGCATAATCTAAATGCACATGTTATTCTAGCGTAGGATGACTAAAAATTAATAATATACATATATATCGAAAGTAGATGCTATTATTGAGATTAGTATTTTATCAATATTTACATGGCTTGAGTACTTTTAAAGAGTAACGTAGTATGAGTTTCAAAAACAACATACATTAATATATTCTCTATTGATTATAATTACCGACAGTGTAGAGGTTATCATTTATTTTTCTATTTTGTTTTTGGCATCGCACTTTCTGTATTTGCCAGTGTTAAATATTTCAATATTTTCAAGTATTTCATGATAATTACGAGTACATACGTACTTCGGAGTGCGGTTCGATCGGGCTTACTTTTTTTCTTCTTTTTTCTTTTATCAACTGGCCCTGGGGCGGGCACGGTGGTAATGTGGGACTCTAGTGACAGCCTACCCACTAAAAACCCTGGAGTGTTCCACCTTGGCGCTTTGTGTCGAGGCTGCGGGCACGCTTTCGCACTTTTCCACAGCCGAACGTACTTACCTGAGCTATCATCGCTACGCAAAGAACGCTAACATGTAACAATGATAGCTCAGTGGTTAGCGCGGTCGGTTCGCATACCGAAGGACGTGGGTTTAAACCCCAATAATGAGCTTGAGCTGCCGGTGAAGGAAAACATCGTGAGGAAACCATAGTGTGGTGGTAGGGTACTTTCTAGTATTCGGCTGGCTAGCTAGCACCCTCAAGTTGTAAATCTGCCGCCAAGCACCTAACAGTGTGTTCACTTGAGAGCGAGTTCCATTCCAGGCTAGGTGTGCTTTACCATCTACGATCACACCGTCACTTAACATCAGATTAGTTGTGGTCACACACCTAGCCTGTCAGCCATAAAAAAAACATCGCACTTGATTATTGAAACGTGTCTTCATTTAAGTCCCTTATTTACCCCAGGCGTGATGCTTGCTAAAAGATAAATGGCTTGCCCTATAAAAAATGACAATAACTCGTACACTTGAACAAAAATGATAATAAAAACAATCACCCAGCAAAAATGCGTGCCATATTTCTCCCAGTCCCTAAAACATGAAAACAAGCTAACTAACGAACAAGTGGATGCGCCATATGACTAGCGTGTCAGTGCCACCATTTATCATCTCGGATGTGACAACTGAATTTATTTATGTAAAAAAACAAACAATAGTTCGAGTGGGGCTACTGTAGTGCCCCGTGATAATGTTTGTTCGTTCTTCGACATGCAGTTATGTGTAGAGCACAGAAGAGTTAGAGACAACTTCTACATAAAATTTATGTTTTGAATATATCACACATCATCAGCCATAGAACGTCCACTGCTGGTCATAGGCCTCCTCCTGGGGGGGGTTTTGCCAATACTCGCCACGCTTGGCAGGCGGGTTGGCGAGCGCAGTTAGGTGTGATTGTTCAAGGAAGATGCTGCTGCCCATCTTTCGGATTACATCCCTTAGCCGACTCTTACGGCAACCACGGGCAGAGATGGTGGGGTACTATTCTTACGCCGGCACCACCACGGCAATATATAGGTATATTTATACAAAGTCGTGGGTAACAGCTAGTTATATAGTCACGTCAGCGTGGAATTTAACAAAAAATATCACCACCACCACCAGATGTAGTGAAGTCATAAGTAGAATAGTCATTACTATTGTGTATTGTAAAACTTGACGACATCTGATGGTGGGTAGTGGTAGTGCCCTTAAATATTTTTGGTAATTCCACAGGAATCTAACATATAACTGATAAAAAATATTCTATATCTGTGCCAAATCTCATCCAAATCCGTTCGGCCGTTTTTGTTTGATTGAGCAACAAACATTCAAACATCTAAACAAACAAACTATTACATTTATAATATTGGTAACGTGAATAAGACAAATAACATTATAAAATATTTTATAAAGACTAAAACAAGAATGAAATTAGATGTCTTCACAAATAGTTGCTTCAAAAAATTCAAGTACAGTCAAAAGCCTACTTTTTTTCTAAAAGATCTATGTATCGTTGCAGTTGTCATGGACATGCGTAATCTCTTACCATCAGAAGAGCGTCTCGTCTCATTATTATCAAATTAAAAAAATATATCCAAGTTTATAAAAAATTCTCTATCAACGTCTACTCTACGTGAAATTGCTGATAATCCAAGGGGTAGCCGGTGCGCCCGTATGAATTAGGGTTGTACACAATAGCGAGATAGCAATTTGATATTCAGGCCACATTTTTAATAAGCAACAGTGTCTGACTCTGTGCTCGCCCTAATAGCTAGGGCCCACTGCTAAATAGCTTTCTGTTGCATTGAAATGGCCAGTTATTTGCATGGTCAGTTTTGATTAATGTGAAGTATAAGCATAGATTACAAATAATACTTTATTAGTAAGGCCCGGATCAGCCGTTTTTATTAACTATCACACTGCTAGATGCAGGTCTCTTATTGTTTGAAGGGTAAAGCCACCACGCTGGCCAACGATCTTTTTAAGGAATTCCCTGACATGTAGTTTTCTTTACGATATTTACACCGTTTGAAGTAAACGGTATAATACGCATATAACTTAGAAAAGACAGAAGTGCATGCCGTGTGATTCGAACCCAGGACCTCCAGATTGGAAACTAGATGGTCTTCGAACTTAGCTACCGAACCTTCCCTACATTTATTTTTAACCTCCGACGCAAAAAGAGGGGTATAATAAGCTTGACGTCGTTGTCTGTCTGTCTGTGTGTGTGTGTGTCTGTCAGTAGCATCGTAGCTCTCAAACGGATGGACCAATTTCGATGCGGTTTTTTTCATTTGATAGCCAGTTTCCTTGCGGTGGTTCTTAGCAATGTTTGGTTAATTGCGAGAGTTTCAAAATTTTTTATTTATGTAGGTTATACCTTCAGATTGGCTCCATATAAATTACATGAAAAATCGGTTGAGTAGTTTGAATTTTACCTAAAACCTAACGTTCGAGCCTAAAAATCCGTTTTTTCAATTGTAATCATCATCCGTAAATGTTATCAACGAGAGAAAAATGTCTTCCCTCTCTTTTGGTCTCGTTGGTCCCGTGGAGTTAGTGTCCACACATCACGTCAAAGAACACAAAAAGCCACTAGAGTGCACCTCCTGAACAGATGTGCCACAATACTTCGTTACGACAACGGCACTCAATATAACATAATAGTGGTTATGGGGCGCATATGCGTGAGTTTTTTAAGAAAATATCGATTTACTCTAATGTGCTCGTATGCTCTCAATTTCGACAGTGATCGATCTGAAATTAGTTGACGTTTTTTATAAGCGCCACATTATCATATATTTTTTTTTCGAAAATTTATTTTTGCTCATTAAAGCGGTATTGAAAACATTGAGTCACAAAAGATTTGAGTTGTTTTTAATATTTTCATGTGTATTTTGTTTGACCTACAAGGGCTCACTGTCTGTCTCCGTTTCTTTGTTTTTGTGCGTTCGGTTGTGCTACAAAATAAAATTAATTTCTTTTCTTTTTCAAAACAAAGTTGAAAGCATCGCTACATTAGCGCCCATTACTTTAAGAAGATGGTGAGTCTCAATAGCCTTGAAATTGTGTTTGTTACAAAACCCTTCAAACTATAACACAGTAAAATTTACACACTACTGTTTGGCACACTTACTGCAGTAGATGGTACCTACCGATGCCAGTGCATTTCAGTAAAGTTAAATATAAACTAACCATACCCAATCTGTACTAAATTCTTTAAATGTAACTAAGTACTTAAACAGGTAACAAGGCTTAACTAATTAGGTCTGCTAAGTTTAACAAGGCAGTACAAATGCTAATTAAGTGACGCCAAGGCTGCAAGTTCGGTTAAGTTGCGTCTAAGTAGAATTGTATAAGTTTAGATGGAGTTGAATGAGACGGATATGTAGAAACCCACAAGTAATCGTTGACATTTATTTACATATACCTACGTATACTTGCCTCGAGTTCTTATCTGCTTTTATTGTAATGGAATATACTATTTCTCGAAACATTAAGTAGGTAAAGATATATCTTAAATTACTTCATTCCATCAATTTTAAATTTCAGTTAGATATTATCTGTTTATTAGTTGCTAAGTATTCATTTATTTTACTTGTTATAATTACTTATTTTAATTTTGTTTCATATAGACTTATCACTAGATTTTTTTTTGCTTTAAAGCATGTTTAACTGACGAGCTATGGCAAAATAGGCAGGACTTCTATATACATATATCATATTGCAAAATAACTGTATTAATAATAATTAGTAACCCTATTATTGTGAATAAATGATAATGTATTTTTTTTCTTATTTATTAGGCTTCACAATAACAACTACAATAATGAAAACACCAATTATTTATAACTTAAGTAATGCCAAATTAAGCAAGCACAACATGCAATTTTTAAATTCAAGATAATAAATTTGAATTGAACAACTGAATTATTTAATTGAATGAATTGACATATAAAACCGATTACCCACCCATCCACAGACTATCACGTACATAATATTAATATGATAATATACAAGTCCAGAAGACCAAGCGCGATTTGCATTAAAATATAAATAAACAGTTCACACGGCGTCATCTAACCACAAACTATGCGAAGCTTTGGGAACCAGATAACTGATAGAATACTTATATACTTTTTTGAACAAAATACCCAGGCCCATAACAACAAACTAATTGTCACTTAAATGCTTGGCCTAGGTGGAAAAACTTCACCTCATAGCTCAAGGAGCAAAGCTAAATGGTTTTTTTTACGGCTGACAGGCTAGTTTTTTGACCACAGCTCACCTGATGTTAAGTGACGGTGCTGTCGAAGATAGTAATGCACACCTAGCCTGGAATGGAACTGGCTCTCAAGTGAGGCTGCCGGAACACCGTTAGCTTGGCGGCAGATTTTCAACTTGAGGGTGGTAGCTAGCCAGCCGAGTACTAGAAAGTACCCTTCCACCACGCTATGGTTTCCTCACGATGTTTTCCTTCACCGGCAGCTCAAGCTCATTGCTCGTTCAAAGGCAAAAGGCAGTCTAATTACCTACATAATTGTACTCTCCGGAGCTATTTGTAATATCCGCACATGAAATTAGTTTCGTCATAGTAACAAGTTTCATACCTTTGCAAAATCTTGATAGTTTTAAGGAGATCTCAGACGGCGTGCATAATACATCAGCAGTTTCATTAAGGGAGCCCCGCGAGGTGAAGAGGCCGGATGTGAAGGCGGAGGCCGGAACTTGCTTCATAAATTATAACTTCCGCTAGTTCGCTCTTGGCTAGGATGGATCGCTACACAGGGTGATGTTGGCACCGAATGAAAAAAAATACTTAATTAAGAAAGATAACAAAATCTTTTAGCATAAATTATTTTAAAAAGTTACTGGCTGGCAAGACATATGACCTCCATAGTAAAATAAATAAATACAAAGCATAAACATGGTGTAAAAACAACTAGGAAAAGGTTAATAAAAAAAATATTAAAACAAACATTTAGCTGGAACTAAAAATTTAAAAATAAATTTCTAGTAGGTATTTGGCGTGTTACCTAAATTCTTAAAAGCTTGGAGCCAGTTACCAAAGGCACACTATTATGCACTTACCTGGCCGGCGCGATTAGTAGATTTATAGATTTAATATTATAAGATTAGTTTTCTTTTTATTTTTTATTTTTAGGGTTCCGTACCTCAAAAGGACGATAACTTTGTTGTCCGTCTTTCTATCTGTCAAAACCCTTTTTCTCAGGAATGCGTGGAGGTATCAAGCTGAAATTCATATCCAATACTCAGGTCTACTGTCCCTTGGAGCTGTGAAATCAAACTTCTAAGCCAACGCAATCTGCTGCAAATTTTCGACACTCGCAAGGGAATCAAAACCTACATAATCTTGAAATTTGGTACGAAGCAACGTCTTATAGCACAGATAAAGGAAAAATTGCGAAAAGCATAAATTACAATTAGAAAAAAAACAATACTTTGACTAATATACCTACCTACAGGTTTGTGTAGAACCCTCGGTGCGCGAGTCCGACTCGCACTTGGCTGTTTTTTTTAATTGTCGACATGTTAATTAATGTTAAGTGACGGTACGATCTAAGAAGATGGTTAGCACACCTAGCCTAGACTGGAACTTTTTTTTTTTGCAATACATTGAGCTTCGGATTTTCGAACTAAGCTAAGAGTAGCTTGTGTTTCGAAAATCCGTACGGAACTGGCTCTCAAGTGAAGCTGTCAGAACACGCCGTTAGTGCTTTACGATAGAGTTTCTTTTAAATTTAATTCACATAAATAATTATAATTTATTTGTAACAGGGCAATAGAAATACATTTTCGACCTCGTTGTGGCGACTTATAGGCGAAAATACACTTAAGATATAGGTAACTCCAGAACACATTACCACTAAAATTTAAAAAAAAAACACACCCTGTATTTACCCACTAGCTCAATCCGTACTGACTTACCGAGTATTGTCTCGAGACTGGTGTTTAATTAGCGCAACCTCAGCGCGGTGGATATTAACCCCCGCATATGAGATGCCTTAGCGCGATGAGAATTGATCATAATCTTAAAGCTATGAGACGTTAGCCTTCATATTTTAATTAAATCGCGCATAAATTATCTGTTACAAAACCCGACTAAAAACACAGACAATGTTATCAATATCTATTAGACAAAAAGTTTAAAAAACTAATCTAAGCTGATTAATAAAAAAAGCCGGTTTGTTTGGTGTTTTTATATAGTTTTATCAAAAACGGTTCACCCGTTAGGTACAAAAACGAAAACTATGCTCACAAAAGTAGAGTAAACAAAGTGATAAACACAGATAAAATATAATAACAAATGTTTGATAATCATATAATATTGGTCCCTGTGGGCAACGATTACTGGCTTAATTTTTTAATTTTTGTTCCTTACATTAACTTTAATACATCACATATGTACATATTTTAAAACAAAACTGTTTTTTTTCTCCCATTTCAAAGCAAGTAGCTCCATCTATCCATCTGCGTTCAAACCAAGCGATGTCGAGTCTAATTTATATACCTTCGAAGCATTCGTAAACGCAGGGGATTTCAACGTCACGAGAAATGTGCAAGCTTCTACCACAAGTCGGTAGATTGCGCTATAGCTGCAAAATTATGATAAAAATTATTATACTAGGTAACTAGCTCACGAACGTATCCGAACGGTCATTTCGTTCATTTAAACTGCAGATCAGTGTACAGACCTTTTAAGTTTATCACAAAAAATAAATGTGTTTAAATGAAGAATATCGTGACATGACACAGTACGAAATCGATTAATGGATTTAATCGATTTTGTAACGATGATAGGTCAGTGGTTGACGAGGTTGGTTCACATGCCAAAGGGCGTGGTGCTTAGCGCAATGGTTGGGTACTTTCTAGTACTCGGCTGGCTAGCTACCACCCGTCAAGTTGAGAATTTGTCGTCATGTACCTGAGTATGTTCCGACAGCCTCACTTGAGAGTCAGTTCCATTCCAGGCTAGATGTGTTTACAATCATCGACCACACCGTCACTTAACATCAAGTGAGATGTAGTCAAACAACTAGCCCGTTAACCAAAAACAAAAACTTATTTTCGATCATAAAAACTATAACCGATTCCCTGGACTTTGTTTTGTTACCCAAAGTAATGGTTACCGCTGCAATAGCCAATGGCCATTGTTTCTTACCATCAGAAGAGCGTGTCGTTCGTCTCATTACTTTTACATAAAAGAAAACGGACTCGAATAACAGAAAAAGATATAATTCGCATACCTACCAAAAAATATATGCAACAAGTAAAGCTAATACGGACTAACAGTTTGAACATTGGCAATATTCAAAAACATGTTAGTTAGTGACCATATGAAACGTATAAAATAAAAAACGTAAATAAAATCGAAAAACTACAAAAAAAAACTAAGAAAACATTGGTTAAAGTTTTTCCCAAGACTCCAGAATTTATTGACAGCGCGTAGCCTTACGCACCGAACTACCGCAAGACAACTACCATACGTATACTACCCAGTAACTGCTATCTAATCTGGGACCGCGTGCGACTATTTTCGGTGCGCGTGATTTGAGTGTCCATAATTTTGTGTTTGCTCAGGATAATTAGGTCAAATATTAACCATCTATTTTTTTAAATATTTGATACTACAGTCGAGTACTGAACCCCCTGTATCGATATTGCTGATGTTCAAACTTTCACAGTGTATAAGTCAGATAAAAACTACATGCAGCAAATAAGACCTTAGATGGTTCGTGACAAATTCATGACAAACGATACTCATGTCCTATCATGACATTCAAAAGAATGATCAAAATCACTGTTTATATTCCTTTAAATCATAACATCTTTTTAACACTTTCTTCGTGTACTTTTTAGATCATCTTTATGCTTCAAACGCTGTTTTATTTTTTCATTATTTTTCTTATAACATCTGACTGTACGGAAGTAACCATAGAGAAGGATTATGTGCCGAGAGTGGTGAATGGGTGGCCCGCTAAGTTAGGAGATGTGCCTTACCAGGTGATTTATCGTCTTCATATTTTAATTTCTAGTCTCAGATAGCCACTATTCAACGTTATTCGGAAATGTACTGAGAGGAAACAAAATATTCATCATTAAGGGAAGATGCTCTTAGCCCGTTTTCAGTGTTATTGAAAGCAAAAGCTAGAGAAAGGCACCACGTGCCTATTGAACAATCAACAAAGTCCAGCTTTGCAGCTTCAACGCTCATTACTTCGAGAGATTCTGTGATTAATCTCGAAAACCCTGTAATTTCGATAGGTGTGCCAAACATTGTAATGCTTACACACTACTACTCAGTAGGAAAATATCGCTGGACGCTCGCTGTGTACACAGATATGGAAACTTTCCTAGACGATTAGTGCGTTACCCGACCAGACAGACATTCTATTTAAAAACTAATTGGATAATACAAACAAGTTCCAGATTACAAGATGGAGAAACGTTTATGGTTTCAGTTAGCGTTCAAGCAATTGATGTCGCGAAAACAAAGGCTATACAGGACGTTTTGCGGAGGAGTGATAATAGGTTCAAATAAGATATTGTCAGCGGCTCATTGCTTTGAGGAAAGAGGAAGTAAATGTTTCTCAAGGGGGTATGTACGTAGTGCAAAATATTTGCTAGTTGTGACTCTATTGTCGATAGATTCATAAAACAAAAATGTATTTTATGCAAGCCGCGTTTTCAAAACTCAACGGCTTAACGTAGAAAACAAAGACATGTAATAATATCCATCAGCTTAATCTTGGGATCAATTAATTTTCCTGACCAAACTAATGTAATGCTTTAAAATTCTATAGACTTGAATCTCGTTAGATATACGCTTTTCAGTCCTACAGACCCTTGGCTCGGCATGCCTTGAAACAGTTACCATTTGTGATTTTTCATTTTAATCCTAGAAGATTATTTCAACATCTCTTTTTTTCGCCACTTGTGGCAAGTCAACTCTTAAGTTTCTTGTCTGTATTATATTTTTTAAAAATCTGGTTTTAAAAGTTCTGGTGTACACAATAAAGAGTTTTGCTGGTTTACAATTTCAGAAAGGTTAGTAGAAGGCATTTAGCGAGAACAATGGCGGTGGCCGGCAATCTTTACAATATGGCGGCACATAGATATGATTCTATAGAACATGGTCAATGGAGAGAATTAAAAAGTATGGTATATCCTCCCAGATACAAGTTTCCTAGGGATGACATTTCCGTTGGGGTGAGTAATTCAGAATTCTAATAAATTAGATGCGTTTGACCGCCATCTCGCCTGGTCCACGGACCACGCTTGCCTAGAAGAAACCGATTCACTAGCGGCTTGAAGGCATCCAGATTGTATCTATCCAGGAACACCTACTCAGCATATTCCATTGCTTAGCGGTTCGCACAATGAAGATGGATTCGAAACTTTTAGTTCCAATTTTAGGAAAATCTACCATGAAACGATGCCACTTTTTAGAGCTCCTGCCTGTCAGATAGTAAAATGGGCAGAGTAGAAATATTAAACAACATTCAGCTATTTCACGTGATTGCAAGCAAAGTTGCGACCGACCAAAAAATATCAGAGTTAATGGAAGGCTACCCTACTCCTAAAGTGATATCTGACTATGTGCCTTCTTAGTAAGCTTAAAGTAGCACAACGAGCTATGGAGAGGGCTATGCTCGGAATTTCCCTACGAGATCGAATCAGAAATGAAGAGATCCGTAGACGAACTAAAGTAGCCGACATAGCCCAGCGGATTAGGAAGTTGAAGTGGCAGTGAGCAGAGCACATAGAACTAATGGCCGATGGGGCTGCAAAGTTCTGGAGTGGAGACCATGGACCGGCAAGCGCAGCGTAGGACGTCCACCCACAAGGTGGACAGGTGATGCGCTGGATGCGAGCCGCTTCCAACCGGTCTTTATGGAAATCAGTGGGGGAGGCCTATGTCCAGTAATTGACGTCATACAGCTGATGATGATGACCCTACTCCTTAATTAAAAGTGTAGATGAAATAGCTGTTTATTTACTTCGTGCAGAGTGCTGAAAAAGGAATTAGAAATCACTGTATTCCCCAGCTTAAAATGTGTATATTTTTCTTCTAAACAATTCATGTCATTAATGGATTCTTGCGATAAAAATCTTATACTGTCGAATATTATTTTCAGCGTACGAAAAGACCATTTACTTTTCATGAAAACGTTGCTCCAATACCTTACACCACCCGATTCGCGGAATATAGAGGACAATGCTTGGCGTCGGGTTATGGAAGAATCTCTAATACGAAAAACGTAAATATAAATTATATCCTCTAGAAAAGCATTTTGTTTAATAACTCAATTACCCATGTAAAATTAATAGTATAATGATTTATATCTTTATTTATTTATTTAATAGTAAAGAGACGAATGTTGCGCTCGCCTGATGGTAAGAGATGACACATGCCCATGACCATTACAGCAATGCACAGAACTTTGACTAGCAAAACAAAGTCCAGAGCATCGCTGCTTTGGCGCTCATTACTTTGAGACTTTAGTTGGTTAATCTTTTGAGTTTTTTTTTTGATTATTTATTCTAATGTAATTCTATGGACATGCTCTGACATGCTCTGCAATAAATATAATAATAATAATAATTACTGTGCTCTGGTTTGAAGAGCGCGGCTAGCAAAATAACGGGGCTGTTAACTAACCATCTAATTTCTCAAAGTAATGAGCGCTAAATCAGCGTCGCCCTGGATTTTGTTTTGCTACTCAAAGTTATGTGTATTGCTACAATGGTTATGGAAAAGCGTTATCTCTTACCATCAGGTGAGCGTCCCGTTTGCCTCATTATATTTACATTTAAAAAAGGGAATTCGTAAATATGCAACTATTTTTTTTTTTAGATTGGTTCCGAAGTGTTACTTCTGGCGCACCTCGACGTAATACCGACTTCTTGGTGCAGCAGGAAACATCGAATGAATATGATCAAGTTTGTGTGTACCGATATCAGAAATACAGACGTTTCTAAGGTTATTTTTTTACTGAGCGCATTAATCAAAAATTGCACTTGGTTTTTTTCGCTACAGAGATTTAATGATAGTACCTGGATGACCGAGGTGAGCTCGGCTGAAAACACGGATAAAACGACGTTTTTTAAAAATGAAACCCAGCTAGATGGATTTATAGCCCACGAAACCTCCTGCATACTAAATTTCATGAAAATCGTTGGAGCCGTTTCCGAGATTCAGATTATATATATATATATATTTATTTCTTGTGTATATATATATATATATATATATACAAGAATTGCTCGTTTAAAGGTATTAGACAGATAAGATTAGATAGATAGATTAAACGAGCAATATTTGTGTTTGTCACTCATTTATTTTTTGTTTTTTGACTGACTAGGTGTTTCTGCTCACCTGATGTTAAGCAACGGTGTATGCGAAGACGGTAAACATACCTAGCCTGGAATGGAACTGGCTTTTAAGTGAGGCTGCCGGAAAATACTGTCAAGTAATTGGCACCAAATTTCAATTTAAGTACCTACTAGAGAGTACCCTAAAACCATGCTATGGTTTCCTCACGATGTTTTCCGTCACCAGCAGCTCAAGTTCATTGTTGGGGTTTGAACCCACGCCCTTCGGCATGTGAACCGACCGCGCAAACTACTGAGCATGCATACGAACCGAGCTCTCTGACCCATGAAAGACAGAAAAAAACATATATATTAATACTGCAAGTGTTTTTAAATGGACGACGCCGTTTGTAAAAAAACAAATCATACAAATTGCCTGCGACATATCCATTGATTTTTCAGGGTGATTCTGGAGGCCCCTTGGTTTGTAAGAAGACTGGAGACCCAAAGGAGGGACCCCAAGGAATTCTTGTAGGCATCGTCAGCGGTAGTAGACTTCGTGTAGGGACTTTCTTTACGAGGGTGTCCACCTTTTCTCGCTTCATAGCTCGATCAAAAAGTTCTACGTTCATACCTAACATTTCTTTAGTCTGGTTTTCTTCAATATACGGTATTCGTGTGCTATTTTTATTTTGTTTTATTTGAAACAATCTGGTTTATTTCTCCATAAGAAACAAAAAAATAGTTCCTAGTAGTTCAAGGCAAGGCCTAGTAAAAAATAACTGTTTAATTACAACAATTTAATAACAACAATATATATAAACACAGTAACATTACCATCCTGTCGGGTTTTAATACGAATCCTCCATCTTTGATCCATTTACTAAAGATAGAGGCTCTATGGTGCAATGTTGGAAGTTGGACGTTGATAAGGGAAGTGACACCAACAAGGACGCCTTTACCTTTATCTTCGGGATCTGTGGTGCCATGGCAGATGAGACCACCGCCTTCTGCTTCCTGAAATTTCACACATGTAAGGAGTTTATTGTGAAGGCGGTTCTGATTTTATAAATTCTCGTTGTCACTAAAAATGACTTGTCACCTGCTTCCATTAGGTTTAGTTTCCACACTAACCACTACAAGTCTTACATAGATGAAATTATGGTAAGGTTTTAAACTTTTATTGAACACGGCCAACGGTGAGATCAAGTGAAATACAGGGTGGGCCATAAACTCGTTAACATTTTAATCTAAGATCTCGCACAAACACAAGCTGTGCGGGGTGCGGGGAGGGGTCTTACCGCGAGCTTGTCTCTCGGACATTTGGTCACAATGGAATGTCATTAATTTCATTAATTTTAGGTCGAGCATGAGGCATCCCATATTTTTCAGTGCTACTTACCCATTACAATTGAACTAATCATTTAAACGAAACGGGGTTACCGCTCGCCAAAGATGAAATACTAAAAAAGCGTATTTTAACAAATTACAACTCTGTGATAAGGTGTTAAAGTAAAATAAATATCGTAGGATAGACACACAGTACCATCTGAGCCCAGACTAAGCAAAGCTTTTATTATAGAAGTCAGTAACTGATAGAACACATGAATACTTTTTTTTTGTAAATACATACTTATACAGGCACAGAAAGATTACCACAAAACGTTTAACCCTGGTGGGAATCGAAACCATGTCCTACAGCTCTTAAAGCAGATATACTACCAATGAGCCAACTATGCTATCGACAAAAAACGTTAAAAATGCTAAGTGACTATTCATGATGACTGACAGTAGACGTAGAACAAATGCAAACTGCTGCTCCGACGCATTTTGGCGGAGTTTATGGTGAGACGCATTGAGTGTACCATAAAGCTAGATTCTCCACAATGTTAAGTACTTACTGCGTAAATATATCTGGTCTTGTAAGCTGTGCAGTAGAATAGTCTGCAGCTTCTAAGCAATGTCGTTTCACATTGGTGCCTTGTTACCATCTGCAATTGTTCGGAAAATAATGTTTTTTTTTCTCCCCATCCCTGCAAAACAAGATTAATAAATGATTAATCATAATTATGATGACATAAAGCTGCACGTTAATAGAATCACCATATGATTATTCTTACCATCCAATAAAACCTTTTCGTTGCCATAATTTAAATGTTGGAATAATTGCGCAAACTGCACGTGCTCAGAAAATTTCAATCGAATATTTTCTGATGATCATCTGATGTTAATGGACGGTGTTTACTTAACATCAGATAATCTGTGGCATTAGACAGTCAAACATAAAAAAATAAATATATTGCCTTTCGCTTCCAGTCATCCTGTAAGATAGCGAGTGTAAATATTCTTGGGGTAAATTCATTAACCAAAACAAAAACCATACCATCTCCTTAACCTACTATACCTGATATGACTTACTGTGGTTGGTCTCAGTACAGTTGAAACACATACACCGTCGTAATCATAATTTTTGGAAGCGTATGGTATTTTGTTCACCACATTGTTAAAGGAAAATGCCTTTTTTGTTTGCTGAAACAATACAAACCATGAAATTAATTACCTTATATATTATATATAAGTTATCGAAATGTATAATTTTATCATCAGGATCTTATCCTTCTACTTATGTACGGTGTATAAGAAAATAATAGTTCAAATTTTTCACGCAGAAATTCCCCGCACCTTATTTAGGTATCATTAAGACTTGGTCATAATATTAACATAAAATAAATAATGTTGTGTATTACAATTTTCAATGACAAAGTTGAAAGAGATACGAACGACCATTCCTCAGAGCTAACAATGCAGTTTATCTTAGACTTGTTGGCTTTGTTTGGGGCTAGATGGCGCTGTGTGAAATGTATTAGGATATTTATTATTTAGTTTTACAACTTTCGGAAGAGATACTCTAGAACAGCGGTCGGCAATGCGCGGCCCGCGGATATCCTACTTGCGGCCCGTGATTGTTTTGTAAATTAGTCATAAATATCTAAAATATTATAGAGTCTAGATAGAAAAATTATAATTATAAATATAAGAATTAAATTTTAACATTTTTTAATAGCATTTTTGTTTTTTCTATGTACGAGTATTAAGGGATATGACCAAAGAAATATCACAAGTGAGACCCGCTTTTACTTTATTTTGCTACCTTGTGGCCTGCCAAAATGTTGCCGACTGCTGTTCTAAATAATGGTTAAAGACGTATTAAAATGTGTTCGCTTAACAAACAGACACACGCCAAATGTGATTTTATTTTATACTGTTAAGTAAATCGGTATCATTTAGTATATTTAATTAATAAATAAGACAAAAAAGATACGTAATTTATTTATATTTGAGTTCATTGGGCGAATTATCTGCTTGTTTGCCATTGTTTAAAAAATAATCATACCACAACAGCGAGATTATATGCAGGAAATTTGTAAAACCTCTGAGTATATATCTTGTGTATGCCCCGCCATTGTTGATCTCCGTCGCTGCCAGGATCGTTGGCTATTGTTTCTAGAATGCCAGCCACTATCCTAATTGCACTTAATGATTTTTTTATGCTAGAAAACGTAAAAAAAAACTTAGGTTGTATGTACTGAGAATCTTACACAATTATTTTTTGTAAATAAAAATAGGCTTACGTTTGACTGCCATCTAACCTGTGTAGTGATGATGCGATCTAAGATGGAGCACGCTCGCCTAGAAGATACCGATTCACTCTCGACTTCAAGACACCCAGATCGGGGAACCCCCACTCATGTTATTATGTTTTTTAAGAAACCGACTCCAAGTTAGTAAGATCTCCATCAATGTTGTTCACATTTACAGTGAAAATTTGGAAAGTTGTGCTGCTTGCGAGTGAATTGGTTTTTTCCAGACAAGCGTGCTTCTTTTTGTTTTACAATAAAGAGTTAATCAATCAATCTATGAATCAATCAATAACTCGATCAATCAATCAATCACTCAACCTATCAATCAAACAATCAACCAATCAATCATAAATGGAACTGGCTCTCAGGTTCACTGACGAAACACATCGTTTGGTGATGGCGACAGATTTTGAACTTGGTAGTAGCCGGTTACTAGAAAGTACCCTACCTCCATGCTATGGCTTTCTCACGATGTTTTCCTTCATCGGCAGCTCAAGCTCATTATTGATGTGTGTTGCCACGCTCTTTGACGTGTGAACTGACTGGACTTATGATATCAATCTCTATCATGTAGATAGTCTAGAATTCTAGATCATCTTAACATAACTTGATAACTTTATTAATACGATACAACAAGAAAAAATATTTTTACCGTTTTCTATTGGTTAGAAAGCAGTTGGCAGAAGACAACACTCTTTCCTCTGTGATGATACTGCCGGCGCAATAAGCCCTGTATTGTTTGGTTTTTAAGCTGTATAACTTGAATATAAATACCTGCAAAGTATATTGAAACTTGATTAAATTACAATATCCATTACAATTGAATATAACTAAAAACTATTACTAAAATTAACATTTAACAATAAAATTAATTAATTACGAACTTTAACAATAAAATTAATTACAACTGCACTAAATAAAATGTTACCAAAATAAATAAAAGAAAAAAATTTAAATAAATCACATAATTCTACGTAAGAAAAAAACACAAATTACATGGTGTTGCAATTCACCAAGTCTCACTTCATTGCCTGACATTCGACGGAATTCCTGAAAAAAATGATTTTTTTTTATGGTGAAAATAATGAGTTGAACGAGATGCTCTCCTGATGGTAAGAGATAACGCCTGTCCATGAACATTGCAGCGATACAGAGAACTTCGAGTTGTAAAACAAAGTCCAGGGCATAGGTAACTGCTTTGGCGCTCATTGCTTTGAGACATTCTATGGTTAGTCTCAAAAGCCCTGTATTTTCGCTAGCTGCAGTACCCTTCGAACCGGATCACAGTAATGTTTACACACCACTGCTTGGCGGAAGAATATCCAGTACTGCGGTGGTATATCCAGTACTACCTACCTAGACGATCTCCTGTTAAGAATATCTACCACCAAGTAAATTATGTACAAACTAGGAAATGGCAAATTCAGGATATTGGTAGCTACTTCTTAAGAACAAGCTAGTGCTACATAAAAAACATTTTATTTGCAAAGGAAAACCCAGCTGTTCCACAGAGGAAGTCCATTTACTATCAATAGATGTTATCGTTTTAAAAGACAGTAAATAAATTACCGTCACCTATCATAACCTAAATCTATATACGTTATTATACCTATAAACAGAAATAAGTACCTATAATTAAAGTAATTTTTTTTTTTAAGTTATAAGTAAAATTAATTACTTGCTGTTCAAATATATCCAAAGTCACTTCCTCGCTTGAAGATTCCGACCCAAGCGATTCCTAAAAAAATCACAAATTTTTAAAAGAACTCACATGGCAATTTACGAAAAACTGTCTTTAAGTTATCGATGTCAAAATGTATGAAAAATTACAGCACTTTACTCATTGACTTTACTACGCGCTTTACGTTAGTTCGGTTTCTAATTACGCGGCCGCCAGAAGCGCTGGTCCATATTTCGTACACACATTACACTACATAGGTACTATGCTTTGCAATCTTCACATGCTCTAAGACATATTTTTCTTTCTAACATATCGGCTTGCGTTTGACCGCCATCTCGCCTAAACCAATTCAGTGGCGACTTAGATTGTATTTATCAATGCAGGTTTATTCACGATGTTTTCCTTTACCGTTTGAAGCTAATGGTAGAACATACATAGGTACATACGTACTTTATGAAATTAGAGGCGCGTGCCATGAGATTTGAATCCAGTACCTCCAAATTGACAGACAGACAATCTCTAAATTACAAGCAGGTTTCAATCAAGAGAATTATAGTGATAGATAGGATACATACGTTTCGTCCAACTTTGACTGTCTCATAATCAGTCCGAACTCCAAAATCATTAAATTCTGTGTAGCAAGATACATGTATAATTACTGAACAATATAAACAAATAATGCTACAATAAATCTTAAAACGAATCACTGTTGTGTTTTTTAAAAACAATAACTAATAAATCAATGCGTGATCGCATTTTACAAAACTATGATAATAAATTATTTTCACATGATACTTTCGATGACTAAATTGACAATATGTGTAATTTCATATCATAGATTAGAGAGGAGACAAAATTCCTTCTTGATAAAAAAGTATATGAAACTTCTTTTTTTGAACCCAAAAAAGTTTAAGAGTAATAGAAACACCTTCAGAGCTATTTCATATTTTTAATTAATAGATAATATACCAAAAAAAAATGCCTAACATATACTAAACTCTCTTAATACAAAAATAAATTTACAATAAAAAATCGCTTAAAGTATTATAAATCAATAAAAATCTTGTCTACATTATTATGTAGTAAAGTTGTATTGCGAGGCTAACTTTTGGCGCTAAATGATGGTTGTAGACTCTTTAAGACTCACATCACCTGCTTTTAATGAAAATTCATTAAAACAGACTAAGAAGTAAGAGAGTCGATAAGCTAAGGCATAGAGGTAGGCAGAGCAGAGGGATAAAGAGATATTTGCATAGATTATTTATTTATTGAAGTATCTACTCATATTCCAATAACCACCCTAACGTCCAGGCAACGCCTGTTGCCTTTTTCACTGTAGCGTTGAACGTTCGGGCCACGCTTGTTGCCCAGCTGACCGGCCGCCGTATTTGTTTTAAAAGTCTGTTGTAAGCTTGAATACAACTGACACTAGGCCACGTTTAATGTGTTTTTTTTTTTTTTAAATACATACAGAACACCGAGACATAGAACACATTTGTTTATACCACAAAATATTTGTCCTGGGTGGGAATCGAACCCACGCCCACAGCTCTTAAAGCAAATATATTACCAATGAGCCAACAGGGCTGTCTGAATATCTAAAAGGTCATTAAAGATTAGAGTAATATCAACACAAATAAACAAGACAGATTATTTTATTACGTAAAACATCAAAAAAAAAACCAGGTATCGCTGTTTTGGCGCTCATTACTTCGACGGTTTGTCCCAACAGCTCTGTAATATCGCTAGCCCTTGGCCCTGTTTGGTGGCAGAATATCAGGTACTTCGGTGATACCTACCTAGACGACCTCGTGCTAAAGAGTTGTAGTCGTACCACTAATAAAAAATACGAAAAAAATAGTATTTCAAACCTATACCTACCTATTTTTTAACAACAAACCTTTGTTACAAATCAATCAAGCTTACCGTAACATTGTTTAACTAATTAACGCATAATTCATACGTTACTGGTGCCTATATTTTTTTAGAGCTGTATCGCCTGTCTTTTGCTTGCGAAAACCGGGATTAAGGTACTATACGACATATCAGTCTGTACGACATATCAGTGACAGAGCTCTGAAAGGTTAATGATAGTTCAGAAGTTTACGATAGTACACGATATCTATTTAACTACATTAGGTTGGTTCTATGATCTACGAGCTATGGATTTTGAGTTTTTTTTTTTATTTCCGCCGTATTGTATTATTTTATTAAATCTTGTTTTTTCGAATATTTATGTATAAAAACAGTGGTGTATTATTGGTAGAATCCTGAATTACGTGCACGAGTATGAGAAAGCAGACAGACGGACAGCTAGCCAGACACGGCCAAAGCGTCACCCATTCATGGTGGATATTCCCCACGTACGGACTACAACACGAAAAATATAGTCTCTGCTTAAGCCGTCGGGGAAAAGTTGTAATTATATGTAAGTATGAAAGTATGTCGTGCCGTGCCGTATTGCCGGCGTAAGAATTGTACCCCACCCTCTCTACCCGTGGTTGCCGTAAGAGTCGGCTAAGGGATGTAATTCGGAATATGGACAGCAGCGTCTTCCTTGCACAATCACACCTAACTGCGCTCGCCAACCCGCCTGCCAAGCGTGGCGAGTATTGGTAAAACCCCTCCCCAGGAAGAAGCCTATGTCCAGCAGTGGACGTCCTATGGCTGATGATGTGATGAAAGTATGTATGTAATGTTTATTTGTCTCATTGTGAGAATGTTAAAGTCGACCACGCTGGCCGCAGACATGCACGTTTCCTCCGTCTACGCCAAGCACTTGACCGGCATTACCTCAGAGATCTTATATATATAGATCGTTAAAAACAAGCAAGACAATGTACTGACCAACAGTCTATTATACCACAACTTAACCGTAGTAGAGACCGGTCCAGTCGTGCTGCGTTGACTTTACTACATTTCCAGTAGCCGTTCACCTGTTTACTGACATGGAGGGCCAACGCCGTGCCCAGTCGCTCGTCGTTTTAACACGTGAGTATTTCTTACTTAAAGTTTTACAATAAGAATCGAGATATAAAGGTTAATGAAGTGTTAATTAAACTAAAGGGAAGATTTGTATAACTTTAAATTAGTGTTTACAATGTTGAATATAACTGCAAAAGCAACTGACAAGATTATAAACAAAGAAAATTAGGAATACTAAATTTTCCTTTCATGTTTTAATGAACAAATTAGGAGTACTAAATTTTCCTTTCATGTTTTAATGAACAAATTAGGAGTACTAAATTTTCCTTTCATGTTTTAATGAGCAAATTTGAAATGTATTGTGTCCTTTCTTTTGTTACGTAACAGTTTTTTTTAAAATGCGAGTTTAGTTAACCTTTTATACTTACATATATCCGGTTTTGGATGAAAAGTTTGTTTGGAAAGGCTGCCAGTCACTATCACTACATATTATAAAACGAAGTCGTTCGCTGCGTCTGTCTGTCTGTTTGCGATAAACTTAAAAACCACTGAACGGATTATTATGCGAGTTTCACCAATTGATATAGTGATTCATGACGAAGGTTGTATAATACATACATATGCACCACATTAGTATCTAAATTGCACCCGAGCGAAGCCGGGTCGGGTCGCTAGTATCCATATAAAGTGCGCCATAAGTTACTTGTCTTAGGATAGTTTTAGATTATGACGTCTCGTAGTTTCCGAATCAGTCTTGTTTTTTCATAAACTGTCCCACTGTTCGGGCTCATTGTGGGAAGGGTAAGGACATAGACTATCACGGTGGCCTAGTGCAAGTTGGCAGACTTCACACATCTTTGAGACCCTTTTTTTAGATAAGTCTCGAGAATATTAGTTTCCTCATGTTTTCCTTCACCGGCAGCTCAAAGTCATTGTTGGGGTTTGCACCCACGCCTTTCGGCGTGTGACCGCGCTAATCACTGAGCTACCACCACTACAATCTAAAAACATTCAAGAAATCAATTTAAGTATATCAATTTGTAAAGACAATTGCTGCCAGCTACCTACTGTATGCACGTAACTAGATTAGGTAGGTTGTGTCGTTTCTAATAAACAACAGCAGCTGCGACAATTCCGTGAAGGTATTCAAACAACATTCTTAACGTCTGAGACTTACGCAGTTGCGTAATGGAGTTATTATAGAATGGGCAACATATCAAGCACCATAGAATTAAATTAAAAATACTCGTGTATACGCTTTAGCTTAACTAGTGTTCTAAAACGATCATCGATGCAACGGACGATCCCGTCAGTTTTCGGATGGGTGACCGTGTGTATCATTTCTTTCTGAGCATTACCTGAGGTTCCTGACGAACAAACGTAGCTGAAAAGAGGGAATTGTAGTCATCATTGTAAACAACTCTTACTATGGACACAACTCTGAAAACATAAAATGTTGATTGATTCCCTCCAAATGTATTGAGTAGCTGTTTTTTTACGTAGTTCCTAAAGATCAAACGTAACCGAAAAGGGGGCAATGTACACATCGTTGTAAACAACTCTTACTATAGACACAACTCTGAAAACATAAAAGTTTGGTTGACCCCGCTCCGAACGAGTTGAGCAGCTGAATTTTTTTCACGATTTCTGAGTTTTGCCTATAGTAATACTACACCTTACACCTTATTATATGACCCTCATAGCACGCCTTACACGTGGAGTGCTAACGATCGACAGCTTTTATGGTCCATCAGTGGCAGTGGAAGTCCAAGCTCGTCACGCTATTGCTTTTTGTACCTGCCAAGGGACTTTTTGCTATAGAGAGTTACAGATCTTCGGGCATACGGCAGATGGGCCTGCCAAGTTCCACTTCAAACTGCCAGCTACTCGTCCAACGACCAAGATCTTTGCTTTGGAGCACAATATTGAGCTCTCGACTCGGTTAATCAATCTGATTCTCGAGTATGCTGCGCTCTGCTTTCCTGGCAACCTTTCATATGAACTAAACAAAGACTATAGATATATAGACTAAACTCTTTACCATCCTTTTCTGCGTAATCGAGTAAAAGCATATAAACCGAAACACAATATAGCTTAGTGAAAGTCTACTTGTGTAATTGTGTGGTCTCCAAATACATTGTGTGAGATTTCTAGAGCGTGAATTTGTAAATAGGTAATAATCAATACAAGGGTTCTTTATTCATTGATCCTATAGAGTTCGGTCGAAGCGAACGCTATTGTTGGCGACAAAATGAAAAACATAAAAAAGTATGGTAAGACACAATTGTTATTGTTGGTTAGATCAGAATAAACGGTCAAATATATTTATTATTACATAAATATTTTGTTACCGATATGGACAACAAAACTTACCAAAATACCTGTATTCAATACATTCTCAAATTCAGGAAATTTCGTGAAAAAATTCAAAGAAGGTTATAACGGTACCTAACAGATAAAAAATCAAAGTTAATCTAGCTATTAGAATTTTAATTAGTAAGTATATTCTACTCGTATTTAGTCTTAATATTATACTAAGGTTGGCTCGCCATCTAATCTCATTCGTAGACGCCACGTCGCGTCGTATGTTCGCACGTCGCGTCGTCGAATTTTACATAATTTTACAAGTATTTATCATATCGACGAGAAATTACTGTACCTATTTAGTAAGTAGGTACTAATATTCTCTGTCAATTATTAATAAGTACGTACACTACATTTTAAGGGTAGACCATAATCAATGAGTAATCTAATAAAAAAAGTTTGATAAGTTTTAAATCTCTTAAATCTCTTTTAACACATATTTGTTAAGTGTCTTGGATCAAACGTTGCGGTGCTAGTCTATCTGCCAGTTTTTTGTTGCCATCTTTAAAGGTTTTTGACCTCAGCAAGGGCACTGCATAAACTGGACGTCGTCAACCAGTTTGTAACAGCAAATTGCTACGGACGCTTTTATGATTTGCTTGTCTCCTACAATCTCGCGTTGGTTTGAATAAACTTTCGATTAAAAAATGTATCTTTTTTTTTCAGTGTTACAACTATGTCGAGCAGCAGTAAAAGATACCCAGCCGCAATGGTATTCGGCCAACATAATAAGCGCAGGTTTCCAACCAAAATTGATCTCGGAAATTTTCTCAACAGACGCAACTTTTTCAACTGCGAACCCTATCATTGTCTCAACCAAAGACCGCGACGATGATATCCGTGTACTATCAACGTTGTCGCCTCCCGCAAGTTTGTCTAGCTCTAGCTCAGCAACGTTCGAAACAAGCAGCACAGCGTTCCCCTCCTCCAGTCACCCCAACCGATTATCGTCATCGCTAAGTCCATCGTTACCCGAATATGTATCTAGTCTGACGCCTTTACAACAATTTATTCCAAGCGAGCAGATTCAATCCTTTCAACAGCTGAAACCATCAACAGTTGAAATCCAACAGCAAACTTCGCCTGCTGATTTTGGGCCGAAACAACCTACATTAAAAATTATATCAGAAGTCCAACCTCAACGCAGCGTTCAAATACAAGAACAGTCCACACCTGAAAATACGATACCGCAAGATTTTCCGTTTGAATTGGTTTCGCAAGGTGGTCTAATTGGTACTGAACCAGAGTCATCGACATCTCGCCCGGCTCAGCCATTTCCACCACGATCTAACTACTTCTTAATATACCAACAAGCTCCCCAATCAATCCAAGGTTATCCGAATCAGCCTTCATCACCCAGAAGTACAACTAAACAAACATTTACAAGTAGTGCTCCGCCCGTAACGAGTTTTTTCTCTCCGACATTTAGCTCTCCTACATTTTCTACCACAACTCTTCCTACCACGATTCGTACGTCTCCTTTCTTTTTCACGACGCAACCTCCACCAACGCCAAACCTATCGCCATCTACAACACCAAGAGTCACTGTAACATCGCTATCCACTATCGGCAGTAGTAGAGATATTAGCAGCGGTATTACAAACTGCAATATACCTCCATCTACGTCACCCCTTCCGCAATTAAGTAGCGGTCGTCCTTTACCGATCGATAAACTGTTTCCGTTGAAAATAAGAGTTATAGCTCCGAGTGGGTCCATCACAAATGTGAACTTTAATCCATCATTTAAACCGACCAAGCCGACGACGACGCGAAAGCCAACAACGCGTAGGTCTCCGAAGCCGCGGAAAAACACGTATGAGAGATGTTTGCAAGGCTGTAGGAAGAACGGACAGGCCTTGTGTGCCGCGCCGCTGTCACAATTCCCTGTCGATCCCAAGACTTTGAGAGGGTTTCCGTCAGTATGTCACATGGCATGCCACAACTCTTACAGGAAAGATGGTGAGTTATCTATTTTTTTCTTTTGTTTGATAAGCTAGGCGTTTTAACAACAGTTCACCTGATGTTAAAGCGACAGTGTGACAAAGAAAGTAAACACATCTAACCAAGAATGACTCTCAAGTGGGGCTACCGTTAGGATTTTCAACTTAAGGATGTGAGTTAACCAGCTATGGTTTCCATACGACGTTTTTCTTCACAGCCAGCTCAAGTTTACTACTGAACTATATCTCCACAAATTAATGTACCAATTAAGTTACGTACAGGGCTACAATTTAATAATAGGTAGTACAGAGTTGTTTTAAAAATGGATAAAGATTTCAGTTCCACCCCAGGGCCAGCGTTTTAGGAACTATTCCCATTGATAAACCTTTTAGATTAGTTTATTTTAAATTGATTCCTCTGTAGCATATTTTTTTCCCACATGAGATAATAGTTAAATTATCTTATGTATATAATTAAATATATATCGTTAATAAGTCTATTTATGTTATTATTAAATAAATTAATCGATTAGTTACTTACAGATACATCCGAAATATACATTTCTTAACACGCGAACTAATAATTCACGAGCATAACAATCTACCTCCGAGTAAGTAGAGCGTATTCGCTGTGAGCTAACCAATATAATCAATTCGTATGGTTACGCCACTACATCGGATATACATACATACCTAACTATTTACCGATTACCAAATGAAATGTACACCAAATCAACAGAATAAGTACCTATAACTTATTTTTACATAACTTACAAATCTTAATAGGTAAGTAGGTACGATTTTGAGGCAGCTACGGAAGGGTAGCGTCAAAATAACTACTTGGAGCCCGCGGCCCCGATAAAATAGAACATCTTCCCTAATAGCGTTGATCTTTTTTGTTCGTAGCTTCGCTAACATCAAAATTCTAAGACACACGTAAACTTCTGTGACTTAACACTTTTTTATTAAATTTTAACTTGAACACCTACCTACCTATACAACAGAAAACAATGACAGCATGTGTCGCATGACTTGATAACCCCCACTGCTCTGCCGGCACTCACGTAGTGATCGCCGGCAAGCGTCCTCTGTCCCCACCGCACCGCTTCTTCCCACTTGTGTCGCCTTTTTGTCGCGAAGATGTTCTACTTTTAGATTTTTTACTTACTTTGGTAACAGGCTTAGTATGTACGAAGCCGAAAGATGGACACTTGTCAATATAAACAAACTCTACTATAGGCAAGAACCCTTTTGTAGTGATGGTACAATTAGCGGGATCGCTTCACACGCTAAAGGGTTCAAATCCCTTCAATAAGCTTGAGCTACTTAGGTACCGGTGGAAGAAAACATTGTGAGGAAACCATAGCATCATGGTAAGGTACTTCGCAGTACCTACTCGGCTGGTTAGCTACCACCCAGAAGTTGAAAATCTGCTGTCAAGCACCTGTGTGTTCCGGTAACCTCACTACCATTCCAGGCTAGCTGTGCTTTACCATCTTCGACCACGCCGTTAACATCAGATGAGCTGTGGTGAAACAATCTACAACCTAGCTTGTCAACGATAAGCAGAGTACTATAAAATACCCTACCACCATCCTAATTGTTTCCACGCGATGTTTTCCTTCACCGGCAGCTCAGACTTATTGTTGGAGTTTGAGTACACGCCCTCATTAATTAAATTAATCAATTGTTGCTTTTAACATATTTTCTTACGTCATCGCTCTTTCCGAGCCGCAAAGCTAGGACTTACAATTCTTTAGGACAAGATATCTTAGGATGATTTCACGCACAGTCACGCCTATACTATCGGCGGTGTTCGTTGAATGTTCCTACATAATTATTAAAGAAGCGTTCTAAACTTATACTGATTAATTTTACTAAGCGCCAAGTAGCGTTAGCGCCGACGCGGCGACGTTCAAGCGGCATCGACGCGCGACAGTAATACGACTGGCAATCGACATGCGCTAATAGCCAGCGTTATGCTCGATGCCAGTCAGCGTTCTTCGCGAGAACAGTCAGTGTTATGCACGACGACATGTAGCGTAACAGTATAAAATAACCCTTAATTTATGTTTTTTTCAGCATTCGAGAAGTTAATAGACGGCAGCTGCAGCAAGCTGCGCACGCGCATCCGTCCGGTCGACATGAACTCCAAGCTGAAACGCGATGAGCTACAAAAAGTGCAGTATTTCTTAGACAACTCAGAGAAGCAACCTATATTGGAATTTACCGGGATATACTCATAAACGCATCATGCAATACTGAGCGGAAATTCGGACAATCTTAATCTTCTTTATTGTCGTACAAGTTTGAATAGCCTGGTTCAAACATTTTGCAAATAGGTATTGTAAACGGAAAACTTTGTACCAGTTTTTGTTCAATGTCAAAGAGGACGTCTAATCAAACATATTTATTGTCGTACAAGTTTGAATAGCCTGGTTCGAACATTTTGCAAATAGATATTGTAAACGGAAAACTTTGTACCAGTTTTTGTTCGATGTCAAAGAGGACGTCTAATCAAACATATTTATTGTCGTACAAGTTTGAATAGCCTGGTTCGAACATTTTGCAAATAGATATTGTAAACGGAAAACTTTGTACCAGTTTTTGTTCGATGTCAAAGAGGATGTCTAATCAAACATATTTATTGTCGTACAAGTTTGAATAGCCTGGTCCGAACATTTTGCAAATAGATATTGTAAACGGAAAACTTTGTACCAGTTTTTGTTCGATGTCAAAGAGGACGTCTAATCAAACATATTTATTGTCGTACAAGTTTGAATAGCCTGGTTCGAACATTTTGCAAATAGATATTGTAAACGGAAAACTTTGTACCAGTTTTTGTTCGATATCAAAGAGGACGTCTAATCAAACATATTTATTGTCGTACAAGTTTGAATAGCCTGGTTCGAACATTTTGCAAATAGATATTGTAAACGGAAAACTTTGTACCAGTTTTTGTTCGATATCAAAGAGGACGTCTAATCAAACATATTTATTGTCGTACAAGTTTGAATAGCCTGGTTCGAACATTTTGCAAATAAATATTGTAAACGGAAAACTTTGTACCAGTTTTTGTTCGATGTCAAAGAGGACGTCTAATCAAACATATTTATTGTCGTACAAGTTTGAATAGCCTGGTTCGAACATTTTGCAAATAGATATTGTAAACGGAAAACTTTGTACCAGTTTTTGTTCGATGTCAAAGAGGATGTCTAATCAAACATATTTATTGTCGTACAAGTTTGAATAGCCTGGTCCGAACATTTTGCAAATAGATATTGTAAACGGAAAACTTTGTACCAGTTTTTGTTCGATGTCAAAGAGGACGTCTAATCAAACATATTTATTGTCGTACAAGTTTGAATAGCCTGGTTCGAACATTTTGCAAATAGATATTGTAAACGGAAAACTTTGTACCAGTTTTTGTTCGATGTCAAAGAGGACGTCTAATCAAACATATTTATTGTCGTACAAGTTTGAATAGCCTGGTTCGAACATTTTGCAAATAGATATTGTAAACGGAAAACTTTGTACCAGTTTTTGTTCGATGTCAAAGAGGATGTCTAATCAAACATATTTATTGTCGTACAAGTTTGAATAGCCTGGTTCGAACATTTTGCAAATAGATATTGT
Organism: Biston stratarius; assembly: GCA_950106695.1. NCBI lineage: Eukaryota > Metazoa > Arthropoda > Insecta > Lepidoptera > Geometridae > Biston > Biston stratarius. The sequence continues at coordinate 38,046,574 of OX467106.1, read as the reverse complement.
AAACGGAAAACTTTGTACCAGTTTTTGTTCGATGTCAAAGAGGATGTCTAATCAAACATATTTATTGTCGTACAAGTTTGAATAGCCTGGTCCGAACATTTTGCAAATAGATATTGTAAACGGAAAACTTTGTACCAGTTTTTGTTCGATGTCAAAGAGGACGTCTAATCAAACATATTTATTGTCGTACAAGTTTGAATAGCCTGGTTCGAACATTTTGCAAATAGATATTGTAAACGGAAAACTTTGTACCAGTTTTTGTTCGATGTCAAAGAGGACGTCTAATCAAACATATTTATTGTCGTACAAGTTTGAATAGCCTGGTTCGAACATTTTGCAAATAGATATTGTAAACGGAAAACTTTGTACCAGTTTTTGTTCGATGTCAAAGAGGATGTCTAATCAAACATATTTATTGTCGTACAAGTTTGAATAGCCTGGTTCGAACATTTTGCAAATAGATATTGTAAACGGAAAACTTTGTACCAGTTTTTGTTCGATGTCAAAGAGGATGTCTAATCAAACATATTTATTGTCGTACAAGTTTGAATAGCCTGGTTCGAACATTTTGCAAATAGATATTGTAAACGGAAAACTTTGTACCAGTTTTTGTTCGATGTCAAAGAGGACGTCTAATCAAACATATTTATTGTCGTACAAGTTTGAATAGCCTGGTTCGAACATTTTGCAAATAGATATTGTAAACGGAAAACTTTGTACCAGTTTTTGTTCGATGTCAAAGAGGACGTCTAATCAAACATATTTATTGTCGTACAAGTTTGAATAGCCTGGTTCGAACATTTTGCAAATAGGTATTGTAAACGGAATACTTTGTACCGGTTTTTGTAGTAATGTGTAAATCCTAGGCAACAATCTCCATCTCCTAGGAGTTTTTGAGAAACTTTGTCGGCACTTAACATTTTATTCCAAAACTGTGTTTTTTTTTTCAAGTTAGGTTTAATTACAGTAGTGTTTTTTTGATAAAGTACCGAATTACGTGTACGAGTGTGGAAAACTGATAAAATGTAGTGAAAAATCTATTTTAGTGTTACCTCCAAAGCTCAAACTTTTTTTTTTGGCGAATGCTCAGTGAACTTATAGTTTGGACGCTGGCCTATTAGAACACAATTAGATTACAATATTAGACCATCGCTAATTCTCACAAATTTGATGAAATGGTTTCGCGGTCAAAGGCAATATTGCAGGTATAATAATCCCGTTCATTTTGGACTTTTCTATTAGCGTTATCGCTAATCGAATGTCACTTTGTCGAGGCCCTCAGAGCTATTTGTTTCGACGCTTAAAGATAATGGATAGATCGTACCTAGATATTTTTGATCATATAGTAGTTGCTATTTTTTTTACCAAATGTACAAACATTGCGCCCAGTACAGGACTTGTCGATATTTTATCTACATCTATAACGATAATTTTTACCGACAAGTGAAAGAAATGTACTGGCATCGATTTTATTTTATCGATAAAATCAACGAACTTGATATTCATTGTAAAACGGCGATTTCAGATTATTAAGTTAGCTTAAGTAGAAGATAATTGAAAAGTTTTCTTATTATAATTCATCCGTTAATAGTTATTTGTACTAAGTAATCTTCGATCAAAATAAAATTAATGGATAGGCACTAATCGTTGAATTTGCTCTGTAAAAACGAGTTAAGATCATCGGATATATACATATGTACTTAGACATCCGAGTTAGCCGTAGGTCGTCCACTGCTGGACATAGGCCTTCCCCGTTGACTTCCATAAAGACCGGTTGGAAACGGCTCGCATCCAGCGCGTTCCTGCGGTCTTTATTAGGTCGTCTGTCCACCTTGTGGGTGGACGTCCTACGCTGCGCTTGCAGATCCGTGGTCTCCACCCCAGAACTTTGCAGCCCCATCAGCCATCAGTTCTGCGTGCTATGTGCCCTGCCCACAGCCACTTCAACTTGCTAATCCGCTGGGCTGTGTCGACTACTTTAGTTCGTCTACGGATCTCCTCATTTCTGATTCGATCTCGTAGAGAAACCCCGAGCATAGCCCTCTCCATAGCTCGTTGTGAGACTTTGAGCTTATCAAGAAGGCACATAGTCAGAGACCACGTTTAAGCACCATAAGTCATCACCGGCAACACACACTGGTCGAAGACTTTCGACTTGAGGCACTGAGGTAAATCAGACGAAAAAACATTGCGCAGTTTTCCGAACGCTGCCCAAAAAAACATTTATCATTACATAAATAGCTCCTATAGATCTTGAAGCAGATATTCTACCAAATTATCTAACAAGGTTTTTAGACTTCGAGAAAGCACATGAAGGCATTAGTTTACAAGACGTTAAAATGGATATTTTGGAACGATAAACACATGTCGAGTATCCGACAGGTATTTTTGACAGCCCGTAGTATTTTTAGTCCTCAAAAATGCGCTTTCTTTTTTAGTATTTTGGTCGAAGCTTAATTATAACATGTTAATGTATATATTAGTGTAAGTCTCTAGTCGAAGTTGTGAGTATTGGTATCATCACCAAATGTTTTAAATAAAAATAAGAGATTCCGTCCATAATTTGAAAATTTATATTTTGTACAGAACTTACATTATAAGTTTTTTATAAAATATTTATAACGAGTTTTTTTTTTTTTTTTTACATTACACTAAATATTTAAAAAAACTTATTGATTAAACATTCATTGAAATGTACTTAGAAAATTGATTGAATTTACATTCGCGTCATAATGTTCATAGACCGACAGCATAAGCCAAATTCGAAAATTTGAAAAACTAAACATTTGATTGTTTAGTGATTATATTTAACCACTTTCGCATTCAATACGTTTATTTTTTTGATTTGAATTTCTTTTTAACTATAATTATTGTTTACTTATTTCTAAATCAGTTCAGCTGTCTCTAAATAATAATAGTGACTTCTGAAAGAAATTATCTAAACGATAATTAAAAATAAATCAAAATTTACTTCATTTAGATATAAATGCGACGTTTTTTTATACTATTAATGTAGGTAAAGTTTGTATAATGACTGAATGGCCAGCCCTATTGTCCGTCATGATAATTGTCGTCAAAGAAATGTGAAACAACAAATTTAACGAGCCTGTGGAATCACAGTAGCGTTAACAAATAAATGCCACTCGCGGTCACCCAATGTAGCGTAATACACCCTTAAACCTGTTAAAGTAACGATATAATGCAGTAAACTGGAAACGAAAAATCGGAGATATATCCAACAGACCTATGCCCAACAGTGGACTAAAGTGGGATGATTGATGACGATCTTCGCAAATTGAATTCCAAATTCCGAATTTCCCATAAACTTAGTCAAGGTTTAGCCTATCAGTTGTGCACAAAAAGTTACGCAAGAGTTAAGATTCAGAATCTCTGTTGGAAGTTGCCCTGTTGCTGTGAATTGCCGCCTTGTTGCTGTCCGCCGAACATCATTTGTTGCTGTTGATGGAACTCTTGTTGACCACCGCCTGTTGCGTTGTTGCCCTGATTGGGACCTAAAATAAATTGCAAACAAATTAACTTAATAAAATTGATGTTCTGATTAAAACTAACTTAAAAAACATTGCGTCAAACACGGCCATATAATTGTGCACAAAAAGTTGCGCAAGAGTTAAAATTCCGAATTTCTGTTGGAAGTTGCCCTGTTGCTGTGAATTGCCGCCTAGTTGCTGTCCGTCGAACATCATTTGTTGCTGTTGATGGAACTCTTGTTGACCATCGCCTGTTGCGTTGTTGCCCTGATTGGGACCTAATATAAATAGTTGCAAACAAATTTACTTTATGGAATTGGTGTCCTGATTAAAACTTAAAAAACGTTGCGTCAAACACGGCCTTATACGCATATTATTATTTTTTTATCTCGGGAAAATGATCTGAAGATACAAAATTACATCAATATTTTCGCCGCAATAAAATAGAGTAGAATCAAATTATAAATTTTTTGCATTGACAATAGTGTGTTGATAGTAAATTGGAATGAATTTTATAACCAAAAAAATGAAGCAAACTGTAAGGTAGCGCACGGAAATCTAAATTATAAACATTGTTTAATCGATTTCCTTTCCGTTTCAAATCGTATCGCAATTCCCTGACTTTTCGGGCTCGTAAAAAAGTAAACTGGTACATAACTTAATATCCATATAAAGAGGTGATATTAAAAATATTAGAGCAATATAAATTGCTTTGGCGCATTCCGCAATAAAATTAAATATATCCTGACTTTTGTAGCCATTAATAATGAACACGCCTGCCGGATTCTTCTTCTATATTAAATACAAAATTGTACACAAATGCCAATTAACCTTTTCGATATAAAGTTTTATAAATTTGGGGTGTACGAAGCCCAATTAAGGTCGCTATTCACCATTATGAAAAAACTTTACTATGGTATATAGTTACAACTTACAGAAAAATCACACAAAAAAACGGTTCGGTACATAGAACGAAGCCATAGATAGATTACGTTCATCGTGTTACAGTAATATTAAAAAAAAAAAACTCACCAGCCATCCTCATTCTCTTCGCATTATTGGCCGCATGGTCGTGATTATTGGCCTGAACTTGATTTTGTTGCGTCTGGAAAATATAAATAATGTTACGATTTCGCTAAGCAATAGAAATTTCTGCTGCTCGAATGGGTGTTGCCTCGATAATGCCAATCTGAATGTCTTCAAGTTGCGTGTATATGTTTCTTAGGTGGTTTTCAAGTATTACGTAAGCACCAAAAGGAGTCTTTACGGGTCTTTAGGGTTAAAGGGTCTTAAAGGGTCTTTACTTTGCTTATTTTTTACGACTTTGGGGATGAGGCGATCTGAATGATGATAATATCAGCAAAGTCGTATAAATTATGCTGATTGTTTTGTTTCCTTGTTATCGACACACCACGTTTTAGCGAAATGGCTGCTAATTCAACCAATATTTACTTAAGCATAGGAGAGGGAAGTTTAGAGGGAAGAGCTTTGCTTACTTTTGCTGATAAGGGGGAGGGAGGAGTTAATAATTACTAAAATTCTGCTTACGTAATACTTGAATGGTCCCTATTGGCAAACGTGTAAGGCATGATTGTAATACAGTTTCCACTTAGTCCACTTTAATCCACTGTTAGACATAGGCCTGTTGGGTATCCCATCGGCCATCAGTTCTGCGTGCTATGTGCCCTGCCCACTGCCACTTCAACTTGCTAATCCGTTGGACTATGTCGGTAACTTTGGTTCGTCTACGGATCTCCTCATTCCTGATAATAAACAAAGAAATAAAGCATTCAAATAAAAACATTACTTACATTGTTTTGTTGCTGCTGTTGTTGTTGGTTCTGGCGAGCTTTCGACTCGCTCTTGTCGTCTTGGTCGTCATCGGTCAAAAACTCTCTCTTCGGGTAAGGAATGGTACAACCAGCAAATACATCCTGTAATACACAATGTTTTGTACAAAATATATTTGTAGCGATGATAGCTCAATGGTTAGCGCGGTCGGTTCGCATGCCAAAGGGCGTGGGTTCAAACCCCAACAATGAGCTTGAGCTGCCGGTAAAGGAAAACATTGAGGAAACCATAGCGTGGTGGTAGGGTACTTTCTAGTACTCGGCTGGCTAGAAAATCTGCGCCAAGCATCTAACGGGGGGTTCCGGCAGCGTCACTTGAGAGCCAGTTCCATTCCAGGCTAGGTGTGATTACCATGTTCGACCACGTCGTCAGTTAACATCAGGTGAGCTGTGGGCTGTGGTCAAACACCGAGACTGTCAGCTATAAAAAAAATGTGTGAGCGTGTGTGTGTGAGTGTGTGTGTGTGTGATTTTTAATAATTAATTTACTTGTGTTTCTAGTGCACACAAGCCTATTCTTATATAGGTACCTGTGTAGGTAATGGATCCTCTGTGAAATAAGGGTCTTGCATTGCCTGCTCCGATGTTATTCTCCTGTTGGGGTCCATGAGTAACAATCGCTGGAGTAGACTGAATGCTTTGCTTTCTGGCTTTATCTTGTGCCTGTCCATGTATTTACTTAAGGAACAGTTTTGATAACTGGAAGATATAATCACAAGAAAATAATAATACATATAATCTTGAAGTAGCGAGTAAATCAGGTCAATCATAAAATGTTTTGTTTTTTATTATCTGTGTCATAGTTGGTATGCAAATAAAATAAATAAATAAATATCGTAAGACATTACACACAGCGACATCTGATCCCAAACTAAGCGAAGCTATATGGAACTCAGATGACTTAAACACTTTTTTTTATAAATACTTAGGTACTTATAAATACATACAAAACATCAAGACACAAAAGAAACATTTGTTTATACCAGAAAATGTTTGTATATTTGTCATGTATGTAAATAAGTTTATATGCCTGAACAGATTTGGATGTATGGGACATCATTAGAATCCTTACAACATCCCGAGTGACACTATCTATACATTAAAAAAAAACATGCACTGCCACTTTTGGCACTAGCTCATAAGATTATTTTCTGAACTTTTTTTTCTATATTTGGTGTGCACAATAAAGAGTATCTATTTTTTTTATTAGTGCATATTTGTGAGGGCGAAAAGTGTCAATGTTGTGAACCATGACTTTTCATGTTGCTTCTAAAACTCCATTGATGCTTTTAATAAAGACACCACTACTTATAAGCCCAACCTAGACCATGACTTACTTTTCGTAACTTTGACTGTGACTTAGACTTATTTAGTTACTCATTTTGTAGCGATGATAGCTCAGTGGTTGATGATAGCGCAGCCGGTTTGCATGCCAAAGGGTGAGGGTTCAAACCCCAACAATGAGCTTGACCTGCCGGTGAAGGAAAATAACGTAAGGAAACCATAGCGTGGTGATAGAGTACTTTCTAGTACTCGGCTAGCTAACTACTACCCTCAAGTTGAAAATCTAAATATGTGTCCCGGCAGCCTCACTTGAGAGCCAGTTCCATTCCTGGCTAGGTGTATTTACGATCTTCGACCACACCGTCACTAAACATCAAGTGAGCTGTGGTCAAACAACTAGAATGACAGCCATAAAAAAAAATACTTTCTTCTTATTAAAAATATTGAAACACTCGACACTAGCAAATACAAAACGCAATGCAACACCAACTTTTCTTTTTAATAATTTGAACAAAAGACAATTTAGAGTGCAGATACTTACTTAGATCTCTTAAAATCCTTCTGCAAAGTAGCATGTTCTGGCATTTTTCTGATATCTTCCCAGTCTTTTTCCAGAGGAAATCCCATTACATTGAATATTCTATCTAATTGGTCATGGTGGTATGGGTTGCTCGTCTTAATATCTTCTTGGCGACAGTGAAAGATTGGTTCCGATGTGAGTAACTCTGCAAATATGCACCCTATCGCCCATATATCTGGAAAATATGAAATAAATTTCTTCAGATTGTATACTAGCCACAGATAATGTAATAATAGTGTGAAAACATCAATCCTATAATATCCTATAAAAACGGTAACTTTCTTAATTTTTGACAGGTAGGTGTTTGACCACATCTCACCTGATGTTAGGTTGAAGACGGTGAACATACCTGGACTGGAATGAAGTTAGCTCTCAAGCAGGCAGCTCAGGGTCGTAGCTACCGCCGTATCAGCCGTATCAATGATACAGGGCCCCCAAAATACCGGGGCCCTAATATTATATATAAGTAGATTCATAAGCCTTCAGGCCACGGCAACAACGGCTTAGTTTAATTATATTTAAAAGAATAATAAACATTCATTTCACTTTCATTTCATAGCACCACGGGGGTCCCGTGGTGCTATGAAATGAAAGTCTGGTAGAAGGGTCCCCGACTAATCTTAATACGGGGCCCGTCTAACGCAAGCTACTTCACTACCCTTCATTTGGGCCCCCAACTTATTTTCATACAGGGCCCCTCCAAGGCACGCTACGCCACTGCTCTCAAGTGAGGATGCCAGAACACACTATTAGGTGCATAGCAGCAGATTATAAGCTTGGTGGTGGTAGCTAGCCAGCAGAGAGCCAGAAAGCAACTTACCACCATGCTATGGTGTCCTCACAGGCAGCTTAAGCTCATTGTTGAAGTTTAAGCCCACACTTCTTTGTGTGCAAGCACTGAGCTATTGTCACTATAAACCCAATGCATCAATACTCACCTTTACCGTCTGTGTACCATCCATTCCCATCCCATTTGATATGATACTATTACTACCAATAATACTTACCGATAGCTTTCGTATAATGCCTAGCACCAAGTAATAACTCTGGTGCTCTATACCAGAAGGTGACAACCACTGGGTCCAAGTCTGCGAGTGGTTTCAATGGAGCATTGAATAGCCGAGCAAAGCCCATGTCTGCAATCTTGACCCGACCACGCTCCGGCCCTTCACCCATTACTAGGATGTTAGCTGGTTTCTGAAAAAAGTAAATAAATAATTTCATGAAGGGAGTGGTCAGTCTTAGTTTCAGAATTAATAAGCCACTCAAAGGCCTCTGACATTTACCACATTGCTGTAATAAAAATATAAAATAAAGAAACTGTTGATTGATAGATCCATCACAGATCTGGAACACAAAATACAGAATATATTTTATTGATAATGCAAATCATGTCAAAATATGTTAATTTAATAAAATGACAATAATAATCAAATACTACTAGCAATGGATTATAAACATATTATGTAGGTGTTACAATGAAAATTACAATGTTTATACAAAATTCAGAACTATACAAAATTAAATAGACAATATCATTCATTTAGCGACACAACCATCACAAATAAAATTTTCATTGCTAACTCATAATCAGCAAAATAAAAATTATAAGACCAAACCACATAAACTAAAATATGTATATTCAAAAATTGTATTTATATGTATTAGTAATTATGGTAATAGACAACACATGTCCATGACCATAGCAGCAATACACAGAACTTTGAGTAACAAAACAAAGTCTAGCACATTCCTGCTTTGGGGTTACTACTTTGTCATACCATGTGATCACTCACCAAATCTCTATGCAAGACCCAATTTGAATGTAAATAGTGTATACCATCCAGTATCTGATAGAGCAAGCTTTTCACCATTCCTTTCGGCACCATAACTGATTTCTTATTAGCCTTTGCAGCTCTGTGAAACTTTATAATGTGCCATAGATCATGTTCCGCATAGTCAAACAACAGCCAGACTTTACGATCCGTATGTGATAGGAAAACTCTGATCAGATTTATCACATTCGGATGCTTCAACTCACGGAGTAACTGCAAATTAATATTAAAATAAACTTTTTAGAAACAAAAATAAACACTAAAGCTTCATTGATATTCTGTAACTTAAGACTATTATTTTTAACTGTCCTATACATACTTATCAGCTCACATTCACACTAGCCTTATCGATCTATTAACGAGAAAGAGATATAGGCAGATTCTATGTCTTGTCATATTTGCACAGAAAAAGGTAGGAAAAATACAAGTATTCCTTTTGATAAATTATTATAGCCACCTGTAATACACTACACTTGTAATACAAATTTATATTTTAAACATCTGTAGGTATCTTTTTTGCTGACGAGTACTCTAAGCTAGGGAAATGGATACACAAAAATTATAGTACCTACCTAAATAGTAAGTTATGCGTTAGCTAACTGGCTAGTTACCATAAAAAGTTATAAATTTTATACAGAAATAAAAATACAAAAAAATACTTACAGCAATTTCTCTACAAGCCGACATTGATAATCCTGTACCTTCGATTTGTTTAAGAGCATAATCTTTGGTGTCGGACCCATCTTTCCGCCTAGCTTTATATACATGTCCATAAGTTCCTCTGCCAACTTTACAGCCTTCGAAGTCAAAAAGGTCTTCAACTTTAGACCGCTCGTTCTGGGTCTTCACTTTGAAATCATAATCCATCATTACAGGTGCCATGGTCTTGTTTTGGAAATTATCAGCCATGTTTGTAATTCAAATCACTAAAATTATTGATGGAAGAAGTGGTGTGCGATCAACTTTTCATTATTAGTCCGTAGTAATGAGTAAAGCAAACCCTACGAAGAAAGCAATCAAATCAATGTAATGCCTGATTGTGATTGCCTGAGCCTGTTTGTACAACTACATTAGGTATTGTTTTCTTTTTCTTTTTTCTTGGTATCGCACTGTGGTTTTTTGCCAGTTTCAATGTTTCAGTATTTTGCGTGCAGTTTTCAGTTTTCAGCTTCATTATTTTGTCATAAAACTAGACAACTATAGAAGGCGGGCGAAAGGCGAATTTGCAACGTCAAATGCATCCTCAATGGCATTATAAATCATAATCATACAAAAGTAATAGATATATTACAATTATTCATGAAAATAATAAGTACTACGTACAACGTAGTGTTTGATCTGAGCGTACAACTTATTACTTCCATGCAATTATTGTAATAGATTGACCACACTGTCAAGGAGAGGCGCTAAATGTCACGATCGATTTTTGCGTCACAGATTATAAAAAAAAATGCAACGCATCGCAATAACAAGATAAGCTTATACGCTTTTAGCACGAGCTTTGCCAGTCGTGCTCGTGCATGCACCAAGTCTGATCGTGATCAGTAGGGAGTAAGGTTCAGTGAATATGTGTCACGATTTACCAAGAAATATGAGTATAAAATTGTTAGTGATTATGCTTAATTCGCTTTATGTTATTTGTGTTCTACCTGGACCAAAATACATAGCAACAAAAGGCGAAGTTTGGCCTAAACCTCAATATCAAGAGAATACAAATATGTATTACATTTTGAACAATGAAACTATAAACATTAAGGTAATAAAAAAATTAACAAATTATTAAAAATAGATTAGTATGAATTTTATTATTGTTAAACGATTTACTAGACCTAGTTTGGCAGAAAAAAGTTACGGTAATATTTGGTAGGTACATATAATATTATATGCGGAAGTTTATATGGATGTTTGTTCTTCACGCGGATTTGAATGTAATTTGGCATGTAGATGGCTTACCAAGGATAGACATAGACTAGACTTTTTTTAGATATTTTTTTTATTAGACTGCGAATATCGCAGAAAAAATAAAGAACTATGTACCTAAGTAAGTACTAGACTAGTAGGTATCTACTTATAAATGGTAGGTACAAAAAGTATAGGCTCCAGTACGTAATTAGAAATATCTTTTTTTCTATTTTTAGGGTTCCGTACCTCAAAAGGTAACAAAAGGAACCCTTTTAAGATCACTCGTCCGTCTGTACTTATGTTCGTGTGTCACCACAGATTTTCTCAGGAACGGGTGGACCTAGCAAGTTGAAATTTATACCAGATACTGAGGTCTTTAGTCCCTATTAGGTGTATAAAAATCAAGGTCCTGAGTCAATACGATAAAAAAATATGGGCAAATGGGCATTTTGGGTCGAAAACCTATATGGTAGTTCCCGTTGACCTAGAATCACGAAATTTGGCAATAAGCAAGGTCTTTACAGCACAAATAAAGAGAAAATTCCGAAAAATAAAAAATTTGAATATTTTGGTACTTTCAAGTTTTTGCGTAAATGTAAATTTTAACCATTACAGCACACACACACGTGCGTATTTGTGTGTGCAGCTAATTATACAGCTAAAGCACTTAAAACTTAGCCACCAATAAAAATGAATTTTATTATGGCGGTATAATGGTTAGGTACGGAACCCTCGGCTCACGAGTTCGACTCACACTTGACAGGGGTTTTCCATTTATTTAATATGTATGTTTATTCTTTGATTTTCATACATATACGTACGAGGGACATTGATTTTAAATTCATTGTGAAATTCAGAAACAACACATTTTGGTTTAACCCGCTTCCGCATCGCAATTTCTCATGATAGACATTACAATTTTGACTACTGACCTGTGGATTTGGTTCGCACAGACCGTTGCGGATCTTGATTAGACTAACGAGATGGAAATAAATACTTAAATAATTTGTAGTTTGTATGTTATCTACTTTAGTTCGCCTACGGATCTCCTCATTTCTGATTCGATCTCGTAGGGAAACTCCGAGCATACATACATACGAGCATACATGAGCTGACATAGCCCAGCGGATTAGCAAGTTGAAGTGGCAGTGGGCAGGGCACATAGCACGCAGAACCGATGGCCGATGGGGCTGCAAAGTTCTGGAGTGGAGACCACGGACCGGCAAGCGCAGCGTAGGACGTCCACCTACAAGGTGGACAGACGACCTAATAAAGACCGCAGGAACGCGCTGGATGCGAGCCGCTTCCAACCGGTCTTTGTGGAAGTCAATGGGAGAGGCCTATGTCCAGCAGTGGACGTCATACGGCTGATGATGATGATGATGATGATGCTATCTATAATATAATTTAGTTGGTTAAAATAAATAGATTAATATTGCATGCGTGCGTGCGTGTAGGTATATGTGTATGAATCATATAATGTTAACTTAGATAGACGTATCTGGTATGCTTATGGTATGGTCCGTGGCTATAATAGGTACATGGTCCTTGTGGTATGGTAATAAGTAAAGATTTTTGCGCATATGTATCTACCAGTACATTTTTTGATTTAAAAATCAATGTAGGACGTATGTGACATGATAATTTGGTGTTTTTTTGTGAAACATTAAAATTAATATTGATGTGGGTGTATAATTTTTAAATTGTGTGCTTTTACAGAAAAAGCTTGTAGGTAAATAAAAAGGTATTTTACTGAACGAAATGTTTCTAGGTATATGACCCTATTACATTTTATATGTATATCTACTTATGAAAATATGATTATTTCGAATGAGTTTTAATTTTTTGACTGTAAATAAACACTGTACAAAGTTTTTTTAAAATTTAATTAAAAGCTGATTTTAGCAATATCATTCTCAACTTCAACGTCTATAGAAACTAAAGCAGTGACAGGGACGTAGCAACCGCGCCATATCAGCCGTATCAATAATACGGGCGGGCCCCCCGAGCTCCGTGCTACAAGGGCCCCAACAAAGCAAAAATTCGTAAGCCTCTTAGGCTGCGGCAACAATTAGATTGTAGGAGAGCCCACGACACAAAACCTAGTTCGATAAGAACACCAGATAAGTCCAATCAGGGGAGCTCGCAGCACTGCATTATCGTATAGTCCTACATTTGTTTCGAGGAACAAACGAAATTTGGGAGACTTATCATACTCGAAATCAGTTTTTTTTTAAATAGCGTTGCCTGATTTTTCGCGTTGCTGCGTCATAATTTCGTGTTCCCCCATTAATGACGTGACTAATTTAATATATTATGTGATAATGCTATCGAACTAGGTTTTGTGTCGTGGGCTGAGACCAAGACGTCCAGGGTTAGACTTTGTATGATTATAAATGTTCGTTAACAAGTTTGTGAAAGAATAAATAGACATGACCCGTGGAGCTATGAAATGAAAATCGGGTAGAAGTGCCCCCGTCAAATTTTGATACAGGGCCCGTCTAGTGCAAGGTACTTAACTGAGCAGTAGAGTATATGAAATGTCATCACGTTGCTAAACATTTCATTACTTTTCACTTTACGTTCTGAAGCGTTTCATTGAAGCTAAAAGGGCCAATAGGGATAGTAAATTGTTAATTTTTGGCGGGGAGGTTAAATTGGGGCTTTGATAATATATCCTCTATGTGAGTGCCTAACTTATACTTGGTGTGTTATTGTTTTACATTTTTAATTCACAGAAACCTTATTACACCTGCGATATCCTCGAGAAAGGTATAAAACGTATTCTTCATCAGAATTTTGCACGAAGACAATCGTTCATCAACGTTAATCAAACACAAAACAAACAAAGCCGACAACATGAAGACAATTTATCCAAAGTGACTTTTAATGCAAACAAAATAGACTTCAAAATTGAATTGACCCAAGAATGTGAAAAGTACCCTCATTTAGATATGGATGAATCGTGTAAGTTGGAAAATGTACCGACTACTAATAATGTTTTTAAGCTTACAGAAAGAATTATTTAAAATCGAATAACATTTTAATTTTTTGGGTATTTTAACAAAACTGTTTTTATTTTAGATCTTCTTAATGTCAGAGAAACGATCGTGTTGTCTAGTGCATCTGTTTGGGGCATTCTTCGTGGATTAGAAACATTTAGTCAATTGATTTACTACTCTGATGATTATACGGTAATGTCCTTTTTTGAATAATCTTATATCCATCTGATAACAAACATTTAGATAAATGTTTGCAAGTCTGCCGTACCTAATTGATGAGGAACAAAATAAAGTCAAGGACATCGCTCTTTTGGCACTCATTACTTTGAGACTTTTTTAATTTTTTTAATTTTATTTTACTGTAATGAGACGAACGAGACGCTCTCCTAATGTTAAGAGATAACGCCTGTCCATGACCATTGCAGCGGTACACAGAACTTTGAGTAGTAAAACAAAGTCCAGGGCATCGCTTCCTTGGCGCTCATTACTTTGAGAATAGATGGTAATTCTCAATAGCCCTGTAATTTCGCTAGCTACAGTTCCCTTCAAACCGGAATACAGTAATGTTTACACACTACTGCTTAGCGGCAGAATATCTGATGCTGCGGAGGTGCCTAGCTAGACGACCTAGTATCGACAAACAACACAGTAGTAGTAGTATTATTACACTTAGTATTGACAAGTCATCGAGTGATCTTGTTTTAAAAAGTATTTACATATATTTATATTTGGGTTCTGTCACATTGTTTTTGAGGCAATTTTGCTATCAATAGTAAGGGAGAGTATAGACTGCGAAAAAAAATGCTAGTTGATGAAATACTTATTTTTTTAGGAAATGCGTATAAACGCTACAATAATTGAAGATTATCCGGTCTATAAGCATAGAGGATTACTTATAGATACAGGACGTCACTACCTTAAAACAGAAACAATAAGCCTTTTAATTGATGCTATGGAAATGAACAAAATGAACGTATTACATTGGCATATCGTTGATGACCAAAGTTTTCCTTATCAAAGCAAAATTTTGCCTAGATTAAGGTAGGTACTAAGGGTAGCTAATAATATGAAGAATTGAGCATAGTCTATTGTAACGTTGACTTATACCAAGTATAAATTTACAATTAAATAAACCGACCATGCCTCTAAACTCGGCTAGGATTTAAGTACTGATTATGGTTTAAAACTCAAATTACTCAACCGGTTTTTCATGTAATTTCTATGGGACCAATCCAAAAGCATATCCTTTAAAATAAAAATATATAAAACACATTATGCATCCCAATAAAATTTGAGGGTTGCCCTCAATTTTTCTGGGATCCCATCATCAGATCCGGACTTGGTGCCAATGGGACACCACTTACACACACAATGGGACTATCTTAAAAATATAACCTTTTAAAGGAAAAAAGAATTTCTCGAATCGGTACATCATCATCGTCAGCCATAGGACGTCCACTGCTGGACATAGGCCTCCTCCTGGTGGTTTTGCCAATACTCGCCACGCTTGGCAGGCGGGTTGGCGAGCGCAGTTAGGTGTGATTGTTCAAGGAAGACGCTGCTGCCCATCTTCCGGATTACATCCCTTAGCCGACTCTTACGGCAACCACGGGTAGAGAGGGTGGGGTACAATTCTTACGCCGGCACCACCACGGCAATCGGTACAGTCTTTGAGTAATCGAGAAACATACATGAAAAAAAGAAAAGGTTCCGACGAATTGAGAACCTCCTCCTTTTTTTGAAGTCGGTTAAAATAAGCACAATAATTAGAAAAACGGCACACTAGCACACGTTCCTCGTAAATGTTCTCAGTCTTCGTACGCGGTTCGGCTCTGCTTCTTGATGCGTAGGTACGGCCCATGGATGATGAAAAACGACTACGACTCGGGCGTTTTTAAAGCCAAAGTGAATAGATTTCTTCTAGATCAACGTGCTTCATCCTCAGTGTCGGCGTTATGCATTGCTTTCTATCTGGCTAGTTTGGTGATATAAAAAAAGATAAATACTTCCATAAATAACTTTTTATCTAATTCCTAGGACAGAGCGTCACAATTTGTCTATTTTACTGTATAAATTATTTATTATTTACAGTTTACAAAAGGCCCAAAAAGAAATTTCGTCACCTTAAAGGCTTAGTTTTAGTCATAAACCTTTTTTATTGTTGGCCTACCACATTTGCCAAAAGGTTCCAGCTAAATCTTTGACGATTCATCACTTTCTGCTATATCTATTGACAACTGTAGATACAATTATCAAATCATCAATATACTATAGCAAATATTAAAAACGAATGTACTGTAATAAGTGATATTAAGTTGTTTTTCTTTATTTCGTTTTAATAGTTTGCACATGAGTGTCGTAACTTGCCTCTGCTATTGTTTCATGACTATGTTAAACAATGTTACCATAATTATGTCATATTTTTATGTGCAAATATTGTTAAAGCGCATTTTTCAGTGCCGTGGTGGTGCCGGCGTAAGAATAGACCCCACCCTCTACCCGTGGTTGCCGTAAGAGTCGTCTAAGGGATGTCATCCAGAACATGGGCAGCAGCATCTTCCTTGAACTGCGCTCGCCAACCCGCCTGCCAAGCGTGGCGAGTATTGGCAAAGCCCCCCCAGGAGGCCTATGTCCAGCAGTGGATGTGTATGACTGATGATGTGTATGTGTGAATTTTTCAGAAATCTATGTTTAACCAGATATTTAAAAAGAAATATCACATGGGACATTACCAAAAGATTCTTATGTCGGTCACTAAGAGTTCCTACTATAGTTTTAATTGTCTATTATAGCACATATGGAGCATATCACCCGTCGATGGTGTACACCATGAAAGATATTAAAGATATTATAGAACACGGAAGACTCGCAGGCATTAGAGTGATCCCTGAATTTGATGTACCAGGTATTTACAATATACAACATCAGTTTATTGACCCCACAGAAAAAAGACAAATTCACGTTGAACTAATTAAAACTACTGTGTATTAGTTTTTAGACCATTGATACGTGAAAGTTTTTTATTTAGTAGTCGAAACAAAATGTACTTAGAAAACCTCTGTGGTTTTTTTATAACGTAAGTGCTAAATAAACGAAAGGCGTCGCGATTAAAAAAATAAAAAAATTCGCGTGTGAGCAATGAACGAGATTGCCGGAAAACTAGAAACAGCAATTAAAGGAGCATATGGGGGATACTTGCTTACACTCTTGATTCTGTCGTTACTGTGTTTATAATGGTGTTGGCTTCAGAAAATACTCGAAGCATTAAATGGCCTTTAGTTTTACTGCTCCCATTATCACACATACCAAGTTTTTTATTTTGCGCGTTGTAAAATACAATGTACAGATGATAATATACTTAGTTTTGCAAGTAATATTTTGTACATACATCTTTACAATATTTACTTTTAATCAAACAATCTTATAGGGACAAAGAGTACAAAAAAAAATAACAAGACTAGGCTAAATGAAGACACTAGTACATATAGCTGAAAGGTACATTGTCTCACAATTATGAACAACTTTTACTATGGACACAACTCTGAAACTGTGGTACATAAGCCGCATTGGATCAAGGGTCAACAGAATAAATATTTTCGATAGAACAGCTGATTTTTGTTTACAACTACAAAGTTGTACTTATGATAAAAGTTTATAATGTTGAGTGCAGTCTCCTTTTTAGTTTAGTATACCTATAGCTATTACAACTAATTAAATTAAATTTGTCCCTCACAGGTCATGTCCGTTCATGGGGCGAAGGTTATCCGCAAATTTTGACCAAATGCTACGATAAAAATAAAGTTATTGGTCTCGGACCGCTTAACCCAATAGAAAATGCAACATACATTTTTCTGGAGCAATTATACAAGGAAGTTACAACTCTATTCCAAGATCAGTTCATACATCTTGGAGGGGACGAGGTTGCTACAGAATGTTGGTAAGTTAAATACGGGATATAAGCTTAGAGTGTACTAAGCCGAAAGGGAGTTGTATCATAATGAATAACTCTTTCTAAAGGCATAGATCTGAAATTGCGTAAAAACTTAGCTGTTCTATATATTTGGTCAGAGGACAACGTACTTTTTCCATAGAAAAGCTAAGGGGAGGCTTTTGCTTTACTCCACCAATGTGTCTGTAATGTTACAAAACCAGCGTTTAAAAAATGCCAGCAAGTTTCGGTCTCTCGCCTTTCTGTAGGTACCTATAGGTAAGTATAATATTTTTCACGATTTCAGAGTTGTGCTTATAGTAAAAGTTATTATTGTTACATTATTTTTTAGGTTTAGTATTTTTCCATCGTATTAGGTTTAGTCTTTGCTGTGAACAATAAAGAGTTTATCTATCATAATGGTTAGTATGCCTCCTTCCCGATAAGCGTATAATTACGTTTACATCCCAAGCGTATAATACTGTAAAACATTTTATTCATTCCATTACCAGGCACTTACAGAACCAGTTACGTGTAGCGCACTAAATAATTTTAAGTAAACATCTCGAGACATTAAACTTCCGATACAAACACTAATGGATTTACCTACTAATACTTACACACATGAATTTTACCTTGAAACGTTGCTTTGAATGATCGAACCTCCTTGGGACGCTTTTGCTCAATACGTATGTCTCACTTTAATACTAAAGAGAAAATGAGACGAAAGATGTATAGTTCTAATTTTCACAACTATTTGCAAATTCGCGCCATTTTCATATTAGAAACGTCAAAGATTGTTGCAACTTTCCAAAAGTGAGTGACTGATATTTATAATCAAGTTTGTTTCCTTACTTGTACTGTTTTATCGCAAATGTATTGAAAAACGTTGTACCTATTACACACGTGCGGAAATTGGTGTTTACAAACTCGTAACTATGGTAAGCCATCGACTTCGTGTCAGGCTTACATTCGTCTACACGTTTGTAAAAACCAACATACCGTACTAGTATCTTAAATAACTATTACCATCAATCAAATTTATAGAACAGCTGACTTTTTCAAGAAATTCCAGGGTTGACCCCATGATTAAAGTTTTTCACAATCACGAGTAAAATAACTTCTTATCGGCTCAGTATTGCCTTTCTGTATAACCCTGTATGTAATTACCCAAAATACTTAAATGTGAGACCCACCCATTTAAGTGTCCATAAAGAAACAATTCTTTTTTTACAGGCAATCTAACCCTAAAATTAAAGATTATGTGAAGAAGCACGGTATAAAAAATATAGCTATGCTACAAACTCAATTTATGAGGAAATTAAAAACGCTTCTACCGCCAAAAGTAAAATATATATTATGGCAAGTAAGTACTTCCGAGGTAGATATATTATACCTACATAATTATAGGATTTTTAGCGGGAACACAAAAAATCTTGACGATACAATGCGGTGGCATAATGTTTATGTATTAAATAGTGTTTTTGCCCAAAACACTATTTAAAATATTCAAAAAAACACAGGAGAGTGAGGATGTGGTGAAACATAACTTTTCGTGTTGCTTCAAAACATTGTCGAAGCTTGCGATATTTTTTCATTGTTGTGGAATTTTAACTAAATTGTTGGATTGTAAAAATAATCTAGAAACTGACAATTAACAAGAGCGGCAATAATTTAACAGCTTGTACTTGGAGAATGTGTCAAATGTAAATCCGCCGCTGGGGCGACCTAAAATAAAAATAAAATATAATAATCTTGTAAAATTAATAATAGAAACATATTTATTAACAAGTTTTTTTTTTAAATATAATTTGTTTTACTGCTTGCGATTTTCAGGAAGTGTTTGATTCAGGAGTCCCATTACCTAACAAAACAATATTACAAGTATGGAAATACGATTGGGTCGAGGAAATGGATTACGTAAGTTCTAGTATTTTCTTGTTCATCTGGTGCACGTCGAATCTTGCCCACCATCATCAAAATCATCAGATTTTTGTCATAATCAGTTAAAACAAACGTTATTATAGTTCTGTACTACGTATCGAGTAGGTATATAAATAGTCATATAGAAAAATTAAGCACATTACAAACGACTATGATTTAAAAGAATTTGCACTGCGCTTTGTAGGTATTCTGTAGACATTTGCAGGTAGTAGTGATTTTTTTATGGTTGACAGGCTGTTTTCCACAGCTCCCTTGATGTTAAGTGACGATGTGGTCGAAGATGGTAAATACTCCTAGCTTATGGAATGGAACTGGACACACCGTGAAGTGCTTGGCGGCAGATTTTTATTTGAGGGTGTTAACTAGCCAGTCGAGTACTAGAAAGTACTCTACCACCATGCTCTATGGTTTCCTTCAGTAGCAGTAGATTTGAATCCACGCCCTTCGGCGTGCGAACTGACCGCACTAACCACTGAGCTATCATCGCTACAAAATATCTAGAGAAGAAGAAGAATACCTCATTTTATGATCTATAACAAATATAAATTATTTATAATAAAGGTCCATATTTACACAATTACAGAAATTAAATTAAAAAAATCATCAATATGTCCAAATATATAAAGAAATGTCCAAAGATAATTCAAAATACAAAAAGTCTAATAATTATGTTTCGCAGAATTTAGAATAAGTTGCTAATTTTAGCGAAAGATTACCTACGTTTAATTTTAATAGTTGTGTTTCATATTTCAACTCGCGATGGGAACACACAGTTGCGTTCACATCGTGAAAGTTGAGAAATTACATTTGATTTGAAAATTACTTTATTGCTAAAATGTATTTATTGCAGAACCATTATAACTATGTACACTATCTAAAGATTTAAAAGTAAGCTTTAATTGCAGATACTTAAAGCCGGTCATCGAGTAGTCTTTTCGTCTTCATGGTACCTTGACGAAATCAATAAAGATTGGGAGAATTACTTCAGAATTGACCCTCGACACATGATGTACATTAAAAGGTTAAATGCCACGGGTCTACAGGATATCATAGGTGGAGAGGTTTGCATGTGGGGAGAAAAAGTTGACGACACTAATATTTTCACCAGGTAGACGCGCCTACTTCTTTACGCATTACGTGGGTTTTAGTAAATCTAGTTGATACTATACATATCTGATGCTCGGCATATAATTAAAAAAATTAAAATATGCCTATTATCTATTTGCGTAAACATTATAGAACATGTAGATACCGACCTTTCTAGGATAGTTAAATAACAACAGTACCCATTCTTTCTATAAAGTCTATTAAATGCTACTATGACAATACTGAGCTGACCATAGTATTTTTTCTCCGCGCTCCGAATATTTCACGGATTAAAAAAAAACGAATCGAAATTGGCAAAAATAAAAAGATCATATTTAATTTTAACCACCGATTGTCAGATAACAAACCTTTTTTTTTTCAGAATATGGCCTCGTTCAAGTGCCGTTGCAGAACGTCTTTGGACTGGAATGAACTACACAGATATTTTGCCCATCAATTTGGTGACGGATTACACTCGACGTCGTATCGAAGAACATGTTTGTCGTATGCGACAATATGGTATTTCTGCAGAACCACCAAATGGACCGAGCTTTTGTTTTGGAGTTGGTTCAAAAACACAATATCGCAGAATGCCACGGCAGCGCAATCATAGGCGTAAAAGTCACCGAGTGCAAAAGATGAAAGAGCCTAAAACTAACTAGATACATTTTTTGATATCGACTCTTAATTAATTCAGTTCTATTCTCTATGCGATAAGAACACACTCCAATAGACATCAAAATTAGTTACAATAAAATTACGAATAATGCCTAATAATATACTTACTACGAGCAACGATTCACGACATAGGTACACCAACCAACCAACCAAGGTTGTAGTAGCACCAACTAATGTTTACGAAAATAATGTTTTTTGACTTGTAACTTGGTGTTATCAAATATTTGTTTTGTAGTGTGTTAATATTATAGTATATTTAAATATTATTAATTTATCGATGTGCGGATATTTGTGAGTTGTAAACGGTTCTAACATATAAGCATTAATGCTATTTAATGCTATTGTATGTTATGTGAAATGATGTTTCCGTCTAAAGCAGTGCTGCCAAACGAATTTTGGCAAAATAATTTTATGCGTTCCAATAATATTATACGAAATCGTATTGGGGCCCACTGAAGCCTCCTTATCTGCTTTTATTTATATCCATGTACCTAATTGTTTGGGTATCAAATGTGATGTGTGTAATCTAAGATCAATAAATGGATAAAATATATTTAGTATTTATATTATAATTATTTAAAAAGTTATACGTACGATGACGTTTTAGCCAGCAGGAACAATACACGTGTAGGCCAGTAAAAATAAAATTTAACCTCGCACTAAATTTCAAATTCAATTTTTTTTTAAATATTGCATCAGAATGGGATTATAGAGCATAACAAACATTTTTGTGTTAAATTTAACGCGGACGAAGTCGCTGACAACAACTAACTTTATAAATATTTTTCGTTTTCAAATAATTTTAGATGATACGACGTTCACCGAGTCATCTAGTCTAGTATTATAATAAAGTTCGATGACACATTTTTATTTAATTAAATCTAGTGTCGCACTTGACTACATCTTGTCCGATGTTAAAGCAAAGATGCCAAAGAATAAAGAAAAAATAACTGACAGTGACAGCAAGTTGATTGACATTTTGATTCATTTGTTTTTGGCATCGCACTTTATACATTTTATCAGAAGTTGATTTCGCTATTTTAAACTGTTTCATGAATTCGAATTAGAACAGCTACACAAAATAAATTACGGTTAAGTCCGGTCATGTCCTATTAAAGTATTGCTAATTTCACTTTTGGAATTTTAGAAGCAACCCTATTTCATTTGCCAATCATTCATAATTTTGGTACTTTGTGATGTAAAACATCACTATTTCTACACATAAATAGTAAATACAAATTTTGGAAAATAATATGCATACGTAATTATGCAGTAATAGCTGCGCCCAGCGGTTTTACCCGCGTGGTGATGGATGATGATGATGAAAGTATCGTATGTTTTATTCCACGGCCTAAAGTATCTACATGCAAAATTTCATCCAGATCCGTTCAGCCGTACTGGCGTGATTGAGTAACAAACATCCATCCATCCAAACATTTATAATATTAGTGGGATAATGCAGTGACATTGTTATTCCACTCTCCCACCAAAACTCACTAGGCTTGTACTTCATTTATATTTGATTCAGGGCTGCTAAACTAGAAGTATTTTTCGTTATGTTTAGAAAAAATAGCCCCTTGAGAAAAATAAAATCCTATAATTATATTACAAGCTAGGCATTTGATAAAGTACTCCTAGCCTAGAATGGTACTGGTTCTCAAGTGAAGTCGCGAAAAAACAAAGAAAAAAGTAAAAAAAAAGTGAAGTGTCTCTACGATATATAGTAAAGAATTAATAAGGATATTTTTTGTTTGATTTTAGATCAACGTCAATCTATACTAATATTATACATCTTATAGTTACTTTGACTGTCTGTTACGCTTTCACACCTACGCCGCTGAAGCTATTTTGATGAATTTTAGTTTGTTCTACTTTTTGTCGCGAAAATAAACCATAAAATAAAATTAAAATAAACCAAGTTTAGAGCAATAAAATTTATTTTCACTTAGATTTTATAAATAGAAGTCATATAAGGGGTTATGGTGGGGGAAATCCAATTTTAGGGTCATGTAGATGTGGGATCAGAGGGCTCAGGAAAATTACGCGACCTTCGGAAAGTCGCGTCTTGGTGGTAATACACCATTCGATGATTTGGACCACCACTATTGGAGCAAATTAAATTTGTGAAAAGCTGACCAGACTGTATACGTATGTACAGACGTGATACTGTAAGATGTAATTTTGACGGGAAAGCGAAAAAAATCACAACTTCGCATTTTTTTTTTTTCACAAGATGTTTTTTTACAATAAGTAATAGTTACCTAAGTTAATAAAAGTACTTTTTTTTAAACCATAAAGTACCGAATTATACGTTAGTATATTTTGGGCTAGTTATATAATAAGTAAGTATCTGGATAACCGAGCTTTGCTCGGCTGACATCACGGTTAAAACGACGTTTTCTAAAAACGAAACCTAGTTAGATCGATTTATCGCCCCCGGACCCCCTGCATACTACATTTCATGAAAATCGGTGGAGCCGTATCCGAGATTCAGATATAAATATATATATATATACAATAATTGCTCGTTTAAAGGTATTAGATATAGGCTCATAGATAGGTAATAAGGTGAAGTTTAAGTGTTGGTTTTAAGACTCTGTAGAAAATTTCAGTTAAACTACTTTATTAAACTAAAACTGGACTTGACCGTGACTTGCTTGATAGTACTAAGGTTGAATTTGATTTACAGAAATAGCCAATACTAGTGTTTATATAATAGTTTGGCATTATAGACTCCGTATGCAGTTGCCGAACAATTACAAAAAAAAAAAAAAACTGTTTTTACGTACATCGTAAAATTATAATAATAATAATAAAAAAAATAAGTATTTCTCTATAAATTTGATTGCAATTTAGTCTTATATTGAAGTTATAGTTTTATTGGCACATTGTGAACGTTTCCGCATTGTTTTAATTACTTTTAATTTCCTTGTCATCTGTTAGGACTTGTCCGTATTTTCAATAATAATGGCAAGTATTGGAGAAGTTAATTACAATGTCGACGAAATAGCATTTTTAGAATCTATGTTTGGGGGAACAGTGAGTGCTGCAGTAATCGCCTCCGTCTTAGAAAGCTGCGATGGTAATGGTACGTATAACATACTCGTATTTATGTGTAACCAATATCAAAGTTATAGTTAGCACTTAATGAACTTACTTTTGTCAATATATGTACCTACCTATCTTTATATGCATAAAACGCAGTGCGCAGTTACTAGGTGATTGCCGAAGGACATAGGTACTAGATTGAATGCATTATTGATTTATGGGATGCTATCTGGACTGCCCTTCCCCTTTCCCCTTTCCTAGGCCATTCCAGCTTCCGTCCGGACCTCTGCCCATTGCTTTATGATTCGCGCGCGAAACAACACACCTGTAAGTGTTGTACTCATTTGGGTCCTGTAAATTCTACATACAGGTGAGTATGTAGAAGATACCTCGATGCATATGAAACAATAATTGCTTGTTATTATTTAATTTTTTATGAGTTTTATTATAAAGGATAATGCATACAGAAGCAACATGGAGACATTTTTTAAATACATAGCGTAAGTCTGTATTTGACCCTTAACTTGTCTATTTATAAGTGTCGTTACAGTTGAAGATGTGAAAAGCAGACTTAGAAGATACCTATTTACTGAACTTGAGAATGAGGAAATAAAAATAGTTTAAATAGTAATATTTGAAAAAGTTTAGTTTAATAGTTTTAGTTTCATAAATAGTTTTAGAAGGATAAATTGGTTGTAGACTTTTACTTTGATGATAGTAAACTTAGGCAGAGTATTAATACTGTAATTTTTCTCAGTAAATGTTCTTTTTACATAGGAAATGTTTTACCAATAGGTAACATATGTTGTGAAAAGTCCTGTGTGATATAGCTATCAAAACTTGTTATTGTTATTGGAAAATATTAGTTGTGTTGTTTCTACATCTCATAATTAACTTTTTTTGAATATGGTACAATTTCGAAATTAGTGCTACAAATATTTACCTTGTTTATTTCCGCTTAACTGTCGTTTCAGTTACAATAGTGATAAGGATTTAAAATTAACTTACCTACTTGACAACAATTTAAAAAACCTGACAACAAAAAACACATGAATCAATCAATTATTAGTTCAACAGTCATAATAATATTCACTTACATTATAAATATTGCTTTTAATTTGGATTTATAAAGTTAAATTTTTTAAAGGTGTAACATAAGGGATGAAAGTTTGTATGGGAAACCAATAATTTCTCAAATGAGAGATATAAAAAACCACATCTTTAATTTTGGTAAGAATAGGGACATAGACTACTTTTTTTGCGAAAATAAATCTTCATTGGTGTGAAATAAACTGTCACACTGTATTGAATTAAATTAAATAACATAATACTAATTATTTATTTGTGTTGAATATTGTTATTTATTTAATTAATAAATAATGAGATCTACTCATATTTATTCTACCTTACTAGGCAAAAGCTAAGCTTTGTGTGGGCTCACATAGTTTTTCTAACGGGTAATCATTTTTAAGACAGTCTTTTTTAAATTGAGTTTAGTTCTGTTGCAGCGATGTTAATTCTGGTTTTCTAACAGATAGCGTTAGTAGTACAATAACATTCTATCCAATGAATACAAAATTGTTAATGTTCATTTTATTTAATGGTTATAAAAATATTATTTTTAGACAGATACCACATCTAGAGATGAAGTTAAATTACTACGTTAAAGCACAAATCTATATGCATGATAGTTTTTCAGTAAAGTGTACCACAAAAATGCTCAGGTTGTGGGATAGTGATAGCTTCGCTCGCCCTGATAATACTTAGTATTACTAATAGGTACAGCTTATAATAGTTATCAATATTTGGTACAAGTACCTAATTTAATTAATAAATTTTAAATTTTGCAATATCCATTTCGGCTTTACTATTAACTAGCTGCTTTTAAACGAAATGCGGTAACAAGGTAGCCTATGTTACTCTCCAACTTTTTATCTACATCCAATTTTGCTCTATAAATGTAAAATACTTTGATGTTTACAATATTTGTATTCAGTACATTTAATTTTATTTTTTGTCTTTGAAAAAATAAAATTAAGATTTATTTAGTTATCGGGATATTTAGTAAATATTCAATTTTAAATTGGCTAACATTTAAATACAACACAACAATAAAATGCTTATACTCAGATTCATTGTAATTCACGATAAATAACTACAAGTCATAAGATGATTTGTTTCATTAGTATCCAAAACCACAAATATGAAAAGTTATAGTTTTCCTTGTTCACTTTAAGACACTTCTTATCTTTTTGCTTAGTTAAATACTTAAATAAATGTGATATTAAAGCAAGTTTAATATCACATTTTTTTATATCTATCAAAACTAGCATATTGCATTGATTAAAAAGTCCTACATTTCATGATTTGATCAGGAATTTTGTAAATGAATGCCCCGCCTCATGTTTCTACAAAACATATTTATTTTGCTTCATTCTCAGCATAACTCCAGACCATCATTTCAGTGTTTAACAACACGGCATTAACAAAAGCATTATGGGTTATTATGAAGTTGAAATGTAAAGAGTAAAAAAATAAAATATTGTACTATGTATAAATAATATAAAGATTATATAAGCTACAAGGTTATAATGCGATGCAATACAACTTTTATTATAGAACCAACACTGAATTCTTAACTTTAAATTTTTGAACATGATACTCCACATGTATTGTTAAAAGTCAATGACATTATATTTTTATGAAACAGCTGATGTATTATCTGCGATTTTTTTTTTTTTTTTTTTAAATATATAAGCTTGCGTTTGACCGCTATTTCGCCTGACATTAAACGAAGATGCGGTCTACGATGGGTTATTTCTTTTGTAAAAATTGTTCATAATTGGGAGTACAATGACTTCCTTTTGGTTGTAGAAAAATCTATTCAAAGTACTATAAATTCATACTTTACGAACAAAGAGCATCTTCGTTTCGTACTTCCTAAGGGTTTCATAAAGGGAATCGAGTTGCAATATAGTCTGCTAGGTGATGTTTTAGTTCTCGCAAAAAGTTTTTTTTAATTATTGACCACAGCTTACCTGATGTTAAGTGACGATGTGGTCGAAAATGGCAGATACACCTAGAATGGAAAAAAACTGGCTCTCAAATGATGCTGCCGGAACATACCGTTAGATGCTTGGCGGCAGATTTTCAACTTGAGGGTAGCTGGCCAGCCAAGTACTAGTAAGCTATGGATGCTAAACGCTAAAATGTTTCAACCGTCCCCATGCCAGGGTCAGTTGAAACAGTGCCTGGGGTCAATTGAAACACAGCTAATAATACAAAATATGATAAATGAACATGTTTTATTAAACATTTAATAACATTTTACGACTCTTAATGGTGCAGTTGAACATCACAAATATTTTTTTATTAATATTCAAGCCATATTTTCGTAGAAAGCATTTACATTATTTCTATTGAAGAAATAACGTAAAACTAAGTAAAGTAGCCCTAGAAAGACTTGAAGCCTGTGCTGCACGTGCTGAAATTTCAAGTTTTCTTCCCATAAACATGCGAAACCATTCTTCGCCAGCCGTTTCCTTGTCATTTCAAGTCCGAGGTCGTCATAAATCGTACTCGACGTTTAGTTCGTATTCTAATTCCATAACATCCTTTTTAAGTTAGACAAAATATATATCTGCACATCTAATTAAATAATTAGATAGCTCATGCTCTTGTTCCTGGTTAAGCGCTCGAATCGAGCCTTATATCCAATTTCTAGATTTTCGTCGCCATCTTGTTTATGCGCATACTTCAACGGGGAAGTGATCCAGTCAGTCCATTTTTTTCTGCCGCTGTTCTTAACGAAGATACCGCTTTTACAGTTTCATAGGCTTGTTTGTAGGTACATTGATAAGTCAGCCTTCCTTTGACGTACCCTTGGCATCTAAGATACGAGAAAATTAAATAAATAAACTGTTTCAACCGTACCCACAAAAAATGTTTCAACTGTCCCCAAACTGTCTTTCTAGATATAAAAATGTTCACAGTTAGAATGACGATAAATTTTAATAATAACTAATCATACTGCCATATTCTATAAACTTTAATTAAAACGATGTAAAACTCTCAATCCTCTAACTGTAATCAAAACCATAGTAATTGCAAAAATATACGAACAAAATTACTTACTTTTCCGTCAAAAAACATAATGGGGCCTCTTATATACACAAACACAACGCGCGAAGAGCTAAGCAACAATATAATTAGTGTTAGGACTTATCGCTCGCTTCGTTCTCTCCTTATATCCCTTACCTCATCACGCACGGTTCGCGAGATATTCGCTTTGTTTCAACCGTCCACCGTTTCAAGCGTACCCAGTCTCCCCTACATTAAAGTGTGGTAGTTAGCCAGCCGAGTACTAGAGAGTACCCTACCACAATGCTATAGTTTCCTCACAATGTTTTCCTTCACCGGCAGCTTAAACTCATTGTTGAGGTTTGAACCCACGCATTTCGGCGATCCGACCTCGCTAACCACTGATCGGTACAACAAAACCTGTAGTTTTAAAAGTACATTTTTGTCTTTATTGGGGAAAGAAAGCAAACAAAGCGTTATCATACCGTAATGTACTAAGCTTGCAGGTAGCGCTGTTTCCCGGGCAAAGCTGTCGATTTCTAGGTATCGCAATTTGCGCAGTTTCTAGGAAATAGCTCGTCGCTAGGTCGCCGGGTGCATCAATGCACATGCGTGATGACGCGAATCAATAACGCCGTACCAGGATATCCTAGTTACTAAAAATAGCTTACAGTGACCTATTAAAGTCCTTACGGGCATTTATGTAGCTTTAGGTATTGTGGAAGGGGAGCAGGAGAGGAAGGTAGGCAGTATGTTATTGCATATAAAGTCTGGCTAAATGCTTGTACAGATTTTTAACGCACTAGTAAGGTATATTAGTCTTTAGTTTTCCTGTACTTATTGAGACTTGACGATAAGTCGACTGCCCCTTATGTGCGGTATTATAGAATAGATCTTTTTATACAAAGTTTTTTTGTAGCCATGATAGCTCAGTGGTTAGCGCAGACGGTTCACACGCCGAAGGGCGTGGGATCAAACCCAGCTATGAGCTTGAGCTACCGGTGAAGGAAAACTTCGTGAGGAAACTATAGCATTGTGGTAGGGTACTCTCTAGTACTCGGCTGGCTAACTACCACACTTTAGTTGAAAATCTGTTGCCAAGCCGTGTGTTCCGGCACCTCAATTGAGAGCCAGTTCCATTCCAGGATAGGTGTGTTTACCATTTTCGACTACACCGTCACTTAACATCAGGTCAGCTGTAGTCAAACACCAAGCTTGTCAACAATAAAAAAAAGTGACGTTTCAAATTATGTATTTTTTTTATTTATTTGTTTAGCCATTTGCGATAATTATGTGGTCGGTAAGTATATAAGTATCTCTATTCTATGTTCTAATAGCGCCTAACTATTTAAAATAAAAATATAACCATAATATGAATCATTATCCTGTCGAGTTTATTTTATTTTTTTAAGTTTCCCTGGAACACTGCTTTGTTTTACTAGCGATTTATTTAAGTCTTTGGTATGGATATAAGCTATACCAACGCCCTTTCCAGTTTGCATCTCATAAATCACTATAATACTGATCGTATGCAACAGCTAATTCTGAGTAAGAGTGCTAAAACGGTTTGCTTAGCAGTCTTTATAATCAACATCTCTCCTGTATCGTACATAGAATTTTATTAATTTTTGTTTTATTTTCCCATTATTTCCTTTTCTAGTTCATCTTGCAGCGGATGCTATTATGAATTTCTCCGACGAAATGTCTACTCCGGCTCAACAGATTGCACAGGGTATTGATGTAAGGCCTGTACAATTAACTTCTGTGCTTAATGTTGATGCACCGGCTTTCGAGTTTCGGCACCCACAAACAACAACACAACAAACATCTTTGATAACAGTGAATCAGCCATCTGTAAATCTACAAGTATGCATCACTGAAACGCATGATCTTCCAACAATTCTACAACCACCAACAAATACAAATGAGTCACCGTTGACAACTACTAGTCAAAATTCATCTACAATACCAAATCTGGATACATCAAAAACTGTGAATCAAAATTTACCTATAGCAAAACGGCAATCACCAACATATTTAAAGCAGCAGCTACCAACATCTGCAATGCATCAGTTATCAACAACTGCAAGGCAGCAGCCATCAGCATCTGTAAGGCAACCACTATCTAAAATATTGAATCAACAACCATTAAACACCGGTCCCTTGTCTACTGCTGAAAGTTCTACAGTATCATTTTCTGATGCATTTCGGAACTCTGGAGCAATACCTAAAAAACCTCCCGATTCAAAACCTCAGAAGTCGCGTAATACGATAAAAAATGTTTGGCATGACAAAGTTGGAAAATTTTTGCATTACCATAATCAAGGTACAAGAACTCTTATAATAATGAGAGGGGCCCCGGGTAGTGGTAAAAGTTATTTGGCAAAACACCTAATTAATTATACCATAGGACCATCAATGCAAAATTATAGTAAGCACATTTTTTCCGCTGACAATTTTTTCATGAGAAGAGGAGTTTATCAGTATAATAGGGATAGTTTACAAGAAGCCCACGCAACGAATCAAAGAAAAGTTTGCGAAGCTACTAACAGAGGAGTAAGCCCTGTTATAGTAGATAATACAAATACGGAACTTTGGGAAATGGAACCTTATATACGTGATGGAGTGCGGAATGGCTACATGATTGAATTCGTTGAACCAAACACTCCTTGGGCAAGAAACCCCAGCCATCTTGAAAAAAAGAATATCCATGGCGTACCGCGGGATAGAATTCGGCGAATGCTAGATAGATACGAAACAGGAATTACTCTAGGGTCAGTTTTGAAAACATTGAAGTTAAAATACGCTTCAAATAGATTGCCTCCTGTACAAAGAGACATACCTCCAATTTCGCCTCCTCAATCTCTTCGCGAGTCACCTAAAGTGGTAAACATAGAGAAAGTTGAAAGTGATAAAGATGTAATAGTAAATGCTTCAAACGTTGAACTTGCTCATCAGGATCAATGTGACTTTACATGTGAACAAAATAGTGAAACAGTAAACCATATTGCAGAAACAGGAAGCTCTCCCGATGCAATGCTTGATGATGAACATGATATTAAACTTCAGAAAATCATTGAAGCTCAACTAAAAATTGAACAGCTTCAAAAAGTAGCTTTTCGCGAGTCACCTAAAGAGGTAAACGTCGAGAAAGTTGAAAGTGATAAAGATGAAGTATTGAATGCTTCAAACGTTAAACTTGCTCGTCAGGATCAATGTGACTCTACATGTGAACAGAATAGTGTCACAGTGAACCATATTGCGGAAAAAGGAAACTCTCCCGATGCAATGCTTGATGATGAATATGATATTAAACTTCAGAAAATCATTGAAGCTCAACTAAAAATTGAACAGTTTGAAAAAGTAGAACAAGAGTGGGATAATGGTGAGAGTTGGGATACTACAAACGGAATAAATAATCATTCAATACAAAATTCAGTCGGAGGTTTCGGGTCTATTGATTCAGCTCCTAAACCTCCAAGAGAGGCTGCCAATAAGGATAATGAAAAGCTGATACAACCAAGTGCAATCTGTGATGATGATTGGACAAAATTCATGCCACCATGGGAAGGTACTCCCGTCGCGAATTTGTGCGAGGTTGAAGTTCCGGTGCAAGTAGAAACTAGAAGTATTGGGACTAGTTTCGAATTAGATGATATGAACGAGCACATGTATACAGTGCTATACGCTATAACACGGGATATAAACGAAAATACACCAGTAAGGAACAGATCTAGGATACCAAAAACGATTGTTCTCGATAAAAGCACAGCTACTCATGACAATGACTTCTTATCGAAGAAACCAGTATGTAAAAACAAAGAGGGCCACTTTAGAGAACTTCGGCGTATGTTTAAAACAGTCGCTCGGCAATCATTACGAGATATTTTTGAAAGTTGTAATTGCGATGTTAATTGGGCGGTGAATCTTGTGCTCGATAGTTACCCTGAAAGTCAAGAAAATGTAAACAATGATGTAATAATGTCTGACGAAGAAGACGAAGAACCAGTCGAAGAATGTAACTGCTTAGCTGGTTACAACATCATACCGGATGTGGAAACAGCAGGAGAAATTGCTCTTGCATCAGAACCAGAAAGCATTTCCCAGGGTTCTACACCTATGGCTCAAAAAAAGCCAAAACGTGAAATAAAGTTATCTGACAACTCGTTACGATTGAAACGTCAAATCGAAAGTAATGTGATGATATCAGACAATCACTACTCGCAACACTATTTGAATTTAAGGAGACGCCGTGAAAATAATGTTGATGCCCCTGAGAGAGCGAGCGCCTCTATATCATACAATAGTAACACAGATGTTGCCCAGTCTGCTATATCTGGATTAGAAATAGGCGAAAACGCTATGGAGTTACCAGAAACCACACACAATGCTTACAAATATCCTACTGATTTTAGGGATATTGCAGGGCCAAGCACTGCACATTATAATATGCAGTTCTTAGATAAAGATCCTATCAATCCAGATGTAGAAAGTGACAGCAACAATTCCGGTAGTCTTGAAAATACTGTAGCGATTAATTTGGGGCGAGAATTTCTATCACAGTTGGATGAACTGTTTGGAAGGAAAGACTTTTTATATCCTGGGTATATACAACCCATGGTGAACTTGCCCATGTCAATTCTACAGCAGATAAACGCACATTGGGCTATGTCTGTCGCGGCTCAATTGGACGACGGTTCTACTCAGTCCGAAGTTATGATCAAACAAGATGAAGACTTTGCAAGGTGAGAAAAATTGCAGCTGACTGTATACGTTAATCACGGCAATATTCTTTCTTTTTAGAGTAGCAAGATTTATATTATGTACATTGCAATGAACCACCGGGTCTCAGTAGGTTGCGATGGCAAGAGACCGGATGGAATGACTCTGGTGTCATGAAAAGATAGCAAGTGCTTGACACAGGTAGTTATTTGCGTCAGCACTGCAGCCGCCAGCGACCTAAGTCGTTTTATCCTCTCTCTATCTCTATCGTAGAACGCTTCCAGCAGCATGCAGCAGCTCAAATATGTGGCCTCAATATAGCCTCAAAGCTTTGTGCCTATTGCGGCGGAGACACTAGGTAGCTGGGCCACGGATGCTAGGGAATCGGTTCGTGAATTAAGACAATGTACAAGAGACCTGCGTGGGGATGTCTGTTCCGGCTCGTTCCTAGCGCAAAGGATGGCCATTGCGATCCAGTGCGGGAATGCTGCCAGCCTTATGGACACCTATGCACCGGGTATAGTTAGGTGCGGGTAATAAGACTGACTGTTACTGACTTATGTTTATTACTGGGGCTTTAATCGCGCATAAAATACTATTAAATAGTTAATTGTTTATTGAACTCGACGTTGCAGCCATGTTGCAATAGTTACAGTTACGGTTATTCAAAGTCAGTTCAGCCGTTTGGGAGCTACGATGCCACAGACAGACATACGGATGCACACTTTAAACTTATGACATCTCTGTGTTTGTGTTGGGGGTTAAAATACGAGTGTAATTTTAAAATAGAGTATAAAATAGAAAGAGTAAAAGTTTATTTCATGTGAGACAGAAAGATAGACGATTATTATTAGTATAATATTTTATTTCCAATACAGGTTATACAAAAAGCAATCGATATAGTAAAAAACCTACAATTACGGTTGTGTTACAATTTGTATAATACATAATTCATTGGACCCCAAACTAGGCGAAGTCTGTATCTTGGTGAACTAAGTTCACCAGGTTTGCTGGGGAGTTTGTTGCGCCACTTCTTCTTCCCAGCTAAAGCACTAGGAAGTGGTGACGGGTGGGCGTTTTGGGGGACTGTCTTATGTAATTTCGACTTTCGAAAAGTGCTGATTCTCAGCCTAGTTTGAATAAATGGTTTTGAATTTTTTTCTTTTTTTTTTTTTCTTTTTATAACCAACTAGGCATGCTTTTGGCCACGATCTCACCTGATGAAAAGCGACGATGTGGCCGAAGATGAGCACGCTTGCCTAGGAAATACCTATTCACGTTTTTTTTTTAACAACCTCGGGTTGTACTTAGTTGTAAACATAGACGAGCGTCTGTTCGTTTTGTTATAAAACGGCGATGACAAGATTAGGTCATGTAGTACTTGGGCACATTCACCGTAGTGTATACGATAAAAAAACTGGCAGACTAGCCTCTTCACGCTGATGTGCTGGGCTCTGAAGCTTCAATTCACCATCAAATCGTCATTTATAAGCCTCTTAGCACTCCTTTCAATAGAATCCAAAGCCTAAAGCTGGTACTTGTTAGAACCATGCCAAAGATGGCAGCAATACTCCATTCATGATGAACTAAAGCTTGGTTGGTTTTATAATACTCGTAACACTGACTATTTCGTACCTCAATGCTTGCTAAGAAAAATTATATGCTTACATTTCTGAATTTTACTAGTTTAAGTTGAGATATCTACTTATTATTCAAGCATAGTTATTCAAGCATACTACATTCATGTAGTTTATCCAAGCAGGTGTTAAGTTATATTTAGAATATTGAGTTTTTTTTTTGGTTGCGACACAATACTTGATTTTGTTGTACTACTCTTTAATCAAACTTCGTCTTTTTTCATTTCAATTCTTGAAACATGGATGATATTTAACTATAGCTGTCAATTTTAATTAGGGTTAAACAGTGGTGCAACATTTTTACTATTTTCATGTATTTTTTAACCGACTTCAAAAAAGGAGGCAGTTACTCGTTTCAATCCTTATTTTTTGTGTAATTCGTTCTTGTAAACCGATATATGCGGCTTTTTATGAAGAGGTCCAGAGAAACAGTTAATTGAGTTTTTGACTAGCTAATTTGTATATTCAGCAGTTTTTGATCAGCAAATTTGTATAATTAGCAGTTTTTGATCTGCTAATTTGTAAACTTATCAGTTTTGATCAGCTAATTTGTTTTTTATTCATTAACTTTGGTTCAGTATTTTTTAACAAACTAATCGGTTTGCCTTCTTGTTTCAAGTCGATATTTTGAGAGACAATTATTAAACAAATCATTTATTCTCAAGGGAGCTGGCTGATAAAGAACAGAAAATGTCCGAAGAAGGTAAAGAACCGGAGGTACCATCTCTGAAGGAGATCATGGACATGGAACTTGCGTATTCCTTCTACGAGCGCAGCATTTCTGAGTGGCGGAACAACGAGCCCCAAGATTTGGCAGCTAAACTTTCAAGGGAGAAGCTATATAACTTGTTCCCTGATATCTCTAAAGAAGTTCTGTCGGAAATGCTTATGGCGCATGAATATAATTTTAAAGAGACTATTGAGGTTTGTTAAGTAAAAAATTGTCTTTTCTGTTCCGTAAGAGTCGGTTAAGGGACGTAATCCGTAAGATGGGCAGCAGTGTCTTCCTTGAACAATCATACCTAACTGCGCTCGCCAACCCGCCTGCCAAGCGTGGCGAGTATTGGCAAAATCCCTCCCTCAAGAGGAGGCCTATGTCCAGCAGTGGACTTCCTATGGCTGATGATGTGATGTATAATAACGGAACCGAATTTTAACACCACAAACTTCAACGAAACAAAGAGTAGTTAACATTCAACACGTACATTGACAAATACAATAGTGATGTAGCTTTATTTGTTTTCTGTCCCTACCTGCCTTAGAGTAGCCTGCCCAAATTTAGAACTACTTTATGTAGAGTATCCTTAAAACAATTATGGGTTCTTTTGCGAAAAAAAAGTAGCCTATGTCCTTATTCTTACCAAAAGTAAAGAAATAGCATAAGTAATATAAGTATTAGAATGGAAGTATGGATAGATTATGTGCGGTTTCTCCCTTTGTTTGTCGTCACAATAAGTAATGGGAATTGCAATATCTGCGTGTTCGTCTGGCGCTTACAACAACCGGCGCGCATTGCTTATATTATTCACCGAATTTATTACCAAAATCTACTTACAAAACTCAATTTCGTGTAAAAAACTAGCCTATATCCATTTCCAAGGCCCCATCTATTTCTATGCCAAAAGTTATCAAAATTGGTTCAGCGGTTTAGGCGTGAAAACTTTACAGGCAGCAGAGTTACTTTCACATTCATATAAATTACTAGCTGCGCCCCGCGGTTTTACCCGCGTGGTGATGGATGATGATGATGATGAAAAGTATCCTATGTTTTATTCCAGGGCCTTAAAGTATCTACATGCAAAATTTCATCCAGATCCGTTCTGGCGTGATTGAGTAACAAACACAAACGTCAATCCATCCATCCATCCATCCAAACTTTCACATTTATAATATTAGTGGGATATAATAAAGTATGGATTCTATTGGCTACCTTGATCCCAAAGTACAAGCTTTACTCAGATCGGGATAAGTTGGCGCTGTGTGAAATATCCTCCAAATCTTCCAATAAACACCGACTATGTCGTGGTAAACACTAAAATATAATTCAACTACTGGCTAAATAAATGAACAGCCATTTTAAAATCTAATGTTAAAAATGTCTTAGCTAATTGATAAGTTTCGATTGCAGTGTCTCTTGATATCTACGGGACAGTCGAGCTGGTTGGAAGACGAGAAAGGCATCGAAAAATTCGTCATGGAAAAAGAAACTGAGCGGAAGAATGTGTTCTTGGAAGAACAGAAGAAGGTACACAGATTATTATATATGTATATATATATTTTGTTGTTGTGATAAGCAAAGGTGCGGTCTACGTTGGATCACGCTCGCCTAGAAGAAACCGATTCCGAACCTTGATTTTGACTTTGATTCACTCGCGACCTGAAGGTACCCAGATTGTATTTATCAGGGAACACCCACTCGGGTAGCAAATTCCATTGTTTGGCGGTTTGAACAGTAAAGTTAGATTCAAACCGTTTAGTTCGAGTATTTCGTTTATTTTATATCTAAAAATGTGTACAATACTATAATAGAAATATCGTCTAATACAACGGTATAGTTCGCGCAAAGCTTTTTGACCCCCGACGCAAAAAGAGGGGTGTTATAAGTTTGACGTCGATGTCAGACGCACAGACAGACAGACTATGCGTGCGTGTGTGTCTGTCTGTGGCATCGTAGCTCTCAAACGGATGGACCGATTTCGATGTGGTTTTTTTCATTTGAAAGCCAGTTTCCTTGCGGTGTTTCTTAGCTATGTTTGGTTAATTACGAAGGGGGTTTTTTTATTGACGTCTTTGAATGTAGGAACAACTGTATATTTAACTTCACTCAAAATACATGTACTTTTTTATACGGATAAGTCCGCGTTTGACCACCAACTCGCCTGATGGTAAGCGAAGATGTGGTCGACGATGAAGCACGCAGAATTAGAAGATACCTATTCACTCTGGCCTTGAAAATATCTAGATTATATCTTGATTGACTTTGCAGCTACTCGCGCTAACATAAGAGGTCTCAAAGGTTTTAGCGTGCATTATACTTCATACGTTATTTTCTAGTGTTATTCATCGTGTCTAGATGTCGACTCTGTTCGCGTTTCGTGCATTTTATCTGTTCTGTGGTAATATTATTCAAATTCAACTGGGAATTTCAGCATACTGTATGTTTTTTTGTTAATTACAGACCCTCGATGAAGCAGAATGGCCGTACTTAACGGCGACTCCAGACAAACCGATTACTCTGGGCACGGTCGATTACTATAGAGATGAAGCAGAAAGATTTTTGCGGTGCAGGAATATGTGAGTGATGGGCAAAATTATTACAAAAGTCACCATTGTTGGGAATGGACTTCACTGTGACTTGCTTTATGTGACTTTGACTGTGACAAATAAAAAAGATGAAGGTTTAAGAAGCCTAGTTGGGAGACCGTTTGGCTTCCAATCTGGAGGTCTTGGGTTCGAATCCCAATATTCGCACTTCTGTCTTTTCGTAGGAAAATATTATGAGTTAAACTGCATGACCTGAAGCTCTTAAAAAGTTTTCGAAGATATGAGAAATTTGCCAACCCGCTCTTAGCCTGCGTAGTGGACTATGGCTTACCCATTCAATAATTAGAAAATGCCCGTGCCCACCAGTGGGACAGCTTATAAAAATAGGGCTGATTTGGAAATAAAAAAGATGCGTATAATCATGCGCATTGTTTTTTTTTTTATAAATCTAATGTTTGTCTATATTCTATAAATCAAATGCTTATTAATAACGATTGAGGAATTGTTTTAGTCCACGGGTGGTGGAAAAGTGATATAAATTGGGGAAACATATCTTTTCATGTTGCTTTCAAAGTACAGAGCTTCTAGTAAAGTTACCACTACAGTGAGCTTATTTTGTGTTACTTTTACTGTGACCTAGACTCGATTTAACATCTAAAACTTGAACATATGAAAATACTTACTTGCAAAATGCACAAAGTGCGATGCCAAAAGTTGAGAGAAAAAATCGAGACGTGGCTGTGTTATGGACACGGCCGGTACGTGTAAATTTTTAAGCATTAAAAAGTCTTAGATTTCTATGTTTCAAGTTCTTAGTTAACGTAAATATTTCTCTAATCATTTAGCTATCAAGTGGTGTAATTAAATTTTGGTTGTAGATAATATATATGTGGCACTGAAAAGTATCTGCCGATCAAAATCAAAATCAAAAAGTCATTTATCCAGTTTAGGCCCTGGTAAGGCACGTATGAACGTTAAGTTACATTTTTGAATCTACCACCGGCTCGTAATTACACTTCAACTGAGAAGACTCCGGCAAGAAACTCGGCAAGGCATTTTTTTTTGTGGATCTTTCTTTTCATATTAGGTTACAGTTTATACAGTTTACAGTTATAGATATTAATACATTATGCTTACTACAATTGTCACTTAGCCAGGGGTATGCAAGTGCAGAGAGAAGCTACTACAACCATATATTCCTGTCTTCCACGTAATGAGCCACCTTATAGATGATTTGTTATCATCAGTTTTGTGAATTGCCTGCCACTAAAGTAAATTTAAAAACGCATTCACGTCAAAAAGTCATACAGTGTCGCATTAATTTAAGTAACAAAAATCAATTGTCTGGCTCACTTTTGCGAGAACTTATTTAGTTAGGCGCTAGAATTGTAGATGATGAATGTTTACGATACATATCTGAACTTTGTTCATGTTTGCATTATACAGAAACTTCGATAAAGCGCGTTACTACCTAGGGAGGAAAGTCTACATGGCTGCAGCCTTCCACTCGGAAATCGCGGCGGCTCACACGAAGAGTTACGAGAAGTGCAGCGGTTTAGCCGCCGCTTATTTGATAAACGTAAGTTTCTCTCTCTCTTTTTGGGGTATCTATCTCTTTTGTGAAACTTTTTTACCCAGTTCCCCTCGCATTTTTCAGGATAAAAAGTGTAGTAAATGTGTATGTCTAGGTAATTCTGTTGAATCAGAATTCGTGATGAGAAGACTCATTCTCTTTAGTCAGCCTGTGATTAGGGCATTTACATGAAATTATCTTTAAAAACAATTTATGGTAAGGATTGATTTTTAATCAGCAATAAAAAATTAATTTTTCCCAATTTTCCTGTATAAATATATATATATAAATCACTCAATATCTTGATTATTTTTATTTTTAAACGTGATTCGGACTCTTTTATCGCTTTTAATGAAGCTATGATATTTGTTTACTTCATGTCAATTGTCAAAGTCAATCATATGTGTCAAAATACCTATGTATGTATGTCTTTTGTTTTCCATGGCAAGAGCATATATGTATTTAGTCTACTTTATGACGTAATCGTTATAAAAAGTTTGAAATCTTATTAAAAATCACTACCGTATAGAAAGCCAAAATATTCTAATTGGTTTCATAAAATATAAAATTAATACATTAAAAAAAAACTTTACGTACCGAATTGGAAAGTCACTTCCACATAGCTCGACCGCCTTTGCCTTATATCAGGCAAGTTAACAGACTGCGCTTAACTTAAATCTCTGTATTGGTCCACCAGCCCTCTGATTGGCATAGAGGCGTTATTGTCTCGTGGCTTTGCGCACTCACAGGTCGGGTATAACCAAGATTTGCCTTATCAGGTATTATTGTGCAAGCTCCATGATAGACGCTTGATCACTTTGTACATTTAGCTCTTGTGACGCGATTAACCCTTGCAGCGGTACCCAACTTTGAGTAACACAAAAAAATCCAAAATTTCGCTAGCTGCAGCACCCTTCAAACTGGGACACTGTAACGCTTACCGCTTGTTGGTAAAAATGCTGGTTCTGCAGTGGCATCTACCTAGACAACTTTATGCTATGTTCTACTTTCTTTTTTTTTATGTCTGACAGGCTAGGTGTTTGACCACAGCTCACCTGATGTTAAGTGACGGTGTCGTCGAAGATGGTAAAGCACACCTAGCCTGGAATGGAACTGGCTCTCAAGTGAGGCTGCCGGAACACACCGTTATATGCTTGGCGGCAGATTTTCAACTTGAGGGTGGTAGCTAGCCAGCCGAGTACTATAAAGTACCCTACCACCACGCTATGGTTTCCGATGTTTCACGATGTTTTCCTTAACCGGCAGCTCAAGCTCATTGTTGGGGTTTGAACCCACGCCCTTCGGCATGCGAACCTACCGCTCTAACCACTGAGCCGTCATCGCTACAACGCTTCTAGCACCAAGTTAAGATTCCGATGATAAACATATTAATATTGTCGTTTTCGTTTTATGTATTAATTATCGATTTCATGTTTTCAGTATCATCAAATAAACAATCCAGATAAAAACCTGTTGGACCTTCATTACCTACGAGTTCGCGAGGCAATGGTCAGCGTTGACCTCTTCCTCGATCGAGCCATATATAACCTGCGCTCGAATAATATCAACTTTAAGGTACATCACTAAAATTGTCTACGAATAATGATATTACAGCAGGTTTTTTTTGAAACTTTGCCTGGGACGGTCACTGGACTTGGAGCTGGACTTTGAAACGCGAGATTGCCGGAGCACACCGTTAGGAGCTTGGTTTGTTGGTAGCCAGCTAAGTACTAGAACGTACCTACCACCATGCTAAGGTTTAATTACAATGTTTTAATTTTTTTTGTCGCTGATAGGCTAGGTGTTTGACCACAGCTCACCTGTTGTTAAGTGACGGTGTGGTCGAAGATGGTACGCGCTCCTAGCCTGGAATGGAACTGGCTCTCGAAGCATGCGAACTACCGCGCTAACCACTGAGCCATCATTGCAAAAAATTTAATTTTAATTTACCGACGGTTTTAGCAAATTTTTGGGATTTGAACCCATGCCTGTTTGAGCGCGCTAATCACTAAGCTATCATTGCTACAAAATATAATCTTTGGTTTTAGGCTGACGTCTCACTTTGTGCAATTATTTCTACAAAACTAAACTTAAAAAACACTTTGAACTACGATTCTAAGTTAGTCAGTGACAATGTCGTCTGAAGACAACAACAACGCAACAACCATTAAACCTTGACAATATTGAATTTACTCTTTACCATTTTCTTTGGTTTTATACCAAAGAAAATGGTAACGAAAAATTCATGTACTTGCAAGTCAGATTACTGCTTTTAGATCGATTTTACGAGCAAAAATGATACTGATCTGTTTGAAGTCGGTGCCAAGCACCGGCACATAGGCTAGGCTAAGCACCGACTTTAAACAGGTTAGTAGGTACCTAGCAGGTATAATAATACTTTGTAAACTAAGTTTATTTTTCGCTTTTTAGTGCTGATGTTTTTTTTTTGAAGTCGGTTTCTTTTTTTAGTTTGTTCTAGCTGATGTACAGTAATATTTCCACACTACTGCTTGGCGGCAGAATATCTGGTACTGTGGTGGTGCCTACCTAGGAATCTGAAGTTAACAGTAACTTGTGTGACAGCAATTATGATTAATATTATGAAATTACTGAAAATATTGAAATACTTGACACTGACAGAACGCACAAAAGTGCGATGCCAAAAAAAAACAAAGATATTCATGTTTATTTATGTTTCAGAACGTCTGGATTATCACTGGGAGAGGCCGCCACAGCCGCGGAGGACCAAAGATTAAGCCAGCTACCTTAGCGCGCCTCCAGTCTCGTGGGATAATGTAAGTATTGTTACGGTGTCAGAAATTTTCAACCTTTGCGAGTGTACATGCACCAAGCAGTACCATATAAAAAGTATGATGGTATGGTGTGTGTATTGTTGTAGTGTCTTGTTTTATCTTATTGCATCATGATTGTTGGTGTCGCGTAGTTTTATCAGGTCGATAGATTGCAGAGATGTCCTCTACAAAGGTGAAACTTGGTCTTTGAAATTGCATTAAATGTCGGTGATTAGCAGCGGCTATCCAGATACTTCGTCGGTCTCGTTATTTACAGTAAACTCTGATGTCGACAAGGTGCCGTTCTTTGGTAGGGTTAAAAGCTTTCTTGGCTAGGCCAGGTCCTCTGCATGAGTGAA
Source organism: Biston stratarius (assembly GCA_950106695.1). Taxonomy (NCBI): domain Eukaryota; kingdom Metazoa; phylum Arthropoda; class Insecta; order Lepidoptera; family Geometridae; genus Biston; species Biston stratarius. Next base: position 38,003,522 of record OX467106.1, on the reverse strand, counting down.
ACATGGTCTTTGAAATTGGATTAAATATCGGTGATTAGCAGCGGCTATCCAGATACTTCGTCGGTCTTGTTAATTACAGTAAACTCTGATGTCGACAAGGTGCCGTTCCTTGGTAGGGTTAAAAGCTTCCTTGGCTTGTCTCGTGTGATTTAAGATTTAAAATAATTAAATTTGAGTTCATTAAGAGCAATCGCGACGTCATAAAAAAAAATGAGACTATTGCGTGATATGGCGAGTTTGTACTAGATTATATTCTTCGTTGAGTATTATATTCATAAGTTTTATCTTCTGTGCAAGATCGAGAAGCGCTGTCATAATTTTATAGTATTCCGTATTTTTCTTTTTCTAGGAGCAATGAAATCAACGAAGGTCTACTAATTGCTGGGATCCGTTCTTCTCATAAGATGACGAGTGAGTTATCGGAGAATATTTCCTAGGGAATAGCCATTAGGTACCGAATGGTAATCTCACCCGAGATTTCATTGACGAGGCATCTGGCTATACGTTCTACACAAAATTCGGAAGAGAGTGAAAATTATCAACGGCAATATGTTAATGAAAATCAAACCAAGGAAACAATTGATTTGCCCGGTTCGCACTTCGTAAACTGGCAACGTAGTTATGAGCAAACCGATTCTTATCCAAATTGGGTTAGCTACATTGGCCCACATGGCCCACAAAATGAGCATGAAATTGGTAATCAAAACTTTATCCAACCCAATCAAAATATTGCACTTAATGACCAATTTGACAAAAATCAGGGGCGAAATGGTTCTTTAAATCCTAATTTGCTGCAGTCCAATTTTTATGGAGATTCTGCTCCGTTCGGAAATTTATCTTTTAGACGGAATTCTCTGGATGAGTTAGGGGGAAACAAGATTAGTCGGGATTTAGTCCGTCACATTCCACAGATACTAATCACCGAGGCCAGTGATAATGAGAATCTAGGGTCTCTAATAACACAAAATTATGAGGCGTCAAATTATTTGTACTCCAGTCAAGATACTGATTTTAACAACAATCAACTATTATCTCGAGAACAATCTGATAGACGTTCCTCTAACACTTATCCGAACAACCTTTCAACATTTTTTCTAAATGGCAACGCCAACTATCGGAACCACAGTAATAATCAACACAGCGGATCCAATCAACGAAATGCTTACAACAATCAACACCACAGTTACACTCAACGTGGCGGATCCGATCAACAAAACGCTGACAACTCCCAAAACCACAATTACAATCAACATGGTGGATCCGATCAACAAAACGTAGACAACTATCAAAATCACAGTAACAATCAACATGGCGGATCCGATCAACAAAATGCTTACAACTATCAAAACTACAGTTACAATCAACATAACGCTTACAACTATCAGAATAGTTTTTATATTAGTAACAATCATAATGCTGGATTCGACATTTACCAGACCAGATACTTTGATTTTATACCATACTCTTCCCCTCCACCACAAAGAGACGTAATATATACTTTCAATCATCCCCAGTTTCGGAATGATGAAAGCCGTCTACATTTTTACTTTCAACATCATAGAAACACTACTGAATTAGTAGCTGGCTTTATACAAGAAGGCATTTTCTACAAACTACCCTTTCAAGTGTCTTACCAAAGACCAGACCCAAGTAATCTTGGTTATTTTATTATCTCTATTTTTTATAGACACCAATATCTGAATGGTCAATGGAGGGCGCAGGTTAAGCATTTTTATGAGCCATGTGTTATCGACTTTGGGATCCAAGATATCCATCCTGGTATGTTTTAAAATAATCATAACACGAATATAATTATGTTCGTGATATTCATAAATCTCAAGAGATTCGTTCTCTTTCGTTCTCATTTCAAAGTTGTAATCTATATATATGTATATATCTATTCTATATCTAAATGTCGACTCTTATTAAATTTCATAGGGTTACTATTCTAAATGTTGCATGTATGTTTAAGTGTTAGTGTACCTGTAGGAATTTGCGTGTAGCAGAAATATTTGTGTAGCATCTTACACGAGAAGTTTTCGAATTTATAAGTTCACTACTTTTGTCCGATATTCCTAGTTTAACCCTATTAAAATAATAATTTAAGTGACGGTTGTGAAATTATTAACGTTACATACTTTGCTGTCACCCGACGTGTCATCCGGACGACTTTAGATTGCAAACTAGCGATAATAGTGTACGGTCTGATCGCAGGCCAAAGGGCGTGGGTTCAAATCCGGACAATGTGCGTGAAGAAAACATCGCAACGATACCATAGCAAAGTGGTGGGGTATTTTCTTGTACTCTGCTGGCTAGCTACCATCCTTACGTATAAAATCTACCGACAAGCACCTAATTGCGTGTCCCGGCGAAATAGATTTATATTTTTTTTACGGTTGACAATCTAAGTGGATGACCGCAATATTTAGCTTGTATATCATACATTTTTAGAAGCATTTAACCTTTTTAACACGCGACGCAAAAAGAGGGGTGTGATAAGTTTGACGTCGATGTCTGTCTGTCTGTCTGTGGCATCGTAGCTCTTAACGGATGGACCGATTTCGATGCGGTTTTTTTCATTTGAAAGCCAGTTTGCGGTGGTTCTTAGCTATGTTTGGTTAATTGTGTAGAGGTTTTTTTTTTAATTTTTAATTTATTTACTTATTTAGGTGTGTTTTCGACCATATTTCCACTTATCATTAGGTGAGCTGTGGTCAACCTGACTTGTCAACCGTACATAAATAATAATTTTGAACATGCGCTAAATAACATACTAATAACATTCGGAAGCACATAAAATAACATGCGCTAAGCGTCAAGATAGCGGAAACCGTAAGCACGCGTACTCGCGCTAGCGCGAGCTTCCTAGACGCGTGCTGATGGTTTTGATACGTACGGGCCTTTAGGTACCTATGTGATGTTAACATTGTTTTTTGTCTTAATTTAGAAAATATAGAAAAACCACACTTGCATGTGAATCATATCATATCAACAGAAAGACAATTCTATATTTTTTATTTAGTAATAGACGTTGGTATATAAATACATAGCTAAGAAAGAAAGTATTAAATGACTTTCAAACTGCAAATAGCCTATTGCGATTCAGCTATTGCGAATAACTAGTTTTTGTTAGTCCTTTGTAAGTAGTCAGTAGACGATTGTTGTCAGTATTTCTTAAGGATTCAACTTAGTTCTTAGTATATTATTTTATTTTGTTTAATTTAGACTAGCGTAGTTTATAAAGATACATATTGACGAAGTATTTTACATAAAATAATTTAATTTAGTTATAAGCATGTAAGTGTGGTTTATATTATTTGGTAATATTCCTATATATCAATAAAATTGTCAGTCAGTTTGGTTTCATCTGTATTTTCCGGGCTAAAGTATAAGTAGTCTACGGCTTGGTACCGTTATTTTCTGGTACTGCGATGATATGGTTGGAAACTGCTTGACACTTAGATTGATTCAAGGGACAAGCCGTTTCCAACCCGAATTCCATTCGTTAAGCCGTGTGAAAATGTACCAAACATACAAACAGACAAACTTTCTTATTTATAATGATAGTATAATGGTACCTGACGGCCGTCCTATGATTTATAAGTTTTTTTCTTTGGTTCTAGAAACTTAATTCCTGCTAATAAAGCGGGTATTTAAGTTTTTAAATGAAGACTGTGACTTAGTCAAATACAAATATTTAATTAATTACAACCCCTGTGACCTTAAATTATCAAAATATTGTATTAATTACAACCCAGAACAACTCCTGTGACCTTAAATTACCAAAATATTGTGTTAATTACAACCCAGAACAACTCCTGTGACCTTAAATTACCAAAATATTGTGTTAATTACAACCCAGAACAATTCCTGTGACCTCAAATGATCTGTGATGTTTCATTTAATTTAACGATATTTAAAAAATACTTCTTATAAACACAGTTTTCATGCATTTGCCTTTTTTTTTTCTTGTCGTAAAATTTAGGTTAAGTTTTACCACAATTTTTAACCGACTTTTTAATATTAATGTCCTGTCTTGTACTTGTAAGATATAATAATAAAACAATTAAATTGTATGTCTTTCTAAATGTTTACTGTAGTGTTTATAAAATATTAAATGCATACGCAATTGCAAGAAACATTCACTCTCAAAGTGAATTATAAAAAAATATATTTGGAAGTACATATTTATAAATACGTGAGTACATTTTGATGTAGGAAATATTTTACGAGAGAATGACTTGTAGTTGCGAGTGCATCGTTAGTGATAAGATTTTCAAAATGGTTTATGGTATAAAATGGTCCTGTAAAAGAGTCTTAAAAACAACCAATGCTATTTTTTTGTTTGAAATATACGTTAAGATAAGAACGATACGTTATCCTGATGGTAAGATATAACACCTATCCAAGCTATCAATGACTATTGCAGCGATACACAGAAATTTGAGTAACAAAACAAAGTCCAGGGCATCGCTGCTTTGGCGCTCATTACTTTCAGACTCGATGGTTAGTCTCAACAGCCCTGAAATTTCTGCAGTACCCTTCTAAACGAAACAATAATTTAATAAAAAACACTACTACCTGGCGGCAGAAAATCTGGTACTGCGATGGCACCTTCCTAGCTAAATAGATCTACCACCAACCTCAAAAGCCTTAAAGCCATATCAACGTGTAAGGTCCTTAATATTTATCAGATTTGTGCGTGATTACTTAACATGGATAAGCACGAGTTGGCATGAAATCGCGCAGTTTTCAGCGGTTGGACAGATTTGTTAGCGGGATGGGCTTTGTTAATTTTATACGAATTTTGGGATTCAAATCGTTTGCTGCTGTTCGACGTTTAAATGTCGATCGATATACCAAATAAAGTGTTTATTTGGTTCCAGTAATTCGAATTTAAGATCAAACATTAAGGTCTATTGGCCGTATATTTTTCGTAAACCTTTGAAGACATCATTTATGATTTTCAAAACTATCAAAATCAGAACAAAGTTATTGTATTACTGTGTACAAAAATATCGGTTTAAATGTCAATTAAATAAACCATAGCTTTAATGTTGCTACGTAGGTTTAATTCTGTCCATTAATACCAAACCACATTGAAGAAAATTTTCGTGTTAAGCGTTAAAATATATGTAGACTATACATATGGAACCTTTATAAACGTTCGCATTAATCGATGATGAAACTTAACTAAAGTTTATAAATGTAAACGATTCAATGCTTCCAACCTACACGATGCGACGTCAGTGACTCTTACGAAAAATCATTCAAAAGATTTATTACTAAAAATACTGTAAATGATGGATATTTCTATAATTAAATAAACCAGTTTCAGTTATATAGTTCACTATAATTATTTGAAGAAATAATTTTCTCTATTAAGTTGCGAGATATATAGTTTTTTTTCCCCGATTGTGGGATATAAACGACATAAAAAGAAAAGATGTAAAGATATTAACGGAGATGGAAAGGGGATGACTCTGGGAAGGGAATGACTCTGGGAAGGGAATGCTGTTGGTTTCCACATGGTAAGTGTTAGTATAGAATTTGTACATATAACCTAGCGTCATTGCTACTTATGTACCATTCTGTCTAACTTGAAAGAAAAATGCCTAAAACTTTCTTATTTACGAAAATACTTATTTTTTTTGGTTGATTGAATTATACTCAAACTAGCGACCCGCCCCGGCTTCGAGCGGGTGCTTTTTTGGCTACTTGACTAAAGTTGAATTTGTCTAGTTATGTAATATTTTAATTCGGTTTTGTATTTATAAAAAAAATCGTAAAAATAAATGACAGTGAAAACCGCAGCATAATCCGCTAAGTAGGCCAGTAGTAGGTACAGAAATAGACAAGCTTTAATATTAGACAATAAAAAAAAAATATTGACGGTTCTAAAATTAGTTATATTTTTTTTTATATAATTTTTTTTAATTATTTATTAATTAGTAAACAGAATATTGTCATAGGCGTCGCAAAGTACATTTTACATCCATCTAAAATATTTGCTCGAACTGCACACGATCATCGTATGAAGGTTTTGGGAACATATAACCAACTATTTTCATAAATTTCAAAAAGACTTACGAAATAAAATATAGTACGAAAATTTAGTATACAGGATATAAAAAAAAAAATGGTTAGGTATTGACCTTTTGGTCTATTGTTACCACCTATTATTTTTTCTTCTATAGGATTAAATGTAATGTTTGTATCGACGGATTAGCCGCCTTATAAGTGTTTTAGACTAAGATTTCATATTGACCTTGTTTTTACCGTACTTTTTTTATGGGTATTGCAAGGAGTTTTTTTTTTCTGAAAAGAAATTAAATACTTCTTTCTATGATCTACTTATTTGCTCAAGCAGGATTGGTGCAGTCGTTTATTTACATTTACAATATATTTTTATACTACAATATTAAAGTTAAATTAAGAATTTGTTTTTGCATTGTATTTTTTTTATAATAGTAAACGAAATGACATGTACGTAAGAGGATAATAGGGTAAAGGAACGAAGGCTAAGATTTACAAAGTACTTTGGAGAGTATACTGTAGTTTTGTAAAAAAAAAACATTAACAATTCGTTCATGATAGTTTTAAATGAGTTCTAATATGTATTATGAAAAATAAGTTTAAAAAAACTTTTGTATTAGACGAGAAGAATTACCATAAAATAAGTAATAGGTCCCTATTGAAAAGATTGGAAGTTGCGTTTCATGTAACGATACAAATGGAAAAATATGATAGATTAGATTCTTCTACAAAATTCCAGTTAACGGTCTTAAAATATCAGCAATGCATATATACCTATATGTATTTGCCCATTTATGTATAAGTCACTGTAATTGCTTACTGTCTAGCGACCCGTCTATATTTTTGGCATATGGTATTAAAAACGTGTCCGATAAGAGTGTTATTTATTTGTATGAAATTTAGGAAAATAAAAATGAAATTGTATTTTGGCACGGAACTTCCATCGTATTTATGTATTCATGAACTAATTGTGTTGAATGTCTTATACAATATTTAATATACTACAATGTCCATCTTAACTAGTCGCGAAGTTTTAAAAGGGTAAAAAGGCCTAATGGCCTAATATTTTCTTTTTTAAAACAAATTTGGTAGGTCAGTGTTGGTAAGCTAAAAGCAAGACTTGAGTGGTGCTAAAGTTGTAATATATTCGAAAAGAATGTTACCAGGTCGTGACAATTTGCGAACAAGCTCTTGAAGTACCAAAATATATGAAAAATGAAACAGCGCCACTTGCCTGACGGACGAGAACGGTAACTAACTCACGGAAAACGCTGTCATTAGTATATTTAGAAAGTTTTTCGCAAATTGTCTAGACCAAAAGAATGTTGGATATTGTCATGAATTATCTTAATGATCTAACATGATTGATTGATTTGTGAATTGTAGTTTTTTTTTAGTTTTTAAGCTTGATTGAATATTGATTAGGGAGTTTTATAAATGTTTTTCTAGTGTACCTAAGTATTTGTAACCAGGTTATCAATGTTAATTGATGTTAATAAATGTTAGTAGCGAAAAAAATTTTTGTTTAATTATTTCATTTTTAACTTCTTAATGAGCTCTTAAACTATTAGGTTACCGATACAACTGCGGTTACCAATACAACCTGATGTTAAGTGACGGTGTGGTCGAAGATGGTAAAGCACACCTAGCCTGGAATGGAACTGGCTCTCTAGTGAGGCTGCCGGAACACACCGTTAGATCCTTGGCGGCAGATTTTCAACTTGAGGGTGGTAACTAGCCAGTCGAGTACTAGAAAATACTCTACCACCACGCTATGGTTTCCTCGCGATGTTTTCCTTCACCGACAGCTCAAGCTCATTGTTGAAGTTTGAACCCACGCCCTTCAGCATGTGAACCGACCACGCTAACCACTGAGCTATTATCGCTATAAATAAGCAATGAATAACAAGAGCAAGCCCCTGTGAAGGTTTTTCTGCAGCGTACTACTGAGTACTTCTGACGACGGTAAGCTTATCATCAGGCAAATCGTTAGCTTGTTTGCCGCTTTTTCAATAAAAAAAATGCAAAATATAATTAAATTATATTAAATAATTAAAATATACTTAAATAACTTTACTTCTCGTTGATCAATCTGCGGTCTGTCGTGCTCTGTGCGAACCCAGGTCTGTTCCTGACAGACGATATTTCGAACAAGATTTGACGACATTTACATTGTTATTATCGCCGTCCCCGGAAAACAAAACAGAAAGTGCAATAATACAATTTATCAGGAAAAATAAAAAACCAGTTTTTGACTGTTGTTTGCTTGAGTAATAAAATAGACTTAGACATTAGAAATGAGACTCAAATTAAAGCAATTTATTTTAACTCGCCATGGTATTAAAATTTTGGCATGGTGTTCTGGTTTTGTCAATGAAACTTAAGTTATGATAACCAACTCGAGTTTTATTGAAAAATAAAAATTACAAAAATTATTCTTCTTGATGTCCCATAATCACGTCAATCAATATCAAGTCGTGAACTGCTTCTGGATTATTTTTGCCTCCTTCTTTTTACGAGAATAATATTGTAATTTTATTTATAAGACATAATACCTATGTGTATTTTGTTTGTTTGTCAATTAAGTTATTCTTATTCATATTTAAACGTTTTTGTCATGTCTTGAATTAAGTAGTATGTATTTTATCATAATTTTATTCGCAAAGATTTTTTTGTGATGAATAGTTATCTGCTCTTGTGTTTGATCGTCATCTCACATAAGTGAAGATGCGATCTACGATGGAGCACGCTTGCTTGATATCAATTCACTCTCGACTTGTAGACACCCAGATTGTATCTATCAGGGAACAGCCACTCGGGTAAAGTATTCCACGCATTAGCCGTTCGAACAATGGAAGTAGATTCAAATCGTTTCGTTTTAGTTTTTGGAATGTCAACCATGAAACGATGTTTCTTTTTCGAGCTTCTGGCCGTCCGATAGAAAAATGGGCATGGGGGAATTAGAGCATGCAGAAGCACACTAAGCGAAATGAATCCGATAAAAAACCGACTAACTAGCAACTTTGCGACGGTGTTAAATACTGAAGATTAGCTTGAACAAGGGAGTAGCTATATTACAATAGTAAAATTTATGAAAACTATTGTATTGATTCATTATTTTTTTAATAATAGCAAAACAAATTGTTTAAATGTATTGGGATCCACAGATCTCAAATATGGCATAACACTAAAACTACCTAAGGTAATACTAGTTAAGAAGTTATCATTTTATTTTCCGGGGACAGCGTTATGTAACTGTAATATGATTATAATTTCGGTGGCGTCTTGTAATTTACAGTTGATGAAAGTATGTAAGTATATAGGTACTTGCTTATACCTCTAGTTAGGAAGTGCCGACGTTTTTATCTTTATCTTTGGTCTGGATACTTGGTATAATTCGACTCGAACGTGAGTCAGATAATGCATTATACAGACAGACACTTGCATTACGTATCTTGATTGCGTCATAATCCGTTTGTGCTTTAGAAATACACTTTTACATCCAATGCAGTTAAATGCCCTATGACGGATGGTAGTTGGTTTTACTTTCATAGAACTTACCTACCTACCTTGTTTGCTAGGTGAGTAAGTATTGATATTTTGATTTTGAGGTTAATGGAGCGTACAAAATGGCATAGGTGGGTAAAATGACACACTTGGTTTTCTCCGAAGCTACAGACATATTCGTTCTCACAAGAACGTATAGATGCTAGTTTCGCAACCAATCACAACCTGTGGCGATGCTAGTAACATTCGTCCAGCCGAATGATGTGGACACATTTTGTTTTGTTTGACTTTTGTAGTCACGAGTTTTACTTAGATCAATTTTGTTTTCTCGTAAAAGCAAGTATTTTTATTAACGTTAGTTAATTGTCATTTAACTAAATATCTCCAAAAATGTATTGAAATCTTACACTTTACTATATTTTTAGTTATTGTTTTCTAATGTTTGAGTTTATAAGGTGAACAAAATGGCATACTTGTAGTTCGGGTAAAATAGCATAGTATTGTTTAACCGATAATTTATTTTTCCTTTCAAATTATCAACCATCGCGCCTTGCAACTGTGCTAGGAATATATAACGACAACATTGGGTTAAAATCTCAATGCAATAGGCTATTGAATCTGTAAATAAAAAATGAAACAAAAGTTTTGTTGTTAATTTCAACTTCAAATGTAGATAAAGCTTAAGTAAAATTCGCTCCTCTGCTTGATTCAAAGAATAAAACGAGAAAGGTTTCAAAAGCTTTGGACTTTAGTTCCGAGAGAAAATGAATTCTCTTTCTTACAAACTTACACTAAAGCCGGAGATGATGGTAGAGGTCGTCCTTGATTTTATTGCAATGATCTCTATTCTAGGTCCAAACCAAAAGAGTTTTGGTGAGTGTTTCAACTGCAAAAGATAAATAAAGGTTTTATGGCTGATTTTATACCTAGTATGTCTCATTATGTACGCCTCTCCCCTATTTGCATTCACTAACATTTTTATTGGTATTAATTACTTCGAAATAAAGTAAGTGTCCATTTAGGTAAGTAGATAGGTACCTACCAACTATTTAGAAATATTATGTATGAGATTAGTGACCTTCTGCATAAAATTCGCCCAGTATTATGCGGACAGCGGCCATAAAGACCACCACAGACAACGCACTTAATAAACTAGGTACCTACCAACCTTTTTATGAAAAACTAAGATCCTCTTATGATGGTATGAAATATTTCCTATGATCATTCATTAATGAAAGCGGTACCCAGAAATTATAGTAACAAAACAAACGTCTTATAATATTAAATTAATAAAAAAATATGGCACAATAATACAAGCAAATTAGATCGCACAAAACGATTCTCGAAATGTCAACCGTCGCATATTTCAAAATACTCACTTAACATCAGGTGAGCTGTGGTCAAACAACTAGCCTGTCGACCATAAAAAAAAGGTCGCATCTGCTAAATCCCATGCCTGACGGGCATCAGGGTCTCCAGAGGAACGCATCGGTACACGCAGTCTCCTTCGAGTCGAGCATTGTATGCGGTATAACTTAAATGTCATTCTGGGTATAGACGTAAAAGAAAATGTCACGCAATCAACTTCCTACAAAAACTTTATAAAAACATTGAACTTAAAAATCAACTTCTTATTTACGTGGCTATATAAGGTGTACCTAATGAGTAAATATTGATCATTATTATGTACTTGTGCAACGTCACTTTATGTCCGGCAGTTTGGCGGTCTTATGGCCTTCTTGATTTATTTTTATTTTTATTTAGGCGTATGAAGATATTGAAGTGATTGTAAGGAGCTACGTAGCGGTTTGCCTCGATAAACTTCTTTCACTACCACATCTTGAAGGACCGTCAATCATCTTGACATTTGTTGACATTTTTCCGGTAATAGCTAATGGAATGAAATTTTCCATTACAGTAGATCATTAATGACGCAGGTAGAGAAATACATTCACTTTTGACAACACAAAACGATACTTTCGAGCACTCAATAATATCGCCGTGCGGGTTCATATCGCATTGCACGGGATGGGAACCCATACAGTGCCTGATTTGCGACCATAGTGTAGGTTTTACTAGACTCTTTACATACTTATAATTTTTTACCGTCCCTGCCCGTGTTCCCATGCCGTTCTAACCAGATTTTATATGACCAAACTTCGCTTTTGCTTTCCACCAATAAATTTCTAGTTTTCTTGGCGGGCCGTTTATGTTAAAAAATAGTGGTATTTTATTTGTAAAGCGTCGAATTACGTGCGCGATTGTGAGACATTGATACAATGCGGTGAAACATTTTTTTTTTTATGTAATAGTAATGAGACTAACGAGACGCTCTCCTGATGGTAAGAGATAACGCCTGTCCATGGCCATTGCATACACAGAACTTTGAGAAGCAAAACAAAGTCCAGGGCATCACTGCTTTGGCACTCATTACCCTGAGACTTAAGATGGTAAGTCTCAACAGCCCTGTAATTTCTCTAGCTGCAGCACCCTTCACACCGGAACAGTAATGTTCACACACTACTGCTTGGCGGTAGTATATCTAGTACTGCAGTGGTACCTACCTAGACTAATTTTATTTATCCCGAAATACTCGAAACAAGCGGCGAAAAACACGAGATGCGTTGCCTAAAGCATAAAAAGAAAACTATAGTTTGGCCCAAGCTGTTTAGTTATATATACGAAAAGACACCTGTTGCTATGTCCATCATTGCATTAAGGTAGCAGACGATGATGATAACTTATAGCTTTTAATATTTTATTCTATGTTTTACCTGAATTATACAAGTTGGTAGATGTTTGTGTGACAAACAACCGCAGGCTGGCGTGATACAATTTCGTGACATTCCTCGCCTGTGGTTGCAATATCATGTTAAATTAGATCTGTGAAGGAAATTCGTGTAAGATTATGTAATTGAGTATATATGTACAATTGTACATATGTGAATGGGTCAACAAATCACGACTCTTCAGTGTATATGTCCCTTACACTCATCTCCTATACACATCTACAGGATATCTGAGTATAATTGACTGTCCTAGTAGCTCATTTGGTAAAAGCTCTGCTTCAAGAGCTGTACGGCGTGAGTTCAATTCTTACTCAGAACAAACATTTTTGAGGCTAACATAGATGATTGATTGTTCAGGCTTTATTTAGTGGAAGTCGTTTTTGAATGACTCGGCCAAGCGCTCGAAGAGTCAACATGTCGCTTACTGCAGCGAGAAGAGGATACCTTGTGGTTATTTTGTTTTGCCGTGATGGTGCCGGCGTAAGAATTATACCCCACCCTCTCTACCCGTGGTTGCCGTAAGAATCGGCTAAGGGATGTAATACGTAAGACGGGCAGCAGCGTCTTCCTTGAACAATCACACCTAACTGCGCTCGCCAACCCGCCTGCCAAGCGTGGCGAGTATCGGCAAAACCCCCCCGGGAGGAGGCCTATGTCCAGCAGTGGACGTCCTATGACTGATGATGTGTGTGATGTGATTTTGTTTTAATTAGTTTTTTGTTAAGGTTTTAAAGTTTATGTCAAATTTTAGTTTTAGATAATAAGTAAAGTTTCTGATAAGTTTATAAAATTGTTGTCAACTCGTCACTGTTGTAACTGAAAAGACTGTTAAGCGGAAATAAACGAAATATATTCCTTAAACATAGATGGTTGTTCTGAGTATGTATGTTTTTTTTATGGTTAACAGGCTATGTATTTGTCCACAGTTCACCTGATGCTAAGTGACGGTATGGTCAAAGATGGTACACACCTAGCCTGGAATGGTTTATGAGTGTAAAAAAATATTAATACTTGGTCACTTGCCTGGTCCCCATAGTAAGGGTTACATAGTTTGGGGCTAGATGGCGCTGTGTGATATTGATATTTATTCAGAACAAAACTTGTCTTTGGTCTGACTTTGAGTAGATTTGGTTAGTAGTAGTACGTTTATCACATGAGTGATTTTACACATCAAAATAATTTCTTATTTTTTTTATGGTTGTCAGGTTGTTGACCATAGCTTACCACCTAGCCTTGGAATGGAACTGGCTCTCAAGTGAGGCTACCGGAACACACCAAGCATCGCTAGGTGCTTGGTGGTAGATTTCCTATTTTTAACCCCCGACGCAAAAAGAGGGGTGTTATAAGTTTGACGTCGATGTCTGTCTGTCTGTCTGTGTGTGTGTGTGTGTCTGTGGCACCGTAGCTCTCAAACGAACGGACCGATTTCAGTGCGGTTTTTTTTCATTTGAAAGCCAGTTTGCTTGCGGTGGTGGTGATGTTTGGTTAATTGTAAAGGGTTTTTAAAATTTTTAATAATGTGGTAACTAGCTATTCGAGTAGGAAACTGGAAAGTACCCTGTTACCACCATTCTATAATTTCCTCGCGATGTTTTCCTTCATCGACAGTTGTAGCTTATTGTTGGGATTTGAACTCAAGCTCTTCGACATGTGATCCGCCCGCACTAACCACTTAGTTATCATTTCTACGAAATCGCTATTAAAAACACTAAATATAATTTTAAAAAGAATTTTCCGTTAATCTTCATTGTTTCATTTAAAATCGATCTTGTGTCTACTAACTTTTACGTAAGATTTAGATCTTACCTGGCGAGCTCAATATCGTATCTGTCTCTGTTTTATTTCAGTAATATGATTAAAAGACTGCTCAAGCTGATTGATAGGTTCATAATAAAGTCTGCGTATTTTCTACTAAAATAATTCTCGCATTTTTCATTTCAATATGATCTACCTACAAATATCTTCCAGCTAACCTCCTTCCTTCCTTCTTCTATTTACCTTGTTTGACATATTGATTTCTTCTGTTGCCATATGAGTGTTCCTTTTCAGTGTAATACGAATTTCACAAATAAACACAACAGGAGATCAATTCTCGAATCATTCGTATGTTTCGCATATGAATGTAAGCAAATCTATTTTGAATGACAAAAAGTCATGCGTAAAAATGAAAACAGAACCTATGAACTTCTGAACCAAATTCTGAGTTCCACGTGGTTGTTTCGCATACAGCGAAAAATGTAAAAGGGCTTTATGGACGCTACATAAAAATAGAGGCAAATTTATACAATAAATACTTAAAGTAATGAGCGCCAAAGCAGCGATGCCCTGGACTTCGTTTTGCTACTTAAAGTTCTGTGTATCGCTGCAATGTTCATGGACAGGCGTTATCTCTTACCACCAGAAGAGCGTCTGGTTCGTCTCATTAAATTTACATTTAAAAAAAACTTTTTTACGTTTTGGGTCAGAGTAAAGGTTACATTTATCGTGCTTAATCATAGACCTCATCACTACTTAACATCAGGCTGTATGTAGCCAAACACAAAAACTTACATTAAAAAAATTTTCATAAGCGCGTGGTTTAACCAAGTGCGGTCACAGAAGTCTGCATGTGTGATACTAAAATCGTCTTTATTTAGGTTCTTGTGTTCCAAAAATATGAATATTTGCATAACTAGATTGATAAATAAAGTATAATAATTCAAAACAGGGATGTTTTATTGACAAATTGGGAATTTAAAGGAGGTAAGGTTTGCATTGACGTCCCGTTCGGAGTGCTTTCTGCATTTCATTTAGCCTACCTAAAGCAACTGAGCTCCTTGAAATATCCGAGCACCACCTTGGGATGCACGCAAAATGTAACAATTGTGCCATCGTCTCCTATTTCGTCAGATATTGTGTTAAAATTGGGGATTTACAATGACTCCATTATTTCAACTAAAATCATCATTAACCAAACTATCAACTCGTATATCATTTGAAACTGGCTTCTATGTCATTTGTAAACATTATATTTACTTCCAAGGCTTTCGTAACGCCCTAGCTTCTTGCAAACGGAACAAACGAAATCGAAAGGCTATCTCTGAGTCAGAAGCGTAGGTAAGCAAGTAAGCTAGTTACATACAGTACGCTCGTTCACCTTGACAATGAAAGTGAATTGGACACTGTAGTCCGCATCAACTACTATAAAAACCGGAGCACTCCTTGTCGAAATTATTCAGTTGCCAACACTAGAAGCACAAACATGTACGCCAAGGTGTGTAACAATGACTTCTGGAATGCTTCATTGAAGCTAGTGCACCGCTGATAATTTAATTATCGAGCACCTTTCACGGATTACCTCACGTGGAATTCAACTCTACGGTTGCTAAAAATAGTGCTGAAATCGTTTGTCTCAAATCGTTCTAATTTTGTTTCTAATTTACAGCTAATCGTCGCCCTTTGCGCTGTGGGAGTGGTCCGCGCCAGTGGTCTCCTTGGAGCCGCCCCTCTGGTTTACAGCAGCCACGCTGTTGCGGCACCTGCTTACGTCACAAAGACCATCACCCCCGGTGTCAGCTCCGTGTCTTCCTACTCGACCCAGACCGCCCACGGTGGTTACAGTGCCACCTACGCCGGTGCCCCCGTTGTAGCTAAGACCTACGCTGCTGGCCCCGCCGTCGCCACTTACGCCGCTGCCCCCGCTGTAGCATACTCCGCTCCCGCCGTGGTGACCAAGACCATCTCTCCCGCCGTGTCTTCCGTCTCTTCTTACTCCACCCACACCGCGCACGGTAGCCCCGCGTACGCTTCTTACGCTGCTCCCGTGGTGGCTAAGAGCTACGCTGCTCCCGCAGCCTATGCCGCGCCTGCCTACGCAACCTACGCTGCTGCTCCCGCTGTTGTAACCAAGACCGTCACCCCCGCCGTGTCCTCCGTGTCTTCTTACTCTTCCAGCACCTCTCACGGATCCCCTGTAGCGTACGCCGCCGCCCCCGTCGTGGCTAAGACTTACACCACTGGCCCCGCTGTGGCTGCCTACGCCGCTGCTCCCGCCATCTCTTACGGCGCTCCCGCTTTGTCTTACTCCCACGGTTACTCCGCCCCCGTCCTGACTAAGACCATCGCTGCTCCCGCGTACGCTTCATACGCCGCGGCCGCTCCCGTCCTGAAATCTGCTGTCACGTACTCAGCCGCTCCCGCTGTCTCCCACATCGCCTACAGCGCCCACGGTGCTAACTACGGTTGGTAAACTGAATCATAGAACAAATTGTAAATAGAACGATGTAAAAAATAAATTAAACGAATTGCCATAAAATGTTCTCTGTTTTTATGTCCGATATTTAGTAAGCGCTTTTAGCAGTAACCAGAGCTAAGGTACTGAATAATGATACCTATTTATATTAATATGTATTACGTACTCTCTATTTTTTATAGCCCACATAGATATAATATATATAACAGAAGAACTTTATGAAATAGTAATTCTAACCAGTCGCTTTCGGAGTTGAAGATTGGGAGATGTATTAACAAATACTTACTTGTAAACCTAATCAAAAATATAGGTAATGCAAACTGAGAGAACAAATACAATTTGGCACACACACTTCGTAAAGCTGCATGTACCCAATAAACTGTAAATAAAGTTTTACGAAATATTAATACGTATCCGTGTATCGAAGTGTGAAAAATAAGTTTTATTGTAGTTAAGTAAGTGCGGCGAATATTTTTATTGTACGATAAAAATTGATATGAACAACTATTCAAAAGTTACATAACTTCGGAAGTTATAAAGTTAAAGGTGACAAATTACTTACAAATAAAAATATACGTATACCTACACTAAAAGTCTACGATGACATTGTCGAATTAAATTGAATACTGTCTAACGTCTAATTTAATAAACCATTAGGTAGGTGTGAGTTGGTATATAAACCAAGGATAAACCTTTCTCTTATATCTCAGCACACGATGCGAAAATTATTATCCTTGCAGCTATGTTTCCGGTAGCGTTATATATTACATTTTAACAGTTGTCCAACTCCGATAGTACGATTTCTTACTCAATATAATACAATTTTATTGAGTGATAAAATTTGGTCATACCTACCTAATTGTAATATTTGAATTTTCATTAAGTTACATATGACTCAGACTAACTTTACCGCAGCGGAATGCAAATTTTGAAACATGAAATCATGACTATTTTAATTCATTCTTATCTAAACTAGAAACTTCGTTTTGTTAATCAAAGTTCTATGATATCGCTGCAATGGTCATGGATATGCGTTAGCTCTTACCGTCAGTTAGAGGGTCTAGATTAATTCATTGGTTAAAAAAAAAGAATACAAAGCCTTACTTTTCTTATACTAAGACGAATATGTAGGTAATATATATTGGAGGACATTTCATAGTGCCATCTAGCTCAAAACTAAGCTTGTACTCAACCAGATAACTCATATAATATTTACAAAAAATTAAAGAATATATTTTACTAAACATTTCTGTAAATACATACTTATAATAAATACGGATACCCAGACACAGAATCGAACCCACGGCCCATAGCTCAGGAAGCAAGAGGTCGAATATCCTGGCGTGTCTTCACCTCAAAGTACTCTTGATTTGACTAAATTGTAGGTATTTTAATTTTGCTTATATGTAATAAGCAAACACGTTTTTATAGTTGATCGGTATCCGCGTTTTTGAATAATATTAGTCAGTAGGTAACATGTAGGTAGACGATCTTCATAAAATCGAATCACAGCCAATGATTTAATACAGATCCTACACAGTTTTCGCTATCCAATGTTGTGTTTCATTTGGTGATATTACGATTTAACAAAATTAGATCATGCATCGAATATAATTCTTATTTGTAGAGCCTCAGGGGCTATTTCTCAATATTAGTATAAACATTTTGTAACACGTGGATCATCTTGATGATACGACCAGTTTTTTCTAATAGTATAAAAGAGAATGCCAAATTAATTTATGAAATATTTTATCGACTAAACTGGACCACGATGCACCTCAAGGTACGAGTGAAAATTAGCTTCGCTATTTTATTTATTACTTAAATCAATCATTTTTAAGGGACTTACTTATTGTTGTTACAGATTTTGATTGGGGTGCTCATATTAGGGATAGCTACAGCTACCCCTAGAGCTGCGCCAAAACCGATTCCGAAACCGAAACCGATAGCGAAAGCATCCCCTCAGTATTTTCAAGGATACCCAGGTGCTCAACCTAACTATTTATCTGGTGCTTCCAATAATTTTGGTCAACCATATAATCCTCAACCAATCCTGGGACAAAATGCAGCACAATACTATGATCCCCGGTTCACCTCTTCAGGGTACCAATCTAATTTTGGTAATGCTCTTGGTGCTCAGGGAGCTTATTCTCAAGCACCAGGTGGTAATTACTACCAACCCTCTCAAGCGCCTGCAGGTAATTATTACCAATCTCCTCAGGCGCCTGCTGGTAACTACTACCAAACTCCTCAAGCGCCATTACCAAACTACTACCAGTCTCCTCAAGCACCATCCGCGAATTACCATCAATATCCTCAAGTGCCAGCAGGTAATTACTACCAAACTCCTCAACTGATTCCTGTGCCTGTAGGATATTCTAGTGGATCTTCATCGCAAAACGGGCAGCCGGTAAATTATTCTAGTGGGGCTACAGTCCAAAGTGCTCAGCCAGTGGGATATCCTGGTGTGTATTCTTCTCAAAGTGGTCAGTCAGTCAGATATCCTGGTGTGTCATCAGTTCAAAGTGCTCAGCCAATCGGATATCCTGGTGTCCCTTCACCTCAAAGTGCCCAGCCGGTTGGATATCCTGGTGTGTCTTCACCTCAAAGTGCCCAGCAAGTCGGATATCCTGGTGTGTCTTCACCTCAAAGTGCCCAGCAGGTCGGATATCCTGGTGTGCCTTCACCTCAAAGTGCCCAGCTGGTTGGATATCCTGGTGTGTCTATACCTCAAAGTGCTCAGCCGGTAGGATATCCTGGTGTGCCTTCACCTCAAAGTGCCCAGGCTGTTGGATATTCTGGTGTGACTTCAGCTCAAAGTGCCCAACCGGTTGGATATCATAGTGTGTCTTCTACTCAAAGTGAACAACCAGTGCAATATCCTGCTAACTCTTTACCACAAAGTGATCAACCACCTAACTATTCTGGAGGAGCCAGATTATGGCCTAAAGCTCTAATTAGTCCAGCTGGCTCTCCGTCTCCCGTCCCTGATAATTTAGCCCGGGCTTATTTTGCTGTATCGACGCCTAGTTCATTGGCGTTTTCTGCATCCAATGAACAAAGCCCTTTAGCGATACAGTCTTCTATTCCATCGTCAGACCAGAAGTCAATACCTGTACCACTGAAAGTCGGTTCCAGAAATTATTTTCAATCAGACATTACTAATTTAAACTCTATACCTCAGAATATTCCCAACCCAAGTTCAACGCCATCTCCTTATTCAGCTAACTATCAGCAACAGTTCTCAGTTCCTTCCGACCCCAGATATTTACAAGCTACAAACCAACCTAATTATTCAATTTCAACGACTAGTCCATATTTAGCTAATCAACAACAAACTTCTCACTATCCAGTAAATTATCAATCTTCCCCAGCTCCTTTCCAAGTTAATTCTCAACCTAATGAAGTACCCACTACTCTAACTAATTACCAGTCTACACCAGCTCCTCCCGTTCAGCCGGCATACCAACAACAGTCTACTCCAGGTTATAATCCGTTTAATTATCAATCATCAACTCCTTATCAAGTTCCTGGAGGACTGCCTTCATCAACTGCAAATTATCAACAATATTCTACAGGATCTCCTTATGTGGCTCAATACCAACAGCAGTCTGTGTCTCCATTTGGATCAAATAATCCTCTACCTACAGATTCTCCGTACCAGCAACGCATTCCAATACCAGTGGCTTACCCGCAAAGTCAGTTCCAATTCCAACCCACATTACCGACCCCCACGACTCCCAGTCAATCGACATCCGTGACCTCGACTCCTCCTTATCCCAGTGTTCCGATTACGTCTAAGCCCATCACTTTCTTACCCACAAGTTCTACTCCTGTCCAAGAAGTATCGATTACAGAAAACACATTTATACCGATTCCAACTACCCGAAGACCCGACACTAAAACAAAAGCTAAAATTTTAAAGACTGAATATTCTGGAGCTGTCTCGCCCCAATATAACCACATACCAATGACATCAACTTCATATAAATTTTCAACTGCAAGTCCGCTCCTTTCTGAGTCGATAGGAAAATCTTCTCATGGTCCATCTTATGCTCCTAAAAAAACCCTCCCTTCAAAAACCGTTTCTCGTGTTAGTTTTAAAAGCTTAGGTAATAACTACAGTTACTAAGATTATATATTATAATGTAAAATGTTTGTGGATGAGACTTGATATAAATGTATTATATAAGCTTTAAATACGAATAAAATTATTACCGATTTCATGTTGTTTGATTGTTCAGACTTATTATTGGAAAAAGATTTGTTTCTCGCATCATCTTTGGATTTACTTTAAATTATTCAAATGCAGGTCGAAGTTTGACCTCTAATTTTAACAATGAAAGGTGAGAAGATATAGCATTAGTCAGCATCTAGATATTATTTTGAATTCTTACAATTAAAATGACTATCGAAATATTAATGATCAAAAACTGTAAAAAAATGTAGCATATTCCAGCGCATGTCTGTTATAACTGATGACCCACTTCTAAGTTTAAACAAACAACGACACTGTAAAAGATAAGTTTGTTAGCAACTTTTTTATTAGACATTGTAACTAAAGGTTTTCTTTGGGGTCATTCCTCCAAAGTCCAACATTAACTTAACGGTATTTATTCTAAAGTATGTCACCTTAACTAAACATTGTATACCTAAACGATTTAGTATTATTACGAGCTTCTTAATGATTACTATTTCGTCACATTTCTAGCTCTTAATCAAAGGTTGTTAAATGACACATGCTAACGAAATGATGCCTCTCAGAACTTGTTTACGGTATTTCGTAATATTTTGTCGTGTCAGTTGAGTGATATTTTGGGATGTAATATATTCACGTAGAGCTATTATGTTTAGAGTTCCGTATTGATATTGAGAAAACGGAAGTGGATTGTCTATTTGTGATTAATGTTAGTTGTTTTGTTAGACTGCTAGACGCTATTTTAAGCATTATGTGAAAAACATGTAGATTCGTAAGTGTAAATAAATATTGAAGATATTAAACATGAAATTTGTTTTTATATGCCCATTATGTTTTGTTTTATAAAACAAAAAAAGTCATAGTTCATATTGATAACAACAGTTACAAGTCAAAATGAATAATAATAATAATATTTTGATATTCATCAAATATCAAAAAATAAATTAAATTACAATATAAAATGTCCACCTTAATAATTATTATTATAAAAATCAAATAAAATTTATGTCAAATTATAAACAATTAATTAAATAGGTATACAAAAGAAAATTTTACGATTTTTAATTTCATAATGTCATCGAACTTATAGAATGCCTGCTCGATAAGCCAAGTCTTTAGTTTTTGTTTATATGATTGTCTAGCTAGATTGTCTGTATTAGATAGGTAAATTAGATTCATTTAGTATTGTATTTGACAAGTTAATATAAATATATATGTACAATACCTATATATTATATACATTACATATATATACACATGATGATAAAATATGATGTTAATTTTAGAATTATTATAGTTTCAGAGAGAAATGAAAGGAGTAAAGCAGGAAATAAGCAATAGTCATGAAATTTGCGCTATTTTATTATAAGATTAAGATAAAGGATACCTTTTATCCCAGAATAATATTTCTAAATCTATGCCAAACTTCAAGTGGATAAGTCCAACACTTCGTTTTGTGACAATCTCATAGGAACCTAATATTTTTCTAATATAAAAAGTATTATGTCTATATGTTAATCCAGGTAATAAACTATATGTATGCCAAATTTCATTCAAATCCGTTCAGCCGTTTTTCCGTGATTGACTAACAAACATACAATCTGTCACATTTATAATATTAGTTGGACTCTTATTATAGTAGGATTATTCAACTGTTAATTCTTTCCTATAATAATGTAATTTTAAGAGTATTTTTATTGTTTACTTGCTGTACCATAACTATGAAACACGTTGATAAATTAGGTCATATAAAACTATTATTTAAATATTATACGGAACTCTTGATGCGATTGACTAGTGTTTTACAGCTCACCAACAGCTGCTACACTTACACAACTATTTGACACGCGGAAAATATTCAAAAATCTTGGTTATAATTGGCAACAGGATCATAAATTAATTATTTATTAATTAGTTACAATGTTTAACGTAATTTTGCAACTATAATGTAAATATCTAAACTATCGGCTATATTTATTTTATTATTGTGAAAAAACTTATCGTAAGAGCTGTAGAGCTGGGTTCGATTCCCACCCATGGAGGACAAAAAAATTGTGGTATAAACTAAGGTTTGTCCTGTATCTGTTCTATATGTATTTACAAAAAAAGTATTCTATGTGTTCTATGAGTTATTTAACTTCCATAGAAGCCTTAGTTAGTTTTAGGTCAGATAGCGCTGTGTGTGGTTTCCTACGATATTTATTTACTAAGTCTTAATATTCATATTTATCTTTATAGATTCTTGATTTTTACTCTTATCAAGTGTCGAGATCTTTTTCATAGAGGATTCAAAGTTCAAGCGGTCATATAATATAATTATATTTAGCTTTGGGAAAATAAAAAAGCATATCTTCGCAAAGTGATGACTATATAAAACTGCACATTTAAAAAAAAAAGTGGAGTTTTCTGATATTTATATTATTAGTCACAGTTACAAATCGATCAAAAAGATTTTGCTGGTTAAGTGAAAATTAACGTACTTGGTTAAAATTTTACTTCTGTCTCCACGACTACCTTTGTATTTTTCAAAGCCCTTTTATATAAAAAAAATATCACAATAATACTTTTGAGGTAAGTGTCAGAGGAATGGAGCAATGAGAACATTTAACCACACGATGTAGATTATTTTGTTTTTCCTAGAACTATGGTGACCTCCTTCTCACCCCGTGCCCAAACGATGTAGAATTTGGGCAGATCCCAAATATATGTACCTATATAATATATATATCTATGTATAATTATGTCTTCTTTCATAGTGTATCATTAACTATTTTCTTAGAAATTAAAATGAACAAACAATTTTTTTACAAAATATACAAAATTTATTTCGATTTTCGCATAACTTCAATATTTACAGTCGTTTACAAAACATTTAGTCAAGTAATAAATAAATCAACAACTATTTACAATTACCAGCCGTAGTTGGCTCCCAGACCAGCGTAGGTGACGTGGGAGACCGCGGGAGCGGCAGAGTAGGTGTGCACTGCGGGGGCAATGGTCTTGGTGACCAGAGGAGCAGAGTAAGTGGAGTAGGCGGGGGCAGCCGCGGCATACGCGACGGGAGCGGCGTGGGAGATTGAAGAATAAGAGACAGCAGGGGAGATGGTCTTAGTGACTACAGGGGCGGAGTACGTGGAGTAAGCAGGACCAGAGATAGTCTTCAGAACGGGAGCAGCAGCTGCGTAAGTCTGGTAAGAAGGAGCAGCGGCGGTGTAGGTCTGGTAAGAAGGAGCAGCAGCCGCGTAGGTCTGGTAAGAAGGAGCAGCAGCCGCGTAGGTCTGGTAAGCGGGAGCAGCGTGAGAGATGGAGGAGTAGGAGACAGCGGGAGAGATAGTCTTAGCGACAACTGGGGCGGAGTAGGTGGAGTATGCCGGGGCGGAGATAGTCTTCAGTACGGGGGCAGCAGCGGCGTAAGAAGAGTACACGGGGGCGGAATGAGATATGGAGGAGTAAGAAACAGCAGGGGAGATGGTCTTTCCAACAACAGGGGCAGCGTAGTGCACAGGAG
Organism: Biston stratarius; assembly: GCA_950106695.1. Lineage (NCBI taxonomy): Eukaryota > Metazoa > Arthropoda > Insecta > Lepidoptera > Geometridae > Biston > Biston stratarius. The sequence goes on along the minus strand of OX467106.1, from coordinate 37,979,253 downwards.
CAGCGATCGTCTTAGTTACGACTGGGGCGGCGTATGTGTTGACGACGGGACCGCCATAAGAGTAAGTGTTTCCGTGCGAGACTGACGAGTAGGAGACAGCAGGAGCGATGCTCTTAGCCACAACCGGACCAGCGGCGTATGTGGCAACGGGAGCAGCGGAGTAGGTGGTAACGGGAGCAGCAGCGTATGTGGCGACTGGAGCCAGAGTCTTGGCTACTACAGGGCCAGCGGAGTACGCGATGGGGCCGTGGGAAGAGTGCGATGTGAAGGACACTGATGACACGGCGGGAGCTGAGCTGTAGGCCACGGGAGCGGCAGCTAGCAGGTTTCCAGCGGAGGCGATGCCAGCCGCGCACAGGAAGATTACAACCTGGAGAAAAATTTAATTAATTGTAAAAGTTTCTGATTAGTATGAAATGACTCCTAGTCAATGTGTCGGGCCCATAGACGGGTATTCATTACATAAATTTTGATATTACGTTTAACGACTTTGAATGGTACATTAACACATCACACAATTCAAATACACATTGTTGATAGGTGAGTCTTGAGTGACTCTAATAAGTCTTCATATTGTGATTTCACATTGATGCCACGAATTTGAATTAAGCTTCACTGTGTGTGGCTGCAACCGCAAAACACGAACCAGGGTATTTCCAGCCGTGTAACTCGTGGTTTAGCTGGCTTCATCTCAGATCGATACTCTAGGCCACGTCTGCCTAGGACAGGCATTCATATCACTTTAATTTTTCTCGAGGGAACGGAAAACATGTTCGGGTTGACCCTATTTTACCATATCATCAAAATAGACATTTTGTAAATAAATCTACCAAAAGCTGCACTATTATTGATTTTTAGACACATTATATTTAAAACAATTAGATTTATTTATCAATTACACATTAATTCTTAAGGCACATTGGGATGATTTAAAGATACAAGTATATTATGATGCCATTTTCAAAATGAGTTGAATTCACTATTTATCAAACGGAGAAAAAAATTAAAAGATAAAAAGATTTCTGTACCTTGGAGTACATGTTTGTATGGCACGTTGTTACTGATTGTAATAATTTTTGGAGCACTTGCTTTCGCTTTTATATCGTTGAATGTAAACTGGTATTCTGTGTTGGATCTCAGTGGATCAGCCTGCGGGCTTCGTTTCAATGCCAAGGCGAGTCTCTGTGCCATGATAATTAAATTGTGTAATCATCAAGTACAAGCATGGTTACTTACATTTAAGGTAATAATGCACCGGCAAGATTTATTTCAAGTAAATACCTATCTTCTGATCGATTTATTGTTTCTGTTCTGATATTATGTAAAGTTGTAAAAATTAGTTGTTTTTTTATGAGACAATTTGTATTTTAATTTTTAACAATAGATATAGTTAAAAGGATTAAATTTGGACACGATTTGTACGTGATCCAAGAATATGGCACAAGGAAAGAGACAAATGTATATAAATAAATATCTCAGGACATTTCATTCAACGCCATCTAGCCCCAAACTAAGCAAAGCTTGTACTATGCTAACAGGATGAAATGAAGCAATTTGTATACTTACGGGTAAGTTACCCGTAAGGATTGCTAGCTATTCGTAACTATTTCATAGATCAGCATATACCGATCAATGTTAACATCTTTTACTATGGGATTGATATTGAAAAAGCAAAAAAAAAACAGCTGCACTCATTTTGTTGAAGGTCTATGAACAACAGATTTGCTGCATTGCGAAAAGAATAGATAGAGGGGGATATGGTAGGTTGTGTACTAATTTTATTATAATGAAAAACAAAAGGTATGAATGTAGATTGTTTAAGACCTCGCATTTCTTCTACTATTTGCACTTCTACTTGGTGGTAGATCTCCTTAGCAGGAGGTTGTTTAGGTTGGTACTACCGCAGTACCAGATATTCTTCCGCCAAACAGTAGTGTGTAAACATTACTGTGTTCCGGTTTACAGGGTACTGCAGCTACCGTAATTAAAGAGCTGTTGTGACTAATCATCAAAAGTCTCAAAGTAATGCGCCAAAACAGCAATGCTCTGGACTTTGTTTAGCTACTCAAAGTTGTGTCGCTGCAATGGTCATGGTCGTTATCTCTTACCATCAGGAGAGCGTCGCTTTCGTCTCATTCCGATTCAGCCCTGTTTTTTTATAAACTGGCCCACTGCTGGGCTTGGTTTTCTTCTCATTGTGAAGATAAAGCCATAGTCCACCACTCTGGCCAAGTGTGGGTTGGCAGACTACACATCTGCGAGAAAATTCTTTTTAAGAACTCTCAAACATGAAGTTCTCCTCACGATGTTTTCCTTCACCGTTTAAAGTTATCGGCCATACTGCACATAACCTAGAAAAGACAGGTGCTTGTCATGGAATTCTAAGGCGTTTAAAGTAAGACAGTTTACGAGGTACAAACCTAAAAAGGCAGTAATAATAAAAGTAAGAGTAATTACATTATTAATTAAAAAGGCATATACCTATTAATAACATATATTAATTATTTGTGGAAGAAAATATTTGCATGGAATCCTGGCCGTGCGTTATGACCTTAAATTTAAGGTAGCGCATCGGATTCAATGAGGAAATCCTATTCGGAAATGGAAGCTTGATTTTATGGCGAACACGTAACTTTGTTATTGAAGTTTAAGTATTGATATGATATTGACATTGAATTGAAATAAGCAAAACAAATATTAAAAAATAGTGTTAATACGTTATTCCACTGTTTAAGCTAAGACTAAAGTAACTTTTAGTTGTATGCGACCACAAAATGAACATCACATTTTACCCCAAGGAAAGGTTATGTTTTTTGCGCGTATCTTCTATTTAAGTATGTATGTCTGTAAGTATGTATGTCTGTAAATTTCTTTATTACTTTGTATCTTCCAAACAGCCGAATGGATTACGACAATTAAGGTATCGTTAGATTCGTCTCAATAATCCAAATATTCTTAGATTCTTCGGTGGTTTAAAAAAATCAAGATATTGGATTTTTGGCGCGAAATAGTAACACATTAATTGAAAAATTAACCGAACCTATCAAGTAGAGTATCTAAATAAAGGAAATTAAAAGGGGATTACATAAATATATGGAAGTTATATGTTTAAATTTAATCAGGAATAATAAATTTGTTTAAAAAGTTTTTTCCTTCAATTATAGCTATCTATCTAGCTATTAGATATTTTAAACTCTTCAGCTTGTTGTATTTGAGTTTTAGCATTACTTGGTTTCTATTAATAATGTTAATATGTATTTCTTGCTATATGTTGGCAACTTAAGTTGTTATCTATCTATATCTTTAAACGAGCAATTCTTGTATATATATATAAATATTCTGGATCTCGGAAACGGCTCCAACGATTTTCATGAAATTTAGTATTCAGGGGGTTTCGGGGACAAAAAATCGATCTAGCTAGGTTTCATTTTTAAAAAACGTCGTTTTATCTGAGTTTTCAGGCAATGAAAAACCAAGCAAAGCTCGGTCATCCAGGTACTATATATATAAGAAACAAGTCAAATAATTTATGGAGAATAATAAAATGTCATTGTGTTTTGTGTTTTAACAAATAATATTTTCCATGAAGTCAACCTTGCGAAATAACAGCGCTGTTGAGACTAACCATGGAAAGTCTCAAAGTAATGAACTCTAAAGCAGTGATGCCCTGAACTTTGTTTTACTGCACAAAGTTCTGTGTATCGTTGTAATGATCATGGACAGGCGTTATCTCTTACCATCAGTAGAGCGTCTTGTTCGTCTCCTAACTTTTATATAAAAAAACCCTGAATCACGCAATAAATTTCAGCAGTATACATTTTTTCGCAGATAAATTTGCTATTGAATATTTTGGTTTTGAATACCCTCCAGAATTTTTATGTTCACGTAGTATTTAACATTGTAGAAAGGAAGTAAAAAGTGTAGCGTCACTAATTTTCATAGTGATTTATGTACTTACTGTTTGTAAAGAATTTTAATCAATACTCTATTGCGTAGGGAACCTGTAGTAAAATGTTGTAGTTTTTCATTAATAAGTAAAAACAATTTCATATTTACAAATTTATTCTGATATCACAGTTCAAATATCTTAGATCAGACTTATCACCAGGCCTGTTTGTTGGACCAGCCGTTCTGACCATAACCAGCGGTGTTTGACCAGCCGCTGTTGCCAGCGTAGCCGGTGTTACCAGCGTAGCCAGTGTTACCAGCGTAGCCGGTGCTACCAGCGTAGCCGGTGTTAGACCAGCCACCTTTGTTGTATCCTCCGTTTCCGCCAGCGTAACCACTAGCGTATCCACCAGCATAAGCACCGCTGTAGGCACTGGGAGCGGGATGCTTGGTGATAGTGTCAATGCGATGAACCTCAGACACGGCTTGGCCTGCTCCAGCTCCATATCCGTATCCAGAAGCACCAGCGTAACCACCATGGCCAGACAGACCAGCGCCAGAGTATCCACCATTGCCAGAGTAACCGCCATAACCGGAGTATCCGCCAGCACCAGAATAGCCATGTCCTCCAAGAGCACCTGCGCCTTGTCCGTAGCCCGAGTAAGAAGACGCTGGTATAACTTTGTTCACTTTGGTGTAGGAGGTGGCTGGGGCGCCGCTGTAGCCGCCATAGCTTCCATAGCCATTTCCATAGCCAGAGTAGCCGCTGCCATAACCAGAGCTTCCGCTGCCGTAGCCAGAGTATCTGTTATGGCCAGAGTTCCCACTTCCGTATCCAGAGTAGCCACTACCATATCCAGAGTAACCGCCAACACCAGAGTATCCACTACCGTGGCCAGCGTAGCTACCGTGACTATTTAGACCCCCATAACCGCTGCCGTATGCACTTCCGAGGCTACTGCCATGACCACCAAGTCCACCGTGACCACCTCCGAGACCACCGTAGCTGCCATGACCTCCGAGTCCACCGTAACCACCTAATTGGGTTCCATGGGCTTTAGCCAAGCCGAAGAGGCAGGCAGCGAAGGCGAAGATCTGTGAATAAAAAAGTTGGGTGATTGAAGAAGTATTGAAGATGGTATAGCTTAGCTGGTAGTATCTGTAAAATCACAAGATCATATAGCACTCTCAAGGAGAGACCTTGGATCGCCAGACGAAAAATATTATATTAACTGATCCTGCTAAGGATAACTATAGCATAATTGCGATTTTGTTTTTGATTTTGTCATTTCTGAAACGCATGTGACCCAGTGCTTAAAGTCTTTAGATCTTAAACTCTGTGAGTTGTGATTAGTGTTTACTGATCTTTATATCTTTCTTTACGTTGATTTCATATGTTTCTCAAGTCCAATGATAAAAACACAAATTATAGATAAGTTGTAAAATTTCAATTGCCTTTAATAGCTTGTAATTGTTCTTACCTTAGTAAACATTTTGGTTGTATCTTCAATTGTGATGAGTCGAATGTATTTTGAGCTATTGTTACACGCTTTTATATCAAAAACGTAGGAAACGAACATTTCATTTTCAAGGTTTCATTAGATTTTTGGATGGGAAACGGGGCATGACGAGATTTAATTAGTGTTATCTTAAACTGCAATGACTGTAATTATGTAAATGTGGGCCGAATAGCAAAAGCAAATATAGACCTTAATACGATAGACATAGAAGTAAATTTTAAGAAGTGATATTGTAAGATTGTATCATTTTGGTTTACTGTAGAATGCATTACCAAGGGTTGGCAATGATATGAGAATTAAAATTCGACGCCCACTCGCATTCGACTAAAACGGTGTCATCAATAATTTTCATAATTGTTTTTTAAGAACTTCCTTGTAGCCTAAGGACCAGCAGTGACGACGGGACGCAACCCTGTTCATCTATAGCCACGGCCACTCTGCCAAGAGTCCGACTAAGAAGAGGAACTTCCTAAAATGTATGTATACCAGTAATGAATCTTGGGAAGTTTGGGCAGTCTAGTTGGAAGACCGTCTGGTTTACAATCAGGAGGTCCTGCTTTCGAATCCCACAGCTCTGTTTTTTTTAAGTTGTGCCTATTACCGATGACTTAAATAGTGAAGGAATATTTGATTCTTTTACGATGTTTTCCTTCACCTAAATAGATATCCGAAAGGTCAAAAATTTGCAGCGTAGTGGACTATGCTTTAATGAGAAGGAGCCAGCGTCTAGAAGTGGGCTAGCTTACAAAAACAAGGATCATTATGATAAATAAATTTAAGAAAGTCACACGTTTTTTTAAGTAACTTGCTTATTATTGACTGCGTAGCCTTTTTTGAGTAAATTTGTCGCCCGAAAGCCTTTCTTTATTTTTTAGCATATTTTTTTAATATTTTTTAAATCTATAATTTTGGTTTGTTATAATTTTTTTGCTAATTTTTTTATGAATTAATTTCAATCAATGGCGTTCTATATATTTATATCCTCTTACACTTTGCTAAGTCTATTAAAAGCTCATGACTTTGCGTAGCTAATCAAGTGTCTAGTCTATTTGCACCATAAACTGTACGACAAGACCAGTAGATTAATTTTAATAAAATACTTGTTTACCTTTTCAGAAGGTAAAAGGCATTTATAAAAGAAAACCGTATAAAGGGTAACAGGGTATCATTACATCTCTTTGTACATTACTTGAAAGAAAAAAAAAATATTTTAGAAGTAAGTACGATATAGTAGTTAATATTTAAGAATTTAATTTAATTGTAGTAAAAAAATATTAAAATACTTGTTTACCTTTCCAAAGAGTGAAAGGCATTTATAAATGTATAAAGGGATTTATCATTATATCCTTTTGTATATTTCTTGAATTAAAAATATATTTTAGAAATAAGTACGAGATTGTTGTTAATATTTAAGAACTTTTAACTGTAATTATATGTATGTACTTATATTTATTTTAACTTAAGGGCCTTTAACCAATTTTGTTACAATTAAACTATAGTGAAAATAAGGGTACTGAGTATGGGAAATTGCTGTGAAATTCCCGGAGCACATCTATCGTGGAAATAAAACCAAATTGTATTTACATGAATATTTTAATTTCAGTAGTAAAATAAATTCGTTTTGTGTTTAAATAACGACATCATAAGTTTATCACAGCATGAAGTATTTTAAATTAATATAATTTATGTAAAACACATTCAACACATATCAAACAATACACAATCAATTATAAATAAAGATTTTATAGATCTGAATGGCGATTGAACAAAAATCGTCATTACCATAATGCACCCATTTAATGCATAATTTAATAACAATAATTTTGAGATACTGGCGAGAAACATTTGGTGTAAAAAAAAGATGAATAAAAAAAAACTTTGAGCGTAGTCGAAAAAGACTAATCTCAATTCTTTAGCGCATTATTTAATTTACCAAAGGTATTTGCTTCCATATCCGTAGCCATGACCACCGTATCCATAGCCACCGTAGAGTCCACCATAGGAAACTGGGGCTACATAAGACTTCACGATTGGAGCATGAACTTGGTAGCTAGATACGTGAGAGATAGCCGGGGCGGAATACACTGCTGGTATCACGGCTTTAGTGACTACTGGAGCGGAGTAGGCCACAGGGCTGCCATATCCAATTCCAGAGTAGCCAAGGCCAGAGTAGCCAGAGTAGCCGAGACCAGAGTAGCCGCCGAGGTAGCCGGCGTTGGCGAAGCCAATGATAGCCAGGATAGCTACAAACTGTAACAAAAATTAATACGATTATGAAAAAGGGAACAAGGGAACTTAGTGAAGTGAATTTTTGATAGGAGTGTGGATAAGTGAAATTATGTGGTGAAACATGACTTTACGTGTCTATACTTCTAATACTCCATCGAAGCTCAAAGTCACTATTACCAGGGCATGACCGGGCTCGATGACCATGGCTGGGACAGACATATTTAACTTAATTTCATGTATTTCAATTTATTTAAGGACTAGTATGCTTCGCATGGGTGCAATGAACACTAATATAGTGCATATGCATTTAATATACATATAAACCTTGCTCTTGAATCACTCTGTCTATTGATGGAAAATGCAGTTGAACCCAAAAACAAAAATCCGTGCAGGTAAATCCGTTGCTTAATTTAAAAGAGTACAGACGGCGGGTAGCGACTTTGTTTTATACTATGTAGAGATTTAAAGATATACTTAATTAAAAATATCAAAACACCTGATCATATGCGTAATGTGTGGCGCCAAAAACAAAAAAGAAAAAGTCTAATTTTTTTTACACCAAAAAAATATTAGTTAGTTTGTGGCCCCACAACAAGCCAAAGCAACCGCGAGCCCGTTCTGAGTTTAAACAAATTAAGGAAGTATTTATTTATGGTAAATCCATATTATTATTTTTATTTTATGACATTACTGACTTACTTTAATCTAACGTAGTCTCTAATCTAATTTAAGTCTACAAGAAGTTACGATTGTAAGCTATAAAAGGAAATAAAGCGTTGGTATATTTAAGGACCTTTCCCCAAAGTTATATAAAAACATGAATGAATCTATTCCAGGTAACCGAATGTTAAGTAATCCATTGAAAAGCATATTTCTTTTGATGTAATGTGCCTTCTATTTTTGGATCCTATTGTGCATGCTCTAAATATCTTGGAAGGGTGAAACGGAATAAGGTAATTCAGACCAATAAAGACGCCTATATTAGGAAAAGTGTGGGACGGAGAATATTATAGAGCGAAGGCCTTGGTGTCTCAAATTAGATACCTAATATATAATTGGTATTTGTGGTATCAAATTTACTTTGGAAATGCGCAATAGTAAGTGAATCGAGTTCTGTAACTATGGCTTATAAAAGTAAACTATGCGATTCTGAAAATTGCACTTAAAATTTAAAAAGGTTTATTGTAGTGAAACTCGGCTATCACAAAATATAAACTGTTTGTATACATTTTAAATTTATTAACAATAAGTATAAATTTACAATTAAAAAATAACTGACTCCATGACGCTAAGCCCAAACACGACTATGTTTAGGATTAAAGATCAAACTACTGAATCCATTAAAAAAAATATTATGGGGACCAATCTGAAAGATATCCTTTCAAATAAAAATAAAGTTGTGCCTTCCATCATCAGCTCACCTGAATAACTCAAAGGAACACAAGTAGCGTTCTATACGAGCCTTTATATTTAAAGAATTATCTACTAACTCCTAATAGTTAAGGAGTTATATTTTCCATCATCAGCTCAGCAACATGAGATGACAAGTACTAGTCGCTAATACTTGAATAGTTTTAGAAAATATAGAAAACACATTTTGCGTGCCTATAAAATTTGAGGGTTGCTCTCGATTTTTATGGGATCCCATCATCAGATCCTGACTTGGTACCAATGGGACCACCAGGGAAGTATACCCTTTTAAATAAAAAATAATAATTCTCGAAGTGGTTCAAGCGTCTTCGAGTAATCGGGAAACATACATAAAAAGAATATTCCGACGAATTGAGAACCTTTTTTGAAGTGGATTAAAACATGTTTTTATATAAGAATTACAAAATGAATTTGAGATAATATCAATGTTAAAACATTAATAGCCTAGAACACATTGATCTACGACTATGTTAATAAGTTGCGAAGTTAAATTCGATACTTTATGGGCGTGCGTAAAGATGAGAAGTTGTCATTGACGACTTAAACTGGATCATTGTGAAATTATAAATCTCGTTGGCATTCAGATGTGCTAAATGTTACGAAACCTTTTTACTGGTGGTAGTTGACAGAAAAAGTAGGTTACTAAATTTCTAAGATCTTATCATGGAATAGGAATATCTTAAATTTTTACGTGAAGAAATGTAATATCTTGAAAATTGTATAGTGGGGGTGTAGCAATAATAGAGGTATGAATCTACTCAGCAAAGTAAATAAGTTTTATAAGCTTACGAAATTCCCGGAAAAAAATATGTGTCCATATATTGATACGTATCTATAAAAAATGTTGTATTACGACAACATTTTTTTAAAGAATAATCAATGACCTTGTATTTTAATACCCTCTTGTCTGATGCTAGATTGCGCTGCTGTCGATATAACTGTTGACTGTTAGGTGATACGAAGTTTGTCGTGTCGGCTAGTACCTATACTATACATATACTCGTATTGTGTATTTATTTATATATAGATATATAGAACAAATCCCTGTTTCCCTTGGTCACGCAATATCTTGAGAACGACTGTACTGATTTAATTTTTTTAAAGTTCTCTAATACTTTTTGAAAGATTCGTACGGACAGAAAAATTAAGAAAATTGGGCAGAAAATCGGAAATTATCAGAACTTTAAATTCCACGCGAACAAAATCGCAGGTAACAGCTAGTTAATAATAAGACTTTATAGACACACCACAAAATGACATTACAAATGAATAAGTAAGTAAGCACCTATCTAATCTAATACATTTAAACAAGCAATTCTTGTGCATACATACATATATATAATCTGAATGTCAGAAACGATTCTAAGATTTTCATTAAATTTAGTATGCAGGGGGCTTCGGTAGCGATAAATCGATCTAGCTAGATTTCATTTTTAGAAAACGTCGTTTTATCCGTGTTTTCACCCGAGCAAAGCTCGGTCATCCAGGCACTAAACAATTAAATGAACAGGAATGTTAGCAGCCGAATAAGAAATACTGAATCTCTATCGCTTACTCCTTCCTTAACTTTATACATTTACAACGGGTAACAATAATATGAGGATAACCGACAGATAAGTGAGAGATAAACAACACATTTTAAGCAATTTCTCAAATAGAAATCTAAAGAGGAAGAGTCTTGCCATTAAAAAAAGTTTTTTTTTTTACGATGAGTGCAATGTCCCACTTTTGGGTTACACTCTAAGCCAGAATAACATTTACTCAATCACAAATCATATCAATGCAGTTATACTCTGCGAATCCCGTATGTTTACGATAAAACTTTACTAATTTGTAGAACATTGCGTCTGGTGAGCTTTTTCTTTTCTAATTTCTTTATGTGGTTGCAATAACTTAGTTATCTAATCCCTTTTTTTAATTTACTAATCTTACCTTTGCGATCATTTTGCTGCTTTGGTGCTGATGTGTTGACTGCAGAGTACTCCAAACTGTCAGCTTATATATGTCCAAATCTCGGAAACATCGCGACCTCGCCATTGTCACGGATATAGTTAACTGTATCACAAAATGCGGCCAAAAGCGTTTGTTTGTTATAAATATTTAATTTTGTGAACATCATTATAATACGAACGCGGCATGAAGGTGAATCGCCTCGAGTCGCGGTTAAAAATAGGAAGTTTAGCGTTCGAGGCTCTTGGGTTCCGTATTCAAGACTCGACGTACAACCCTTTTCTAAAAAAAATAAGTATCCAAAAGATTTTCAATTATTTAACTTGGGAGTCTAAATCTGTTTGAATTTACTAAGGTACAGTATTTTTTTTCATCTACCATAAAGCAACCGGAATGTTCTACTTACTTTCTTAGTATAGGTTCTATAATAAACATTTATTCCCAATATACTCGGAGGTATATCTTGTAAAATGTCCTTTCAGGATTAGTATAGGGTTCATACAGTTTTGGTACATGCTTACTCAAACTATTAAAAGTACACTACATATTATAAAATAAAGTAGTCCGCCGCGTCTGTCTGTCTGTTCGCGATAACCTTAAAAACTACTGAACGGATTATCAGGTAAGTTCCACCAATAGATAGAGTCATTTATGAGAAAGGTTTAGGTATATAATTTGTCAAGGTTTTGTGTAAATTGGTTGAAATGTGATGATAATTGTTGGAAGTCAAAAAATCAAGCCACCTGGGAGCTTTCACCGAAAACGCTGCCTATAATCACTTTGAGATATAACAAAACAATGCATGGTGGGATAGGTATCCTCTTTTATAGATCTTCAAAAAAGGCCGTGGTGGCATATAACTACCTTTTAAGGATAGCTTACTATACCCATCCTTACTACCCGTGGAAAGCCGGGGCGGGTCGTTAGTAAAGTACAAAAGTTGTACTTTATTGAATCTCTTTAGATGTTACATTTGACGATTAGTCTCTATATAAGATGGATAATTGGCAGTGAAAGTTTTTTGACAAAATCCTATGACTTTCCACACAGCGCCATCCAGATCCAGATCTAATCAAGCTCTAAACTAACCAAAGCTTGTACCATGTGAAACAAATAACTTAAAAAATACTTATATACTTTTTTGTACAGCCCCGAATATCTTTCTTTTCTTTTATGGCTGACAGTCTATGTGTTTGACCACAGCTCACCTGATGTTAAGTGACGGTGTGGTCGATGATGGTAAAGCACACCTAGCCTGGAATGGTACTGACTCTCAAGTGAGGCTGCCGGAACACACCGTTAGATGCTTGGCGGCAGATTTTCAACTTGAGGGTGGTAGCTAGCCAGCCGAGTACTAGAAAGTACCCTACCACCACGCAAAATCTATCAAAATCACGAATATATCTGTAATGTTCGAATATCTCTGTAATGTCTCGAATATGCATAATATATTATTTGTTTTAAAATCATTAAGATAATCGGGATAGCGCGAACTATTTTGATCATCTATCGAATTCTCGCTATCACCATCACCTATCGTAAAAAAAATCTAAAGCATGAAAAAAACAAAAAAAAAAACATTACACGAAATTTTTGAATCACTTAATCATTAGATCTCTTAAGTCATAAATAAAAAAAAATTCAAGTCTCAGTCCTATATTTTTAGAGCGAAGGGTTGGTAAAGTCTTAATTAAGCCTAAATATGGCATAATTTCTTAACGATTTGCATTTGTTTTTAAATGTAGAGTGGCCGTGAAATACGAGTAATGATGCAACAGTGACATTAGCAACAGCTGGAGGTTAGTAGTCTCGAAATGTTATGAAAAATATGTGCGAAAAACACACTTTTTTTCTTTGTGTTTGGCATCGCACTATGTACATTTTGCTAGTGACAAGTACAAATTTAAGTATTATCAAGTGCTTTTCAATTGAAATAAGTCTTAGTCGCAGTCAAGGTCTTAGAGACTAAATCAGATTTAAGGTCATACCCTACGATAAGCTCACTAGAAGCTTCGACGCAGTAGAAATTATAAAAATGAAAAAATAAAACAAAAAAAATATGTATCTTTTTATTTCTTTCCAACACATCTTTTATTGCGGTGATTGCTAAGTGGTTAGCGTGGTGAGCGAAGAGTTTAGTTTAAACACCAACGATGATTTTGAGCTGCCGGTGAAGGAAAATATCGCGGGGAAACCATAGCATAGTGGTACTTTAGTAATCTGCTGGCTAGTAACCACTCTTAACTAGAAAATCTTCCGCCAAGAACCTAACGTTGTGTCCCGGACTGACAGGCTCATATTTTCGATGCGCAATCGGGCGCACTTTCCTCCACGCATTAAAAATTAGGCTTTATAGTCACCCATTAGATCTACTATGCCACTGGCCCAGAACCTCGCTGAATGAATAGCAGATAAGTATTCTTCTCGAACTCCTTGCAGTCATTTCCTTTTTCAGTACTTTATCAAAGTTTTTTAATATGTATGCACGTGATTTCTTGCTGGATTTGTAATTGTAATTATTAATTTAATGTCAAATCTTCCTTTAGTAATGGTAAATCTAAGTGTTTTTTTTAACGTTTGCTTTAGAGTTGTCATCTTGAATAACTCTTTCTAAATTACTTTTTGTACTTCTAATCGTGGATTACAGCTACTTTTCGTCATAAATTACTATCACCGGATCCGGATCTCTGGTATACTCGTATTGGTGCCGGATCCGGTAACAGTTTAATGATAGCGGAACCACCGGATTCCCGGACCAGTTTTTCCGGATTACAATCCCTAGACACAAATTTGACTGAATGACTGACTAACTGAATTTGAATTATTTTGACGTCGATGCTACAGCTGGAAAAACGGCGTTTGAACATGTTACACCTGATGGACAGGATGTGGTCGTTTGCGGTTCATAGGCGAGTATGTCGTCAGTTACATAAAAACAAAACACAAACTAAAAAAAATAACTCACTAAAGACTAGCCGTGCTCCATTGTTTAACCTGCATTTTTTAAATAAATATATTTTGTGTTAATAAGGGGATTCCTTAGCTTTGTGCATTCCAAATTTCATCCAAATCCGTTAAGAAATTACAGGGTGAAGAAGTAACAAACCTTTCGTACTTTTAAAATTAGTAAAAACTAATATTGAACAAAAATAACATAATTTGATTATAACTTTTATGCATTCTCATTTCTTTCTTCTGCGATGACGTACTTTAATTTTATTTATTTCTCTTATGTCATATAACATCATCAGGCATAGGTCGTCCACTGCTGGACAAAGGCCTCATCTTGGAGGGTTTTGCCAATACTCGCCACGCTTGGAAGGCGGGTTGGCGAGCGCAGTTAGGTGTGATTGTTCAAGGAAGACGCTGCTGCCCATCTTCCGGATTACATCCCTTAGCCGACTTTTACGGTAACCACGGGGAGAGAGGGTGGGGTACAATTCTTACGCCGGCACCACCACGGCAACAGTTAAATGGTAAATGGTTATGTTATATATTATATGTATTTATTGTTATGGATTGATGTATCTTTATTTCGTTAGAACTATAATATTTCCTCCTCTATATTTTATAACATTTATCACCTAAAACATCACATTTATTTATTTTATTATTTATTAGCGAGCTGCCCCGGCTTCGCTCGGGTGCAACGTAGTACATTATTTTGATCTATCTCGACTCTCTTTAACGACATCACATTTCAAATCTTTGAAATTCTCTTATTTTCTCTTCTTTTTCTTCTTATGTACGCTTAGATCTTTTAGTTTAAAAGATCTAAGCGTACATACGGCGGGAAGCTACTTTGTTTTATAACATGTACAGATAAAAAAAAAAAAATATGGTGTACAAGTTCTTTTTCAATATTTATGTAAACTTTCTATAATACTTTTCTATATTGATTGAAAACTCATTAATGAATTTACAAACTATATGTTTTCCGAACAATAAATAAAAAAGAAGTATAGGTAACATATTGCTTTGCCAACATTTGACGAATATCTGTAGTGCTAAATGAACTAAATGTTCACAAAAAAATTATTTCTGAATGAAATTAGTTTGATTGGCCTCATCCAGTTTATTTATACCTAGTAGGTTTAAAATACAATACACATGTAATATCTACATTATAATGTCACGACTACGCGACAGCGATGTTTGCTTACGAAGTTCAAGATTTTCTCACCAGATAAATTAGCACAGAACAAACAATAAAGTTCGATCCACAACGACACGGTTGGAAAGCGAAAAGAAACGCAATGAGTCGATGTTTTGTAAAATAATATAGCTTAATAGAAAATTTATACTATTTAGTGATTGACTTCTATTTTCATATATTTAAGTGGAAGTAGCGATGATAGGTCAGTGATGACAGTTCAGTTAGGCTCAATTCTCACTGAAGCAGAGTCAAAGCGAAACGCAAATATTACGCGCATAGACAATTTTAAATTTTAGCCGTGGTGGTGCCGGCGTAAGTATTGTACCCCACCTTCTCTACCCGTGGTTGCCGTAAGAGTCGGCTAAGGGATGTAATACGGAAGATGGGCAGCAGCGTCTTCCTTGAACAATCATACCTAACTGCGCTCGCCAACCCGCCTGCCAAGCGTGGCGAGTATTGGCAAAACCCCTCCCCAGGAGGAGGCCTATGTCCAGCAGTGGCCGTCCTATTTCTGATGATGTGATGTGAGACAATTTTAAATTTTTATATAGCATAGCAGCGGAAAAAATTCTCTTATTTATAGCAAAAAATGCGACTTCGCTTTATTCTATTGATTGACTTTTTTTGCTTTTTTAGACCACAGCTCAAGTTATGTGACGTGGTCGAAGATAGTAAAACACATATCATAATTGGAAACTGGTTTCAATTGAGGCTGTCAGAATAGACCGTTTTAATCGGGGTATTGTCATATATTTCTAGTGTCGTGCAGAGTTCGAGATGTGGCTCTTTGATGGTTCTTCTTTTTGAGTTAATTTTCGTTTCTTTGTGATGAAACCCTGTGACCAGTATATATATATATAATTTTACTTTGAATTTTTAAGACACAATTGAATTACTTAACATTACTTAATATTTATTATTAACTAAAAATACCTGAAATATGTATAACGTACGTAGTGCAGGTACCTACTTACGTGCTTGTACTCCGAATCAGCCTTGTCAATATAAGCTGTCCCAATGCTGGGCACGTGTCTCTTCTTATTGTGAGAAGGGTAAGGTCACAGTCTACCACACTGGCCAAGTGCGAGTCGGCAGATTTCACATATCTTCGAGTTTTTTTTTAAGAATGCTCATACATGTTGATTTTCTCACGATATTTTCCATCACCGTTTGTATTACGGGCAGTATGCTCATAACTTGATAAGTCAGAATTGCGTGCCGTAGGATGCGAACCTTGGACCTCCAGATTGGTTAGTTATTCAAACCTAATTAAATGTATAATTGGCACTTTAAATTAATGTATTATAATTTTTTACATTAAAATAGCGCTAGTGTCATCTCGTATAAGTAGGTACTACAATTATTATTATATATTTCTAGCCTAGAAACTTGTTATTGAGGTCAGGTGTCAATCTATAGTAGGTAGGTTACCTACAGTTCGATGACCTAAAATCTTATTTGATAGTCACGACAACGTCAGTCGTACGGATCTAAGAAGTAGAAGGTGTTTTAAGGTTGACAAGCTAGGTGTTTGACCACAACTCAACTATGACGTGTCATCATCATCATCGTCAGCCATAGGACATCCACTGGTGGACACAGGCCTCCTCCTGGGGGGGTTTTGCCAATACTCGTCACGCTTGGCAGGCGGGTTGGCGAGCGCAGTTCGGTGTGATTTGTCTCAGTTCGCAGGACACCGGTGTCTGTGGAGTGTAATTTTTTTAAATAAAAAAAAACCGAATAAATATGAATAAAGTGCCGTCTACAAAAAAAAAATTACAAAATAAATATAAGTCTTTACTACCTCCATACAAAATTTATTAAAATTGGTTCAGCCGTGAGCGTGAAGAATTGCCAAACATACAAACACACTCACAAACGTTCGCTGTTATAATATTAGTGTGGTACATTCTAAATGTCGCTGATTGTTTTCGCAATCAAGTAGTTCACTAGTTGCAGCAACTCATGTAATCATTACATTCAGTTACCATTGACCAGAATGATTGATTGAATCCACAAGTCATCAAGATTATCAATACGCTTTATCATGATTTAGTATTTGAATATATCGCGAACTGTTCATAAAGGTAGCAGTTACGCCATGTCGTATTTCTCGTTATTTCATAGGAATCATTCTTCCAAGTCTTATGCAGTATTGACCTAAGATTTTTCCGATCCGGGGCAAAAACTTGATTACTAGATCCAGTGTTTAAGATAAATTATTATTTAAAATCAAACAATTTTTATCTACTGGGTGGATTTTTCTTTCTGACATTGACATCCGGAATTGATATTTTTTTTAAATTGATATTTTGTAGCGATGATAGCTCAGTGGTTAGCGCAGTTGGTTCGCATGCGTGGGTTCAAACCCCAACAATGAGCTTGAGCTGCCGCTGAAGGAAAACATCGTAAGGAAACTATAGCATGGTGGTAGAGTACTTTCTAGTACTCGGCTGGCTAGCTCAAGTTGAAAATCTGCCGCCAATCATCTCACGGTGTGTTCCGGCAGCCTCACTTGAGAGCCAGTTCCATTCCAGGCTAGGTGTGCTTTACCATCTTCGACCACACCGTCACTTAACATCAGGTGAGTTGTGGTCAAACACCAGGACTGTCAGCTATAAAAAAAATAACTCCGATTTGCCTCTCCTTAGATCCGCGTGTGTGTGTAGGTGGTATGTGGCAATCAAGAAAAACTTAATTTTGCCGTGGTGGTGCCGGCGTTAGAATAGTACCACCCACCCTCTCTACTCGTAGTTGCAGTAAGAGTCGGCTAAGGGATGTAATCTGGAAGATGGGCAGCAGCGTCTTCCTTGAACAATCACACCTAACTGCGCTCGCCAAGCCTAGCGTGGCGAGTATTGGCAAAACCCCCCCAGGAGGAGGCCTATGTCCAGCAGTGGACGTCATATGGCTGATAATGTGATACTCTACGATGTCTGATGTCGACCACTACGCGGATGAAGACGCGGGCAAAAGCTAGTGTTCTATACCAAATTTCAATTGGATACGTTCGGTAGTTAGTTTTTTGATAATCCCACAGTAACTTAACATTTTGCCGGATTAAAAAGTATTCTATATGTTTAATCCATGTAATAAACTATAATTATGTGTTCCAAATTTCATCCCAATCCGTTTAGCGGATTTAATAATATTATATATAAACATAATACACAGGGTTATTATTAATCGACCACTATTCGAGTGGTCGCATAATTTTTTCGAAATATAAAATAAATCAAAAATTCCATGAATAATATTTGTAAAATAAAATCTGTATAAAAATGTACAGGACCACTTATTAACAGTTTAAACTCTTTATACTATTTTAATTGCACATCCCTTTTATTCTTGTACTAAAAATATTTGGCCTTAACAATATGTGAATATTTACGTTCTCTACTAAACCGTTTACTTCCTATAATACAATAAGCATTTTGACTCGGCCGGTCTCACGTGTTGTACGCTGGTTGGAACGGGGAGCTAAATTAAATAATATTCACCATAAAAATTATGAGTCCAGTGTGACAGTGAATTAAAGTTTTTTTTTAATACATACTTACATGAAAAAGTAAGTTTTTTTGACAAAAGATTAGATTGATTAGATTGATACAAATAAGAAGCACAAAGCTTTTAAAATAATTTTGATTCCTTTTTTATTACAAATATTTGAGTTTTTTTTTATAGCTGACAGGCTTGGTGTTTGACCACAACTCACCTGATGTTAAGTGACGTTGTGGTCGAAGATGGTATAGCACACCTAGCCTGGAATGGAAATGTATCTATGTATTTTAAATAATTTAGGTACCATTGATATTTATTTTTACAATTATATCTAGAATAGAGTACGCCTAAAACATTATTAGACAATATTTTATACTGAGCCCCATATTAGTCTTATTAGACTACATCTATTCAGGGTGTCTTATCAAAGCCTTATTGGACTATATATATTGAGGGCCCCGTATTAAACCTTTAGGTTGCCTTTATTCAGAGTGCCGTATTAATGATTTATTAGGCTACCTTTATTCAGGGCTCTGTATAGACTACATATACACATTCACACACTTACACTCATACACATACTTAAACTCACACAACACACACACATCACACAACACACACACACACATATATATATATATATATCGTTATTTTATTCCTTAACATATGATATTCAAGCAATGACTAAAAAAAAAAAAAACTCGCCTTTTTCGAAGCAAAAAAATTAACACGGAAGGCACTGGATTTTGCGACACAGGTTTTCCTAGTGCAATGTCCAGGGTGCTTGTTTGCTCTTTATTATTTTCTATTTTATACCTTACTTGTGAATAAATAAATAAAATATATTTATCCGTATTACAGTCTTTCTGGATTACATTTATTCAGGTTCAGTACTCGTTAAAAATATCGTGAACTGAATAAATTTAGAATTTCGTAACAAGGTACAATTTGAAATTGATTTGTAGCGCTGATAGTTAAGTTGTTAGCGTCCTCGGTTCACATGCCCTAGGGCGTGGGTTCAAATTCCAACTACAGGCTTGAGCTGCAGGTGAAGGAAAACATCGTGAAGAAACCATAGCATTGTGTTAGGGTGCTTGACTAAAGTTGAGTTGAAAGTTCTGCCGTAAAGCCCCTTACGGTGCGTTCCGGCTGTCATACTTAAAAGCCAGCTCCATTTCATGCTAGGTTTACCATCGACCACACTGTTACTCAGGGTCATGTCATGAGCTGTGGGCAAACACCAAACAAACTTAATTATAAAAAATGAAGAGTTTTATTTCCAAAATAATAAACATCACAAATTATAAAATCACATACAGTACAATCACGCTAAATGCCGTGGTGGTGCCGGCGTAAGAATGGTACCCCACCCTCTCTACCCGTGGTTGCCGCAAGAGTCGGCTAAGGGCTTTGATACGGAAGATGGGCAGCAGCATCTTCCTTGAACAATCACACCTAACTGCGCTCGCTAACCCGCCTGCCAAGCATGGCGAGTATTGGCAAAACCCCTCCCCAGGAGGAGGCCTCTATCCTGCAGTGGACTTCCTATGATGATGTGATGTGATGATGACGCTAAACGTTATTTAACACACTAATTCGTTTTTTAGTTTTCTTTAAGCTCATAGAATTCATCGATTGTGTAGCTGTTATTAATTTTTATGCCACCTCCTCAGAAACAAGTACACAAAAAGCCACTGTCGAATTGTCTCCACGTCAACTCTACATTGTCTTTGGATGATCAGCTGTAATCATCTGTCACATTCAAAAGTCGCGTGACAAGTCAAGGTCCTACCATACCAACTGTTACGTATTCTGTAACAAGTTATTATGCGTTGCGCTTTCGACACAATACTTAACCTTCTTCAAGACAATGATGATTATTAAAAAGATCCCTATCATTTGACTTAACACATTGTAATTATTATGAATTGTTTGTTTCGTTTTATGACATTTAACTAATTAGGTTGCTGTGCAGGCAAGATTATTTAACAAAATCTTATGGGCAATATTCTGTAACAACATAATCGTTATACTCACTATATGTCTTGTATCGATGGAAAAAAAAAGTTGTAGGGCTGAGTGGCCATCCCTAGTGTCAGTTGTCAGTGTTTTCACGCTTCTCAGTTCGCAGTTGCTGTTATGGAAATATCCAACTTACAACCAGGCCCTTCAATTTCTTGGTTGCCTGGAAGAGATCGCTTTTAGCGATAAGGACGCCTCTTGCGGCACTAGCTCATAAGGTTCTTTTGTTTTTTGTACATTTCTTAAGTTTCGGGTGTGCGCAATAAAGATTTTTGGAAACGAAATGCGGGCTTGTTGACTATCTTCGGAAACATGAAGAACTGTCAGATATACTGGTTTCCTCGCGATATTTTCAATCACCGTTTGCGGCAATAAGCACATAATGTAGAAGATATAGAGGTGCGCATTATGGGGTTCATACACATAACAAGTAACGCGTCTGCGTTTACGTCACGCAAGGTTCGAATTAAAGTTGGTTGGTATTTTTAATGTCAATTTTAAATAGAATAAAAACACGAGGCAATGTCGTTATGAATCGACAACAAACTATATGAGTGTTTAACAACTTTTTAAATACTACGTGTTTTGGTTAGGAATCTCATGTGAGTTAGAGAATAAGGCTCTTTATACTTCTATTAGTTAATCATTGATTCTATGTCCCTGATAAGACCCACATGACCCACTTCAAGTTCTTGACATTATATACCTGTGGCCTATACTTTAAAGAGCAAAATCCCAAGTATTATGGAAAAGTCAAGAAAACAGGTTTCACTAAAAGCTAATTTTAAGTTATATACTGCTTAAATGAGTAATAACTTTGTACTAGTCTTGTTGTTGGATATAATATTAATTAGATGTTACAGTAAGAATTATTTTTTTGGCAAATTAGATAAGATTATTTAGCCGTGGTGGTGTCGGCGTAAGAATAGTACCCCACCCTCTCTACCCGTGGTTTCCGTAAGAGTCGGCTAAGGGATGTAATACGAAAGATGGGCAACGGCGTCTTCCTTGAACAATTACATCTAACTGCGCTCGCCAACCCGCCTGCCAAGCGTGGCGAGTATTGGCAAAACCTCTCCCCAGGAGGAGGCCTATGTCCAGCAGTGGACATCCTATGGCTGATGATGTGTGTGATGTGAGATAAGATTTAATTGTTTTAACGTTCAAGTTATTTCAGAATGTATTATTGTAAGTCTGTAGAGATGCTAGCCCAGTGGTTAGCGCGATCGATTTACACGCTGAAAACCATGGGTTCAAACCCCAACAATGAGCATGAGCTGCCGGTGAAGGAAAACATCGTGAGGAAACCATCGCGTGGTGGTAGGGTACTTTCTACTCGACTGGTTAGCTGCAACCCTCAAGTTGAAAATCTCCAAGCATCTAACACAGGCTCACTTGAGAGCTAGTTGAATTCCAGGCTAGGAGTGTTTACCATCTTCGACCACACCGTCACTTAACATCAGGTGTGAGGTCAATCAAAAAAATTGCCTTTTTTGTAAGGACTTTTACGAAAACAGTTTTTGTAAGCATATTTACTGTAGCCTAGGCAGAAGCATACCAAGGCAGAAGGTTGAGAGATCGCCGAAATCAGATTGATTGTAAGATCAATTAAACACGGATATTTAATCACAGAGTGAGACTAATCATCCTATATTTCAAAGTAATGAACGCAGAAGCACGAACTTGGTTGTAATGTCGTGCAATGGTTAAGAACAGTTGTATTTTATGTATTAATCATGAGAAGAACGAAATGCTCTCATGATGTTTATAGATAGCACCTGTCTATGACCATTGCAGTGTTACTTTGAACTTAGAGTATTAAAATAAAGTCCCGAGCATTGCTGTTAGCTAACTAAACTGTATTGTTAGCAAAACTTTCCTTTAAATCGGAACATAGTAACGTTTACACACTACTGCTTGGCGGCAGAATTTATCAAATATGATTGATATATCTTTTGGTTTTCCCATGAATATCAAGGATTCAAGAAAAGCACAAAATAAACCTTTAAACTTTAATCGCGTTGTAGAAAAAAATATATACAAATATATAACAACTAAACTTGTAACACATTAAGGTGATCACCAGCCGTAGTTGGCTCCGAGACCGTTGTATGCCACGTGCGAGATGGCAGGGGCGGCGGAGTAGGCAACAGCAGACTTCAGGACCGGAGCGGCGGCATATGTTGTGTAGGGAGCGGCATGAGCATAGGTGGAGAAGGGAGCGGCATAGGTGGCTACTGGGGCGTGAGCGGCATAGGTGGCTACTGGAGCGTGAGCGGCATAAGTGACAGGGGCGATCGCCTTAGCGTAGACGGGTGCCGCGTGAGCTGTCTGCGTAGAGAACGAAGAGTAAGAAGACGCTAATGGGGCGATGGACTTCACCACGGGCGCGGAGTAAGCCACGGAAGGAGCGGCGTAAGACACGGCTGGAGCGGCATAGGAAACCGCTGGCGCAGCGTATGATACTGCTGGCGAGGCATATGATACTGCTGGCGAGGCATATGATACCGCTGGTGCGGCGTATGATATAGCTGGTGCTGCGTAGCTTTTAACGATCGGGGCTGACGCGTAATGGGCCACAGGAGCGGCATACGACGCCACGGGGGCGCCGTAACCTGCTCCATATGTGGCGTACGGGGAGGCATATGCCGCTCCGTATAAACCTCCAGCGCGGGCTGTAGCCAGCGCACACAGAAGTACAATCAACTGTAACAAAATTATTAAGGTCAGGTGAATCACTTTAAGTTTTAATCCTAATTGCGTCACTGTGAACTTACAACAATACTAGATAAACAAACTTGTTTCGAGTTACTACAATGTTACAAATCACAATTCAACAAAGAGAACTTGTTCCACTGTTCCAGGACAATTACTTTCGAATTGGTAAATCATCGTATAGTCAAGGGGTGATATTTCGTGAGATATTTCATACGAATTCATGACATAATTAATTATCATAACTTGGAATAGTTTGCGAATTTTATTGCATGAGTCATTTTCACCATTATAAATAAACAGTTTTATTTATAATACAAAAGAAAAGTGCGTTATCAAGTAAAATGACCGAAAGACTTGCTCGTAATTCCTTGCATCAGTTTTTAGCATTTAAAATAGGCTCCGATTTATTTTCTCCATACAAAGTCCGAGTCCAATTGCACACATTTCTGAAGGCTTGTCCACTTATATATATTTATATACACAGTTATTTTTAATACCTTAGTTGCCATTTTGTTATATAAAGTCCACTACGGCGAGTGATATCAGCTAAGTGCAGCAAGGCACTTTTATACTACAGAGATTTTACCCCCGTACCTTCTGATCTAGTTCATACGGCATACAAGCTTGCTTGGGTACAAAACGTATGACACTAATGCAGTAGCCTAGAATAATTACCTACACTTGGCTATTTGAGACAATGTTTAATAAATAAATATGTTATTGTATAGACATAGGTACAGCAAACTTACTAATTTGTTTTTGCAAATCACGTGAGAAAATGTTCAGCTTGAATGTCCCCGAGTGTCGGCGGACGTACAAGTAGAATAACTATTAAAAAAAACTCAACTAAGTTCCATTTTAGCGTGGTCATTAAAATAAGTACTGCTATTTAAAACCTCAGTTAAGAATCTTAAAATAGTAAGCTCTTTGCGTCTAAATGGTTGCTAGTATTCTTTATAATACAAAAGTTTCGGATCTGATTCGTTTTTTTTCACAAAAATAGCAGACTACCCACTTGATATTGACTCCCGCAACATTGCGTAGTTGCGCATTCATATTACGCTATAAAAAGAAAAAGAAAGAACTTGTAAGTTTACAGTTTCACACTACAAAAAGTAACTTTACACTGTAATGGCAAGACGAATTTGGAATCTCCGTACCAAATTTCTGCTTATACCCTTTTTTAGCCAGGGAAAATCCTTGATGGATACCGCCTTACTCGGAGCAAGGTTATGTAGGACTCTCCGTCAAAATAACTGCCTACTCACAAAAAAACCTTGGAGTGTTTGTTCCATCTCATCGTGAGGCGGAGTATCGAGCACGCTTGAGTATTCACCCGTCACCTCGACAGCGCTAGTCCTAATCGGACACTTTTTTATAGATCTCATTCGATTTTACAATGATGTGAGGGAAAACGCTGAATTTTGAAATTGAAATTTGGAAGCAGGTGTAGTTAGGTACTGTACAGGACGTTGCGGACAGCGGAGTAATACTTGAGTGTTGATCTAAATAACTTTTCCATCAATTTAAACAACTTTTGTATGAGATTCTGGAATCGCGAGAAAAATCAGTTTTTATTCAAATTTTTTACTGGAGTGTCAAATTTTTAACTGTGACATTTTTCTTTAGTTTTCGAATCAGTTCTGTTTTTATAAATTGTCATACTGCTGGGCGCGGGTTTCTTCTCATTCTGAGAAGGGTAGCGCCAAAGGTCCACCGCTACGGCCAAGTGAGTGTTGGCCGTCTTCATATATCTTCGAGAACTTTTTTTCAAACTCGGACATGTAGGACCCGATGTTTTTTTTCCGTTTGAGTCTTTGGCATATACATAGCTTAGAAAAGGCAGAGGCGAAGGAAATCATAACATGGCGGCACTTTCTAGTTTCGATTAGATAGCTTCTATCAAGCTAAAAATATCCTGCTAAGCAGTATTCCGGCAGCTTATTTAAGAGTCAGTTCCTATACCAGGCTAGATGTGTTTACCATCTACGAACACAATATCATATAACACCAGGTGAGCTGTAGTCAAACACCTAAGCAAGGAATTTGGTGGCAATCATAAAAAATTAATGATAAATAATTTAATAAACATGTTTTAACCTCTACCGGGTATTTATCTCGCAACTAGATCTTGTGGTATATGAGAGAAATATGAAATTGATAGCTTGTCTACTTGAGTCAAAGAGAAAGCTTTTTACCTCACTAGACAGTAGGAAGGTAATGGTTTTACAAGTAGCATTTTTCTATGCGAATTGTTTTTTTTTTGCGATTCCAGTTTATTTTATTAAGAGTCGTCGATAAGAATAACTACAATGTTTTGGCTCATTACACTTCTTATTAATACCAAAAAGTTAAATGACACAGACACATAATTTAATAAAATATATTAATAAAAATAATATTTGTATTATGTAATAATAAATAAATATTAATTTTATTTATTTATGAAATTTCGGTACTTATAATAATTCTTTTATCGTCGCATATTTCATATAGCGCCATCTAGCTCCAAACTAATTAAAGTTTGTACTAGTTTTCATAAACTAGATAACTGATAGAATACTTATATACTTTTTTTTTTGTAAATACATACAGTAGATCCAGACAGAACGAACATTTATCGTCACATAAAGGTTTGTTCTAGTGGAAATGGAACCTACAGCTCTTTAAGCAGATATTCTGGTAAATAAGCTAACAAAGCTGTTAAATAAACACGTTTCCATCTTACAGTTCAATTACATTTAATAAATAAATTTCATAAATTAATATAACTGTAAAAAAAAAAACATTTCACATGTCAATATAAGCTAATACATATTTTATATTGACATGATTATATTCTTATAATTATTCTTCTTAGGTAAAAAAAACATTTACATTGTAAACAAAAGTCTATTTATCAAGTACCTAGTACCTACCTACATAATTATTATTCAACTATAGGGTGTCTTTACTTAGGTACGGCCTTACCTTTCTGCACAACCCAATTAAGAATAGAAAATTGCATTATGGTTAATATTTATTTCAAATTGTTACATTTCCCAGAAACATTTAAGCCATTTCGGCACTTTGGGTTCTGCCCGAGTTGCGTAGTTGTGTAAGCTCAACGCATGTGCTTTGTGTGTAAGCAACCTTTTTTAACTATACGCTTACATGGCGTTGAAATAAAACGTGAACAAAAACGCAAATTAAAAAAAAATACATCGCAAGTATCTATTTCTGGTTTAGATGAAGTCACTTGCACCTTAAAGTTTCCTTGTGTTTTAGTTGGGGGACCGTCTGGCTTCAAATCTAGAGGTCCTGGGTTCGAATCCCAGAGCACCTCAGTCATTCTGAGTAAAGTGCGTAATGCCGATGACTTTAAACCTTGAAGGAAAACCTAGTAAGGAAACCATAGCGTGGCGGTAGGGTACTTTCTAGTACTCGACTGGCTAGCTACCACCCTTAAGTTGAAAATCTGTCGCCAAGCACCTAACGCTGTATGAGCCTCACTTGGGAGCCAGTTCCATTCCAGGCTGCATTTACTATCTTCGACCACACCATCGCTTAACATTAGATGAGTTGTGGTCAAACAGCTGGTCAATCATAAAAAAAGTATCATATATTCTGCTGCTGATTCAAAGGGTACTGTTATAAGTAATTATCAAAATCACAGTGCTAAACAATCGAATGTCTTCAAGTAATGAGCGTCGAAGCAGCGATACTCTAGATTTTGTTTCATTAAATTCTGGGTACTGTGATGTCAATGGCCAGACATTATCTTCACTACATATTACAAAACAAAGTCGTCCGCTGCGTTTATCTCTCTGTCTGTTCTGTTCTGTAAAATACTAAACGAATTGTCATGCGAGTTTCACTACTGATAGAGTGATTCATAAGGAAGATTTAGATATATAATTTGTTAAGGTTTTGTATAAATTGGTTGAAACATGATGATAATTATTGGAAGTGTCAGAAAATGTAAAGCCACCTGGGAGCTTTCATCGAAAACGCTGCCTAATCCCATTGAGATATAACAAAACAATGCACGGTAGGATATTCCTTTTTTTTATGGATCTACAAAAAGTTCGCGGTGGCATTTCACAACACATCACATCATCAACCATAGGACGCCCACTGCTGCACATAGGCCTCCTCCTGGGGGGTTTTGCCAATACTCGCCACGCTTGGCATTCCAGTTGGCTAGCGCAGTTGTGATTATTCAAGGAAGACGCTGCTGCCCATCTTCCGGATGACATCCCTTAGCCGACTCTTACGGCAACCACGGGTAGAAAGGGTGGGGTTATTCTTACGCCGGCACCACCACGATGCCATTTAACTACCTTTTAAGGATAGCTTACTATACCCATTGTGAATACCTGTGCGAAGCCGGTACGGGTTCGCTAGTATATATACCAAAAGAACGTCTCGTTTGTCTTATTTAAAAAAAAAAGACATCCGCCGCTATGTAAACCAAAGTCCACATCAAGATTATAATAATTCACGTGTACAGGTCAAGCATGTCTCATGCAGCTGGTCATGCATCACTATTCACTATCAATGTACTTTAGTATTTAAACTCCCGATTTAGTGCATGTCTGATAAAACAAGTTTCTACCTACTTTTGACCCGACTACGCAAGATGGAGAATAGTGTTTTTCGGACATTTCTCTTGTGTACACTATGAACGTGGAGCTCTTTCACGGAGTCAGTATTTCCCGAAAACCTGTTTTGTAAATGAGAATCTTCAAATCCATTATAAACAGGTTCCTTCTATGTGGGCGTGCTCCATTTGAGACCATATCATTGCTAAACGTTAGACAGGATGTGGTCAAACGAACCTATTAAGAATTAAGTAAAACATTAATCGGGCTGAGGCTGTGTCGTGAACACGGCCATGTGTTCGTGTACATACTTGAACACTAAAAAGTCCTTCGGATTTCCATGTTTCGTGTCTTCACGCATCATCAACAACCTTGTATCGTCCGTTGCTGGACATACATAGGTCTCTCCCGGGACACATCACGCTACCCGATCTTCAGCTTATCATTTCCAGCCACTGCCAGCTGTCTTACGTATACCGTCGCTTCATCTAGTCTCAGGGCGTCTTACACTATTTTTGCCGATTCGCGGTCTCCACTCTAAAACACGTTTACCCCAGCGGTTGTCGGTTCTGCGGCAAATATGACCAGCCCACTGCCACGTCAACTTGCTAATACGCTGAGCTATGTCGGTGACTTTTGTTCTTTGGCGAATTACTTCGTTCCGTATACGATCCCTTAGAGAAACACCGAGCATAGCCCTTTCCATAGCTCGTTGAGCGACTTTAAATTTATGAACCGTTCCAGCTGTGAGTGTCCACGTTTCGGCACCGTATGTCATGATGGGTAGACCGCACTGGCTGAAAACTTTTGTTTTGAGATTTTGTAAGATGAGATGTGACGAGTCCTCACTAAACGTAACAAGTTATTTAATCCTTTAGCTATGGATATGTAGCTGTAACACCGAACAGTATCCCTGACTTTGTTGTTGGCAGTTTTCTGATTTATCTCCCAATATGGAAGCAAATTTAAAGAAGTATTCACATCAAATGCAAAATATTTTAATAGTCGTGGGTAAGCCAAGGGAATAGAAACATTTTATATGAAGAATGTTGCCAGACCTGTCTCAGATATTCATTGCAAAGTTTACATGGACAGTATTTTATTCCGCAATGGGCTTGTGAAGCCTTGCAAACCATACCTCAAGACTTAGTAACATTAATGCTTTGCGACTTAACCGAGGCGATTAAAACCTGGCACATTGTGAAGAAATAGCAATGAATGTGTGTGTACCATTCCATTCCTTATACGGTTCCCTGCTAGGTTAGAACCCTTCACAGTGAGTAGATTTCAATTACCTACCTACCTACTAGGTTTTGTTTCTAAAAAAGTTGGCGGTCGTTAATGCAAACAACGAGATTTGGGAATTATAAACCTAATTTTTAGCAATTTTTTTTATGGCTTACAGGCTAGTTGTTTGACCACAGCTCACCTGATGTTAAGTGAGGGTGTGGTCGAAGATGGTAAAGCACACCTAGCCTGGAATGGAACTGGCTCTCAAGTGAGGCTGCCGGAACACACCGTTAGTTGCTTGGCGACAGATTTTCAACTTGAGGGTGGCAGCTAGCCAGCCGAGTACTAGAAAGTATCCTACCACTACGCAAATTCATTCTGATTCTTGCCATGTGACGCAAACGTGGCCGAGTTACGTTTTTTGGTGATTAAAAAAGGCACCTGGAAGTGGAGACTCTTAAAAAGTAACCTTCACATCCTCTTTGTAAAAATTTGCTTCTTTTTTAACTAAACGGCTTAAGGAATAATGTAGGTAGCGATTTTACAGGGCTATCTAGAATAACCATCAAATGACTCAAATTAATGAGCACCAAAGCAGCGATAACTTAGACTTTGTTTTGTTACTCAGTGTTCTGGGTACCATAAGGGGAGTGTTTTGTTTATCTAATTACTTTTACATTTAAAAAACTTATGGATATCGATTAAAATAAAACAGCCAAGACTTTTGAATTCTTATTTATTACAAAAATATTTAACTTCTGCATCAGACTTTAACATTCCCTAGCCCTCCTAGTTCGTGGCAGAAACAAAATTGTCTTTCCCTTTGCGGAAACGGGACAAAGCTAGAATTATGTATACGTCTATCTTGTTTTCGCAATTAGAAAGACTTTTGTCACAGCTCTCATGCTAGGCGAGTTTCTAGGGAGAAGGTAGTCTAAATGAGCCATTGCGCAGAAAAAAACTTCTATTGTTGAAAATATTTTTTTTGTAGTTTTGTAGTGCAGCAATGAGTAAATATATATATTTATAAATTACGATAAATTGACTTTAAATGCTTTATTTTCTGTACTATGGTTTTATGTACTGACATTTGTATCTAAGATCCATTGTATGTAAATTCCGAAGCACTCGATGGTACATATTCAACACAGCACTTCGCAACCTACAATCGCAAAAATATAAGGCTCCACCAAACTACAATTATTAATAAACAATTGACTACAAATATAATTTAATACTTATGTACAAAACACATATGATAAATCACAATAATTCACTACACTACATGTTAATGTTCACAGTCTGTTTCTACTGAGTTTTATCATTTTTATGACTTTATATAGATTGAGAGATCGTTGGCCCTTTGCCATCCGCCACACATACAATATAGAAAAACATTTCGTACAATATAGTCTTATCTCGCGGATGTCATGCAAATAACGCTCCATGTCGTGTCGTCATCGCGATGACAATAATGATTAAATATTATTCAAACTAGTTTTTGGTTGACAGGCTAGGCTCACCAAAGCTACCAAAGGTAGACCAAAGCTCACCTGTTGGTAATTGATGATGTAGTCGAAGATGGGAGACACACCTAGTTTTATTCGGTTTTAAAGTCTGTATAAGTAATTATAAAATATTACTACCGCAATACAGAACTCAACCATCCCTAATATATTTTATTAATTTGTGACGTGATCATTTCAAATTGAAGATTTTAGAGAGTGTTGTTTTATCAATATTTTTTTTTCTACAAACTTCTTTTTAAATTCGCAACAGTAGAAAAGTAAATTAGAATAATTTACTCAAGAGACATCGTAGTTAAAGATGATACTGAAATGCGTTTTTCGAAACTTGTTAAGAGGTTCCATTGTCTAACCATATGAATTATATAACAATATACAAGTGTTTTTATTTTAAAGACTTTTAGCTCTTTTATGTGAGAAAACTCTCATAAGTCGATGTTTGTCACGCATTAACATGCATAACCGCCATATTTTTGCTTTGCTAAATTTGACCCTATATCTCACTTCATTAGGCTAATTATCTAATAAATTAATAAACTTGCTTAATAAGACATAACATAGTTTTAAGAAGCGTAAGCGGATAACCCTGGAGTAATCTTACTATTGTATATAGTTTTAGATGAACCTATAGAGTACGAAGGAAGTGATACAGGCTTCGGTAATGCAGCAGAAGTTGTATAAATAGACGAAGAAACAGATCCTTGTGGAATTCTTGATTGATCAATAGCTTGAATCGTACCCGGATTAGGGAAGGATGAAGTCATTTGAAATTCGTTGACTTTGAAATCTCTATTATCTAGTGACTTCGAAGAAACTCTTTGGCTTGCTCCATCATTGTTATATATCTGATCTTGTGTGTTGATTGTTTCATAAATAGGAGAGAATTCTGATTGATCGTATATAGCTTGTGTCCTGGCTGGAGTATAATAGTCGCCACCGATGATGCCGGCGTAAGCAACGCATATTGTGTACAAAATTATCAGCAACTGGAATAAAAAAAAATATAGTTTAAAAAAAACACGCTTTGCATCGTCATAAGTAACATGTGCCTTGAAGTCGTTGAAAATTAATTTGTATACAAGTTAATACATACAAACAAGTTGAGCTAATAATAATGTAATCAAAATAAAACTGTTGAAAACAAGTTTAAAGATTGTTTATATATTATAATTATTCATTTATTTTAGGAACGAGTCCGTAGTAGTCACAGAGAAATAATATAAGAATTAAGAAGTAGGTAGCTTTTTTTTCTTTGTTTTTGGCGTTAAACTTTGTGTATTTTGTCAATGTCATTCGATGTCATTTGTTTTTTTTTTTAAAACAAGCGAAATTAGTCCTAGTTCTGTAAAGTAAGTCCGGATCAAGTCCGTTCATACCTATGTAAAGTAGTGGCTATTTTACTAGAAACTTTGTAGCAACACAAAAAGGTAAATATTACCACATTATATATAATTACTCAAAAAATACAAGTTCTGGAATATAATACACTACAGTTACATGATTAACGATAAGGCAGCGATTGACGCTTTTAGCCGTAAGGCCACAAAAAAGAAACTGACTGGTAACTTATTGCAGGTTGACAGTCAGTTACAATCAGTTATCCTTATCAACAGGAATTTAGTATTGACTTACTTTATAGACATAGTGAAGCTAACTAATTTCGTTTATGGTAAAACATCACAAAAGTCTGCTAAATAAGAATAGAGATAGTAGTAGTGGTAGGTACCTCACTTTTTTTTGGTAAAAGTAATGAGACGAACGAGACGTTGTCCTGATGGTAAGAGACGACCCCATCACCATTTTAGCGATACACAGAACTTTGAGTAGCAAAACAAAGTCCAGGGCATCACTGCTTTAACGCTCATTACTTTAAGACTTTCGATGGTTAGTCTCAACAGCCCTGGAATTTCGCGGAAGAATATCTGGTACTGCGGCGGTTCCTACCTAGAAAACCTCATGCTAAGATCTACCACCAAGAAAAATACACAAAAAAAGACATCTAAAATATTACCGTAACTTTTGGTAGATTTTCAAACTAAATTTTGTGGTCTTGCTTTTTAACTGCGCTTTTTTCTATTACTCATAGACGGGATCCTAAGGTAAACGGTATTAAGTTTGGTTTTTGTGTTTCCTTGTCCACCACCTTCATCATAATATTACAAAAGCGAAAACTTATAAGTGTGTCTGTATGTTTGTTACTTCTTCACGCTTAAACGGCGGGACCAATTTTGATGAAATGGAGATAGCTCACTCTGGATTAACACATAGGCTAATTTTCATATCCGAAAATATAGCGGGTAACACCACACTAGCTGCGAGCTAGTTCTTTATAAACCAAAAAAAAAAACACTTAAAAGACAACGAAATACAATTATAAAAGTTATCGGAATTCACCTTTTCTTTGTCAAACACAACTGAGTCAAGCGTTAATTTTTACTTTTAGTTAATATAAATAGAATAATATAATTACCTTTCGTATCATTTTGTCAGCGGTTCCTGCCTCTTGATTGACTGTCCATATTTCCTTGCAAGCTTTTTATACAATGGTCATATCAATCGGCCTCACAAAACACCTTGTCAACTCAATGAGAGCGTGTACTAGTACATTAATTATATAGTCTTACGTAACTCTATAGTCATATTAACAGTGTACCTATCCAGTATCATGTTCTTTGATTATTTTTTTCAATGAAATTTCTGCAGTACCGTCGCGTCATGCAGATGTTGTCAATAAAACCGGTTATCGACCTTCAACTTTGTTGCTGTGGACTTAACAAGTCGTAATAATAATTATACCGCAGTGATTACTGCGATTACTTGTAATGTCAGGTCAAATTCTGATCTCAATTGTGGGTCAGCAATAAAATTACAGAAAGGAATTGACTAGTTGACAGAATGCTGTAATTTAATTATTTATAAAGAAATACACACGACTTATTTAATTAAAATAAGACTTATTAAATAAATAAAAAATGTTAATAATCTTCAATCAACAGAGAGAACAAGAGCAAATATTATTTAATATATTTCTATGACTCGTAAGACGACACAGAAAAAAAAAAAACAAAAAAAAAAAACTAATTCAGAACAAAATTAAATATTAAATTAGAATATTTAGTCGATTTTATTGTTAATATTGGTAGAGCTACTAAATTACTAACACAAGCAAAAACGCCGAATTAACTATTTTGCCAAATACAGGAACAATTAAAATGTAAAAACCCGATAAAGAATCACACTTTTTGAACATGTTTTACACTGACACAGCTCGCGACAGCGGCCATGGTGGCCGCGGCAAGTTTAGCCGCTACCACAGTAGTACAGACACGGTAGTGTCTGTGTGGGGCAGGTTTTCATTGTTTGCTATCACATTATCTATTATGCTCTATTACAGCTGACCTTAATTTAAGAAGCCGCCTCTGTCTTGGGTAGGCTTTGTTAAGAACTGTAGCTTAAAAAATGCGACTATAGTTCTCTCATACAATTTTTTATTGGAACAATACAGCGTTGCGTGAGTAGTGCAAAGTGCAAAAGACCTTCTTGTATTCATCCTTTTGAAAAACTTTTATTAGAGGACCGACCAAAAATTCAATTTTTCTAATTAAAATTTTGTAGCGGTGATATCCCAGTGGTTAGCACGGTCAGTTCACATGCCAAAGGGCGTGGGTTCAAACCCCAATAATGACATGAGTCGGTAAAGAAAAAACATCGTGACCAAACCATAGCGTGATACTTTCTAGTACTCGGCTGGCTAGCTACCACCTTCAAGTTGAAAATCTGTCGTCAAGCAACTAACGTTTTGTTCCGGCAGCCTCACTTGAGAGCCTGTTCTATTCCAGGCTAGGTATGTTTACCATCTTCGACCACACCTTCACTTAACATCAAGTCAACTGTGGTCGAATACTTAGCCTGTCAACTATAAAAAATAAATAATTCATCATTATCATGATCATCCACAACATATTAAGGATTAACGACATTTTTGTACGGAACACTTATACCTGCAATCGTTTCGGCTTACTACAACCATTCCGCGTAACCTTGTATCTTTAACTAATTAGTAAATTGTGAAACTAGCTTATCATTAATTTTTAAAAGGCTTTAAGCATACCTAATTTACTCGATAGTTAATCATGATCTATTTGAATAATTATAGATGAAATGAAACATAATGTTGTGTAAAGTTTGCATTATGGGATCCAGGTAACTGATGAAATACGTAACATTCAGACACAGAAAACACATACTCTACTGGGTGGGAAGCGAACCCACGCCTTACAGCCCAGGACGCAGAAGTACTACCGAATGATTTAACAAGCTTAATACAGCAGCTTAAGCTTGCTTGATACATCGGCTTCTTTTGTTTTAAGTGAGGACGGGCAACCAGCTGCAACCACAAACAATGGAAATGTATTATTCATTTCAATATATCCATAAATCGATTGTTGTTGAGTTATTTATCGATATCCAAAAATAATCGATTATATACATATTGGGTGGTAGCCGATAAAAAGTTATTTGAAAATATTTTAGGATCCGATCAAAAGTAAAGTTTTTGTAACTGCATGGCTTTTGTAATTGAAAATGTTTTTAGTGATGAAAATGATTGTGACATGGTACTATTGTTTTTTTTTTATTCGTAAGCTATTTTTCTTACTTGCGGGAAATTCAGTTGACGACACTTTATCTGTCCTTTATTCGGGCTCTTTTGATTTAAGACTAGTCACTTTTTTAATGGTTTGCAGGTTAGTTGTTTGACCACAGCTCATCTGATGTTAAATGATGGTGTGATCGAAGATGATAAACACATATACTCTGGAATGGAACTGGCTCTCAAGCGAGGTTGCCGGAACACACCGTTAGGTGCTTGGCGGCAGATTTTCAACTTGAGGGTGGTAGCTAGCCAGCCGAGTACTAGAAAGTATCCTACCACCATGCTTTGGTTTCCTCACGATGTTTTCCTTCACCGGCAGCTCATACTCATTATTGGGGTTTGAACCCATGCCCTTCGGCGTGCTGACCGACCGCACTAACCACTGTTTTTTTATGGAAAAGTAATGAGATAAACGTGACGCTCTCTTGATGGTAAGAGATAACGCCTGCCCATGACCATTGCAGCGATACACAGAAGATGGAGTAAAACAAAGAACAGGGCATCGCTGATTTGGTGATCATTACTTTGAGACTAGATGGTTAGTCTCAACAGCCCTGTAATTTCGCTAGCTGCAGTACCCTTCAAACCGGAGCACAGTAATGCTTACACGATATAGCTTGGCGGCAGAATATCTGGTACTGCGGTGGTACTTACCTAGACGAGATCCTGCTAAGGTGATCTACCGTCAAGGAAAACTGTGCTTTTGTTGCTGCAAACCACTATACAGGCTGACAGTTTGAACATTAGCAATATTTAAAGACATGTTAGTTCGTGGTCATATGAAACGTATAACGAAATAAAATCAATACAAATAAAAATAAAAACTAAGAAAACCTTAGTTAACGTTTTTCCTAAGACTCTAGAATGTATGGACAGCGCGCAACCTTACGCACCGAGCTAGCGCAAGACATAACTACCATACGTAGACTACGTAGTAACTGTTATCTAATCTGGGACCGCGCGCGAGTACCATGTCATTTTCGGTGCGCGTGATTTGAGTGTCCATATTTTTGTGTTTGCTTAGGATAAGTAGGTTAAATATTAACCACCTATTTTTTTACGTTATTTGGAACGACAATCGAGTACTGAACCCCCTGTATCAATATTGCTGATGTTAAAACTTTCACGGTGTACATAATATATCACTTTGTAGTAGTGCAGCGTCAAACCGTTGCAACATAATTATACTGACGATTGTGCAACCACAGCAAACACCATATCGTAATTCGGTATGAGTCCATTATAACAAGTTTGTGTCGCCCATAAGTCTCAAGTCAGATAGCCATACAATTATCATGACACTGTAATACTTTGTCTCAATAAATCTATAAATAAACTATTTGCATTTCAGTAAACATATAAGTGCAGTTTATATTGTGCAATAGGACAAGCAGATAATGTGATAGCACTTTCCATAATGTTCTTAGAAATTACTAGACTTGTTAATTATTTGCCAATGAACTGTAGATACTTATTACCATTGCAATATGAGTCATGATGTCTTATGTGGGTGTGAGCTAAATGTAACTTAGGCTTGTTAGTCTTGTTTCTTTTGTAGTAGGTATGTACATACGTAGCGTAGGATGCCTTGAGACGCAATGGAGTGACGATGTACCTAAAACAAAAGAAACAAAAAGAAAACAACGAACTAAAAAAAACAAAGTAAACATAAACAAAATAAATAAATATTGTAGGACATTTTACACAAACTAAGCAAAGCTTGTACTATGGAAACCAGATAACTGATAGAATACTTAAATACTTGTTTTTGTAAATGTATACTTATAATACATACAGAACATTTATGATTGTCCTGTGTCTGGCACAGGACAAACATTTATCATCACATAAATGTTTGACAGGGTGGGAATCGAACCCACACCCCAGTTCTTGAAGCAGATATTCTACCAAGTGAGTTAACAAGGCAGTCAGAAATGCGTGAAGACGGGGCTGGTCGCTAGTTCATAATAAAATAGGTAACAAAAGATCGAGAAAATAAAATCTTTACAATGAGTGTTTGTGTGTGTGTGTGTGTGTGAATGTGTGTTTAGTTTCCCTCAGGCTTGACTAGCTAGGTGTTTTACCACATTTCACCTGATTATAAGTGAAGGTGTGGTCGAAGATCGTTAACACAAGCCTGGAATGAAATTGGCTTTCAAGTAAGGATGCCGAAACACACCAGGTGCTTGTCGCCAGATTTTCAATTTGAGGGTAGTACCAAAAAACCACAGTATAGTTTTCTATGAATGTTTTCCTTGACCGGCAGCTCAAGGTCATTGCTCATTTGAACACACGCCCTTCGGCGTGTGAATGGACCGCGTTAAGCTCTATCATCGTTACAAAATCTTTGTTACAAACCAGTGCAAATAAAGTTGTGAATTAAATCGTTTCGAACGTGTATCTGACCAAACTTAGTACTTCCAGCAATTAATTATGCATTCTCGTTTACATTGATAAAGAAAAGTGATCCGAGTTAGCATTGCCACGATATTTACTAAAAGGCGACTTCGATAAATCAAGTTATTTTTGTCTCAAACTTGGCTTCTATCCATACTACATGTATGACGTAATTACTGACTAGGGTTGGGCTGACCCGATGAAAATTTAATGCCGGGACAAGATCATACATAAAACATGGACCAGTAAGTAGTGAGCGCTGTCAAACCACTAAAAAGTATCTAAAAAGAAAAAAGAAACATTATTTTCACACAGGCTAATTCTATTAATATTATAAATAATCAAATATTAGATTTTTTAATATTAGATACAATATTACAATATTATATTACATTATTTATCTGCATGCTAATTGGTACTCATGTATATGTATATTTATATTATATATGTATATTTATTGTATGTATTTATTTTATTACTTGGTGGTAGATTTCCTTAGCAAGAGTTCGTCTAGGTAGGTACCACCGCAGTACCAGATATTCCTTTTTATTTAAAAAAGTACTGTTTTCTGGTTTGAAGAGTAATGCAGCTAGCGAATTACTGGGCTGTTGAGACTAACCATCGAAAGTCTCAAAGTAATGAGCGCCAAAGCAGTGATGTTTGTTTGTGAATTTATTTTGCTACTCAAAGATCTGTGTATCGCTGCAATGGTCATGGACAGGCGCTATCTTTTACCAATAGGAGAGCGCCCCGATAGCCTCATTACCTTTTACATTAAAAAAAATCTTCACATTTTTTTACACCAACCTTAATAGCTCTGCCATGATTACTTTCCATCCAAAGGTTGTCTGGAAGAAAACGCTCTAGGCGATAAGGCCGCTGTTGTACGTCATATATCTAAATATATATAATTCAAAGGTGACTGACTGACTGACTGACATAGTGATCTATCAACGCACAGCCCAAACCACTGGACGGATCGGGCTGAAATTTGGCATGCAGGTAGGTGTTATGACGTAGGCATCCGCTAAGAAAGGATAATATACCCCCAAATACCCCCAATTATACCCCCAAGGGGATAAAATAGGGGATGAAATTTTGTATGAAACTTTGTCAATTTTAAGCCGATCGGGCTGAGACTTTGCATGCATAAAGCTACTATGACGTAGGCATCTAGCGCGGGTGAAACCGCGGGGCACAGCTAGTACTATATATATTAGTTAGTCTATGTTGTTTTTGTTTGTTATTATCTTTTTTATTACGCTTTTTTAAGTTTTGTATGTTATAATGTTACATGTTTGGTGTATAATAAAGTTATATTATATTAATTTTTTTACTATTATTTACGTAGGCTGTCATTTAAGCCCTAGTTACTCTGTGTTAATGTTTTTAAATGTACTTTGTATTCTAAAAGCTCGCCCTACTTAAATGTAATTAAAGTAAACAATTCATAAAACACACACAATGATTGATGAACTTTGCAAAACTAGTACAACAGTTGTGACTTTATAATTTCTGCAATTAACTAATGAAAAATAAAGTCTATCGTAAAGCATTCAGTAGCCACTCCCATTATCATCATCATCTTAGCCGTAGGACGTCCACTGCAGGACATAGCCCTCTCCGAATAATATAATTTTTATGAAAAACGGTTGAAAGCCGTTCGCATCCAGCGCATTGCTGCGGTCTAAATGAGGTCGTCTGTCCACCTTGCGGGTAGACGTCCTACGATGCGATGCTGTTTTGTAGCGATGATAGCCCAGTGGTTAGCGCGGTCGGTTCGCATGCCGAAGGGCGTGGGTTCAAACCTCAACAATGAGCTTGAGCTGCCGGTGAAGGAAAACATCGCGAGGAAACCATAGCTTGGTGGTAGGGTACTTTCTAGCACTCGGCTGGCTAGCTACCACCCTCAAGTTAAAAATCTGCCGCTAAGCATCTAACGATGTGTTCCGGCAGCCTCACTTGAGTGCCAGTTCTATTCCAGGCTAGATGTGCTTTACCATCTTCGACCACACCGAAACGTCCTACGCTGCGCTTGCCGGTCCGTGGTCTCCACTCTAGAACTTTATAGCCCCAACGGCCATCAGTTCTGCGTGCTATGTGCCCTGCCCACTGTAAGTACATTTGTTTTCATTTAAAACATTGATTTTAAAATATTGTAATGCTAGTAAAGACAGCGCATCATGCCACTTTGCTTCTGTTTAGACCTTGAATATTGGAGTGGCACAGAAAAAAAAACTTCGCAAGCCCAAAAATTTATAAACGTGACTTCAAACACGTTACCGGTAGGTATTACTATTCAAATGGTTTCCTTATCATTAATGTTTTAGGGAAATAATGCTGATTCGATACACTTAGGTCGTGGTCACGCCTCCAAACTAAACCTTGAGTCTCAAGATAAACCTAAAATTCTAATAGCGATGCGAAATTTAAGAATATCGAAGGTTGAACGAATTCGAGCAATCGAATTGGCATCACACATTTACTAAAGATTTTGTTGCTAGTTTTCGTTTTCATACAAAGTAATATGAGTAAGTCAATTCAACACAAATGATCAGAAAATTGAAATATAAATACATTACGTATCGAATACGGGCTACTGTATCAAAAACTAATCAAAATCAAACAAAGTACTTACAAAAAATAGTTTAGGTATTTGAGATTTGCCACCTGATTCACACTCATGACACACATACGCACTCACACCCATCAGATGATTATTTGTTTGTAACACACACGCTACAAAACGCATACAAAAATGTGTACAAATACTCTTTGTTGTTTTTAAATCGATTGTGCAAACATCTAACGGCCTAGGAATTGAACTGGAGTTTTAACTCAGTACACTTTGACAGCCCTTTTGGCTCATTGGTAGTATATCTGTTTTAAAAGCTGTAGGGCGCGAGTTCGATTCCTTCCCAGGACAAAATTTTTGTGGTATAAACAAATTAATGTTTGTTCTTTGTATAAGTATGTATTTACATAAAAAATGTATATAAGTATTTAATCAGTTATCTAACTTCTATAGACATCAGATGGCGGAGTGTCTAATGTCCTACGATATATTTTTTTTAATTTTTCAACCTGTATTATACTTATTGGTAGTTTATAAACGACTTTTTTCCAATATTGAAGTATGTTGATGTAATTGTATTAGATTGGTATTTTCTCTTTGCAACTTGGTTGTAGACAGATTCTTCTTTTTATGATAATGGTAAAAGGCGAACAAGCTACCCGCAGTGGTAAAACGGACAGGCGTAGCGATACTTAGAATTTCTTATAACAATACAAATTCCGCATTGGCGCTAATTGCTTTAAGACATTCGATGCTGATGGTAATTTCCTTAATAATAAAACCTAAATGTATACATTGCTATAAGTTGATTTACTGTTTATAGTTGTTCATATGCAGTTCTTTTATCTCAAATATGACCTTGCAGCAATCTAATTGAACAATTGGATCCTCGTTTCGAAATCCGCGATCGGTTTTTCGATACGATCTACGAGATGTCTAGTCCAGTTAAGAAATTACAAAAAGTTGTTCCCTCATTATTGGCTATTGAATAAATTTGTAAGCTTTAATGACCGGAGACTGTCTTTCAAACTTGATCTTATGAAACTAAATTAACGAGAAATATCTAGTATCAGTCAAATATCTTTTTAATCTAAGAAGTAGGTTAGCAATAGAAGTGCCCTATCTCAATCATCGTTTATCTCTTTCTATCACTTGGAGCGGAAGTTTTTTTTATGGTTGACTGGCTACGTGTTTTTCCACAGCTCACCTGATTTTAAGTGACGGTGTGGTCGAAGATGGTAAATACACTTAGCTTGGAATGGGACTGGCTCTCAAGTGAGGCTATCGGAACACATCGTGAAATCCTTGGCGGCAGATTTTAAATTTGAGGGTGGTAGCTAGCCAGTCCAGTACTAGAAAGTACCCTACCACCACGCTGCGGTTTCCTCGCGATGTTTTCCTTCACGGGCAGCTCAAAGCTTATTGTTGGGACTTGAACCTACGCCCTTCGCCGTGCGGACCGACCGCGCTAACCACGCTAACAGGGCTATAAAACAAGGCTTTAAAAAAGATTTAAAAAAATCTCAAGATTAGTTAGATCCGTCTTTAAAAAAATTTAAATGTCCCAGTATTTGTGACCTGACCTTTATTGTTGTTAACCTTGTTACCTGTTTTACAGAATTTTGACAAATCTGAGCTAATAACTTTTATGTGAATGAAGTATAAAAATGTCAGTTTCATTCGGAACTATTAAGGATCTGGATATATTCATAGTCTCCTTGTGTATAAACTCTGTGATTTTATCTAATAGTTCCTAAATAAAACAACACCCACATACAACTAGGCGCGGAAACGATCAGAGAATACAATTTTTGCACACTTCAAATAAATTTGCGTTGACTCTACAACAGCAACCAATTTACGGACCTCCAAATAACAATCTCGAAGTATACAAAAGCGAAGTAAGTAGGCAATTTTATCTCAAAAAGGGAATACATTCACCAACGTCAACGACAACAAGTCAAACTTATAATGATGGGGAGAGTAAAAGGAAAATGCGGGAAGGTTTTCAATTGGGGGGAATTGGAGCGAACTACTACCATGGGTGTAATTTAGTGAAAATGTTTGGTAAGGTAATAATAAAAATGGAGTGTATCCATAGATATTCAAGACTTTATATAAATCTAACGAAAGCGATAAGAAATTTTTCTACAGCAACAGACGTGGTCTGTATGTTTTTTTTTTTTTTTTTTGTTTTAGTTCACGTTCACTTGCGTTTTTAGGGTCCCGTACCTCAAAAGGAAAAAACGGAACCCTATAGGATCACTTTGTTGTCCGTCTGTCTGTCTGTCATGACCTTTTTCCTCAGAAACGCGTGGAGGTATCAAGCTGAAATTCACATCAAATACTCAGGTGTACTGTCCCTTGGAGCTGTGAAAAAATCAAACTTCTAAGCCAACGCAATCAAAAGATACATCTGTTTATGCTGCAAATTTTCAACACTCGCAAGAGAATCAAAACCTACAGGGAAACCTACTTCCCGTGAACTCAGAATCTTGAAATTTTGTACGAAGCAACATCTTATAGCACAGATAAAGGAAAATTGCGAAAAGCAAAAATTACCATAAAAAAAACTAACTTTTAATTTAGCAAATATATGTCGTAGATCCACTTGTTAATAAAATATCATAAGAAGCTCTTATAATTTAATATTAAATTACAAAAAAACTTACATTTAAAAGTAGAATACATTTTTTTACACATTTAACTCGCTTTCCTGCCAACAATGTTTTTAGATAGCTTTATACGTATGAGCCGTCGATATAATATATTAAGCGTTAAAAGAGCAAACATGTTATATTTCTCGAG
The DNA here is from genome assembly GCA_950106695.1 of Biston stratarius. Lineage (NCBI taxonomy): Eukaryota > Metazoa > Arthropoda > Insecta > Lepidoptera > Geometridae > Biston > Biston stratarius. The sequence continues at coordinate 37,936,065 of OX467106.1, read as the reverse complement.
GATAAACTGCGCGTGACATATGAGTAATACAGTGTTTTATGGGCTTAAGTCAGAGATAATTAGTAAACACTGAAGCTTTATTTGATTATGATATTTTATAAGAAATAGTTGCCGAAAGTTGCCATATGAAAACGTGCGAAATATAAGTAGAGCTTATTCCTATTTACCAACAAGATTCCATCTAAAAATGCGTAGAATGATCATAATGTCATACGCTTATGAAGTTTATTTTAATAGTTGACGGTTTATTTTGTAGCGATGATAGCTCAGTGGTTAGATCGGTCGGTTCGCACGCTGAATGGCGTGGGTTGAAACCCTAACAATGAATTTAAGCTGCCGGTGAAGAAAAACAAAAGAAACCATAACATGGTGGTAGGGTACTTCCAAGCACTCAGCTGGCTAGCTACCACCCTCAAGTTGAAAAACTACCGCCAAGCACCTGACAGTGTATACCAGCAGCCTCACTTGAGAGCCAGTTCCATTCCAGGCTAGGTGTGTTTACCATCTTCGACCACACCGTCACTTAACATCAGATCAGCTGTGGTCAAACCCAGTCTACAATTTAAAAAAAATCGAGTGCGTGACGCATCTCATCTCGAGAATATTCCATTCCATAACTAGTTTCACGCGAACTCAATCCTTATTCCAAGGCGTTACGTGTTATGTGCTCATACGGAAAAGGCCTAGAACCTTTGATGCTAAGGATCAATCACCACGTATGGCCTTACCCTTCTCACAATGAGAAGCCAGCACCCACCAGTATGACTGATCTGGACATGAAACATATCAACGTTCCTCATTTTACATTAAAACATAATTATAAAACTTATATTTAAAAAAATACATACATATAAAAAAGTAAGGTTATAAAAAGCAACCTTTGCATAGATCTTGTCTAAAATTAAAAAGTGGGCCAAGCAAGGTCCGGCTAAATCGGTTTCAACTACGAACAAGCGTCACATTACCTAAGAAAATTGCAAGTACCTACAACTCGTGATTACATACACGTAAATATCTAGGCAGCTGTGAAAACGGAACTAGCAAGCTGGGTAGCGTTGGCAGAAAAATGCTATTTAAGTCAGTGGCGCGGTACAATCGGTAGTAATATTTTTTTAATGAATACGGTAATAATCTCTTTAGTGATACGCGTACTATACTAAACATGAAGGATTTTTCTAAATAGTATATATACATATATATATATATATTTTTATGTAACAGTAATGAGACGAACTAGACGCTTTCCTGATGTTAACGCCTGTCCATGACCATTGTAGCGATACACAGAACTTTGAGTAGAAAAACAAAGTCCAGGGCATCGCTGCCTTGGCGCTCATTACTTTGTGACTAGATGGTTAGTCTCAATAGCCCTGTAATTTCGCTAGCTGCAGTACCCTTCAAACCGGAACACAGTAATGTTTACACACTACTGCTTGGCGGCAGAATATCTGGTACTGCGGTGGTACCTACCTAGACGGGCTCCTGCTAAGGAAATCTACCACCAAGTAAAATATGTAATATGTAGCTAATACTAAATATCTTAGCCGCAAATAATAAGGTTTCCCCGTAAGGTTATAACATGAAACAACGAAATCTCTCCGGGTTTGCAACGCATCGGCAAAATTGCTAAAGCTGCAGATGTATATAGACAGTGCTTCCCTTACCATCAGAATCCGTCTGCTTGTTTAGCACTCTGACAGATGAAATAATCATTACTAATTTATTGATAACTAGCGACCCGCCCCGCCTTCACACGGATAAAGATAATTTATTTGTACGTGTGTATATAACATGTGTATGTGTAATGTATAACATTGAATTTCTCTACTAATACAAAAGTTAGTAGGGAAGTTTTTATATAAAAAATTTTTTTCAAAAATTTGTTGCGAAACAGACGGTCGCAGACAGCGACTTACTTTTATACTATTAGCGACAGATAATTACGTTGTTACTGTACAAAAAATATATAAATATAATTACTAATATAAATTATATATGTCAACATTAAAACCATATTATTATAATGATGCAGGTTTTAAATAGCCACAAAATGACATAAAGTTTATTTATAAGTATGTTACACTTGTGCTGACTCTACTTAGTTCGTTTAGTATACATACACATACTCGTAAATTTTAATATTCAACCTATCTAAGTTTGCAAGGCCGATGTTAGTTTCACCGTAGTAGTTATGTTTGTTTTTGCTTAAGTAAAAAGTAATTTGTTACTAAAAATAACTCGACTAAAATAAATGTGTTATTTCTTAATAAAAAAGTAAAGAGACGAACAAAACGCTCGCCAGGTGGTAAGAGATAAAGCCTGTCCTTGAACACAACAATTGTACCCCAACATACGAATAAGTCTAGTAGTATCACCCTCAAACGCGGTTAATATAAATTGTTACTTACGTTAGTCACGGTGACTGACTGACTGACTGACTGACTGACTGACTGACTGACTGACTGACATAGTGATCTATCAACGCACAGCCCAAACCACTGGACGGATCGGGCTGAAATTTGGCATGCAGGTAGATTATGACGTAGGCATCCGCTAAGAAAGGATTTTGATTAATTTTACCCTCAAGGGGATAAAATAGGGGATGAAAGTTTGTATGAAACTTTGTCAATTTTAAACCGATCGGACTGAGACTTTGCATGCATAAAGCTACTATGACGTAGGCATCTAGCGCGGGTGAAACCGCGGGGCACAGCTAGTCAAATATAAAAGCTTTTAGAAACAAAGATCAGGGTATCGTTGCTTTGGCACCCATTACTTTGTGACATTATATATAGCCCTGTAATTTATAGAATCGAAACAGCAAGATTTACACGAAATTGCTTGGCAAGAGAATGGAAGAGTTAGGTAGATATTTACCTATTTGCCACATTAGTCATCCTTTTATACTTTATTGCGTAGCGATGGTAGTTCAGTGGTTAACGCGGTCGGTTCCTTCGTCGAAGGGCGTGAGTTCAAACCCCAACAATGTGCTTGAGCTGTTGGTTAAGGAAAACATCGTGGAAAACATGGTGGTAGGGTTATTTCTTATGGTTAGTTACCAAGTTGAAAATTGCCGCCAAGCATATAACCGGCAGCCTCACTTGAGAGCCAGTTTCATTTCAGGTTACGTGCTTACCATCTTCGACTACAGTGTTACTTCAAATCAGGTGTGCAAGTGAATCCGTGGTTGTTGTCAGAAATAAGTATTTTCGACACCAATTTCTTAAATAATTTTTTAAAAGGTTTTATGGTTGTAATTATTTAAAATGTTTACGATACATCGTACTAAGCCAATTTGATTTCTTAAAATGACATGTAAATTACAAAAGGTCAACAAAATTCATATTCATTAAAGACGTGCAATTATCTCCCAAGACCTTGGTAATTTTTCCAACTCATTCACTGCAAGTGAGCATTTCGCAGAAAGCCCCTGAATGTTTCCTTCGTAAGAAATTGCAATTAAAATTATGCTGTTGATTTCCGTACTTCACCAGCTCTGTGGTTTTTTTTTAAATACCTTTTAGTTCGATGCTTGGCTTTTCCTTATCAGGAGTTTACAGAAAGACGAGAAAACTTAAGAATGCTAAAGAACAAACGATAATTGCCACCCGATTCAGTCAAAGCTTCCTCTTCATCCAAATCACTGAAATAGCTTGGCGGTTTCACACCATCATGGCCATTAGAGCACACTAGAGTTATTTAAAAGAAGTGGGTTTGCATGAGTTGACTGGTAAGGGAAAATACATAATTTGTCCCAAGCAGAACGTCAATGCAATATTATCGCTCATCTTCTTAATATATATAATTCTTCTGTACGTGTGTTTGTCAACTAACTCCTCCTCAACGGCTGAACCTAAATTTCATTACCTGAAAACACGGATAAAAAAAAAAGTTTTCTAAAAATGAAACCTAGCTAGATCGATTTATCGCCCCCGAAACCCCCTACATACTAAATTTCATAAAAATCGTTGAAACCGTTTCCGAGATTCAGAATATATATATATATATACATATATAAAACAATAATTGCTCGTTTAAAGGTATTAGATAGATTAGATAGATATCATGACGTCATGTTCCATTCATTCTTTGAGAACAATGTAGATTGCTTCATGAGATTTTTATTTCCGTATACGGGATGTAAGACAACATTATAAAAAAAGAATGTGGAAGCACATAAATGTCGGCACACACGAATTTTTACACAAATAACCACATACATCATATCATTCTAATCACCGACATATTTTTTACATAGCGATTGGTTTACAAACGAAAAACAATTCTACATTTACTTTATGGCGATTATTGTGAATGGATAGAAATATAAGAAAATAGTGTCTTCGAATTGGTAATTCAGCAGCTCTTACTCTGTACCCAATTGGAAAAGATTTCGAGATCTACACTCTTAGATTCTGTTACCTACATTAAATATGACTGAGATGGTAGTGTCATGAGTATCTTCAATCCAATCAAATATCGACTGAAAGCTCAAGAAAAGCTCAGAATTCACAGGATCTGGTATGTAAGTTTTGCAAAAAACTTCCTCAAGTTCTCGATACCAAAATATATACATAAAAACACATATTATCACTTTACGTTCAAATCCCAACAATGAACTCGAGATGCCGGTGAAGGAAAACATCGTAAGGAAAACATAGCATTATGTTTTGTAGTGTCACATCACACATCATCAGCCATAGGACGTCCACTGCTGGACATAGGCCTCCTCCTTGGGTTTGCCAATACTTGCCACGCTTGGCAGGCGGGTTGGTGAGCGCAGTTAAGTGTGATTGTTCAAGGAAGCCGCTGCTGCCCATCTTTCGGATTACATTCCTTAGTCGACTCTTACTGCAACCACGGGTAGAGAGGGTGGGGTACAATTCTTACGCTGGCACCACCACGGCACCACGGTTTTGTAGTGTATCTGATTATAACATTTTATTTTTATATGGGTCTTGTTGTCTAAAATAAATAAATTTTATTTTTTATTTATAGCATGGTGGTGGGGCAGTTTTTATTACTCAGCTGGCTAGCTACCACCATTAAGTTGAAAATCTGCCGCTAATCATCTAACGGTGTGTTCCGGCAGTCTCACTTGAGAGCCAATACCATTCCAGGCTTTACCATCATCGACCATACCGTCACTTAACATCAGGTGGCTGTGGTCAAATACCTAGCCTGTCAACCATAAAAAACCATCGCTTTTATGAGGCTATGATATAAAATTTGTTTACTTCATGTCAATTGTCAAAGTCAATCAAATGTGTCAAAATTGTTATGTATACTTTTTTGTTTAACATGGCAATACATATTCAGACTACTTTATAACGCCATCGCTATAAAAAGTTTAAAAACGTATTAAAAAATAAATACCGCATAGAAAGCCAAAACATTCAAATTAGTATCATAAAATAAAGTTTACTATCAGTAAAAAATATAAAATAAATACAAAAAAAAACTTTACCTACCGAATTATACTATATAAACAACTTTCACTGAAGGCACAACTTTGAAATTGTGGAAAAAAATCATACATTTTTATCGAGGATGATTAACTTTTATCTATATCTTTAAACGAGCAATTCTTGTATACATATATATTATATATATATATATATATATATATATATATATATATATATATATATATATATAATCTGAATCTCGGATATGGCTTCAAAGATTTTCATGAAATTTAGTATGCAGGGGGTTTCGGGGGCGATAAATCTCTCTAGCTTGGTTTCATTTTTAGAAAACATCGTTTTATCCGTGTTTTCACCCGAGCAAGGCTCGGTCATCCAGGTACTTCTATTTAAAACTCCGACTATAGTTTCGGCCACATCCGGTCCACATCAGTTTCTATAGTAAAACATTTTTCTATGGAACAACTTTTTTCACGGTTTCTGATTTGTGCTTTGAGTAAAAGCTGTTCACATTGATAGGTACAATACCCCTCTTTGGGGTTAGTATACCTTGTATAGTGTATACGTTGGCATCGGAGCGCATGAAAATATCAATTCACAAACACATTGTCAATAAAAACAGCAACTGGCTCATATCCAGTACCATCTGAGGCCAAGTGGGCCGTTACTGCGGTAGACTGTCACCACCTCAGGACAAAGGTTAGGCTCATCGCCAAGCCTATGCTGATTTTATCGGTATGGTCGATGTTGGCTGGTCTTTAGGGCACACTTAGTTTTATAGCCGATTTAGTGTAATTGCACACAAAAAACTTATATTGGACATATAAGTAAAAATTCTTATTGTGCACACCAAAAATAGAAAAAAGTACAAAAAACAAAATAATATTATGAACTAGTGCCACAAGTGGCGACCTTATCGCTAAGAGCGATATCTTCCAGGCAAACAAGAATAGATTAACTTGTAAAGATTCTTTCTGGAATCTGTATTCTGGTTTTGGGTTTTTTCATACTGGTTTTTTTAGTATTAATTTACTAGTTAGTAGATCTTTTTAGCAGGATGTTGTATCTAATTAAAAATTAATAAATATCGTAGGACTTTATACACAGCGCCATCTAGCCCCAGACTAAGCAAAGCTTGTGCTATGGGAACCAGATAGTAAATAGAATACTTATATACTTTTTTTTTTTTGTAAATTCACACTTATGATACATACAGAACACCCCGACACAGAACAAACATTTATCGTCACATGAATAAAAAATGTACTGGTGTGAATCGAACCCACGTCCTGCAACTCTTGAAGCTGATATTCTACCAAATGAGCTAGCAGGACCACCGCAGTATCAAAATATACTGTCGCCAAGCAATAATCACTACATATTATAAAACAAAGTCCCCTGACACGTCTGTCTATCTGTCTGTTCGCGATAAACTATTGAACGCATTTTCATCCGGTTTTTACCAATAGATAGAGTGATTCCTGAGAAAGGTTTAGGAATATAATATATATAAGGTTTTGTATGATGATAATTGTTGAACAAGTCGACAAAAATGAAACTGACTGGGGAGACAGATTTTCAACTTGAGGATGGTAGCTAGCCAGCCGAGTACTTGAAAGTACTTTACGGTACGGTACGAAAATTGAAAAGTACACGTTTCATGCACGGCATGAAAAGTATACTTTATGTTAATCCAAATCTGTTCTGCCGTTTTTTGCGTGAGTGAGTAACATTAATCCAAACTTTTACATTCATAATATTAGTAGGATAAATACACTAAAACAAATATCAAAATTTTGTTAAACAATATTCGTAATTATTATGATTCAGTTTGAAATATTATAAAAAAATTATAATATCCAATCTTTGATACGTCATAGGCCACCAATTCGCCGCTGGACACAATATGCTCTGGTTCTCATTGCAAAGGCTTCGTTGACATTTGCCGTGGCCTTCCGTCATGTAGGTCAATGCGACACTGCTCCTTAATTCGTACGTTTGAGATCTGGCGGACTAAGGCGCTCCATATATCGTACGAAGTCTACATCTTTTTTTTATTTTTTTATTTATTAGGCTTCACAATAACAACTACCTACAATACATAAAACACCAAGTAATTAAAACTTAAGAATACTAAATGTGTTGCTTATCTAAGGAAGCACAACATGCAAATATTAAATGAGGATAATCAATTAAATTAAATAACATTCAAAACAACAATTAATATAACAAAATTAAATTAAAAACAAATTACATCAAAAAATAAAAAGAAACAAAAATCTATAATCAAAATAAAATTCATAACTAACACCAAAACCATAATTAGAATAATACTCAAAATTAAAAATAACAATAAAAATATTATGTATTAAAATATTAAAAATCAACAAATTTAACTACTCATCTTGCTACCAACACCGGCCAAGATCACACCTAAATGAGACTTGAACTGTGACAGAGATTTTAATAGATAGATATAGATAGATTAATCACGATGTGTTTACCATTGGCGTTGGTTTACAGGGTAAACTTGCTAATATCCAAATAATTGCCATCCAGCGTGGCAAGCTGCCACGTTTAATTGTGTATCAGGTGTATTTTGGTCACGTTTCTCCCTTCCTATGAGCTTTTTTAAAGTTTGTACCAGAACAAGGAACCAGCTGATAGAATATTTATATCCTTTATATAATACTGCCCTGTTATCTCATTTGGTAAGGTTCTGCTTTGAGAGCTAAAGGGCGTGGGTTCGATTCCCGCTCAGGACTAACATTTGTGTGACTAACATAGATGTTTTTTCTGTACCTGGGTTTTCTGTATGTACTTATCATAAGTATGTATTTACATTAAAAAAGTATTTAACTATTTTATTATGGAAACTGATGTGGTTTTGATTTTTGTTTTACTAATGCGGGATTACTTAGGACTATAGTGGGAGTTCCCGATAAAATGAAACGTGGGTAGTCCCGCATAAGTAAAACAAAAATGTTGGTTGAGACTCTTTGCTATAAGGCCGTTTACTGTGACGATTATCGCGACAATGTCCGTTGAAGCAACATCCCATATGGCGGTAATCTTGTTAGCTAAGTCAAGACTGACCTTGTCCACGGCCTTAACGAGATTCTCGTCAAGTGGGATGCCGATGTCAACGATCACTGCGCGGACCCGGCCCGACCCGGTCGACTACCATGATCTCAGAAAGAGATTAATAATAAGTTATTATAAAAAAAGTATATTATATATATTTTGTGCAGCAGGTAATATATGGTGTAATTTAAAACGGGCAATCAAAATCAAATGTGCATGCATAATTTCGTGTCCTACTGTCGTCCGTTGAGAAGGTTCTTCGTCTGGAATCATACCTGGGTGAAGAATCAGGTCTTGATAATTTACCATAAAAATGCATTGTCATCGAAACTGAAATAACGCCAATTTAACAAATTTGAACTTCATTTTGATAAGAGAGCGAGAAATATCGACCTACACGCTAAACATATTCAAAGTTAGAAAGATTGACTCTTTATTATGTATGGAAATCTCATATTTTCTGAGTAAATTATTATAACTTTATTTTTTTTTATTTATTTAAGATATAGGTATGCTCCACAGATTCCGGGACCTTTGTCAACTTGAATTACATTTTTTTTTTACTATGTAGTAAGAGAAAAGTTAGTTAATTTTAGTAAACTTTCAATTTAAAAACATTTAGATAACTTAGTTATGTACTGGATATAAGATATTTAAACTAACCTCCCCTCATATCTTTTTAGTTGTGGCTAAAATGCCACACATTTATTAGGATATTAGTTGAAACCCGATTAGCACCCGGTGCGGCGGTAGTGTTCATTTTTTTAACTCATTTAACCATTACGTTTAACCACTAACTCGCGTGATAGTAAGCAACGATGTGGTTGAAGATGAAGCACGCAGACATAAATGAAACCTATTCACCCTGACCTTCAAAGAACTTAGTTTATAACTCTCAGGAAACAAGGAAGCTGGTAGCTTGATCCATTCCTTGTTCGGACTTAAGCCTCGCATATTGTTCGAAATATCACGAATATATAAAAAAGTTAATATCAGCTAAATCAGTCCAGATGTTCTCAAATTATGCGCATACCGACGAACATAACTAGCAAGTCTCTCGATTGAGTCCTCATTTCTGGAGATATGCAAAAATTACTCCAGTATATAGTTGTAAATTTAGTTTAAAGTAATTTTAAGTCATAACTATGTCATCACTCATCGTCAGCCATAGGGCGTCCACTGCTGGACATAGGCCTCCTCCTGGGGGGGTTTTGCCAATACTCGCCACGCTTGGCAGGCGGGTTGGCGAGCGCAGTTGAGTGTGATTGTTCAAGGAAGACGCTGCTGCCCATCTTCCGGATTACATCCTTTAGCCGACTCTTACGGCAACCACGGGTAGAGAGGGTGGGGTACAATTCTTACGCCGGCACCACCACGGTACAATTATGTGCTGAAGGTAAAATAAACTCTTGTTTTGGTAACGTCTGATTAAAGTAAAAACTAATTGCAAAAAGACAATTTTAAACCCGTGTGGATGAGTTTTTATTAACAACGCAATCAGGCCTTCTATGTAATATAAACAAGTATCGCATTTCATTGAAGCAGGTGTAATGTGTAGTAACATTATTACGTATATTTGCAGTAAAAATGTCGGTTAAAGTGAGTTCAAGTAATAAAATAAATCTGGTAAATGTCAATAGAATGACACTTTAATCACGTGCGACCAATAAATGGATTTATTATAAAATATTAAATACAGTTGGTATTGATAACGAATATATTTTAGATCCTTTAATTGAAATATTTTATTATAACGGTAATTTATCAATTAAGTTTTATTGTCTACCAATTTGCTTTAGTGACCTTTAAAAAAATCTTAGAGTACCATTAAATCGAGGATCCGGTTAAAAGATATATTTATATAATTGTCTATGAACAGCAGTGATACATTTTTGTCATAATAATTTTCCTAACTTTAGTCAAACTAAATTATATAATTAAAATATCAATTACAATATACTTGGTGGTAGATTTCCTTAGCAGGAGGTCGTCAAGGTAGGTGCCACTGCAGTACCAGATATTCTACCACCAAGCAGTAGTGTGTAAACATTACTGTGTTCCGGTTTGAAGGGTACTGTAGCTAGCGAATTAACCGGGCTGTTGAGACTACCATCGCAAATTTCAAAGTATTGAGTGCCAAAGCAGCGATGCCCCGGACTTTGATTTGTTACTCAAAGTTCTGTGTATCACTGCAATGGCCTTAGACAGCGTTATCTTTTACCATTAGGAGATAAATAGAATGATATTATTATACTTTGGGGTTGAAATTTTAGATCCGTGGGGGTTGGCTGCACACGAACAGTGTATGGCGTCAGATGATATAGTGTGATGATGCTTACAGCATTATGGCCACGCTACTTTTACGCTTATATCTAAATGAAACATGTGTAAATAACAAAAGATCAGTAGTTTCATCCATCATGAAACTTTCGCTGTTTAATTACCGTGATTATTATAAAGGATCCCGTTTATTCCGGAACAATGTTCCATGAGACACATCTATAGCAGATTTCAAGTGAATACGTCGTGTAGTTACTTTTTGATAATCCCACAGAAACCTTACATTTTCCCGGGATAAAAAGTATCCTTTATGTTAATCCAGATTATGAATATATGTGTGTCAAATTTCATCCGAAATAGTTCAACCTTTTTTACGTGACTGAATAATAAACATCCAAACAAACTATAACATTTATAATATTAATAGAATAATTACTCACGAAAAATATATCAATATCACGTAAAATTCCATGCTTATAATAATAAATTGAAATTTTCTGATCCACAGTTTAAAAGCAGTGCTGTTTAAATGTCAAATTTTATAACTAAAGCGAACTTCAAAATCATACCTTTTTGGACTGACAAGTATCAAACCCATTAGAGTGTCAGAAGCCAACCTACGCAAGTTCTTTGTTTTTGGTAAGTACAGAATACTGTCGCGAACTAAATGTCCTTGACTTTTAACTGCCTATCAGATTCACAAGAATTGAATTTTGTTAAGAAAACTTTAAAATGTAAAGGTCTCATTTATGAAACAAAAATGTTCTGAAATAATCTTTTTATAATTACAAGCTGATCTAGGCAAGCATGCTTCATCGTCGATCGAATCTTCGTTTAACTGTTGGCGAGATGTAATTTGAAATAATAATGTGTGATGAAATTATATTCTTTAATATTATTAAATATCTGGATTACCTAGCATTTTAAGCGATTTATAAAAAGGATGCGTCCAAATGAATAGAATTCGTAACAAAACCATATCTAACAAAAGTCGAAAGTAAAGAAGTAGATTTATGGGCTCAGTTCTGCTGATCTTCACACGTCAAATTCAACCTTGTACTATATTACTATAAAACTCACAATAAGGTGGGCGAAAATTAATATCTTCTTCGTGCGCGTGTGCGTATGAGATATTATAATATACAATCTTAATATGGTTTAAAAATGGTAATTTGACAATATTTATATATCATATTTGACATAACCCTTTTTTGGATTGTTGAAAGTCTTGGTGTTTGTCTACAGCTCGTGTGATGTTAAGTGATAATGTTGTCGAAGATGGTAAATGCACCTACCCTGGAATGGAACTGGCTGAAGAGTAAGGCTGCCAGAACACACTATTATGTTTGGTGTCAGATTTTCAATTTGAGTATGGTATAGTTAACCAGTCAAATCCTAAAAAAAACCAACCGCCATGCCACGGTTTCCTCACGATGTTTTCCTTCACAGGAAGCTTCAGCTCCTTGATGAGTTTTAAGCTTTGAATCCACGCCCGGAGTTTTTTTTATGTTTACGTAATGACGCGAACTAGACGCACTCCTAATGGTAAGAGATTACGCCTGTTCATGACCATTGCCGTGGTGATGCCGGCGTAAGAATTGTACCCCACCCTCTCTACCCGTGGTTGCCGTAAGAGTCGGCTAAAGGATGTAATCCGTAAGATGGGCAGCAGCGTCTTCCTTGAACAATCACACCTAACTGCGCTCGCCAACCCGCCTGCCAAGCGTGGCGAGTATTGGCAAATCCCCCCAGGAGGAGGCCTATGTCCAGCAGTGGACGTTCTTTGGCTGATGATGTGATGACCATTGCAGTGATACGTATAGCATTAAAAAAACAGCGTCCAACCAACCGCGCTAATTACTGAGCTATCCATTGGTACAAATACAATAGCAAACAAAACTTTGACAAGATAATAATTATAACTTTTAATTTGCTCGATGACGAATGAAGAAAGTTAGGACAAGTTCAACTTATTCGAAGTTATTAAATTAGTAAACGAGACTTTGAAATTTCAAACAATTTATGTTTAGATAAAGTGAAATGTTTCGTCTATTACTCTAAAAGGCGTCTGTGAATATTAGCGAACTAATTTGTACCTTCTGCCGAGTACTGTTAGTTGAAATTTAGTTACAATAAGTCTGTAAAGTTATATATATTATAAGACCATTTCGGATGTAACTTTTGTACGTGTTTTCACACTTAATAACTTATAAATTATGAAGGTCTATTTAATTTTTATTTCTATTCTATTTAATTTATGGTGCTGAAATGTGGTCTCTGACTATGTGCCTTCTTGGTAAGCTCAAAGTCGCACAACGAGCTATGGAGAGGGCTATGCTCGGAGTTTCTCTACGAGATGGAATCAGAAATGAGGAGATCCGTAGACGAACCAAAGTTACCGACATAACACAACGGATTAGCAAGTTGAAGTGGCAGTGGGCAGGGCACATAGCACGTAGAACTGATGGCCGATGGGGCTGCAAAGTTCTGGAATGGAGACCACGGACCAGCAAGCGTAGCGTAGGACGTCCACCCACAAGGTGGACAGACGACCTCATAAAGACCGCAGGAACACGCTGGATGCGAGCCGCTTCCAACCGATCTTTATGGAAGTCAATGGGGGAGGCCTATGTCCAGCAGTGGACGTTCTACGGCTGAAATGATGATGATGATGATGATTTAATTTTTGGCGTGAGTTGGATTATCACCCAGATCATAAATTTATGTGTCAATTATAATTATGTATATGGGTGTATCTGTATAAGGAGCACTTATTGAAAAAAAGTATATCAATATTTGAATCTCATATCTTGTTACCGTGGTATAAGTTTTGTTTAGTTTGTGGCTAAATGACACCGTGTCAAATTTCTCCGATATTAAAAATATATTTTTTTTTTTATGTCGGTTGTATATTATCCCGCTAATATTATATATGTGAAAGTTTGGATGGATGGATGGATGGATGGATGGATGTTTGTTACTCAATCACGCCAGAACGGCTGAACGGATCTGGATGAAATTTTGCATGTAGAATCTTTAGGCACTGGAATAAAACATAGGACAACTTTTCATCATCATCCATCACCACGTGGGTAAAACCGCGGGGAGCAGCTAGTAATATATACATTTTTTATGGTTGACGGGCTAGGTGTTTGACCATAGCTCATCTGATGTTGAATGACGATGTGCTCGAAAATGGTAAACACACATAGCCTGGAATGGAACTGGCTCTTAAGTGAGGGTGCCGGAACACACAGTTGGGTGCTTGGCGTCAGATTTTCAACTTGATGTTTTCCTTCACCGGCAGCTCAAAATTATTGCTGAGTTTGAACCCACGCCTTTTACCATACCGACCACGCTAAGCAAGTGGTTGCGTAGCCATGGCGTAGCGTGGTTGTGTAGCCATATGTTACATAACAATTATGTTAACTTTCTTAATAAATGCTAAAGTACAGAATTCTTTTATCCTGTTTTTAATTAGTTTGGTTGTTGTTTATTAAGTGGGAAGCATTTAAAATATTTTAATAATTACGGTAGGATAACACTGTAGTTGTTAGCATGAAATTCCAGGGCAACCTCATTGCTTCACTGATTATGAAACCTTTCTAATAGGCTACAAAAATTATAGCAATTAGCACCAAGAATCTCTGACTAAGAGTTAGCTACTTTTAAAGTTGGGAAATGCCTACAAGACTTGTTAAAATACATAATTATTCATCATAAACGCCAAATACAGAGGGAAACTTTTGCGCAATTTGTTGTCAATTTTTTTATTGTGTACTAAATATATTTATGGTTGACAAGCTAGGTGTTTGCACACTGCTCACCTGATGTGAAGGGACGGTATAGTCGAAGATGGTAAAGCACACCTAACCTGAAATGGAACTGGCTCTCAAGTGACGCTGCCGGAACACACCGTTAGGTGCTTGGCGGCAGATTTTCAACTTGAGGGTGGTAGCTTGCCAGCCGAGAACTTGAAAATAGCCCTATTACTATGCTTCCCTCACGTCTTCTTTACCGGCATCTCAAGCTCATTCATTGTTGGGGCTTAAACTCGCGCCCTTCGGCGTGTGAACCGACCGCGCTAACCACTGAGCTATCATCGCTACGTTTTCACATATTTGAAAGGGCTCGTTAAACCTGCATCTGTGTCGCAAGTCTTAGGCACTGTACGGATATCGATCTCTGGAACGCTAAAGACCCGGCACTCGCACCGCGATGCCATTGTATGTTAAGAAGTCTTTACTTAGTCGTATATTTTTTCTTTATTTTTGGTATCGCAAATTTTATGTTGCCAGTAACAAGTATATCATTTTGTGATCGATAAAATCAAGTAAAGAATTCTCTAAATCACATAAAGCAAGTCACATTCTAGTGTATTACTTGTCTTAGTTAAGTAATAAAGGAGTTTAAGAAACGTGAATAAAAAAAGTTTTACCTGTAAAATAAAGTATTAGTTTAAATTCTTTGTTTTTTTTTGTTTTCCCTAATTTTATTTATTAGTTCTGATACGCGCATACAACCCCATCTCATACACTCTGGGGATGGCTGGCAGATAATGCTTTAGCATTAAGTCCTCCTTTTCTACATATTATTTTGTAAGTGTGCAATAATGTATTAAATAAATATCATTTGTTGAATAATACGCAGAAGCGTGATGCGTGATTCGATTTTTATGATTAAAACGCAATGTTTTTAAAAATAAATATTATGACGTAAAAAATTTTGGCGTTCGAGCTTTCTCGTTGTATTTTTTGTCCTTGCGAATCACTTTGTACAGTTTTTTTTTTCATGGCTGACAGACTAGGTGTTTGACCACAGCTCACCTGATGATAAGTGACGGTGTGGTCGAATATGGTATAGCACACCTAGCCTGGAATGGAACTGGCTCTCAAATGAGGCTGCCGGAACACACCGTTAGATGCTTGGCGGCAGATTTTCAACTTGAGGGTGGTAGCTAGCCAGCCGAGTACTAGAAAGTACCCTACCACCACGCTATGGTTTCCTCACGATGTTTTCCTTCACCGGCAGCTCAGCTCATTGTTGGGGTTTGAACCCACGCCCTTCGGCATGCAAACCTACCGCGCTAACCACTGAGCCATCATCGCTACAAAATTATTGTTTTATTTTGTGGCATTCTTGCTTCGATACAAAGAACAAAACAACATCAGTTACAAATATCAATTTAAAAAAATATGTAATATATAAATGTACGTTACATTTATGGGGTTGACCCTGTTTAGAAAAAAATAGCGTAATGTTTGTTCGTACGTGATACATGTGAAATTACAAAAGGATTCTTTCATAACGCAAGTTAAATGGTCAAACAAGGTTCATACTAAACCATTGCTCACTTCACAAAACGTTTGCAACATAAATTATATGTAAGCTGTTAACATGATCGTTCAAAAAGTTGCCTTTGAATACGCGTCTATGTTTGGACTTCAAATGAAATTGTAGCATATTTACACTAAGTATCAAGTACGTAATTCAAACATTCTGCTCTATTATCTCATTTGGTAGCAAGTATAGCTGCTTCAAGAACAGGACGTGCATGGGTTTGATTCCCTACTAAGACAACTAACTAGACAAACATTTATGTGACGATATTATACGTAGTTTTTTTTTTCTGACAGGCTAGGTTTTTGACCACATCTCACCTGATATTAAGTGACGATGTGGTCGAAGATGATAAAGCACACCTAGCCTGGAATGGAACTGGCTCTCAAATGAGGCTGCCGGAACACACCGTTAGATGCTTGGCGGTAGATTTTCAACTTGTAGCTAGCCAGCCGAGTACTAGAAAGTACCCTACCACCACGCTATGGTTTTCTCACGATGTTTTCCTTCACCGGCAGCCCGGTTCATTGTTGGGGTTTGAACCCACGCCTTTCGGTATGCGAACCGACCGCGCTAACCACTGAGCTATCATCGCTACAAACGTCTCTGTCTCAACGTCTCAAGACAAAATTCTTCAATCAGTGCGTTTTACCTGTTACAACTTGCGGAGCCGAAACGTTGACACTCACAGCGGGAATGATCCGTAAATTCGAAGTCACTCAGCAAGTTATGGAAAGAGCTATGCTTGGCATGTCTGTAAGGGATCGTATCCGGAACGAAGTAATTCGCCAAAAAACTAAAGTCACCTCAGCGTATTAGCAAGCTGAAGTGGTAACGGGCTAGACATATCTGTCGCAGAACCGAAAACCGCTGGGGTAGACGTATTCTAGAGTGGAGACCGTGAATTGGCAAACGTAGTGTAGGACGCCCTGAGATTCGATGGAGTGACGATATGCGGCGGTGGATGGAAGCGAAAACCTGAAGATTGGGCTGAGTGGCGTGTCCTGGGAGGCTTATGTCCAGCAATGGACTTCAATAGGCTGATGATGACAAACATTACGCCTATTGTAACACGGCATAAATTTGTGCGCGATTAAGTAGTGATGATAAACATAATTATGTGTTCAAATACGGAAAGTACTCTTATAATAATTAAATTAGTCAATTGAACAACAATCATATATTAGTCCTAAAAAATGTATGCATACGGGATTTTACAAATAAGACTGTATTTGAATTGATGACTTTGACCGTCTAAGTAGAATGCGTCCAAGCAATGAATGTTCATACATACATTATTCACGTTGCTGGAACCTTTGCCCTAGATTCACTCTCAGAATTCTTTACACATAAACCCTCGGGTATTGACTTATTCATATGTGAAGTAAAAGTAGCTCCACTACATAAATCACTAAAGACCAATTTAGTTTTAGTCACAGGGTATGTCGAAACTTCCTAATACGGCTATAGACATTTCAAGTCGACATATTAAAAGTTCTAGCTATTAGCATGGCATTAAAGAATGAGGAATAAAGATATAAAATTGGAGTGTAAATAATACTAGGGGTTAAAGTATGAAATTGCTATTATGTAGTGAAAAAATAAGTAGGTATTTAAATTTGTTGTATATACCTATCAGCCATCATTAAATCCTGTGCGATAGAACTCTGGGACATATATTTTCTCAGAAGATTTTTTTTGCGTGTTAATCCAAATCGTGAAAAAATGGGAGTCAATTGAGGCGAGGTTTTTTTTAAAAAAACAAAACGAGTTTCTACGCACGTTCCTCCAAAAACAAAGGAACGCGCGGAGAAACCTAGCTCGTCACCAGACCACCCACTTTCGTCGTGACACGCCATAAACATCATACATGACGTGTCAAGACAGACCAGAAAGCAATCAGCGCCACACAACTCCAAGTCTGATGCCAGCGGCCTCATGCGACGGGTCAGGTAAATGGCCCCGCCGCCTGCCATCACGGCTGCAGAGGACAGGGAGAGCGATGCACCGACATACCGGCACTCCTCTTCCCCTGCAGCCCCACCGCGTTCGCCATCTAACAGTAGCGGCCCTTCGAGGCTGCGGAAGGTAGGGAAAGCGGCAACGTCACGCCGACAGTCCTCTCCCTCCGCGGCCTCTAGCCCTCAGCTGCGGTGTCTCCTATACGGCACCGCAGCCCGCCTCAGTTGCGGTACCGCCCATACAGTACCGCAACCTACTTGGCAGCCAGGCCCAGGGAACGTCCGGAGAAGCAGCCCCATCTCGGGTTCCGTTTGGTTTCAACGTGTCTCCAGTCACGGCTAATCAGCCTCAAGTCTCACAAGAGAGCCAGTTACATTCCAGGCCAGGTGTCCTATACCATCTTTGACCACAACGTCATTTAAAAACTTTTAAGCCTTGAACACCGCCGGAAGGTAGCAAGTCTGTCAATTTTCTACAGAATTCATTTCGGAGAATGTGCTACTGAGCTGTACGACCTTGTACTTCCATCCCCCTTTTACTACAGGACAAGTAGAAAGACGGCCCACTACCACTCATACATAGTGGAATTTCCTTGGGTACGTACCAAACGTTTTGACTCTACGTTTCTCATCCGTACGGCCAAGGAATGGAACAAGCTGCCGGCTTCCTTGTTTCCTGAGAGATATAACCTAGATCTTTTCAAGGCCAGAGTGAATAGGTATCTCCTAAGTCTGCGTGCTTTATCTTCGACCACATCATCGCTTGCCATCAGGCGAGTTGGTGGTCAAACGCGGAAATATCCGAATTAAAAAAAAAAAAAAAAGATCAGGTGAGCTGTGGTCAAATACCTAGCTTGTCAAACATAAAGAAACAATGCAATTTATGATTCAATTATTATTATTTTTTATGATTAAATATACCAAAAGATTAACGCCCTTACTTATAAACGATGTTTTTTAAAGCTCATTGTTGGGATTTGAAGCCACGCCCTTCGTCATGTGAACCGGCTGCGCTAACCACTAAACTATCATCACTACAAAAATTCTATATTATATATGAAAATCACATTTAAATTAAACCTTATACCTCAATCTGGCTTCAGAATATAAGAAATGATAAATGCAAACCAAAATCAGCTTGCAAACAATGTTCATGAGACTGGTATACTTATAAACATATTGCCTTCTGTGTCTTGAGTTATGGACCAGACAGAAATTTCGTTTAAACCGAGTACAAGTACGGTACAATCTAATTCAAACGCCCACACACTATTGTACAGCTGACTTATATAAAGATTAACTTCACAGATTAAAACTGACGTAATGTTCAGACTAAGTGTATGGGCAAGACCTTAAGAAATCATTGCCAGTCCTTGTAGGGATAAGCTATCTCTTTTGAAAGGTTTTTTTTAAAGGTGAAGAATGAAAATTAAGTGACATTTGGAAATCATAATAAAAGTTCGGACAACTTTCTGTCTGTTTTGTTCGGTTCTGTGTCGGAGTGTTCTGTATGTATTATAAGTTTTAAAAAAAAGTATTTAAGTATTCTAATAGTTTCTGACATCCATTATAGTTTTGGTTAGTTTAAGGTAGAATGTCTTTAGTAATGTCCTGCGGTTTTTTTTAGCTGGACGTAAATCTCATCTTTTTTTAAGAACCGTGGCCGAAAATGGTAAATACCTTACTTGGATGGGTGCTCAAGTAAGGCTGCCCAATGTCGCAGTACTTCATGGCTTAACGACATTTTTAAAATTATTTTGTTATGTTTGACAAGCTAGATGTTGGACCATAGCTTGTCTGATATTAAGTGACGGTGTGGTCGATGATGCTAAAGCGCACATAGCCTGAAATAGAACTGGCTCTCAAATGAGCCTGCCGGAACACATCGTTAGATGCTTGGCGGCAGATTTTCAACTTGATGGTAGTATAGTAGCTAGCCAGCCGAGTACTAGAAAGTAGCATGGTGGTATGCTATGGTTTCCTCGCGATGTTTTCCTTCACCGGCAGCTCAAGGTATCATAGCTACAAAATTTATCTTTTATCAAAAAAATATTTTTTTTTCTATGCTTTATCTATATCCAACCTAAATTTGAGCCATAAAGAAATTTTGCGACCATAAACAAATCTTATTGTCGACTTAGCTCCGTGGAGTATATAAAAAGAGCATACATAACAATGAACGGTAAAAATCTTATATTTTTTATTTAAAATATGTTCGCGTTTGACCACACTCTGCCTGATGTTAAGCAGTAGTGCGGTCTAAGATGGACCACGCTTACATAGAAGAAACCTATTTACTCTAGATTTGAAGACACCCATATTATACCTAACAGGGAACACAGACTCCGGCAGAGTTCCACAACCTCGCTGTACGATCAAAAATGTGGAATCAAAACGCTTTGTGCGTACATGGGGGACATCCACCATGTACGGATGACGTTTTGGTCGCGTTTGTCTGTCCGTCCGGTAGTAGAAAGGTGCAAGGGGAACCAAATTGTGATACCTGTGGTATCAAACCATTAAAAGTGACGAAGTTACCAAATGCATTTCTCTCTTCAACAGATTGATAGATATATAGCCTACATAGACTACGATTTCGCAAGTCTGTCTCGGACAGACGCATTTATCTAGAATCTAGATCAACACCAGACTTTGTGGCGAAAGGTCATTCAGACATGTCTGTCGTAAGCTTCGATGTAAAATTTATAGGGATTGATGTTGCAACGATGGCACACCTTTTATTTGCTATACTTTCCAATGATTACGGTATCCTTTATAATTATCTCAATATATATAATTCTTGTGTACGTTTGTTTGTCATCTAACTCCTAAACGGTGGGACAGATTTGGATGAAAATTTGTCTGTGCATTTCAATGGGTTCCTAGATGTTTTGAAAACAACAACTTTTTATTGTCTAGCTAGAAAGAATAAAAAATATAAGTTGCTTTAAGTCGAGTCATCATTGTTTCTTTCGTCGCTGTTTTTCCGGGCAGGTCGACGTCAGCCGGGCCCGCTAGTTTTTAATATAATCATTTAAGTTATTTATTAGTTTTTAAACTTTTTACATTAAATATACAAAAAAAAATAATCAAATAACTGTTCTTATACTCATTAAAAACCGGTTACATCAAAATAAAATGTAATGTAAATTATCAATTTTATTATTAAACACTTGAGCCATCACTCCGCCTACATAATATTCATACCTGCAGTTCGTTGACCGGAGATGAATCAGTAAGTCAAGTGCAGATCAAGATGCGCCGGAGTGGCTCATAATGCGCTGACCTCGACTTACTCATCTTGAATGAAACGGTAGTGTTCGTGACTGACGAGGCATTTGTATAAGCCCGTAGGTACAAACTTAGGTAGGTCAAGTTGACTAGGCCAGTCGTCTTTTTTTTACCCGACTACGCCAAATAAGGAGGGCTATGACTGTCTATATGTCCGTCTCTATGTTTCCTCGTAATTACTGCATGGCTGAACCAATCTTGATGATTAATATATCGTTAGATTTGTCTTTGTTGCGCGAGTGTCACTATATACATATAATAAAATTATAAAAATCAAAATGCTTGTGCACAAAAAGTGTCTTTTTTTTCTTTATTTACGAGGGGTTTCGGAGAAGTTTGGTAAGAATGAATGCAAAATAGTTGTAAAAGTTGTTCCTATTGATATCTATAGGAACAACTTTTACTATGAAAACAACACTGAAATTAAAAAAATCGGCTGTCTATATATAAAAAGCCGGAAGTGGGTCATTAACCCTGTACTTTAAGCTTAGTACCTTTACCTACCCAAGCTTATAACACTGCATAAAAGAATTAAACGCTATTTACTATGGAAATTGACATGGTTTTGACACAATTTTATGTTACTTATGTTGGATTACTCACGTCGACTATAGTCGGGCTATCTGATATAATTTAACGTAAGTAATCCCGCATAAGTATAAACGCTGTTTGCTGGCAAATGCATCACTTGGAAACGGCTGAACCATAGAGACCTAGAGAGTTGCTAATCCCGTGAGCTAAGTACGAATACTAGTCGCATTAGAAGCTTAAGCCCATATAAGTAAACTAAATACAAACAATACGTCGCGTAAGCACTGAATGCGGCTATTCGTTCGCATACCAGGTAGCAAGTAATGTACGTACAGCCTCACTAGAGACGCAACCATTACTGGCGCCACTACCGCAAGCAATGTGCTATTTTTTGCGCATATTGCTGTGACACCGGCTCCCCTTTACATATCTCCCTTCGGTTTCTAAAGCGTATTACACAAAGAAGTACACAATCGATGAATTCTTGACAGAAAGATAGCGGATTTACGATAAAAATGTGACATTTAAAAATAACTTAAACTATGACTTTTAAAAATAGTTAATTTATGATAAAAATGTGACATTTAAAATAACTTAAATTTTGACTGTTAAAAATTGTAAATTTATGATAAAAATATGACATTTACAAATAACTTAAATTTTGACTTTTAAAATAATGCCCCCTTCTCTTCTAAAAGTTGCTGTGCCCGACAGAGTCCATATTTGACTGTGTACCATATACTATTTTGTACATATGTATAACATTTTGTACTGTACCTATGGAAGCATTAATATTTAATTTTAATTTTCAATTCTATTTATTTTAACAAAATACTATGTAAGAATTTGTGTAATTATGGACCAAATGGTCTGCAATAAATAAATTATTATTATTATTATTATAATAAACATCTCGAATCTTGAGATCTGTAAGCTGAACCGTTTAAGCTATTTTTCTTTCATATTCGTAATAATCCTAATACTAGTAGGTACTGCTATAGTCGGAATGTCCGACATAATTAAACGTGAGTAATCACGCATAAGTAAAACAATAATGTGTTAAAACCACGTCAGTACCCATACTTAGTAAATTATACTAAGTTTTTATGAGAAAAAAATTATGAAACGCTAAAAATATTCCTATTTTTAAATTTGAAAGACTTTTTTTACATAACGTCTGTTGGTTCGCTATTAATAAATAAAAATAGCTATTACGTATTGCAACCTAGATGCGTCAACGTATAGAGCCTGTTGTGATGACCTCGAGAGTTCAAGTGTACAACTCATTTTTACTTATATGGAATGGAAGCGCTCATAAGCGTAACGATTACTGTTATAGACGTTGACATAAGAAGTAACTGAGCAAACTTTTCGCGGATGTGGCAAATACGGACTAAACTTTCGTTTATTGTCCATGCCCGATGGTTTAATTGTTTGCTACACAGAAAATTCTACTTATAAAAATACTCTACTTTATAAAAATTGAGACATTTTGAAGGAACTTATTTTTAGTTTATTTAATACTAGTGACATATCCCGGCTATCAACGTGCGGTGCTGGCTTCATCGCGTAGCACAGGAACCTCCCAGTTAAAGTTTGGTTAAATCTACATACCTATTATGATAATGTGTTTTTTTTTGTTTGTTTATTTTTGTGTGTAACAAACCACGATGCGCTTACCTGATGGTAAGAATGGTAGGAGGTAACGCTTGTTTTATGAACAAGCGTACCCCATTGCATCGGTACCGATGACTTTGAGTAACAAAACAATGTCCAGAGTATCGTTGCTTTGGCGTTCATTACTTTGAAACATTCAATACTTAGTTTCAATAGCATTGTAATTTCGCAAAACACAATAATGTTTACACACTACTGCTTAGCGGAAGACTATATTACAGTGAGGTGTTACCTACTTTAAAGGCCTCCAGCTAAGGATAAAAATACCTAGTAAATCTCAAATAGAAAAAGGAAAATAACAACCAACAAAAATAATTATATAATGTAAGTAATTATTTCGACTATGTTATGTATTTATATCGCATGTAATTATTTTGTTTTAGTTAATAAAAACATGTTCTGTAAATAAATAGATACCTTGTCCTTAATATAATTTTTTTAGCGCTCCATGCATTGTAGCAGACGTGTCTATCTCATCTTTATTGAACAAAACAATAATGAAGACATTATATCAAAGCTGAAGTTCATGGCCTTTATAATATCTATGTAGAGTTCTTATTATCTAGAGGTTATTGGTATTGGAAAGAGATGTTTACATACTTTGTGAAAGTTTCCGAAACTATGTATGAAGATTCTAGATATAAGTAGCGAGATAGCACTTATATAATTATTTTCTTCCTAACGTCTTTATTATTTGTGAAGCTGTTATGTTTTTCTTATGTTTGATAGTTTCAGAGTCAATGTTTTTTTTTAGTCTGCTAACTTTTGACACATTTACTATTATTGGCTTACAATGGTTACATAGATTTACAAGAATGTAGATTTCAGAACCGAATACACTATGTCAAAAAAAGATGCCATTTGTTTAAACTATTATGCAAACTGTAAAAATAGAAAAAAAAAGTATTATTTTTTTATGTTAAAGTAATGAGACGAACGAGACACTCTCCTGATGGTAAGAGATAACACCTGTTTATGACTATAGCAGCGACATATAGAACTTTGAGTAACAAAACAAAGTCTACAGCATAGCTGATTTGGCGCTCATTACTTTAAGACATTAGATAGTCTCAACAGCCCAGTAATTTCGCTAGCTTCGATCCCTTTAAACCGGAACACAGTAATGTTCACACACTACTGCTTGGCGGCAGAATATCTGGGATTGCGGTGGTACCTACCTAGACGACCTCCTGCTAAGAGATCTACCACTAAGGAGTAAGATAATAGTTAAGATGATATTGTATATAAACCGGCCTCAGACAGACATGGCCTGCGCTAGCGACCCTGTTACATATGTACAAACACGGTATTAATTACTTTGTCACATACATGTCAATGTCTACACAGGGTTATGCGAAATGGTACTACTAAAGTGAAAAAAGGTAATTGTACTTATTATTATAAATAAATTTTACTATGGGGCTGACCCCAAAATCATTCATCATCGATGTTGTATGAAGCAACATATTTTTTTTCTGATATTAGATTTGCTCCGGACTTATAAGTTGTTTCCATGAATAATATAATAATACTCTTGACTTAGTACATATGACAATTCTATGGTTATGTCGCAAATAACTCGAATATAAGAAAGGACATTTTTTTTTTGTGAAGTTTTTATTAGATTTAAAACTCATGTGCTTTTATTTTTTGTAGTGATGACTGCTTAGTCCACCCATGCTTTACGGCGTGTAATCACGGTCGGATTACACGCCGTAAAGCATGTGTTCAAATCTCAAAAATGAGCTTGAGCTGTCGGAGAAGGTTGCCAAGCAATATCGTGGCGGTATGGTACTTTTTAGTACCTACTGGCAAGTTACCAACCTCAAGTTGAAAATCTGCCACCAACCCTAAGTGGCAGATTTTCCGACAGCGTCACTTGATAGCTAGTCCCCATTCTAAGTTAGCTGTGCTTACCATCTTCACTTACGCTACACCGACACTTAACATCAGATTAGGTGTGGTAAAACAACTAGCCCAGAGGATCTCAAACTTATTTCATGTACCGCCCACTTTGAAAATCAATAATTTTTCAGCGCCCTCCAATTTTTTACTTTTCTGGGCCCCTCTTTTAGGCCTCCAGCGCCAACAAGAAGAAAAACTATCCTAGCCTGTCACTAGAAAAAAAAAACTCTAATTAAAGTATGCATTACCTACAACTCTTAGAGTATACATAACCATAGGTATATTTTATATAATTATGTATACCTACTCTAAACTGTTACTATTCGCACGCTTTTGTTTTGACAAAACTTGATTAATTGTCAAAGGTCGATACTCAACAGGGTGACCTTGCCGTGTTTACCAAAACACAATTAACGACCATAAAGAATTCTGATGTTCATAACACTTCTCAACTTTAAAGGTTGCTTCTGAGATTGGGCGACGGTGTCACTTGATTTATCCTTGGAGACATAATGAGGTATAGTAGATTTATATCCTGTAAACATCTTTAAGGCATAATATTCATTTACAAGTTTAGTGACTTCAATGCCGTAATATAGTTTATGGGTGATATTAAGCTAAATTTTAATGAACTTAAGTAAAGGAAAGCATTTCGAGGAAAGGCATGGTGGTAAGGTATCTACTTTCTAATACTCGGTAGGCTAGCTACTACCCTCAAGTTGAAAATCTACCGCCAAGCATCTAACAGTGTGTTCTGAAAACCTCACTTGCCGCGGACGAATGCGAAAGCGTTCTCGTAGGAGCCAAAAAGAAACACCCCAGGATTTTTTGTGGGTAGGCCGCCGCTCTTACTAAGTGTCCCATATAACCCTGCTTCCCGTAAAGCCGATGGTACGGTGTATTGTTAATTGTTAATTTTCCTTGGAAAAAAAATCCTCACTTGAGAGATCGTTTTTATTTTAGGTTAGACGTGTTTTCCGTCTTCGACGACATCGTACACGGTGATTATCATAAGAGTCGGCTAAGGGATGTAATCCGGAAGATGGGCAGCAGCGTCTTCCTTGAACAATCGCACTGCGCTCGCCAACCCGCCTGCCAACTGCCAAGCGTGGCGAGTATTGGCAAAGCCACCCGAAAATCTGTACAGCTCTGACAACTTCTTTTAAAACTTTTTTTGAATATAGGTATATACGCACCTCTGATTCCAGGGTCGGTACTCTTTTGTTTGAACTTATTTCAAAAGTATAGGCTAGCATGGCTAATTCTTATTATTTACAGTTGCAATAGCATACGAATTATTGTTGTTAAATACAGGTATCACGTGCGAATTAGAGAGACTGGCAACAAGGTACATCGCACCCAGTTGTAAACGTTACAGACGGTCACCCATCCGAAACCTTACCAGATTTTGGGAACACCTTACCAAGCGCTACAATGCTTGACTTGAACATTTATAGGTATATCAAAACATTCAACGATAGGTTTCAGAATTCATTACATAAATTATTTGGTACTAAAGGATCACCTCTTTAATATTGTGAAAAGTAGGCCAGCTAAATATTATAGAAGCTTTGTCTAGCATCCTACGTAGGTAATCTTATTATGTAAAGTAGTTTGAATAGTGTTTCAAATGTCATTAGCATTTAAAAATATTCATTGCTCTTTCAATATTAAGTACAGTAGAACCTCGATAATATGATCTATAAAAAAACCTTTCCCCGTTCTGACTCACTCCTGACTCAAGGAGCGTTTGGATTTAAGTATGAGTTATTTTTGATGAGATTAATTACTATTTTTGTTCATTTTTTCGTAAATTTATCAAATGTAGTGTGGTAGTTTTTTCTTATTTACTAAAAAAACTGTATCTTTCAATTGATGTAGGAACATTAAAATAAAAATTATATTTTTTATGCAAAAAAGGTATTTAAAAAAAAAGGAACACATTAATGTTTACACACTACTGCTTGACGGCAGAATATCATAATATCAGAATATCAATCATAATACCGCGGTGGTACCTACCTAGATAATCTTCTGCTAAGGAGATCTACCACCAAGTAATGTGAGGTCATTTTAGTTTTGTCAGACTGGAAACATAAGGTCTCGTAACTGTAGAAAAGATGTGGTTCAGTATGAGAGAGCCGGTACATACGGCCCAATAGTTCGGATTATAGCAACCTTCGAATTTAGCAGGGTACGGACTATCAAGGTTCTACTGTACTTAGGTCTGAACTTCACCTAGACTAAAGAGTATAGGAAAAGTTTAAGTTTTGCAATTTCAAACTAAAAAATAATCAAAATTATGAAAGTTTGTCACGTCGGCTGGTGTATAACTCTGTTGGAAGTAACTTTGTTTCAAGGCTGTGTTCGATTCCCATACAGAACAAAAATTCATGTGACATATTCGAAAATCATTGTGTGTGTTTATGTGATTAATATAATATGTATGTCTTAACGGAAAAGAAGTATATATGTATTCTATCAGTCTAGTATCTATAGTACAAGCTTTGCCTGGTTTGGTGTAAGGTGGTTTTGAGTAAAAAAATTGTCTTATATTTGTGTATGTACATATTATTAATGGTAATAAATTAACATTAGAATATTTTGATAAGTGCATAATGACTGTAAGAGATAATTAAAATTATATTTGTGTTCACTTGTGTTGTAAGTCAAGTTATAATTTTTTTTTCAGTCATCTATTGTCCCACAGCTGGGCTAAGGCTTCCCTTTCCTCCTTCTAGACTGCCCGAACTTTAGCTTTGGTGGTCCAATGGCTGTCGTGACGAGTTAGTTCGTCACACCACCTTCGGCTGGGTCGACTCTGAGATCGCTTAAATTTTGGCGTCCAAACTGTGGTGACCAACGGTATATGTTAGAAATAAATAAGTAAAAAACTCACAAATAAATGTATTCTATTCTATAATAACTGTCTACAGAACTAACATTTTATTGATAAAACTTGTTGCATAAAATGTTAGTGGTGCAGTCTAATTTTATTTTTATATAGTGTTCACCTCGCAATAAATATTAGATCACCAGTAGGTAAGTAGGTATTTAAAATATACTAATTTTTTTTCGAGGCTTATGTATTATACATTTTATTGCCTACATCATCACCTTTTAGGGTGTTAACCTTAAGGTTGCCCATTTTATTTAAGTTATCGTCAAAAGCCTCGAACACAATTTTAGTATTACGTAATATTTTTAGCAAATTCATTTTTATTTATTTTTGTCAATTACGTGGCAAAACTTTAGGCGGAGGTGTCGGGTAGAATGATTTAGTTTGATTTATGTTAAAGTAAGACGAACGAGACGCTCTCCTGATGGTAAGAGGCTCATTACTTTGAGACTTTCGATGGTTAGTGTCAACAGCCACTGTGTAAACATTACTGTGTTCCGGTTTAAAGGGTACTGCAGCTAGCGAAATTACTGGGCTGTTGCGATTAACCACCTGTCTTATTATTCCTAAAAAGAACGCACTAACCACCGTGTTTTTAAATAGATGAAAATTATTTATTGTACACATCAAAAATAGAAAAAAAGTACAGAAGACAAAAGAATCTGGCCTTTGTGGTATTTTTATTCGCTACGTAAAAAAACTGACAAAGACGCTATAGTTTCACGGTACATGATTGCAAGCAAATTTAATAGATGGCTAATATAAAAAAATACGCATTTACGCCAATCAGACAAAAGTAATACTGCTAATCGCCTGGCCAATATAACAATGGTCCGATGCTTAGATCTCCTAACGAACATGGCGTAATGTATAAAGTTAAGGCCACACTAAATGTTAATCGGTCGTACAGCAGCGTAGATGGATCATTACATCCGAACGTTGCTCTTACGCAACTTATCAAAGAGTAGGTAGAGTGCAGAGGACACAATGAATGGTGATAAACATTGCCTATAATATACAAAACTCTGTGAATACCAGTTTAATTATAGTTTCAGCATATGATGATCTATTTACTCTGGCCTTAAAAATTATCAAATTGTAGTTCATAGGAAACAAATAAGCCGGCAATGAGTTTCTTACGATGTTTTCTTTCCCCGACACAGCTCAAGATCATTGTTGGAGTTTGAACTTATGCCTTTCGGCTTGTTATACGACCACCCTGACTACTAAGCTATCATCGCTATAAAACTTTTGTGATTTTTTTTGTAAAATCCTTTTGTATGAATACCTACATTTTGTAAGTTTTGAAATTAATTTCAGAAATTCCCCCATTCAATTATGCCTCTATTGTCAAACACCTTACTATTAGTACATACATTATAGTATACGTTTACTAGTTACACCCCGCAATGTTACCCGCTACTTTTTTTCGGGATAAAAAGTAGCCTATGTGTTAATCCAGGGTGTCAGCTGCCTTCATACTATTTTTTTTCAAAATTGGTTTAGCTGTTTGAGCGTAAAGAAAACAAACAAACATATAACACACTTTTTAACTTTCGCCTTTGTAATATTAGTGTGATTTTTGTTTGTTAATAAAGTTCTTCTTTTCTTCTCTTAAATACCATTTTCTACTTTATAATCATAATTACATATGTTAGAAAATGAGATTGAAAGTGTTTTAAATACAGATACAGAGAATTACTGAAGATTTTTTAGATTCGTGATAGAGTTACGAAACCTACAATGTGTACCTTCTGTCTTGTTTGCATGTTTTAGTCATTGTCTATCAAGTAATTGTAGCCATTTTGCATGTTGATTTAATCCTGTATACCGGTTCCTATATTGCATTAAAAACTGGGTAAGTATCAAGATAGTATCAAATTATCTAATTATATTGTCGTTCACCTAATTTCGCTAATGGAAAATACAAATAAGTAACATGTACCTCTTGAAGAATTTAAAAATAATTATATTGTGTAAAGTACACTTACTATAATGAGATACTGGTACCGTTGAGATATATTTCAGAATTTAAATAGTGTTGTAGAAATATAACATTAAGTATAAAATTAATGAAAACTCCTTGGTCATCTAATTGCGCTTGACATACAAACAAATTTGTGTGACGTAAGGCTTCGAAAAAGCGTGAAGACAAGCGAAAATGGTAAAACGAAGGAGTTTTCATCCATTTTGTATGCAACATATTTGTACTATTTTTTTAGTGACTAACCATTTAATGTCTCAGAGTAATCAACGCCAAAGCAGCGATGCCCTGGATATTGTTGTTACTCAAAGTTCTGTGTACCGTTTCAATGGTCATGGGCAGGCGTTATCTCTTACAAAACATAAAAAAAGTAATCTGTGGGATCGTTTAAAAAAAATACTTTTGCCAATCGTGGTGATTTGCAAGTCGTAAGTAAATAGCAAAGTGGTCCGTACCTAATAAAGTTATCCACAAACAAATTAACGAGTAATTTTTATAACTGTAACAGTAGTTACAGGAATGAACTTTTATGATGATACTAGATGGTATGATCCGCACTCTCACTTTGTTCAGCTCTACTGCAGAGCAGTGTATACACCTTGTTCATAACCGCACTTTTTTTTATGTTAACAATTTCGAAACACGAATACGATTTTAATGCAATCAAAAATCTTTTTTTGATCATAAAAACGTCTTATCCCAAAGTTATCAAAGTAATAAATAAACAAGTTGGTTGGCAGCTAAGAGTTGGCCATTTTGAACTATTTTATAATTAAATTCTCTGCGACATTGGATGTGTTGTGTATACATGTATCTATTACAGTTTAATGATTAACTAAAAAGCAATAAATGCAAAATACTGACTGCATTTAAGCTATGGCTACACTGAACTTTTACTTTTGTGTATCAGTATTTCACCAAGGGTAGAATTTATTGGGACAGGGCGTGGAATCAAGGCTCATAATTTAGGAAATAAATAGGGGGAGGAAACTGAGCCATCAGGAGAATTATATACGACTGAGGTTTTGATTTATTGTTTCATGTAGTCATCCATATATCCGGATACCGATTTTTGTTTTTAGAACTTGAATATTCTTGAGTTGAGTAAGAGCTGCTATAGTAGTGAAAAATGATCTGTTTTTGTAAGCGTGGATAATTTTATATCAGACGGGGTCAAAATTCTTTCGTCAATATTTTGATGCTAAGATTTATGAAATTTTACCGCATTTTATGCAACATGCAGGTTATTTATTACATTTCTTAATTTCTATTTTTTTACATGAAATAAATATCAATAAAAAACACAAATGATATATACATCTTAAAAACTTTGTAGCGATGATAGCTCAGTGGTTAGCGCGGTCGGTTCTCATGCCGAAGGGCGTGGGTTCAAACCCCAACAATGAGCTTGAGCTGCCGGTGAAGGAAAACATCGTGAGGAAACCATAGCGTGGTGGTAGGGTACTTTCTAGTACTCGGCTGGCTAGCTACCACCCTCAAGTTGAAAATCTACCGCCAAGCATCTAACGGTGTGTTCCGGCAGCCTCACTTGAGAGCCAGTACCATTCCAGGCTAGGTGTGTTTACCGTCTTCGACCACACCGTCACTTAACATCAGGTGAGCTGTGGACAAACAGCCTCACAAGCATTAAAAAAAAACTTAAAAAATGTTATTACTCGTATTATTAAATTTCGGAATGTTTTTAACAAAGTTCATAGTATCTAAATTATGTTTGCGTGTAACGTTGTAGAAAATATTGGCCCAATGCCATAAAGCCATTCCATGTAAGCGATTTTGCCATCATTATAAACAACATTACGAATTTTACGTCTTCCTTTTCCTCGAGCTAATTGTATATTTTCTTGTTTTGCCATCGATAGGAATAAACAAGATATCATTTAGAGACAAAACTATAACATTTTACTGTAAGCGGAAACCAGAAGAGAATATTTCACGAGGGCAAGAGGTTTAGTATCGAAAAACCATTTACTTTTGTTCTTCCTCTTTGGAATTGGTGAATAAAATGGAAAAAGGTGCCGCTGGCTGTATTGGACTATTCACTTGTAACATAATAAAGTATTCGCTACGTTGTACCTATCTGGGAATGTTTTAAATGTAGATACTTACATAATATTATAATAATATGTGTTAATATAGTAATAATATAATTCTTTATTGTTCACACCAATTGCAAACAATTTTAACAATATTTTTTTTTGCAATTTACTTGGTGGTATATTTCCTTAGCAGGGGGTTGCTTAGGTACCACCGCTGTACCAGATATTCTGCCGCCAAATACTAGTGTGGGCCGCAGCAAGCGAAATTACAGGGCTATTGCGTCTTAACTATCTAGGCCCATAGTAATGAGCGCCAAGGCAGCGTTGTAAAGTTCTGTGTATCGCAGCAATGGTCATGGACGGGCGATATCTCTTAACATCAGGAGAGCGTCTCGTTCGTCTTATTACCTACCGTTACATAATATATAATTACTAGTTGAACAATTGGCGGCCTTATCGCTGAGAGCGATCTCTTCCAGGCAATCTTAGTATGGAGAGGATTCTTCTAAGTTAAGGACTTGGTGTGTTGACAAGAGAATTAAAATAAAAAATAATTTTAAACATAATATATTAAAGACATACATACGTACCTATCTATATTATAAAACATCAATACTTAAATATGCCTTATATAAAATATACTATATATTTATAGATATAGAGATATATATCTGTAGATATACATTTACATATTCTACTATACATAAACGCTAAACATATAAGAAGAGGTAGTGATTAGCGAATTTCAAGGTTACAGCTTGACTCTACTCCTAAAAACTTCAAGTGTTTGAACCCTCTGTATTCCTGCGGGAAGTTCATTCCACAATTTAACAGCTCTTGTATACATATCTTAAATTATTTTACTTAATGGTACGTGGTGTGATTTGAATAATATATTTGGTGTTTTGGAGAAGTTCTTATCTATTTATTTTAAATGACATAAATTTTAATTTAAAAAAAAGAACGACTTCGTATGGTTTCCTCATGGATGTTATTGTCAGAACTGGACCAAATTGAAATGGGACCAAACGGTCTGAAAAAAGGGTCAAAAGTCTTACAACACCCTGCGCGTCCCGTACAATGACGTCTTCAGGGCGCTGATGAAGCTGCCGCGCTCCTGTAGTGCATCGGAGATGTTTGCCGAGGCACGTATAGACGGGTTTGCAGCAATTATGCGCAAACGGGTCGCATCCCTGATGCGCCGGGTGCGAGGCAGCTCCAACAGCTACCTGCAATTGTTCGCCTCACGGATAGATCTAGATTACCCAATCATGCAATACTGAACGAAGGTGCATATTGGACATTCTGGATCCAAACCGCAATATAGGTGAGAATTTTAATTTTAATTAAATTTAATGAATTTTTATATAATACTTTGTATAAAATTGGGTAATATGGACCAAATGGTCTGTAATAAATGATTATTATTATAACATGGTGATAGGGCATTTTCTAGTACTCGGCTGGCTAACTACCACCCTCAAGTTGAATATCTCCCGTGCTGAGCACCTAACGGTGTGTTCCTGCAACCTCACTTAAGAGCCAGTTCTATTCCAGTAAAAGAATAGCAATTCCAGAAGGTAAATCACACCTAGCCGGTGTGATTTACCATCTTCGACCACACCGTCACTTAACATCAGGTTAGTGTTTAAGGTAAAAATTCCTCAAATTCAAGTTTATTAGATTTGATATAAAGAACAATTTAAATGCAAGTTACAAAAACTTGTTTGGAAATATATTTTAAGACACATTTTAAATATATTAAATTTATTTTAGTTGATATGGATTATTTCTCGTTTGGAATGCGATCATACTCATAATGAATATTGTAATCTTATTTGAGAATCTCTTTTCAATACAGGGGCCGTGTCGAAGTTTCGGCAGCTTAATTAGGAACCGTTTGGTTTCAAATCTGGAGGTCCTAGGTTTTAATCCTGCGGCACGAAACTTCGTCTTTTCTAAATTATGTGGGTATTTTCGTAGACTTCAAACTGGAAAGGAAAACTTTGTAAGGATATACATATATTATGTCCGCAAATTCTTAAACAAAAGTTCTTCACATCACACATCATCAGCCATAGGACGTCCACTGCTGGACATAGACCTCCTTCTGGGGAGGTTTTGACAATACTTGTCACACTTGGCAGGCGGGTTGGCGAGCGTAGTTAGGTGTGATTATTCAAGGAAGACGCTGCTGCCCATCTACCGGATTACATCCCTTAGCCGACTCTTACGGCAACCACGGGTAGAGAGGGTGGGGTACTATTCTTACGCCGGCACCATCACGGCAAACAAAAGTTCTTAATATTGTGTAAAGTCTGCCAACCCTCACTTGGCCAGCGCGAGCGTGGTAGACTACGACCCTTCTCACAATGAGAAGAGGCCCGCACCCGTGCGACATTTTATAAGAACAGGGCTGATCCGGAACATGAGAGTATCTTTTTAATCCAGCTTCCGTACTGTGATCTATTATAGCGATTTAAATTAGGCGATTACACAAAGAGGGCTAAATACTAAAATGTAATGCAGACGCGTAACACCTATTGATGGCAATAAGAGCTCACGTTACGGCGAATTTTGTTTTGTAATAGTCTTTATTATCAAGAAGACATGAATAAATCATCATAAAAACTGTAAAACAATTTTGACTTCAATGCAACATAAGATTTTAAGCTCGTACAAAATTTGCAAGATTTGGCGGCTAGCATGCCTTCCAAATACGAATGTGTATGTCTAGTATATCCAGGCCAATAAACAGATAAATTAACTGACAGAATTTAATAACTTCAGCAGTATTTATCAGCCAAGTCGCAACTATGTAAAGGATTTTATGATCCTTAATATGTCACGTCTTAGTAACATGTCGACAGATGGTAATGTTAATTTATGAATAACTGATACCTTGGTAGCAACCAAGCGGGATAAATGTGGCACGCGTGTACTAAATTTGGTAAATTTAATTTAAATGTTAAATGGATAATTTGAGTTTGATATTATGGTTAGGTTCTAGAGTACATGTATTTAAACGTATTTAACAAGGGACCTTTACCTGTAGCAGAACCGATAACCGCTGGGGTAGACGTGTTTTAGAGTGGAGACCCCGAATAGGCAAACAGCGTAGGACACCCTGAGACTCGATGGAGTGACGATATACGTAGGAAGCGAAAAGCCTAAGATAGGGCTGAGTGGCGTGTCTTGGGAGAGGCCTATGTCCAGCAGTGGACTTCAATAGGCTGATGTAGATGATGATGAACAAGGGACCTGTTTCTTGGTGTTGAAAATATGTCAGCTTTGGTTGACTAACTAGACAGAAAGAAATACAATGTTTATTTATTTCCCTCTATTTTCCCCTCTTTGACCTGAGTTCTTCTTTTTCTTGCTCTTTAATACTGAAGGTCGTGCCCGTCTTGAAATGCCTTCACTGAGGCGTTCCTAGCTGCTTCCTCGCCATTCTGTCTTCGGCCTGTCTCAGGGCAGTAGTGACGGAGATTCCCGTAATCGCCTATATCTGATCAGACCAACGAGTTGGTGATCGACCGCGCAGTCTTTTGCCCTCAATATTTCCCGATACAACCAGTTTGTGTAGATTATTCGATCGTCTCCAGGTAATATGACCACAGTAGCTCAGATCTCTCTGGTAGCAGATCGTGGATAACCTTGACTTGATATTGAGTTGAAGTCCATTTTGGTGTCCATGGTATACGTAACATCCTCCTCCAACACCACGTTTCGAAGGCATAAATCTTTTTCATGTCCACTGCTCTTTTTGACCATGACTCGGAGACGTAGAGAAAAATTTAGAACACTACAAATCGTACAAGCCTTATTTTGGTGTTATTAGAGATATTACTGTTACTCCAAATTCTAAAGGAATGAAATACACAAGAAAAAATATTTAACATCTAATTCATAAAAAAAAATTTAAATAATAAAAAAACCACTAATATTTACAAACAATAATCACTATTTATGGTTTCTCAAGTAACAATTAAACCGTGATGAATTAAACATTAATCCTCCGGAAGAACATCCCACAGTAACTATAGTAAAGTCACTTAGTCATTTTCTCTTGTATAAGAAAAGTCGAAGACCTTGTGCCCTTTGGTGTGTTTTCATCCATCGTTGATTAATTCAACGATGCTGAATGGTTCACCAGCTATCGCTTCTGGGGGGTGGAGCTGGTATACTGAAAAATAAAAACACACTTAGCTATTTTATGTTGATTTAGGTAATTAAAACACTGTGTCCGAACAAATGGAACAATGTGCAAAATTTCCAACATTATTTATATAACTAAATCATTATTCATTTATATATATTGTTCTATTTTATGCGCCTAATATAAACTTAACTATTTACCAAATCATGTGCTAACGTAAAATACTTTTGTGAAAGAGTTGTTGAGCTTTTTATTCGCTAAATAAGGCCAAATAATGTCCCGACGTAAAAGACTCATGTGCCTTTTATTTGCCAAATAAGGCCAAATTAAGTGCGGGGTAAAGGATTTTGGCGCACGAGTCTCTTCTGATTTTTATTTGCCAAATAAAGAAATATCGTTGGGCATTACACACAGCGCCATCTTACCCTAAACTAAGCGAAGCTTGTACTATGGAAGTCAGAGAACTGATAGAATACTTAAATACTTTTTTGTAAATACATACTTATAATACATACAGAACACAGAACATTTGTTTATACCACAAAATGTTTTTGCTGGGTGAGAATCGAACCGACGTCCTACAGTTCTCAAAGCAGATATAGTACCAATAAGCCAACAGGGCTGTCAAAAATAAAGACAAATGAAGTGCCAACGTTAAAGACTCTCAAACAAGATTCTCTTGTTATTTATATTCGCCAAATACAGAGTACAATTAAAGCTTTTATGCTAACACTTTATTTGGCAAAAAAATGTATATTAATTAATTTTTAATGTGAGGCATTTTCAGTAATATGTAGGCAGACTCCAAAATAAGCGACGCTTGTACTATGGAAACTTGATAAACAAAAGAATGGCAATTTTTTTTTTGGTACTTCATACTTATAGTACAAACATAAATTTACTCAGACCTCTCTCTTTCTAAGTGATGTGCGCTAGCTTCTGTGAAAAAACCTGCATAGAAATGTGTAAAATGGTAAAAAAATGTGTGAACCACAGTGAAAAGAGGCCCACTCAGCAAAGATACAGTTCAGAACTAATTTGGAAGTCGTATTTGATGCCTGGCCGAGTCTCTTATTTTTCGGCAAACATAGATAGATAATTGATTGAATCATTGATTGATTGATTGATTGATTGATTGATTGATTGATTGATTGATTGATTGATTGATTGATTGATTTGTTTCTACATAGATAATGTAAAGTGTGAGATTATAAGTATAGTAGTTGAATAAAAAAAAAAACAGTGACATACCCGGGAGTGTTCCAATTACTGCCATCACATAATGCTGTCGTGGGAGTTTCTCGTTGTCTGTGAATGAAAGACCAATCTCTGATGATTTGCATGTGTTCACAAAAACGCTATACGACTGTGAACCTTATAGCGCGAGCATACGATATGGGGTCGCATTTCTTTTACGGGAGCGCCTAACAGGAATCGCAATAAAAAGTTCGCCTTGTGTCTCATTTAAAGTGTCATACGATGTCCTTTGTTATGACATTGTGATGTACTCGTATCTAAGGATTTATGCAAAAAATTTAATCGAGGACTTTTGTCGTAACCCATCATTTTTGTTTTATTTTATGCGGGATAATCACGTTTAACCCATCATGTATAAGGATATAAGCTTGTTCATTGCACTCATTTTCACTAGTAACTTTTACTTTATTTCATACAAATAGGCTTGCGTTTGACTGCCATCTCGCAGTTGCGATAATAAGTTACGTCAATGCAGTTAATAAATAAAATTAAGTACTTTATATTCTATG
Source organism: Biston stratarius (assembly GCA_950106695.1). Lineage (NCBI taxonomy): Eukaryota > Metazoa > Arthropoda > Insecta > Lepidoptera > Geometridae > Biston > Biston stratarius. The sequence continues at coordinate 37,897,705 of OX467106.1, read as the reverse complement.
AAATCAGTGTAATATTATATAGGCGAAAGGCGAAAGTTTGTAAGTGTGTTTGTGTTTGTTTCTTCTTCATGTTCAAACGGCTAGACGAAATGAAATTTGGTATAGAGGAAGCTGACTCCCTGGATTAAAACATAGGCTACTTTTTATCCCAAAAAATGTAGTGTCCACATGGGAACAGCGGGTAACACCGTGGGGCGCAGCTATAAGTCAATATAATAATATGTCACTATGATTAAATGTCAATAATACAATGATATAGTTTCTGCCCCTAGGAAAAAAAGGCGTGATTGTATATATGCAGTATGCACGATGTTAATAATTGCGGTATATGATTCCGCAATTATTTAGTTATTACTGACCTGGATAGATTGGCGAGGCTCAGAGTTTCCTGCGCCTTCATCGTTCTACCATAACTGCGCCAGAGCTTGACACAGAGAACTATCAAAGCAGAACACCACAACACTCCTAAGCAGAAACCGCATACCCACCAACCATGCTGAAAAATTATTATCATATGTTATAAACATCTGTTTAAGGGTACATATTAGAACTATTTGAAAGAAAGAAAGAAAAAAAAAGAAAAAACATTTATTTTGACATACACAACACTACAATAACAACGCACTACATATAAATATAATTAAACAATGTGCATTATTAAATTTAAAACTTGTAGGTAGTTGTAGATTGTCCAGACGAGTACAAAAAATCACCTTCTTACCATGCTATGGTTTCCTTACATTTTTTTTTCCGGCACTTATATATAATACTAGCTACCCGCCCCCGCTTCGCACGGGTGCAATGTAGATATTAATGTAGTGCATATGCATGTATTATATATATAAACCTTCCTCTTCAATCACTCTATCTATTTAAAAAAATCCGCATCAAAATCCGTTGCGTAGTTTTGAAGATTTAAGCATACATAGAGATATAGGGACAGAGAAAGCGACTTTGTTTTATACTATGTAGAGATAGTGATTTATACGAAAGTTTATACATACGTATCTATGTTTGTTATAACAAAGCATTCGAGTGTCTTACCATTACTTTGTTAAATACACAGTTACTAATATCGATTTAAATTTCAAGAGAGAGAAAAATTTACGGGTCGTCATCAGCCATAGGTTGTCCACTGCTGGACATAGGCCTCCTCCTGGGGGGGTTTTGCCAATACTCGCCACGCTTGGCAGGCGGGTTGGCGAGCGCAGTTAAGTGTGATTGTTCAAGGAAGACGCTGCTGGCCATCTTCCGGATTACATCCCTTAGCCAACTCTTACAGCAACCACGGGTAGACAGGGTGGGGTACTATTGTTACGCCGGCACCACCACGGCTTACGGGTCACCTAACATACTATTAATTTAAACAAAATTTTGATGTGGCAATTAGATATAATAATAATAATAATCTTGGCAACGAATCTTATTGCTAGTTTCAAAAGTTAAAATGATAAAAATAAGTGAGATTATTTACTTAAAAAGACTAAGAGTATTTTTAGAAACAACTCACCAAAGAAGAAATATAGTTGGTACACAACAAAGTTCTAGCTGCCGAATAAACATTGAAGAGCGGTCGACAGCGAGCTGCATGCTTTTCCACTGACTTCAGCGCATGAGTCCTCCAACCCGCAGCGTGAGATACCAACCGGGAGATGAACAATGATATTTTCTGAAAATAAAAATAAAAACTTTATGTATAAGTAATGACTAAAAAAGTTGCCACTAGTGCATTATCGAACTTGCCCCTTACTTTTTTTCTTTATGAAATGGTTGAAAATATCGAAATAATTGATACTGGCAAAATGCACAAAGTGTTATGTCAAAAAAAAAAATAACATTACTGGCCGCTGTAAACGCGTATAGCGTCAGATAATATGGGTTTTCATACTAACATCAAATTTGTAGGGATTTGTAATGTTTTTATTCTAGCAAAAAATTAGGTTATTTCAAACTATTTATTAAAACAAAAAGTAACAAAATATTAACAGTGGGAAATGTGGGCAGAATATTATACCTACTGGCAGCATATTTTGTTCTTTGTGTTTGCTTTTTTGTATGAATGCTTTGAATATCAAAGTTTATTCTGGGGTTTTTTTATTATTAATTAAACGGTAAATGACTATGTTGCCATAATGCTTAATCTTAATATGTACCTATTTCGGTTTTTACAATTTTACGTCTAACATTTTTAGTAACAGACTTGGCCAAGTCCAGTCCCTGCTGGTCGAGTCTATTCATACCTTTGTAAAGTAACTTTATCATCGATGGAGTTTTGGAAGCAACACGAAAAGTCATGTTTCACCACATTATATCACTTTCCCACACTAGCTAGCTCTTGTAATTTGGCACTTAAAGCTTGTGCTATGGAAGGCAATACTTATTATTTGTAAATACCTACGTACTTAGAATACATACAGAACACCCAAACACAGAACAAACATTTTTGTTTATACCACAAAGTTCTGGCTGCGAATCGAACCCACGCTCTACAGCTCTTAAAGCAGATATACTACCGATGAGCCAACAGGGCTGTCGATAATATGTTAGCCCTTTTGTTGGTAAGACATAACAACTATACATGACCATTGTGACGGTAATCATAACTTTGAGTAACAAAACTAAGTCTAGGATATCGTTGCATTGGCGCTTATTACTTTTAGATATCAGATAGTCTTAATAGATAGCCCTGTAATTTCACAAGCCTTAAAACTGGAACACAGTGATATTTACACACTACTGCTTTACGGCAGAATATCTGACACAGTAGTGCTTCTGCATTGATCACTTCCAGCTAAGAATATCTATCACTTAGAAGTGAACAGTGAAGCTAACCTTCCTGGCAATAACATCGCCCTGGTTATCGATATAAAACTGCGCTGTATGGATGTGGCTCAACGATATATTCAGTTTTCTCCTGAAAGGTATCAGCTGTAGTTCCAACTCGGTCAGCTTAAAAACAACTTCTGCACGTATTTGTTCGAGTGGTTTTATATTTGCGGTGTGAAGTCTCCGAGTTCTACTTGCTGAAAAATAGAAACACAATTTCCATGGATTATATCATGGATGCAAAGAAAATGCAAGTTCAGAACCATTTTTTTTTTAAATTATACAATATTTAGCGATGATAGCTCAGTGGTTAGCGCGGTCGGTTCGCATGCCGAAGGGCGTGGGTTCAAATCCCAACAATGAGCTTGAGCTGGCGGTGAAGGAAAACATCGTGAGGAAACCATAGTAGAGGGTAGAGTACTTTCTAGTACTCGGCTGGCTAGCTACCACCCTCAAGTTGAAAATCTGCCGCCAAGCATCTAACGGTGTGTTCCGGCAGCCTCACTTGAGAGCCAGTACCATTCCAGGCTAGGTGTGCTTTACCATCTTCGACCACACCGTCACTGAACATCAGATGAGCTGTGGTCAAACACCTAGCCTGTCAAACATAAAAAAAAGTTAGAGTACAGGGGCAGGGCAGCGCGCTTTGATGCTCATTACTTTAAGACTTCGATGGTTAGAGTCAAAAGTCCTGTAATTTCGCTTGCTGTAGTAACTGCCCTTCAAACCGAAACTCAGTGCCAGAATATCTGATGCTTAATGTGGTCTACAAAAAACTTAACCTACTTAAATGACTTGATTCTAACTAGATTGACCTAAGAATAAGAAGTAAAGAGACGAACGAGACTTTGTGTAAGACAGTCGTTATCTTGGTTATGGCATTTCATCAGGCGATTCACTTCAACTGGTATCTAGGCGTTGGGCATTTCTTTGTATATAACGTTTATAACAATATATACCGCTTATTCATAACATTTTTTTTATATGAAAGTTATGAGACGAACGAGACGCTCCCCTGATGGTGAGAAATAACACCTGTCCATAACCATTGCAGCGATACACAAAACTTTGAGTAGTAAAACAAAGTCCTTATAATAAAAACAAATACCTTACTTACTTTTGACCTTTATAGCAAGCAAAAACAAATGCCAATCGTAATTCAAATTGAAAGTCCCGTACAAAATTTTCCCATGTGTCTCAAAATAGAGATTTTTTTTATGTGAATGTATTGAGATGAACGAATTCTCCCCTGATGGTAAGAGGTAACGCATATCCATAACCATTGTAGCTATATACATAAGGTTGGGTCACACGTAGGTACCTAATGTTTCCAATCTTGCAGCGATAGTCAAATCTTTCATCTGAGCTGCGATATTCTGTAGCTGGTCTACCAGCGATGGTAGGTCCCTCCCAACAACAGGAACATTGTAATCCATTCTGAAATAAAATAAAATATGTAATATGTCTTCTTTTCTGAATGCCTCTCTGCTAAATAACGACAGTTAGTACTTTTAATTATTATACTAAATGTATCGCAAATTCCAATCAGGCTCTCGTAAGCATGAAACGGGGTTTTTATGTTTGACTGGCTGAATGTTTGACCACAGCTCACCTAATGTCAAGTGACGACGTGGTCGAAGATTGTGAGCACATCTAGCCTGGAATGGAACTGTCTCTCAAGTGCGGTTGTTGGAACACACTGGTGATAAATTTTCAACTTGTAGTAGCTAGCCAGCCGAGTACTAGAAAGTAACCTACCACCTCGCTATGGTTTCCTCACGATGTTTTCCTTCACCGGCAGCTCAAGCTTATTGTTGGGGTTTGAACCCATGCCCCTCGGCATGTGAGCCGACCGCGCTCACCACTGAGCTATCATTGCTACAAAAAAGCGGTTTGAAAATTTGAAATCGTTCGCTGATATGTACAACTAATATCTAACACAGCTTTATTTGCCTATACATTAACTTGATAAAAATGCGGTCGCAATGTTATACTTAGTACCTACATAATATAATCTCTTTTTAGAGGTATAAAACGATTGATTGTATTTTGTCTTTAAAATATGTCTTTTTGTATTTCGGTATACATTATTATGTATTCTATCAGGTTTCTTGTTCCCATTGTACAAGTCTTGCTTAGTTCGGGGCTAGATGGCCCTGTGTGAAATGTCCTCCGATATTTGTTTATTATTATATATATTCTGCATTACGAACGTATGTATTCTTCCCATTCTTATACACGGTGCACAAACTCGGTCTTTGACAAAAGATTAGATGGCCGTACTCAGGGTTTGCTAGCGAGCGATGAAGCGTAGAGGGAGCGTAGTCAGACTGTATAAGGACAAAACTACGGTCCAAAACGAAAATTGCTAATGTCAGCTACAAAGCCGGACGACTAAAGTGAGACTGGGCGGGCCACGTATGCCGCATGTCAAACGAACGCTGGGCAAACGTCACCACAGATTGGACGCTAAAATTTAAACTGACCCAGACGAAGGTGGTGTGACGAACTAAATCACGATAGTCACTGGACCACCAAAGCCGAAGACCGGGCACTCTGAAAGGAGGAAAGGGAATCCTTTGCCCAGCAATGGGACAATAGATGCTAAAAAAATAAAATTTGCATTTCTAAGTAAATAATTAAACTACATTGCATGTGTTACGAAATCATACACACCTATATTTTGCCAAATTTACATCTGTCACTTTTTGCATCCGATTCAGTAATAAACTAAAATTTCCCGAAATAGTCTTCAGTAGGCCCACATCCACTGCTTCGAACAGTCGACTGAAGTCCGCCTGTAGTTCTTCCCATTCGAAATAGGAGGATTCTTTATTTACGTCCAGAATTTTGTCTAGTTGGAACACAAGGTAAGCTGGGCGGTCTTTTTCGCAATCTCTGAAATGTTAAATTGGCAAAAACCTTGGTGTATCAAGCCTTATAATTAATCATACTAATATTATAAATGCGGACGTTTTTATGTTTGTTACTTATTCATGCTGTAACGGCTTAACGGATTTGAATGAAAATCAAAATTCTGATAACTTATGGTATAACTACCTGAATTAACTTAAACTTAGGCTACTTACATCGCGTTTATCATACTTATAATTATGTAAAAAAATTGTGTGTTTGTTACTTTTTCAATCTATAATAGTTTATGTCTTTGTTAATTCTTAATTTTATATCTACCATTATAATGCGAGCTATCGTAAATATGCGAGCCGCTTCCAACCGGTCTTCATGAAATCATTGGGGAAAGCCTATGTCCAGCAGTGGACATCCTACGGCTGAGATGACGATGATAAAAACATGGGCTATTTTCAATTCTAAAATAATAATGGCGCAGCTAGTAAGTAATAACTATAGATAGAAAAAAAAAAAGAAATCATGTGTATAATTTTTCTCGACTGTTTTACATACCTTAGTACATCTCTGATATTAACATCAATAGTGACGTTTTGGAGGTCTCTGAATATCGCATCAAATACTCCTTCGTAGTTGGATAGGAGAGGAGATGGTCTGTCCAAAAGGGCGGTCAATGTTTCGTACTGTGGGCTGTCCCAGAGCGCATGGCAGACGTATACCTGAACACAGTAAGTTGATTAAAGTACATAACTTTCAACTTTGGTTAGCTTTACAATTATCAAATAAGGGTCAATAAATAAGCTATATTAGTGTGATTAGGAGCCTAATCATACTAATATAGCTCTGACTGCCTAATCTAACTATCTAATCTATAGGATCAAACTGCCAACTTGGAAGTCTTGGGTTCGAATCCCACGGCAGCATTTTTGTCTTTTCCATACAATAATATACAATATTTCATTGATAACCTAAATAAAGGCGTTATCTACCATTAGAAGACCGTCTCGTACGTCTCATTCCTTTTACATATTTTTTTTTACAGACAAAAATTGCCTTACGACGGAAGAAAGCTGAATATCAATTTCTATTTTAATCTATCTCGTATTACGCTAAGGTAAAAATTTAGATATCACGAAGACAAAGCTTAAATCGATGAGGTGATAAGATCCATTATTTTGTACGAAAATGGTTAGGTATCTCAAAAATCTCTTAGCAACACACGCACACAAGAAATTTCACAGCTCATAGCACACAGGAGTTTTCAAGCAATTTTTGTTTTTGATTAAGAGATTGGTTTATTCTGAATATAACCATCATTGTTCGTGTTTACAGCTTATATGTTATTATTTACCTCAGCATGACCTGCCATAAGGAAGATTGTAGAAATTATCCCCCACAATATAAGAGAAGCAAAGCACAGCCAGCCAACTGAACTGAAAAAGAGAACATGATTATCAGCTTTGCTGCTCAAACTTTAAAGTTTACATTCGTTTATAAGTAATAGCTTCTTCAGATGAAGGTACATTGTAAAAGTTAGCTAAAGAAAATCTCTTTAACGGGTGATGTAATTCGCTGTAGTAATATTGCAATTTTATGATATTCAAGTAATTTGGTTTTGAGTGACGGTGGTAAGACGTTATTTTATCTATGGTTTCAAACGATGATACAAAACATTTCCCAAAAATACTTTGCAATTTGTTTAGGATATATGGCAGTGGTTTCCCCATTGAACAAATAAGCTGCTTGTTTACCTAGATGGTTGAAGTTAGAAAAAAAAACAAAGCAAGGATATATCAGTATGGGCATGTGTCTATCGTTCAATATCTTATTTAGAGGACTCAGATTAGAAAAATATCACATTAGCTATTGCATAGGAAATAAGTAGCGATTGACAGTGGTTAGTTAAGTGCGATTGGTTCGCGTGCCGAGAGGGGTGGGCAATGACCAATACTAACAAAGAGCTTTGAGCTGCTGGTTAAGGAAAACATTGTGAGTTCACCGTAGCACGGTGATAGGGTACTCTCTGTTTCTCTCTCTCTCTCCCTTTCTCGCTCTCCCTCTCTCTCTCTCTCCCCCTCTCTCTCTCTCTCTCACTGTCTGTTCTGGGTACTCGGCTGACTAGTTATCACCCTCAAGCTGAAAATCTGCCCCCATGCATCTAATGGTAGGTTCCGGCAGCCTCACAAGAGTGCCAGTTCCATTCTAGGCTAGGTGTGTTTACCATCTTCGACCATTTCTTCACTTTACATCAGGTGAGCTGTAGTCAAACAAATCATAAAACCTGTCAACTATAAAAAAAATGAAGCTGCATTACCTCTACAATAATTTAATTTATACAAATTAAGTAAATGTTTATAAACTGATGTATTTGTGTGAATTGATGTATGTGTGCGAGTACTTGGCGTAAAACAAGATATTATTGAATAAAACAATAAATCACGATTGCGTTAAAAAAAAATCGCCAGTGTCTTTGTTAGGCATTTAAAAGATATGGTGAAATTAAGAAACACGTTACACTTCGTTTTTGGGTAGTCGAGTAAAAAAAAAACACTCTCCACTTATACTTTAACAACATTGTATTTGTAAAAAAATATAGCTTTATTACCCATGGGGAATAAAGACCAGCAGTTTGGTCTAACAAATCTTTCAAAGAATATTTCATCATATTTATAGCGAAATCTGAAATATGCCTTTACTTACATTTTCAAAGTTCTCTGAGCATGGTTTTTTGCATATCCGCATCCGCAAAGCAAAGCCATTAGTATAAGTGCCATAACGAATCCCAAAATTACAATGCACACTGAAAATAACATAGTCATGAGAAAAAAGTGGCGCTACGCTACGTCGTAGACGCTCATAGCGATTGCGGTGCGCTAAACAAAAAACATCAACGATAATACCATTTTATAAATATGCCTGAAGGTGGGTCTTTGAAAATTGAGTGTTAATATTACGATAGGATTTTTTTTGGGCGAAAAAGTTTATATGTTCGTGTAAAAAGAAAAATGTTGTCTATATGATAATAACAAATCGATTGACACCACATTCAACAAAATCGGATGAGTACATAGTATACTAGACATTTTTGTTTTATTTATGCGGGATTACTCATGTTTAATTTTATCAGAAACTCCGACTATAGTTTCGGCCACATCCGGCGGCCATGGGGACAAAGCTGAGACAACGCGCACGCGGCCTCGTCTTGCTTCGCACTCAAGACGAAAGCAAGCAAGACGTCATCATCATCATCATCATCAGCCATAGGATGTCCAATTGTCCACTGCTGGACTGTTAGGCCTTCTCCTGGGGGGGTTTTGCCAATATTCGCCACGCTTAGCAGGCGGGTTGGCGAGCGCAGTTAGGTATGATTGTTCAAGGAAGACGCTGCTGCCCATCTTTCGGATTACATCCCTTAGCCGACTCTTACGGCAACCACGGGTAGAGCGGGTGGGGTACTTATTCTTACGCCGGCACCACCACGGCACTGATAAAATTAAACGTGAGTAATCCCGCATAAATAAAACAAAAATGTGTCAAGACCACGCCAGTTTCCATAATAAAATATACAATAGGCGTTAAAAGCAGCACACATAAATACAAACATACATAGACCACTAAAAACATGAACTTTTGGCTTTGCCGTAATCGGGTAAAAAAAAGTCATTGACTATTGATAAAATGTTTGTAACCGCAGAGCTTGATTACAATTGTTCAAAATTGTGATGAGTATACGTTACGATGGGTTAAGAACTATCGTTCGAAATAAGCCTATATGATTATTAATTTTATTATACAATTTACTTAGCATCACAGTCCAGCGCTCAAATTCGTAATTCTCAATTCTCTTTATTGCTGAGTTTAATTGTCTCGACGTGGTCTGCAAGCCGGCCGTGAGATGGCGCACTATGTCGCTTAACACTTTTGACGATGAAATCACTTCTTCGCGACTGGTTGCGATGTCGTTAAATATATCTGTAATTTGAAATAAAAAATAGATAATTATTAAAATATTGCAAGAATATTAATGACTGGACTGACTGGACAATCCTTTTGTGGCTTTTACTGTGACTTATCAATAACATTTAACACTTGTAAATACACAAAAGCACGCCAAAATCAAAAAAGAAAATTAGAAAAGAAACAGAACGGCAAATAAATCTAGTTTTTAAAACCTAAAAGATTTTTACTTTGTCCATTTCTCTTGATTAACACTTAAACGAGTTTTAAGTTCAGTGTTTGCTAAATTGTTCTCCAATTATACAAAGTCTTACGAAGTAAAATACGGCACTTATTGAATTGCAGTTTGTGGATGCAAAGTTTAAGTCTTAACTTATTCACTTAGTCTTTTCGAGAAAAACACTTTAAAATAGATTTGCTAACTCGTAAGACGCTTCGGTAACATACTGTGACATGATTCAAGAATAGAATTTCTCTGTAAAAATAAATGAAATGAAAATCCTTGAGAAGAATTTTCGTAAAGATAGATCAGTACTAACTTGTAATGCCAGGAAAGGAAAATACTTATAGCGAAATTGTTTTTGAATGTATCTGAGAGTAAGGGGATGGCCTGGCTCTCGTGAAGTTCTGATGTCGATAAGCATCTGGGGTCGTACTGCGAATTCTTATTGCAATCCAAGTTCGGCAATCACAACACTCGGCTGCGAACCGTTTTGCCCGAGCACAGCACATGTGGTCGCGTAGATTTTTTGTGATCGCGCATCTTACATTGTAATAAAAGTTCACGGTACGGCCCCTGGTAAAGGAATTCCTTTGTTGATTGAAGCAATGTCGAATCTCGCCTCGCTTATTGAGAATCGTAATACGACCTGTTAGTAGTTCTGATAGACTATCAATTTGCGAGATTAGGTTTTATTTTATTATTACTACTTAATCGAAAGACAAATAAAATGTATGAAAAGTAGTACAGAAGTAGAAGTATAGAAACTGCTTAGTTTCATACATTTTATTATAGTTTGGACGTAATGGATGTAAAAAGAATAATGTATGAAAATACGTAAATCTCTCAAGTTGATGTGCTTGACCTATTATTTACTAGTAACGTTAGTGATCTCATTTCTAAAACTTCATAGTTCTTATTCAGAAACTTACCATTTCTAACGTTCACCGTTTGATTGAATATTGCTGCCGGCAATGCTCGAAATTCTTTTCTAGCACTCGAAATAGCCTTAGTTAAGTTTTCTACGCCTAAAGTCCTTAGCTGTAGTAATTGCTGCTCGCGAAGAATCTGAAATGTTGGAAGTCCAAGTAAACTTGGATAAGAAAGAAGTTGGCCAGCCCGGTAGATGTGAAAGATTAAAACAGTATGTAGCTCGAGACCAATGGCAAGTTTGTTTTACTATACAATTTTTTTCTAGCATGTGACCAATAGCAAAATATGTTATACAATACCAACCTTTTCTAGCATGTGACCAATAGCAAAAAATGTTATAATTTACCAACTTTTTCTAATCTGTGGCCAATGGCAAAATATGTTGTTCTATATACTAAGTTTCTCTAATCTCTGGCCAATGGCAAAAAATGTTATACTATACTAAGTTTTCCTAACCTGTGACCAATGCATCTACGATACAAAATATGTTATACGAACTTTTTTCTAATCTGTGACCAACAAGAAATATCTGTGTTCCACTATACTACTTTTTTCTAGCCTATGACTGTGATTAAAACTAACCAAATCAAATTTCATCTTTATTTCCAATGAGTTAGATTTGACAGTGTCACATAATGGCATGTCTTTAGCTGAGCACTGTTTCATCAAGTTCTCCAGCTGCCACACCAAGTCCTGGATGCGATCTGATGCAGTTGATGCCAAGGATCCTGCTCTAATGCTTATTTCACGAAGAGATGATATTTTCATGGAAATATCTTCACTCTCTGTGAATATATTAAATGATATAGGACGCTGAGGAAAAATGTAATACTGAAGAATCCTGGATCTGCCTATCAATCTGAATAGCTTTCATTATGATTTGATTCTGGAACTGCGAAAGAATCTAGCGTCCCAAACATTTCTGAATTTCAATTTTACCGTTGATAAATTGACCTTCAAGAAAAGCTATTTTTATCGCAAATCTTGTTCAAAAATTACTTCACATCCTTCAATATTTCTCAGAAACATCGATGACGTGTAATTACGCCGCAATTGTAATACATAATTGGCAATAATTTGAAAATATACAGAGATAGGGTGCCACGAATCTTACTGCTAGATAAAAAATATTCTGTACAATAAATATGTCATGAGTCTATGACGAGTCGGACCAAAGTCCGACTAATACCTTTTGCTACGTAAAAATTTTGATTACAACATTTCAATAAGCGATATCAGTTTGTTTCGGATAAGTTAAATACTGACCTGCAATAATGTCAGTCAGAGAATCGAAAACCAGATCAATTCCACTTTCTGACGAGATCGACTGCTGTATTGGCTCTCCTAGTAAAGTTTCTATATCTGAAATTTAAAAAATGATTTTGATTTTTGGCTTCCATATCCAACGACCGGACCGTTATCTTGGACCAGTGCTGCTGATGCTGCTGTTCTAAGCAGAGCAGCTTAGGAAAGAGTCATAATATTTAGAAAGACGGTCGCTGACATCCGTTAGGATAGGTATGGCACAGGAAGAAGACGATATCTAATAACCCATTAATAAACAAAGTTTTCATCTGTTATACATTTTCACTATTTATATAATTAGCAGTCGAGTAAAAAAAATGTTTAAACGTGTAATATGTTATTAACTGTAGCAAGCATGATCCTGAAGTTCTTGACAATCAAAAGCATCGCATGTTCGGATATCACGCAAGTAGAAGTATAGAAAGTCGTACAATAACTAGATTTAATTAACAAAATATAAATAGAATAAAATTTAATACGTTTATTTTTCTGTCTAATTACAATGTTTATACCAGATCACTAAATGTCAATGAATTAACCATCCGTGTAATAGTGCCTTGAAGTAATCCTTCATAATAAAAAAAAAAAACACTTTTTAAATTCAATTTTATTATTGGCTCATTGAAAACAGTTTCTAGAAATTATGTTAATTAGAACAAAATCAACAAGATCGTTTGTTATTTGTGCTACAGATAATATATTACTGATGTTAATTATATCATCCCACATAAAAACGTTACTATTATACGGTGTTTTTTATAGTGTCATGGAAGGGTTTAGATGGCACCACTTTCTATGCGTGTTTCAAACTGTTATAGCTATACGTTGGCTACTTCGTAATAGTGAAAAGTTAAATCAATAGATGGCGCTTCTTTTCTAGCGAATTATTCGATTTTTGTCATAAAATCCACATGTATAGAACCTGACGTGGTTTTGACATATGTATATTTGTTTTATTTATGCAGGATTACTCACGTTCAATTATATCGGATAATCCGACTATAGTTTCGGCCACATCTAGTGGTCTTCGTCATAGCGACAAAGCTGTGTACAAAGCTATAGTTAGCTCAGCTCTGTCTCCGTGATGAAGGACACTGGATGTGGCCGAAACTATAGTCAAGTATCCTATACAATTAAACGTGAGTAATCCCGCATAAGTAAAAAGGTCCACATGTAGTTTGCTATTTCAACTATTTAATTATTTAATTTACATACCATCTAAGTCTCTTTTAAAAGCATGCAGAACTAATTCCATAGGCGGCACGATACTGTGATGTAGTTCTCTCGCAGCGGCTGTGACCCACGACGCAATATCGGATAAAGCACAGTTCACGACGTTGTGGGCACTGCTGGCAGCTGAATGGGCTTGCTCGTTGCTTACTGCCATGCCGCTAATAAGGACACTGGAAAGGAAGGAACACTAGAAACGTCACTTTATGGTTTTAAGAAACTAACTCGTAATCGTCACAATCGATTAAATGTAGCGTATACAAAAATTCCATGAACTTTTTTTGACTCCTAAAGATGGCATTGGGTGTTAAGGAATTCTTGCTTAATTGATATCATAACAATAATCTCAAGTTTTTTTTTGTCAATATAAAGAACTATCTAACTGCGGAAAGTGGTGGAAAGGTCCATAACGCTGGCCGCTTTCCACGATGGATGATAGCAATGGACAACCTCTGCACAAGGTACGAGCCAGCGTGGGACTCACCGCCGCTCTTTAATCCTTCGCCCTATTCCGCAGATATTTATTGTTTAAATAAATTAATGCTCTTTGTGAAGTACTGAATAATGTATAAGCGAGTACACTGCTCTGCAATTGAGCCGAATGAAATGTGTGTTCGGATTACTTTCAAATAACATCACCAGCCATAGGACGTTCACTGCTGGACATAGGCCTCCTCCTGGGGAGGGGTTTTGCCAATACTCGCCACGCTTGGCAGGCGGGTTGGCGAGCTCAGTTAGGTGTGATTGTTCAAGGAAGACGCTGCTGTCCATCTTCCGTATCACATCCCTTAGCCGACTCTTCGGCAACCACGGGTTGAGCAGGTGGGGTACAATTTTTACGCCGGCACCACCACGGCAAAGACTATTACTAAGACTCCGCTGTCCGTCCGTCTGTCTGTCTGTCCGTCTGTCACCAGGCTGTATCTCATGAACCGTGATAGTTAGATAGTTGAAATTTTCACAGATGATGTATTTCTGTTGCCGCTATAAAAACAAATACTAAAAAACAGAATAAAACAAGTATTTAAGGAGGCTCCCATACAAAAAACGTGATCTTTTGCTCGTTTTTGCTCGATATTGATAACGGCAATAATAGTAGACGCTTAAAATATTCACAGAATATTTAGTTCTTATTAACTTTAAAAATAAATAGTTAAATTAAAATAAAACAAATATTTAAGTGGGGCTCCCATACAACAGACATGATTTTATTTGCCGTTTTTATAGATAATGGTACGGAACCCTTCGTTCGTGAGTCCGACTCGCACTTGGCCGGTTTAATATTACATGACATTTGCACACAGCACCATCTAGCTATAAACTAAGCCGAGTTTGTACCATGAGAACGAGGTAAGTGACAAAATACTTAAATACTTTTTGTCCTTGTAAATAAATCTTGCGAGAATTAAGTTGCAATAGTATATACAGATTTTATTTATTCTCGCAAGAAGTGCTATCCAACTTTTCATACATTTTGTATCGCTTTCCATACATACATTTTGTATCGTTTAGTACGTAGGTAGGTAATGTGCTAGCCCTTCAGCACCTTTTAGAATTATACTTCTCCAAAACTTCATGTTATTTTAAGAATTTGTTGATCCACTTAACCGTGTTTATTATTTTCTGTTCTTTGGTAGAAATAAAAAACAACCTAATAATAACTAAATCAAGTGTCCCGCCAGTTTAACTGCTAATAATTTTTTGTCACTGACACAAACTACCTAAACATATTTTTAGAACGTGCTTAACTAATATGCATACTGGTAAATAAAAAATGAATATAGAAACTGGTTGAATATGTTTATTATTATTAAACACAGTTTTGGCTTATAAAATAGCAATTTATTCACATCGTTTTTTATTATAGTCAGCTTAACATAATTCACTGCTAATCGTAATTAGACTTCTTCCGGAGTATGTTACAGCGATTTAGTTCTTTTTATTTTTGATATTGCGCTTTGTGCATTCAGCCAGTATCAACCATTATTAATAGGTATTATATTTTTAAGTATCTCATGATATAAAAAAAAATGTGAGTAAGTCTGATAAATTAAATCACGATTAAGTCCAGTTGATGCCGCAATACAGTATTAACATTACTCTTTGAATAGTAGACTGTTTTCTCAGGCGCTGAACTTTTTGGCACAAGCAATAAATTACAAAATTGGTATAGGTATAAGGAGTTTTGACAGGAATTGTTTTATTTTCCAAAACTTAAATTTGTTAATAAGTGTGTTTAAAAATAGTACTTTCCTAGTGTTTTATTCATAAAGTATTGAATACCGTGTACGAGCGTGAGAAAGAGATAAAACGTAGTAAAACATGTTTTTTTTTGTTTTCCTTCCAAAACTCCGTCAAAGTTTTAAGAAGTCACCACAACTATACTATGACCGGACTTACTCGTACTTTGCGTGACGTTAACTGTAACTTAGACTTATAGAACCAGATTTTACATAAAATACTTGGAAATATCCAAACAGCAAACTGGCAAATGCACAAAGTGCGACGCCAAAAACAAAGAAAGAAAAAGAACAATTTAAGAAAAATAATAGAGAGCAAATGATGTATTAAAATTGTAATTAATTAAAAAGAAATCTACTTTACATTTTTTATTCCGAAAAATGCTCAAAGTCCGAAATTGTTAATAAATAATAAACAGTAGTATACTAACAATATACCTACTGTATAACTAACTTTGAAAATGATAAAAGGAATAACAATGAGAATGCTCATTGCTCTGCCTGCCCTGTCATATCCAGTCTTATTTTATCTCTCTCCGACTTTGTTGACGTTTTATTAAGTTTCCTTCTCTTTGAACACGAAATTAATTAAGCATGGTGTCATAATAAACGCTTGTTAAACTTTCCGGTTTTCCGACTCTTATGACGCGATTTGATGACGAACGAATTTTGATCGCGTTTATTTTACGAACGGGCAAGAACAAATTGGTTAAGAAATAATGGGTATCAAAATTGTTTACATGTAGATCTCTTGAGCAGAATTTTGTCTAGTTATCATGATCATAGTAAGTAACAGACATTTCGCGGCCAAGCAGTTAATGTGTAAAAATGATAGCTCAGTGGTTAGCGCGGTCGTATGCCGAAGG
Organism: Biston stratarius; assembly: GCA_950106695.1. Lineage (NCBI taxonomy): Eukaryota > Metazoa > Arthropoda > Insecta > Lepidoptera > Geometridae > Biston > Biston stratarius. The sequence goes on along the minus strand of OX467106.1, from coordinate 37,881,260 downwards.
GCGTGGGTTCAAACCCCAACAATGAGCTTAAGCTGCCGGTGAAGGAAAACATCGTGAGGAAACCATAGCGTGGTGGTAGGATACTTTCTAGTACTCGACTGGCTAGCTAACACCCTCAAGTTGAAAATCTGCCGCCAAGCATCTAACGGTGCGTTCCTGCAGCCTCACTTGAGAGCCAGTTCCGTTCCAGGCTAGGTGTGCTGTACCATCTTCGACCACACCGTCACTTAACATCAGGTGAGTTGTGGTCAAACACCAAGCCTGTCAGTAAAAAAAAAACATTTTTGAGTTAACGTTATATGACGAACCAAACGCTCTCCTGATGGTACGATATAATGACCATTACAGCGATTACATAACTTTAAGTAGTACGATAAAGTCCAGGGCATCGATGCTTTGATTACTTTGAGACATTCGATGGTTAGTCTTAACAGCCCTCTAATTTCACTAGCTGAAACCTTTCACTAATCGGAACACAGTAATATTTACACACTACTACTTAGCGTCAAATTCCCACTGTGTAAAAGGCAAGTGATCATTAAAGTCAATATAGAATTTATTTAGAAAAGTCAGAATTTTTGTAAGTACGTATAAAACGCAAATAAGCTCAGGCGTCAGGCGTTATTTTTAACCCCCGACGCAAAAACGACGAGGTGTTATATCTTTGACGTGTCTATAAGAGTATATCTGTGTTTGTCTGTGGCATCGTAGCTCCCGAACGGATGAACCGATTTTTTTTTTGTTTCACAGGTGAATCAGTCAGGAGTTTTCTCTATGTTTGATTTTATGTCGGGGGTTTTTTATTTACTATCAAACATGTTTAACATTTCGTTTCTCCAATTACTTTTACATTAAAAAAAAACTTAATGAATTACAAAGGCGTAATTAACATCGTAAATAAAAGCAAAATAACTTCATAGAGAAGCTTACATAAGTTCATGGGAGTTAAGTTTTTTTTTAAAAGTTAATGGGAGAATTCCTAATTTCAGTTACAATAAAAAGTGGATGTATCTAAAAAACCGGCCAAGTGCGAGTCGGACTCGCACAAACCTGTAGGTATATAAGTAAAAGTTATGGGATTTTTCCTTTATCTGTGCTATAAGACTCTGCTTCGTACCAAATTTAAAGATTCTGAGTTCACGGGAAGTACCCTGTAGGTTTTGATTCCCATGCGAGTGTCGAAAATTTGCAGCATCAACGGCTGTATCTTTTGGTTGCGTTAGAAATTTGATTTTTTCACAGCTCCAAGGGACAGTAGACCTGAGTATTTGATATGAAATTCAGCTCGATGCCTCCACGCGTTCCTGAGAAAAAGGATCTTGACAGACAGACGGACAACAAAGTGATCCTATAAGGGCTCCATTTCCTTTTGAGGCACGGAACCCTAAAACCGGTCAAAGTAAAAGACGGTCTTTATGGAAGTCAATGGGGGAGGCCTATGTCCAGCAGTGGGCGTTCTATGGCTGAAATGATGATGATGATGAACCCCAAAAACTTCAAAAAGACTAAAATAATATAGTATAAGTTATTCAATACACTTACCAGCTAATTAGTACTACGAACAATGTTGCAATAGCCAGTCCTCTGTCACTGCAACTTGAGTCTTCTTCCACAACGAATAAGGCCCCTGTTTCCACTTCGTCATCGCATCTTGAGTTAGACAGTAACGCCAAGACACCCAACACTAGAAGGTAGCAGGGTATCACGAGAGCGATGCAGGCGAATAGGATGATGAAGGCAAGAAACGTAGACTCCACTTTTATAGACTGAAAATAGTAAAAAACTCAAAAGTAAAATTTGATACCAATGTTTGTGTCTTCAACCAAGTAGGTTAAATCAAGGGTTGTTAAAGAAAATTGTTAATAGGTACTTCTTCGGCAAGTATTCTATCTTTTGTCACATCGTCACTTTCTAACAAATGAGTGGTCAAACGCATGCCTAGTCTGTTGTAGACAAGTATAAATTTATAATTAAAAAAAAAACCGACTATGACCTTTGGCCAACTAAACGCACTGCTTCAATGAAACAGTGAGGTTTCGCAGTAAACGAAAATATCATCGAATTTTTTTAGATTTTTGTTAATTTTGTTTTCTCATTAATGCCGGTTTCAGATCAGAAATGGGACCACACGGGCACACCAGCTTTCAAATAAAAAAAGAATCATCAAAATCGGTTCACCCAGTCGAAAGTTCTGAAACAGTTGAATTGAGAACCTAGAAATTAAACTTAAACTTAACATAATTAGACTTAAATTTATACTTGGAAGTTTCTATATATTGTGTATCATAATTATATACTTGATGGTAGATTTCCTTACCAGGAGATCGTCCAGGTAGGTACCACCGCAGTACCAGATATTCTGTCACCAAGCAGTAGTGTGTAAACAGTACTGCAGCTATCGAAATTACAAGGCTGTTGAGACTAACCCTAGAAAGTCTCAAAGCAATGTGCGCCAAAGCAGCGATGCCCTGGCCTTTGTATTGCTATTCAAAGTTCTGTGTTTTGCTGCAATGGTCATGGACATACGTTATCTCTTACCATCAGGAGAGCGTCTCGTTCGCTCCATTACCTTTACATAAATAAATAAAAACAACCAACGTGCAAATTTAGTTACTTTATTCTATTTAATATTCTTACAAAAATCTTCAATGTGTAGACAATGTTGTATCACAAACATATTGAGATCTTTCTGTTAGTTCGATCTAGTGAAATGAGGAAACAGACTGAATCATTACAATACCTTGTTTTTAAAAGGTTTTATAAACTAGTTACCTTGATGGATGATAAATCACCTGATTGATATTTAAAAAAATAGATATACGAAAGATAGAATATAGATTGATTTTTAGGTGAAACTATTATAGATAGTTGACTTATATATACTGGTTATAAGCTCAATAATAAATTGAAATTACATTCAACATCAAATCTACATACATACATAGTTAGGCACCGCAGTTGTACCCGCTACACTTTGTCGGGACAATAGTATGTAATCACCTAGCGGTATGAAATATACTTTACGACCCATTATCCTACCTACTAAATATACATACGTAAAAGTTTCATAAAAATCGGTCGAGCTGTTTTGGAGGAGTGCGACCAGAAACACCGTGACACAAGATAGAAGATTAACCTTGCAACGTATAACGTTATACTATGACAGTGAATTCTAAGAAGTTTCTTTAACATGTTTAACGTAAGTCTACACTACGATTTTTGTGGGAATATGCCTACTTGTTTTGAATTTTTTCTATGTAGGTAGTTTTAATTAAATTTTAAGTATGTGCCATCAACGACCCAATACAAGTTTAATTTAGAGTGAAGTTATTTTCTAAAACGGGTAATATATTTTATCTGTGTAAGAGAAACTCGAACAGTATGAACTCAGACTTGATATAATAAAGAGTAACAATATATATTTATGTGTACAATATTACACTTTGGAGGTGCTACTCGCTTTTCTGTCGAACAGAAAGTAAGTTCGCTGTCATAGCACCCTCTCCCAGCTAACTTCAGTTGGATGATGGTGCTACGCCAGCGCCCTCTAAGCTAACTTTAACACTAATCAATACACTTGCTCATTATACACAAATTACATTTAAATACTACATCTACAGCTACTATATGTATATAAATTGTAAATATAATTATCCCTAAATATCCCTATATATATATATTAAATATATTTATTTAAGTATTGCGACAGAGGCGACAACATCCGGCCCTCCTGCACACGTGGTCGTCCTCGGCCGCGTTACAGTCTGGTGCAGTGGCTGAGAACAAAATACACATATTAAATATATTCTCTAGGAGCCACTACAACATATAATTTATGGATCCATTATAACTGTTAGACTAAGACAAGTAGTTTTTCCAAGGCGTTGCGCTGCCACATTGTCGCAACCCGAGGTACGTCGCTACATGTCTTAGGTAGGACTCAAATAATTCCAGGGCTTAAGTTTTCTCTAGCTGGCGGCCGCCCGGCAACTCTAGGTACGCGGCTCCATGTTTTCATGATCATGGTGCTTTCCCTAGCAGTTACTCTCTTAGGCCGCCACTAGGTACGTTACTTAATGTCCTGGTTTTTATTTTATTTAGATGTTGTAATGCTTTCATATTCGACTGCCATGAAATCAGTTACTCCACCTGTCATGTGAAATATTTTTGTTTGAAGCAACTACACTTGACTGACATCTAAAATACATATTAATGACATTGGTATAAGTTTAATTAATATACACTATAGATACCTGACAACATCCTTGATCCATCATGTAGGGATTATTGATTTTACCTTATTTATCTCTGTATGTATATTTAATTATCTAAATCTGATAGTCGTATCCAAGGCTTCATATTTTCCACACACGTAGTTCCATTATATGGTTTGGAAGATCTTTCGGCTCCTCTCATATCTGTAATCCTATAACGGTCGTGTCCCAATATTTCTGTAACCTGAAATGGACCTTTAAACACTGGCATTAGTTTTGTACTTTGGCCATCGTTTGATTGGCTCGGTATTTTTATCACCACTAATTCACCAACATTGTATATACGAGCTTCTTTACGCTTCGCGTCAAACGTTTGTTTTTGTTGGTTAGCACTGAGCGTAATATTTTCTCTGACACTGTTTCGTAGTGATGTAACATCAACAGACTTTTCTTCGTTGTCACTTAATAACCTATCAGAATCCGTTTGGAGTCTATATCCAAAAAAAACTTCACTGGGTACAGCCGACGTTGTTTTATTGACTGTGCTGTTAATGCCTTGCTGAATTTTCATTATGTGTTGATCCCATTTGTTATTGTCCGTATTAGCCCCCATGCTCCGTAAAGCGTCGAGGATCGTTCGATTGTAACGCTCCACTTGACCATTCGAACGAGGCATAGCCGTAGCTATTACGTGACGCCGAATATTCTTATCATTACAAAATTTAACAAATACATGAGACGTAAATGCACTACCCGCATCACATATTAACCTCTTCGGATTGCCAAAGACTTTAAAAATTTTACTAAGTTCATTTATAACTACCTGACTTTTTGTGTTCCGAACAGATGAAATAAATACAAACTTTGTAAATGAATCAACCGTTACTAACAAGTAAGTATTTTTTTGTGTCGTTTTTACAAATGGACCCAGATGATCTATGTGAAGAGTATGGAAGGGTCTAGCGTATTTTGGTATAGGATATAATTTACCTTCTTTTTTGCCATGTAAGTTCTTTGAATAAATGCAATTTAAACAGTTCTTAATATATTTAGAGACAACTTTTTTAATTTTTGGGAACCAATATACAGACTTAATTCTTTCAACAGTTTTCTCCGCGGCAAAATGCCCTAAATCATCATGATTTGCTCGAATAATTTGCCAAATACATTGTTTTGGAACTACCCAGCGCCTTCCATACTCAGTTCTACGATATATTTTGTTACCTAGCAGGTCGTATTCATTAAATAGTTTTGCATGAGACTCGGCATCTCCTGACTCTAATATTTCTCTAATTTTACAGATATCTGGATCTTGCAACTGTACTGACAATAACCAGTCGCCTTCAGTAATCTCCATCACACTTTCATTGGACACGGGAAGTAAAGGAGCCTTTACAGGAGGCGGATTTCTGCTCAAGGCATCAACGTGCTGCATTTGTAAACCGGGTCTATGTAGTATGTCAAATGTGAATTCTTGTGTTAATAAAACCCATCTACCTATTCGAGAATTTATTTCTTTTTTATTTATAGTGTACTTGACAGCATTGCAATCAGTTATAATTTTGAATGTAGAACCTATAAGATAATGCCTGAACTTTTGAAGCCCGACAACAATAGCTAAAAATTCAAGCTCAAATGAGTGATATTTTTTTTCTTCGTTTGTGGTTTGTCTACTATAGAAATGTATTGGCCTTTCGCCTTGTTCTGTAGTTTGGGTTAAAATACACGCTACACCATCCCGGCTAGCATCAGTATACAGTGTAATTGCAAGTTTTGGGTCGAAAATGTGCAATACCGCGTTTTTTATTAATTCATTTTTTAGAATGATTACTGCTTGCGATTGATCTGAGCCCCATTCCCACTTAGCATCTTTCCTTAAGAGGTCGGTCAACGGTCTAGATAAAAGAGCACAATTTTTGATAAATTTCCGAAAATAGTTTATTAAGCCTAAAAATTGACGTACTTGATGCACGTTTTTCGGTTCCGGGTATTGCTCAACAGCTTTTAACTTTTTACTGCCCGGACGAATACCCTCACTAGAAATGACGTGTCCCAAAAAGTTGACAGATGACTGAAGAAAGTGACACTTTTCAAGATTTATAGTCAATCCATTGTTTTGCAAAATTTCTAGAACGATTTCTAGTAGCTTAATATTTTCTTCTACAGTCTCAGTTCCTATTAAAAGGTCATCCATATAACAAGCTACCTGGCCAAATCGTATTTTTCCCAAAACTGTATCCATTAATCTTTGGAATACAGACGGCGCATTACATAGACCAAAAGGCATTCTAAGGAATTCATAATGCCCGTCCGGTGTTATGAATGCAGTTTTAGGAATTGATGACTCACTACAAATAACGTGATAATACCCACTTTTTAAATCTAGTGACGTAAAATATTTACAATTATGAAACTTATTAATTAAATCATCAGCAATTGGCATGGGATATTTTTCTTTAACAGTCACTTTATTAAGGGCACGGTAGTCGATACACAATCTTTTATCGCCGTTAGGTTTATCTACTAGTATTACTGGGCTGGCATATGGGGAGCTACTTTCTCTAATAATACCATTTTTTAGAAGATCATCAACTAAATTGCGAGTGACTGTTTTTTCAGATTCGGACATACGATAAGGACGTTGGCATACGGGTTTATTCGTTATCACTTCGATATCTAACTCGACCGAGGAACTTTGACCCAAACTAGTTAAATCTTTTGCTACCACGCGAGGGTATCTAGTAAAAACGTCCTCTAGTACAGCCATATGGTCTGTGGTACTACAATTAATCATGGACGGTTCAATCAAAGCAATCTGTTCAGCGCTGATTGGACGAAATGTTAAGCTATTTCCTACTCGCGTATACATTATGCTTTTATCTTCGGTGAAATTCCTACCCACTAATATTGGGCATCCAGACAACTCGCTAAATAAATACATTACTATATTCAATTCAGCCTTATCAATCGCTAAATGTATATCAACAGCTTGAGTAACCCTAGACGTGGCATTAGTTTTAAACCCCGTTAATATAACTGGTTCCTTTAAAGATCGCGGGACTAGTTTTAATTCTTTTGCTAAGGCTGGCGTAATAAGAGAACAACTACTTCCCATATCAATGAAAACATGACGTTTACATCCGTTCAATATACCTTCTTTAATGAATTTATCCTTTGAACAAGAAGTCGCAACTAATTTAATCTCGGCATCTTTTTCAGTTTTCTGCTTTGGCTTCCTACAAACAGTGTCCACATGACCAAATTTGTAACAATTGTTGCATTTTACTGTATCGCTAATCGTGCAACTGGTTTTTTTGTGACCAGTTTCACCACACCGATAACAAATAACGCCTGGATTTACATTTGAACGACTGGTTGACGGTTCATTATTTACGGGGTCAACTTTTTTTTCGAAGTGATTAGAGGGTAGTGGTCGAAAATTACCATATCTAGGATTAACATTATGCTGCTTACCCGCGAGTTTTTGTTCAGTAGAGGCGTATGTCTTGCCGTGCAAAAAAGAAGCTAAATCGTCACAATGTCTAAAGTTCCCGGCTTCAGCAGCGGTGCAAATATTTTTGTCATCAATTGAACCAACGATTATCGATATGATATCTTGGTTGGAAAACGATAATCGTAACCTATCAATACGACTTTTTTGTTGAAAGTAAAACTCATATAAAGACTGGTTTTCTGTAGGTTTGATTTGCACAAGTTCTTTAAGCATAGTGTACATATTACGGTTAGCTTGAAAAGTATCTAATAACGTATCTCGCCAATGCTTCCATTTCCACGTGGTCCATCGTGTTTCATTTTTTTGCAATGAATCATACCACGTTTTCGCGGTGTTCCGTAGTTTTTGCAGAGCTTGGTACTTAATTACACGATCAGACCACCCAAAAGCGCGAGCATTGGCCTCTACAACATTCACCCACATTTTTATATCGTCCACTAAAGGGTCAAATTCGGGAATCACTGATGAAAGTATTACATTTTGACTTACTGCTGGGGACGCACGTCGTGTGCGTTTTACCTTCCTGTGTCGTTCGTCATCCGAACTCGATGAGCTCTCGGTACTACTTGAGCCCTCAGAGTTTGATGGACTTGTGGAGCTCCGACGCTTTGACTTACGATGCTTGTTTCTTTTCTTTGTGTTACCACGTTTTTTATTCTGCGGCATGGCGTGTAGGCGCGTTTTTTTTTTGTCACTTCTGATGTAAGAGAAACTCGAACAGTATGAACTCAGACTTGATATAATAAAGAGTAACAATATATATTTATGTGTACAATATTACACTTTGGAGGTGCTACTCGCTTTTCTGTCGAACAGAAAGTAAGTTCGCTGTCATAGCACCCTCTCCCAGCTAACTTCAGTTGGATGATGGTGCTACGCCAGCGCCCTCTAAGCTAACTTTAACACTAATCAATACACTTGCTCATTATACACAAATTACATTTAAATACTACATCTACAGCTACTATATGTATATAAATTGTAAATATAATTATCCCTAAATATCCCTATATATATATATTAAATATATTTATTTAAGTATTGCGACAGAGGCGACAACATCTGGAATTTTTAATTGGGCTCTAAAGTAGGCAATGCCTGGCAATGTCAAAAATTTAACCTTATGTACTTATTAATATTCAAAGTTATGGATAGTTTTCCACAGCATTTTGTTGATAAAATTATAACCTGTTACTATTAATTAGAGCATGTCATACATGTTAAGTGTGTGTGTGCGCGTGTGCATGTGTGTGTGCGTGTATGCAGCATGTGTGTGATTGTGTGTATGAGCGAGGTGTATATTAGTGTGTTTGTGTGTGCCTGTGTGGAAAGATTGTGTGTGTGCCGGATGGGAACATATAATATGGTAGTTGCTAAAGCCTACACAGTCATATATAATGTATCTAAAATGTATAAAAATTTTATAATGTATTTATATACCTATGTGACGTAAAATATATATAAAAGTTAATCTTTCTATCTAAAACAGGAATAAAGTTTGATGTTACAGCACTTACAGCTATATATACGTATACCTATCTATTATCTACATCCAAACTTTAATTACATTATTTAATAGCAAAAGGATCAAATAAATCGTTACATTGAGGAATTCAAACATGGAAATCTGTAGGACTTCTTTATGTTTAAAACTGTACGTAAATATCAATTTCGAAGATTAATTTTCTGTGTATTAATCATGAAAACCACATTAAGAGTTCTTATATACAATATCATAAACAGTTTCTCGCAGAAGCTGTTGTAATTTAACCAATAAGTCTTGTCTACAAGAAAAATGTGCTTTTCTTTGAACGCACGAGGGAATTACGCCCCTAATCACATTGTTAGTAGGTACCTAATGTGCCGAGACGCTATAAATGGTTCTTGAATTAATATAGTACTTATATTTGAATGTAAAAATATCGGATACGACTGCTGAGGATTCGAAAGAGGAAGGAAGAGGAAAAACAGCTTTATAAACTTTTAGTGTGTGTGTGTGTATGTGCTTGCGTGTGCGTGTGTGTGCGCTTGCGCGTGTGTGTGTGTTTGTGCGTCTCTGTTTGTTTAAAAACAAAGCACACTAATATAAGCATAAGTAGGGTTTTTTATACCGCAGGTTTTATACCACAATGAAGCAGACGGGTTGCCTGATGGTAAGCAATCACCATCGTTTATGGATATCTGCAATACCAGGGGCTCAGCAAATACGTTGCCGACCTTTTGAGATTCTATTGATATAAGAATTCAATGTTGTAACTCCGCGGGAATACGGAAGAAGGAAGATCATTCCACTATTTTATTAACAAGTATAATTATCATATGCAACAATAAACAAAAATATTTGCTTACATTAATTGTAGATGCAGGTGTCCATAGGCGACGGTGAGCTTGACATCAGGTAAACCGTTTACTTGATTACCGCTCTTCATACAGAAACCTAATATTTCAGCCTATAGCTAAGCAAAGCCGTCCTTCCAGACAGGCTTAAAATAAATATAAATAACAAAATATGTACGAGGTTCAATATAAGAAAGTACTCAAAATAAGAAGTCAAGAAAGCGAAGCATTTTTTCTGACCTTGTAAGATTTAGATAGTTTTTGTATAATATTTTGTATAGTATAAATACTATTAAGAAAATGAGATATCAAAAACAGTGAAGTAAAATATAACGTTGACTATAAGTTTGAACTGACTTGGCATAGCGACATAATTTAAACGCGAAAATTCACTTTAATATTGTTTAAGTTAAATTTGTAGTGTGAAATATTATTTCGAGTTAGCTTAAAAGCCATTAAGTTAGCGGAAGCTACCCTTTTAAAATGTCAATGGCGCTCATGACAACCGGACGTTGCTGTCTTTAAAGCCAATATTTGCAATGTTCAGTGGTAATTGTAATTTACGTTTTGTTCCTTGTTAGTCGAAGTTCTGAGTACCGTTGGAATGACCATCAAAAGTATTATTTCTCATTTTTTTACTGGCTAGATCAGCCTTTCCCAAAGTAGGCGATAACGCCCCCTTGTGGGCGCTGCAGGCCTAAAGGGGGGCGGTAAGAGACCCAGAAAAAAATGGGGGCATTGTGTAGAGGCTTGGATGATTTGTAATTTCATTTAGCTAGGAGGCCTCTTAGACGTAGGTGAAAAAATGGGGGCGCTAAAAAATAATTTATTCTTAAAGTGGGCAGTAGACAAAATAAGTTTCGGAACCCCTGGGCTAGATCATTGACCACAGCTTACTTAATGTTGAGTATGGTAAAGATGGGAAATACATCTACCCTGTAATGGGGAATAAAGAGCGTTTAGACCGTCTCACTGCTTGTACATTAAAACATTTAGTATAGATTGCATCGAATAGAAAAGGGATACGGATGTATAAAAAATATATGCCTATTATACCTATATTCTGTACCGTAAAATATCAGTTTGCAAATTTGAAGCCCATATATTTGAATATGTAATCGTAACTAATTCCACTAATACCACTAAAATTATCAATGTGAAAGTTTGGATGGTTGGATGGATGGATGGATGTTTGTTTGTTACTCAATCACGCCAGTACGGCTGAACGGATCTAGATGAAATTTTGCATGTAGATACTTTATGGCCTGGAATAAAATATAGAATACTTTTCATCGTCATCATCACCCATCACCACGCGGGTAAAACCGCGGGGCGTAGCTAGTATGTACATATACTATGATACACATGAATAAGCTTACGTAATCTTTTACGATCAAACTGTGAACACTATGAAGAATTTCCTTAGAAAAAAAAAGGTAAAGCCACTGATGTTATAAGTAATCATATTGTTTAAAAAAATAAAATTAACTGTATTTGAATAAGCCCAGTAGTATGTTATTAACTTTATTATGACTACCCTCAATTTTATGTTTTATGACTTCTACATTATAAATAATTTTTTCAACCCTATGTTTTAAAAAGCGCTCCTATCTTACAAAACGACATCCTAACTAATATTATAAATGCGAATGTGAGTTTGTTTGTTTTTTACGCCTTCACGCGTAAACTACTCATCGGATCTGGCTGAAATTTTGCATGTAGGTACTTTAGGCCCTGGAATACGACATAGAATACTTTCATCATCATCATCATCTATCACCACGCGGGTAAAACCGCAGGGCGCATCTAGTGACTAGTAACTTGTTACTTACGCTAATCACGAACGCTGAGTTTTACAAATTTTAATGACAATAAAGAAATTTTTAAAATCAAATCAAAACAATCGTAACTAATATTAAAAATGCGAATGTGGGTTTGTTTGTTTCTTTTTTCTTACGCTTTCGCGACCGACCATGGTGGAATTTTGCAAATAAGTTGTCAGGGATACAGAAAAGGGCATAAGACACCTTTTATCCAGAAAAGTATATTTAAAAAGAAAAAAAAATCTAAGGCAAAAGCTAGTCACTTATAAATTAAAACATGTTTGAAACACGAATTAATCACAGCATCAAGTACAAGTTACTAGAAAGATAGTGCATTTGTGTTTAATATTGATTCTTACACGGCGCGATATCGATAATGCCAAAGGTCGGCCAGGCTACGGTCTTCACTGTCTATGTTTGCGTGGTGGTAGGGTACTTTCTAGTACTCGGCTGGCTAGCTACCACCCTCAAGTTCAAAAATCTGCCGCCAAGCATCTAACGGTGTGTTCCGGCAGCCTCACTTGAGAGCCAGTTCTATTCTAGGCTAGGTGTGCTTTACCATCTTCGACCATTACCATCTTCGACCACACCGTCACTTAACATCAGGTGAATTGTAGTCAAACAACTAGCCTGTCAGCCATAAAAAAAAAAATGTAAGCCTATTTGTCTGGACCCAGATTTGCCTTCCAGAATATGCTTCGTTGCGGACTGAAGTCTATTACAGGGTTATGAGCTTGGTGCTTGGTGTAAGGTTAAAGGGAGTCATCGTAATCATAATTATGAACAACTTTAATTTTTTTAAAGAAAATATTTCGTACTCCCCAAAAAGTTTGTTGATCCTTGAACAAAAACCTGACCTCTGTAAATATTTGTCATTACAAGTACTATACTGGCTTTTGTCTGTACAAACATTTTGCTTATAACAATGACTATTTTAAATTAAAAAAAAAAAATGTTTGTATGTAGCTCATTTATTTTCGTGATTTCAAAGTTGTGTACAGAGAAAGTTCTTCATAATGACGAATACAATGGACCCGTTTTGTCTTAGTACTACTATCCTAGTGATTTGTTAATGATATTTAACGATTTATTTTTAGGTCATGTTTTTATTAGTTACTTTGTAGGAAGATTTGTGCCAAATAACACATTGTATGAACCTGAAGATACCTGCATAGCAAAAAAGGTAGTGCAAAACTGCCCACCAATCAGCGTGATGGTTCTGTTGCTGACGTTGTCATTCGTGATTATTATTTAAAAAAAAAAAAACTTTTACATACTCAGATCAAAAGTTTGCATACATCCCAAAGACAACATGATAAAACTAAATAGATTTTATATCCTTGAAAATGAATAAACCGTAAATGATTTTATTGTTAATCTATTGAAGTTGAGGTCGAACTGAGATACACACCAGCAAAATCCATATTTAATCTATTAAACTTTCTCGGCCTGTCAAGAACATCTATAAATAAATTGCTGAAAATTATATCTGAAACCGTGTTGTCAATATTAATGCTTAAGCACTAGGGAATACCGGTAGTGAAGGTAAGTACGTATTTAAAAGGAACTTTCATATAGCAAATCCTATAGGTACACTTTACGGGTTTCCATCCCTGCGATGCAATGAACTCAGCTCCCGTCCGGCGATACCATTGAACGTTAAGAAGTTTCGTTTACAATTATACCACTGATGCCAAGCACTTTTATCATGTTTAGTACGGTCTTTGAAATGTTAATTTTGACAATATGATTGGCCAAATAACCTCACAATCCAGCAAGCAAATTACTATTACCTCAATTAACCTTTACACACGTTTGTGAAGTTTTTCCCACATTTAAACGTCAATTGCAGTATAGTTAGTGTCCATTTTTAAGTATGTAATTTTTTTATTCCATACAATTTTGCTGGAGCTCAAGTAAATTCTAGACAAATTTAATCTTAGATAATCCTATTTTCATGGATTTGATTTTTAAATTAACGATGTAAAATTTGGAAAATGTTTTTTTTTTTTGGCATTGAACTTCATGTATTTATTAATAGAAACTTGAGCCGTGAAATATAATACATGCATTTTTTTTTATTAAGATACATTGTTGATTATATTTTGATAAAATAAAATTCATGATATAATGAACACCAATCTGAGCGAATGACGTCACTTTTTTTGTAAAACTGTAAACGAACGAATACATACCTATATCTTGTAACGTTAACAGTACAGAGGGCCCAGACAAAGTAACATTCGGTATATTCGATAACGCTAATAGAAAAATCCATAAATGTAAGGGATTAAAATAAGCTACCTATGTGCCATATCGACAGCTGATGATAATCCCGTATATTTTGTACGTTTCTAATAGCGTTATAATATTACTTTTTCGAAGCGTTTTGGCTTTTCCCTGTATTTTTAGTTACGATTCCATTTTGTTTACGCAAAGAAGTTTAAGTTTTGTGGTGTTAATAAAATGAAAGTAAATTAACGCGATTCTAAAACAAAGATTTACTAAAAAGCATTATTTTCCCAAAATCTACTTGTTGAGGCTAGAAGTGTTTTTGGCATAGAATAAAGACTTGAGTTTTTGTGGAACGAACTCAAACTCAACTCAACTCAACTTATGAGGAATTCTTATTGATGTAATTATCATACTGAAGGAACGCACTTTCGACTTTTTTGATTACTCAAACATGACGTTACAAGAGACGCCATCACAATGACAAGCGTTTTGGTACGAATTATAAATGTATTATTTTTCCTACTAAAACTTTAATTTCAGCAGAAATATGTTATTTAATGCAAATAATTATGTATTACCGAGCATAATAGAACAGTTTTTTAAATCTGTCATCATGTCTATTTTGATATTTCTCACTATGATTAAGTGAAAAAAAAAACAGTCTCAAGTCACAGTCAAAACAAAACAAGTCAGAAATCAGTCATGTCCTAGTAAGATGGTGGCAATTTTAATAAATATTCACCGCGTTCCCCTTAAAACAGAACGAAAGATTTAATACACTACAAGGTGAAATTAAAATACAAGAAACAAAAAACGAACGAAAGAAGTAAATAGTATTTTTATTTTTCTTTCTTATTGATTTCAGTTTTGGGCCTTACTTATAATAAAGCAATGCTTAAAATGCCCAGATAACTTCCAGCTGACGTGAAATATCAGGCATGAAAATGAGACAGGCTGCTTAAAGTACCTATAGACTAAGTTTAGGCAATGTTTATAAGTAAAGCCTATAATATTTAAAACAAAACTAGTTTCTCCGTGGGAGATCGGCCTCACCTTTAACTATGAAACTAACAATCCGATGCAAAACGAACTAACCTTATTGATCTAAATGACAGTGTAACCTTCTTAAAATAGTTCTAACCGCCTATATTTATTGCGAGGTAAAAAAAAAATTAATTTATATACCTTGGTTTTAGGTGGCATCGGCTTAAATCTCAGTTTGTTTTGAGAGAGCGTCGATATTGTACATACACGACTTAAATGTCAATTCATTCTCAAGTTGAATAATTAAATAAAATACCAAAAATGTGTCATATACTTAAGGTAGTCATTGTAGCCGTGATATTAAATGTTACTTTGGCTAAAGTTATACGTAAGTTATACAGAATTTTTATTACTTTTTTAATGTAAGTTTTGTTATATATTTTAGATATTATGCGTTTTTTATTTTATGCTTCTCGGGGTTTTGAGTACATTTTTTCGGAATAAGAAGTAGATTATGTGATAATCCAGGGTAAACTATGCATTCTAAATTTAATCAAAATCCATTCAGATGTTTCAACGTTAAAAATAACCTTCATTCAAACATACATACAAAACTTCGCATGTATAATATTAGTGTGATATTTAATGGCTTAATAACAATTATGTCATCTGTATTTTACACACAATTTTATCTTTTTTTACAATTTTAAACGATTTAAAACTTACAATAAACATACTTATTACAATTTTTTTTTTACTTGTGGGTAGATTATCAAAACTAAAAAAGAATATTATCTTTATGTAGAAGACTTTCCTGACCCTGTTAACTACAACCAAATATTATAGAAAAAATGTGCTAAAAAAAATTCAATAAATTGAACAACATGATCCTGATGATAAGAGAACTTAGCAAAACAAGTCCAAGGCATCGCTGCTTTGGCGCTCATTACTTTGAGACTTTTGATGTTTAGTCTCAACTGCCTTGTAACTTCGCTAGCTACAGTACCCTTCAAACCAGAATCCAGTAATGTTTACATACTACTATCTACCCGGAATAAAAAATTTGCTTATTTGATAATCAACTCTGTGTTCTCAATATCGTCAAAATCAGTTAAGCTGTTATAGAGTGAATAAGTGACAAACATAGGTACATACAAACTTATTTATTATTATTTCACATCATCAGCCATAGGGCGTCCACTGCTGGACATAGGCCTCCTCCTGGGGGGGTTTTTCCAATACTCGCCACGCTTGGCAGGCGGGTTGGCGAGCACAGTTCAGTGTGATTGTTCAAGGAAGACGCTGCTGCCCATCTTCCGGATTACATCCCTTAGCCGACTCTTACGGCAACCACGGGTAAAGAGGGTGGGGTACTATTCTTACGCTGGCACCACCAAGGCACATTTTATTATTATTTATTTATTATAAACTTTCGCATGTAAAGGAAATTTTGCAGTTTCCTTAGGAGGGGATAGTAGATACCTACTTATCTAATGCCAGGTTTAATTAATCGTTTACCAATAACAAGTATCTTTATAATTCAGTTTTATGACTTTTTAAAGATTATTTAACTGTTTTGTTATGTCATTTCGTAGTAGCTGTGCTTCATGGGATGTATGGCGTGGGTTCAATTCTTATTTAGGAGAAACATCTATGGAACGAGCATAGATTTTGTTCTGTATCTGGTTGTTAATTATAAATCTGGCTGTTATAAATGTACATAAGTATGAATTTACAAAAATTATACGCGGTTTTTTGGTTCCCATAGTACAAGCTTTGCTTAGTTTTGGGCTAGATGGCGCTGTGTGAAATGCCTATTGATTGTGTTTGTGTTTTGTTGGGACCAAAAGGTGCCTATGTGTTAATCCAGAATATAATCTATCTACGTTCCAAATTTCATCTAAATATGTTGAGCCGTTAGTTAAAAAAGTAACGAACATCATATCACACTAATATTATAAAGGCGATAGTGTGCGTATAATTATGTTTGTATGTTTGTTACTTCTTCACGCTCAAACGGCTGGACCAATTTTGATTTAATTTGGTACGGAGGTAGGTGACACCCTGGATTAACACGTAGGCTAAAAAATCAGACAAAATGTTTACGTGGGAATTACGGGTAATACCGCAGGGCGCAGCTAGTACAATATAATAACAACAACAATATATAGTGGTGTGTAGTGGTTTGGTAGTACTATCAGAAAACAAGTTATTTCCGTAAAACTAAATATAGACTTCTCATTAAGTTATTGCCTTTTGTAAAACGAAATTGAAATTTAATTTTAGTCTCAATTGTTTGAAAACTTTCTGAGCTGCGGAACAATAGCGCTTTGGGAACATTTCCCAAATGTTCACGTCAAACGCTTGGGAGCTCGGAATGAACCGTTTTACAAATACGAGTATAGCAAAACAGTTTGTAGGTAGATTTCAGTATTCTGAAAAATGTAGTCTTTATTTATATAGTATTACTAAATAATAGATCTCCTTAACAGTGTCGTCTAGATAGGTACCAACACAGATCAGGTATTCTGCCGCAAAGCAGTGGTGGGCTGGTGGGTAAACATTACGGTTTAAAGGGTACTTTTTATTAGGTTATTAGCGAAATTACAGAGTTATTGAAACTAACCGTAATGTCTCAAAGTAATGAACACCAACGCAGCGATGCCCTGGATTTTGTTTTTGTTACTCAAAGTTCTTGGTACCGCTGATCATGGATAGGCCCAGGATCAGAACACCCAGATACAAAACACCCAGATACAGAACACCCAGATACAGAACACCCAAATACAGAACAAACATCGTCACATAAATGTTTGTCTAGGGTGGAAATCGCACCCACACCCTACAGCTCTTCAAACAGATATACTACTATATAGGCTGACAGGGCAATCAAAGCCATAACCTAGTAGAAGTCATTAAAAGGCATAAAAAGAAAAAAAATATAAATTCGTTACATTTACGTGGTCTAATAGTTATTTCGTTCCCATAGTAAACTTAGACGTTTAATGCTGTTGTGTGGAATGTTCAACAATATATAAACTAACCTTAATTAGTACTGTATCTAATATTTTTCTATACTGATTCTCTAATGATATTTCAGCTGACTACATTACTGTGTGCCCGATATGGACGAAAGAATGTCTTACAAAAAACATCCAAGAAGCGATACCACAATTCACAAAAGGGATTCCATCTCTAGGTGTTATACAAACAGATCCTTTGAAAGATGACAATGTCAGTCTTGATCTGCCTGGTGCTTTCAAAGTGCAGCTGAACAACGGGAGTTTGTCGGGGTTAAGAAAATGTATCGTAGAGGATGTAAAGTAAGTTTTTTTTGGCATAGTACTTTGTACATTCTGCCATTGAAGTATTTCATATTACCTAGCAAGAGTTTCATGGTAACATCAACTGAAAACATTAGTACGTAAATCACGGTAAAGTCGGGTTTACGTTTTCATAAAAGTAGTGGTGAAAAACTTTTAAGTAGTTTTGGAAACAACACGAAGTACACGTCATATCATTTGCCTGCACTTATGTGTACAATTCGATACTTCATGATTGAAATACAAATTTTAAACAAATAATAACATAATACAGCGATACGATTTTTCGGCGTTCCCGCCCTAAAACTGTCTTTTTTTTTTTGTTTTTTGTCAAGTGACTTTTCATAGAGGAAGAGCTAATTGAAGCGAGATTTATGATTTTTAACCGACTTCAAAAAAGGAGGATTTTCTCAATACGACCGATTTTTTTTTAAATGTTTGTTACCTCAGAACTTTCGACTGGGTGAACCGATTTTGATTATTCTTTTTTTATTTGAAAGTTGGTGCTTCCCGTGTAGTATAATTTGGTCCATTTCTGACAATGGTATCCATGAGAAAACCATATGAACTCGTTTTTTTGTTATTTTTTTTTATAGTTGACGAGCTAGGTGTTTGACCACAGCTCGTTAGCTCGCACAGATGTTAAGTGACGGTGTGGTCGAAGATGGTAAAGCACTTAGCCTGGAATGGAACAGGCTCTCAAATGAGGCTGCCGGAATAGACCATTAAATTCAACTTGAGGGTAGTAGGAGAGTGTGTTAAAAAAACCGTCTCCAAGACCCTAAGCTCATATACGGCTAGGTTTTAGGTTTTTTTTTTGATTAGATAACCTTTCAAATAACAAGAAGTTGTTCTATTATCACATCATCAGCCATAGGACGTCCACTGCTGGACATAGGCCTCCTCCTGCGAGGATTTTGCCAATACTCGCCACGCTTGGCAGGCGGGTTGGCGAGCGCAGTTAGGTGTGATTGTTCAAGGAAAACGCTGCTGCCCATCTTCCGGATTACATCCCTTAGCCGACTCTTACGGCAACCACGGGTAGAGAGGGTGGGGTACTATTCTTACGCCGGCACCACCACGGCTATCTATCATCAGCGCACCTTAATAACTCAAAGGAACATAAGTAGAGATCTATAATATTTATAGAGATATCCACTTACTCCTATAATATTTAAAGAATTATTCACTAACTCACTTAAAGTTTCCGACGAATTGAGAATCTCCTCCTTTTTGGAGTCGGTTAAAAACAAAGCTCGTTTTATATTACCGTGTTTATGATTAAACTAGTAATCTTGTTACAACTGGTTTTAAGTTCCCGGAACTCAATGTTTTTTCCAAAGTGCGTAATGATTTATAGTATGGTATACTTATTTGTAAGCTGTCATAGAATTAGTGTTTAGCATAAATTAATGTAACCAGCTTGAGAACTTTTATTGTCAAAGCACGTGATCATTTAATAATTATTTTTTTTTATCGCTGACAGACTAGGTGCTTGACCACAACTCACCTGATGTTAAGTGACGGTGTGGTCGAGGATGGTAAAGCACACCAAGCCTGGAATGGAACTGGCTCTCAAGTGAGACTGCCGGAACACACCGTTAGATGCTTGGCGGCAGATTTTCAACTTGAGGGTGGTAGCTAGCCAGCCGAGTACTAGAAAGTACCCTACCACCACGCTATGGTTTCCTCACGATGTTTTCCTTCACCGGCAGCTCAAGCTCATTGTTGGAGTTTGAACCCACGCCCTTCGGCATGCGAACCGACCGCGCTAGCCACTGAGCTATCATCGCTACAAAAAGTAAACAATTAAGTAAGTAATTAAAGTAATCAAGTAAGTAATTAGCCACGTTTATTTAATTTTGTCGTATGGACGTTATCATATGGGTCAAATAAATAAATAAATATAGTAAGACATTTTAAATACATACAGAACACCCAGACACAGAACAAATCCCACACTAACAAATCGGACCCACTTTCTACAGCAAATAACAACAACATGGACAGGTCTATAAAACAAAAAGCCTATGTAGAATGAAATGTAAGGAAAGCGGGGTAGTGTCCCTGGTGGTAGTAGGGGAGACTTTTTAATAGAAATATTACTTTTTTTTTTTAATTTACTTCCATACTTTCTGAATTGCCTCCCATGCCAATTCAGAAAATACGAGAACAAAATTAGGAGTTAGTTTTTTTTGGTTGAGAATGTGGGTGTTTGACCGCAGCTCACCTGATATTATGTGTAGGTGTGGTCGAATGGTAAGCACACAGCCTGAAATGGGAACTGGCTCTCAATCGAGACTACCGGCACACAACTAGGTACTCGCCGGCATATTTTTATCTTGAAGGTATTGCTAACCAGCTATTGATAAAAAGTAGCCTATGTATTAATCCAGGGTGTCTGGTACCTCCATACCAAATTTCATCAAAATTGGTCCAGCCGTTTGAGCGTGCAGAAGTAATAAACACACTAACACGTTCAAAAACTTTCGCCTTCATAATATTAGTGTGACTATAGTAATCACTGCATATTATAAAACAAAGTCAATCAAATCAAAGTTAATCAAAGTCAGTCTGTCTGTCTGTCTGTTCGCGATTAACATAAAAACTACTAAACGGATTATCATGCGAGTTTCACCGATACATAGAGTGATTCATAAGGAAGGCTTAAGTGTATAATTTGTCAAGGTTTTGTGTAAATTGGTTGAAATATGATGATAATTGTTGGAAGTGTCGGAAAAAGTCAAGCCACCCGGAAGCTTTCATCGATGCTACCTAATCCCTTTGAGATATAACAAAACAATGCGTGGTGGGATATTCCTCTTTTATAGATCTACAAAAAAGCATATATTTTTAAGGATAGCCTACTATACCCATTCTTACTACCCGTGCGAACCAGGGGCGGGTTGCTAGTAATAAATAAAAATTAACATACGCAATTAGTAGCAACTATTACATTTCGTTCTATAGATACTTAGATAATAATCTAATGACTAATAATTGTTCAATATCATTACCTTGACTTTTATACAGAATACAAGGTTGTATTTAATTTTAATCTGCATAAGTGTCAAAGTTTCCGAAGACTGGCATTGGCAATATGCAATATAAACATTTATGCTAAACACGACCATAAATTTATTATTATTTTGTGTGGCATGACTCTTACCATTAGGCACGGAACTATTTTTAAATATTTTTAATATCATATCATAGATAGTTTTTAGGAACTTGTTTGTGCTGTTAGTTGTTACTCAGTTTTATAAGGAGTCATCTCTATAAACAAAGTCGTCCGACGCGTCTGCCTGTGTTGGCGATAAAATGAAAAACTACTGAACGGATTATCATGCGAGTTTCACCGATAGATAGAGTGATTCATGAGGAAGGTTTAGATACACATAAATACATGCATATGCATCACATTAATTTAGTATCTACATTGCACCCGTGCGAAGCCGGGGCGGGTCGCTATATTTTATATTTTAAAGGCTAGGTGTTTGACCACAGCTCAGCCGACGTTAAGGTGTAGTCGCATTTGGTGAACACATTTACACTAACATGGATTAGCTCTCAATTATATTTCTTTCTTTAGGTTTTAAGGACATTTTCCTTTTGTAGCGATGACAGCTAAGCACGGTCGGTCCGCACGCTGAAGGGCATGAAATCAAACCCCAACAATGAGCTTGTGCTGCCGGTGAAGGAAAAACTCGTGAAGAAACCATAGCGTGTTGGTAGGGTACTTTCTAGTACTCGGCTGGCTAGCTACCACCCTCAAGTTGAAATTCTGCCGCCAAGCATCTAACTGTGTGTTCCGGCACCGTCACTTGAGAACCAGTTCTATTCCAGGCTAGGTGTGTTTACCATCTTCGACCACACCTTTACTTAATATTAGGTGAGATGTGGACAAACAACTAGCCTGTCAAACATAAATAAAAACCTAAGGAGCTTATTCTTTTCGCGATTTCAAGATTGACCTCATACTAAAGTTCGATAATTATGAGTACGATAACCTCATTGCATTTTTGTACTAACCCTGTATTGTCTTAAAAGTTTGGGCACCCTAGTTGGGAGGCCATCTGGCTTCTAATCTGGAGCTCTGAGTGTCTATACTTTCTTAGTTATGTGCTTATTGCCGCTAACATTAAACGATGAAGGAAAATATCGTGTGGAAACCTACATGTTTGAGCATTTTTATAGAAAAGTTCTCGAAAATGTCGGCCAACCCGCACTTGGCCAGCGCGCAAAAAAGAAGTTAAAAATGAGTGACGCCCCACAGTTCCTAATCTCCTCTGTACACACACACACACACACAATTTCTAACACTCAATGCATATCCCTTCACCCAACTGATCGCGGATATTAAAAGCTGGGAAAGGTACATAAAACACATACACACAACGGAGAGGGTTTTAAGGTGTTAAAAATGTGGGAGTGACACCCCATAGTTCCTAATCTCCGTTGTACACATAGGTACACACAGACTTTCTAAAACACAATGCATATCCCTTCACCCAACTGATCGCGGATATTAAAAGCTGGGAAAGGTACATAAAACACATACACACAACGGAGAGGGTTTTAAGGTGTTAAAAATGTGGGAGTGACACCCCATAGTTCCTAATCTCCGTTGTACACATAGGTACACACAGACTTTCTAAAACACAATGCATATCCCTTCACCCAACTGATCGCGGATATTAAAAGCTGGGAAAGGTACATAAAACACATACACACAACGGAGAGGGTTTTAAGGTGTTAAAAATGTGGGAGTGACACCCCATAGTTCCTAATCTCCGTTGTACACATAGGTACACACAGACTTTCTAAAACACAATGCATCCCTTCACCCAACAGATCGCGGATATTAAAAGCTGCTATCCTGGGAAAGGTACATAAAACACATACACACAACGGAGAGGGTTTTAAGGTGTTAAAAATGTGGGAGTGACACCCCATAGTTCCTAATCTCCGCTGTACACACACACACACCCTTTCTAGTGATACCTAAAATAGCCTGAATCGGTTTGGAATGCGCGATCATGCACACCGGTTTCGAGATTCATATTCGAAATGGCGTTTGCGCCAATATTCGTATATGATATTCGTGATTAGAAGGTCAAAACACGATACTATACCAAATGTCAGATCGATCGGCAATATGCGCTTTTCGGAAGTACATCTAAAAATGTATTGTTAATTTTATGTTTCCAGATATGAAAATGATGAAGCTGACTTGACTCTACGATGTAACGTCACAATTAAAGGGCAGTACAAAGCCAGAGGGCAGATTTTGATCGTGTCTATAAACGGTGATGGGGACGCTAAAATAAAGACAAGTAAGTAAAATATTGAGATGAAGACTCGTGCAAGTCAACGGTCATTTGCGATATAAAACGTTAATATCAAAAAGGCCTCTGCCCCATCTACACCTGAGTCTAAAGCCTTGCTAACTGGGTTCTTGTCTTTGCAATGCTATGGACTGAACCCGCACGAAGCACTGAAAGTCGAGAATTCTCTCGTTATAAAATTACTCTTTAAATTCTCAAAAGGGTAAGGCACCACGCTGGCCAAGTAGTGGTTGGTAGACTTCATAATTTTTTGATAACTTTGAACTCTCCTTGTAGGTGCCTCACGATGTTTTCCTTCACTCTTTAAAGTCAACGGCAATACGTTCATAACATGGAAAAGACAGAGGTGCGTTCTGTGGAATTCGAACCCATGATCTACAGATTGGAAACTGGGCGGTCTATCAAATAGGCTGCCAAAACTTAAAGTATACGCGTAAATTTTACAAGTTTATATGTATTAGTATAAAATTAACACAGAAATCGAAATTTAGTACTAATTTTATGATATTTTTCTATTAAGAAAATTAATCCGACTCGCATTTCAAAATCAACGGTCCCCTCAGAAACATAAACAAGATTAATACATTTTATTTTAGCTGTTTTAAAAGGTATAAATTTTGCCAAAAAATAGTTAGGTATTGCGAAAGCATTATTATTACCTACAGCTAAAAAATAAGTATTTTATAAGCTATGGCAACCGTGGCCTTTATCTTGGAGTCCTAATAATAAAGATGTTTTAACCACTAATTATTTTTAACCGACTTCAAACAAGGAGGAGGTTTTCAATTCCACTGTATATATAAAATATATATATACATTTTTTGTATGTATGTTACGCGTTCATTCTGGAATTATAAATAGACTTTTGATGATTCTTTTTTTAGAAATATTTGTATACTACTTGAATACTATTATATTGTACCTACTTTGAATTTTTAAGTTTGGTCTCTAATGAATTTAAAAAATATGTTTTTGCTACAAGTGAAAAGTTTATTCATAAATTAACAGACTAATAAATGAAGAACATAGTGATATATTTTTAATTTTGATTGCAATATTTTTTTTTTTTTTTTGAAAATATTTTTAATAATAACTTATTTACAGCTGACCTTGTTATAAATGCAAAAATAAAATTTGAGGACAAAGTTCGTGATGGCAAGGTGTATTATGAGGTCAAAGATTTTAAAATTGACCACAACTATGGCAGTAAGATTCAATTCTCCCTCACGAATTTGTTCAAAGGAAATCCTCAACTGAGTAAGTAAATACCTACACAACAGTTTTTACTTTAGAATAGAATAGAACACAACTTTATGGTACATCAATAATTGATACATTAAAAAAAAACCTTAAAAAGAGATAAAGAAAAAAAGATAATAACAAAACAAAACAACATCGACTAAAATGTAGTATTCACACAGAACAAACATTTATTGTCACATAATAAAACTGTAACAAGTCAATTACTGTACTAAGATAATAATAAAAAAAAAATCTTAACATAGGTATATATAATATAGAAAGTAATAGAAGCCAGAAGTACAGTATTTCTAATATTTGTCTATATGTATGTCTGTCTGCTTATTTACATTGGACTCAATAACTGCGCCACAGATTTATAAATGTGTATTATTAATATATTTATTGGAGTGGGCAACGTCTTAATAATCTTTGTTTCATTAAAATCAGTTAAAATTTGAGGAGTCCTGAGTAACATTTAATCTTTCTTTCATTAAAATCAGTTCAAATTTGAGGAGTCGTGAGTAACATTTAATCTTTGTTTCATTAAAATCAATTTTATTTTAAATCATTGATGTTAAGCAACGAAAGATCCGCTGCCGTGGGTCCCAGCTCTGGTTTGTTCTATATTTTCAGCAACAACTGATAAATCATGTCGGAGGCCTTCGAGCGGCATAATTTTGACACTAAAGCTTCTAATGACACGATCAAATGCGTATGTTAATATTTGTTTACTTTCAGGTGAAACGGTTCTACTGTTCTTGAATCAGAACTGGAAGGAGATTTCTGAAGAATTTGGAGGTCCTATATTTGATAGACTCATCAAACTAATCTTTGCCACTGTTAAAGTTTTCTTCCAAAATGTACCTAAAGAAGAACTACTACGCACTTAAGACAAAATATTGATTAATAAAAAAGTAACTAATAGAATATTAATACTTATTATTTTATTACTTACCTGTAGGAATGAGTAGGGAAAAGTAAATTCGCCCCAAACGATGTCTTTGACCAAACCTGTAAAAAAGTGTACTATGTCAAAAATAAACAAGGTTAAACACAAAAAAATCGTAATCTAAAACTAATGGAGTTATGATATAATCTTTAGATTGTATAATGCCCTGACTGTCCTGTTAGCCCATTTGGTATCATATCTGCTCGAAGAGCTAGGTCGTGAGTTCGATTCCCACCAGGGTAAATATTTTTGTGATGACTCGTTTGTTCTGTGTCTGTATGTATTTACAACAAAAAAATCTAAAAGTATTCTATCAGTTATTCATAGCAACTAGCTTTGCTTAGTTTGAGGCTAGATGGCGCTGTGTGAAATATCCTACGATATTTATTTACTAATTTTTGAGTCTTCCACCCGCAGCAATAAAGTTTTATTTAAAAAAGCGCCATTTATTAATTTGATGCTTCACTACTACGAAATAGCCAACATGAAGCCAAAATATGACCACACATCATATTAAAAAAACATTTTATGAATGTGTGTGATAATGTATAAGTGCAAGTATTATACTTATATAGATAATTACTTACATAGTGATATTTTAAATATATTTAATACTAGGCCATTTATAACAATCAATCATACTATTGTAGGCTACTGTAATTATGCCAATTTGTTTAAGAAAGTAGTATACAGTCTTCTTCAAACCCTATAATAGGATTACCTACAGCCGTCAAAATGACACTGACACAGCAGGGTAGGCATTGATTATAATTGCTTATGACATTGACGAGTAGAGAAATGAAAATATTTTTGAAAAGATTATTCACATGAATATTTATTTTCAAGGTAATTGTTTATTTTAACAAGGACTACTTTTCGTAACTATATATTAACTAACTATTACGGTAGATATACCAATCATAGTGGTCTTAAAAAATCTTGAACATTTATTAAATAAATAATATTAAATAATTATAAATAATATCGTAGAACTTTACACACATCGCCATCTGACCCCAAACTAAGCAAAGCATGTGCGATGGATGTCAGATAACTGATAGAATGCTTAAACAGTAAACACTTATTTTTGTAAATACATACTTATAATACATACAGAACGACAAACATAGACCGATTTATTTGCGTATACCATAAAATGTTTGTCCTTGGTGGGAATCGAACCCACGCCCTACAGCTTTTGAAGCAGACATATTATCAATGAGCCAACAGGGGTGTCAAAAATTTTAATTGTAATATGTTTCAAATTTGTATTGTCATAATTCTAAAGTCATTATAATTAATTGATTTTGTGCCAACTTTTAACTAAAATATTGATTTGGTATAAATAAAAATAATTTCTAATAGTTTTTATATATCAATTCTAACGAGGAAAAAGTTTGGCTGCCATACGTATTATTTGTTGTAAAGGTTTTGTTTTATGCTCGTTTGCGTGTTTTATTATTTTAGGTTCTTGGAGGGAAAAACAACAAGAGAAATTTAAAACACATTTCTAGAGCGTGGTTTCTAATAAGCAACAACTACAGTTACTAGAGCTTTGAATGAGAACACATATAAGAACTTATTGTAATATCAAATACAATATCAAATTTGGCAGTATGGGGAAGCTCGGTCAAAATTAAAAGTTGATGCCTAAATATTATGTGTAGTATTCCTTTGGTTGTTAATAGAATGACATAATATACTTTTGAGATTAAATAAAACGTGTAAAAGTAAAATAAAATCCACTCACCCACTGGAAAGTCGAACGGGTAAATCAGATAAAAGAACTCCGACATAAAACTGAAAGGGTAAAAACCGTCTTCTAATCTCAATGTCGGAACCAAATACGTGTCCCTCTTCGGGAGACTGCTAAATCTTATTTTAGTTTTATTTCTTACATCAAACCAGTCTTCGGTGTAACTTGCTATTAAATTACTCTCAGTAACAACTTGTGATATGTTTGAAATTACTGATACTTTAAACAAATCTCTTGTGATAAACAATGTAGGCACAATAGAAGATAATTTGGGTTGATTGGAATTATAACTAGATTCAGTATTTGGTGCTGGTGTAGTAGAAGTGGTGCTACTAAGTGTTGTGGTTGCTAATTTCTTAATGGGAATTGGTTCTTGTTTTTGAGCTCTTCTTTCCTCGGCCTTGCTGTGTAAATTTTTATATTTCTCGATCCATGCCAAAATAGCTGCTGGGTAATCATTAACATTATCATCAACTCTTTTACTCCAAGTAGGTCTTATATTTTCTCTACTTTCGGATTCGTTGGGTTGGTAAATTCTATAATCGGCAGCGATTTCTAAATCTTCCGGAGCTTGTTGTAAATTTCTTAGATTTTCTCTAAATCTCGTCTCCAAACAATCATCCCAAACAAGACTCTGCGGTTTTACGGGATTGAATATTTCTCTGACGTTCGCCTGATTAGAATTTGATTTGTCGTTTTTCTCAGGATGTTTTTTTGATTCTGTAGAGGAAACTGCTGAGATTGCCTGGAAATCTTCGTCGAGTCTAGCGACATTTAGATTGTTTCCTGTGGAAGCCGCAAGCGTCGTTTCCGTTGTCCTGATTTGAAAAACGTTCGTCGGTAACTGGTTTAACCTGGATTCATCTGGTTCAAACGGAATTGCGTCGACCGCGATTAAAATTGCGAGAATTAGAGTTATTCGGGCCATAACCACATTTTTTCCGTTGAAGTGAGTACGTGGGTGTGGCGAATGGCGTACTGAGCCGCGGGTGGATGGAAGGCGGCCAGAGGATTTGTAGCACTTAGTAGTCTGCTTGGCCACGTTGTACAATCGTATCACTCCGGCCCCGCGTTCCACCTTTACTGGATTATGTGTAGAGTACTTTCAGACAGAGATGTATTTATTTTTTAAAATTTAAATCTAATTATTATAATTAGTATAAAATAAATCTGTACTTGAAGCTAGGTTACAGCCAGGCGGTGCGCCTGACGATAAAATCTTAGCGATGCTTAAGAACATATATAAAATAAGGTCGATGCGTTGCCAACTCACAGATATTCTCTAGAAATTACTCTCAGAGGATTCTGAGAGAATTTCCCCTTCTACCTCTATAATGTTAAATCAGAAATGAGTAACAGGAAATGCCACTGATCGTTCTTGGTGCAAAGGTGCCCATCGCACTCGCCGCATTCCCACGCTAAATTCTAATGGCCAGCCTCACCACCAGAAACGAACCAGACCTGGAGTCACCTGTTCTATCTGAATGCCTGAGACCTATTCCTTGATGGATTTCTTCGCCTCCGTACCCCTTTAACCCACGGTCTCCACTGCGACAGGCACAAAGTAGTAAAGCGGTTTAAAGCAGCGTATTTAAGCATCTTTCTAACAGTGGCGCCTTCCGCGGGGGCTGCCGGGAAGTGGACGGTGGAAGTGGACTCAGGTGGCTGGCAGATATAGTGCTGCTGTATTATTGATAATTTGACTGCCCTGTTAGCTCATTTGGTTAGGTTCTTCTTCGAAAGCTAAGAGCATGGGTTCGATTCCCAACGGGACAAACATTTATATGACGATAAATGTTTGTTCTGTGTCTGGGTGTTCTATATGTATTATAAATATATATTTAGAAAAAAAAAGTATTTAAGTACCTATTCTGTCAGCTGTCTAGTTTCCATAGTACAAGCTTTGCTTAGTTTGGGGCTAGATGGCGTTGTGTAAAATGTCCTTCAATATTTAGTTATTTATTTATTTAATGATAATAAAATAATCTGAAATACAACAAAGGAGTTCAAGTTTGAAGTATTCCCAAAATGTAATATCAACCCAAAGGAAATGAGGTATGCTCTTCATAAATAAATAACAGCGACACGTGAAGGATTCTCGAGATTTTCATTACTCTATACTTATGGATTCTATTGAATTTAGTCAGTGTTTACGTTTGTCGGTTGACAAATCAAATGTATGATACATAATCGTATTGTTTCAAGTCATTATTAAACAAGAGAATAGAGTATCTCAACAGTTACAGTAATGTATCGATAGAATGGATGATAGTATACGTACAAGTATTTGCTTACTTAAAAGTTGTTCGGTAACTGAATATTCTAACATTTACTTTAACACGATTAGAAAGTAGGTTATTTTTTTATCACAATTTTTCGTTTGACCGCCCATTCGCGCCAAGATGCGGTCTACGGTGGAGCACGCTTGCCTTGAAGAAACCGATCACTCTCGAGTTGAAGGCATCCAGATTGTATCTATCAGGGAACACTCGCTCGAGCAACAAATTCCATTGTTTAGCGATTCGTAGTAGAAAGTAGATTCGAACCGTTTGGTTCGAGTTTTTGGAATATCGACCATAAAGCGGTGTCACTTCTTCTACTCCTAGCTGTTCGATAGTAGAATGGGTTGGGTGGAATTAGGTCATGTAGATCTAAAGCGCAGTCACCAAAGTGTATCCAGTAGAAAGCTGACAGAAAAGCCATTTTGCGACGATGTTCAAGACTTTGGAGCCTTTTCCGAACAAGCGAGTCAAACAACCGTGCCGTGTGTGTGGTGCCATGGTCGTGCTGGCGTAAGAATTGTACCCCACCTTTTCAACCCGTGATTGCCGTAAGAGTCGGCTAAGGGATGTAATATGGAAGATGGGCAGCAGCGTCTTCCTTGAACATTCGTACCTAACTGCGCTCGCCAACCCGCCTGCCAAGCGTGGCGAGTATTGGCAAAACTCCTCCCCAGGACTCCTCCTGGGGAGGGGTTTTGCCAATACTACTACTGAGATAACCTTCATATTGATGAGTAGGTAATATTCTCTTTCCGGCTCATTATACCCTAAGCTTATAGCCCGATATAAATCCAATCTAAATCTAACGTATATTTATTTCGTACCCC
Organism: Biston stratarius; assembly: GCA_950106695.1. Classification (NCBI taxonomy): domain Eukaryota; kingdom Metazoa; phylum Arthropoda; class Insecta; order Lepidoptera; family Geometridae; genus Biston; species Biston stratarius. The sequence goes on along the minus strand of OX467106.1, from coordinate 37,850,426 downwards.
TTACCACTAGTGTTGTAAACCCTGATTACCATCCCCTGCCTCGCAGGGACTTCCCTAGGCTCCGTCTAAAGTACTAAACCATGTAACAGTCGCTAAATTAAACAATAGACGAGAAATATGTGCCAAAAATAACTATTTTATTTTAAACTAGCTGTAACTTTTTTACCTGCTTCTTCGTCCACGTAGAATTAAACAAAAAGTTTGTTCAGTTTGCAGTACAAAAAGGTATAAATTTTTAATTTTATATAAATTAAAAAATTACTTACGACAGTTTACTTTGTAAATCTTCTACTACTAATGGATGTTACTCTTTTATGCAAAAGCTACTAAACGGATTTGGATGAAATTACTATTATGGAACCACAAGGCACCATAGGCCTCCGCCTATGCCCAGCAGTGGACGTCCTATTGCTTATGATGTGAGTCAAATAAAAAATATTTTTACTATATAAATCTTATTTAATAGCATCCATGGCATTATAGAGAAACATATATATATTTATATCTAGAGCTCAGGTTGAATCAGAATGCCCAGTAAGAAAGTGTTTTATAAATTTCATTGCATTTAATTTCATAGCATTTAAGTGAATCGGGTTCATCTGGAACACTACAACATACCCGCAGTATAACAATTTTAATATTCCACGACTATTCAAGAAAGATATGTAGTTACTTACGATTAAGATTAAACGAAAACCAATTTAAACGACGGATTATCCTTAAAAGCATGTTAAATTAATCCGGGTCGTATGGATAGAGTGAAACCCGATATTTGTTTACGAGGTATCTCTACTGGAAGTAGAAATAAGGCTCCAATATAAGGTACTAATTGTTTGAAACGGTGAAATATCATTTTGTAGATTGAACTTATATACATATTTACGACAAATACACTTTGATAGTTCAACTAGTCAGTGCAAGCAGTGGTGAAGCAGTGCACTTTATGGTTAGTTTTCAGATGGATGACCTGGATACTGTTGTTAGATTTGAGTAATTTATGTATTGACGGCAAAAAGTGATTGCGGTAAAGAAATTATCAATTTAAGTAATTTATGTATTGACGCCAAAAAGTGGTTGCGGTAATGAGTTTTATTAATTTGAATAATTTATATATATATTGACGCCAAAAAGTGTTTGTTGTAAAGAGCTTATATCAATTTGAGTACTTTATGTATTGACGCTAAAAAGTAGTTGTAGTAAAGAGCTTATCAATTTGAGTACTTTGTGTATTCACGCTAAAAAAGTAGTTGTAGTAAAGAGCTTATCAATTTGAGTACTTTATGTATTTTCGCCAAAAAGTGGTTGCGGTAAAGAGCTTATCAATTTGTGTACTTTATGTATCGATGCCAAAAAGTAGTTGAGGTAAAGAGCTTATTAATTTACCTACCACGCAATTTACTTCACAAAATAATTATTTGATTAATCAACGAGTGTTCCTGTTAGTTTTCGGATGGGTGACCGCAAGTTGCGTGTAGCTCTAGTTATTTGTTTTAGTATCTAAAAAAGCATTTGCGCTAAAGAACATCGTAATCAACTACAAAACACCACTACCATTCTATTAAATAATTGAGTAACTATAAAGGGTTATAAGCTTAGCGTGTATTAAGCCGAAATGAGGTCTCTTAAATCGTGTTTTTTTATAATTATTGTCATAGAAAAAGTTTGTTGACCTTGGACCAAATAAATAGCTTATACTAAGCTTATAGCCCGATATAAATCCAATCTAAATCTAACGTATATTTATTTCGTACCCCTTACCACTAGTGTTGTAAACCCTGATTACCATCCCCTGCCTCGCAGGGGCTTCCCTAGGCTCCGTCTAAAGTACTAAACCATGTAACAGTCGCTAAATTAAACAATAGACGAGAAATATGTGCCAAAAATAACTATTTTATTTTAAACTAGCTGTAACTTTTTTACCTGCTTCTTCGTCCACGTAGAATTAAACAAAAAGTTTGTTCAGTTTGCAGTACAAAAAGGTATAAATTTTTAATTTTATAAAAATTAAAAAATTATTTACGACAGTTCACTTTGTAAATCTTCTACTACTAATGAATGTTACTCTTTTATGCAAAAGCTACTAAACGGATTTGGATGAAATTACTATTATGGAATGGATGTTACTACTAATTACTAATTAGTAGTAACATCCGTTAGTAGTAGAAGATTTACAAACTAAAGTGTCGTAAGTAATTTTTAATTTTTTATAAAATTAAAAATCTACAAAGTGCTGTTCATTATTTACATTACATTTAATAACTATGATTATATACATAGACCCCAAAACTAATAAATCCATACTATTTTTTAAATGTAACAGTAATAAGACGGACGAGACGCTCTCCTGATGGAGATAACACCTGTCCATGACGATTGCAACGATTCACAGAACTTTGAGTAGTAAAACAAAGTCCAGGGCATCGTTGCCTTGGCGCTCATTACTTTGAGACTAGATGGTTAGTCTCAACAGCCCTGTAACTTCGATAGCTGCAGTACCCTTCAAACCGGAACACACTAATGTTGACACACTACTGCTTAGTGGCACAGCTCAACCGATCAACCGACTACATTTTTTATCTATGATTTGAATGAACATTGTATTTAAGTACTTATTTTCAACCCAATGAAATTTGATAAGGTTTTAACGTTTTTTATTTTTCCTGAAAAGTTGGAGATTTCACTTTGGACGCTTATTCGGTGGGGCCGTCGATCTGATAAATGATGTTTTGTGACGGTGTGATCGAAGATGGTAAACCTAGCCTGGAAAGAGACTGGCTCTCAACTGAACACACCGTTAGATGCTTGGCGACAGATTTTCAACTTGAGGGTAGCTAGCCAGTCGACTACTAGAAAGTACCATACTATCACGCTATGGTTTCCTCGTAATGTTTTCTTTCAACGGCAGCTCAAGCTCACTGTTGGGGTTTGAACCTACGCCCTTCGACATGTGAACCGACCGTGCTAACCGCTGAGCTATCATCTCTACAAAATGTGAGTTTATTTATTTCACCATAACTGTTAAATGGTTGAACGGATTTGGATAAATCGTTAAAATTCTCACTGGCTATATTTTTTTTCGGAAAAAATTGCAATTTTTTTATTGGGATATAGTGTTTTTTTTTTTTAATTTAACTTACTTCTTAAAATAAACAAAAATACATGTTCTATCATTATTTCATACCAAAACGAAACATTAAAATTATTAAATATTTATGGAAGTATTTTTCTTTCAGTAATAACACTATCAAATATTCACTAATACATTGGGTCTCTATTCTACGTACATAGATCACGAATGTTAATTATTTAAATCGTTACTTACCCTTACCTGCCAGTCCAGTCCTTGTTAATGTCATTAGTACTAAGTAAGGATTCTAGGGTTAATCATTGAAGCCTATAGCTAATGCTAGAGAGTTTTGGTTCTTGGTATATTTCCAATTTCCAGATTAAATAGGTACCTGCTTTAATCTTGAGAAATGTTTTAGATATTATTATGATGTTCTAATAAATTCTCTGTTCACGATGATCAACACAAAAAAGTACTTATTACTTACAAATAACATAAATACACTAATTTTAACGAGGTTTTTACTCTATTATTAAAATAGCCTGTTTCATTTCAACACAAATGATATTTCATATCAGCGAAAATTGATAAAGTATTTAAGTATTGGTTAACTTTGGGCATCGTAATTTTTGTAGCGAAGCCAAAGAGCGTGGGTTCAAACCCTAACAATGAGCTTGAGCTGCCAATGAAGGAAAACATCGCGAGGAAACCATAGCATGGTGGTAGCGTACCTTCTAGTACTTGGCTGGCTATATAGGTACCAACCTGAAGTTGAAAATCTGCCGCCAAGCATATAACGGTGTGTTCCAGCAGCCTCACAAAAAAGCATCGTTTATAAGTAAGGGCGTTAATCTTTTGGTATGTTTTATTTTTAAAAGTTGTATTATTGATGTGTAATGTATAATGCTATAATTGATTTTCTTCGCTGTTTTAGCGCTTATTACTTTGGCATTTTAGATGGTTAGTCTCAATAGCCCTGTGATTTCGTTATAGCTGCAGTACCGTTCAAACTAAAACACAGCAATGTTTACACACTACTGCTTGGTGTCACAATTTTTGGTACTGCAGTGATACCTACGCTCCTGCTAAGTAAATCTACCACCACGCGTGTTTTGCGAAACAGCTTTCAACTACCTAAAGCATTTTAAAATTGTGACAGAATCCGAAATAAAATCTCGATTTGCAATCGGTAACCCATTCAAACTCGAAACATCTAGCTTTTCAAACACCGATCGGATTCCCTCTCTAGCCGTGCGTACTTTACACTGACTTATCTGCATTATTCATTGCGCTAGCGAACGCCCGGACATAGTATTTTGAAATGCAATCGTGCATTATGTATGTTTGACGGCAAGTCAGATCGGAGTATTTATGGGATTTACATATTTTTTTCTTTTTATTATAGATAGGCTTACGTTTGACCGCCAACTCACCTGATGTTAAGTAATGATGCGGTCTAAGATAAATCACGATTGCCTAGAAGAAACCGATTCACTCTCGACTTGAAGACACCCAGATTATATTCATCGGGGAACACCCACTCAGGCAGCGCATTCCACTGTCTAGCTCCAGATAATTTCAATCCATGAAAATAAGGTCTATAATAATTTCAATGAAATTAGTGGTCTTAGCAGGAGGTCTACGGTAAGGAGGTAGCAGACACCCTGGATTAACAAAGTATTACGCTACTTGAGCCGTGGTTGTGCCGGCGTAAGAATAGTACCCCACCCTCTCTACCCGTGGTTGCTGTAAGAGTCGGCTAAGGGATGTAATCCGGAAGCTGGGCAGCAGCGTCTTCCTTGAATAATCACACGTAACTGAGCTCGCCAACCCGCCTGCCAAGCGTGGCGAGTATTGGCAAAATCCCCCCAGGAGGAGGCCTATGTCCAGCAGTGGACGTCTTATGGCTGATGATGTGATAATGTGACGCTACTTTTTATCCCGAAACAATGTAGCGGGTAACACCTCAGGGCTCAGCTAGTTGCCTAATAAGATTAGGACAGGTTGAAATGACAACGCCAAAACATATAATTTTCCAACCAAAATACTTTGTGTACTAAAACGTGAATGAAATCCACAGAACACAGAGCAACGCCATATGCGGCCATCTGACAGCAATTTGAATAACGTAAACATCGCGTTTCAGGTCTCAACCATTCCGCAAAAAAACTTGTGAGAACGACCAAAGTCCCACTCAAAAGTTCAAAGAAATATGGACTTAATGAGCAAAGGTGTGAAAGGGCTGTAAAGAGGTTTTCGCGTGACCTGAAAACGAGGGCGCAGTGATATCGTATATAGGTAAGTGTGTCGAGTCAACATACTGCTTTCTTTCGGGTAGAGGTTTCCAAGATTTTTTAAAAGGTAAATTGACTAGTCGCAGGTGGTTGAAGGGAAACGGGTCAGCTTGTCTCAGTAGCATGTCATGTTCATGTGTCACCAGAGGCGTATTTAGGACGTTGCTTTACTTGACTAAATATCTTCAACTTGAGTTGCTTCAAAGAAAATTTTAACAGAATCTTTAAATTGAAGATTTAGCAACGTAATGCTTCAGGTGTTACAGTTAACCGTATGATAGGCGGCTGTGTTTAGCGTGGTCGGTTTACAGGCCGAAGGGCGTAGGGTCAAACCCCAACAATGAGCTTGCGATGCCGATGAAGAAAAATTTCAAAAAAATTCAACCATTTAATTCGGAAAATATTAGCACTACATAAGCAAAATTTTACAAACTCACTTTCCAACACGAAAAATCAAACATTCATGTGAAAGTAATTTTCTCTTTTGAGTCCGTCCCTGCCTATATTGCTATTAATTACCGCGTCAACTAGAGCGACGTATCTCCGGATTCTACGTCTAGTTAGGTTACAAGGTTTTTCACATTCTTCGAGAGCTCGTAGCTTGGTAATTAAAACTTTCACGGTGAAATCTTTGGTTAGTTGAGGATTAGTGAAGATTGATGGAGTTTTCGATATCAGGGACGTGATAAAGACATAGTGGTGTTGACTATATCGTATCATTTATACTTTTATTTTTACTCACGACGGAACGGAGACGGTATATATTATGCGTTTGGGGTGAGAGGATGTTTGTGATCCATGTTGCCATTTTTCTCCAAAACTACTAGTCCAATTTTGATTCAGTTATGGGTTCTGGTTTGATTAGTACATATACTTAGATAGGTTTTACGGTGACAACTCACCAGGGGACGCTGCAGCAAACATTGTTTGTGCAAATCAGTACACAAACAATAGTAAAACAATACACTTCCACACTATTTAATTATTATATTATTAATTTTGCGATAAAGTAAGCCTATATTATGCCTTTATTAAAATCATAATAGGAAAGCGTATGTAAGTCAAGTCGGGAAGGTTTGGGCGCGTGGGTGCGGATTGCGAGTGTGTTTGTGTAGTTAGGTTTTCCAATGTGTATTTTTAGTATATAATATAGTTGATGTTATGTCATTATATTGGCATGTACTTTATTAATATTATGGCATTTTTAATTGTATTTTTGACATGAATTTGAATAAATATATATAATTAAAACATAAATAAAGATTCACAATAAAAAGCAAAGTTTGTGTGGCTATTGTTTAACCTTACAGAAAAAATAAATGCATTGCGTTTATAGCTATAAAACTTATAATAAATTATCGATAACATATAGTGTGTTAAATCCTAAATAAAATATAAGAATTATTTACATAACAGCTAATTTATCTCTTACCTAATCAAGCTTAACCATATCTATCATAATTAAAATCCTATCTAAGCAAACTTAAAACTGAACTGCAGGTGTTTGTAATCTCCAAAATATAGAGAGCGGTCATTACCAGAAACTCATTTTCAGTAAAACAGTATCTTAAGAGCCATAAACGTGCCTCAAGCCCGGAACTTGCGATGTAGCCATGGGAATTGAAAGGCACTTAAAATACCCTGGACATTCCCGAAATGACCGAAAATTTATGACCAATTTCCCCCGAGTGGAATTAGATTCTGTCTAATTTTGGAGATTGCACCAATCGCTTTTGTCAGTTACTGTTAACAGCTGGGGTCTTAGGGAAAGTCGAAGTAGGTCAGGCTGGGACTTCGTCAAAGGCATTTGTAGGTGATTTGCGTCCACGGTCCAGCGATGCATTTCTGGGCGAAACACTAATAATGAATAAATAGAATGTTTCCTAAACATAAGTTTTTTTAATGTACCAGTAATGAGATTCGTCTCACTATCGAGACGCTCTCCTAATGTTAAGAGATAACGCCTGTCCATGACCATTGCAGCGATACACAGAACTTTGAGTAGTAAAACAAAGTCCAGGGCATCGCTGCCTTGGCGCTCATTACTTTGAGACTAGATTGTTAGTCTTAATAGCCCTGTAATTTCGCTAGCTGCAGTACCCTTCAAACCGGAACACAGTGATGTTTACACACTATTGCTTGGCGGCAGAATATCTGGTACTACGGTGTACCTACCTAGACGACCTCCTGCTAAGGAAATCTACCACCAAGTAAAATATATAATTATGTATGCTTTACACTATATGATAGTAGCGATGATAGCTCAGTGGTTAGCACGTTCGGTTCGCATGCCGAAGGGCGTGGGTTCAAACCCCAACAATGAGCTTGATCTGCCGGTGAAGGAAAACATCGTGAGGAAACCATAGCGTGGTGGTAGTGTACTTTCTAGTACTCGGCTGGCTAGTTACCACCCTCAAGTTGAAAATCTGCCGCCAAGCATCTAACGGTGTGTTCCGGCAGCCTCACTTGAGAGCCAGTTCCATTCCAGGCTAGGTATGCTTTACCATCTTCGACCACACCGTCACTTAACATCAAGTGAGTTGTGGTCAAACACCTAGCCTGTCAGCAATAAAACAAAGATACCTCTGGTATTTAACAAAAAAAAAACAATTTGTCTACAACAATCACGTTGGCATCTGAATTTAATTAGAACTAGTTCCCTTATCTGCATAAACAAGCTAAACACCTTCATTGACGAGGGTCGACGTGTAACGAGTGAGAAGCAAACCTAATTAGTAAGTCAAACGTTGGCAAGCCTATTGCGAGGTCTATTTGGATCGTTGAATGGCAACTGACTGAGAGGCATTGATTTGGTAATTTTATTCTTTCTTTGTGCCATCAATTCAATTGTTAAGTATTCTTTCTTCTTCTTTGTTTTTGGCGTCGTTCTTTGTGCATTTTCCAGTGACAAGTTTTTCGATATTTTCGAAACTCTCACTCAAATTACACAAAGTAATGTAGTGGTGAATTTACTACAAGTTTCGATGGAGTTTTGAAACGAACATGAAAAGTCGTGTTCCACCACATTTTTGTTTTACTTTTGCGGGATTACTCACCTTTAATTATATCGGATACTCGGACTATAGTCCAAGAAAGTCACCGGTACCACCACAACAGCCAATACTCACCGAAACTATAGTCAGAGTATCAGAGTAGTCCCGCATAACTAAAACATTTGGGAGTACACCAACAAAAACCTTTTTTAAGTAGTTAAATCTTTCTATTTGGATCGTTAAATGACAACTCACTAAAAACCTGTGAGAGATTGGTATTTTTTTGATATGTGACATCGCAAACTGTGCATTCTACCAAATGTTTAGTCATTCATATTTTCAAGCGATGATAACTCAGTGGTTAGCGCGGTTGGTTCATACGCCGAATGGCGTGGGCTCAAACCCCAAAATTGAGCTTGATCCGGTGAAGGAAACCATTGCATGGTTGTAGGTTACTTTCTAGTAGGTACTCGGCTGGCTAGCTACCAACCTCAAGTTGAAAATCTGCCGCCAAGCATTTAACAGTGTATTCTGACAGCCTCACTTGAGGGCCAGTTCCATTCCAGGCTAGATGCGTTTACCATCTTCGACCACACTATCACTCTCTTAATTACACTCGTATTAGCGCCTTATTTGAATTTTCAACTGAGCAACGCAGTTTCCGACAACTTAAATAATTATTGCTATGAATATCATCACTGTAGTAAACAGGGGCTTAGTACCGGTATCTGCGACCTGCAGCCAGAGCTTGCTAATAAGGAACTAGGCTTATAGTGGTTAATTAGTGTTGTGTAGACTAAAAAAGACAATTTGATAGAATCATAATATTATGATTCATTTGTCAAATCGTAAAATGGCGATGCGCATCGGCGTTGGCCGGTAACTTCACAAAAAGTTATCTTAATTTGGTCGGGTTATAGGCAGCAAAATTTGGCTACCAACTAGTGTTTTTTTCGAGTGTTTATGCATAAAAGTCGAAGTGTTTTATTTTCAAGTGGGAAAGTAATAAAATGTGGTAAAGACTTACTGTGATTTAGACTTGATTCTTTAATTTTTGAATACTTGAAAATATTGCTACAGTATACACTGGCAAATACACAAAGTCATTATTATCATCTCAGCCGCAGGACGTCCACTGGACACTGGACATAGGCCTCCCCCATTGACTTCCAAAAAGACCAGTTCGAAACGGCTCGCACCCAGCGCGTTCCTGCGGTCTTTATAATGTCTGTCCACCTTGTGGGTGGAAGTCCTACGCTGCGCTTGCCGGTCCGTGGTCTCCACTCCAGAGCTTTGCAGCCCCATCGGCCATCAGTTCTGCGTGCTATGTGATCTGCCCACTACCACTTCTACTTACTAATCCGTTGGGCTCTGTCGGTTACTTTAGTTCGTCAACGGATCTCCTCTGATTTCCGATTCGATCTCGTAGGGAAACTCCGAGTATAGCCCTTTTGAGCGACTTTGAGCTTATCAAGAAGGCACATAGTCAGAGACCACGTTACACTATACAATACACAAAGTATGATACAAAAAACAAAGAAGAATATGAACTTATATCAATGCGGATAAAAGATACAATAAGTATATTAATTGACCATTTTACAACAAATCGCAGAATTGCTAATAATCTGTTAGGAATTTATATTATGAACTACTTTTTGATGAATTTCATGATGTGAACATTTCGCCCCGCAAATTTCTATTCGAAAGTGTGGAGGATGACTATAGATAGGTGGTTGTGCGTTTTTAGTATATCATGCAGCTGTCCAGGGAGAGTTGAAACGTAGTGCTTAGGGCTCAGGATATCTTGAGTTAAATTTGAGTGGGACCTCGTAACTCGACTGCACCACAACGCTGCCTTGCATCTTATAAAGAATTCGCCCTCGCCAACAAAAGCGATTATTTTCAACTTGTAAATTGCAAAGCTACCGTGACAGTTTTGAGCTTGTTCTAAATCGCTAAACAAGAGTAGCTTCTCGAGTTTTAGTTAGACACTCTGGTTCTGTATGCTTCAGAAGTTTTGTAAGCAACTAGACAGGTATTAAATCAATTTCATAGCTCAATAGACATATTTAACTTAAAATTTACAAAGTTTAAACGGGATGTCTTGGCTATCTTGCGAAAAAAGGAATAGTGATTTGCGTGATTAGCTCGATGAAGCCATCAAGCTAATCCGTCTGTTTCTTTATAATATGTATGTAATTCAACGTTTTTAATTTAATTTATAAACGGTTTGTGTTACTCTATTTGCACTATTTATGTACGAGTATATGCTTTTGATTTATAATACACATTTATCTAGGAATGTAATTTAGTTCAAATCGTTTTTGTCATTTACATAATGCTGATGTAAAAAATTATGTTCTGTTTTGTGTATCTAAATAAATAAATTATAAAAAAAACCGGTTTTAACATTTAATTATGTACATATACATATAATATGTTTCAGACTCAAATCATAGTACCTACTTTTTGATGATAAAATAATATGTTTTCTAGCTTAACTTAACATATACATATGTGGCATATAATCAAAACAAAGCCGTCAAGTAGGTTAAGTTTTACATTGTTCATGGAAATATTGTATGGTTTGACGGAACTTAAGTACCTAGTCAAAGGTTTATAAATATACAAATAAATAGTACAAACAATGCAATTACCTAATTTATTTAAAGCATTACGCAAAAATATATCTGTTTAGATGTATTTTATAAGCAGTAACGATGATAGCTTAGTGGTTAGGGCGGTCGGCTCGCACGCCGACGGGAGTGGGTTCATACTCTAACAATAAGCTTGAGCTGCAGGTGAACGAAAACATCTTGAGGAAACCATAGCGTGGTGGTAGGATATTATCTAATAGTCAGCTAGCTAACCCTCAAGTTGAAAATCTGCTGCAAAACCCCTAACAGTGTGTTCCAGCAGCCTCACTTGAGAGCCTCACAGTTCCATTCCAGGCTAGGTGTGTTTTACCATCTGCGACCAAACATTCACTTCACATCAGGTGAGATGTGGTCAAACTAGCTTGTCTAGCTTGTCAATCATAAAAAAAACAGTAGCGATGATAGCTCAGTGGTTAGTTTGTCGACTCACACGCCGAAGGGCGTGGGTCCATACCCCAGCAATGATCTTGAGCTCCAGGTGAAAGAAAACATCGTGAGGAAATAGCTTGGTGGTAGGGTACCACCTACTTGTTTAGATGTTTCTGGTAGATGAGACGCATGTAGTGTCCTATATCAAAACTCGTCCCAACTTCCAAGGAACGAGAGTAATTCAAGTCAGTGATCAAAAGTGTGTCATATCGGAACTGGGACATACTAAGGATCAACCGAAAAATTTCTTCGCCTAGTGATTGGTGGCAACTTCGAACTTTAAATTGAGTTAAATTACTTACTCAGTCTTGTTTGATCAGTGTCTTTGCGTTTCGGTTTCTTTGAGATACTAAGTTGGTCGGTTGGTAAGAGCGAGTTTCAAAATCTATAGTAAAACTTTTATGCAGTGATGATACCGTGAAACTTAGTTTTGATTACTGCAGTTACGAATTAATAACAGAAGCATATTTTATGTGAATTTTATGAACACATATAGTGTTTGAGTTACATTACATAAATTGACAATGACTGCCTTGCGGACTGGACTATGCTCGGTATCTCGGTTCTCTAAGAGATCGTATCCGTAACGAAGTAACTCGCCAGAGAACAAAAGTTACCGACATTGTACCCACACTTAAACCCACGCCCTTCGGCATACGAACCGACCGAGCTAACCACTGAGCTATCATTGCTACAAAAACTTTGCTATGGTCATGGAATGACGTTATCTCTTACCATCAGGAGAGCGTTTTGTTCTTCTCATTACTTTCACATTTAAAAAAAACCTTAGTTACCTCGTACGTACATTGTACAAGAACACTAATCAAAAACCATCTTTTAATAGGATACAGTTATACACGACAGTATATAGTACGATAGTTTGAAACCTTGACCAAGCTTTATTATTACTTTATTACCGTAATTAGGAATTAACAAGCTGGCCGTCATGTCCCTACTTCAAATTATATGTCACTGTAGCAACGCTGGCTGGTCACTGATCAGATCAGTGATGAACCACGAGTCACTAATTACAAATCAATAAGTATGTACCTAATGCCTATACTATAATTACTTAGCCCATTTGGTGGCACCTCTGCATTTGAAGCTGTAGGGCGTGGAATTGATTCCCAAGACAAACATTTATGTGTCGAATTTATAAGGCATTTTCAGATTCCACAAATCATGGAAAATTTATTTTATTATGTCAATTTAAATTGTACAAAGTTAAAAAATAGGCATTAGAAAAACAATATAGAGCTTTAATGATTCAAATATAGGTAACAACATAGACAATTATTTGTCAAAAATGATTAAAAATTATAATTATAAATTCGGAATAATTTTATGTATCCGGACACGTGACCGTGAATACCAAGTAGAGAGCGTTACGTCACTTCGTGCGAAACGCCATTGCCCATTGACAGCCCTGTTGGCGCATTGGTACTGTATCTGATTTAAGAGGGCGTAATCTGTAGGGCGTGGGTGCGATTCCCATACAGGATAAACATTTTGTGGTATAAACAAATGTTTTTTTATGTCTGGGTGTTTTGTATGCAATCTATCAGTAATATGACTTCCATAGTACAAGCTTTGTTCAGTTTGGAGTGTGTGTAACTTTGTGTAATGTCCTACCATATTTATTTATTGCTGTTGATTTTTCTTATATTTTTGATATTTTCGTAGAGCCATACAGATGATTTTTTCCCCCGGAGTGGCGTCATTTGTACGGCGTGACAGTCCTTGACGTTCATGCGATAAATTTTAATTGGTTGTAGGAAACGCTTAATACATAATATAGTTAAGATTATTTTAAAAAAAACATATTTGAGGCAAATTAGATATAAAAAAAAACAGTATTAACCAAATTTTAAATCAAATGGCCTATTGTTATTTTTCGAGTTATGAGAGCCAAAAATCAAAGTATAACGATCTTGCGTCATCTCCAGTTTTTTGGTGAGCTAGAACTAAATGATAGGTACCTATTTAACACAATATTTTTGCTTAATACAAAATTATACTCTATTTTCATTTAAATTTAAAACATGTCATAATTGCATTATCAGGAAAAACTAAACTAAAAGCGAAATCACTCGCGCTTCGCACCCATACGTCCAAATGTTCCCATGAGGCTGGCCGCGTTACCTCGCTGGATGGCCAGCGAGATGTGTTGGGTTACGTAGAGGCCCGAAAGTGGATCATGCCCCCTATCCCTTAGGCCTACTGTTTGGCGTCAAAAAATATGGCGCGACGAAATAATGTAACCGCGTTTAAGTTATCCAACCTAGCTTGTAGCCAAACGTAAATCTACTTAAATTAAAAAAAAAAACTTATATCATTTTCGTAATAATAATAATTATAATCCATTTCATTCCTAGTGAACGCAAGCCTATTGTTTTCCAAATTTTATATAATTGGAATTGATATTAAACACAGTAATTATAAGTATTGCTCTTGCTAAAGAATAATATTTTTGAATTTATAAGTTAGTTCTCTTGGTACGCGAGAGAACACTAAAAAAAACAAGATGTGTTACATAATTACTTTATAAAAATGTTGCTAGTCTAAGACTTGTTATTATTGTTAGTAATTGCGCATTAATTATAATAATTCATTCAGTTTTTTCTAGCTCCAGAGTTGAAAGTAGAAAACCTAAGCGTGCTTCAGAATCACACACCTTATATTTCAATATCAATGAAACAGATGAACCGTTTCATTCGTATATTCAATACGGTACAAAAATACGGGCTACTTTGCGTAAAACAAACAGACAAGCAGTAAACATAAGGTTTGTTATAAAATTTAGTTGATCCAAGAAACAAAAGAAAATAGTACCTACTAATAAATAGTCCGATTTTCAACTGGGATACTTCGGTATTTTCTTGTTTTTTTTTTTTTTTTTCTAAATAGGTTCATATAGTAGGCATACAAAAATCACATTCACTAACCTAACCTAATCTATATAGTAAAAAAAAAAGAAGATAACACCGAACTTTTAAAGATAGCTTACTACTCGTATACCCATTCTTAATACCCGTGTAAAGCCGGGGCAGGTCGCAAGTATTTTATAAAATACTTGCTATAACTATAATATTAGATTTTCATTCATCTCATTACTTTTACATGAAAAGAGAGAAACCTATATCAGTGGGCGCTGGTGCAAAATATCTTCAATCCGCTCAGATACCCTATAAATCCATAAAATATCAAAATTCGAAACCCTGGAGATTGGTTCCGCACATTCGTTATTCTCAGCATTGACAGGATAACTTGCTGCCCAAATACATCATGATACAAACCGACTCTTATAGACTACTTGCCAAAAATGGTTTCACATGACAGAACACAAAGAGATACGAAAAAGGAAGCGCCTATTTTACAGTCAAAAGAACAATTATAATGATGAAGGCACGCATTGCCAATATGGATCCGGTGCTTGCAATATTTAATGCTTGTTCAAGGTATGTTATAGGTGTGACATAATATATAAATTGTTAAGAGTTGAGCGTAATGTAAGCGTGGTGAGTTTCCGCGTGATTCCTAAATAGGTTTTTTTTAATGATTGACAAGCTAGGTGTTTGACACACCTAGCTTGTCAATACAACTCATCTGATGTTAAGTGACGGTGTGGTAAAGTTAAAGATAATTGACACGAGTAATATTGGTAAAATATGGATGGACAGATTACAATTATGTCCTGTGTTATTTGTATGAGAATTTAACGTATTAGTATAAAAAATCATGAGAAAACCGGTGAACTTGTTTGACTTTTATCATCTGAAATTAAGTGAGCTTCCTCTAAAATCTGCCGCCCCTAGGCCTATATAGCCTATTGACAAATCCAAGACTGCTCTCAAGTAAGGCTGCTGGAAGATACTGGTAGATGATTAGCGGCAGATTTTCAACTTGAGGGTGTTAGCTAGCCAGCCAAATACTAGTAAGTAATAACACCATGCTATGGTTTCCTCACGATGTTTTCCTTTACCGACAGCTAAAGCTCATTGCTAGGGTTTGAACCCACGCACTTTGGTGTGCTCACCGACCGCGCTAACCACTGAGCTATCATTGCCAGTAAAAGAATAGCGACAGATTTTCAAGTTGAGGGTCGTAGCTAGTCAGCCGAGTTCTAGTAAGTACCACCATGCTTTGGTTTCCTCACAATGTATTCTTTCACCGGCAGCTCAATGTTACGGTTTGAACTAGCTTTTCGGCGTGAACCGACCGCGCTAACCACTGAACTATCATTGCTACTAAAAGAATAGCGACAGATTTTCAACTTGAGGGTCGTAACTAGCCGGCCGAGTTCTTGTAAGTACCACCATGCTATCTTACGATGTATTCTTTCACCGGCAGCTCAAGCTCAATGTTGGGGTTTGAACAAGCCTTACGGCGTGAACCGACGGCGCTAACCACTGAGCTATCATCCCTACAAAAGAATAATTTTAATGCTTTGGTTGCGAAAAACGAGTATGTACTTTTTTTTGGACTCCTCTTTAGATCATCATCGCTACATCTCATAAATAGAAGTATCACAGCTGATAGCTCCTGAAACATAAATTGGGTAACTTTATAGCAAACAAAATAAATCAATTCCAAAAATCATACCCAGTACAAGTGAAGACTCCAACGAATCACAAGAGATTTGATAAATCGGCCATACGAAGAATCCTCGAAAAAAACAAGCAAAAACTAAAACAGAAAGCTTGTAAAAAGTTACCGAGTTCCGTAACTCGATAACACAATTAACGCCAGAACGAGGGCTTCCATAACTTTTAAGTTGATTATACGCCCTTATATTACACCCACTTTGCTGGAACAATAGTGCCTTGGACAGTTAAATGGAATGCTTGTTTGTCGACAGCGTCACAAGCACTTCGATATAGAAGGAAGGTTCAAGTAAACAAGTGAAGATATTATCAATCATTCCGATCGCCATCGTCCCTCTATTTGTCCTCTTAGAAGACGAAATGGTCAATCAATTTTGTGAAAAGCTCGTAACGGCGTCTTTTTTGATCGAAGGACGAACGTTAAACTATATAAAAATCAGATTCCGATTATTTAAACAATATATTGAAACTAGACTAGAGATGGGTCTAGTTTCATTATATTATTTAAATTTAAATTAAATAATAAAAAAGTTAAAGTCAAACAGCAATTAAATAATGTCAAAAAAAAATATGGCTGTTTAGAAGAATAATAATAAACAATATCAATGATAAAAATGTCAATAATAATAAACAATGTCAATAATAATGCACAATGTCAATAAAAATACACGCAACGGGTTTTAATGCGGTTATCAACAGACAGAGTGATTCAAAAGGAAGGTTTATATGTATACCTACATACATATGCTGTTGCATATGCATGTATACATATAAACCATATACATATAATGTATACATGCATATGCAACAGCATATGCATGCATACATGGATAGATATATTATATCTTCCCAGTTTCTGTGTGGTCTTCTTATCTTCCCTTTCGGCATTTGTAGTCATTCATTCATTTTCCATTCTACATAATTATGTATATATTTCGCCCAATTCCATTTCAATGACCTGATGAGTCATGATGATCGCGAATAAACGTCATCCGTACATGGTAGATGTTCTCCATGTACGCACAAAGCGTTTTGAATTCACAGTTTTTATTCGCACAGCGAAGTTGTGGAACTCTTTGTTATCTAGAGGAAATAGGTTTTTCCTAGACATGACATTCACATTCTCATTAATAAATTTAAATATTTATGAAACATTTAAATATCTGTTAACATGTAAATATCCGTTGAGGAAAATATATCTAATGAACAAAATAAATTATGAACTTAAATCTATCCTAAATAATTTACATAAAACTAATAAAAATTGTGTACATTGGCACCTTTTTACGTTGCTGATCGTACCTCGTTACAAATTTACATTGGACGTGATTATTTCACATAATTTTTTACAATTTTTTTAAATATTTAATATACAGTCAACGAAATTTATATCTTCCTCATTTGTCACTCTCATTAATGTAATATGAGAGTGAAGAAGACAGAAACACGGTCGATTGCGACAGAATTGCCTTGGATCTCTCGGAAACTGACATTAATAGAGCTTTCATGGAGTGTATTAAATTGTTACTTACGGTAATGAACGTCGAGTGATAGTTAAATCGAATTTATGTGATTTAATCTACTCGTATTGTCGAGATATTTATCCGTATGATTGATCCTTTTAGCGTAATAGTTTGAATTTCCTGAATCTAATTATTTTTTCTGGAAGATAAATATTAGTAACTTGGTAGCAGGAGGTCGTTTAGATAGATACCACCACAGTACCAGATATTCTGTCGTCCAGCAGTAGTGTGTGTGTGTTCCAGGGTGTGCTTTACCATCTTTGATAACACCGTCACTTAGCATGAGGTGACCTGTGGTCAAACACCTGGTCTGTCAACTATAAAAAAAAACAATAGTGTGTTACGGTTTGAAGGGTACTGCAACTAGTGAAATTACTGGGATAATCATCTAATGCCTCAAAGTAATGAGCGCCAAATCAGCGATAGTCTGGACTTTGTTTTGCTACTTAAAGTTCTGTGTATCTCAAATTTCTAGTAATCGGCTATCTAGCTGTCACCCACAAGTTGAAAATCTGATGCGCTGTATTCCGGCAGCCCCACTTGAGAGCCAGTTCTCATTCCAAGCAAGGTATGTTTACCGTCACTAACCATCAGATGTACCGTGGTCAAACATCGAGCCTGGTACAATAAAATAAAAATCTTTTATCTCAAATATCAAACGAATATTTAAATCAGTCCTTAGAAAGTATTCTCTTTATAACAAATCTGGTTGATAAAATATTTCAAGACTTAGAACATCGTCAGCTGTTCATTAGTACTTCATCATCATTATCAACAACCTTGTATAGTCCACTGCTGGACATATGTCTCTCCCAGGACACTTTTCGCTTTCAGCCAGTGCCAGCTGTCTTACGTATATCGTCACTCCAACTAATCTCAGGGCGTCCTACACTACGGGCATCAGTACTTACTTTATTATATTCAGCTTAATACGCAATTTCTATCAACTTTTAACTGTAAGCTTTTTGAAGCAAACAAGACGCTCTAGCGCGATTAAAATAAGAAAACTGCCAGTAAGGCATCCTAGCTCGTTAAACTTACAGTGACAATAAAATAACATTCCGAGTGTAATGTGGAGCAAGTCCATGCCAGAACAACTTGTAAACTTGCCGGCCAGCTGAAACTTGTTGTTGCAACTTGTATTTTGTACCTTATAGATAAGCATCAGTAGGCATTCTTTAAGATAACGTGCTGTACGTTGAAAATCTAAGCCCCGCGCCTTATTTTTTACTGTAACTTAATCTATGTCAGATTGTTGACAGTAACTTAAGCTATGCCAGATTGGTATTATTAAAAATTGACTTTTCGGAAGTTCATTTTGAGTGTTCAAGGTATATAATATTAGATTCCATTTTAATTTCGCGGGCAAATAGAATAAAAAAATATATATATATCATAGGACACATTACACACAGCGCCATCTAACCTCAAACTAAGCAGAGCTTGTGTGATGGAACTCAGATAACTGATAGGATACATAAATACTTTTTTTTTGCTACTGTCCCTTGGAGCTGTGAAAAAATCAAACTTTTAAGCCAAGCAATCAAAAGATACAGCCGTTTATGCTGCAAATTTTCGACACTCGCAAGGTATTCAAAGCCTACAGGGTACTTCCCGTGAACTCAAAATCTTGAAATTTGGTACGAAGTAACGTCCTATAGCACAGATAAAGGAAAAATTGCGAAAAGCATAAATTACCATTTAAAAAAAATTACCATAACTTTTATTTATATACCTACAGGTTTGTACGGAACCCTCGGTGCGCGAATTTTATTACTGCGGAACTATTATTAATAATTTACTCTGCTCCTTACTGTTTGAAACGGTATAGTGCTGTAGCATTGTCACTGAAAATAGAATTGCACGACACTCTGTTATCTCTTGTGGTTAGTGGGGCATTTAATTAAGACTTTGTAGAAAGCTTTGGAGCCGGTGAACATGTTTCTTGAGAGTTTTTAGTTGAATGTCAAGGTATTTGAGAAACGCGGGTTTAGTTGGGTTAGGTTCAAGCACGTTTGCTGTGGAAGAGTGCGAAAGCGCGCCCATAGACTCGACACAAAGCGTCGAGTTGGAACGCTCCAGGGTTTTAGTGTGTAGGCTGTAATTAGAATGGAGAGTCCTACATAACCACCCTTCCCGCAAATTGGCAAACGTAGCGTAGGACGCCCTGAGACTAGATGGAGTGACGGTATACGTAGGACAGCTGGCGGTGGATGAAAGCGAAAACCCGAGGATCGGGTTGAGTGGCGTGTTTTGGGAGAAGCCTGTGTCCAGCAGTGGACTACAAAAGGCTGATAATGATGATTAATTAAGTAGGTACATCAAGTACATCTAAAGTAGTAGGTAAAGCTAAATAAGTGAGTATACATTTTGAGATTACATATTATTATTAATCAGTTTTAAAATAAATACAACTACTTAAAAAGTTTCGCTTAAACGCTCCACTTGCAATTATAGTACGAAGACGATTTATTTGTAGACACTAATTCATTCATACACACACCTAATATCCTTAAAAATTACTGGGCATTAAAATCAGTAAAAAATTAACGACCCATAGAAGAGAACTTGAACAAAAACTATGAATAATGTTTTCTAATACAAAAACGTTTTTGCAAAACTATTTTGTTTTACCTAACACTTATTATACTATTTAATAGTGTTCTTCTATATTAATGATTATTATAGTATGAATCATTTTCATCATCATCAGCCTATCATAGTTATTTTACCAAGAACCTCGTCTGCGACGACTCTATTACGCGAATTCTATTATATTAAGCGAAATTACAAAGCCTAGAACATCGTCGCAAAGTTGCTAGCTTATCGGTTTTTGATCGGATTCATTTCGGAGATTGTGCTTAAGAACAACATGGTCTAAATGCCCAATGCTCCATGCCCAGTATCCTATTGCCTTGGTGGTGCCGGCGTAAAAATTGTACCCCTCCTTCTCTACCCGTGGTTGCCGTAAGAGCCGGCTAAGGGATGTAATACGGAAGATGGGCAGCAGCGTCTTCCTTGAACAATCATACCTAACTGCGCTCGCCAACCCGCCTGCCAAGCGTGGCGAGTATTGGCAAAACCCCTCCCCAGGAGTAGGCCTATGTCCAGCAGTGGACTTTCTATGGCTGATGATGTGATGTGATGTGACTATGCTATCGGACAGCCAGAAGCTCGAAATGCGATATCGTTTCTTAGTCGTCGTTCCAAAAACTCAAACGAAACGATTTGATTCCACGTTCATTGTGCGGACCACTAGACAATGAAATGCGCTGCCTGAGTCTGCGTTCCCTGATGGGTACAATCTTCAAGTCGAGAGTGAATCGGTATCTTCTATACAAGCGTGCTCCATCTTAGACCGCATCACCACTCAATATCACGTGAGACAGAGGTCAAACGTCGACAGCCTACCTATTACAAAAAAATTGTCCACTGCTGGAAATAGACGTCTCCCGAGAAACGCCACTCAGCCCAATCTTAGTCTTTTCGTTTCCAGCCACTGCTAGTTGTCCTACGTATATCGTCACTTCATCGAATC
The DNA here is from genome assembly GCA_950106695.1 of Biston stratarius. Taxonomy (NCBI): domain Eukaryota; kingdom Metazoa; phylum Arthropoda; class Insecta; order Lepidoptera; family Geometridae; genus Biston; species Biston stratarius. Next base: position 37,829,318 of record OX467106.1, on the reverse strand, counting down.
TCAAGGCGTCTTACGCTACGTTTGCAGACTAGTAATCACCAACATCAATATGACCATCCACTGATTTCTATCAAAAGATTGTCTAATGAATTTGCAACCAAAGCTATTTGAGATTTTATAAATTTAGACACCAACATGTTAGAACTTCACATTTCTAATGTTTAAGTACACGTTTAAAATTATGAGCTGCACAAGATGAACAAACTTACGATATAAAAATTCGTTTTTACGATGCTTTGAAACTTTGTAGCTTAGCTTCAACGAAGTTTTAGCTCCATAAGATGTTATTAAATTAATAATAAAGTCTTGCTATGGAAACTGACGTCGTTCTGAAACGTTTTTGTTTTACTGATAGTGATGATAGCTCAGTGGTTAGCGCGGTCGGTTCACACGCCGAAGAGCGCGGGTTCAAACCTCAACAACGAGTTTGAGCTGGCGGTGACTGAAAACATCGCGAGGAAACCATAGCATGGCGGTAGAGTATTTTCTAGTACTCAGTTGGCTACCTACCACCCTCAAGTTGAAAATCTTCCGCCAAGCACTTAACGATGTGTTCCGGCAGCCTGAATTTGAGAGCTATGAATGAATGTGAACGTTGCTTGTGGCCGAAACTACAGTTAAAGTAACTAAAAAAATGTAACGTGAGTAATCCTGCATAACTTTTTTTATGGTTGATAAGCTAATTGTTTGACCATATCTCACCCGATGCTAACTGACGGTGTGGTCGAAGATGGTGTATACACGTAGCATGTAATGGGAAAATGTGTGTTAAACTGGTAAACCGAATTTGATTTTTGTTTGACGAAATGATCGAAAATAATAATCATATTTAAACAAACCTGTACAGCTGTTTAAAGGTTATCAGCTCTTTTTTCTAGTCGAGTTTAGTTGAGCAACTTCCACAGGTTTGATAGTCTAAATTTGGTATAGGTAATATTATTTGTGTCGGGGTTTATTTTAAATTTATATTTGTATATAAGGTATTGTACTATATATTCATCGCTTGATTTCATTTTCGGATATGCTTGATGGTACGAAATTACCATAATTTGTCTGTTTATTGAGTTATAGGTACAGTACCGTTGGTATAAAATAACAAAGAACGCCTTTATATAAAATAAAACCGAATAATGCCGAAATAAAAATTTTACTTTAATATTCTAAAGAAAGAAAATATAGAGTTACAACACAGATTTATAACAGAGTAGATGTCATATTATGTCTGTGATTTGACACCGCGAACAAAAACAAAACATGACATATGGTCATAAAATAAAATTAATGTAATACATATATGCATATGTGCTGAAAAAATAATGTAGCTTATTTTTTTTTATTACATAGTTAATTTCCTATCACTTAATTTAATTATTAGTAAAGCAGAACTTTTAACTAAGCATAATTATGTTAACACCTTATTAGAATGTTAATTATGTTTTGCCAAGGTTGTCTAGTGGTCTTAAGGTAGGTACTTCCTAGTTTACTTCCTATGTTTTGATACAATACTCGTGTTATAAGACTGGTTATAATTATATTTCCCACAAACTTGTTTAACATCTTTAGTGAAAGAACCATTTATTAGGTATGTATGACGTGCGTCATCAAAATGTAAAATTTATTTTTTACTAGCGACCCGCCCCTTCTTTGCACGGGTAGTAAGAATGGGTATATAGTAAGCTATCCTTAAAAATTAGATATAAGCCACCGCGGACTTTTATGTAGATCTATAAAAGAGGAATATCCCACCATGCATTGTTTTGTTGTATCTCAAAGGGTAGGCAGCGTTTTCGATAAAAGCTCCCAAGTGGCTTGACTTTATCCGACACTTCCAACAATTATCATCATATTTCAACCATTTTACACAAAACCTTGACAAATTATATACCTAAACTTTCCACATGAATCACTCTATCTATTGGTGGTAAATCGTTCAGTAGTTTTAAAGTTTATCGCGAACAGACAGACAGACAGACATGGCGGACGACTTTGTTTTACAATATGTAGTGACGCTTGCGTTGTTTGTGAAAAAAAATTGTCGTATGGACGACTATAAACATTAAAAATTCTTCAAATGATGAACAAAAAACATTTAATTGCACGTAGGTAATAAATTAGCAGCTAACTTGATAATTAAACATTGTATAAAATATGTATGCTTTAAAATAAATAAAAAAGCTGATATAAAAATCAAGGTCAGCTACATGATTACAAAAAATTACTTACATGGATTAATAAATAGACAAAACAAAATAATTAAATTCTGCTAACATTGTGGCGTATAAAAAAGTTTTATTGTTCTCTGTTTGTTTACAACGAAAAAATTATGGAGCACAGAGAATTAGCTCTGATTTTAGACGTGTTTTTTTTTTTAAGTTTTCCTGCATTTACCTAGACAAATTGGTACTCACAAGTGCTCACTTATTCGTTCTTAAGTTACTTTACTTAGCGGTAGGTATACTTAGACGAAATCCTGCTAAGTGGTACCAGATATTCTACCGCAAAGCAGTAATATGTAGGCAATCTTGTATTCTGGTTTGAAGGGTACTGCAGCTAGTGAATTAACATGGCTATCGATAATCGAACTTACTTCCAACAGCTCCTGAGGAAGATACTCTACCAAATAAGCCAACAAGGTAACCAATACAACACTTAATTAAATGAATGAAGACGCTTCATTTTTCAGGGTGGGTTAGAAATTGTTTTTTGTGATGAGTTTAATATTTCCTTTCGTCTTAGTACTACCGTTACGCACAACCTTGTACAATTCAGAATCTTGCTGTAATGATCATAACGCTAAAAGGGCGTAACCACTTTCCTTATCTTTACCAAGACAAATGGACAGTGTTCAAGTAACGACAGCCAAATTAACTAAATCTTTATTTCATGAGCTATAAGGGTCAAAGTAACTGAGCAGGGTCCTATTATTAAGTCTTCATACGATTCGATCGATTTTGTGAAGTGTCAGTAGGAATCACGTTGTTATAGGATCTTAGGAGTAGATTAAATGAAATAAAAGCCATCTTATTAACACACCATAAGCGATATATCGTCCTTCATTTCGAGAAATTTGAAAACTTCGAACACTTTTTTGTAGTAGGTATTTACAATGTAGATAGAACTTTTTCGTATATTTTTTTTTTTACTTTTTTGTAGAAAAACTCTGAACTGTCTGTGACATTCGGCAGCCATGTCCGTTTTTTTTCTATCGTCTGTCTGTTTCCTTTTTTTTTAATACATCATAAAAATTTTGTTCAAAATATTTAAAAAAACTTCTAAATTAAAAATATTTGTAACATAGACATTTTAGAAGCTTGCACGATAAAAGTGACATAATTATATAGAGTATAATTTCTGGACAAACGATATTTTTTAAATGTCAAATTATTGATTAAAAATATAATTATTCTTTTGAATTATATTATATTATTAACAAATGAAAAGGCTTAGAGAAAAAAATAAATATTAAATAGGTTTGCGTTTGACTACGCCCTGCCTGATGTTGAGCAGAACGCAGTCTAAGATGAAGCACGCTGACCTAGAAAAACACAGACGCAGAGAGTTCCACCTCGTCGCTGTATGTATTAAGAATGTGGAATCGAAGCGTTTAGTCCGTACGTGGGGAATATCCACCATGTAAGGATGGCGCTTTGGCCGTGTCTGCCTCGCCGTCCGGTAACAAAAAGGGGCAGGTGGAACCAAATTACGCAATTCTAAGGCACACTTTCTAGAGATAGAGTAGCTTTTTTTCGTCATACGAAAACGACACGTAATTTATTTTGGCGATTTATTAATGAAACATTAAATTTATCAACTTATATTAAAGTTTATCAGAATGTATATATAATGAATTTATATATATATTTATTATATACAAATTTTCGGGAAAAAATTGTCTAACCGACAATGAAAATTGTATCAAAATCCGTTACGTGGTTTTGTAGACGTAAGCGGAGAACAAGTAATTAAATTAAAAAATTTAAAGAAATTCCCTACGCAATTTACCAAACATAGCTAAGAACTACCGCAAGGAAACTGGCTCTCAAATGAAAAAAACCGCATCGAAATCGGTCCATCCGTTTGAGAGCTACGATGCCACAGACAGACACACACATATTCACACACACACACGCACACACACACACACACACACACACACAGACAGACAGACATCGACGTCAACCTTATAACACCCCTCATTTTGCGTCGGGGGTTAAAAAAGACCAACGTGGACAATGACTTTGTTCTGTACTTACATATTTAGATATTTTGTTATAAAGGTTCTTAAAATAAAAGTATAATCGGTGTGTAAACAAAGCATTTCTAAGCTAAGCAAGCAGGTCGCTTACGCTCCAAGGTTTACTTATGCAAGAAAACCTTATTGCGCCTAATACGTGGTGAGCATATCTATTTTGTGAGCACTTGAAATGAGATGGTAGGATTTTTGATAGTATTTTAGCCGGGTAACGGTACAAGTTTTACTTAATTTGACAGTCCTGTTGGCTCATTGGGAGTATGTCTGCCTGAGCTGTAGGGCGTGGGTTCGATTCCCGCTACGGATAAATGTTTGTTTGGTATCTAAATATATATAACTCAAAGGTGACTGACTGACTGACTGACTGACATAGTGATCTATCAACGCACAGCCCAAACCACTGGACGGATCGGGCTGAAATTTGGCATACAGGTAGATGTTATGACGTAGGCATCCGCTAAGAAAGATTTTTGATTAATTCTGCCCCTAAGAGGATAAAATAGGGGATGAAAGTTTGTATGAAACTTTGTCAATTTTAAACCGATCGGGCTGAGACTTTGCATGCATAAAGCAACTATGACGTAGGCATCTAGCGCGGGTGAAACCGCGGGGCACACCTAGTTAACAAATATGTTTGTTCCGTGTCTGGGTGTTCTGTATGTATTATAAGTATGTATTTACAAAAAAAAAAAGTATTTATGTATTCTATCAGTTATCTGACTTCCATCACAAGCTCTGCTTAGTTTGGGGTCAGATGGCACTGTGTGTAATGTGTCCTACAATATTTATTTATTTTAATTTGTATTCCATCTAAATACTCGTACCTACTACCTATCAAAAATCTAGGATATTGGATGAATAACTTTTTTAAATGACAAATTCGGTATATGGCCGTGTGTAGGTTTTTTTTGTGACGGTGTGGTCGAAGATGGTAAAGCACACCTAGCCTGGAATAGAACTGGCTCTCAAGTGAGGCTGCCGGAACACATCGTTAGATGCTTGGCGGCAGATTTTCAACTTGAGCGTGGTAGCTAACCAGCCGAGTACTAGAAAGTACCCTACCACCACGCTATGGTTTCCTCACGATGTTTTACTTCACCGGCAGCTCAAGCTCATTGTTGGGGTTTGAACCCACGCCCTTCAGCATGCGAACTGACCACGCTAACCACTGAGCTATCATCTCTAAACAGGTGTACATTTTCTAAAGAATACTAAGAAGTTTTATTAGGTTTTCTATGTTTCAAGTCCTTACTCGATGCTGCAACGAACTCTTTGGTCCTTTAGCTATGAAGTTATTATTAGATTTTGGATGTAGTTATGTTCAGCAACACCAAATTCAAGTTATCGGCAATACGCAAATCACCTAGAAAAGACAGAGGTGCGTGCCATGGGATTCGAACCCAGAACCTCCAGATTGTAAGTTAGACGGTCTCCCAACTAGACTGCCAAAACTCCTCGTAGCCTCGTCTTTACACACTTATATTCTAAATTAATATAAGTGTGTCTATGTTTGAGTGTGCATACGGACATATGTAGGTTATGTACTTATCGACACTATAACGCCATACAAATATGAATTCAATAGGAACAGAGATAGCTAACATTATAACTGGAATTCTGGACACGGATGCAAATTGTATCCCGGAAAATATATAGTTTCTGGAGAATACTAAGCAAGCCGCTAATATTAAACACTAGTGACCTGCCGCGGTTTCGCACGGGTAGTAAGAATGGGTATAGTAAGCTCCTAAATCATCGAACATAGCGTCTACTTGCGATGACAGTGTGACATCTCAAAAACCACAATTTTATATATATTTATAAATATAAAACAATATAAAAAAGCTTCTAACCGTTTATATAAAATTTGAAAAAAAAGCTTCCCCACGTACGGTAAACTTTATCACGTAGTTTTAAATAAAAAGTAAGTTTACAAGGTGGTAAGTTTAGTTGTCGCGTTGAAAATGATGTGGAAATTGACATTTAATACGTGGTATCCTCGTGATGTCACGTTTTTCGTGAGTATCTACTTCACATCTCGAGACTTAGGTGATAACTGAACTATCACTTTGTCGAAGCCAACTAGATCACCAACCGAGACAGCGCTATATCGTGATATTTTGTCGTTTCGCTCATTTGTCTGTTGGTTTTTGTAGAAAAAAATATCTCATTTTTGGAAATAATAGATCGCGAGATCGCGATCCAGGATAATATAAGAAAAACGAAAAATCGTATAATTCGAAATGTTAAACTGTCATCGCAAGTGGGCGTTACATGCCTGGTTAGCTACCACCCTCAAGTTGGAAATTTGTCGCCAAGTATCTAACGATGTGTTCTTCACTTGAGAGCCATTTCCATTCCAGGCTAGATGTGTTTACCATCTTCGACCACACCGTCACTTAATTAGGTGAGCTGTGGTCAAACACTTAGCCTGTCAACCATAAAAAAAATCATATATTTCTTACTCGTACTTACGTGTACAATGTTATTTGTTTATGAAAAAAATCCGTCATAAAATATAAAATGGCCGGAATGCCGAAATTATTTCAACTCTACATTACCATGAATTAAAATCTAGGTATGCTGTAGATTAAATTTGTCTGTTTTGAAAGGAAGGCTAACGCGATCTAAGGTTACCTATCTACTAATAGAGATAAAGGCGAGATAAGTTGTAATAGGTTTATTTCATAGCTTGAAGTATGTTTTAGCATCAGAAGTCGAGATGTATATGCTATTACCTGTTTTTTTTTTATTAATCCAATCTTTATTGTTCCGTTGAGTAACATCCATTATCGTGATATAATTGAGCACATAAGCGCTGATACGTTTCAAAAAGTTTGGTAAAGTTAGAAAAAAATATTTAAATAACGTATGTATATTCATTATTAAGGTAAGTATATTCAATCATCTTGTCTGTTTTATTTTCCCTATAGCTTTGTATAACAATTTTGGGATCAACTAATTTATAAAAAAATATAATTTAATTTAAAAAACAGAGGAGGTGGTTTTAATGTTTTGAGAATTCAAACTTAGCTTTAGATTTTATCGATTTTCAAATATTTTTTTATGCCACAGATGGCAATCAAGCAGACGGTAAGCCTGATGGTAAGCAATCACCGTCGTCTATGGATATCTGCAACGCCAGGGGCACAGCAAATACGTTGCCGACCTTTTATGATTCTATTAACACGCTTTTTGAAGAACCCATAGTTGTAACTCCGCGGGAATACGGAAGAAGAAGAACATTCCACAATTTGCAAATGTATGGCAAAAAGGATCGCGTGAATCGTACAGTGTGCGATTTCCATGAATTAATTATACGAGTATGTATGTAGATGAACTATCAGATGAGTTTTTATTTTAAAAAAAACATTCGTGCAAGTTTCTTGTTACTTCCAGAACTGCGCCGAAGTTTCTAGTGAAGATATCACTGCTTTACTGGGGAATTACCGAAACTTGACTTTTGTGTTATTCAGATTTACGTATCGGTAACACCTCTAGTGTTACAGATGTTCATAGGATCAAAGACAGCGGTGAACACTTATGTAGCATCAGGAGGTCCGCTTGTTTGTATCTCAGTGTATGAAATACGAAAAAAAAAGAAGAAAATATAGTAATATACGTATATCGTAACATTGGCAAAATGCGCTAAGTGTAAAGCCAAAAAAAAAGAAAAAATATCACACCATACCATACCATATTAAAACTATACTATAGCACTTATAGTTGTGGTGGTGCCGGCGTAAGAATAGTACCCCACCCTCTCTACCCGTAGTTGCCGTAAGAGTCGGCTAAGGGATGTAATCCGGAAAATGGGCAGCAGCGTCTTCCTTGAACAATCACACTTGACTGCGCTCGCCAACCCGCCTGCCAAGCGTGGCGAGTATTGGCAAAACCCCCCCAGGAGGAGGCCTATGTCCAGCAGTGACGTTCTATGGCTGATGATGTGATGTGATGTGTATAGTTCTTTGTTGTTGGACAAGCGTTATCTCTTATAATCAGCAGAGCGTCTCAATCGTGTCATAACTTTTACATAAACAAAAATGTTTTAGACAATCAGGTCAATCCTTAAATCATTAAAATTTTAACGTGAATACATTTTTAAATTTGCTTCCATAATGGGAGGCAATTAAGAAAACTTGTGATAACAAAATCTAGAGGATGCAGTTTGGTGTTAGAGCTTCATAATTATCTATCATATACATCCAATATTAAATAACACGAATCGATAGTTAAATGTTCAAAAAATTTGTTGTCAGTCAGGTTTGAAACGTGGAAAAAACGTGTTAGTGTTAAAACATGTATTCACATACAAGGTCGTGTCCATCCAGCTACACAGTTTTTTATTGAACTTTGAATAGCAAAGGCACCCGCTGCTTTTTATCCCATTTTACACTAGTCTCGCTAATCTAAATAAGAAAATTAGTGTGGAATTTGGAACACACAACCTCAGTGTGTTCCAAATTCGCGCTTTAACGGCTTAATTGACCTAGATGAAATTTGATAAACATATAGCTTTAGCTATCTACATTCAATGATACCTTCAATTAATACTTAGGGTACTTTATATCCTGTAAAACGTGGGTGAAATCGCGAGGCTAGTTAAAACGTAAGTTTTTTTTTAAATTGTTATTTCGATTCATAGATATTGGGGTCCGCAACCTTTATCAACTTATCAAAATATTTTTTAATTTTAACTAATATACATAAGTTATATGTAAAGAGTAAGATTTATTATAAAAAGGTTAATAAAACAAAATATTTATGAACACACTTAGTCTATATTGCCTTAAATTATGTATTTGGTAGGTAAGAATATCTCACTGCTTATCACTTGTAGTAAAACGAAATACCTTCTCAGTTAGGTATTGGGACGTTAATCAGTTCCTCATAAGGAACTGCGAGGAAAAATTTCTCGATGGTTTTAATGGCGAGATCGACGGCGTAATCCACTATGGGTTTGCCAAACTCTTGAGCTACTGTCCTCCAGTTTTCGTTTAAGAATACGAGCACCGTGTCACCTGGAAATATATCAAATGCATTTTATTCCTCGTTCGGTTTGTACAATCCTACTGATCCTAATAAAATTTGGACATTGGACGAAAATTCATTCGATTGAAAAAAGCACCATCTATTGACTTGATGCTGCACTACAATTTAGTTGTTAACTAAAAGTTAAAATAGCATGATACACGTTCAGTGAGTGGCTCCATCTAGGCCCTCCGCATGACACTAAAATAGAAATATTTTCAATTTACCATAAAACTTTCTTTTGTATGGGATGATCTTTCTGTATTAGTCTTTATTTGTGCATGTAATCAGATTTAAGGAACCGACGTCTTATTTCTGTATGATATTACCGCGCAGCGTGGCCCGCGCAATTCTAGAGAGATGAAGAGCCGTTAGCGTTCCTCATACCAATGCCGGTATCGGTGGCTCCCTTTGAGATACCGGTCTGCTGGAGTGCCAGCAGAGACAGAGGGTTTAATAGGTAGAATCTTCCATAACTCTGTTGTATCGCAATAAAAGCTTTAATGTATTTATTTCTACCCAATCACCAAATTTGGTATTTTAAATCAAGTAATTTAATCATGATTTAAAATGCCTATCAGATGCTTGGCTATGTTTACCTGGCAATAATGATTTACTAGTATTTTATGAGTTTTTTATGCAAATAAATGATTTGAAACTCATAATTATGATATATCGCAAACCTAATCAAACTAACTCGTTCTATAATGATTCTGTCTGCCTTTTTCGGATTGGAAGAAACTTAAGATAGCCAGTTGGAACCAAGATTTAATTATGAAAAATCGGAACACCGATAAGGCCTTAACAGAATATTAATTGCTATGCCAGTAACACACGCTTCCTCCTGTCAGTCAAGCGTACAACACAAATTACCTATCTATAGCCATAGCCACAGCTAATCGATATTCGTCCAGACGGATAACACTTCGAAGAACGAGAATAGAGGATTCGGAACATATCCTACCAAATTAAAAAGCTCTACATTTACAGTTAATATTACATGGTACCATGTGGTCGTAATAAGGTTTTAAATTTGGCTGAATTGTACAGTTTTTCTCATAAGGTTTATGCAAGTACGTTCTTACTTACAAAACTTTTTATTAGGAAGTGTCGACTCTTAAAACGTAGTGTTTATATCCTCTTTGAGTCGTCAACGAAGTAATAAAAACGGATATCCTGTTACGTTAATTATCCAATTATTCATCAATCTTATAATCATGAGGCTTTTAATTAAAAATTAAGCAACTTGTATTAACAAAATGTTTTAGTTTTTAGAGTTCGGAAGGATTTAAAACGAGACACTTTTGCTAAGCTGTATTCCATTTGAACTGTAAAGTGTAAACAGTTGTTTAAAATAGTCACATAAAATATGTCATAACAAAAAAAAATTGTGTGCAAAGCCAGTTACTATCATTATTATCATATATTGACTTGTAACATTGGTGTTATCAATAAAATATTTGTATTCGTATTTGTATCGTGATTGTTCTGTAAATGACTTTTAACACGTGCGACTTTTTTATGACCGAAAAAAATATTTACCAATATAATTTTGTGTAGTGTCTTGTTATGAAATGTTTAATCTATTCGGTGATAATTTTAATATTAATCTGGAATGGCGAACAAGAAAAAACACTGCTATCCAGTTGAGCTGAACGACGTGAGTGCTCAGTTAGCATTATCTAGTACGTATTTCGTTTATATCATTTAAAAAGAAAATATGGGCAACTCTAACCCTTTGTAATTTTGAAATGTTATTTTGGTTTGGATTTGTCACAAACTAGAAAAAAACGTTAAGCTTGGTGTATCGTCGATTAAAATACAATTGTTAACATTACAAATACATAAATACATTTACAGCCAAGTGTTAACATTACAAATATTGAACTGAACAAATAAAATAATTTATTTGGAAAACTCTATTTTATAATAATTTATTTATATTTTATTAGCACACCCCGTCTTCTACTTGTTTTTGAATTCTCTCCAATTATTCTCTCTCTCGTTTTTAGCGATGATGTCGCCTGTTGTTACACCAATTTTTTTTAATTTTATTAGGTATATAATCTTTAGTCCGACCAATAAAGAATTTATGATTTAACTATCTATATTATTGTGGTACGGATATATCGGTATGTCGGTCCAATTTAATTTTGATAATTTTAATGTAACATTACTCAAAAGATCAAATAAATCAAAGAGTCTGCTTACACAATAGTTGTCTAATAATGATTCGAAACATATAAAATTATAAATAACTCGTCTTGGAATTTTCCTACCGATTATTATTGGTTGTAAAAATATAAATTTGAATGAACGATAACGATGGCTCGCCGTACAAAAAGGTGAAGGAAAACCTGATAGAGGAACTGGTTCTAATAACAAAACTAGATTGTAGCGATGATTGCCCAGTGGTTAACGCGGTCGGTTCATATGCCGATGGGCGTGGGTTCAACAATGAGCTTGAACTGCAGGGGAAAACAGTGAAGAAATTATAGCGTAGTACTTTCTAGTACCTACGCTAGCTACCACACTCAAGTTGAAAATCTGTCCCCAAGCAATCTGTTCCGGCAGCCTCACTTGAGAGCCATTTACATTCCAAGCTAAGTGTGTTTACTTGTGTCACTTAACATCAGGTGAGCTGTGGTCAACACTTAGCCTGTCAACCATAAAAAAATATTGTAGTCATAATAAGTAGGTATTGATACATAGAAGAATAGCTACCATTAATCTTTAATATAAAACATCCATCACCGAATAATTTATAGCATACGTAATTATTTTATCAGTCAATAATAGTAAAATATTAATTTAATATAATTTGTTGTTGTTATCTTAATAGTTTTTAATCGATTCTTGATTGAATAATTGTGTCGTAGTGTCCTTATATTATGCCTATACCTAAATCGATATTTAGGTTTGCATTTGACTGCTATCCTATCTGATGCTAGGTGCCGATGAGATCTACAATGGAGCCCACCTTCTTAGAAAATACCGATCCACTCTCGACTTGAAGTCACGGTTCGATTTAGTTGATTTTTAGGGTTCCGTACCTCAAAAGGAAAAAAACAGAACCCTTATAGGATCTCTTTGTCGTCCGTCTGTCTGTCAAGACCCTTTTTCTCAAGAACGCGTAGAGGTATCAAGCTGAAATTTATATCAAATACTCAAGTCTACTGTCGCGTAGAAAATTTACGACACTCGCAAGGGAATCAAAACCTACAGGGTACTTCCCGTGAACTCAGAATCTTGAAATTTGGTACGAAGCAACATCTTATATAGCATAGATAAAGGTAAAATTGCGAAAAGTATAAATTACCATAACTTTTACTTATATACCTACAGGTTTGTACAGAACCCTCGGTGCGTGAGCCCAACACGCACTTGGCTGGTTTAAAAAAAAATAAGTTGGGAATATGTTCAAAAATTAAGAAATGTCACTATAAGTAATACTTTTAACTCTATACACGTTTATAAGCTTATGGGATGTGCTAACCTAAAAGGGGATTAGAGATAGGATAGAATTGTTCTTTATTATGAATAACTTTTACTGTGAACAGTGTTGCCAATCTATTACAATTGCAATAGATCTATTATTTTTTTGTACGGATTAGTACGCTATTACGCCCCTGGCAGATCTATTACGATTTTCGAAAAGTAGATGGATATATTACAGCTTTAATATATCTACTACTTTTTTGTATGATTATGATTTTAATATTTTCACCAAATATTATTATTTTATTATATATTTTAACAGCAGAAACCAAATGATCATTACTGTAATATATGTCAATAAAGAATAAAGAAGTAATTGAAGTCATCGATTATTATAACTTGTTATTTATTATTGGACCTAAAAACCACGCAAATACTTATTATACGTGGGTAATTTCATGCGCCTTTCCCCCTCTCCTTATTTGTTGCGTTTTAGTACATTTTCGTCCCGCCGTCTAATACGGGACGAAATATTCGAGTTGAAAATTTTCTATACGCACAACTATGAAATCACAAAAAAAAACAACTGTTCCATAGATTCGATTAAGGATGTATGTACTTTTTTTATGGAACATCTGTGTTTTTATAATTTTGGATTTATGCTCATAGTTCGTTCGTTCAAAGGTTGTCAATTATAATGAATACAATGACTCTCACACAAAATTATATTTATGACAAATGTCCTATAATTTCGTTTGACATACATAACCTACACGCATACAAATCGACCTATCCGTAGAACAAAGTTACACCTACAAAAACTCAACTTTTGTAAGAGAGCAGTTTAAAGATTTTTAGGAAAGAGTTTTACTCTACTTCCTGTCTTAAATCCACTCGAGGAATATTCTAGTGCAATTAAGACATAAGATAGAGCAAAATTATTTTCTAAAAGCCTTTAAACTGCTCTTCTATAAAGTTGAGTTTTTTTAAATGTAGGTAATTTTGTGCTACGGATTGGTCAAAATATAGGTATAAGTGACAATTGTAGGACCAAGGACTCTTTATTCTTTTCCTATCTTTTATCCTATGTTTTATATTTCAATAACACTAAGTGTCAAGCTGCACTATAACTCAGAAATTACAAGCTAACAGCTTTTATATAAACTTACTTATTTACGCAAATACCTGAATTATTTTTTGTAATGTGTGTAAGCTTAGAACTACAATATTTCTAGTCGATAAACAAACAGACAGATGTACTCACTCAACTCCTTGCTTCCTTTGAAGAGGTTCTTGAGATCAAAAGTCATACGATCACCGTAGTCGAAATCGTACTTGTAGTTCTTCAAAGCGAAGTGGTTTACCCCATTCGCGTCTTTGATGTACTTGGTGTTTATGTCTACCTTCATTTTGAGATTTGCTGAAACAAAGACCAGTTTCCCATTCATTTCTTTACTTAGACGGAATCTTATTAAGTGGTCGAGGAAACTAAAAACAAAATTCATGTAGTTGAAGATTTTGCTAAAAGTGTGGAAAGATATAAATAGATTAGACTAGAAAGCTGTGGTCAAATACCTAGCTTGACAACCATAAAAAAGATATTTTTTTATTTAAAATTGTGCTTAAAAGATTAGTGTTTCAATTAGTTTTAAGAGTATTGTCATATTCAGATAAATAACTCAAATACATATAACAATTTAAATTGACATGATCTGCATCTTTGGTAAATAAAAATTGATAAATAAAAAACTTTACGTCAATAAGTTTTGAAGAATTACGCCCGAAATAAAATAAAAACTATGTACCTATGTTGAGTGTTATGTTTTTCGCAGTTTATATACATTTATTCCACTGTGGCACTTAAACCACTCATCCGATTTTTATGAATGAGGTGTCAATTGATTCCTTATTGTGATCTAAATGACATAGCTTATTTTTTATTACACTTTTCTGTAGGTAGTCAGGTAATAGTTTTTTTTTTAACTTTCTATTAATTACTAGATAAAAGGTAGTACCTATATTGTTATAAGCTTTGAAATCATGTACTAAACAAAACTTTGACAAAATATATTTTGACCGAATATTTTGTGTCAAAAGATTATTTGAAAACGTGAATTGATTCAATAAGAAGAAAGGTTAGTTCAATCAATGAACAGTATTGCGTACTTATTTTAATCTTGGCATCTCCTTCACCATCAATTTGGAACAGCAAAATCCTTCCGATGGCATCATATTGTCCTTTGATGGTCAAATTGCAATGGAACTCCAGAACGAAGTGACGTTTCTCTAATTCAGATCTGTAAACAAGGAAATGGGTAATTTAAAATAAATAAGACGTTAAAATTAAATCTTCTTAGCTATCTAATACAAACATGCTGAAGAGTTTTAAAAATCTAACCCAACTGGGATTAAAATATCTATAAAATAATATTAAAGGAAAAAAACTTTTTAAACAAATTTATTATTCCACAAACTTATACATATTTTTGTAATCCTCTTTTAATTACCTCTATTTAGATACCCTACTTGAAAGGTATTTTTAAAGGATTACTATTTCGCGCCAAAAATCTAGCACCGTATTTTTTTTTTAAACCTCCCATCTTTTACTACCACACAATTAAAAACAGACCTCTAAGGACTTTGGGGTTATTGAGATAAATCTAACGATACCTTAATTGTTGTATTCCACTCGGCCGTTTGGAAAATACGAGTTTATACAAAAATTTACATACAAGATACGCGCGAAAAACATAACCCTTCCTTGGCAGTCGGGTATTTATTTTGCTGTCAAGCAGTAGTATGTAAAAATTACTGTGTTTCGGTTTCAAAGATACTATTAGCTATACTAGCAACATCACAGGGCTAACGTCATTCTATTCCAGGCTAGGTGTGCTTTACCATCTTCGACCACACCGTCACTTAACATCAGGTGAGTTGTGGTAAAAAGCGTAGCCTGTCAGCGCTAACTAAAAAAAAAAAAATTGCGCCAAGACAGCGATGCCCTGAACAAGATGAATTGAATTTGATAGTTCATCTTGTCGTTAATTTTATCATAAAAATGTCGTATATTTATAATCTCTACTAATATCGTGTTTCCATTCTCGGTTGCGTGGAAGAGATCGCACTTAGCGATAAGGTCGCCACTTATGACACTAACTTATAATATGCTTTTGTTTGCTGTACATTTTTCTATTCTTTGATGTGCACTATAAAGAGTTTCTATGTATATATCTATCTATTATGCGTAAGTGTATTTGTTAGTTTGTTTGTTTCTTAATCTCGTAGCAGTAGAACGCCCAATATAATTTAAGAATTAAACTAGCAGACCCGGCCACGCGTTGCTGTGGCCAAATTGAACACACGCGCGTAACGTGAAATAAATTGTAGCGCATATGAAACGTTTGGACTTTTAACGTAGCGCCATCTGTTGGATACGTACTCAATACAGTTAACAAATTACCTTACACCGACATCTATTAAAATTTTATCGAACTCACAGTACCTTTGTCGTATAATAAACAAATAATTTGCAATATAAAAATATTACAATTTTAAATTGAGATATAAACTATCTTATCTCTCAAGTCGGATCAAACTGCACACACTGTGCAAGATTTGGTTAGAATCGGTACAGTAGTTGAGGAGAGCATAGCGGACAAACAACGTGACACGAAATTTTTATATATAAAGATAGTGTAAAAATACAGTGACGTAAGTAGGATGCTTTAAAACGCAGAAAAATGAATGGCATAAGGCAAATAAAAGGCGAAACGGCGTGGTGCTGCTAGACCTAAAATAAATATTTGTCTGTTTGTCTTCTTTTTTATTTGTAACCTCTTTAAAATTAAATAGTAAGGAGGTTTTAGTAAAATTACTCTGTAGTATTCACTTTGGCGTCCCACTGCTGAACATAAGCAATAGACAACCTTCTAAGAAAAATTTTTACACACTACTACTCAGTAGTGTGTAAAAATTACTGTATGACTTAGAGGATATGCGAAATTACAGGGCTGTTGAAACTAACCATCGAAAGTCTCAAAGTAATGAGCGCCAAAGCAGTAATGCCCTGGACATTGTTTCGTTACTAAAAGTTCTGTGTATCGCTGATGGTCATGGACATGCGACATCTTTTACCATCAGGAATCAGGAGAACTGTTGTTCTCATTACTTTTACATTTAAAAAAAGTTAGGTAAATAATATTATATAAACATTTAAAAACAATATAGATAAATAAGGATTAGCCTAAACGTGATTAGTCTAATCGATTGGCTTAATGAATAAAAGATAGGGCGCGGAAACAATTTTTAAAATGCTGTGCCTATATGAAAAGCCTACCTATTAATAAAAGTAATGTTGTGGAAAAAAAACAACGGGTCTAACGAAGGTTATTTATTTTTCTAAATAAATCACTTTAGGCCGAAGATTCAACGTGAAAAATTTCAACCCTGAGTTAATAATTGGAGTTTGTTTGCAAGTGGAATTAATAATTATGGCTAGGGGATAAAGTTTGGGATGCTCTCTGAAAAATGCTAAGAATTTTTGCTTAATTATTGTTTATCGCGGCGAATTTTCTTTTAAGCTCTTGGTGAGTTTCGTTGATAAGTAAGACAAGTACCTACCTATCCTACTGATAATTATGTTTTTTATGGCTATTAATAAATTAGTTATTAATAAAAAGAATTTGAAATTTAACGATGATAGCTCAGTGATTAGCGCGCTCAGTTCGCATGCCGAAGGGCGTGGGTTCAAACCCCAACAATGAGCTTGAGCTGCCAGTGAAGGAAAACATCGTGCTGAGACCATAGCGTGGTGGTAGAGTACTTTCTAGTACTCGGCTGGCTAGCTACCACACTCAAGTTGCAAATCTGCCGCCAAGCATCTAACGGTGTGTTCCGGCAGCCTCACTTGAGAGCCAGTTCCATTCCAGGCTAGGTGTGCTTTACCATCTTCGACCACACCGTCACTTAACATCAATTCAGGTGAGTCGTGGTCAAACACCTAGATAGACACCCATAAAAAATATCAATTGAATTAATACAACATATTTTATAATTAAAACAGATTTTGCCAATATTTTTTAGAGGAATAACTCAATCCGAAGTTTTTTTACTGAAGTTAAGCTTATCTTTAAGTATTTTCCGTCTTTGAGATAACAATTGAATTAAATTTTCCCATCCTATCAATGAGCGTTAATAGGTTCAATATGACAAATGAGTAACGCATATAGAAACTGCAAAAAAACTGATAACGATAACGGGTGAGAGTATTTGCAACGATTGCGCGCCAGAATCTTTTATTTTTGTCAAATGACCGTTCTTGATTTTTATTCACAATTGAATATTTTGTTCATATAACTGAATCCCGTCTTCAATCACACCGTCACTTAACATCAGGTGAGCTGCGGCAACCTAGCTTGCAAATCATTAAAAAAAAAGTATACGTCACATGGTTCACATTGCTTTTTAGTTTTAGTTTGGAGCTAGATGGCGCTGTGTCAAAATGTTCATAATTTTTTTTTTTTTTTTGACAGAGGACGATATCGGTAACGTCACGAGGTCACTGATGCATATAAAATCGTTACATCAAACTGTATTATAATTTAATGAAAATGACAATTTGTTACTTAATCGCTTATCACAAATTCAGGCCACGATTAGAACCCAGTTATCCTTGACACGTCAGTCGGTCGCTGCTGAGTCTATGAACTTACCTTGTATAGTCAACGCATACAAACAAATGCTACTAAAGGAAAAAAACCTAAAATTCGGCAAACTAACGATAGATTCGTTGATAGCTCAGTAGTTCACATGTCGAAGGGCGTGGTTTCAAACCCCAACAATGAACTTGAACTGCCGGTGAAGGAAAATATCGTGAGGAACCATAGTATGTTGGTAGGGTACTTTATTGTACTCGACTGGTTAGCTAACGACCTCAAGTTGAAAGTCTGCCACCAGAAGTAGTGTGTAATTACAGGACTGGCAAGACTAACCATCGAAATTCTCAAAGTAATGAGCGCTAAAGCAGCGATGCTCTAGATTGTGTTTTGTTTCTCAAAATTCTGGGTGCCACTGGAGTAGTTGTGAACAAGTGTTATCTCTTATGATCAGGAGAGCGTTTTGCTTATCTCATTACACTAACCCAAGAATTCCTCAAATTTTTGTTCAAACAGTGCATAGACTTAAAGGAACTTACATCACATTATCGACAATGCATTTTCTAAATCCGGATACTTTGCCTTGATAGAACGTCACCTTTAACCCGCTCAGGGGTATAGAGAGTTTCTCTATGACAAAGGGATCCAAGGGAGGCACTCCAAGATTGGGAATGCCCTTCACAAAGTCAGGTATAGCATCTTGAGTAGACTTCACTAGACATTCTCGTGTGGTCGCATTACAGGGATGAATGTAATCCGCTGAAAAAGAAATAATACAGATACAAAAATGTTCATCATCATCATCATCATCATCAACAAAAAAAATTGCATAGTCCACTGCTGGATATATGTAGGTCTTTCCCAGGACACGCCACTCAACCCGATCTTCAGCTTTTCGCTTCCAGCCACTACTAGCTGTCTTGCGTATATCGTCACTCCATTTAGTCACAGGGCGTCCTACAATATGTTTGCCGATTCGAGGTCTCCACTCTAGAATACGTCTACCCCAACGGTTGTCGGTTCTGCGGCAGATATAACCAGTCCACTATCATTTCTGGCGAATTATTTCAAGCAAAAATGTTAATTGATTGAATTGATTGCAGCTAGCGAAATTACAGGGCTGTTGAGACTAACTATCGCAAGTCTCAAAGTAATGAGCGCCAAAGCAGCGATGCTCCGGACTATGTTATGCTACTCAAAGTTCTGTGTATCGCTGCAATAGTCACGGATAGGCGTTATCTCTTACCACCAGAAGAGCGTCTAGTTCATCTCATTACTTTTCCATTTAAAAAAAAGCTTTTTTGAATTTTAACTCTTTATTTTATGTGCAAGAAGTGTCTGTGGACGATGACTTAAAAAAGTGCAAGTTGCCGGTTAAATGCGGTGTTATATGAATTTTAAAAATTATACTTGTGGACATAACGAGTTCATGGAGAGCAAGAATGGTCAACTAAAGAACGACCAAGTTCGTAACTACCACCAGTAGGTAGCGCATTTCTCATTGTCACCGTAAGGATAAACAACTAAAACATTTTGATCTTTATCATTACACTAATTACAAAAAGTGCCATGCCTTGACTGTCCTGTTAGGTCAAACAAGTTTTTTTAATTTTTTTATATGAAATTCAGTAGTAGCTCTTCTTCAAAAGTAATAGAGCGTAGGATCGATTCTCACTCATGTTCTTTTTTAATATAATAGTAATGAGACGAACGAGAACACTCTTGATGGTAAAAGATAACGTCTGTTCATGACCATTGCAGTGATACACAGAACTTTGAATAGCAAAACAAAGTCCAGGGTATTGCTTCTTAAGTGCTCATTATTTTGAGACTTCCGATAGTTAGTCTCAATAGCCCAGTAATTTCGCTAGCTACAGTAACCCTTCAATCCGGAACACACTACTAATGTTTAAACACTACTGCTTGGCGGCAGAATATCTGGCACTGCGGTGGAACGTGTCTAGACAACCTCCTGTTAAGGATCTATCACCAAGTAAAATAGTGACGCACATTACATATATAGGTACAACAAGCTATAGCTATGGAGGGTTTACTCGGAGTTTCCCTACGAGATCGAATCAGAAATGAGGAGATCCGTAGGCGAACTAAACTAGCAGACATAGCCCAGTGGATTAGCAAGTTGAAGTGGCAGTGGGCAGGGCACATAGCACGCAGAACTGATGGCCGATGGGACTGCAAACTTTTGGAGTGGAGACCACGGACCGGGAAGCGCATTGTACGACGTCCACCCATAAGGTGGACAGACGACCTCATAAAGACCGCAGGATCGCGCTGGATGCGAGCCGCTTCCAACCGGTCTTTATGGAAGCCAATGCTGGAGGCCTATGTCCAGCAGTGGACGTCCTACGGCTGATGATGATGATGATGATAATGATACATAGATATTTTTTCTGTCTGGGTATTCTATATGTGTTTATAAGTATACATATATATATATATATATATATAATAAAAAGGATATAAACATTATATCAGTTAACTGGTTTCCATACTACAAGGTTTGCTTAGCTTGGGGATAGATGGCGCTGGTATACATTTATTTATCATACTAATATTATGCGAAAGTTTGTCGGTATGTATGTATCTTTGTCACTTCTGTACGTTGTATCGAGTTAACATTGCTAGTTTAGTAACGCGTGAATCTCTTTGTTATTATACAAAACTATTAAAAAAACATTACTTTAGGCTACATAAAGATTTTTTGCTCGTGAATATTCGCCAATTAGTCTATTATATTAGAATGTTTTATTCGATTTTAATTACCTCTTCATGGACGTTGCCTATTTTATTATGGGTAGGAAGTAACAGAACATCCTTACTTCTTATACTGTAAAGATGACATTGAGTTGTTCTGTTGCCAGACAAAGTCAAGGTCGTCAGTAAACAAAACATGTTTAACTGCTTGCTATGTAATAGATGCATTTTTTATCTAATACCAGTCTGTTAATATGAAGGAATCTTGAGAATAATAATAACTTGTTTTTAAAACCAAATTAATTTTAAATTATGTTCTGCGCCCCGCGGTGTTACCCGCTATATTTTTTCGGGATAAAAATTCAAATTTAATTTTAAATTAAATTATAGCGTGAAATTATTTATTATTAGATGCGCCCCACGGTGTTACCCGTTAGATTTTTTCGGGATAAAAAGTATCCTATATTTTATTCCAGGGCCTAAAGTATCTAAAAAATTTCACCCAGATCCGTTCAGCCGTTCTAGCGTGATTGAGTAACAAACATCCATTCATCAAAACTTTCACACTTATAATATTAGTGGGATTCTCGATGTTTTGGCCATGATCAAGAGTGGTCAAGAGTCGACTGGAGAATGTGGATCGTCTAGATAAAAAAAATGAAGGAGTTACGATCTCGTACCCTTATTTTGGTTTTATAAAAACACAAGCTTGTCACCGCGGCACACTACACTAACTGTATCAACAGACCGTTCTGAAACTACGCGGCAATACGAGAAACCATTTAAAAAAAAACCTAAAACGTTTTCTAATTTAAGTGTTCATGTACAAAAATAGTAGTTTTATTCATAACTTGTCAATTACGTGCAAGAGCGTGGGAAGATATTTTTTCGTGTGATTTCCGAAACTCTGTCTAAGCTTTTAGTAAAGTTAACGCTTAACTTAGACATGACCGGACTTGACCCTGACGTACTATGTGTGACTTTAACTTCACATTTTATATTATTTTTCATCAATTACTTGATATTGGTAAAATGCACAAAGTGTAAAGGCAAAAACAAAAAAAAACTAATTTTACAGTTACATCTTTGGACTTCTTTAGAGAACATCATCGCTATGATCGTAAGTAGGTACTGAGGTGTCAAAATAATGATGTTAACAAATCATTACCAATTTTAGAAAATAATCTGATTTAGCAAAATCTACTTAGATGCTGCTCAAATATCCTGACTCCGCAGAGAGTAGACTCGATAATTACATCCAAACAAATCCGAATCACTTGAGACGTCCTCAATTAGGTAGAAGTTAATGAGGAATCATTGGTTCCCGTAATGTTATTTGATGGAACAGGAACCGAAAGCACTTCAACCAAGATTTGTTTGGGTATTGCAATTAATTTCCAAAAATCAAAGCAGTCTTCAACTTAACATGGTAGACATCATTTGAAATTCATGTCACTTTATTAAAAGTACCTGGACGACCGAGCTTTGCTCTGCCGAAAACACGGGTAAAACGACGATTTGTAAAAATGAAACCTAGCTAGATCGATTTATCGCCCCCGAAACCCCCTACATACTTAATTTGATGAATATCGTTGGAGCCGTTTCCGAGATTCAGATTATATATGTATATGTATATACAAGAATTGCTCGTTTAAAGGTAATTAGATATACAAAAGCGAAGGGGATAGAAATACCAACAAATAATAAAAGTAACAAACTAATGAGACGAACGATACGATAAAAGTAAGGTTTCCTCGTAGTGATGTTAGCTTAATGGTTACCGCGGTCAACTCACACACCGGAAAGCATGAGTTCAAATCCTAAGAATGAAGAAATATGATGAAGGAAAACGTTGTGAGCTATAAATCAATCGAAGCGATTTTATTGAAGCCATATGGCAGTATATCACCACAACGAACTTTATTACTCTCGGAAAAATGAGATATATAAGTAATACTTCAGAACGTAGCAAATTCTACACTTGCTCGTATATAGATTATATTAATAGTAAGGACATGTAATTGTCACCTGTAAATACTCAATAGGTACTCGTAATTTGTTGACATTGATTAAGTTATTTTGGTAATTAAGTATTATGATACGAAATAAACGTTTACTTGGTGGTAGATCTCCTTAGCTGGAGGTCGGCTATGTAGGTACCACCGCAATACCAGATATTCTACCGCCAAGCAGTAGTGTGTAAACATTACTGCGTTCCAGTTTGAAAGGTACTGCAGCTAGCGAAATTACAGAGCTGTTGAGACTAACATCGAAAATCTCTAAGTAATGAGCGCCAAAGTGATGCCATGGACTTTGTTTTGCTACTCAAAGTTTTGTATATCGCTGCAATGGTCTTGGCCAGGCATTATCTCTTACCATCAATTTATTTTACATTTGAAGGAGAACTTCATCATCTTTATCATCATCATCATCATTTCAGCCGTAGAACGTCCACTGCTGGACATAGGCCTCCCCCATTGACTTCCATAAAGACCTGTTCGAAGCGGCTCGCATTCAACGTGTTCCTGCGGTCTTTATGAGGTCGTCTATCCACCTTGTGGGTGGACGTTCTACGCTGCGCTTGCCGGTCCGTGGTCTCCATTCCAGAACTTTGCAGCCCCATCGGCCATCAGATCTGCGTGGTATGTGCCCAGCCCATTACCACTTCAACTTGCTTATCCGTTGGGCTATGTCGGTGACTTTGGTTCGTTTACGGATCTCCTCATTTCTGATCGATCAAACTCGTAGGGAAACTCCGAGCATAGCCCTCTCCATACATAGCTCGTTGTACGACTTTGAGCTTATTAAGAAGGCACATAGTCAGAAACCACGTTGCAAGGAGAACTTACACCCTAATAAAACAAATAAGAAGGTTTGGGTAATAAACTGGCCAGTGTAATTACTTACAAGTTTCCGTCACAAGAAAGAGTATTTTTATTAGGTGGTAGACTTCATTAACAGGAGGTCAGCTAAGTAGATACCACTGCTGTATCAAATTATTCAGCTGCCAAGTAGTAGTGTATGAACATTATTATACTCTAATTTACGCCTAGAGAAATGACAGGGCTATTTAGACTAACTATCGTAAAATAATGAGCGCTAAAGCAAGAACGCCCTGAACTTTGTTTTGTTCTGGCACTGGAAGGTTCATGAACATAGGTTATGGCTATAGGTTTACCTACATACCTAGTATAAATTTTAATTTTCTAAACAGTCGTGATGTCTTCTAGATACGTAGTTAAAGGATTATCCACTTTTCATGCCACATCTTGTATTATTATTGGCTGGTTACTAGAATATTCTTTTTTATATATAATACCTATGCGCTTAAAACTTAATCGGTAACCTTGATGAATATTATGAATATTTTAAGTCCTCTTGAATATTTTATTACTAATTGAGTTGGAATTTAATCTATATCTGATCTATATAAATCAATAATTCGTATAAAATACTTATTTAATTTTAAAACAATAAACAATTTGTCAAATGTCAGAAACATTTTAATCCCACTAATATTATAAATGTCAAAGTTTGGATGGATGGATGTTTGTTACTCAATCACGCCAGAACGGCTGAACCGATCTGGATGGAATTTTGCATGTAGATACTATAGGCCCTGGAATAAAACATAGGATACTATCATCATCATCATCATCCATCACCACGCGGTTAAAACCGCAGGGCGCAGCTAGTGGGATATACATAAATAAAATTGTGACAATTTTGTAAAATACCCTATATGCATAGATTTTATGTATGTATCTGTAGCATAAATATATATAATAGAAATATACATAATATGTAGATATATTTATGTTATAATTATGTATTGCCCATACATAGGCTGTATGTACAGCCTCGTTATTGACACATCCCTTTTTTTTCTTTCTCTAATCCTTTACATCCTAAGGTTGCCTGGAAGAGATTGCTTTAAGCAATAAGTTTATTTTCTTTTTCTTCTGTATATCTGTCTTTTTCATATAATTTATGGCGTTGACACTAAAGAGTTAGTCAATCAATCAATCAAATATAATAATAATAATGATTTTTATTTGAGCAATGAAATATGAATACGGCGAAGTTGTTGGCACTTAAACTATTACTAAAAAGTTTTATAAACATATCCAAGGCATTTAACTAACTTACTGGCCGACTTCTCGCTGTGGATCCTGAATCTCACACTAGGGAGTGCCGTGTCGTGAGGTTCAGTGATTATAGTTATTAATATTTAGTATTTCTGCGCCCCGCGGTGTTACTCGCTACATTTTTTCGGGATAAAAAGTAGGTAATCGGGTAGGTAGGTAGGTATGAAATATACTTTACGAACTATTCTCATACCTACCAAATATACATTTATATATAAAAATCGGTTGAGCCGTTTCAGAGGAATGCGGCCACAAACACTGTGACCTGATATTTTTATATATTTTTATACCTAGAAGATTGATAAATAATCTTGATCGTGTTTGCCTAGAAGATATTGATTCATTTACGAAATGAAAGCACCCACATAGTATTTATTGGGAAAAAATCATAACCTAAAGGGACCAAGAGAATAATTAAAGAGAATAATGCTTGTTCTTTTGTTATTAGAGAAAAAAGACTACTGTAGAGTACGTACCTGCTATACTCGTAGTACCTACTACGAGTATAGCAACAAATAAATGTTTTTTATTTTTATAAATATAGTAACGTAATTGGTAAATATGCGCTTTTCGATTGTAGATTTTAAAATATTTTATGCTATTCTTATAATTATTATATTCATTTTTTATTACTACAAAACAAAAACTCTTTAATAACACCAAAAAAAGTAAAATTACAAAAGAATAAGTACATTGAAATAGATCAAAAAGCGGTTCTATCGCTTTTAGTGTTATACATATGTTCTAAAAATAACAATAAACCATCAAGTTGTTAAAAATTGTGTTTGTAAGTTTTTTGTGTTGTTTGCATATGGAACCCTACAAGAAAACTATGTATGTTAGGAAGGAACTGAACAAGCTGCCGGCTTCCTTGTTTTCTGAGAGAGATATATATGTTTTAATTTCATAAAACACAAAACTGAATGTAATAATATTAATTTCAATTCAATTTTCAAATCTGTATCACATTCCAAAACTATGTATGTCTAGGTGCTTTATAATTACTTATTTAAAAGTCACTAGATAATTCATATAAAGGTTAATTATGTCATTGATTGATAAGGATTAGAATTATAAATTAAATAATAATAGGTAAGTTATACAGTGAAAATATATATAATGTAAATGTATAGATCTTAAAATATTAATGTCAAAATGTATAGATATTTTCAAGGCCAGAGTAAATCTTCTAGATCTGCGTGCTCCATTTTCGACCACGTTATTGCTTACTATCAGGCGAGTTGGTGGTCAAAGCGGACATAATTATGCGAATTTAAAAAAAGTCACTATAAATAAATAAAATTTGTTTTAAAAAAACACGACTTACGTGCTAATTTAGCCCGTGCTTCCCCGCAGAAATGTAAAACCAGGCATATAACCACACCATTTACAATTATCTGCAAACTCATCTTCAGTTTAGACAATGTTCTCAATTAAAGGTAGCTTCACTACTGTAAATGCGGCGTCGAGAGTAACAGCTATATATCGACTAAATAAACGTAAAGACATTAGTGGGCCTTCAATCGACAACTGACATTATATACGCACAGGAGTTAATTTTAACAGTACTCTAACTCATGCTAATGTCTTTCCTACCATGACAGTATTTAGTAGAAATATCAAGCCGGAAATTAAATCATTAAAGTGAATACTCGTATTCTACCAAAAAAAAAAATTGAAAATTTGACACTGACTAAATCCTTAAAACGCGATGCCATTAACAAAGAAAAAAAATGAGTTTTGGCGGGAACGTAGAAAGAGTCGTGTCGCCCCATTATATTTTTCCCAAAACTAGTGCTTTTCGAGAGTTTATGTATAAAAACAGTGGTGTTTTATTCATAAAGTGTCGAATTATAAGCGCGAGTGTGGGAAAGTGATATAATGTGGTGAAACATGACTTTTTGTGTTGCTTCCAGAACTCCATCGAAGCTTACAGTAAAGTCGCCACTACTTTTTTACTAAGGCATGACTGGATTTGACTAACACGACTTTACCAAGACTGGACTTTGACTATAAAGATAAAGAAACAGAAATCTGAAGAATGCACTCAAAATATAGAAACATTAAAATTGATTGAATGCACAGAGTGCGATGCCAAGAAGAAAAAGAAAAAAAAAAGAAATGATTGAACGATAAAACAGAATCATAAAATTGTATATTCCGTACACGAAAGGTGAACAGCACCGCAGTACCATATAGGTATTCTTTCTCCAAGCAGTAGTGTGTAAACATTAATGTGTTCCAGTTTGAAGGGTACTATAGCTAGCGAAATTACAGGGCTGTTAAAACTAACCATCGAAAGTCTCAAAGTAGTGAGCGTCGAAGCAACGATGCCCTGGACTTTGTGTTACTAAACAAAGTTCTGTGTGTCGCTGTAATGGTCATGGACAGGCATTATCTCTTACCATCAGGAGAGCGTTTGGTTCGTCTCATTACTTTTACATAAAAAAGCAAAATTAAATGCTGAAAAGTGAAAAATTTTGCTGTTTAATAATTATAAATACTTTAAAAAGGACACGTTTTGGAAAACTAATACTTAGCTACTTAATCTAAGAACTAATTAATTAATTTTCCCAGTATAACTTTGGCCATAGAGCTAATTATTAAGTGACCTACATGATTGATGTCAATTGTCATGGATCAATAAATTTGATTGTACGTAGTTTAGTCACTGTCTCTACAGTTTACGTCAGCGGACAACCGGTCCCGGTCGGAACTACTCGTAGTGATTATTTCATTATCACTTATAAGTACTCGTAAAAAATCATCGACAAATTTCCTAAAGCTTTTCGTATTTTCCCCCCTCTACTTTTTGCCGTGCTAAATATATTTCATCAAGGTATAGCAATACTATGCGTCTTTATCAATTCATCAAATTTAACACTTATTATATACAAAATTACAGTTGAAAATACGTTTAGGTATTCTGGTTTAAACTTAATAAAAAAAAAGATTATAAAACTTCTTTGGGACATAAATTTTCAAATAAAAAAGACTTTTTCACATTGGCTTATAAATGACAGAGTTCTGAGGTAACAAACATTAAAAAAAGTAAAACCGAATTAAATAAAAATAAATATTGGAGGATATTTTCACACAGCGCCATCTAGCCCCAAACTAAGCAAAGCTCGTACTATGGGAAAAAGACAGCTGATAGAAAACTTAGTTTTTACATTATAAGTACATACTTATAATACATACAGAACACCCAGACATAACAAATATCCATTTTAGTCACACAAATGTTAGTCATGAATCGAACCCACGCCCTTCAGCTCTCGAAGCAGAACTTCACCGAATGAGCTAACACGGCTGTGGAGAACCTCCATCATTTTTTTTAATTCGCTTAAATAAAATAGATTATATTCTAGATACTTCGATGAAGATTCATGCTCTCTGTATTGTAGATTATTTTCTTCGGGTTACTTCAATGGAGCTTTTATAAAAACAGGTGCGGGTACTGGATTCATCGCGCTTAGGAAACCATACATTGCTTTAGTTTAAGAGATTCCTTTCAATCAACACTCACCTTCAATGTTCCCATTCCTTGTTTTTACCTAGGGAAATTTAATGGATATCATCGGCCACGGGGGTGGCCAGCTAATTATGTGGGATCTCCGTCAATATGTCGGCCTACCCACTAAAACCTAGGGTGTTCCATCTCAGTGCTTTGAATAAGGGTATCAGGCACGCTTGCGTATTCATCCGCTACCTCGACAGCGCTAGTTCCAACTGGACTTCATCTCGGGGAGATTCTAATCCAGTGTTCCCATCCGTCCCTGCCTCATCATCATCATCATCATCATCATCATCATCTCATCTCACTGCTGGGCATAGGCCTCCCCCATTGACTTCCATAAATACCGGTTGGAAGCGGATCTCGCATCCAGTGCGTTCCTGCGGTTTTTAAGAGGTCGTCTGTCCACCTTGTAGGTGGACAGACGCTGCGCTTGCCGGTCCGTGGTCTCCACTCCAGAACTTTGCAGCCCCATCGGCCATCAGTTCTGCGTGCTATGTGCCCTGCCCACTGCCACTTCAACTTGCTAATCCGCTGGGCTATGTCGGCTACTTTCGTTCGCCTACGGATCTCTCATTTCTGATTCGATCTCGTAGGGAAACTCCGAGCATAGCCCTCTCCATAGCTCGTTGTGCGACTTTGAGCTTATCAAGAAGGCACATAGTCAGAGACCATCCCTGCCTAACCAAATTTAATAATATAAAACATAATAACATATACCAATGCTGCTTTGGATACTCTCTCTCTCCAGGAATGAGATTATAGTTGTTGTTGGGAGGCCAAGGTCTTTTGATAGATATTAGATAACTTAACAAAAATACCTTCTTACTTATTAACAGACTTCAAAAAAGGAGGAGGTTCTCAATTAAGCTCTTTTTTTTAATGTTTGTTAACTCAGAACTTTCGACTGGGTAAAAATTGTGTTTTCATTAGGAAACCCGAAACAATTTTATAATAGCTGTGAACTGCAAAAAGATAAAACTGTCCTTGACTTTGACTGCCAAGTTAACTCATTCGGTGGTAACTTTGCTTCTTGTGGTGAAGGACGTGGGTTCGATTGCCACCCAAGATAAACATTTATGTTACGAAAATAAATGTTTTGTTTTAAATGTAAGTATGTACTTGCAAAAAAAAAAACTATCAGATATCTGGTTATAGTAAAACCTTTTCTAAGTTTAATCTAGATAGCGCTGTGTGAAATGTAAACTATATATTTATCTTATATTGTAATTATATGGGAAGTTACCAAGCAGTCAGACACGTTCTGAGCACTAAAAATAATTTAAAAATATGAACAAAAAATATTCGCATAAATTTGTTGCACAAAAACATTATACGGGCTTCACAGTAATCAAAATACAATTACCACATCTGTATTTGCGTACAGATATGTGTTAATCTGTGGTATAGGTTAGTATTATGATACTTCCTTATTTAGGAGATTGTAATTTTAGCATGATTATAAAAATGTTGCTAACTCGTCTTCATTCTTTACGGTTTGTAATTACTGAATATTTGATCATAAAGCTGTTTTTCTAATCAGGAACTGAAAAATACTTCCATGTTCCGCTAAGAAACAGAATTATTACAAATAAATAAAAAACTGCCGGCCGAAATAATGGGTCTAGCTTTGTGGTGCGTATTTCGGAATACATATTTTAGCTTTATGTTGACCACTAAAAAAAAAAAAAAACTATTTGTCAAATTATTAGATGTCGCTTCTTATTTAGTGATGTTTCGTATCTTCCAGATGAGACCCCGAGACGATGTTATAATAAAGCGAAAATCTGGCATGGTTCAAATATACACCCATGAATTTAAGTCATTTTCTAGCTGAACAGCGCCATCTAGGCTCAAACTATGTAATGCTTCCACTATGAAAACTTAATAGAATACTTTTACTTACTTATTTGTATATACATACAGTAGAGCTTAGTACAGTACAGTAGGTTTGCACCCACGCCCTTCAGCATGCGAACCGATCGCACTAACCACTGAGCTATAATCGCTACACAAAACACATCGCTATTACGAGTACAATTCTTCGAAACATGCGAGTGAATATTTTTAAACAAGAACTACTCAAGTAACATAAAAGCAGACCTCAATTAAGGATTACTTCAAGACTAAGTAGTTAATTGTCAATTGTCAATGAGCTTGAGCTGCCGGTGAAGGAAAACATCGTGAGGAAACCATAGCGTGGTGGTAGGGTACTTTCTAGAACTCGGCTGGCTAGCTACCACCCTCAAGTTGAAAATCTACCGCCAAGCATCTAACGGTGTGTTCCGGCAGCCTCACTTGAGAGCCAGTTCCTTTCCAGGCTAGGTGTGCTTTACCATCTTCGACCACACCATCACTTAACATCAGGTGAGCTGTGGTCAAACACCAAGCCTGTATAATATTTAAAAAAAAAAAAGTTGTAAGATATGTATATCACACAAATAAAAATATGTTTTCCATACAGTTTTTGTATACCATCCAATAATCCGAACATTCCAATAATCTGACACCCCCTGATTTTTAATAGTGACGGATTACTGAGACCCTTAGATATTTATCATTCATAAACAAATATGTCCAATGTCCATATTATAATATCATACACGTTGTATGAGGAAATCAAACTGGAAAAAAATACAATGATATATAATTGATATGTGCTATAAGGTAGATTTCCTTAGTAAAAGGTTGTCTAGTTAGGTAAATGCAATATTTGATATTTTGCCACCAAGCAGTAGTATTTAAACGTCACTGTGTTCTGGTTAGTAATATAGCTAGCGAAATTATAGGGCTAATGAGAAACACCATCCACTGTTCTTGACTTTGTTTTTTTTCTCATAGCTATGTACCCTATGCCTTTGGAGTAGTTAGTGATTAGGGACAGACGAAATAAGCAAAACTTATACCAATTTGTGTGTTCTATATGTATAATAACAATGTAATTACAAAAAAATGTTTAAGTATTCTAAATAAATAAATATCGCAGAACATTTACACACAGCCCATCTAGCCCCATTAGTAAATAGAAACTTATAATACATACAGAACACCCAGACGTAGGACAAACATCCATATTAGTCCTGAGTGGGAATCGAACTCACGCCCTTCAGCTCTCGAAGCAGAACTTTACCGAATGAGCTAACAGGACTGTCGAGAAATGTCCTAAGGGTCTTTATTTATTTGTTATTTTGCTGTCCAAGTGGATGTTCCCGGAATGATACAATGTAGGTACCTTTAGGTCGCGAGTGAATCAGATTCTTCAAGGCAAATGTGCTCCCTTTTTGCGAGGTATTGCTAAACGCAAGCATATTTGATATTTTTATAAAAAGATACAAGTATTATTAATCTCAGTTTATAAATCATATTTATGTTATATTGAAAACCTTGAAAGATCAAATGCAAAGTGTAGCTCAACCTTGCACTTTGCATTAAAATTTAATTAAATATTTTTTTGTTTCAAACTTTCTAAACATAGAAAAATATGTATGCAATTATATTTACAGCTATTTTGACCTAACTTTGCATTGCACACATACACACAGAAAAGTTTCAAACATCTGACTGAAGTATATCTATCTATATCTTTAAATGAGCAATTCTTGTATATATATATTCTGAATCTCGGAAACGGCTCCAACGATTTTCATGAAATTTAGTATGCAGGGGGTTTCGAGGGAGATAAATCGATCTAGCTAGGTTTCATTTTTATAAAACGTCGTTTTATCCGTGTTTTTTGCCGAGCAAAGCTCGGTCATCATATATGCAAGAATTACTCGTTTAAATGTATTATAATTAAATACTTACACTAAGTGAATGCTTTTGTTTTTGGTAGTTTTTTCTAATAGATAGATAGATAGATAGATAGATTCTTTATTGTCATAAAAATAAATCTATTATTATCGCGTGTATAATAATGATTTCGTTCATGTACTCGTCCGGTTTAACAAAATTTTTGGCGTAAAAATGCAGTGTTACTCGTAATTGTATCTGGAAACTTACCAACAAAGTAATATTTTAATTTATAATTTATTATTTTTACACAATTATATAAATAAGGCGTAATTAAAAACATTAATAAAAGCTGTATAGAGGCTAATAAATTTAAGCTGTAAATGGGCTTCGTCAAAAAAGTATTAAATAATAATAATAATTAGCAAATAAGGGCTTCGTCAAAAAAGTATTAAATAATAATAATAATTAGCAAATAATAATAAATTACATAATCATTACAATATTAATAGTCAATGTATTATTTATTTAAAATTCATTACATTTTCAAGATTATAATTTATAGTCGCGATAATCATTTTTAATATACTCGTCTACTTTGTATAAAGTCTTAGACAGCAACAGATTTTTTACATTCATACAAAATATACTGTACTTCGTAGAAGTTTTAATGCACTTAGGCAGTTTATTGTAAAGTTGCTGGCCAATTATTATCGGATTTTTAGTGGACTTGTGTAACCTGTGTTTTACAGACAAAAGACTATCTTTGTCTCGAAAATTGTAGTCACTACGTTCTCCGCGACATTGATACATATGGAGATTTGTTCTTACAAATTTCACAATTTCAAAAATGTATTCTGATATTGATGTAAGGATACCTAGATTCTTAAAAAGATCTCTGCACGATTCTCTGTGTTTGGCTCCTACTAAGACCCTAATAGCACGTTTCTGCATCTTTAGTATACGACCATTGTCTGTGGAATTACCCCACAGAATAATACCATATGACATTATTGAGTGGACATAGGCGTAATAAATCTCTTTGAGATAGGATTCCGTTGCAAATGGTACCGATATACGTATATTGGGTAGTTGTAGTCGAACCAGTTTTGTACCTACCTCTCTACTGAAACAGCTTCAGTGGCGTGTTTCAGTGGTGCTGACGCAGCTGCCAAGATCTTTCTAGAAACTAATAAGGTAGTACCCCCTAGCACTCTACTTCTGAAAACACACCCGGAGAATGCCAAGCACATTTCCGCTTTGTGTTTAACCTAAATAGGTTTCCGTTTGACCACACTCTGTCTAATGTTAAGCAGGTTGCAGTCTAAGATGAAACACGATTGCGTAGAAAGAAGCGGTTTACTCTGGTTTTGAAGACAATTAAATTTAAATACGCGGGAAAAACAGACGCTAGCAAAGAGTTCCATATCCTCGCTGGAAAGTTTTTAAGTGTGAAAAATGTTTTCTTCTTCCCCTACATCACAACAGCGCGAACTACGCTGCGCTATTGCCTTCACTAGATTCATATAAGTGAATAAATAATATTGGAGGACATTTCACACAGTGCCATTTGACCCCAAACTATGCAATGCTTGTACAATGGAAACTAGACAGCTGACAGAATAATAAATCCTTTTTTTTTGTAAATACATATTTACTTATAATACATACAGAACAAACATCAATGTTAGTCATACAAAAGTTAGTCCTGAGTGGGAATCGAACCTACGCCTTTCGGAACTTTACCGAATCAACTAACAGGGCAGTCAAAAATGAAAGGTCTTTTTTAAATCTGAAAAAGCTTGCGTTTGGCCACACTCTTATGTGGTCTAAATCTGAACTAGAAAAAACTTTAAAACTTTAGATTTAAAAACACCCATATTGTACCTTTCTCTGAACAGAGACCCCAACAAAGAGGTTTACAACCTGATTGTGCGAATCGAATGTGAAATCGAAACACTATGGGTGAGTAATTTCCTTTTTTCTTTAAGATTCTTTACTTTAAAAAAAATCTTATGCAACTATTTAGTATAACAAACTGGTTGATCAACAATATAATATAAAATATCAAACTGCTTAAGCAAATGTTTAGCTTGACAATATCCCCGATTTGTGTCTGTAGAACACCAATAAAAATTAAAACAAAACACTGTGTTCGTGGGGAATATCTAACACGTACGAAGAAGTCTTGGTTGTCTTGGTTTGTCCAATCGGTAGTAAATAAAGGCAGGTCGAATCAGATCGTGCAGTTCTACGGCGCACTTTCCGAAACGTAGATAACAATATCGACTAAATCGCTATTTTGCGTCGATGTTCAAGGCTTTGTAGACGAAACTCTATCAATGTGTCGTTGCCAATTAATTTGAGTCGATTGGCTCTAATGCTTCAAGTTGATAGTCTCTAAATCTAACCTCGCGTCAACCAAAGATTTTCTTTTAACATTCGTGAGTACTTAGTGGCTTAGTAATATCAAGGGAGCTTCTTAAGCTCCCTTGTTTTGATTTGGATTTTAAAGCTCTATTTCCAATATTCCGAATTTTAATGAGATATATTTTTTAAAACATGAGATTTCAGCATTCTTAGGTACACTGTGTGTTCGTTCAGCAAGAGACACACATTACAAAACACATGTAAAAATTGTAGCGGTGATAGTTAAGTGGTTAGCGCGGTCGGTTCACACGCGTGGGTTCAAACCCCACACGACGAGTTTGAGCTGCTAGTGCAAAACTTCGTGAGGAAACAATAGCATATTAATAATAATAATAATAATAATAACATCTGTCTCCCGCTGTATGACAGACACGTTTTCTTTGAGTAAATATTTTATTTTATTTTATTAAGTTTTGGATCTGGTTTAACAACAATAGAACAGTACCTGATATATATATTTAGCCACCCAATTATTTTTACCAGTTCCGTATTACCTATTTTTCGTACATTCAAATTTTACAATAAATTTCCTGTCTGACATTTATACGTCAACTAAATCAAGCAAACATTTATCGGAAAATATGAAAATTATTCATTATGTGGACACGCTCAAAGACACGCTCAACAGTGGGATTACATGACGCACCAATACCATCATCGCCCGCTCCGTCAACTCCGGGCGCTTCGTCGGGGGATGAAGAGTTCGCAACCCCCCGTGAGACAAGCGCCTCGTCGAGCAGCAGCGACGTGAGCGGGCCGCGGACACCGGCGCCACCACCACCTGCGCGTCGGGGACGGCCGCCGCTGCCGGCACGCCTGGGGCCTGCGGGACAACGTGCTCCGCGTCCGGCTCTCGCTGCCGGTGGTGTAGTGCGACGCATGCGATGGTCGCAGGCCAATAATGAGAACTGCATGCGCGCCTATTATAGGGCTACAGAGGGGGGAACTAATCTTTCGGCGTACCGTGTCAGGATGCTGCCTTTGTTTCAGACCCTTGAACCGACCGTCACCGTATCTGCCCAACGACTATCGGATCAAGTGCGGGCTATCCAGCGACTTCAGCTGTTGGATCAGTTCGTGCTTGATCGGCTCCGCCTGGAGGTACTTCCTACTCGTCCGACGCCTGTCTCGACGCGGGACCCGCCTGTCGCGTCGTCAGCCCCGACACTGGTGTCAGTGCCGACGTCGGTGGCGACACTAGCGACACCTACTGATCCCGAAGTCGACGTTGGCGGTTATACGAGTATGAGTGTATCTAACCAGGTGAGTGAGCATTTGAGGAGGACTTTGGATGACGCGATTTGTCAATATAGATTCGCACCCGATTCTAGGCCGCGACTACCACGTTTGCCTACTCATAGACGAAATCTAGCGTTGATGGGAGCCTTGAACGCTTTGCTAGCTCCGTATTTACGGGCTAGCGAAGATTTAACTGATACCCACTCGATATTATACTGCGGTGCCATCGCGGTGTGTCGCGTTGCACGTGTTAAGTTTCCGGACACTGACCGTGCACCGCGACCCGCCGGAGGTGTGCCCGCATGGCAAGTTCGGATCGAGCGGCGTATCAGTACGTTCAGGACTCTCATTGCAAAGCTGATCTGCTTCAGCCGGGGGAACAATCGCCCCCGAGTCATGCGTTTTGTGACACAGGCTTTTGCTGGGACCGGTATTAAACCCCAGCACTATCTAGCCAGTGTCACGGAACGCATTGATTATTTGAAGCAGAAAGTCTATGCGTGGGCAAATCGTATTCGCCGCTATAGAGAGCGTGCGGATAGATATTGGCAAAATCGCGTCTTCCAAAGTGACCAAAGGAAGGTGTACCGAGACTGGGAGGGAACCGGCCAACGTGTGACCGACGGGCAGCAACCGGAAACTAGCGCCATGACTGAATTCTGGCGCGGTATCTGGTCGCTGCCTGTCGAGCACACCGAGGGTGATTGGATGCGTGTTGTTGAGCGGGAATGCGAGTCTATCGAATCCATGGGGTCTGTATTAATAGACTCCGAAGACATAAGTTGTGCGATTCGTACGGCACAGAACTGGAAAAGTCCTGGGCCGGACGGATTGCACAATTTTTGGATTAAATGGATTCGCTGCTCGCATGATCGCTTAGCGACACAGTTCCAAGAAGCCCTCGAGCTTGGTTCCCTTCCCCGTTTTATGACCACTGGTGTCACCTTCCTGCTCCATAAGACCGGCAGTACCACGGAGGCAAAAAATTATAGACCCATCACATGCTTGCCTACTATCTACAAGCTCCTTACATCCATTTTGAGAACAAAAATTAACGCGCATGTTGTCGCAAACAACGTTTTGGCTCCCGCTCAAAATGGATGTAGGATAGGGTCTCGTGGTACTAAGGAGCTCCTCCTCATCGACATGACCATTAGCCAGCAAGTCCGGCGGAACAGGGGAGCCCTTTCCACTGCCTGGATTGACTATAAGAAGGCCTATGACTCAGTGCCTCATTCATGGTTAGAGAGAGTTTTAGAGTTGTATAAAATTGATGCAACTCTAAAATCTTTCTTAGGCGCATGTATGAGGCAATGGACCACAGTCCTTCGTCAACCAGGTAGTGGAGATGGCTCCTATGAGCCGCAGGACTTGATAAGGATCGAGCGAGGCATCTTCCAGGGTGACAGTCTGAGTCCATTGTGGTTTTGTTTAGCACTGAATCCTCTCAGCACTTTGCTGAACGATTCAGGGCTAGGCCACCGGCTTCGTAGGGGGGGTGAAGTTATTTCTCATCTGCTGTACATGGATGACCTCAAGCTGTTTGCACCAAAACGCCCAGACTTGATGGCATTGTTAAAAACTACACAGGTTTTTAGCAGCGCCATCGGGATGGAGTTTGGGGTAGACAAGTGTGCGGTCATGCATGTACAGCGGGGGAAAGTTGTACTTTCCGAGACAATGACTCTCAGATCTCTCACCGAAGCCGAGACCTACAAGTACCTTGGTATGTCAGAGTCGTTGGGTATATCGGTAGAGGACATCAAGAAATCAGTGAAGGAGCGTTTCTTTTGTCGCCTGACAAAAGTACTTAATAGTCTTTTGTCTGGTGGCAATAAGGTGCGCGCTTTCAATGGTTGGGTGATGCCTCTACTGATATACTCCTTTGGCATACTGAAGTGGAGTCAGACTGAGCTGGATGCCCTGGACAGAAGAGTCCGTCAACAGCTCACAACTCATCGCATGCTACACCCACGCTCGTCAGTTATGAGACTGTACATTCCACGAAAATGGGGGGGTCGTGGCTTCTTAAACGCCAAGAACCTCCATAATCGTGAAGTGTGCAGTCTCAGGGATTATTTCCGCGACAACGAGTGTGGGATGCATCGAGATGTTGTGGCAGTTGACAAGGGCTTCACACCGCTCTCCTTAGCGAACGAGAACTGGCGCAAACCATCAGTGCTAAGCACCGAAGACCGCAAGGAAGTATGGAGGAGCAAGCAGCTGCACGGGTGGTTCTATCGGGTCTTAACGGACCCCGATGTGGACATGCCCGCGTCGGTGAACTGGCTACGCTTTGGGGACCTCTTTGGGGAAACTGAGGGTTTTGCCTGTGCAATTGCGGACGAAGTCATCAAGACGAACAACTATCGGAAATATATAATGAAGGACGGTACGGTCGACATCTGTCGGGCATGCCACCGTCCCGGAGAATCACTCCGACATATCATTTCCGGTTGTTCGCATCTTGCTAACGGCGAGTATTTGCACAGGCACAACCAAGTAGCCAGGATCATCCATCAGCAGCTTGCTCTTCAATACGGCCTTGTCGAGTCTGAGGTGCCGTACTATAAGTACGCACCAGCGCCAGTTCTTGAAAATGGTCGTGCTTTGCTCTATTGGGACCGATCTATCATCACGGACAGGACTATTGTCGCTAATAAGCCTGATATCGTGATGGTCGACCGAACCCAACGCCGGGCAGTGCTCGTCGACATTACCATCCCACATGACGAGAATCTCGTGAAGGCCGAGAAGGACAAGCTTAACAAGTACCTTGACTTGGCTCACGAGATAACTGCCATGTGGGATGTTGATTCGACGATCATTGTGCCGATAGTCGTCACGGTGAACGGTCTTATAGCGAAGAGTCTCGACCAACATCTTAAGAGACTCTCGCTAGACGGTTGGGTCAAGGGTCAGATCCAAAAGGCAGTGATCCTTGATACGGCGCGCATTGTTAGGAGGTTCCTCACTCTGCAGCCCTAACCACCGGCAGCTTGAGCCCTGCCCCGCTGCCGGCGGCACCCTAATTTTTAAGTTTTTTATATTATTTGTATTTTTTTATATATATTTAATGTAAAAAATTTAAAAATTAAGTTAAAAAAATAAATAACTGGAATAATAATAATAATAATAATAATAATAATAATAATAATCTTTATTGACCATAATGCATAAGTACTAAAATTTACAGTGGTCCCTGCACTAAGCTAAAGCTTGTATCGCAGGAGGCCATACACATGTTAACAATGGTTTGACTCATGGGCTAAGAATAATATAATTGTCTATAAAATATATATCACAAGCATCATGCGTGTGTATGTGTATATTAGTAGGATGGTTCCTAGTGTTCGACTGGCTAGCTACCAACCTCAAGTAGAAAATCTGCCGCCAAGCGCCTTAAACGGTGTTGCCGACATCCTCACTTAAGATAGATTAAGGCTTATTGACAAAGCCTACTATAAGGTGGCTCATTACGTGGAAGACAGGAATATAAAAAAAAAGATCCACAAAAAAAATGCCTTGCTGAGTTTCTTGCCGGAGTCTTCTAGTTGAAGTATAATTACAAGCCGGTGGTAGATTCAAACATGTAACTTAACGTTCATAAGTGCCTTACCAGGGCCTAAACTGAATAAATGACTTATTGATTTATTAATTATTTGATTTTAAGAATCAGTTCCATTCCAGGTCAGATGTGTTCACTATCTTCGACCACACTGTCACTCAACATCAGACAACACCTTGTCTGTCAAACTTTATAAAAATGTTAAATTCTAATTTTCGTTTGAACGTGATTATAACAAACAATTTGTTGAGCTTAAGTTATATGATTGCAGAGTAATCCAATATTCTAACTTAAAAACAAGCTCCTCAAGCATCCCAGTGAAATAACTGTGAAGTGGCTTTCAGCCCTTGGTAAACAATCTACTATTTCAATATAATACATAGGTACTCCAAAACCTCTTTTGTAAAAATGACATTCAGAATGGAGGTTTTGACGATAATATAAACAACATTTACCTATGAACGCAAAAATAATTAACACAAATAATTATTATAAAAAATATTTTATTAGCCAAGTATGCCATAAAATGTACAAAAAATAGCTAATTATACGAATTAATTTGATATGTAGCTAAAAATAGTCACAACACATTTGTGAGTTTATTTTCTAGTTTCATCAGTGGAAAAATATTTACTGTTTTAAACATTGATATTGATTTAAATATTTATCACAATTTTATTCAACAGTGTAAAACGCCATTTTAAAGGGAAAATCTACGGTTGACTGCGAACATGTAATCGGCCTGACAACGTTTTTGTAGTCTGATCGTTCGATTGATTTTATCAAACAAAAAGAATCACAATTTCTCAAAGTTCAACTCATCAAATCTCGAAATCTGGACAACGTCAGACGTTGTCCAGATTTCGTTTGTTACAAAACGTCGTGAAAAGACAAAAAATTTAAATCTATAAAAATAAAATGATTTATATAATTTTTACCAAAGAGTAACGTTTTAGTTTTAACTTAATAATTACCCACGCATTTTGAATCAATTAGACGACAGTGTTCCAAAAAAATTACTTAGATTTCTAATAACTATTCTAATTTAACATATAGAAAAAAATCTTAATCTGATCGATTGGAATCGGCCGACTATGCGCGCAGGTTTGAATTCTGCCTTTTGAAGAGCTTAGACACCGATCTATCAAATATGTTTTTTTTTCTATTTGTTTGATTAGAGAAGCGAACCATAAGCACAAATACACAAAATCAAGTGTAAAGCAAACAGTAAGGTAAGGTAATGTAAGGTAAACAGTAAATTATTGTATATACACACATTCATTGTACGTGAGGGCTAAAAAGTGATATAGGCTACTTCTTATATCGAAAAACGAAGAATGCTCGAAAGATTACGTCAATTGGTATACTGTAACAGTTAGCAACAAAACCCTATCTGCTTGAAATAGGTACAAAGAAACAATATTCGATTCAATAATACTGCTCAAAGGCTACGTTATTTTTTAATAGCGTTTCATTTTAAATTTAAAAAAGCAAATGCTTCTTTCTTCTTTATTTTAAGAAATGAAGATAATCTTAAGTAGTGTGCTTATTTAATTCACTCTTCATTTCTTTTTTTTTTAAACGGATTGTTTATTAGTGTATGTACATTATATGAGGAACGTTTGTTGCTAGGTGCCCTTAACTACACTTGAAGCCTTAACCTAGATTTTTAATTTATAACCAGGTGGGTTTCGTGATTGGTAACTAATAACATAAAAACAAAAAAAACAAATAAGTAAGTAGTTTCCATAAAAAAATAATATTAGATTTTTATTGGTGAAAATAAGTTGCGAAGAATTCCGGCGAACTGCTTCCTGACGAGTGTTGCCAACAATTGAGAAAGAGAGAAAACATATTATTATGTTTTTCTCTTTATGGACTGCGAGTAATTGTCCGTGTGTTTTCAAGTTTTAATGACTGTAATTAGTTTATTACTATTCTTATCCAGCCGAGTAATAAGACTCGGTGTGGTAGCGTTCGGCCTGCATCTTCTTATCCCAATGGACCCGACACCAAATCAAACCTAGGGTTTTATGTCGGGCGAGGTGTCGGTTGCTTAATAAAATATCAAGTAAATAACAAAACTCGCGGTTTATTTCCATCTAAGTAAAACAAAAAAGAATTTTCTTGAATAATCTTATCTTGTATGTTGACAGAACTAGTCTAGGTTGTCTTAAATTTTGATTACGACAATATAGAGA
The DNA here is from genome assembly GCA_950106695.1 of Biston stratarius. Classification (NCBI taxonomy): domain Eukaryota; kingdom Metazoa; phylum Arthropoda; class Insecta; order Lepidoptera; family Geometridae; genus Biston; species Biston stratarius. The sequence goes on along the minus strand of OX467106.1, from coordinate 37,787,396 downwards.
CAGGTTTGTTGATAACTAACAAGTTTTTCTAGACTTAATGAAACTGGATATGATAACCGGACAGGACTAATCTGAGCGTTCTGTGCTGAAGCTATTATGAATTGCAAAGGCAGGGAATATCACAAAGTCTTAGTAGAGTTCCTTAGTTTTTCTAATCTTACTAAAAAGGGATTACAAGTATTGCAGCCAAATACCCAGCACGCGTTTTGGATTGAAAAAATCTTAGCACGGAAATGTCATACAGTTAAATGAATACGTTTGCCTCCTTTTCGCAAGTGGAACGACGATAAATATTTTATATTTATCACGCATAAGTATAAAATAGCGATGATAGCTCAGTGGTTAGCGCGGTCGGTTCGTTTGTTACAATTAGTTTGAGCTGCCGGTGAAGGAAAACATCGTGAGGAAACCATAGCGTGGTGGTAGGGTACTTTCTAGTACTCGGCTGGTTAGCTACCACCTCGAAGTTAAAAATCTGCCGCCAAGCATCTAAAGGTGTGTTAAGGCAGCCTAACTTGAGAGCCAGTTCCATTCCAGGCTAGGTGTGCTTTACCATCTTCGACGACACGATCGCTCCAAGACTTGTGCTAATCGGACAGATAGGTAATAAAAGATGCAACTACAACATGTATTTGGAAAACTAAATAATCTAAGCTTACTCAGTATTAACTCTAAGTATTTGTGACGTGTGGCATAGGTATATTGTGGGGCACTATTATCAAGTCCCTATAATTAGTTATTAAGCTAGGTCTGCACATGTTCTGTAATGTACCGCGAATAGTTAGGACACCACACGAAATCTTCGCAAATTAGGTATGTATCAGAGTTGATTCACTGAGTTGCTACAAGCATGGCGAATGGAAAGGTCTTAATAGCTGATGCTGATTTTTTATTTTTTTATTTATGCCATAGGTAGCAATCAAGCTAACGGGTTGCCTGATGGTAAGCAATCACCGTCGCTTATGGATACCTGCAATACCAGGGGCACTACAAATACGTTGCCGACCTTTTAAGATTCTATTTACACGCCTTTTGAAGAGCCCAATGTTGTAACTCCGCGGGAATACGGAAGAAGGAAGATCATTGCACAATTTGCAAGTGTATGGCAAAAAGGATCGCGTGAATCGCACAGTGTGCGATTTCCATGAATCAATTATGTGTGGATGAGCTTTTAAACGATAGCGGCTAGTGCAGTGATGGAACCGTGACGCCGGCATAAGATCGAATAATTCTTCAGAACACTCCCCGTTGTATCTATATGCGGTAGAAAACGCACAAAGACCCGACGCCACTTATACGACGTCGATTTATATTAATTTAGTAACTAAAGAGTGGAAACGAAAAAGGAAAAACTGTCTTCAAGTCGCGAATGAATCAGTATCGATCTGGGCAAGCGTGTTCCATCGTTGACCGTATTTTCGCTTTAACATCAGGCGAGATGGCAGCCACACAAGCCAGAAAAAAACGAAAATTTTATATATCTTTTATAGTACGGGTCTTTTGGATTTCCAATAACGAGTTATTTGATTGATAAGTATTGATTGATCGTCAGTCCATATTATGAACATTCCATGACACAAACGAACACTATTAACTTCTTTGTGTTCGCGGTTAAAACCTACAGTCGGTGGATTAGCGCGTACGTCATTCAGCGATACATGTGGTTAAAATGCATTATGCATGTCACACACATTACATAATACACCACAAAAATCTGAACTCAGCTTTATCTTCATCACCGCTTATCATCAGGTGAACTGTGATCAAACTCGGAGTCTAATGATAAAAAAGATAGATGCATAACAACGCTTCGTTCGTTGCCATTCAACTTTATCAGGCACGCAAAACAAATGAAGTCTCAAGAAAATGAAAAAATGAAATTTGAACGAGGTTTTTGGTTTTTCACTTTGACCGTTCCTTCATCCCAACGTGACGTGACCAATTATCAATATTTCGGAATAGGGACGTATAGTAGCTCATCGTAAGGAACAGCATCGAAGAATTTTTTGGCAGTATGGACGGTTACATTGATGGCGTAGTCTACCACTGGTTGACCAAACTCCTCCGTCACCACTCTCCAGTTCTCATTGAGAAACTGAAGTACAGTGTTACCTGAAAATTAAAAAGTATTCGTTTGTTAAAACGCTTAGGATGAATTCGTTATACAATAAGAATTTTAGCAGAGACTTTCGTGATATGGAAACGTAATATTAAGTGAATGTTTTGTCTGTAGTGAAATATAGTTGACGTTCCAAATACTTGAATGAAACGGTTCGATTCCTCCTTTATCGCACGGATCGCTAAACAATGGAATACGATGGATAGATGGATGGATGGATGGTTCACTTGGTGGTAGATTTCTTTAGCAGGAGGTCGTCTAGGTAGGTACCACCGCAGTACCAGATATTCTGCCGCTAAGCAGTAGTGTGTAAACATTACTGTGTTTCGGTTTGAAGGGTACTGCAGTTAGCCAAATTACAGGGCTATTGAGACTAACCATCTAGTCTCAAAGTAATGAGCGTCAAGGCAGCGATGCCCTGTACTTTGTTTTACTACTCAAGGTTTTGTGTATCGCTGCAATGGTCATGGACAGGCGTTATCTCTTAATATCAGGAGAGTGTCTCGTTCGTCTCATTACTGCTACAAAAAAGAAAAACGCTGCCCAAATTGGTGTTCCTTGATAGATAAAATCTGAGTGCCTTCAAGTTGCGAGTGAATCGGTTTCTTCTAGACAAGCGTGAGCCATTGCAGACCGCGTCTTCGTTTTAAAAACGTAAGCCCATTTTTAATACATCAGAACCAGATCGAACACTTTCACAGACAGGGAAAAGCAAAAAGTATCAGTATATATGGAATGAAAATTATCCTTTCATGCACTGTTTGGCTGCGGGAATGAGATGGGATAAATATTTGCATTCAAGAATTACATTTTCAGTGTTAGTAGTGAATGTTATTACAGAGTTAAAACACTCTTTGGTGTTAAAGGGAACTATGCTTTTTTTACACATATCTCAAAGAGTCTGGTTAGTGAGATTAAATAACAAATACTTTGTACCTTAAAATAAATGTAAATGAATTTAGAGTGCGTAGATTTTTGTATAATAAAAAAAGACAATAAAATGTTAAACGTAACTTACTACATTTATACCGGGCTATAAGTTTTGGGTAGACCTACTAAACCGTTAGGAGGTTTGTACTACTCATTTTGAAAAACTTTCACTAACTTTGAAATCACACTAATATTATAAAGGCGATAGTTTTTGAGTGTGTGTGTTTGTATGTTGTTTACTTCTTCACACTCAAACGGCTGGATCAATTTTAATTACATTTAGTATGGAGGTAGCTGACACACTGGTAAAAATGAGCCTATGTGTTAGGCTCATTTTTACCGAAAAAAAAAAACAGTGGGTAACACCGCGGGGCAAAGCTAGTAGCAAAATAAAAGTCGGCTGTTACATACATTTTTTTATATAAAAAGTGATGAGATGAACCAGACACTCCTGACGAACGTTTTATTAATTAATGGCTAACAAATTTTGTCAAGGAACGGTTTCTTTCCTGATTTTACAGAAAATAACACCCTTTCAGCCTGATACATCCCAAGCTTACAACCCTATAAAGTGGTAACCGCTAGTCGATGATTTAACTAAAATGTTCAAACAGCTGTTGCTTTCTACTATAGCGTCTAAAGATTTTCATTCTGATATTTCCAGACTTGTAAAACTCTTTTATGAGTATCTGTTTGTTTTAGAGAGAGTTTCGTTTTACGAGTAATTTATGGTCAACAGCACTCAGAGATACTGCGTGAGATTGCATACATCAAGTGAACTAAAGTTCAGCCAGAAAGTATATCACTTTTTGCAGATCTTTGTACAATACTTCAATTACGAGAAAAAAATATGAAGGATAATGTAGATTGATTTCCTTATCGTCCATACGAAACCTCTTCGTTACTGATGGGGTAAAATTTTATCAAATTTGTATCTTTAGCAGCATTTTAAATACACAAACAGATTGTACAAAATGTCTATGTTACTGATTTTTATCGTCAAAAAACAGGCAACCGGCGAGATACGAAAGAGCATAAAGGTTATCTAGATCTACTTAGTCATACATTTATTTTTGTTGGTTTTAAAATTCTAAAGGCCGTTACTTTCTTTAGTTAGCGCGTACGGTTCGCACGCCAAAGGGTGTGAGTTCAAACCCCAACAATGAACTTAAGCTGACGGTGAAGGACAACATCGTGAGGAAACCATAGCATAGTGGTAGCGTACTTTCTAGTACTCGACTGCCTAGTTACCCTCAAGTACAAAATCTGCCGCCAAGCACTTAAAGGTGTGTATCGGCTGCTTCACTTGACAACCAGTTCTATTCCAGGCTAAATGTGTTTACCATCTTCGACCACACCATTAACATCAGGTGAGCTGTGATCAAACACAACACTTAGCATGTTAACCATTAAAAAAAAATAATGTAACAGCACAACACATAGCAATACATAACTCAATATAAACTTTTTTTATGGTTCCGTACCTCAAAAATTAAATTAAAATAAAACAAATATTTAAGAGCTCCCAAACAACAAAAGTGATTTTTATAGTAACCACATAGTGCGCGAGTCCGACTCGCACTTGGCCGGATTTTTTTACGAGCAACTAACACCTCTGTAGCTCGCTTCTTAAATTGACCTAAGAATCCAGAGAAAATATTAACACCGTCATTGGTATAATTATAAGTTGAACATATACGCAGCATTGTTGAATTCAAACCGAGGTTAGTTCAGCACAATAAAAGACCAAAAATTTAAATTTAACTTTTACTAAAGTTGGCCGTAGTGGTGCCGGCATAAGAATTGTACCCCACCCTCTCTACTCGTGGTTGCCGTAAGAGTCAGGGATGTAATCCGAAAGATGGGCAGCAGCGTCTTCCTTGAATAATCACACCTAACTGCGCTCGCCAACCCGCCTGCCAAGCGTGGCGAGTATTGGCAAAACCCCCCCATAATTATGGGGCCTATGTCCAACAGTGTACGTCATACGACTGATGATGATGATGATGAAAGTTAAAAGCAGCGTATTCAACTGTTAAATATTATTGTATCCAGGTTAACTTCTCTATCTCTAAATAGTATAAAATATAAACGTTGTCCGGGTCTTTCCGTTTCTCCCCTTATTTATTAACCACGCAACGTATTTTGTTAAGATTGTCAGTGTCATGTTATTTTTTTATGAAATGTCTGTACGTGAACAGCCTTATTCGACTTTTGCATAAGTAGAGAAAATCAATGTTTTGTAATCAAGTCGCTGATATAAGTTGCACTCGTGCGAAGATAGTGTTTAGATTTATTTTCTGTTTTATTTGGAATAGGTTTTCGTTTGACTACACCCTGCTTGATGAAGCAATAGTGCTGTCTAAGAAACTATTTACCCTATATTTAAAGACACCCATATTGTACCTTTCAGGGAACAAGATAATGCGCTAATCTTTTATTTTCTTCTTCTTCTTATATATAAAATTGAATCGCCGTGCGTTAGTCTTGCTAAAACTCAAAAACGGCTTGACTGATTTGAATATATTGTTTTCTTTGCTATAGTTCAGGGAATGTATAAAAGGAAAAATTATAAAAAAAAAACAAAAGAAAAGCTATAATATAAAGTAAAATAATAATGGTAATTTTGTGAGGAAAATCGCCTTACTGACGTGCTATGCAGAAGATGTCGTCAAGTGTCACAAAACATTACTATTTAATTTGACGACATCTGGCGGCGGTAGTGGTAATACCCTCTAATATTACTTCGTTTTCAAATCAATTTTAGGTGGTCGTAGTTCATCGGGTCAGTTAGTTCAGTATTTATAAAACTGTTTGTGAACGTTTTGTATACAAAAAGTCTATAATCTGGTATACTTACTCAGCTCAGGATTGCCTTTGAAGAGATTAGTAATAGTGTAATGAATCCTTTCACCGTAGTCGAAGGTGTATTTATAGCTTTTGATCCCGAAATGGTCCCGGCCGTCAGAGTCCTTGTAGTACTTCGTGTTTATATTCAGCTTTATTATAGAGTTCACTGAAATTTCAACAATACACAGCTTAGTAATTTTCAAAATGTATTAAGATAAAATCAACCTAGCGTGATTGACTACAGCTCACCTGATGTAAAGTGATGGTGTATGTGGTCGAAGATGGTAAAGCACACTTAGTATGGAATGAAACTAGCTCTCAAGTAAGGCTGCCGGAACACACCCCGGTTCACTCGGTGGTAGATCTCCTTGTTGTTTATTTTTATGGTTAACATACTGAGTGTTTGACCACAGCTCACCTGATGTTAAGTGACGGTGCAGTTGACGATGGTAACACATATAACACAGCCGAAATAGAACTGGCTCTCAAGTATGGCTGCCGCAATACACCATTAGATTCTTAGCGGCAGATTTTTAACTTGAGGACGTTAGCTAGCCAGCCGAGTACTAGAAAATATCCTAACACTATGCATCAAGCTATGGTTTCCTCTCGATGTCTCAAGCTCATTGTTGGGGTTTGAACCCCACACCCTTCTGCGTGTGAATCGACCGCGCTAACCACTGAGCTATCATCGCTACAAAAACGTGTCTTAGTTGTGACAGTCCAGTTCATCAAGTCCAGTTCGTGCCCTAGTAAAGGTAGTGACTTTAATATAAACCTCTATGGGATTTCGAAACAGCACGAAAAGACATGGAGTGGTTTTATATCACTTGTATATCATTATATTATGGACATTGTCACTTTGTTAAGAATTAGGGCTTCATTCGCTACATTAAGGTTATATTTTAACTTACCAATTTTAATTTTCGAATCTCCTTCGCCGTTTATAGGGAAGAGTAACAACCTCCCCACAGCCGTGTATTTCCCTTTTATCGTAATGTTGCATTTCACTTCTATTGAGAAGATGTTTTTCTCCAAAAAAGCCCTGGAAAAATAATGAAAACACTATAAGGAAGTGATAAAGTATATAAAAAGGATTTAACTTAGTTTACTGTATGGATATAATTTTTAAATCTTGAGTATAATTATTATGAAACTTTTAAATTACTCACACTGAAAAAAATTATGTTTTCTTAATGAGATAAACGAGACGCTCTCCAGATGGTAATAGATAATGTCTGTCTATAATCATTGCAGCGATACACCGAATTTTGAGTAACAAAATGAAGTCCAGGGCATCGCTGCTTTAGCGCTCATTACTTTAAGACATTCGATGGTTAGTCTCAATAGCCCTTTAATTTCGCTAGCAGTACCCTTCGAACCGGAACAAAGTAATGTTACATCATCAGCCATAGGACATCCACTGCTGGACATAGGCCTCCTCCTGGGGGGGTTTTGCCAATACTCGCCACGCTTGGCAGGCGGGTTGGCGAGCGCAGTTAGGTGTGATTGTTCAAGGAAGACGCTGCTGCCCATCTTCCGGATTACATCCCTTAGCCGACTCGTACGGCAACCAGGGGTAGAGAGGGTGGGGTACACACTACTAATTGCCGGTAGAATATCTGGTACTGCTGTGGTTCTACCTACACCACCTCATGCTTAGGAGATCCACCACCAAGATCGTGAAGGTAGTTTTTTGTTACTATTAAATGAAATGTCATTACGAGTGATATAAAATCTCACTGATATTAATAATGCGTATATTTGTGTTTTAGTACGAATGTCAAAACTTTATTAGATTGTTAGAAAACGAAGTTTGAAGGGAAAACCTTGATATTTGAAAAGTAAACATGGATTTTCCAGTATTGTGAAATAGAAACTTCTAACTTTCACGCTTCTCCTTGACACACTGTTTTATCGAATGTGCATCATGCTATTTCGTAACTGTGTGTAAAGGAAGGAGGCGGTTATAAGTAAAGTTTTATTGCCAGTGAACTATTTTTGAAGAAAAAAACGGTCAAGTGCTTGTCGGACTCACGCACGCAGGGTTCCGTACCATTATCTATAAAAACGGCAAAAAATCATGTCTGTTGTATGGGAGCTAACTTAAATATTTATATATTCTGTTTTTTAGTATTGCTTTTTATTTAATGGCACTTTGCCGTGGTGGTGCCGGCATAAGAATAGTACCCCATCCTCTCTACCAGTGGTTGCCGTAAGAGTCGGCTAAGGGATGTAATCCGGAAGATGGGCAGCAGCGTCTTCCTCGAACAATCACACCTAACTGCGCTCGCCAACCTGCCTGCCACGCGTGGTGAGTATTGGCAAAACCCCCCTAGGAGGAGGCCTATGTCCAGCAGTGGACGTCCTATGGCTGATGATGTTATGTGTGTGTTTTAGCATTAGTTTTGATAGCGGCAACAGAAATACATCATCTGTGAAAATTTCAACTGTCTAACTATCACGGTTCATGAGATACAGCCTGGTGACAGACGGACAGACAGACGGATGAACGGACAGCGGAGTTTTAGTAATAGGGTCCCGTTTTACCCTTTAGGTACGAAACCCTAAAAAGATGAAAAATGTGCTCTACCCGCGCTTACCCATGATTTTTGTAAACACCTTAATATAGTAACTTAAAGTTAGCCCCTATGACTGCCTATTTTTTTAATAAACAAAACGCTAATAGTAAGAGATAGAGTCTTTCCATGACCGTTACAACGGTACCTAGGAGTTTGAGTGACAGAACAAAGTAAATAGTAATAGTTTGTAGCGATGATAGCTCAGTGGATAGCGCGGTAGGTTCGCATGCCGAAAGGCGTGGGTTCAAACCCCAACAATGAGCTTGAGCTGCCGGTGAAGGAAAACATCGTGAGGAAACCATAGCGTGGTGGTAGGGTACTTTCTAGTACTCGGCTGGCTAGCTTCCACCCTCAAGTTGAAAATCTGCCGCCAAGTATCTAACGGTGTGTTCCGGCAGCCTCACTTGAGAGCCAGTTCCATTCCAGGCTAGGTGTGCTTTACCATCTTCGACCACACTTTCACTTAAAATCAGGTGAGCTGTGGTCAAAACACCTAGACTGTCAGATATTTAAAAAAAAAAATAATGTCGGTAATTCTGCAGACAGGAACATAAATAGCACAAACAGTGTGTAAACATGCTCATGATGATGATGATGACCATATTTATTATTGAAAATTTAACACAATTTCATTCTTAACTCTCAATACGCGACGCAAACAAAACATTTCACTCGTACTTTAGAAAATCAGAAGAAAGTCACGCATTTTCAGACATCCAAGGATTGAAACCCCACAAAAGCCATAAAAACCCCCTTTTAATTCCCGTTCCTTCTATTCATTAGCAACAATGGGGGCCTCTAATCCATCGCTCCATAACTTCGAAGACCACGAAGCAGATTAACGCAATATTTTCGTCTCGGAACGCAATAGGTTGGGAGTTTGTAACGAATTTTATTACTAATGGAAATAAATTATTTTAACCAAAAAAATATGTGCCGCAAATTATATTATTATATAAACTAGCTATCTCGAAAGTCGTCGGTTTATCCATTTAACATATTTTTGTAAAAATGTAATAATACAATCCAAATTTTTACTATGAGTTTCCTCAAAAAAAACTTATAGACAAACATTGCCCTTACTAAATCGGCCAAATAAGTCGAGCGTTCTAAAATGATGCTTTGCATATTTCTGGCAATGTTTTATTTTATTTATATAGAAAAATTATAAATATAAGAGAAAATTACACACAGGGCCATCAAGTCCCAAACTAATCAAACACAAAAAATGCGTACACATTTTTTTTTATAAATACATATGTAGGTGCATAGACACCCAAATACAGAACAAACATCTACGAATATTTCACGCACAAGACTAAAAGTAATGCATTTCACTCATTTATTTGACAGCCTTGTTAGCCTATTAGTAGTATACTTGCTCTAAGAGCTGTAGGGCGTGAGGTCAGATGGCGCTGTGTTTAATGCCCTATTATAATTATTTATTAACAAGTAAATTATTAAAAATTTCAAAAACCCCTGGCACAAAATCAAATATAGCTAAGAACACTTCCGACTAATAAAATTCATCTTTCAAACAACAAAAAAACTAAATCAAAATCGGTGGATCCGTTCGGGAACTACGGTGCCACAGTCAGACACACACAGATAGACACGACGTTTTTGCATTGGGGGTTAAAAATAAGAATATTTGTAGACAGATGGATAAATTATAATTACATATATTCTTATTCTTATTAGTGACAAGAGTTGCCCGCTTGTCTTAGCCTCGGAACCATAAGGCAGATTAACGCTTGTACTCGTATTTTGGACTTGCGAAGTTCATTTATCCAAGCTAGTAAGAATACAAAAGGGTTTCGTCAATCCAATGCACACAATAACGGTGAGAATAAACCCGCATTACTACTATGCGGCAAGGTTTTACTGGACCGTGGAATGAGTACAATAGAATGACCAACATATGCGTGCACTTAAAACCACACAGAATATTGTAAGTATATAACAATACATATATGATATTGTTAGTATATAACGTCCACTTGCGATGACAGTATGACATCTCGAATTATCAGGTTCGATTGTGCATGAGGTACTGTTCTCACTTTTGGGATGGATCGGCTAAGTACCAGCTTGAGGCGTTGAAGACCATTGAGAAACGTGCCAAGAAACTTATAAGCAATGACTCACTTATTCGGAAAAGGCTCCAAAGCCTTGAACATCGACGCAAAGTTGCATGCCTGTTAGTTTTCTACCGGATACACTTTGGAGAGTGCGGTTCAGATTTGCATGGCCTAGTTCCGCCCTACCCATTTTTTTATCGGACAGTCAGGAGTTTTAAAACGCGGCACCGCTTCCTGGTAGATATTCCAAAAAACTCGAACTAACTGTTTGAATCTACTTTCATTGTACGAATCGCTATTTCGAAACACTGGAATTTACTACCCGAGTGGGTATTCCCTGATAGATACAATCTGGGTGCCTTCAAGTCGCGAGCAAAACTGTTTCTTCTAGTCGAGCGTGCTCCACCGTAGACCGCATCTTCGCTTAACATCAGGCGAGTTGGCGGTCAAACGCAAGCTTAAATTATGATAGTTATATCAAAATTCTTATACCGTGTTTCGGATGAGACATTAAATTGTAGGTTCCAGCAGTTTGTTCTAAGTATAGGTATATCTATTACTAGTTGCGCCTCGTGGCTTTACGCGTTTTTTCGCGCTAAAGTAACCTACTTACATATGTAATATATGTAATATATAATACAAAAAGTATGCTCTGGAATACTTGCGTTACCATTTTTTTGTTTAATTTAATTTCATTGCCTGTTAAGAGATATTTTTATATTTATTGAATCCTTTTATTGCTTTTTGACTGTTTTTTTATTGTGACCTTGTGACTATGTTATGGACGTCAGAGTCTGAAATAAAGTGATGTTATTAAAATACCAGCGTGTAAAAATACCAAACAAACAGAAAAACTTATGAATTTTTAATATTAGTGAGATATAAATCGTGAAGCTGAAGCGACACATTAACTTCTACATACCTACATAAGGGCTGATTACTCTGACTAGATAGGAAGGAAAATAAACTAAAAATCATTTATTTGACACTAGCTGCGCCCTGCGGTGTTTACCGTTACATTTTTTTGGAATGAAAAGTATGTGTTAATCCAGGGTGTCAGCTACCTCCATACCAAATTTCATCAAAATTGGTCCAGCCGTTTGAGCGTGAAGAACTAACAAACATAGAAACACACTTACAAACTTGTGCTTTTATAATATTAAGTAAGTATGTAGGCCTTTCACTCAGTCTAGAAAGGAAGAAAAAGTATTCGACGAGTTTATTCGACACAACATATACATTAACAAAGTGAGGACACGTACACATACAATATACTTGTGAAGTTCATTTAGACCTTCTTGGTTGACTAGTTTCAATGGAGTAACTGAGCTACACTGTTTGTAGGATAAGATATTTTTACTATCGGTGTATTTAGGTGAGCTGTGAGCATGTGGAGATTCGTGGTCGTTCTAGTTGCAAATTGTTAACCGCTTTGTTAGTAGATGCTTTGTTTTCCTTCACGTCTCTAAGTAAATAGTTGTATATAAAATATTATAGAGTGGAAAGACAATGCATTATCCTTGAAAATAGTCACAATCATGTATTTGTAACAATGGTAGTTCAGTGGTTTGCGATGTTGGATCATACGTCGAAAGTATTGGGCTTAAATCCCAACAATGAACTTGAGCTTTCGCGAAAGAAACATCGTAAAGAAATAATAGTATAGGGGTACTTACTACCCTCAATTTATAAAATCACACACACTGTTTGGTGTATTTCAGTACCCTTAATTGAGAGCCAGTTTCTATTCTAGGCTACGTATATTTACTACCTTCAACAACACCGTTACTTAACATTAGATAAGCTACGACAATACCTAGCTTGTTAACATTAATTAAAATATCGTTGTGTATTGAAGTCAAAGGTCATTGAAGGTAGAAATAAAATGAAATAAAATTAAAAATCTTTATTGTAGTAAACAACAGTTCAAAGTTTTATTAAATTATGCACCGTGGATTTTATACTAGGAAGAGTTCTGTCTTATGAGATCCAATTTCATCCAGAACCAAGCAAAGAAATGTTCTAAAGTTACTACAATATTTACGCTTAAATGTCTCGGCGAATGTTCATCCGCACATTTCAACAACAACCCGTATTTCCACAACCATTCCTATCAAATGTAAAACAAATTAATTTTACCAATAGGGATGTTCATTAAATTCAAATAACTAAGATAACAGTTTTTCTGCTCGCCTCTTAAGCTGATCAACCCTGGCTATAAACTGTCCCACTACTGCAGGCTATAGCCCTTGCTAAGTGCGTGTAGCTTTTGTTTTTTATTTTAATTTAAAACAAAATATTTCGACAACAATTGCAATCAAAATAAAAGCTACAGTTACATCCCGTCCCTTAAAAACCTTTTCATACTACGCAACAATATCACATTACTACATTGTTGAATTATTTCGACTTTTTTTGTAGTAAAAAAAAAAGTTATGTGCTGATAAACACTCCTGATAATAAGAAATAATACCTCATCATAAAATTAGTCCTACATTTTTTTTTATCAATAAATAGGCTTACGTTTGACCGCCATCTCACCTGATGTTAAGTGATGATGTGGTCTAATATGGAGCACGCTTACCTAGAATTATATTTTAGTGTTCTAGGTATATGTTTAGTTTATTTCCGCTTAATAGTCGTTCCAGCTACAACAAATATGAGGATTTAAATTTTAAAAACTTGGCATAAATTTTAAACTCTTGAAAATATTTTTAAAAACTTTAACAATAATTTAATAAACCTATCCGGAACTTTACTTAAGTATCTAAAACCAAATTTGAAATAAACTTAAAAGCTTTCCAACAAGACTGATTAAAATAAAAACAAAAACCACAAGTACTTATATCCTCTTCTAGCTGCAGTAACCTCTTGCCCACTTGTCCACTTGTTTAAAATGGACTTTCGCAAAGTAACGCCTGATACACTCAAACATTTTTTATAACAATTAACGATATTTTATATGAACAAAATATTAATTAAAATAAAAAGTTTATGTCAAATTTTAGTGTTAGATATTAAGAAAAGTTTCAAATAAGTTTATTACACTGTTGGCTAAATTTAAATCCTAATCATTATTATACCTGAAACTACTGTTAAGCTGAAATAAACTAACTATATTTCTTGAACACACGAAACGATGTCGCTTTTTCGAGCTTCAACCTAGAACTTACTTACGGTCTAGCGTTAAAGTACTAGGCACGCATACTTACGAAGCGTAAGTATATTTAAGCCACTGAGGAGATACGAGTATAAGTCATCTTTTAGTTTCACAGGGTGACAATAAATCCATCATAAATTATTATCCGTAACCTAAATGACCGCTATAACTCTTAGGATTATCAAGGTAAATTGTCGGGTCAAGGGGCTGTGAACCTTCCAAGTGTTCTTGATTAATTCATTGAATCTTTCAGACCATGCCGTGTCGTGAATTTTCTTTATCAATGACTTGGTCTTGTTTTCCAAAGAGGTTGGGGTATTTAGAGGTCACGGTTTTTAGGCTAGGCTGTGATAGAGTTCGTGAAGGTCGCTGCAAAATTCAGCTATAATCGTAGGAGTCGTATCTGAAAGCGACTTGACTGTTTAATGACGTCTGTCACTACGAAACGGGGCAGTTCTAAAGTTTATGTAGTTCCAACCACGAAGTCAGCTAGCTGCTTTATCATGTAACATTTAGTAGCCCCAGCATTGGATAAACATAGCATAAGTTGATAGTGATTGTCATAGTGTTATCTTATGAATATATTTGTAGCAATGATAGCTCAGTAGTTAGCGCAGTCAGTTCACACGCCGAAGGGCATGGGTTCAAACTTCAACAATGAGCTTGAGCTGCCGGTGAAGGAAAACATCTCGAGGAAACCTTAGCATGGTGGTAAGGTTTTTATAGTACTCAGCTGGCTGGCTAAGTTGAAAATCTGCCACCAAGGACTTAACGGCGTGTTTCTGCAGACTCACTTGAGATGCAGTTCCATTCCTGGCTAGGTGTGCTTTATCAACTTCGACCACACCGTCAGGTGTCATCAGGTTAAACATAACAAAAAATAACTTATAGTATTTACGGTAGCGTTACTAGCGACCTCGCTACATAAAGAGGGTAACGATGGCAACATGCTTACTAAAGACCAATCAGCGGTGAGAAGCCTACATCGCGCAAGAGAAATTCAACGACACATTAATTAGCTTAGTACAAATTCTGATGATAAACTGTCCGACAAAATGTTCCCTAAAGGTACTTTACCCGGTAGCAGTACTACTTTGTAAACAAGTGTTAGAACCTCAATGTCACATTAAATAAATTTATTCATTCACTCTGCACATTCCTCAATGAAGACAAAAGGTAGGTAGTTTACGTATCTAGTAAAGTAAATAAAGTAAATATTGTAGGACACATTACACACAGCGCCATCTGACCCCAAACTAAGCAGAGCTTGTGTGATGGAAGTCAGATAACTGATAGAATACATAAATACTTTTTTTTTTTTTTTTTTGTAAATACATACTTATAATACATACATCTGCGAAAGCTATTATAAAATAGTCATATAGCTTACTCTGAATAGTAACAATACGGTTGCCAGTTGTTTGAAATGATCATTACAAAGGTGCACACATTGTACCCTTCTATTGTGACAACTGTCAGGTCTTCCTCCGTGTAATACAAGTAATAATCACGGATGTGCACGATAAAGAGGATGCCGGGGAGATTACTGACATATGAGGTTTGCGCCAGTGTGTCTACACTACGCTTTACGAATAGCATTACGCTCTGCAATGTACCCTTATTTTTAAATGCAAGTAAATTCTTCTGGCATCAAATAGACGTATATAAGACTTAAAAATAAAAAAGTTGAATCTTCGACAGCCTAGTTGGGAGACCGTCTGGCTTCCAATCTAGAGACCCTGGGCTTGCTTCCCACGGCACGCACCAAGTTTCTTTAAGTGCGTATTACTGATGACATCAAACGGTGAAGGAAAAAACATCGTGATTAAACATACATGTAAACATGTGCCGTGGTGGTGCCGGCGTAAGAATAGTACCCCACCCTCTCTACCCGTGGTTGCCGTAAGAGTCGGCTAAAGGATGTAATCCGGAAGATGGGCAGCAGCGTCTTCCTTGAACAATCACACCTAAATGCGCTCGCCTGCCCGCCTGCCAAGCGTGGTGAGTATTGGCAAAACCCCCCCAGGAGGAGGCCTATGTCCAGCAGTGGACGTCCTATGGCTGATGATGTGTGATGTGATGTGAAACATACATGTCTGAGAATTCCACAACCTCGGTGTGCGAATAAAAAAATGTGGAATCAAAACGCTTTGTTCGTACATGGGAAAAATCCACCATGTACGGATGATGTTTTCATCGCGTTTGTCTGGCTGTCCGGAAGTAGACCAGGTGCAGGACCAAATTGTGCGATATACAATATCGAACATATGAAACTTAGTTTGTCTAAACCTTATGATTTATTAAAAGTATTTTATTTTTTAGGTACTAAATACATATAATTACCTAGTATTTACATCTATCAAAATGTATTAAACCATACTCAAGACAAACTCCACTAACTGTTAAGTAGTTCAGAAATGTTAGATTTACAGCATGTGTTTTTTATAGTTAGAATCAATATTAGAAAACTTATTTAATAATTATGAAACTGTAGTAGCAAGTTACTTGTGAGGTAGTTGCTTGTTGGTAAGTACTAGAACTTTCTCATCTATACAGATAATGCAATGATGGGATATCAATATAAAACTCGATATCTTAATAAATTTAACTGGAATGAGTACTTACTCGACATTCAGCACCTCGCAATTCCTCAATCCAGTCGCCTTCCCCCCATAAAAGGTAACTTTGATCCCAGGTAGTTGAATAGGCAAGTTTTCTATGACAAACGGATCTAGAGGCGGAACGCCAAGGTGTGGCAGTCCTTTGGAAAACTCGGGAATTGCATCTCTGGTCGCTTTTATTAGACACTCCGCTTCTGTGTTATTGCAGGGATGGATAAAATCAGCTGTAAAAAAAAACATATATTTGAGCTAGCTTTAAAGGTAAGGTTTAAGTAGGTATATATCGTCCACTAGTAATGACAGTGTGACATCTCGAATTATACGAATTTTCATTTTACTGATATTCAGAATCGTGATCTCACGTTATATCAAAAAACGGAATGTTTTTTTTTCTACAATAAACAACAAAAAAAGAGAGAAAAGACAAAATATCACTTTATAGCGCTGTCTCGTTTGCTGATCTAGTTGGCTTCGACACAGTGACAATTCAGTTGTCACCTAAGCCTCGAGATATGAAGTGCTCTCGGTTTTCATGAAAAATGTGACATCACGAGGATACCACGTATTAAATGTCAATTTCCATATCATCTTCAACGTGACAAGTAAACTTACCACCTCTAAAAGTAAGCTTACAAAGCTTACTTTTTGTTTGGAACAACGTGATAATCCTTTTCAAACTCTAATGAAGTAAATTTACATCCAAATGTGTTTTTCTTTTTGATATTTCATTTCAATATTAGTCATACTCTAATAACTTCATACATAATAAAGCTATTTTGACAACAGTTTAACAGATATGCTCATTTAATAGTTGAAATGCCAAAAATTGTTAGAAGCATGTCCAGATTGTTGAAAGTCTTAAAGTGATGAGCGCCAAAGCAGCAAAGCTCTGTACTTTCTTTTGCTACTCAAACTTCTGTATATTGTTGCAATGGTCATGGTCAATTATCTCTTACCATCAGGAGAGCGTCTCGTTCTTTAATTACTTTTTTTTTAACGCTGACAGGCTAGGTGTTTGACCACAACTCACCTGATGTTAAGTGACGGTGTGGTCGAAGATGGTAAATCACACCTGGAATAGAACTGGCTCTCAAGTGAGGCTGCCGGAACACACCGTTAGATGCTTGGCGGCAGATTTTCAACTTGAGGGTGGTAGCTAGCCAGCCGAGTACTAGAAAGTACCCTACCACCACGCTATGGCTTCCTCACGATGTTTTCCTTCACCGGCAGCTCAAGCTCATTGTTGGGGTTTGAACCCACGCCCTTCGGCATGCGAACCTAGCGCGCTAACCACTGAGCCATCATCGTTACTAAATATTTTGTTTAATTAGAATTATTTCATTCTATAGTTGTCTGGAAGAGATTGCTTTTAGCAACTAATGCACAGGTTGTGGCACAGTAAGAATCTTATATATATATATTTTTGTAAATATATGTTATTACTATTGAGTAGTAAAGTAGTGTTTTTGATCGTAGATTTCCTAGGTAGATACAAACGCAGTACCAGATATTCTGCCGGCAAGCAGTAGTGTGTAAACATACCTGTATTCCGGTTTGAAGGGTTCTGCAGCTAGCAAAATTACAGGGCTGTTGAGACTGACCATCTAGTCTCAAAGTAATGAAATCAGAAAAGCTCTGGACTTTGTTTTAGTAAATAAAGTTCTATGTATCGCTGCAATGGTCCTGGACAGGCGTTAACTTTTACCAGCAGGAAAGTCATTCGTCTCATTACTTTTATAAAGAAAGTTTCTATCTATCTAAAGTTATTCTGATGAAATGAAATTTATTCACTAAAAATAGGGTTTACATTGATGTTATAGATATTTTATAGATTTAGTTCTTCTATTTTGCCGGCATGTGAATTTGGTCGTGCAAAAATTACGTAAATAAAATATTATAAATTAAAAAAACAATCTCTAGTTTGATACATTATAATAAATATCAAAATGAAATATAATTATGAAATATCATTTACATTTTAGGATCATTTAAAAAATATTTATAAGCAATAATAACATTTTTCTATTAACCAAGTCTTAAGTTTTTTCCGGAACATCGTATCAGGAAGCTCTTTTAGCGATGTCGGTAGTTTATTATATACAGTGATACACTTGGCATATCAATTCTTATGGAACATAGTAGATAGTTACAAAACATTTCAGCGTAAGTATATTGCAAAATCAAGTAAACAATTATACTGTTTGCAATAACTTCAATGACTCAGTAATCACTTTACGTATATGGATTTGTAAGTTCGCGAAACATGCTTGCCAAATAGTAATGGTTAGGCAAGAAAATTATCAAGCCTTGTGATTGTATCACGCGATGCAGAGGAAATAGATGCCGAGATATAAGCGACATATAGTCCAGTTAAATTACGGCTCAAAATAGGTTGAATAAACATGAAAATACGTAGTTTGGGGAGTATTAAGGATCGATAGGGAAGTGTATTCTGAGCATAAATTCCAATTTGAGGGGTTCTCCGAAGGTCAGCTCAAGGTCATTTCGATGAAAACGCGTTTAATTCGATATCTCGTGAACCGTTAGTGTTAGGCAAAAAATTGTAGAGACCTTTTCTTTTCTAAATTAAATTTACTAACTTTTTTATCTGAAACTTTTTTTTAATCATCAATATTCTTCAACTTATTACTTCCAAAAGGCAAAAGTCCTCCTCCATCGATCCTTAATAATCCCCAAACTACGTATTTTCATGTTTATTCATTTCGTAATTTGACTGGACTAATAGACATTGCGATGAAACTGAATGAAGTTCTCTTGGTCCTACAATTTCGCTTGACTATAGGAACTACACGCACTCAAATACGGTAGTGTTTTTTTTTTCTTTTATGGTCAACCATAAAAGAAAAAAAAATAGGTTTTTGACCACATCTCACCTGATGTTAAGTGACGGTGTGGACGAAGATGGTGAACACACCTATCCTGGAATGGAACTGGCTCTCAAGTTAGGCTATCGGAACGCACCGTTAGATGCTTGGTAGTAGATTTTGAACTTAAGGGTGGTAGCTAGGCAGTAGAGTACTATAAAATACCCTACCATCATGCAATGGTTTTCTCACGATGTTTTCCTTCGTCGGCAGTTCAATCTTATAATAACAAACACGATTTTGAAGCGATGATAGCTCAGTGGTTAGCGCAGTCGGGTCACACGCCGAAGGGCATGAATTTAAACCCCAACAATGTGGTAAGAATGATGGTAAGAAACAACGCATAGCCAAGACCTTTGGTACTTGTTAATGAGCTGTTTTAAAAAAAAAAACGCCATTTAAGACATCAAGGCATATTCTTTACATATTTTTAAAAGTCGAGGGTAAGAAGTAGTTAGTTGTAATTTTTTTAAGGCTGTTAAGTGTGTGTTAACTGATTATTGTTATAGGGTAAAACTTAAATAGTAATAATCCAAAATCAGGTCATTGTATTCATCATCAAAAACAACTTTGACTATGGGCACAACTCTGTAATTATAAAAAATATATATATTCCATACAAAAAATCTTTCCCCTGTTTTTCTCGATTTCAAAGTTGTACCCGTGGTAAAAGTTGTTCACAATGATGTGTATCATTATCATCATCAACCTTTATAAAAACTTTATCAAGTTCATTGTAGTTTAATTTTATTTAAGACAACAGAGACGTACTGTGAGCTCTTATTTCCGTTCAAGTTTGACGAAAAAAGTTACGTTACAGCGAATTTTATTGCGCAGGCATAAGATATGCAGTCGCGCAGCTTTTTTGTGGTTTCTCAACTTGAATGGCAATAAGAGTTCACGGTACGGTCCCACGGCTCGTGGAGTTGCTTATCGTTGTTACATCTTAAAGTAAACATTACATACTCCGGCCTTGAACTAAAGCAGTGTGTTTAAATGAGCGACCGTGACGTGACTGTTTTGTCGAGATGTCAAACAGTTTTACAGATTTACGTATGAAAAGGCACTATGGTGGAAGGAAGGATATATTTATTTAAGAATGTCGGACGAACGGACAAAATAATCACATTCTTAATAATATGATAGCCACGAAAGTTTGTCTATTTGTTACTTCTCGAATTGAGATTACATTCGCATGATGAAATGGATTTTAATTAATTTAATTCAATTCAAAATTTGTGTTATATAGAAAACTATGCGACTTTTACTGAAAAACAACTTTTTATTTACAAAACCATTATTACTTTTTTTATGACGGTTGTTAAGTGATGTTAAGTGACGGTGTGGTCGAAGATGGTAAACACACCTAGCCTAGAATGAGAAAAAAAACTGGCTCTCAAGTGAGGCTGCTGGACACACCATTAGATGCTTGGCGGCAGATTTTCAAGTTTGGTGGTACAGGGTAACTTCAACTTTTTATTAAGATCTTTGAGAAAGTTTTTATAATTCACCAATATGCAGATTTCCTTACGATATGAACTGTCACTATTGGGAACGTACATCAATAATCTCTACATAGTATAAAACAAAATCACTTCCCGCCGTTTGTACGCTTAGACTTTTTAAACTACGCAACGGATTTTAATACGGTTTCCATCAATACACAGAGTGATTCAAGAAAATCACATCAAAATCAAAAAGTAATTTATTCAGGTTAGGCTCTGGTAAGGCACTTATGAGCGTTAAGTTACATTTTTTAATCTACCACCGGCTCGTAATTACACTTCAACTGAGAAGACTCCGGTAAGAAACTCAGTTTTTTTTAGAGGAAGGTTTATATGTCATACTCGTAATACATCTATATGCACCACATTAGTATCTACATTGCACCCGTGCGAAACCGGGGAGAGGCGCAAGTGTATTATAAGCGCATAAATTAGAGAAGACAAAGGTGAGTGCCGTGGGATTTGAACCCTGAACGCTTGGGAATCGCACGATTTCGCAATTAGTGTGCCATAATCTCAAATAAGTATATTTACAAGCAATATACGTAAGTATATATAAAACAATTTTCAGATATCGAGAAAGTAAAACAATTAATAAGACAAAAAAATAAGAAAGCTAAACAATGGGCAGTCTAGAAGGGCGAATTGCTTTGCTTTACTCAGCAGTGGAATACTAGAAGTTGAAATAATAATTAATTTATTAATAAAGATTGTTTTCTTCTGCCGTATGCCATTAGAAGAATTAGTGGCAAATTATATTTGTGCCACGTCGAGACTATGCTGTGTATTACATAACATTGTCGACTTGTTAAGCTGGTTTAGACCGCGTGGTATCGAGATATACAGGACTGGTATCGTTCGATTTCTAGGACAAAGATATAAGTATACTAGCTGATACCGTCTGGGTTTGTACCATCAATGTAGGTAAGTAAGTACATTAAGAAAAAATTGAAATCCTCTCTCTATTTTACCTTAATTAGTAAAAAACGCTAAAACAACTTTTATTTCTAATCTAATTTCCAAAAGTAAAGATATAATGATTTTTATATTTCCTACTTGAGAAATTATTGGTTCCCCATACATACTTTCACTCTCTCTAAGACTTTTTTTTTATACTGTATAGGTTTGCGTTAGACCATGATGAAAACAGACAAACAAGCGACTTTACGTCGGTATTCAAGGCTTATTTTCGCAACAAAAAAGTATCCTATGTCCTTCTCCAAGGTCTATTCCTTACCTAAATTCATGAAAATTAGTTCAGCGGTTCAGGCGTGAAATCATAGCTCAGAGTTACTTTCACATTTATAATATTAATAAATAAAAGTATAGTAAGTATGCTACATATATAGTATATAGGTATAGTATGGAGGATGGATAGTATGGAAGTATGTATGTTGAGACTAAATAATAGGAAAAGGTGCTAGGTACTGCTTTTGCTATCACTTAGCAAAAGCAATACAGACAACATGAAAGTTTTAAATCTCTCTTAGTTGGTGTCAACAACACCCCTAAATGTTTCAGGTGTCCATAGGCGACGGTGAGCATACCATCAGGCGGACGGTTTGCATGTTTGCCTTTCTTCCTACAAAAAAGATCAGCCAAGTTTACTGTTTGAAATAGTTAAAATACTGATTTCTTGTACGTAATAAAGCTTACGTTTGACCGCCATTTCACCTGATGTTAAGTCATGATGCGGTCCAAGTGGAGCACGTTTGCCTAGAAGATACCCATTTTCTCTCGACTTGAAGACACCCGGATTATATCCAACGGGGAACACCCACTCGGGCAGTGCATTCCACTGTCCACTGTCCAGTAGTCCGCATAATGAACTCAAAGCGGAATCAAATCGTTTCGTTCGAGTTTTTGGGACATCGACATTTTTATTTTGTTTGTTTGGAACACAGGTAAACATATCAGATAATTCTAAATTAATATTAGAACTTGTATTACTTACAAAAGTGTATTATTATTGGGTTTATATGGGTTCATAGTATATTCTTTCATATTCGTTATGGAATTTTAAACCGGATATTCATAACTATAAATTGTACATCAACATTCCAAAAAACAAACAGATTCGAAATTCTCATTTATTTTATTTTAGTACTTACTTACATACGATTTCTAAACAGAAATTATAAAAGAAATAAATCTCAATAAAAACGTGAAATCAATGAATTCTGGTTTCCGAAGAAAATCAGTTCAAGGGTGTTTATACATCTTTACGGCGGTTGCGTCATAATGTCGGTTACGCCAAAAGAGAAACCCTGACCTTGCTCAACCGGCGACTTGCTGTCAATTATTGTCGGCGATGAACACGTTGATATTATGAAGCATTTTGATAAATTAATCTATATTAATCTAAACAGAAGATTAGTTTATGAGTAAATAGGTTTATTCTATGTAAGCGTACTCCATCTTAGACCGCACTAATGCTTTACATCTGGCAGGGTGTGGTCAAACGCAAACCTACTTTTTTTTTTAAGTCAATGTGTATTTGTAAATGTTCCTTAATAGACTCCAATAAAGACATACAATGAAATTTTCAGGTTTTTTTTTTCATAATAATAAAAATACCTTGGTTACATATAGCTATTACAAACAATAGACAACAAATTAACTCAATAATATACCTGGGTGGAAGTTAAGACCGTGCGGGCCTCTAGTACATACATCATAAATTAGATAGCACACTAAAACATAAAGTTTCTTAACTGTATTAGTATTGTATCAAAAACCATTTGTCACATAGTCACCCAATTCGGAATAGACTTCGTCTAGGATAAACACGAGTTATCTTCAAATATATTTAAATTTTCTGTTACTGCTTCACTTTCTTATTTACTATTGAAAAAGTCAGATAAAGGTTTGTTCTAATTGTCAAATTTATAAGCCTATTTATTTTCAACTAGCTAAATGCCTGGTACTTCGTTCCCGGTGCGGTAACGTTCGTCTTTCGCATAGATGCATAGAAAATATTTAAAAAAGATTCAGCTGTACCTATAATAAATAGTAAATCTGCCGTGAAGAGCTAATTCTATTCCAGGCTAGATGATAGATAGATTTTTATTTGTATTAAAGATAGATCGATAAATGCTAAATTACTTTTTTTTTATAAAACTAGCTGACCTGATAGATTTTATTTTTATAACAATAAACAGTTTAAATAACTATGTTTTAAGATATGCTATAGAAAAATTCGCTTTTAATTTTTCCCAAATTAAAACAATCTTTTATTTAAATGCGAGTAGAATATTGGCGGTATTTATTGTGCAAACCACCTTCATACATATGTTCATTTAGGTGAGACTAAAAGTTTGAGACATTCCCATTACCAATGGCACAAAGTATTTTATTTTTTTATGGTTTGGTTACAAAACGCTCCCATAGCACAGATTAAATAATAGCTATTATACCCACTATACCTACTATAAGTAGACCTGTAGTACTAAACACACCAGAAATAATATTAATGTAATCAAGTATCTTTCTTTTTCTCTAAGTTAAGTTTTTTAAAGTTCCAAAATACTCACGTGCTAGTTTGGCCGAGCAGACAATGGTATTTGCAGCTACTACCATAAGAAAAATCACATATCTTTCACACATCCTGATTTATCACAAACCATGTAAACAATATGTCGCACCGAATCGCACTGGCTGCCTCTTTGACCCTCGGCTATTTGCTTATGTTAATGCAACTTGTTCTTTCTTTTCAGTTGCATAAATTCTATGTGCTAGTTTTCACGCTAGACTGGCTTGGTCCGTGCCGCGAATTGGTAGCAAATGTTTCTAACGGTATACGGTTAAAGGCATTCTGGGTGACTGACGCTTACCGCGATTGCATTGTGGCCATGATGTGCCAACATGGACGGTGAGGTATGGGTGGGCAGATTAGTAAAGCCAGATTTGGTAAGTCGCTTTCCTAGATTGCTATTTCATTTGGATCAATGCCATGCTGAATGAATATTTCTCTTCTTTCTCGTTGTTTTTGACATCGCACTTTGTGCATTTGCCCGTATAGTTTCATATATTACGACATAATTATAGATAATCAAGTGGAAGTGTGTTACCCGAAAAGTAACGATTATTTCCATAATCTGACAAAAAACGAATAACAAAATATCTCAAATTAATATTTACCTGGATGACCGAGCTTTGCTCAGTTTTTTAAGGAACTTGAAAAAAGGGGAGACAAATAATCATCTGGATTCGAACCGGGGTCTTCTGGATTCGGAACCGCCCGATTTCCTATCTGAGCTATTATAACCTTGAAGGTGGCGAAATTTACCTTCTAATTATATTATAGCAGCCTATCTGTTATGAAAAATTTGCGTTCGTATTCTTGTCAGTGCTTATGTCAGCGTAAGTGCTTTTTGTCGTTTTTATTTCAATAAAAGAATTTAATTTAATTAATTTAATTCTTTATAAGTTTCTTTAAAACCTAAGATTTCCTCTTTGTGAAACAAATAATACACATCGGATATCATGACAGATTTCGATTGTATTTTTTTTTAAGTACATGATAATTCAAACTGACCCAAAGGGCAAAATCAGGACACTATTACTAAGACTTCGCTGTGTGTCTATCCGTCCGTCTGTCTGTCACCAGGCTGTATATCAAGAACCGCTATAGCTAGACAGTTGAAATTTTCACAAACTATGTATTTCTGTTGCCACTATAACAACAAATACTAAAAACAAAATAAAATAAATATTTAAGGGGGCTCCCACACAACACACGCGATTTTTTTGCCTTTTTCATAGATAATGGTACGGAACCCTTCCTGCGCGAGTCGACTCGCACTTGGCCGGTTTTTCCTTTGTTTCGGTATTGCACTTTGCGCATCGTATTTCCGTACCTATATAAAAAAATATGGATAGAAATATATTATAAACATTTAATAGATGTTAAAGTAATAATTACACATTTTTGCAACATATTTGCCGCTATAACCATATCACTGCAAAACATCTATATATTTTTCTAAACTCGCATGCTGAACACATACTGCATCCAGTTTGTGATAGCATGCAGTCACGAAACATTCTACTTTTAATTGCAATAGCAATATAAACATCAATATGTTATTATTAGAGATTAGAAAAAAATTAAGTATAAATATAATGTTGTTTACAAAACAATATTTTATTGAAAATATCAAAGTAGTAATTATCTCAACTCAAAAATACCATTAAAACAATAACATCTTGATATAAAAGTATGTAATAATATGGTAGAAAGAAAGGTAGATTTTTGGGCTAATAATTTTCGTTTGTCGTATGTAAACTTCATAGGTTTGAAGGGTACAACGGATAGCGAAATTACAGAGCTGTTGAGACTAACTTATTGAAAGATAGTAACTTTTATAGCGCCTTAAAATTGTACAATATCAAAACATCTTAATGTCATAATTATACTCGTAGGAGTGTAAATTATTAATCACTAAAGTAAATTTGTCCAACTCGTACAGGGTAAATGACAATTAACTTACTATGTCTAAAAAACAACTTCAATTTTTTTTTATAACAATTAGTAGATATAGTTGTTTGCTATGATGTATAACAGTTTCATTTCTAAATAATTATTTAAAATAATTTTGCTACAATAACTGTAATGATTGATTAACTCTTTTAAATTCGAAAAATTAACAGTTGTTCCATGATTTAATCATCTGGTATTTTTTTAATAAAACGTACTAAAACACAACACACATGCAGGAAAAACTGAATATATTTTTATTGGATTAAAATAACGAAAGTTTCAAAGTAATGAGTGTCAAAGTAATGAGTGTCAAAGCTGCGATGCCCAGGACTTTGTTTTGCTACTCAAAGTTATGTGTATTGCTGCAATGGTCATGGACATTTGTGATCTCTTACCATCAGGAGAGCGTATAGGAAGTCGCATTAGTTTAACATTAAAAAAAAACAGGTTGCAAAAGATAAAGAAATGTAGAAGGAGGGAAGGGAAACCTCTGCCTGCAGTGGGACAGTACAGGTTGATAATAATAATAAAATAACTATATTACGGCTTCATACATCTCAATTTTATTAACCCTGTACAAATAGTCAATAGTTTAGTCTTTATGCTGCTATAAACCACAGTTGCGATTTTGATAACAAGCGCGGTTAAAATTATCTTGTAATATTAATGGTTAAACGCCTTAACTTTTAGTGCCTAATAAATATGTACACACACTGTATTTGTCGACATGCCAAAGGCTTCCTTATAATTAATTGCATTTAGGTTACAGAATTACAGGAAAATGTTAACACTTATGTATTTTTTTCTACGGTAACACGTCTCACAATTAGACGAGCATATGGACTGGTGATGGTAAAAATACCTTCAAACAACACAACAGAATTACTTTAGTACGTAAACATAAATTAAAGACAACAGACAGTTTAAATTCTCGCCTGTATCTTACATTTTTCTGTCATTTAATCTCGTGAATAGATCTCGAAGATGTTTGTCTTGGCCAGTGTGGTGGACTATAGACTTACCCTTCTCACTAGTGATGTCGACCGGTTTTAGGAAAACCTAAAAAACTACCTAAAATTGTACCTATAAAATTGAAATTTATTTAATTGCCTTGCCAGGCAGAGTAATGAGTAGCTTTCAAATACAAATGCAAATTATTTATTGACGTAAAAACGTTCATCATCATCATCATCGACAGCCTTCTTTATCCCACTGCTGGGTATAGGCCTCTCTCTTGTTATACCATCTGCCTCGGTCCTGTGCCAATCTGGTCCAGGTTCGACCCGCGACGGTGACAATATCGTCGACCCATCTTGCGGCTGGACGACCAACGCTCCGCTTACCTTGCCTAGGCCACCACTCTGTTGCAACCTTACTCCACCTGTCATCACTTTGCCTAGCAACGTGTCCTGCCCAGCTCCACTTGAGGTTCATAACTGCGACACCGACGTCTCGAACTTTCGTTCTTCGCCGGATATCGGTATTACGAACTCGGTCTTGGAGTTTGATGCCGAGCATGGACCTCTCTGTGCGACTCTAATTTTGTGCACAGCCTCATGTGTGAGCGTCCACGTCTCGGCTCCATATGTCATAGTGGGCAGGACACACTGATTAAAGAGGCGAGTCTTCAGGCACTGTGGAATATGGCGTGGCTTGAGTATGTCGTCCAGTTTTTTGAATGCCGCCCATCCAAGCTGTATGCGCCTGGTGATCTCCGTCTTTTGATGCTCTATGCCAAAAGATAGAGTATGACCAAGGTACACGTAGCTGTCAACCGCTTCTAGGATCTCACTCCCAATCATGATTGGGATTGAGGTCCCAGAAACGTTCGACATAACTTTGGTCTTGGTCATATTCATCTTTAGACCTATTGTCAAAGAGGCATCCGAAAGATCTTTTATCATTGTTTGAAGATCATCCAGGTTTTCGGCAAACAGTACCAGGTCATCTGCAAACCTAAGGTGAGATAGGTATACACCGTTAATTTTTATCCCTGTAGAGTCCCATGCAAGCATTTTTAAAACGTCTTCTAAGGCTGCCGTAAAAAGCTTGGGTGAAATAGTGTCTCCCTGCCTCACCCCCCTTTTAATAGGGATTGGGTTGGTAGTGTCATGCAGCTTAACCTGCATTTCTGCCGCAGCATATAGCTCGCGAAGCACATCCACATATCGGGCGTCAATGGAACAGCGATGGAGAGAATCAAACACGGCCCAGTGCTCGACGCTGTCGAAGGCTTAAAAAAAAAAAACGTTAAAAAAAAAAAAAAAAAAAAAAAAAAAGACGCTGTAAAAACGTTACTTAATTACATTTACGTAACAGAATTATACATTAATTCTTGAGAAAACAGAATAGCATGTCACGTTCAAAATAAAATGTCAAATTCAAATATTATGTCAAACTTAAATACAATGTCAGAAAGAAATGAAATGTCAAATACAAATACAACATCAAAAACTAGATACAATGTCAAATACAAATATTCTAATAAGTACAATATGTCATAGGTCTTTAAGAACATCGTCAAGAACTAAGTTGTCGTGCCTCTTGCACCTGTCCCACTGATCAGTCAGATTTTCGCGATACAAGAAAAGCTAAATCGTATAACTTTACTAGCTTACGCCTGCGACTTCGCCCGCGTTGAGTTAAAAATTATCCCTGACCACCAAGCGGTATGAAATGTACTTTACAACCTATTCTCATACCTACCAAATATACGTAAAAAAATTCATAAAAATCAGTCGAGCCGTTTTGGAGGAATGCGACCACAAACACCCTGACACGAGATTTTTATATACCTACATAGATTTTGATTTATAGTTATTTAACAAAGACATTTTGTTGTGTAGAAGTAATGAGACGAAGGATGCTCTCCTGATGGTAAGAGATCACGCATGCAGTGACACACAGAACTTTGAGTGGTAAAAGGATGCAGGGTTATCGTTGCTTTGGCGCTCTTTACTTTGGGACATTAGATTAGATTAATTGACAAAGCCTACTATAAGGTGGCTCATTACGTGGAAGACAGGAATATATACGGATGTAGTAGCTTCTCTCTACACTTGCATCCTCCTGGCTAAGTGACAATTGTAGTAAGCATAATGTATTAATATTTATAACTGTAAACTGTAATCTAATATGAAAAGAAAGATCCACAAAAAAATGCCTTGCTGAGTTTCTTGCCGGAGTCTTCTCAGTTGAAGTGTAATTACGAGCCGGTGGTAGATTCAAACATGTAACTTAACGTTCATAAGTGCCTTACCAGGGCCTAAACTGGATAAATGACTTTTTGATTTTGATGGTTAGTCTCAACAGCCCTGTAATTTCGCTAGCTGGAGTGCCCTTCAAAGCGGAACATAATAATGTTTACACACTACTGCTTGGCGACAGAATATCTGGTACTGCGGGGGTATCTACCTAGATAATATCCTGCTAAGTACATCTACAACCAGTTAAGACTTTTCATGTATTTGCTAAGCTTGCTTATTTAGTTTACTTTTTGTAAACAAAACATCTGCGCTCGCTAAGTCGAGTCATTATCCTTGAAAATAATTACAATGACTAGTTTTGCAAGTATTACTAAATATATCAGTTACATACATAACAGTATTAATTAATTAACGTCATATATTATATGACGTTAATTAATTAACTCAAAGCAACTATAAAACTAAATGTAAATAAGTCTCATTAAGAATTATGACGCTTCTTTACATCAAACAATCTGTCGCCTAGCACCTAATGGCGTATTCCGGCAGCCTCATTTGAGAGCCAGCTCCATTCCAGGTTAGATGTGTTTACCGTCTTCTACCACACTAACTTCACGTGAGCTACAATTTTAAAATACACTAACAATTTTAAAATAACTTTTTTTCAAGTTACGTTTTAGTAACGATTACAAATATGTTTATTAGTGGCTCTAACATATTATTTTTTAAGAATCAAAAAAGAAATGTTGTAATTTACTCCCGCTAGGGGCGCTGTCCTCCATACTCTTTCTATTATTTAAGTATTATGTAAATGTCGTAAATTGAAATGCTAGCTATTGCCAGTACTCAATTGTAAACTTCACTCACGGACACCCATTCTAAAACCGGCCGCATTACCCGTTGGTTCAAGATCGTCTATTGAGAATGCGGTTAGTTGAGCCATAAAGCAAAATGTTGCAGTGTAGGTATTAAAATCGGAATAGCATTATTCCAGTGCGTACGTACTTATGTTAAAGATAAGTTCATTTACCTTTATTTGTTGTCGCCGGATAAAACGGCTATATCGATACTGGCTTGGCTAGTGAGGAAAACAATACCTTTATAGTTTCAACAACTAGTTGCATGCAAAATACATACCCCGCAATACATGACACGTACGCAATAGCGTACCGATTTGAGTACCGTTAGCAGAATCATATGATAGCATAAAAAATAAAAAATATTCATAAAGTTTATTAATTTTTGTTTTGATGCCGTCGTTTTTATCTTAAAAAGACGGTCTGTTTGACCTGTATGTATGCCCGACCCTACATTCCCTAATAACTCCTAAACAGCTGAACCGATTTTGATGAATGATATGCCATTAGATTCGTCTTTGTTGCGCAAATGTCACTAGGCATATTACAATTTAAAAAAATGGTGGAATTTCGATGCCAACATGTATGTTTTCTCCGTTGTCGGGTTATAATTATTTAAACTTTTTAGCTTGTTCCATCGTTCTGGTAGATATGTAGCTGGGACACCAAACTGTATTCTCCGATTTTGTTAACATCAGTTTCCTGAGTCGCCTCCCACTGTGGAAGCACTTTTTTATGAAGGTCAGGGGTAGGTTCAGGAGTCAGTGTATTATTATTATAGAACAGCTGATTTTTGTCGCTTTCAGAGTTGAGCTCATAGCATAAGTTATTTATAAAGATTAATACGTTGACCCGCTATTAGTTTCATACAAAATTTAAAGCTTAAAACTCTGGAGACGCTGATATAAATTTATATATTAATCAATTCATCTCAAGTATATTTTGAATAAAAAATACTTGTTATTAAGTTATTTTTATCAGCATTACTCATTTTGATCAACAACACCTGAATGGTAATTTTTTTTTTGCATCGACCTTTTCAATAAAAACCTAAAGGGTTTTAGGGTTCCGGAGTCTAAATAAAGGTATTGTTTTCTAAATAAGCTTTAAATTAATTTGTATTCCAAAATTAATATATCATTTCGAAATCAGCCCTTTTATTATAAGCTGTCCCACTGCTGGGTGCGGGTCTCTTCTCATTCTTAGTCCACCATGCTGGCCGAGTGCGGGTTGGCAGATTTCACACATTTTCGAGAACTCTTAGATATGTAGTATTTCCTCACGATGTTTTCCTTCACCGTTTGAAGTCAATGGCAATACGCACATAACTTAGAAAAGATAGAAGAGCGCGTTGTAGGATTCGAATTCAGGACCTCCATATCGGAAGCCTTATGTTAATTTACATTCTATTAAATTATGAAGCGACATAAGCCATATAATAAAATCTAATATTAAAGTATACCCAATATCACTAATAAAAAAATTAATGTAGATTGTGGGCATAAAATAGCTTCACATCATCAGCCATAGGGCGGCCACTGCTGGACATAGGCCTCCTCCTGGTGGGGTTTCGCCAATACTCGCCACGCTTGGCAGGCGGGTTGGCGAGCGCAGTTAGGTGTGATTGTTCAAGGAAGACGGTGCTGCCCATCTTCCGGATTACATCCCTTAGCCGACTCTTACGGCAACCACGGGTAGAGAGGGTGGGGTACAATTCTTACGCCGGCACCACCACGGCTGAATATAATCAGCTTAAATAGGTTATAAATAAAATTATACATAATAATTTATCATTTTAGGCAACTTTCCTAAAATGCTAGCCCTGTTGTCTCGGTGGATTGTGAGGTTTATTTTCTAAGCGAAAGAAAGACCAGCTTTCTGATGTTCTGATGATTGTTCTGAATGATTAATACTATATCCATTTTATTATTCTGACAGCCACGTTAGATTATTTGGTATTTGACGGGTATAGGTTCGATTCCCAACCTAAACAGACATTAACAAAAAGAACAGTATATATTTAAAACATAAATATATACGTATTTTATTAGTTACCTGGTTCTCATTGTAGCTTAGGACTAGATAGCGCTGTGGGCAGTATTCTTTTATATTGTTCTGTTAGGTTAAATTTGTGAACATGTAAAAAATTGTCGTCTTAAAAATCTATCGAGAGAGAATAATATGCCAAATTTTGAAATAAACTTTAAAAAAAAGAACGCTCTAACCTATAACAGTAGAAAGATTTTTAGAATATCGACCGTCTTAGAAGTCAGACAACTCAAAAAATCTACGGCTTAGAATTTTTTATCTCACAAATATATGTTAATAGTCTTATAATATTCGTATTCAGTAACCTAGTTTCAATAACCTGTAGTTTAAAAATAAAACCAGAATTTTAGAGGTCAATGACTTTAATGTGAAATCGGCAAGTTACTGTGGATATCGTTTTACGTAGTTCTCTGGAAACGAGTAGGCATGTAGATATTTTTATTGTAAATAAAAATGATAAATGACAATTTAATCATATATAAAATGTACCCGCTTTTAAGCCGTTTCACTATGTGCCAAATCTTTTCGTGATTTTAATAATAAATTAATAGTTCTTTTTTTTATAAATAATTTTGTACGGAACCAAACTTTGCTGGATTTGGTGATTGAAGAGGTATGTTACTTTTTCTACCGTTGCATGAATATTTTGGAGTCTATATAAAGCCCTCTCTAAAGTGAAACTAATCTGTTTATTGGCCAAACGATACCATGTCGTATAAAAATATTATTGTATTTTGTGTGATTTTCTTAAACCATTGTGACGCCGATATTTTGAGTAAGTTAAGGTTTTGTGATCTACATTGTTTCTTTTGATAGCAGATATTTTACGGACGAATAAAAATAGCATACTTGACAGAGCGTACTTCTTTATCTTCTTTTTTTTGGCGTCGCACTTTTTGCATTCTCCAGTGTCAAGTGTTTTGATTCATACTTCAAGTTCAACTTTTCGATGCTGGCCTCTGCGGTGTTGCCACAATTTTGCCAATGTCTGTTTGATACATACAAGTATAAAAAAAACAAGTCTTATTCAAAGTTGTCATAGTAGTCAAAGTCAAGTCAAGTCCAAACATTACTAAAAGCTTAGATGAAGTTTTGGAAGCAACACGAAAGTCATGTTATATCACTTTCTCACAATCAAGGTTATTTGGCACTTTACGAATGAAACACCACTATTATTGTTAAAACAGTTAAACTCCCGCCAAAACTCAGATCACAGTTCATTTTACATTAAATTTTATATTTTTTATAAATTTGTTAACATTTTGGAAGACTAGCCGAACCAGTTCGAATGAAAGTTGATGAGGAGTGATTGTGGTAGAATAATTATATCAATAATAACGCCGTATATACATACATAACGATGAATGTATTCCGAAAAGATTGTGTGGATTCTCTTAAGCTTCAATCAATTGCATCTTTTAATTTGTTGTTTCATTTCAGCGGACTACCCTGAAAAATGTAGTATCAGAGACGGGGAATGTCAAAAAAACATATTATCATCATTGTTGCGAACAAGTGCCAAAGTCGGAATACCAGAACTTAACTTTCCTCCATTGGACCCATATGTGGTCAAGGACACGACGGTTGCAGTCCTCGGCATGGTAGATCTTACAATGACTGAAGGACAAGTTGAAGGGGCTACGAATTGTTCTTTCACCAAATTCGAGTAAGAGGCCTTCATTAAGCGAGCGGCCTTAGCTAAAAAGTGAAATAAAGCTGCATTTTATATAGCAGATCAACAGTGTCTTAAACAGGTGTCTTATTCTCTAATCATCATCATCATCATCTCAGATGTAGGACGTCCACTGCTGGACATAGGTTTCCCCCATTGACTTCCATAAAGACCGGTTGGAAGCGGCTCGCATCCAACGCGTTCCTGCGGTCTTTATGAGGTCGTCTGTCCACCTTGTGGGTGGACGCCCTACGTTGCGCTTGCCGGTCCGTGGTCTCCACTCCAGAACTTTGCAGCCCCATCGGCCATCAGTTCTGCGTGCTATGTGCCCTGCCCTCTGCTACTTCACCTTGCTAATCCGTTGGGCTATGTCGGTAACTTTGGTTTGTCTACGGACCTCCTCATTTCTGATTCGATCTCGTAGGGAAACTCCGGGCAAAGCCCTCTCCATAGCTCACTTATTCTCTATGAGAACATAAAACGTAACGTGGTTACGTTCACATAACGCGGCTCAATTCGGGTTGATTTCGCGTGGAAATATATTTTCTACGCCAAAGTTCAATAAAAAAAAAGTTAAGTAAGATCGCAACGAAGTGTTTCACGTGCTCATTTTGAACTGTCAAAACAAACTTTGTACACAATAAAAAAATTATACGCTTTTTCGGCAAAAAATAAAACACTTTACAACATGTGAGTTAGAGAATCAGGGTCCTCATTTGTTTTTGTTCGGATTCTGACTCAAGATATACTAAAAAACAAATGCTAAAAGGATCAAGATGTATTGGACGCGCTATAGTGTTGCCAAACATTAAAAAAACAAATAATACAAAGCTCAGCAGCGCACACAAATGCCACAGTCGCTCTCTTCTCGAAAAGTGACATAATTAGTCTTATATTCATAAACTTATTGTAATCAAACGTCTAGACCGCCAAACAAAAGAAAATCTCCAAATTGCCGAGTTAAAAGACATTTCAATGGCACTTATTTGAATATCAATATGTTAATTGAGTACGGCTTCTTGGAATGCCTTGTTGGCAATCTCAAAACAGTTTCCTAGATCCCTAATATTATTTTTCTCTTTCGCTTTAGAGGCCGTTTCTTTTATCTTTATTCTCATTTTTTTCACGATATCAGCCACGACAAACTTTGCAAACTGTCCTAGAATCTGCACGCTATTTCAATACCTGCAATTTTTTTAGCGTTAAAGCTATTATAAACAATTAAACTTGACGAGGAAAACTCGTCATAAACTTCTCGTCAAAACTGTCATTAAATGGTGTTTTTTCTTTTTATAGTTTACTTATGTTAAAAAAAAAAATTCTTTTTCAGGACGAATTTTGAGAATAGGTACACGTATACAGAGAGTTTTTGTGACCGTATCAAAATATCAGGTCACTATAAAATTGAGGTAGGACCTTGGACCCAGGCATGGGTCGGAGAACCTGTATCTGGAGATGGCTATGGAAAAATCGAAATAGGTAGAAAATTTACTTATTTACAAAGTTAAAGGGTAGAAGTAAGGATAAAGTTTTTAATTTGATTCAATTCATTTATTTGCACATTTAGGTAAACGTAGTTTGAGTTAACTAAATATAAGACCTCCATAATTCATATATGACGTTTTTGTTTCGTTTTGAGACTAACCATTGAAAGTCTTAAATTAATGAGCGGTAAAGCAGCGACGCCCTAGACATTGTTTTGCTTGTTATTCAAAGTTTTCTGTACCGCTGCAATGGTCATGGACAGGCGTTATCTCTTACCATCAGGAGAGTGTCATGTTCGTCTCATTACTTTTACATTAAAAAAAAGAGATTGTAAGTCGCAGGGCTGAAGGGTTAAACTATCACGAAATCATTTTGAAATAACCGTCTCCATGAATATAGCTAATATAGGATATCCTTATAACTAACTCGTTATACTTCTAATTATGCTAAAGTGTAAATACAATGTTTATCTTCCCCATTGCTTTACATTCCAGGGCAATTAATTAACTTGTTTACCCAATGACGTTTTCCTAATATCCTTATTTGCGACTGGACGACATTGTTTCGACTTTGCAGGTGCACTATAAATATGTAGGTATAGGTTGGATATAGGTATTAATTGTATGCTGGTACGTTATTGTACTTCACAGATCATGACATAATAAAACTATAGTTGTTTTAAAATAAATTGTTATACTTGGTGTTCTAAATTAAATAATTTGAATGTTTTTGACCACAGCTCAGCTGACGTTAAGTGACGGTGTGGTTCACGCATACTTAGCCTGGAACTGACTCTCAAGTGAGGTTGCCGGAACACACCGTTAGGTGGTTGGCGGCAGATTTTCAACTTGAGGGTGTTAGCTAGCCAGTCGAGTACTAGAAGATGCCCTATTCGTCACGATGTTTTCCTTCACCAGCAGTTCAAGCTCATTGTTGGGATTCGATCCCACGCCCTTCAGTGCGTGAACCGACCGCGCTAACCACTGAGCTATAACAGCTACAAATAGGGAAGCAAACTTACAGTGCTGTAATAACTAAAATCTAACGATTCAAATACTTTCTGCAAGCTACTTTATTCTTTCTGTCTTTTTCATCAAGACGACTGGGACAAAATCAGTAAGGATGTGTGAGTGGTGTATGACAACAACAAAGAAAATGATGATTCTGCATCTCTTTTGTTTTTGTACAGGAATCAAATCAAATTCCAATGTTTCGGAGAATCACATTTCAACCTACAAAAAATTATTTGATAAATTTCAAAACTACAATTCTATAAAATTTCAGAAAAAATGTTACTTACAATGAAAATGCCGTTCAGTATCAAACAATCTGAAGACGACAAAATATATCTGATACCTGATATCGATAAGGCACAGTACTCAACAGACGATATAGAAAACATTACATTTGGAGCTAGCAGTGTTAAGTTGGGAGGTCGAGAAATCAGTAAGTTTTACATCTGCCTTTATTTCACATTATTTCATATCCACATGATGCGAGGTTCTGCTTGATAAAATAGATGCTAACATTCTTCAGATGTTATTTTGTTTTCAATCATTTTGTTATTGTTTTTTTTTGGGATTCCAAAATCGTTCCGAATTGGGTTGAAAGTCACAACACTCACTTTTTTAGCTACGTCTGTGCTTGTTGTTAACTGCCGCTGGCCTCAGTAGTGAAGGAAAACTTACATACATAGCCAAGAGTTTTAAAATGTTCTCGAAGATATGCGACGTCTGCCAAATCGCGAATGGCGAGTTGGATGGACTATGGTAGTGTCAAAAAAGGCGTGAGACAGTTTAAAAAAATAGGACAGCCCGTATAACAAGTTAATTTATTATGGTTTCTATTGCACGAGGATTTAGTGGTTGGCACTAAATGAGTGACATGTCCAATACTAAGCATAAATCAATCCATAAGTTTTTCTATGTAACTGACTTCAAAAAAAGAGGATGTTACTAATTGGCACCGACTTCAAACAGATCAGTAGGTACCTAGCAGGTATAATAATACTTTATTCCTCCTTCTATTCTTTTATTCTATCCTTTGAATTAAATGTTTTATTAGGTTTATTTTTAGCTTTTTAGTGCTGATGTTTTATGATTTGAAGTCGGTTTTACTTTGATTTAAAGTTTGTTTATTTTTATTTGTTGTGTGTCGATATGTTTTTTCTTCTTCCTAATATTTAATTATAATTTTGTTCACACAATGTTTTTGTTAACAGGTGAACAGCTAATAACTTTCATGAATAACAACTGGAGGCTAATGCTCAGATCCTTCGGCCGGTTTTTCAGTGACAAAGTTATGGAGACGTTTTACCATTTCCTGAAAGAGTTTTTTGTCACATACGATGCTTCAAAACTTGTCAGTGATGATTTGTCAACTTACGTAAAAAGCTGAAATTTCATTTAGGTATCTACATATAATATAAACACATTTATTTATATAGGTACCTATATTATATCTAGTACTACCAGATTAAATAAAAATTATTAGTTATATGTAAGCGACAATTGTTATAAAAAAGCGGAATAGTTATTTTTGTAAAATGCAAAAATTATTATTCCGCCTGTTATTTCGGAAAAATAATATGGCTGCTTTCTCATATCACAGCGGCATATTAAATAAAATTTAACAAGTAAATTATTAAATATTTAAAATACCCCCGACACAAAATCAGCTATGTTTGATTTTGTGCCACATCTTGGGCCACATCGTCGCTTTCCATCAGGTGAGATAGTAAAAAATAAATTCTATTACCTTTGACTAAATGTATAGAGCAGATGATTATTTTTAAGATTTCCGACGTTCGCCGTAGCAAAAGTTATTTATAATATTAAGTACAGAGCAAAATTATATCGACAGAGAGTCTCACTCTCTGACGATATAATTTTGCTCTGTGTTATGATTATTTGAACCTAATTATCACCATTTTTGTTCGTTTTTTAATTCTTAAGCTAAACGAAATTTGATTCCGTATTCACTATCATTTAGAGATCTGTATTTGCATGCTTTATTTGAATCTAGAGCGGGTCGCAATCAAGTATATCATCAATCAGGTAAGTACTGCAGACCATTACATCAGGGAGATTATGCCTGCAAGATGTGCTATTTTAACCATATAAATTATAAAGTAGATGTCTTTTTTATAATTAATTGGTCTACGTTTGGCCACCAACTCGAATGATGGAAAACAACGATGCAGTCAAGGATGGAACAGAAGAAATCTATTCAGTCTAGCCTTAAAATCGTCCGAATTATAGTTTATAGCAACAAAGAAGCAGGTAAAGAGTTCCATTCATGGGTTGTACGCATCAAGGAAGTAGAGCCGAATCGTTTCGTACGAATACTGGACGAATATTTTTAGATTGTATATTTGATAGGAAGAAATAAACAATCACATTACTTATATAGGAACTAATTAAGTCTAACAATACCGTCGATACTTTTTGTGAGAGATTAAAAAGTCACTCAGTGCAAACCAGAATGCGTCGACATATTTAAGTTATTAAGTTATTATGTCCCATTCGGTGTCGAGACCCTTGGTCCGTGGGGTCCTAGCGCTATAAGGCTTTTTAAAGAAATAGCAAAAAGGTT
The DNA here is from genome assembly GCA_950106695.1 of Biston stratarius. NCBI lineage: Eukaryota > Metazoa > Arthropoda > Insecta > Lepidoptera > Geometridae > Biston > Biston stratarius. Next base: position 37,748,318 of record OX467106.1, on the reverse strand, counting down.
AGTCGACATCACAGGAGACCGAAGAGCTGGCAGCTACCTCGGACAAAGAATTAGCCTAGCTATTCAAAGGGGGAACGCTGCCAGTATCTTCGGAACCTTGCCTAAAGGGACTCCTTTTAATAATATATTTTAGTTATTTTATATTTATCATTTTAATTATAATAATATGTTTAAATTTTATTTAAGTTATTAAAACATATTTTCCAAAATCATTTTATTGTTTTGTATCACTGTATCTATTATTGTAATAATATATTGATCGCTTTGAAATTGAAAATTTCGAATCACCAGCTACTTTAGCTATTAAGAATAGTTTTGGAGGTTTTAGTTGGCAGATCGAAGTTTTGACAGCCTAGTGAAGTTTTGGCGTTCTAGTTTGGGACCGTCTGGCTATAAATCTCGATCTCGTTTTAATTTCAGTCTATTTAACAAGGAGAGACAGATTTTTAAAAAGTTTATATTTGTGAAAATAACTTTTAGTATTGGTCTTAGTAGGATAATAATTTATGAATCCTTCAGAACAAATTGTCACTATTGATATATGTCGCAGTTTTTCCTCTTTACAAAGTATATAAGATATAAAAGCATCCATGAGGTTTTGTTTAATTGTATACTGCTCATTGCTTACATCATGTGTGTTTAGTTATATTTACTAGAGCAGATTTTCTTAGAAAAAAAAATGAAGCAAATTCTATTCTACGTGTTAGTTTCGTTCGCATTTTGCTCATGTCGGCGTAAGTAAGATTTAGTTTTATTTTATGTGATGTATATTAAGTAACTTTTGTTCTATTTCTAACATTTTTTTTATATTCCGATGCAAAAGAAGGTTGTTATAAGTTTTACGTATATAGTATAAATGTGTCTGTCTGTGGTATTGTAGCTCTCAAGTTTTTTGTTAAGTGGTAAGTCACCTTCGAATTCGAGACTATTCTTAGCTATGATTCAAGAAAAGGTATACAGGGTTTTTAGCAAATAGAGTAATGCATTACAGTGCTCTATTTACGTTTATACACATTATATCTCAACTTTTTTTTTACATTAAATACCTATTTAAACAAAAACATAGACTTAAAAACAAAGGTGCTTCTGGCAACGGCATAGGGCTCAAGCTGCCGGTGGCTAAGGCTATAAAGTAAAGAATCTCTTAAAAAGAATTACTGACATTTGGGTTATTGTCTTCTTGCTTTTTGGGACCCTTGACTTAACCGCCTAGCAAAAGCCTTTTAAGATGGTCGAGATTCTTGAATCTTTTAAAAAGGATTACTTTCTTTTGGGTAGTCTTTTGGGTTATAATATTGTCGTCTTGCCTTTTGAGACCCTTGACCTAAACGCCTAGCGTAAGCCTTTTAAGATGGTGGTCGAGATTCTTCTGTATAAGTTTATTCACCGTAAGAACAACGATCGTCGAGTCTACATGTCACACGGCCGTGACCCAAGTTAAGGCACTTGTTGTTCAAGCCCTTTACCGTCAGTTTCTCGCCGTATGGAATTGTAATGTCGATGATTATTGCCCGTAGTTGGGTTCGATCGACCACTACAATAACAGACTTAATGAATATTCATATCCGTGATGATAGAACGGTCCCGATAGAGCAAAGGACGAAGTCTTAGATAGTCTTGAGATTATTACTACTTGTCGGTGTGGTCGAAGATGGTAAACGCACCTAGCCTGGAATAGAACTGGCTCTCAAGTGAGGCTCCCGGAACACACAGTTAGATGCTTGGCGGCCGATTTATAACTTGAGTGTAGTAGCTAGTCAGCCAAGTACTATAAAGTACCCTACCACTATACTATGGTTGTCTCACGATGTTTTCCTTCACCGGCAGCTCAAGTTCTTTGTTGAGTTTTGAATCCACGCCGTTCTGCGTGCAAATCGACCGCGCTAACCACCGATCTAATGCTACAAAATGTAATCTGATATGTATTGTTTGTAATCTTATTGCACATAATGCTTCTGGAAAATATCGTAGGACGTTTTTTTAATGTAAAAACGAAGTCCAGGTCATCGCTGCTTAGGCGCTTATCACTTTGAGGTCATGATTTTGAGGTGGTTAGTCTCAACAGCCCTGTACTTTCACTTGCTGCAGTATCCTTTAAACTGGAACACAGTAATGATTACACACTACTGCTTGGCGGCAGAATGTCTGGTACCTACCTAGACGATCTCTAGGTAAGGAGAATTACCACCAAGTACATATGTTTCGCATACAATGTTATCTGCCTCTAGTACTTCCTGTTATGTCCATATAAACGTATGAAATAAATAATTGATAATACCAAAGTACACTGAGAAAAATAGTTCATCTTAGGCCGGTCGGCGAGTTAATAGCATACTCTTGCGTTGACACTTAGGTTACTTTTATTTTTAGTAAATATTATTTGCGTATTATGTAGCGATGATAGTTCAGTGGTTAGCACGGTCGATTCACACGCCGAAGGGCGTGGGTTTAAACCCCAACAATGAGCTTGAACTGCCGGTGAAGGAAATTATCGTGAGGAAACGTGGTGGTAGGGTATATTCTAGTACTCGGCTGGCTAGCTACCACCCTCAAGTTGAAAATCTGCTGCCAAGCACATAATGGTGTATTCCGGCAGTCTTACTCGAGAGCCAGTTCCATTCCAGGCTAGGTGTGCTTTACCATCTTCAACCAGACCATCACTTAACATTAGGTGAGCTGTGATCAAATACCTAGCCTGTCAACCATAAAAAAAATGTGCAGCACTACGTTTTTATTTATGGCCGGTAAAGTGTAATTAATAAAGTGGCCGGTGAAAGCAGGTGAATGCGAGCGGGCGTGCAGCGCTGGAACGCGCTACCAAACTCACGGCAAGGCCCAGACTGCCGGCACCCGAGTCTCCCCGAGATTATGCTAATGTGTGCGTGGAAGTATGTACACCGCGCCCGATACGCACGCACACATTCAAACCGGCAGTGGTCAATTTCTATGAAGATGACTAACTGTTCTTAGTGTACTGTGATAATACCGTGATAGGTAACTTAGTAATTTATAAGAATTTAATTAATTAAAGTTTGAAATTTACAGAAACAATAAACATGAGCAGGGCTATGCACCCGCAACAGATAATTTTTCTGTCACCTGTCACGTTTATTGAAATGAAAGAGACGGGAGAAAAATTTGCAAAAATGGCAGAGGTAGAACAAAAGAAGACTGATAATGACACCAGATGTAGTATTTATGACAGTGAATGTCAAAAGAACTTTTTCCAAGAGATTGCCGTAAAGTTTGCGCCTACTGGTATACCGGAGCTGGGTATACCAGTTCTCGACCCGTTTAAGGTGACAAACGTCACTCTGTCTATATTGGGGCTTGTGAAATTGACGCTTATTGAAGGAGTAGCGGAAGGAATCGGAAAATGTATAGTTACTAAATTCGTGTAAGTATACGCATGTGCATTAAGTAATGAGTTAAAAGTAATATTTCTATAATTGTCTATGAACAGCAGTAATACATTTTTGTCATAATTATTTTACTAACTTTAGTCAAACTAAATTAGATAATTAAAATATCAATTACAATATACTTGGTGGTAGATCTCCTTAGCAAAAGGTCGTCTAGGTAGGTGCCACCGCAGTACCAGATATTCTGCCACCAAGCAGTAGTGTGTATACATTACTGTGTTCCGGTTTGAAGGGTACTGTAGCTAGCGAATTTGCCGGGCTGTTGAGACTACCATCCTAAGTCTCAAAGTATTTAGTGCCAAAGCAGCGATGCCCTGGACTTTGTTTTGTTACTCAACGTTCTGGGTATCGCTGCAATGGTCATGGACAGGCGTTATCTCTTACCATCATACTGACTGATTGTGGTGTCCAGGTAGATCATACACGACGCGACGAAGAAGAATTAGACTAGCATAAGAATTTACACAAAAATCTTTTGTCAAGTTTTCTATACCTAAATTAGTTCAACATGGCCCCTGGTGTTCGTAAACAGAATTTAAAAGTAAAGTGTAGTGCAGTAATTTTTCATCGATTTTAATATCAAAAACTTCATAAAGGTTTTTTCTGAAATGTAATTTCAAGACTGGAAAGGTCGATAAAGCTTTTGCCCAGCGCCGAAACAGTGAAACTTCAGACAAGCAATAATACACTTCAACTTTATTTTTCAGGACTAACGTAGATGCGCGGTACAGAGAACCAAACATAATGTGCAACCAGATAATTATAAAAGGGCGCTATAAACTGACTTCAGCCATGGCAGACACTTGCGATTGGTGCAATGTACACGGAGAGGGAAATTTAAATATAGTGCTAGGTAATCATTATTAAATAAATTTCTCTTTCCTAAAGGCAATCTTTTAAAAATGACTCAGATGTTCATGTAACATTTGCAAGGATTTGGGCAATCTTTTGCAAATAAATCATTATATTTATAAAATGATTGCAAGGATTTAGGCAATCTTTTGCAAATAACTTACATATTCAAGTAACATTTGCAAGGATTCGGGCAATTTTTTGCAAATGACTCACATATTCATGTAAAATTCACAAGGATTTGCGCAATCTTTTTATATATTTATGTAACGATTGCAAGGATTTAGGCAATATTTTGCAAATAACTCAGATATTCATGTAACGCTTGCAAAGATTAGTGATACCAAACATATAACGAATCCAGCAAACATCAGCAAATTATCTTCTTTATTTAACAGATTTTGCTTAATTTTGATGATACCAAAATTGTTAGATCATTATTTTGAAAAACTTACCACAAGATATTTTAGGTTAAGATATTACAAGTCTTACTTACTTACTTACTTACTTACGCCTTTTTTTCAGAAAACTGGTTCTTTAGAATCAGATATCCTTTCCGGATAGTAAGACGAACAGATGGTGAAATCTTTTTAAATGCCTTGTTTGACAACGCTTTCTACGAAACCACGGTTGATAAAGTTACACTCACAGCTGATTCTGTATATATTGGAAAACACGACATCAGTAAGTAGATTTAAAAAAACAAGTAATCATAATTACATGGAAAATATATGGTAATCATGATCACTAGAAAATACATGGTAATCATGATCACTTTGTAATCACTCGAGATTACCGAATAAGGATAAAAATATGCACGTAATTGTCTTACTTGTGTTTATTGTTATTATCTTATAGTACTTATACTCGTAGGGTACTCGTAATACTCGTTATACTCGTAAAAATACACAAACCTAATTTTGAATTTAAATAGTAATCAAATAAAACGTAAAAATAACATTGGAGTTGAAGTTATCAAAACTAAATACATTCTGACAAGTCCAATACACAGGATGATGTAAAACAGTATAACTAAGGAGTCAACTCATTGATATAAACTACGATCTAATGCAGAAAGTGTGAAAAAATAATGTTTTTTACCATACATTTTTAACCGACTTCAAAAAGGAGGAAGTTCTCAACTCGATCGGCATTTTTTACACCGATTACCCTGAGATTTGAAATTTAACATATTTAGCCCAGTTGTTTTCATTTTATGAAATTCTTTGTTTACGTGGACGATGTTATTGTCTTTTGTAAGACGTTTTCGAACCTTAGCGAGTCTAGCTATACTCTCTCTTCTTGGCTTGAATATAAGTTACCTAAAAATTAAAAAAATAAACAAACTTTAAAAAAAAAGTAAAACAGACTTCTAGAAAAAAACATCAGCACTAAAAAGCAATAAAACAAACTTAGTTTACAAAGTATTATTATACCTGCTAGGTACCTACTGATCTGTTTGAAGTCGGTGCCAAGCACCGGCTAGGCTAGGCTAAGCACCGACTTCAAACAGCTCAGTAGGTACCTAGCAGGTATAATAATACTTTGTAAGGTATATTTTTCGCTTTTCAGTGGTGATGTTTTTTTCTTGAAGTCGGTTTTACTTTTTTTTTAAGTTTGGTTTATTGACTGTTATCAAAACTTTGTTTGTTGATACTTTTCTATGGAACAGTTTTTTTTTTGCGTTTTGAGTATATAATAGATCCTATTATAAAAGTTGCTTATACGTACAATAACCTCCATTCGGCTTAGTATTACCATTCCAAGTAACCCCGCTCTTGACACCCTACGATGCTTTATCTTCTTTTTCTCTTTTTCAGCTCGACATGTTGTCTCTTTCATCAACAAATTCTGGAAATTAATAATGCGCTCAGATATTGGGAAGTTTATTTACGACAAATCAGTACAGTACTACTATGATATATACAGAATCTTTTTTGACAAATCACCAGCCAATACGTATTTGAAAGACGATCTCACTCCGTTGATTGATAATTAAAAACAAATATTTTACAACATAAGTCTCTTTTTTTAAACTATTTTAAGTCAAATAATAAGAATAACTGTTTTAGTCACTTAAATAAAGCTGGCATGAAGAGTGACATTTTTAATTCACAAGACTTAATTTTTTCATTCAAAAACGTGATTTATTGTCACATTCAGTATATTAACACAAATTCTAGTGTATATTGAGACAAGCTATCACTCAATACATGTTTGGAAACTGTGTACTGTGTTTTACTCTACTATCCTACGAATATTATAAAAGTGAAAGATTGTATGTTTGTTACTCAAGGACGCCGTGACTTCGTCCGCCTTAAATATAGAATTAAGTTCAGAGAGAAATGAAACACGTGTAAGTAACAAATAAGCAATAGTCATGAAACTTTCGCTATTTTATTATTAGATTAAGATAAAGGTTACCTTTAATCTCTGAATAATGTTCCATAAGATGTATCTATACCAAATTTTCTAATGGAAACGTTTAGTAATTAAATTTTTGAAAATCCCACAGAATCCAAAAAATTTTGTGATACAAAAAGTATCCTATTATGTTAAACAGATAGTAAACTATATGTGTGCATAATTTGGTGGTGCCGGCGTTAGAATTGTACACCACCCTCTCTACCCGTGGTTGCCGTTAGAGTCGGCTAAGGGATGTAATCCGGAAGATGGGCAGCAGCGTCTTCCTTGAACAATCACACTTCACTGCGCTCGCCAACCCGCCTGCCTAGCGTGGCGAGTATTGGCAAAACCCCCTCAGGAGGATGGCTATGTCCAGCATAGGACGTCCTAAGGCTGATGATGTGATAGTTTATATATATATATATACATAAATATATATATATACAATATATATAAATAAACTATATATGTACCAAATTTCTTCCAGATTCATTAAACTTTTGCGTGATTGAGTAACAAACATACAAACATAGTAACTTTCACATTTATAGTTTTACCCGCGTGGTGATGGATGATGCTGATGATGAAGAAAAGTATCCTATATCTTATTCCAGGGCCTAAAAGTACCTACATGTAAAATTTCACCTAGATTCGTTGAGTAGTTTACGCGTGAAGACGTAACAAACAAACAAACTCACATTCGTATTTATAATATTAGTTAGGATATATACCTATATATATATATATATATATCGAAGAAAAGTGGGATTACAGTGCAATAAATCAAAATCGCTAAAGGAATGACCTTTTCACACCAAAGCTTAAACTCGTTTAACTCGATGTAGCAAAAATACAGCTGGCAAAAAAACCTCAGAACCATAACTGGCTAGTCTGGCTGCAGTCTACCAATATTTTTAAAACAGCCACTATTCATTTCTTATCTTTTAGCTAAATAATGTGAATCAGTTTAAATTATATATATATGTTAAAAATCGAAATAGAATATTTTAACTGAACCTAAAACATCAGGTTGTGTCTTATTATCGAATTTTAATTAAAACACCGAGATAACGTTTAAATTTAAATGTTTTGAAGTTAACTAACTACACCCAACATTTCAGTACTGCAATTTTTCCTCAACAGCAGCTATAAAAGAAACATGGTGCTTTATTTTATTGCATAGTGCGCATTACTAATTTTGTTTAGTCACAATTATCGGATAAAATGAAGAAAATTTTGTTTTTTATCCTGTGTTCGGCCGCTTCTTGCCTGTGCCAACGTAAGTATTATTGTGAGTCTAGAGCAACATGTATTTGTTTATTGTTTTTAGGTTATTCATTTTGTCAATACTTTATAACAAAAGTTTTACCAGCGGGTTTTTATTTCACGGTATTTTCAGTGTTTGATAACGATTAGGGTAGGATAAATAATTATTATCTATAATAATATCGTTAATAGTATAATATTGTATGTCCGTGATGGATAGCACTGTTGAAACCTATATTTCTATAACATCTTTGTACATAGTGACGCAATAAAGAATATTCTGATTCTGATTCGGGAAAGTGTTTTATATATATATAGGTACTTACGATTGGAATTTAGTATGTACATTGTACAAATGTAATATGTACAATGTAAAAAAATTGCCAGCCTTTGCACCAGATTTTCAATTTGAGGGTGGTAACTAGCCAGTCGAGTACTAGAAAGTACCCTACAACCACGCTATGGTTTCCTCACGAGGTGTTCCTTCATTGGTTGCTTAAAGTTATTGTTGGGGTTTGAATCCTCGCCCTTCGGCGTGTGAACCGACGGCGCTTACCACTGAGGTATCATAGCTACAAAACTCAATGACAAACAAAGTTTAGTTTTTTTTTATATATGTATATAACTAGATTTTTATTTCAGAAACAAACGATACTAGATGCTATATAGGAGACGAAGAATGCGAGAAGAATTTTTTCCAAAGTGTCGCTGGAACTTATGCTGTAACCGGTATAGAGCAAATAGGTATACCGGTTATAGATCCGTTAGCGATAAAAAATGAAATTATGTCTATCTTAGGGCTCGAAACATTGACACTTCTTGAAGGGGTGGCTGAGGGAATTACGACTTGTGTTGTTACAAAACTCGAGTAAGTATTTTACCATGAACGCTTTGGAGAGTGCGCTAAAGCTAAGTCTACCTATTCTACTATGGGACGGCTAGGAGCTCAATGTAAAAAACAACACGCTTTATGGTTCTTGTTCCAAAACCTGGAACTAAACGGTTCGATTCCACCTTCATCGTACAAACCAATTTGCCGCCCGAGTGGGTGTTCCTCGATAGACACAGTCTGGGTGTCTTGAAAGTGCAAGTGAATCAGTCCTTTCTAGGCAATCGTACTCCACCGTAGACTTCGCTTAACATCAGTCGAGATGGATGTCAAACACAAGCCCATTTGTATTTTTTTTTTAATTGGGTTGTTGCTGTTTCATTGATACAACCGCGTGTACTGAATACGTGTACATATTTGTACATTAAGAAGTCATTTGAATTTCCATGTTTTAAAATAAAATAATTAACGTAACTAATTCTTTCTAATTCTTTTGAGGAGGTTCTCAATTCGACTGTATTTTTTTTTTTTTGTATGTATGTTACGCGATCATTCCGCCAATTATAAATCGATTTTGATGATTCTTTTTTTGTTTGGTAGATTATGCTTCAGAAGAGATATGATATGGGACCATATAAATTTTATCGAAATTGATTTATCATTTACTCCGAAACCTAACATCAGGTGAGCTGTGGTCAAACACCTAGCCTGTCAGACATAAAAAAAAAAAAAAAAAAAAAAAACCTCGCTGTTTCATTGGAGCAGTGCGTTTAGTTAACCTTAGGATCATGAAGTCTTTTTTTTTATATTGTAAATTTATTTATGCTATCATCAGTTTTCTGAATTGCCTCCCATGGAAGCAAAAAAGACGTATTAACGTCAAGAAATATAATTTGAAAGCTAGTTTTGGTACATGACAACTGTTTGTTTTCTTCAAGTCCATTTGGACGAATTGGAATCAGTATGTAGGTACGTTTCATCTATACTATTTAAAGTTCGAATATGAGTCAAATACGTAAAATTTTCGTGTTTACTCATCATCCACAGCCTTCCTTATCCCAATGCTGGGTATAAGCCTCACTCTTGTTATGCTATCTGCCTCGGTCCTGTGCAAATATAGTCCAGGTTAAACTTGCGACGGTGACGATATCGTCGACTATGTATATTATCCGTATGTTATAGCAAGCCGGTTATATTAAGTCACAAGGTGACATCTTTTTTACTCATCATTACGAACAAATTTTACGACTCGGTATCCGCAAGCTTTATGACATTCTACTGTTTTACTTTTATTCCATCCATTTTTTGTTTCGTTAATTCTTTTCTTTTACATACAGCGATACATGGAACTTTGTACAACAAAACGAATTCAAGAGTATCAATACTTTGGCGCTCATTACTATGAGGCTTTCGATGGCTAGTCTCAACAGCCCTGTTATTTCGCTAGCTGCAAACCAGAACACATTAAAAAAAAAAAATGCTTGGTTTGCCATGGTGGTGCCGGCGTAAGAATTGTACCCTCTCTACCCGTGGTTGCCGTGAGAGTCGGCTAAGGGATGTAATCTGGAAGATGGGCAGCAGCGTCTTCCTTGGACAATCACACCTAACTGCGCTCGCCAACTCGCCTGCCAACCGTGGCGAGTATTGGCAAACCCTCAAACCAGGAGGAGGCCTATGTCCAGCAGTGTACGTCTTATGGCTGATGATGATTGTGATGTGTGATGTGCTTGGTGGCAGAATTTCTGGTACTACAGTGGCACCTACCTAGATGACCTCCTTAATCTACCATCAAGTATAGAATAGTATAGTATACTCTGTTACAAATGTCATAAAATATGTGCGTAAGTATACTATACATTTTTCGATTCTCGACGTTATTCTAAGAACTTATGATTTGTTTGGCTAAGTGACAAATAAATAATGATATCTCTAGAACATATAGACCACAACTAGACCCATGTCTTACAACATGCGATATTATTTCTATAAAAATATCTTTATGCACTATGTTTTTTTTTAAAGTTAATGACATTTTCTACGAAACAGAAAATTTTAACATTGAAAACGTTAGTAACTTACTGTAATTAAAAGATAACATGCTAGTGAATAAAATAATTAAACAGTCAAATTGATTACTTCCAATCGGTATAAAATAACAAATGTATACTTTTATCCTGAAGAAGTAATTTTAAGCAACTAATAAAATTTTACGTTTATATGTTTATAATATTTTTTAATTTTCTTTTTAAGTATTTAACTAAAGGTATAGGTACAAGGTTGTTCTAATTACTATTTCAAGCTATAAACAATTTAAGGCAATTTATATTCATCTATTTTTACACTCATTTCAAGATTCAAGATATCAAATTAAAATATTCATTAGGTATTCATTTAAATTATTGTTCAACTTTTATACGATTTTAATGTTCAAGTGCTCTTAGATGACATTGGGGTCATTGTGCTCATTTTTATGTACCGTTACTATGCCACAATACTGATATCACAGAGAAAAAAGATTTTCTATGGAAAAAGTATGTTGAGTCTTGATCAAGTTTATGGACTTCAGAGTTGTGTCCATAGTTCATAATTTATAATTTATGTATTGCATAAATATGGGTATACAAATACAGAAATGGAAAAGATAAATTATCTTCGTTATAAAGACAAATTATTATTATCAGCAGACTCCCCCATATTTGACCTTTCGGCATGCGCAAAAAGATAACTAACACTAAGTAAGCACCTACTTACATTTAGAAAAGATGCATTTTCACATGTTTTTTCTAATGCAAAAGTAATGAGACGAACAAGACACTCTCCTGATGGTAAAATATAACGCATGCCCTTGACCATTGCAGCGATACACAGAACGTTGAGTTGCAAAACAAAGCCCAGTGCATTGCTGGTTTGGCGCTCATTAGTTTGAGACTTTCGATGGTTAGTCTCAACAGCCCAGTAATTTCCCTAGCTGCAATTATGCTGTATTTCCCTTCAAATCGGAACACAGTAATGTTTACACACTACTGCCTTGCGGTAGAGTATCTAATGAAATTAGAATAAAAAATATTAATCAAAACAATCATAATATTTAAATAAGTCAGGGATTATTGATAAAATTAATATTATGTTAGTGTTTTGTACATTACGAATACGTTTTGGCAAATGGTTTGTCACCCTAAGCTTATGACCCTGTAAAAATCCCAAAATAGACAAATCACTCATCGAAACAAATAAGTTTTTTTGGTTGATGTATATACATATGTATTGTAGGTGCAAAAGAAAATCTCTAAGTCTGTGCAAATAATTTGTTTTTGTATAGAATAAAACCAAAGCATGAAAGTTATTGAACTGGAATTGTTTGTTATGAGGGATATTCATAAATGACGTTGTAATCTTTGTGATTGCCGTAGGAGTAATGTAGAAGGTCGATACAGACGACCAGAAATGATTTGCAGTAAGATCACTATCCGAGGACGGTATAAGTTGACACCCACTCCAGTTATGGGAAATATTTGTGGTTGGTGCAATATACATGGTGAAGGCAACGGGTCAATTGTTCTAGGTAAGAAAATTTAATTTAAGTATCTCGCTTTCAATCGCTCTTGCAACCCTATCAAATATGTTATCCAAAACACAAATTCACACTAATATCATTAAAAATTCTATCAATATAAATGTGAAGGTTTCTATGTTTGGATGTTTGAATGTTTATTACTCAATCGCTCAAAAACGGCTGAATGGATTTGGATAATATTTTGCATACACGTAGCTTATTACCTGGATTAAGATTTAGAATACTTTTAGATTTTCAACATTTTATTAGATATTAAAAATTTGAAAAGTTATTTATTCATTGACGGAATGACATCAGACTGACAGTTTGAGAGTTGAATTTTGACAGTTTGAGAGTTAGACTGATTGACAGATGTAAGATTGACTGATGTCAGATTGACAGATATCAGATTGTCACTCATATTTTCAAATTAATTATAATAAAATGTAAGTGAAAGTCACATAAAGTAAGTCACAGGCAAATACAGTCTTTGCCCTAGAAGTAGTAGTTCCGAAAACAACATGAAATTATAAATTATAGCACATTACAATACCTGCCCACACTCGTGCGAACAATTTATCCAACTAATATTATAAATGTGAAAGTTTGAATGGATGGATGGATGGATGGACGGACGGACGGGCGGACGGACGAACGGACGAACGGACGCACGGACGGACGGACGGATGGATGGATGGATGTTTGTTACTCAATCACGTCAGAACGACTGAACGGATATGGATGAAATTTTGCAAGTAGATACTTTAGGCCCTGGAATAAAACATAGAATAAATTTTTCATCATCATCATCCATCACCACGCGGGTAAAACCGCGGGGTGCACCTAGTACTACATATATTATTACAAAATAATGTACTTGTTTGTGCCGTTTGGGGTTGAAACTTTAGGACCGTGGTGGCCAGCCGCTCACGATCTGTATCGGGACCTGGCCAAACGTTTAAAGGAGGCTTTAGGTGACCAGAATGCTGGCACCTACTTTGGTCAAAAGCTTAGCATTGCCATCCAACTTGGCAATGCTGCCAGCATTCTGGCCACATATCCCTCATCTGACGGCCTTTTTGTTTAAAAATATTGTATTGAAATAATAGAATGATTCCAACTAATAAAAGCTTTTTTTTAAATAATTGTATGTTTATGTTTGTTCATCTCAAAATATGTCAATTATTACAAAAATACATACAAATATTCAGAGAGTCAATTATCTAATTATTTTTTCATGAAAATTTTGGTCAAAAATTTTTTTTTTATTTTCCAGAGGATTGGGGTTTTAAATTTAATTACAGCTACCGCTTCGAAAAGCGAGAAAATGGAAAGATCTACTTGGTGCCACTATTTGACAAAGCGGTGTACGAAACCAGTGTAAAAAAAGTTACCGTGAATGCTGACTGTATAAAGAGTGGCGAAACAGATATAAGTAAGTAAAATGTATTTTGACTGTGTTCAACTCATAAACAATCTAACCATCGAATGCCTCAAAGGAATGAGCACCAAAGTAGCGATGCCCTGGACTTGTTCTAGTTCTTTGACTGTGTTGCTTCCATTGTATGGCACAAATAAATATCGTAGGATTTATACACATCTAGCCCCAAACTAAGCAAAGCTTGTATTTTTAGGGTTCCGTACCTCAAAAGGTAAAAAAGGAACCCTTATAAGATCACTCTCTTGTCCGTCTGTCCGTCTGTCTGTTTGTCTGTTCGTGCGTCACCACCAATTTTCTCAGGAATGGATGGACCTAGCAAGTTGAAATTTATACCAGATACTGAGGTCTATAGTCCCTAGTAACTACTCTTAAATACTTATAATAGATACAGAACACCCAGACACAGAACAAACATCTATCGTCACATAGATGTTTGACCTGGTGGGAATCGAACCCACGCCCGACAGCTCTTAAAGCAGATATTCTACCAAATGAGCTAACAGGGCAGTCTATAACACGGAAACAGTCAATTGGGAGCGAGGCCGAAATAAGTTTTAAGAGACTATTCTGGTGAAATTAAGGCAATCGATGTGTTTTTGTCGTTTCATTATCTATAATGAACCTTCGAGGTGGTTCTATTAGACAATTCAACCTACATAAAAGAGAAATTGAGCACTTATACTTGTTCGGTTGTAAATTCCAGCTTTATATGAGCCATGCACACAAATGTACTTGTTCATTCTAGGGTTCAAGTTATTTTGGATCCTATTTTTGCCTAAATGTCGTTATAGTTCCGGTATTCCTGCACCGATTTTGATAAAACAAACTATAAAACCTGTTCCGGACTTTACAGAATGTTTTTTATAACTGCTCGTTGAGCCATTTCCTGGTTTCTTAGATTAGCGCGCACAAACTGGCAGAGAAACTTGGAATTCAAAAGCTATACTTTTGGGTTCTATTTCATCGCCAAAATTTTAAAAAAAAAAGTCATTTAATAAAAATATTTAATGTATAGAAAAAGTCAAGTTACATTTTATAATATGTATAGATTTGTATGGCATACAAATATGGTTCTAAGAATAACTTTTCTATAATTCCTTTACAGCTCATAACGTCATCAGTTTTATTAACAACAATTGGAAAACGTTATGGAATTCAGACATCGGAAAATGTATGAATGACAAATCAGCGCAATATTATTATGATTTATACGCGACGTTTTATAATAAAATATCGGCTAAAACATTTCTGAAAAATAACTTGGAGCAATATCTTTAAACAATTATAATGGATTAACACACTTTCAGGGGCTAGAGCACACTTGTTGCCTTTAGCGACGAAGGTCAGTGATTTTGCGACTACTTAGATACAATGTATATGAGCCTTACTTTTTACTGCTTTTCGTCATCATGTATAACTCCATCTCACCCATTGGAGCTACTATGCCAGCGACCCAGAGCCTCGCTCCGATACTTCAAGGAGCTGGGCTGGCTCGGGTAGACGCTGGTAGGGGGAAATGCACAATACACCCCAAGCGGGACGTCAGTGCAGGACTTATCGCCCCCATCCCGAATAAGAATAAGAATAAGAGCCTTACTTATAAACATTGCTTAAAATTAAGTTATAAAGTAGCCAATCTCATTTCCACGCGTGATATTTCACGTAGACGGGAAGTTGACATTAAGCATCACCATCAACCGCTGTCTTTACACTGCCGCTGCCACAGACGCTGAGCAGAAGGCTATCGAAAGTGGCCGAAACCATAGTCGGAATATCCGACAAGTGAGTAAAACAAAATTGTGACACACAATTTTAGAGTATTGGTTAACTTAACGTGAAGTTTATAAGTAATGCCCTATATCACGTTTTGAAAACATGCTGTTTTCCATCATAGTTTGGCAATCAACCGTTTTGACGACCGCATTAAAATAAAATGGAAATAAATGTTAAATGTAACTTAATTATAAGTTTTCTGGAACTAGGCTTAAAAACTTAACACAGTAGTTTTAAGTTTTAAGAATATAACGATCATCTAAAGCATATATTTGAAACTCTAGTGTTTCTCGCAGCGTCGCTTGGGCAACAGTTCTCATTTCCAAGCTAGGTTTATAGGCATCTTCGACCACACCGTCACTTATTATCAGGTGAGCTGTGATCGACCACCTAACTTGTCAATCATAAAAAAATAACCTTAGTATTACTGATTATATAATACGGTAGATGATGCATCATGGCCTTTTTAAGTCTGATTGCTTACATAATTGTTTTAACTATTCTTTTGATGCTAATTCTATGTACAGAACTGTTATAACTAAAAATACATTATAACGTATTTAATACTAAATTTGATATAATGATGATTCTACAAATTGAATATAATTTTTAAATTTTCGCGATTTGAACATATGTATAAGTAATCATAAATATAGTTTTATTGACAGAATTTAAAAACGTTAAATCTTATAACGTTATGCTATAGAAAACGCAGATAATTTTTACTGCTATTCTTATTATATATTAGTTTTAAGCTTATTGCTTTCGTAAGCGCAATTACGATCTGCTATTTTTTTTTTATAGCGATGATAGCTCAGTGGTAAGCGCGGTCAGTTCGCATGCCGAAGGGCGTGGTTCAAACCCCAACAATGAGCTTGAGCTTTCGGTGAAGGAAAACATCGTGAGGAAACCATAGCGTGGTGGTAGAGTACTTTCTAGTACTCGGCTGGCTAGCTACCACCCTCAAGTCGAAAATCTGCCGCCAAACATCTAACGGTGTGTTCCGGCAGCCTCACTTGAGAGCCAGTTCCATTCCAGGCTAGGTGTGCTTTACCATCTTCGACCACATCGTCACTTAACATCAGGTGAGTTGTAGTCAAACACCAAGCCTATTAGCTATAAAAAAAAATGTTAAATGTACTGTTATACTATCATTTCTCCTATCTATTACGTTTTGTTTCTTTTATTCTTCTTGAAATATTATAAAATATGTCAGTACATACATTTGATTTTAGATGTTATTGTATAAGTTAAGATTTGTTTTACATAAGTAATTATATTTTTGATCATAT
The DNA here is from genome assembly GCA_950106695.1 of Biston stratarius. NCBI lineage: Eukaryota > Metazoa > Arthropoda > Insecta > Lepidoptera > Geometridae > Biston > Biston stratarius. The sequence goes on along the minus strand of OX467106.1, from coordinate 37,731,484 downwards.
AAAGCACAGTAAGACCCATGTCTTAGTCACATATACGTTACAATTTGCTGCTTATCACTATATAAGCGTTAATTGTCCAATTACTTACTTATGTTATTTTTTGTGGCCTTAATGGTAGAAAACTGAAAGTCGTAAAAATGAGTTGTATGAGTTGTAGAGTATTGGAACGAGGAGCCTATATTTTGCCATGTGTTTAAGGCGCATGTGCTGCCGTCATGTCGCTGCCTTCAATATTGTGTGTTTGTTTGTATACGATTTATTCCTAATAATTGTATGATGTGATTAGATATTTAGATTTAGATGTTAAGTTTTATTTCTCTTAAATTTGATATGAAGTTTTTCGAAATAGAATTATTATACATTAAATTTTCTGCTTCTAATTTAAGTTTTTAAAATAATAAACAGCTTATAACCGAAGTACCGCCGACAGCGGGGCAGGCCTCAAGCTGCCATTAGTTAGAGCTGCAAAATGTAGAAATTTATGACAATGTTTGATATAATCGTGTTCAAATACGATGAAATTCGACAAGTCTGGAAAAGCATAAATAATGGCAACCGTAGCTTTAGGCTAGATGTGTTTACCGTTCTCGACTTTTAAAAGGCTATTTTAACTTTTATTAAGTTTTTTAATTGAATCTAAGTAAACATTGAAGAATTTATTAAGTTTTTGTTTTATTACATCCTTTTCAAATTACACCAGTCGGTCAGTCAGTCGTGTTCTGCCTCTTCTTTTCGGCGAGGTAGGGAATCGGACTCGAAGCATCTCTCTTTTCCGAGGCTGGGCACTGGGGGTCACTGCCATTGGTGTGTGGAGGCTGCGATCTACGACATTCGGTTCCCCGGGCGGAGCTCAGTACCCTCTGGATCTCAGTGGCCGCTTCATGACTTTGTGGAACTCGGCCAGGGTCTCATTCCTTTTCGCTGTCTGTCTCCTCGTCTTCTTCTTCTGGGCCAGCCAGGAGGAGGACTCGAGGGAGGGCACGCCAGGTACATACGTCAGGTGAACGTGCGTGATGTGGGGCAATATTGTTCAGATGGGGGTGAGGTGAGTTGTCTGCGCGGTCAAACATGCCGCGCGACAAACGCACCACCAACTCCTCAAATTACACCGATACCATACATGTTTTCAAGTTTGACTGATAAGAAATACACATCAAGCCTGATACGGCCTGAACTGGCTATCAAGTGAATCTGCCGGAACATACCGTTTCGTGCTTGACAGTAAAATTTTAATTTGAAGGTTGTCAGCCAGCCTTTTATTGACGACAATCTACAGATTCGAACAGGAGACTATACCATGCGTCATTATATTGTTTACCTATTTGTAGATAGATAGATAGAAACACTTTAATGTGCACACCAGAAATAGGAAAATACACAGAAAACAAAACAACCCTAACTAATACTACAAATACGAATCTGAGTTTGTTTGTTTGTTACGCCTGCACGCGTAAATAAGATTAATAAATAAAATAAGACACAGGATACTTTTCATCATCATCATCCATCACCACGCGGGTAAAACCACGGGGCGCTGCTAGTCTACTAAATTTGTCATCCCAAACAAAACATTATTAGATTGGATTAAATGGCACCACTTTCTTTGTATGTTACGGACTATTTAGGCTTGTTGACCACTTCATAGTGCTTCATCTGTTCGTAGAGTGCTCTTTTTAGTCTGAAATTTTGTTTTTTTCATGGTGAGAACTCGTGATTTTGTTCAACTATGAAATGTTAAAAGCTAATTCACGAGGTGCTGTTGTGATGATAAGAGATAACGCCTGCACGATGATTATTGAGGGAGTACCTTTTAGTAAAACTGCGAAGCCTATGCACTCATTGCTATGTGAAATTCACTACTGAATGTCATTTGTCCTAAGTATCACATCGCTAACTGAACAACCTATCACCAAACCGGAATAGCGTAATGTCTCCATATAACTGCTTGGCAGATGAATATCTAATATTGCGTTAGTATAGGTACTGGTATTGCGATTAGGTAGGCCTTATCGTAACTAGGCTACGTATTTGGTAGATCTACCACTATTTAGTGAAAAGAAATTTCTTATATATAAAAATTAATTGCCGTTCGTTAGTCTCGCTAAAACTCAAAAACAGCTTGATCGATTTGAACATATTGTTTTTTTGGTTTCTTCGGTATAGTTCAAGGAAGGTTTAAAAGGAAAAACAATAGAGAAATCCAAAAGAAAAGCTATAAAATAAAGTAAAATAATAATGGTAATTTTGTATGGAAAATCGCCTAACTGACGTGCTATGCACAAGGTGACGTCAAGTGTCACAAAACATAAGTATTTAATTTGTCGAAATCTGGCGGCGTGTAGTGGTAATACCCTCTAAAATTACTACGTATTCAAATCAATTTTCAAAATTCATCGGGTCAGCTAGTTTTGAAATAAAAAAGGAAATTAAAAGCGGATTACAATAATATATATGATTAATTAAGAATAATAAATTAGCATAAAGGATTTTTCTTTTAATTATAGCTATTTTAATCGCAGTTGGGTTATATGTAGATTTTTTTAACTCTTCAGCTTGTCTTGAAATTATTCTGTTTACAACATTCGGAAAAATTGTTTACTAGATAGATCTATCTACAAGATCAAGGTTAACCTATAAAAAATAATTATATTCATTCTAGCAAAAACCAGATGCATGATAAAGAGCTAGTTCAAGGCTAGGCTAGTTCAATTAAATATTACGTAACCGAATCGCATTATTTCTTACCATCAGGAAAGTGCTATTATATATATAATATTACATAGAAACAATAAATAATCCTTAGTCAGCTTCAAAATGACTTTTAATTAGATTGATATATCGATAGTTTTTTTTAAATACGGATAAATCCGCATTTGACCACCTACTCGTCTGATGGTAAACGGTGTGGTCGAAGATGAAGCACGCAGACTTAGGAGATACCTATTCACTCTGACTTTGAAAAGATCCAGAATATATATCTTTCAGGAAAAAAGGAAGCCGGCAGTTTGTCCCATTCCTTGGCCGTAGGAATGAGAAACGTAGAGTTAAAACGTTGCGTATGTACCCAAGGAATTTCCACTATGACATGGAATTGGGCCGTCTTTCTACTTATTCTTTAGTAAAAAGGGAATGGAAGTATTAGGTCGTACAGTTCAGTAGTATATTCTTCGAAATGTATCCTGTTTAAATTGACAGACTTGCTACCTTCCGGCGCTGTTCGAAGCTTAAAAGAATTTATTGCATTTTCATAATACATCCATTTCAATGTAAAAAAGTGTTACCTTAAAAGTTCGTAATCCAAGGCCTGCTAGAAGTCGAACATGTTTTGTGATATTACACAAAACGGAAAAAAATTGAATATAAGTTTTTAACCGCATTTTTCCTTCTTCATTTGGTCTATTCTTTTGTTTTTATCTTTTTTGGTGTATAGAATTAGTGAAATCAGTATAAATTAAAACTGTACCATAACTAGGCACGTACCTATTATCATTGCGAGTAGTGTATAGGCAAAGTAAGTCAAAAATCTTTAAGTAGAACATCTTTGCGATAAATGGACGACACAAGTGGGAAGAGGCGGTGTGGTGGGGGCAGAGGACGCTTTTCCGGCGATCACTACGTGAGTGCCGACCGTGCAGTCAGGGCTAGCCCGTCATGCCCTTGAGCCGGTGAAGGAAAACGTCGAGAGACAACCATAGCATGGGCCCAACATCTAGTTTGTCAAACATTTAAAAAAAACACACAAGTAACTTGAAAGTGGTTGAAAATTCAAATCATGTATCTACTAGTTTGAGGCTTCAATGTAAATTTCTGTTCAAACATCATTCTATTAAAATGATTTATGGAAATGTCTTTGCGCCGAATTTAATCACAAATACTTTGGTTATTGCGATAAGTATGATAATGAGGAAAAAATTATATTATTTATTAATGTCTTTTTTTTTATTGCGGCAAATCAGTTTCTCTTTCTGATTCAGCACCGTGTCAAACTTAAATACAAAACTTGACAAAATTTACTATTATAAATGAAATTAATTTGAATTAATTTTTTACGTAAACTGAGACAAATTAGACGCTCTCCTGGTGGTAAAAGGTAACGCCTGTCCATAACTATTGCAGCAATACACAGAACTTTGAGTAGTAAAACAAAGTCCAGAGCACCGCTGCTTTAGCGCTCATTAGTTTAAGACTTTCGATGGTTAGCCTCAACAGCCCTGTAATTTCGCTAGCAGTACCCTTTGAACCGAAACATAGTAATTGTCAACGGGATGAAAAATAACATAAATAACTTGGCGCAGCCGGTTCAATTCGCATAAAACATACTGTAAAAGATGCATTACGGTTTGAGAAGCCTGAAAAAGTGAAAAATATACATATAGTGAAAGAGAGATAAAGAAAATTATGGAGTCAATGCTGCAACCGCCACCGCCATTTTTATTTGAAAAAGATTTGGTAAACGTAACGTCTGGCAATTTAAGTATTCAGTGGTCAAAATGGAAGAAATCATTTCTTGGTTATTATAGGGCGTGTCAACTGGGTGAAAAATAACAAAAATAACAAATAAATAAATAAATATTGTAAGACACATTATACACAGCGCCATCTGACCCCAAACTAAGCAGAGCTTGTGTGATGGAAATCAGATAACTGATAGAATACATAATTACTTTTTTTTTGTAAATACATACTTATAATACATACAGAACACCCAGACACAGAACAAACATTTGTTTATACCAAACAAACATTTGTCCTTGGCGGGAATCGAACCCACGCCCTACAGCTCAGGCAGGCATACTCCCAATGAGCCAACAGGGCTGTCAACAGTAATGTATTCAAACTACTGCTTGGCGGTAGAATATCTGGTACTGCGGCGGTCTACCTAGACGACCTCCACATATGTATTCATACACTTATTATAAATGCAAAAGTATATCTGTATATTTGAATGTATGTTTGTTATTTCGTCACGCTGAAACGGCTGAACAGATTTTGAATAAATTTAGAACGTAATTAGCTTATGCTTTGGATTAACGCTAGCAGGTGAAACCACAAGTCTCAGCTTAGTATATTTTTACAGTCGTGAGATTATTATTTGTTTAAAGTTTGCAAATTTATCATAGGATATCCTTGTTTTTTAGTAAAAAAATGTTATAATAGATTTGCAGATTCTTAGCAAGGATAAAAAAAAACGAGTCTGTGTAGGAAAATAAGTCTACCTTTGGGTAGCATACAAAGTTTTTTAGCGTTTTGTTGTATGCTGATACCTAAATCTGCAATAATAATTCGTATATAATGAGCGGGTGTTAGATAATTTTAGTTACACTCGATCCAACGGTGGTGCGAGAAGGAACAATGTCTTTCTTTAGAGTTTTATTGTTTGTTCTGGTTTCTGTGGTCACTTACAGCCACGGTAGCTATGGTAAGTTTGAAATTTTTTGAAGCACATTTTTTTGTCGAAAGATTACGTTATGTAATCTAAAAGTTACTGTAACAAAATATATTTACTAAATCAAACTTTTACATGATCTGCATCCAGGTAATGGTGTAATAGAAAACGTCCAATCCAAAACTAAATGTTTATGGTTTATTAATTTAATAAATAGTTTGGTTTATTTAATAAATCATAATTCGTTCTAATTTAATTTTATGTAATATTATATATATATATATATTGTCATTTTCATTATAGTGACATATAAAGTGAATACATTTTTTAATTTTTCATATACAAATAAGTCGCTGATCCTGTATTACGGCAGACAGCTTATTTAATAAAAAGCTTCAATAGACAATAGACGTCATTCATAACGAAAGTTTTGTATATTAATATTATTACTGGACTTTGATTTCGAAAGAATGGATATAATTTTAATCTAATACCTTTAAACGAGCAATTCTTGTATATATATATATATAATCGGAATCTCGGAAACGGCTCCAACGATTTTCAGTAAATTTAGTATGCAGCGGGTTTCGGGTGCGATAAATCGGTCTAGTTAGGCTTCGTTTTTAGAAAACGTCGTTTTATCCGTGTTTTCAGCCGAGCAAAGCTCGGTCATCCAGGTACTGAATTTTAAAAAGAAGAAAAAAAGTCCTTAGTAAAAAAGGGTTCAGAAAATATCGTGTCTTAACTTTTGACTGTCGAGGTATAAACATTGTCATCGGAACTGAACTTCGACAACTCTGAAGAATTCTAAAAAAAAGCTTGAAGTTCTACTCCGTAGAATAAGAGAAAGTGGTTCTAATTCAGTTTGAGATTTAAACTAAACAAACTAACACACGAACATTGCCAGTTAAATAAATGACCATGAGTCATGACCATGTACAATGAATGGGAATATCTGAATCGGTGCAAAAGGCTTATTTCAGAAATCCTTTATAAAATTCCCTACGAAGGCTAGGTTAGGTTAGACAAAACAGGTTAAATAATAATAATAATAATATATTCAAGTGATTATTTTATATATTTTATATACTCAAGTGTTTGAAAGAAAAAAAAATTGACACACACAACACTATCACAACAACAACTACATATAAATAATGACAAAAATAATAATAATAAAAGTTGTCGCTGTGGTGTCCAGTGCGACAAAAAAGGTTAGTTCTCAGCATTAGTAGTGCCGATTTCTCAGCAGCGCTAAATTTCAGAACTAAACATTTGGGACGCACAAGACAAAATTTTAATAAATAGATACATACGCTAATATATAATAGAATAGATCAATTATAAGTGTACACATAGTAAAGAAATTACGTAAAAAGAAACGTATATCTAAGTACATACGTTAATAATTATAGTTAATAGTAGATATAAAATAAGACAAGAATAAAATAGAATACTTATGTTTGGCAGAATATTGGTTAGATAACTAAAATAAAAATTATAAATATATTTTTTTCAATTTAGAACTCATATATGTACTTGGCCACTAACACATTAAAAAGTAGATTCCACGAGTTTTTTTTTTAAATTTTATTTTATGCTTACACTATCACTTTACGTTTATACATCCATAATATATACTACAGTAAAATTAACTATTATATACGAGTATAAGAGGCTTCTGTCAATGGAAACAGTACCTAAAACGCTTTAATTATATTTTTTTTTTTCAGTGGGTAACTTTAAGAAATGTACTATAGCAGATAAAGGATGTCATAAGGATCTCATACAATCAATTATTACGGACATATCTGAGAAAGGAATACCCGAAATCGGTATTCCACCGGTTGATCCTATGGAGATGAAAGATATAAGTGCCTCCATTGCGAACGTTATTGATTTAGTGTTAGTTGAAGGAACTGCCAAAGGAGTTAAAAGTTGTGTTATAGAAAGCGCAGAGTGAGTATTAAAATAGTGCTAATTAATTGCACATACCATGAATAACTAAAAAAATAGATAGATAACTCCATATTGTGCACACCAAAAATAGAAAAAAAACTACAGAAAATATAAGAATCTTATGAGCTAGTGCCACGAGTGGCGGACAAAAAATACATTTCATATTATTTTTTAGTGAAAATAATGAATCTAAATTCCGGTATATTACCGGTAGATTTTCTTTCTAAAATATTTTATCTTTGGATATAAATTGGTATAACAACAATTTTTTTTTAAATAAATTATTCTCTATCACTAAAACCTAATCAAAGTAGAAGTAGCGAAAGACGTGCCAGAATTGTAATACCTTACTTATATTGTCGTATATTAAGCGGAAAATGCTAGATTGTGTGTATGTTCTTACAATAGTATTTTTTTGACATTTGATGTGTTTATTCGTTCAAAAGGAGAAAGCACTGGCTCCTAACTTACCACCTTAGATTATTTTTTAGGAGCTGGATCTCTATTATTGTAAAAAATAGAATTTTTTGCCATACATATTTCTGAAACCGCTTTAGACATGATCAGGTTGATCTATGGCAATATTTTAAGTGTTTGCCACAAAGCGAAATAAGCATTAATCTATAAAATTAATTAACAATACGCTCGTCATAGTAATATATTCACAGTAATAATATGACGAGCGTAATTGAAAAAAATAAATTGCAGTAATATTTAATTTACTATGACTTTTAACGGACATCACTAAATATTGCAATCAAAAATTTACATCGAAAATTTTCCCAATATAGTAAAATTGAGCCTATCTATCAAGTCTTGTTTTTCTTATATGGGCGAATTAAAAAGTAAAAAGCTAGCAATATTTTGGACCAACCATTAGTGTATTCATATTGTTATCAAAATTTTCAAGTGGTTGTCTTGAAACACTAATGTTTGTATACTGTAGCTGTAGATCCAATTCCAAAATTATACTCTTTTAATTTCTGAATAAGAAAGGCAGGTAGATTGCAAATCTATCGGCTGCTTAGTCAGATAAGATAAGATAAATTTATTTTCCAGCCAGCCGAAACAAAACTATAGTCGGAGATTCCGATAAAATTAAACGCGAGTAATCCCGCATAAGTAAAACAAAAATGTGTTAAAACTATGTCAGTTTACACTCATGTGTTAGTACTAACATATGATAGATATTCTGTTTAAATTTTTTCAGTATAGACTTCGAGAAATTACACGCATCTATTCAGCTAACATGTGACATAACTATCAAGGGCAAATACAATGTTAAAGCTACTTCCCCTATTATTGAGGGTTTGATCGGACAAGATGTCACTGGAAGCGGAAACGGCAAACTCAAAATAGGCAAGCATTCCATCAATTGAATTAATTATAGGTGTTATTTTTTTATGATTAAGAGGCTAGGTGTTTGACCACAGCTCACTTGATGTTAAGTAACGGTATGGTCGAAGATGGTAAACACACCTAGCCTTGTTGAATTTGAATGAAACTGTCTCTCAAGTAAGGCTGTCGAAACACACTGTTAAGTACTTTGTAACAAATTTTTAACTTAAGGCTGAGAACTAGAAAGTACTCTCCCGCCATGCTATGGTTTCTTCACGATGTTTTCGTTTACCGGCAGCTTAAGCTCACTGTTGGGGATTGATCCCACACCCTTCGGCGTTTCAATCGACCGCGTTAACCATGGAGCTGTCATCGCAAGAAATTTTAACAACAAAGCTGTTAATATTTTTAGCTAAAACACATTTTTTTATTTGTTAAATAAAATTGTACCTTTTGATTAGGTAGGTAATAATAACTGACATACATTATTGATTATATTATTTAACAATTATTTTAACTCAGGCCAAATCGATTTGGTATCCAAACCGATTTGGCCAAGTTGGGCCGTGAGAAAAGGCCCTTCCTATCTAAATAAAAGATTATTTTTTGTCGTTAAGATTTCGAGATGTCGTTGATTTTAGACCATGAAAACTGTAGCCGGAAGAAAAATCCGTACAGCTCTTAATTCAAGATTATGCCAGTGTTTAGGAGTTCGTGTTATTTGTAAATTATACCATATTGTGTGTATATCCCAAAAAAAAATCTAATTTAAAATCTGGTTTAGAAATTTTTAAATTTGACATTTTATTTTTGATTCTTGGGGTCGCGGCTTTTCTCTCGTAGCCGCCTCCCCAGCTCTTGAACACATTTCTTGGCTTTAAACAACACATTGGCATTTTAACAAATTGTTTTGAAAACCAAGAATTTTTATAAAAATTAATATTATTTTTCATTTTCAGAGAAAATTACTCTCAATATACAATTTCCATTCAAAGTAATAAAGCGTGGAGATAAATATTACTTAGAATCTCACCTGAAGAATTACAAGTACACTTATAATATCCAAAATAAGGTTTCTTTTGCTGCTGATAACCTTTACATTGGAGAAAAAGAGTCAAGTAAGTTGAATGAGACTAACTTTAATTACCAGAGAGCTAAGTAGAGCTGTCGAGTTTTAGCGGGAGCGTGGAAAAATCGTGTCACTTCCAAAACTTTTATTTTTAGAGTGTATTTAAAATAGTGACATTTTATTCCTGAAGCGCCAAATTATACGCGTGCATTACATTTTTGTTATAAAATGTGATAATGTGGGTAAAACACATATTTTTGTATTATTTGTAACACTCTGTAGAGGTCTAGTAAAGTCAAAATTTCTTTTCTACTTTTTACTAATTTTTGTGACTTTACACTTAGACTTATTTCATTTGATTTTTATTCTTCACTTACAAATATCTAAATAATTGGTATAATGCGCAAAGTAAGATGGCAAAAACAGAAAATAATGATCTATTCTTAAACTAATACGCTCATTTGTGTTTTGGCTTACCTATAAATCGCTTAGTATAAATAATTGAAAAGAAATCTTTGAAAATAGAATGTGAGCTAAAACTTTTTTTCAAGTAGCGTTCTATAAATATTAAAGCTATTGTTTTTCTTTTACAGGTAAAGAGATTGTCAAACTTTTGAATGAAAACTGGAAAACAATAACCGACTCATTCGGAAAGCATATCTTAGATGTAGCTATGAAAATTATATATAAATTTTTGAGTAAAATCTTATACAACATTCCTACAGAAGAATTCATCACAGACGATATATCAGCACTGGCTTAAAATATAAGTACCTTGCTTAAAAACGTCACTTAAACTTAAATGGGGGATATTAAGTTAAGTAAGACATGTCATCGTCAATTATTTAATGATTAAAAGTTATTTAATAGATCAAAAATACAAATATTTATCATGTTTTAGAAAGTCAATAACATATAAATAGATCAAAAATTAAAAAAACAAATAAGTATAACTTAAATTGCTGTTTTAAAATGTGTTAAAACTATGTTTTAAAGTATTGATATAATTTGCTCAAGGTCTGTATGTTCTTTAACTATAACATTTCTGATTATCTGATAGTAAATGTAATCTAATACCTTAAAACGAGCAATTCTTGTATATATATATAATCTGAATCTCGGAAATGGCTCAAACGATTTTCATGAAATTTAGTATCCTGGGGGTTTCGGAGGCGATAAATCGATCTAGCTAGGTGTCATTTTTAGAAAACGAAAAAAAAAACTGAGCAAAGCTCTGTCATCCAGGTACTATATTGTTGTGATGCTAAGCCAAAAATCAGCGTATGCCTTAAATATGCTTTTTGTGTTGTTTTAATAAATATTATATATCATACCAAGGTTGTTTCGTTTTACAAACCTGTCACACTATTGCCATTTTACTGAAATACCGTTTACCAGTGACATTATCTTTGTAGTTGATACAAAAATTACGTTTTTAGAGCTTGGTGATTTTAAGGTCCGTCTCACTAATATCATAAAGACGAAAGTTTGTGTGTGTTTGTTATTTCTTCACATTCAAACGGCTGAACCGATTTTGGTGAAATTTGGTATAGAGGTAGTTGACACCCGGGATTAACAAATAGACTACTTTTTATCCTCAACATAATAAGTAACTAATTCTCAATCTACCGGTATTTTTTACCCAGTTTCACTTCATATTATTTTATCAAAAACGAAAATTGCTAGGTTTCACAGTTTCCTACTGTTGTTTTGGAGCTAATCTCTAATTATGGGTTGGCAACACTGGCGACCGTGACCACCACAAAACAATAACAAAATACACTACACAGGAAATGAATAATTATGAATTACTAATCGTGAGTAAATAAAACGTCTGATATTGTTATTACAATTATATTTTAGTGCTGCGTTAGAACTGCTTGTATTTTTTTACCGTTTACTATCGTATCGCCCCAGCTTAGCACGGGTGCAATCAATCCATCATCATCATCTTCTCAGCCGTAGGACGTCCACTGCTGGACATAGGCCTCCCCCATTGACTTCCATAAAGACCGGTTGGAAGCGGCTCGCATCCAGCGCGTTCCTGCGGTCTTTATGAGGTCGTCTGTCCACCTTGTGGGCGGACGTACTACGCTGCGCTTGCTGGTCCGTGGTCTCCACTCCAGAACTTTGCAGCCCCATCGGCCATCAGTTCTGCGTGCTATGTGCCCTGCCCACTGCCACTTCCACTTAGTAGTTGCAATTAATTATGGCGGGGTTTGATTACAAAATATTGGATTACTCTATACCTTACCAAAATTTGAATGAATATGTGAAACTTTTGTCAAATAATATCAAAATGACAGTTAAATACTACTGTGTTCCGGTTTAAAGATACCTATGTGTAGCAGTGAGCTACAATAGGTTGATGATGATGATGATAATGTATTTGGGAGTGTTGACTAGGTGGCAGATTTTCTTAGCAAGGTCGTCTTATCCTTGCTGGGAATCTTCAAATCTATTATATATTTTTTAGTTGTTAACTAGGATATCCTGTAACAAATTTGCAAATTTTAAACAAATAACAATCTCATGACCGTATAATAATACTGAGATTGAATAAAAAGTATAGCCTTAGCGTTAATCCAAGGCATAAGCTTAGTTCTAAATTTATTCAAAATCTGTTCAGCCGTTTCAGCGTGACGAAATAACAAACATACATTTAAATATACAGACATACTTTCGCATTTATAATATTAGTGTATGAATATGTGGAGGTCGTCTAGGTACCACCGTAGTACCAGATATTCCGTCGCCAAGTTGTAGTGTGTAAATATTACTGTGTTTCAGTTTGAAGGTTACTACAGGTAGCGAAATTACAGGGCTGTTGAGACCAGCATTGCCAGATTTTTTTTTTGGCCAAGTCGGGATTTTGGAACTTTTTGAGTGAAAAAAAGCGGGATTCTTTCGTCGAAAGCGGGACAAAGTAAAAAACTTATATAATTATAAGTTTTTAAATATTTATCTTTTTATTTGAGTTCAAATTACATTTACGTGACAATAGATAGCAAAAATATCCATAGAAAATGTAGGTATTTTAATAACAAAATATGATATTTTAAATCAAATTTACGCTATCTTGACGAACCCCTCTCTCTCCCGCACGCTTATCTTCATTACGCGCCGGGCTGGCGGCCAGTCCACACTTGTCTGTGCCACCCGCCCGCGCTTCCTCAGTACGCTGCATGCACGGTCGAGTTATTCCCGAAAAGTTATTCCGCGCGGGAGATTTAATATTGATTTAAAAATCGGGAGGTCCCGTCAAAATCAGGACGTCTGGCAACGCTGGTTGAGATTAACCATCGAAAGTCTCAAAATAATGAGCGCCAAAGCGGCAACGCCCTGTACTTTATTTTGTTGCTCAAAATTCTGTGTATCGCTGCAATGGTAATTGACAGGCGTTATCTCTTACCATTAGGAGAGCGTATTGTACATTTCATTGATTTCACGTTTAAAAAAAAATCTAATCAAAATCCATTGAATGGCTTAGTAAAAGTAAGCCGAAAAACAAACAGACGAGACCAACGACGAATTATTTGTAATAAAGTTGCTAAAAGTTTACAGTCGTGAGATTATTATTTGTTTAAAGTTTGCAAATTTATCATAGGATATCCTTGTTTTTTTAGTAAAAAAATGTTATAATAGATTTGCAGATTCTTAGCAAGGATAAAAAAAAAACGAGTCTGTGTAGGAAAATAAGTCTACCTTTGCGTAGCATACAAAGTTTTTTAGCGTTTTGTTGTATGCTGATACCTAAATCTGCAATAATAATTCGTATATAATGAGCGGGTGTTAGATAATTTTAGTTACACTCGATCCAACGGTGGTGCGAGAAGGAACAATGTCTTTCTTTAGAGTTTTACTGTTTGTTCTGGTTTCTGTGGTCACTTACAGCCACGGTAGCTATGGTAAGTTTGAAATTTTTTGAAGCACAAATAATTTGCACATTTTTTTTTGTCGAAAGATTTCGTTATGTAATCTAAAAGTTACTATAACAAAATATATTTACTAAATCAAACTTTTACATGATCTGCATCCAGGTAATGGTGTAATAGAAAACGTCCAATCCAAAACTAAATGTTTATGGTTTATTAATTTAATAAATAGTTTGGTTTATTTAATAAATCATAATTCGTCCTAATTTAATTTTATGTAATATTATATATATATTGTCATTTTCATTATAGTGACATATAAAGTGAATACATTTTTTAATTTTTCATATACAAATAAGTCGCTGCTCCTGTATTACGGCAGACAGCTTATTTAATAAAAAGCTTCAATAGACAATAGACGTCGTTCATAACGAAAGTTTTGTATATTAATATTATTACTGAACTTTGATTTCGAAAGAATGGATATAATTTTAATCTAATACCTTTAAACGAGCAATTCTTGTATATATATATATATATAATCGGAATCTCGGAAACGGCTCCAACGATTTTCAGTAAATTTAGTATGCAGCGGGTTTCGGGTGCGATAAATCGGTCTAGTTAGGCTTCGTTTTTAGAAAACGTCGTTTTATCCGTGTTTTCAGCCGAGCAAAGCTCGGTCATCCAGGTACTGAATTTTAAAAAGAAGAAAAAAAGTCCTTAGTAAAAAAGGGTTCAGAAAATATCGTGTCTTAACTTTTGACTGTCGAGGTATAAACATTGTCATCGGAACTGAACTTCGACAACTCTGAAGAATTCTAAAAAAAAGCTTGAATTTCTACTCCGTAGAATAAGAGAAAGTGGTTCTAATTCAGTTTGAGATTTAAACTAAACAAACTAACACACGAACATTGCCAGTTAAATAAATGACCATGACCATGAGTCATGACCATGTACAATGAATGGGAATATCTGAATCGGTGCAAAAGGCTTATTTCAGAAATCCTTTATAAAATTCCCTACGAAGGCTAGGTTAGGTTAGACAAAACAGGTTAAATAATAATAATAATAATATATTCAAGTGATTATTTTATATATTTTATATATTTTATATACTCAAGTGTTTGAAAGAAAAAAAAATTGACACACACAACACTACCACAACAACCACTACATATAAATAATGACAAAAATAATAATAATAAAAGTTGACGCTGTGGTGTCCAGTGCGACAAAAAAGGTTAGTTCTCAGCATTAGTGGTGCCGATTTCTCAGCAGCGCTAAATTTCAGAACTAAACATTTGGGACGCACAAGACAAAATTTTAATAAATAGATACATACGCTAATATATAATAGAATAGATCAATTATAAGTGTACACATAGTAAAGAAATTACGTAAAAAGAAACGTATATCTAGGTTCATACGTTAATAAATAATTATAGTCAATAGTAGATATAAAATAAGACAAGAATAAAATAGAATACTTATGTTTGGCAGAATATTGGTTAGATAACTAAAATAAAAATTATAAATATATATTTTTCAATTTAGAACTCATATATGTACTTGGCCACTAACACATTAAAAAGTAGATTCCACGAGTTTTTTTTAAATTTTATATTATGCTTACACTATCACTTTACGTTTATACATCCATAATATATACTACAGTAAAATTAACTATTATATACGAGTATAAGAGGCTTCTGTCAATGGAAACAGTACCTAAAACGCTTTAATTTTTTTTTTTTTTTTTCAGTGGGTAACCTTAAGAAATGTACTATAGCAGATAAAGGATGTCATAAGGATCTCATACAATCAATTATTACGAACATATCTGAG
Organism: Biston stratarius; assembly: GCA_950106695.1. NCBI lineage: Eukaryota > Metazoa > Arthropoda > Insecta > Lepidoptera > Geometridae > Biston > Biston stratarius. The sequence continues at coordinate 37,716,012 of OX467106.1, read as the reverse complement.
AAAGGAATACCCGAAATCGGTATTCCACCGGTTGATCCTATGGAGATGAAAGATATAAGTGCCTCCATTGCGAACGTTATTGATATAGTGTTAGTTGAAGGAACTGCCAAAGGAGTTAAAAGTTGTGTTATAGAAAGCGCAGAGTGAGTATTAAAATACTGCTAATTAATTGCACATACCATGAATAACTAAAAAAATAGATAGATAACTCTATATTGTGCACACCAAAAATAGAAAAAAAAACTACAGAAAATATAAGAATCTTATGAGCTAGTGCCACGAGTGGCGGACAAAAAATACATTTCATATTATTTTTTAGTGAAAATAATGAATCTAAATTCCGGTATATTACCGGTAGATTTTCTTTCTAAAATATTTTATCTTTGGATATAAATTGGTATAACAACAATTTTTTTTTTAAATAAATTATTCTCTATCACTAAAACCTAATCAAAGTAGAAGTAGCGAAAGACGTGCCAGAATTGTAATACCTTACTTATATTGTCGTATATTAAGCGGAAAATGCTAGATTGTGTGTATGTTCTTACAATAGTATTTTTTTGACATTTGATGGGTTTATTCGTTCAAAAGGAGAAAGCACTGGCTCCTAACTTACCACCTTAGATTATTTTTTAGGAGCTGGATCTCTATTATTGTAAAAAATAGAATTTTTTGCCATACATATTTCTGAAACCGCTTCAGACATGAACAGGTTGATCTATGGCAATATTTTAAGTGTTTACCACAAAGCGAAATAAGCATTAATCTATAAAATTAATTAACAATACGCTCGTCATAGTAATATATTCACAGTAATAATATGACGAGCGTAATTGAAAAAAATAAATTGCAGTAATATTTAATTTACTATGACTTTTAACGGACATCACTAAATATTGCAATCAAAAATTTACATCGAAAATTTTCCCAATATAGTAAAATTGAGCCTATCTATCAAGTCTTGTTTTTCTTATATGAGCGAATTAAAAAGTAAAAAGCTAGCAATATTTTGGACCAACCATTAGTGTATTCATATTGTTATCAAAATTGTCAAGTGGTTGTCTTGAAACACTAATGTTTGTATACTGTAGCTGTAGATCCAATTCCAAAATTATACTCTTTTAATTTCTGAATAAGAAAGGCAGGTAGATTGCAAATCTATAGGCAGCTTAGTCAGATAAGATAAGATCAATTTATTTTCCAGCCAGCCGAAACAAAACTATAGTCGGAGATTCCGATAAAATTAAACGCGAGTAATCCCGCATAAGTAAAACAAAAATGTGTTAAAACTATGTCAGTTTACACTCATGTGTTAGTACTAACATATGATAGATATTCTGTTTAAATTTTTTCAGTATAGACTACGAGAAATTACACGCATCTATTCAGCTAACATGTGACATAACTATCAAGGGCAAATACAATGTTAAAGCTACTTCCCCTATTATTGAGGGTTTGATCGGACAAGATGTCACTGGAAGCGGAAACGGCAAACTCAAAATAGGCAAGCATTCCATCAATTGAATTAATTATAGGTGTTATTTTTTTATGATTAAGAGGCTAGGTGTTTGACCACAGCTCACTTGATGTTAAGTAACGGTATGGTCGAAGATGGTAAACACACCTAGCCTTGGAATGAAACTGTCTCTCAAGTAAGGCTGTCGAAACACACTGTTAAGTACTTTGTAACAAATTTTTAACTTAAGGCTGAGAACTAGAAAGTACTCTCCCGCCATGCTATGGTTTCTTCACGATGTTTTCGTTTACCGGCAGCTTAAGCTCACTGTTGGGGATTGATCCCACACCCTTCGGCGTTTCAATCGACCGCGTTAACCATGGAGCTGTCATCGCAAGAAATTTTAACAACAAAGCTGTTAATATTTTTAGCTAAAACACATTTTTTTATTTGTTAAATAAAATTGTACCTTTTGATTAGGTAGGTAATAATAACTGACATACATTATTGATTATATTATTTAACAGTTATTTTAACTCAGGCCAAATCGATTTGGTATCCAAACCGATTTGGCCAAGTTGGGCCGTGAGAAAAGGCCCTTCCTATCTAAATAAAAGATTATTTTTTGTCGTTAAGATTTCGAGATGTCGTTGATTTTAGACCATGAAAACTGTAGCCGGAAGAAAAATCCGTACAGCTCTTAATTCAAGATTATGCCAGTGTTTAGGAGTTCGTGTTATTTGTAAATTATACCATATTGTGTGTATATCCCAAAAAAAAATCTAATTTAAAATCTGGTTTAGAAATTTTTAAATTTGACATTTTATTTTTGATTCTTGGGGTCGTGGCTTTTCTCTCGTAGCCGCCTCCCCAGCTCTTGAACACATTTCTTGGCTTTAAACAACACATTGGCATTTTAACAAATTGTTTTGAAAACCAAGAATTTTTATAAAAATTAATATTATTTTTCATTTTCAGAGAAAATTACTCTCAATATACAATTTCCATTCAAAGTAATAAAGCGTGGAGATAAATATTACTTAGAATCTCACCTGAAGAATTACAAGTACACTTATAATATCCAAAATAAGGTTTCTTTTGCTGCTGATAACCTTTACATTGGAGAAAAAGAGTCAAGTAAGTTGAATGAGACTAACTTTAATTACCAGAGAGCTAAGTAGAGCTGTCGAGTTTTAGCGGGAGCGTGGAAAAATCGTGTCACTTCCAAAACTTTTATTTTTAGAGTGTATTTAAAATAGTGACATTTTATTCCTGAAGCGCCAAATTATACGCGTGCATTACATTTTTGTTATAAAATGTGATAATGTGGGTAAAACACATATTTTTGTATTATTTGTAACACTCTGTAGAGGTCTAGTAAAGTCAAAATTTCTTTTCTACTTTTTACTAATTTTTGTGACTTTACACTTAGACTTATTTCATTTGATTTTTATTCTTCACTTACAAATATCTAAATAATTGGTATAATGCGCAAAGTAAGATGGCAAAAACAGAAAATAATGATCTATTCTTAAACTAATACGCTCATTTGTGTTTTGGCTTACCTATAAATCGCTTAGTATAAATAATTGAAAAGAAATCTTTGAAAATAGAATGTGAGCTAAAACTTTTTTTCAAGTAGCGTTCTATAAATATTAAAGCTATTGTTTTTCTTTTACAGGTAAAGAGATTGTCAAACTTTTGAATGAAAACTGGAAAACAATAACCGACTCATTCGGAAAGCATATCTTAGATGTAGCTATGAAAATTATATATAAATTTTTGAGTAAAATCTTATACAACATTCCTACAGAAGAATTCATCACAGACGATATATCAGCACTGGCTTAAAATATAAGTACCTTGCTTAAAAACGTCACTTAAACTTAAATGGGGGATATTAAGTTAAGTAAGACATGTCATCGTCAATTATTTAATGATTAAAAGTTATTTAATAGATCAAAAATACAAATATTTATCATGTTTTAGAAAGTCAATAACATATAAATAGATCAAAAATTAAAAAAACAAATAAGTATAACTTAAATTGCTGTTTTAAAATGTGTTAAAACTATGTTTTAAAGTATTGATATAATTTGCTCAAGGTCTGTATGTTCTTTAACTATAACATTTCTGATTATCTGATAGTAAATGTAATCTAATACCTTAAAACGAGCAATTCTTGTATATATATATAATCTGAATCTCGGAAATGGCTCAAACGATTTTCATGAAATTTAGTATCCTGGGGGTTTCGGAGGCGATAAATCGATCTAGCTAGGTGTCATTTTTAGAAAACGAAAAAAAAAACTGAGCAAAGCTCTGTCATCCAGGTACTATATTGTTGTGATGCTAAGCCAAAAATCAGCGTATGCCTTAAATATGCTTTTTGTGTTGTTTTAATAAATATTATATATCATACCAAGGTTGTTTCGTTTTACAAACCTGTCACACTATTGCCATTTTACTGAAATACCGTTTACCAGTGACATTATCTTTGTAGTTGATACAAAAATTACGTTTTTAGAGCTTGGTGATTTTAAGGTCCGTCTCACTAATATCATAAAGACGAAAGTTTGTGTGTGTTTGTTATTTCTTCACATTCAAACGGCTGAACCGATTTTGGTGAAATTTGGTATAGAGGTAGTTGACACCCGGGATTAACAAATAGACTACTTTTTATCCTCAACATAATAAGTAACTAATTCTCAATCTACCGGTATTTTTTACCCAGTTTCACTTCATATTATTTTATCAAAAACGAAAATTGCTAGGTTTCACAGTTTCCTACTGTTGTTTTGGAGCTAATCTCTAATTATGGGTTGGCAACACTGGCGACCGTGACCACCACAAAACAATAACAAAATACACTACACAGGAAATGAATAATTATGAATTACTAATCGTGAGTAAATAAAACGTCTGATATTGTTATTACAATTATATTTTAGTGCTGCGTTAGAACTGCTTGTATTTTTTTACCGTTTACTATCGTATCGCCCCAGCTTAGCACGGGTGCAATCAATCCATCATCATCATCTTCTCAGCCGTAGGACGTCCACTGCTGGACATAGGCCTCCCCCATTGACTTCCATAAAGACCGGTTGGAAGCGGCTCGCATCCAGCGCGTTCCTGCGGTCTTTATGAGGTCGTCTGTCCACCTTGTGGGCGGACGTACTACGCTGCGCTTGCTGGTCCGTGGTCTCCACTCCAGAACTTTGCAGCCCCATCGGCCATCAGTTCTGCGTGCTATGTGCCCTGCCCACTGCCACTTCCACTTAGTAGTTGCAATTAATTATGGCGGGGTTTGATTACAAAATATTGGATTACTCTATACCTTACCAAAATTTGAATGAATATGTGAAACTTTTGTCAAATAATATCAAAATGACAGTTAAATACTACTGTGTTCCGGTTTAAAGATACCTATGTGTAGCAGTGAGCTACAATAGGTTGATGATGATGATGATAATGTATTTGGGAGTGTTGACTAGGTGGCAGATTTTCTTAGCAAGGTCGTCTTATCCTTGCTGGGAATCTTCAAATCTATTATATATTTTTTAGTTGTTAACTAGGATATCCTGTAACAAATTTGCAAATTTTAAACAAATAACAATCTCATGACCGTATAATAATACTGAGATTGAATAAAAAGTATAGCCTTAGCGTTAATCCAAGGCATAAGCTTAGTTCTAAATTTATTCAAAATCTGTTCAGCCGTTTCAGCGTGACGAAATAACAAACATACATTTAAATATACAGACATACTTTCGCATTTATAATATTAGTGTATGAATATGTGGAGGTCGTCTAGGTACCACCGTAGTACCAGATATTCCGTCGCCAAGTTGTAGTGTGTAAATATTACTGTGTTTCAGTTTGAAGGTTACTACAGGTAGCGAAATTACAGGGCTGTTGAGACCAGCATTGCCAGATTTTTTTTTTGGCCAAGTCGGGATTTTGGAACTTTTTGAGTGAAAAAAAGCGGGATTCTTTCGTCGAAAGCGGGACAAAGTAAAAAACTTATATAATTATAAGTTTTTAAATATTTATCTTTTTATTTGAGTTCAAATTACATTTACGTGACAATAGATAGCAAAAATATCCATAGAAAATGTAGGTATTTTAATAACAAAATATGATATTTTAAATCAAATTTACGCTATCTTGACGAACCCCTCTCTCTCCCGCACGCTTATCTTCATTACGCGCCGGGCTGGCGGCCAGTCCACACTTGTCTGTGCCACCCGCCCGCGCTTCCTCAGTACGCTGCATGCACGGTCGAGTTATTCCCGAAAAGTTATTCCGCGCGGGAGATTTAATATTGATTTAAAAATCGGGAGGTCCCGTCAAAATCAGGACGTCTGGCAACGCTGGTTGAGATTAACCATCGAAAGTCTCAAAATAATGAGCGCCAAAGCGGCAACGCCCTGTACTTTATTTTGTTGCTCAAAATTCTGTGTATCGCTGCAATGGTAATTGACAGGCGTTATCTCTTACCATTAGGAGAGCGTATTGCACATTTCATTGATTTCACGTTTAACAAAAAAATCTAATCAAAATCCATTGAATGGCTTAGTAAAAGTAAGCCGAAAAACAAACAGACGAGACCAACGACGAATTATTTGTAATAAAGTTGCTAAAATAATTGCATCTGGGCGAAGTAGGGGCACGTCACTAGTATTAATATCAAGGTGAATTAAGACTTTTTCTTTTTCCATGTTTTTGGCGTCGCGCTTTGTGCATTTACGCGTGTCAAGTGTTTTGATACCTTCAAGTATTTTATGAGAAATTAAGTAGTCTGTCACATACCTAAGTCATGATTGAGTTCGATTATGCCCTAGTAAAGTAGTGGTGACTTTACCGGAAGCGTACTGCGTGGTGGTAGGGTACTTTCTAGTACTCGGCTGGCTAGCTACCACCCTCAAGTTGAAAATCTGTCGCCAAGCATCTAACGGTGTGTTCTGGCAGCCTCATTTGAGAGCTAGTTTTACCATCTTCGTCCACACCGTCACTTAACATCGGGTGAGCTGTGGTCAAACACCTAGCCTGTCAGACAAAAAAAAAAACTTCGATGGGGAAGCAAGACGAAAATTAACATCCAATCCGAGTCAATCCTGTTTTTATAAATTGCCCCACAGCTGGGCACCTCTTTTTATGGTGAGAAAGGTAAGGCAGCAATAAAAAGGAGACTAAACATATCTTATTGTTTTTATAAAAAAAAAAAACTGACGTTTAGGTTTCCGGATGTTTTCCTTTACCGCTTAAAGCCATTGGGAATACGCACATAACTTGAAAAGACAAAGGTACGTGTCATGGGATTCGAACCTAGGGCCTTCACATTGGAAGCCAGACGATCTTAGAACCACTTTCACACAATCGCGCATGTAATTCGGTACTATATGGACAAAACACGCTATATTAATACTTAAACATTTGAGCAAGTTTTGGAACTCATTATACTAATACTTCGACACGACCTTTCCTCGTTCCAACCAAATGTCCCTCATTGAAGTACCTACCTATACAATATATAATAAAAAAAAGTCGTTCGCCACGTCTGTCTGTTCGCGATAAACTTAAAAACTACTGAACGGATTACCATGCGAGTTTCATCAATAGATAGAGTGATTCATGAGAAAGGTTTAGATGTATATAATTTGTCAAGGTTTTGTGTAAAATGGTAAAAGTATGATGATAATTGTTGGAAGTGTAGGAAAAGGTCAAGCCACCTGGGAGCTTTCATCGAAAACGCTGCCCTTTGAGATATAACAAAACAAGGCATGGTGGGATATTCTACCTTTAACAATTAATATCTACCTTTTAAGGATAGCTTACAATACCCATTCGCTTCCCGCCGTCTGTATGCTTAGATCTTTTAAACTACGCAACGGATATTATTGCGGTTTCCATCAATAGACAGAGTGATTTAAGAGGAAGATTTATATGTATACATGCATACACACCACATTAGTACCTACATCGTACCCGTACGAAGCCGGGGCGGGTGCTAGTATATGTATAAATATAAATACCTATATATAGGTATATATAGCTATATATATAGCAATCATCGCTATAAATATAGCTATATATAGGTTAAGAAAAATATATTGTAAAGAATGATCACGAGATTGTATTGTTTGCTGATGATATACTTCATTAATTTTTAAAATGAAACGACAAAGCACAAATTTCGACGATGTGAATAATGCAATCTCAAAAGTAGTCCATTGGTTTAATGTCAATAATCTTTTGCTTAATGAAACCAAAACAAAATGTATAAGATTTACTCTACCTAATGTAAAACAAGTTAAGGCTGATGTAAACGTAAAAGGAGAAACATTAGAAATTATAGACAATACCGTATTCTTGGGAATAACCTTAGATAGTAAACTTCAATGGGGCCCACACATAGATAAGCTATCGAAGAGACTTAGTTCTGCAGCATATGCAGTCAAAAAAATCCGTCATCTTACAGACGTTGATACTTCTAGACTAGTCTATTTCAGCTACTTCCATAGTATTATGTCTTATGGCATACTGCTATGGGGGAACGCTGCAGATATAAACACCGTATTTGTGTTGCAGAAGAGGGCTGTTCGTGCAATCTATAATATGGGTCCCAGAGAATCCCTACGTGATAAATTCAAAAAAATAAACATAATGACAGTACCATGTCAATAGATTTATGAAAACTTGTTGTACACTCATAAAAATATCAATCGTTTCCCTAAAAATAGCGACACATAATTTAAATACTAGAAATAAGAATAAACTTACTGTGCCCAAAACTAGGCTAAACAAGATAAATGTATCCTTTAAAGGGCAATGTATACGCTTCTACAACAAAACTCCTAGTGAGTTGCAAAAATTATCAATAAATAAATTCAAACAAATTGTCAAAAATATCCTATGTAAAAAGGCTTACTACAAAATATCAGATTATCTAGACGATAAAAAAGCTTGGGACGAGCTTTGCTCCAACTCGAAAACTAACAATCTAAAAAGGTAAAGGTTTCTTGTTCGCTTCTTTACTTTACCTCAAAAAGATTGAAGTGAACGAAAGATCAAAGTGATCACTTTATTTCCTAGTTTTAAGTATGTATATAATTTGTGACGTGTGACGTGTCCAAGAGTCCTGTAAGGTCTAAAGGAAATAAAGCACTTTGAGTTTTGAGTTTTATAAGTTTTTCTTAACCTATATATAGCTATATTTATAGCGATGATAGCTCAGTGGTTAGCGCGGTTGGTTCGCATGCCGAAGGGCGTGGGTTCAAACCCCAACAATGAGCTTGAGCTGACGGTGAAGGAAAACATCGTGAGGAAACCATAGCGTGGTGGTAGGGTACTTTCTAGTACTCGGCTGGCTAGCTACCACCCTGAAGTTGAAAATCTGCCGCAAAGTATCTAACGGTGTGTTCCGGCAGCCTCACTTGAGAGCCAGTTCCATTCCAGGCTAGGTGTGCTTTATCATCTTCGACCACACCGTCACTTAACTTCAGGTGAGTTGCGGTCAAACACCAAGCCAGTCAGATATAAAAAAAAAAAAACCTGCCCTCATTCTCTGATCATCTTTTTAGCATTTATATCACAGTAATATTATAAAGGCGAAAGTGTCTCAGTGTGCTTGTTACTTCTTCACGCTCAAAGGGCTGTACTAATTTTGATAAAATTTGGTATGGAGGCAGGTGATACCCTGGATTAACGCATAGGCTACTTTTAAAAGTGAAAAAATGTCGTGTTTACTAGGGATGACAGCGGGTAACACCGCGGGGCCCAGCTAGTGAGACAATAAATGTTTGTTCTGTGTCTGGGTGTTCTATATGTATTTACAACAAAAAGTATTTAAGTATTCTACCAGTATCTGGTTCCTATAATACAAGCTTTGCTTAGTTTGGGGCTAGTTGCGCTGTATGAAATGTTCAACGATTATTTTTTTTAAACTCACGAAAAACCTAAGTTACTGCGGACTTACTGCGTGGTTATACGACATGCGGTGGAGCAGTTTTTTTGTGAGCGCCAAGCGAGAATCGCAATGAGATGCTCATAGTACGTGGTTGTAGTTTGTTTTTACATTTTAACGTTGACCTTTGTAAAAGTTTCCTTTTTGTTTGTTTTTGGCATAAAACTTTGTCTATATTGCCATTGCCAAGGATTTCCAAGTATTTGATGATTAATAACGTGGTATACGTATAACACTTAGTCAAAGATTCGTAGGTTAATGTCAAGTTCAGGAGTCCTACTAGTGTTATAAAATATGAAAGATTGTATGTTTGTTACTCGATCACGCCAAAACTGCTAAACGGATTTGGATGAAATTTGGCACACATAGGTAAAGTTTATATCATCAGCCATAGAACGTCCACAGCTGGACATAGGCCTCCTCCTAGGGGGTTTTGCCACGCTCGGCAGGCAGGTTGGTGAGCACAGTTAAGTGCAAATAATCATCCAGAAAAATCGCACTTCGCAAAACATCTATTAGACACTGAGCATACTCTTCGGATCTGTAATACGTTTGAAATCCTACATATGTGTGAAAAAGGATTCCGTTTGAGCGTACTTGAATAATTAGAAATTTGGAAACATGGCAACACAGAGAATTCATTGTTGAATGAACAAACTTTTTTTTTTTTTTTTTTTTTTATGAATGACTCTTGCTGTTGGCCAGTTGGCCTCTACAGCGTCACCGGACTGTAAAATGAACAAACATGCGTCTCTTTGCCATTACTGCTTACTGCGCTGCTTCAGTGCGCAGGCGCGGGCGGCAGCGGCAAATATTATATAAAGCGCCGCTGTCAGCCGCCTCGGCCAAGCGCTCGGAGAGTCAACACGTCCTGAGGATGCCTCGTGTAGAGGTGAAACACGTGTCGGCGAGTGGTTATTGCAGCGAAGAGGAAATAAATACTGTTTTTATTTTAATTAGTGTTTTATTTAAACTTTTAAGTTAATGTGAAATTTAGTTTTAGATTATCAGTAAAGTTCCGGATAATTTTTTTAATTATTTATCATTAAGTTTTTTGTTTTATATCTATGTCAAGTTTTTTAAAATTTAAATCCTCTTTTCTGTTGTAGCTGAAACGACTGTTTGCGGAAGTAAACTAAATATATACCTAGAACACTCAAAATGGACTTCCGCAAAGTGACGCCTGATTCAATCAATTAACAGTTAAGAGTGATTGTTCAAGGAAGACGCTGCTGCCCATCTTCCGGGTTACATCCCTTAGCCGACTCTTACGGCAACCACGGGTAGAGAGGGTGGGGTACAATTCTTACGCTGGCACCAAGTGCAATCTACAGTAGGAAAATATCGCCTTTATTCAGTCATCCTGAATAATTTTATACCACCAATTTGAAGTAATAAATAAACTAATAAACATCTTGGCAAATTCTTATTAATTACTTGAGATTTCATAGCGGTGATAGCTGTGGTTAGCACAGCCGGTTCACTCACCGAAGAGATGGGTTAAAGCCCCAACAATGAGCTTTAGCTGCCGGTAAAGGAAACCATAGCGTGACAGCGTACTTTATAGTACTTACTCGACTGGCTAGCTACCATCAAGTATAAAATCTGTCGCACCTGTGTGTTCTGGCAACCTCACTTGAGAGCCAGTTCCATCTCTGGGATGTGTGTGTTTACTATCTTCGACCTTATTTTAACATCTGGTGATTTTGGGTCAAAACACTTTGCGTGTCAAACATGAAAGTAAAAAAAGAGGAAGTTATCAACTTGGTTGTTCTCTTTTATGTACGTTACTTCAGAATTCAGTCATTTAAAAAAAAAAAAGTTTATTTTTAGTTTTATTCCATAGAAATTTATCATAATCGGGCCAGTAGCTTGTATTTTAAGTCAAAATAGCTGGAACAAATGACATCCAAGTAAACACGACTGCGTATTTTGCTTCCTGTGACTTTTTACTGGTGTTTAGTCACTAGAACGGTCCCAGTTACTACCTACCATTCGTTTTCATCATCATCTTATGATAAAGACGGTAGGTAAGCCTCGGAACTCCATAACAAATAATATAACATAGCCGTGCTAAAGAGCCGGTTTTTTTTAATAATAATGGTTTATCGCTAATTCTTAATAAATATTCTTAATAAATTACCGTGCACCTTGTTGTTTCTATATGAGCATGCATAATAAAAAATAAAACCTAAATGTTATTTAAATTGAATTGATTCATAAAAAACATGACAGTCGTGTAGAATAGGATTATTATACACAAATGTGGCTCATTCTAAGCAATCATTATGCTAGTTTGTTTCGACTGTCGTTTCATCATTATACGAGTAATTATCAGCCTATCGAAATCCACAACAGCTGGACATAAGTTTTTCTCAAGACACGCTACATCTCGAAGTCCACAACTGGACATAGGTCTTTCTCAAGACACGATACTTAGCCCGATCCTTGGTTTTTCGACCACCGCCAGCTACGTATATCATCACTCCATCGAGTCTGAGGGCGTCCTACGCCACGCTTGCCGATTCGCGGTCTCCACTCTAGATCACGTCTACTCCAGCGGTTATCGGTTCTGCGACAGATATACTTGGTTTACTTAGTGGTAGATCTTCTAGCAGGAGGTCGTCTAGGTAGGTACCACCGTAGTACCCGATATTCTGTCGGCAAACATTGCTGTGTTCTGGTTTGAAGGGTACTGCAGCTATCGAAATTACAGAGTTCTTGAGACTAACCATCGAAAGTCTCAAAGTAAACGTCGCCAAAGCAGCGACGCCCTGGACTTTGTTTTACTACTCAAAGTTCTGTGTATTGTATAAGTGCAATGGTCATGGACGGGAGTTTTCTCTTACCATCAAAAGAGCGTCTTTTTCGGTCTCATTACTATTACTAAAAAAGAATCTCTTTTTTTATGGCCTATGGGCGGCTGCCGGAACACACCGTTAGATGCTTGGCGGCAGATTTTCAACTTGAGGGTGGTAGCTAGCCTGCCGAGTATTAGAAAGTACCCTACCATCACACTATAGTTTCCTCACGAAGTTTTCCTTCACCGGCAGCTCAAGCTCGTTGTTGGTGTTTGAAATCACGCCCTTTAGCGTGTGAACCGATTAAAGCGATTATAGCAATGATAGCTCAGTGGTTAGCGTGGTTAGTTCGCATGCCGAAGGGCGTGGGTTCAAACCCCAACAATGAGCTTGAGCTGGCGGTGAAGGAAAACATCGTGAGGAAACCATAGCGTGGTGGTAGAGTACTTTCTAGTACTCGGCTGGCTAGTTACCACCCTCAAGTTGAAAATCAGCCGCCAAGTATCTAACGGTGTGTTCCGGCAGCCTCACTTGAGAGCCAGTTCCATTTCAGGCTAGGTGTGCTTTACCATCTTCGACCACACCGTCACTTAACATCAGGTGAGTTGTGGTCAAAACACCAAGCCTATCAGATATTTAAAAAAAGAACCGAGCGTGTTAACCACTGAGCTATCATCGCTACATAAACTTTTTGTTTACCTTCAATAACTAAGCCCGGACATTGAAATTTTAGTTAGTTGGTTATTAAATGTGCCAGCTAACCAGCAGTTTTGTTGCTTCGAGTGCTATTCAGTAGCATTACGAGCAAAAAGTAAAATTTTAGTTCTCTTCCTGTTGGGAACGGTGAATGACGCCTACTCTATGAAATTGTGTAACTTTAATTAGTTTGAAGAATACTCTTACAAAAAAAATTTAATTAATGTCATAATTTTTTGCCTTAAAATATTTCATCCGCATAAAAATTCATCGAACTTTTTGTTGACTAGATGACAACAGAGATAAGACAAAATTGATTTGTTGAAATTAAGGCTTTATTTTTTATTTAATCTAAAGCAATATTTTATAACATTTAACTAGCGATGCCTCGCGGTTTTACTTTTTATCTAAACAAGAACTATTTACCTGTCTATCCAGATTCTAGCATTGTCAATTCTGTTGGGTATATTCTCTCAACTAGTGCACGATTTTTATAAATAACAAATCGGAGAAGTACTTAGCTAAGATAGCTCAGTGGTTAGCGCGGTCGGTTTACACGCCTAAGGGCGTGGGCTCAAACCCCAACAATGAGCTTGAGCTGCCGGTAAAGTAAAACATCGTGAGGAAACCATAGCATTGTGGTAGGGTATTTTTTAGTACTTGGCTGGGTAGCTACCACCCTCAATTTGAAATAAAAATCCGGCCAAGTGCGAGTCGGAGTCGCGCACGAAGGGTTCCGTACCATTATCTACAAAAACGGCAAAAAAATCACGTTTGTTGTATGGGAGCCCCCTTAAATATTTATTTTATTCTGTTTTTTAGTATATTTGTTGTTATAGCGGCAACAGAAATACATCATCTATGAAAATTTCAACTGTCTAACTATCACTGTTCATGAGATACAGCCTGGTGACAGACGAACAGACAGACAGACGGACAGACAGCGGAGTCTTAGTAATAGAGTCCCGTTTTACCCTTTGGGTAAGGAACCCTAAAAGACTGCCGCCAAGCACCTAACTGTGTGTTCCGGCAGTTACATTTGTGAGCCAGTTCTAATCCAGGCTAGATGTGCTTCACCATCTTGGTCGAAGAACCGTCACTACACATCAGGTGAATTGTGTCAAACATCTAGCTTGTCAAGAATAAAAATAAAAAAAAATGGTTGCCTGGAAGAGATCGCTCTTAGCGATAAAGCCGCCACTTGTGACACTAGCTCATAAGATTCTTCTGTCCTCTTTTTTTTCAGTGTGCACAATAAAGAGTTTCTATCTATCTATCTATATTTGTATTTACACAATAAAACAATAAGGTAAACACGCCAGGGAAAGGAACTGGACGCTGCGCTGTTGAAACCTATTGTAAGGTAGATTTTCAACTAGAGAGTGCTAGCTAGAAAGAACCGTAATACAATACTATCATTCCCTCACAATGTTTACCTTCACCGGCAGCACAAATTCTTTATCAGGATATATACATATATATATATATACCTATTCTGAATCTCGGAAACGGCTCCAACGATTTTCATGAAATTTTGTATCCCCCCTGGATACAAAATTTTATGAAAATCGTTTCGGGGGCGAAAAATCGATCTAGCTAGGTTTCATTTTCAGAAAACGTCGTTTTATCCGTGTTTTCAGCCGAGCAAAGCTCGGTCAACCAGGTACTTAATACTAAGCGGTGATGTGTTTTTGCCGACACGTAACTTAATAGTCGTTTATTAAATTATGTACTTATAAAAACTGATAATCTTAATTACAGTGTAGCTGTGTAGTGTGTAGTGTAGCTATATAATAATATTAAGAGTTTAAATAATACGCTATTATTAAAATCCCACTAATATAAATGCGAAAGTTTGGATGGATAGACGGATGGATGGATGGATGGATGGATGGATGGATGGATGGATGGATGGATGGATGGATGGATGGATGGATGGATGGATGGATGGATGGATGGATGGATGGATGGATGGATGGATGGATGGATGGATGGATGGATGGATGGATGGATGGATGGATGGATGGATGGATGGATGGATGGATGGATGGATGGATGGATGGATGGATGGAGGGACGGACGGACGGACGGACGGACGGACGGACGGACGGACGGACGGACGGACGGACGGACGGACGGACGGACGGACGGACGGACGGACGGACGGATGGATGGATGTTTGTTATTCAATCTCGCCAGAACGGCTGAACAGATCTGGATGAAATTTTGCATGTACTTAAATACTTTAGGCCCTGGAATAAAACAGGATACTTTCATCAATATCATCATCGTCATCCATCACTACGCGGGTAAAACCGCGGGGCGCAGTTAGTATAATTATCTAAAAGACGAAAGTAAAAAGTATCTCAAAGCTGTCAAGTATTTTATGGTAAATCTAGTGAAGTAAATCAACTCTCAGTCAAAAACACTCAAAGTCATGTTTTATAATTCCTGTTATATGCTCTAAAAAAATAGAG
The DNA here is from genome assembly GCA_950106695.1 of Biston stratarius. Taxonomy (NCBI): domain Eukaryota; kingdom Metazoa; phylum Arthropoda; class Insecta; order Lepidoptera; family Geometridae; genus Biston; species Biston stratarius. The sequence goes on along the minus strand of OX467106.1, from coordinate 37,700,616 downwards.
GTGACTTAGTACTAGTTCTACGGAGTTTAAGATGTAACATGAAAGGTCATGTTTCACCTCATTAATAAAACACATATTTCAACACGTGATGATAATTATTTTCGCAAAAAAATAGTAATACTTTTTTTTAAGTAAAATAAGACGCTCTCCTGATGGTAAGAGATAACGCCTGTCCATGGCCATTGCAGCGACACACAGAACTTTGAGTAGTAAAACAAAGTCCAGGGCATATACGAGTAGTTTGGCGCTCATAAATCTAGTTGCAGCACCCTTGAAACCTGAGCACAGTAATGTTGGCACACTACTGCTTGGTAGCAGAATACCTGATACTGTAGTGTTCTATCTACACGACCTCCTGCTGAGGAGATCTACAACCAAGCAAAACTACTACAAGTATTATTATATTTTCAAGTAGTTATAAGATGGTCGGTCGTCTAGGAAGTACCACCGCAGTACCAACACGTGGTTGGTCGTCCAGGAGGTACCACCACTGTACCAAATATTCTGCCGCCAAGCAGTAGTGTAAACATGTCTATGTTCCGCTTTGAAGGGTACTGCAGCTAGCGAAATTACAGGCGTATTAAGAATAACCATCAAGATCTTAAAGTAATAACTATAACCAGTATCGAAATACTACTTTTTTACTGGCAAATGCAAAACAACTTCAAAAATAAAGAAAAAATTTACAATGTCAAGAATAAAGAAAAAGGGTACAACATCTTCACCTAGTAATGACATTGTAACATACAAATACATGTCATAATTTATAATTTAAATTACACCACATTAATTTAAAGGTCAGGGTATGGACAAGAAAATAATATACCTATATAGATGTTTAAGATACGACGTCTTATTATACATACTCGAATATAGGTTAATTATGAACGATTTCAAAAAGAATACTACCAAAATTTATTCTGTCCAAAGATTGCTAATGTATTGTTTAAATGTTGTTTGTGAGTAGAATGACCATATGGGCTTAGTACACCCAAAGCGTGTAACCCTGTGTACGCTATCCATCCCGGTCCTGGAGCCTTATTCTCTACAATTTATGGGTATATGCCTAACAAGCCGTGGTGGTTTCGGCGTAAGAATAGTAACCCACCCTCTCTACCCGTGGTTGCCGTAAAAGTCTGCTAAGGCATGTAATCCGGAAGCAGCGTCTTCCTTGAACAATCACACCTAACTGCGCTCGCCAACCCGCCTGCCAAACGTGGCGAGTATTGGCAAAACCCGCCCAGGAGGAGGCCTATGTCCAGCAGTGGACGTCCTATGGCTGATGATGATGATGTGATATACAAATAAATGACAAATAGTATGTAATAGCATCAATTATATCAGCGAAAGATAAAGAAGTTTGTCTTTTTATTTAAAGACTGCAACAACAACAACTTCAACTTCTTTCTTTCTTTTTTTTTTTGTTTATTATAGCTGACAGGCTTTGTGTTTTACCACAACTCACCTGATGTTAACTGACGGTGTGGTCGAAGATGGTAAAGCACACCTAGCCTGGAATGGAACTGGCTCTCAAGTGAGGCTACCGGAATACACCGTTAGATGCTTGGCGGCAGATTTTCAACTTGAGGGTGGTAGCTAGCCAGCCGAGTACTGGAAAGTACCCTACCACCACGCATATCTTTTTATTGCAAGTTTCTTCGAGCTGTCTACGGGAACAACCGACAACAACATTTTGTTTACGGCTACGGATCTGTCAACGCTTTTATCCAAAAAGTTTATATAGCATCACCAAAAATGTGACCTTTGTCACTGTTTTCATTAATTAGCCTGTGACTGACGGTTTCGGCATAAAGGTATAATGAACTATGCGGGCTCTAACGATGGCCTCACGGGCAATTAGCTCTAAGTAGGGCTACCAAACTTAACAAAAAAAAAAAATATATATATATGCCAATTAAAAAAGCATGTATTTTAATCAGGCATGCTTTGAATTTATTCATACATTTATTATTTCCAAATTGTGTTTTCATGAAAGCGATATAAAGGACAATTTATATTCTATAGGTACTCCAGGAGCGCTCATGAAGTTACGAAGGAAGAAAAATGCTGTTACAAGAGCCCTCTATTGGTTTGACTCGTCGATAACAATACAAAACAATAGGTAACGTCAAAAATACAAATACAAATACCGTTTTTTGTATGAGAGTTTGTATCTGTTCTAGTATTTTATTATCTGTGACTTTGTTGTTTTTGTTTTAATCCCATAAAACAAAAACCCATCACGAGCTTTGGCGGAAACTCGGAAAAATAATGTCATAGTATTTTTTCTTTTCCCAAAAGTTCTGTCATTTTGTACGTTTATGCTTAAAAATATTAATGAATTATTTATAAAGTTTTTATATGCAGTATGGGAAAGCGATAAAATGTGGTAAAACATGACTTTTCTTGTTGCTTTCAAAGCTTCATCAAAGCTTACAAAATAACTCATCAATCACTACTTTACTAGGGCATAACTGGACTCGACCGTGACTATCTTTATTACTTACTTGTGGCTTTGACTATGTCTTAGACTTATTTAACATGCTTTTTTTTAAATAAATAAAAACTTGAAAATATCGATAGGAAAAAATATCAAGTGCGACGCCAAAATAAAACCAAATAAGAAGACAGTTCACCACAAAAATGTTTATCTGGTTAGGTGTTTGTCGTGCATAGGGAACATTCTGTCTTCAGATCAATAATTGGGTCTGCAAACTGCTAGCAAGGCAGTCTTTTGGCAGTTTTTTTTTTCCGGACTGGATAAGTTTTTGACCACAGCTCACCCGATGTTAAGTGACGGTGTGATCGAACATGGTAGACACACCTAGCCTGGAATGAAACTGGCTCTCAAGTGAGGTTGCTGGAAGACACCGTGGCTTGTAGAGCAAGCGTTCTACAAAGTAGACGAATTTCTACCAGATACCCTATAAACTATTCATTACTATACATTTATTAACTTTGAGCTATCCTCGCTACATGACAGATTCGAAGAGATATCGTTGAAGATTTAGTTTCAGTGTGGTGACCCTGGCTGCTTTTAATTACGAATTATATTATGAAGGCGAATCTTAAAGGGTCCGTTACACAATTAGGCGCAGAGATGATTCATTAGGAACAAAAGGTGTAATGGAGCGAAAGTCAGCTGTGATCTGGAAGTTACTACGTCAAGGGGAAATATTGTATCAAGCGTCAATTTAGCTGTGATTTGTCGCGACAACGAAAGCAGAATTCGTTTTGCTATGAGGCCTTTCTGAAGCAATTTATTTCCGCTGTTCTTCTTTTGTTCTATTTCAGCTCTAATAGGTGGATAGTTGCTGAAGTTACTTGTTATAAAAACTTTTAATTGGTGTACAGCTAAGTTTATTATTTGAATTGCAGATTTTGTGTGGGACCAGCACTTGTTTATTTACAGTTTATTATTTTTATATGCTTATGCAGTTGTGCAGCATTCGAAAATAATTTTAAAAACATTAAATTTCAAGTCACGGTTCCTGCTCATAATTATAATCTGGTAGTCAGTAGGTGGCTGGTTTTTGCAATTGATGAAGAAGTTAAGGAAAACTGAATTTTAAACCGTCGAACGACTAAAAATAAAATGGAACAAATAAATCCTTAGACATTTCACACAGAGCAATCTAGCCCCAAACTAAGGAAAGCTCGTATAATGGGAACCAGATAGGTAACTGATAGAATACTTAAATACTTTTTTTGTATATAATACATACAGAACAAAACATTATGCTTGTCACAGAAATGTTTGTCCTGGGTGGGAATCGAACCAACGTCTCTTGAAGTAGATACACTATCAGATCAGCTAACAGGGCAGTCAAAAGATTGAGAAGCATTAGACAAATTCAATAGGCAGTCAGTATTCATGCATTTTCCTTTTTTTGTGGTTGACAGGCTCAGCTCACATGATGTTAAGTGATGGTATGGTCGAAGTTGGTAAACACACCTAGCCTGGAATGGAAATAACCTAAAACTTGCAAAGAATCGTGTAGGGTGCACAAAACTTAATGGTAACAGAAGCATAAATTTTAGCTCCCTTTTATTTCCTTCTTAAGTTCAATCTGGATAAGAAAATCATTTCCGTGAATGCCATAGTAAATTTGGATGTTTAAAATGTTTACGATTTAATCGGAAAATTTCTCATGGGTACCTATCACATCCCATGGCAATACCAATGCTGCTATTAAACAGAGTCCCTAGATATTGTTAGAGAATTTGGCGGGAACGCGGAAAAATCTTGCCATCGTATAATTTCCTAAGATTTTGTGTGTGTGAGTGTTTAGAAACAGTGGTACTTTATTTATAAAGTTTTAAATTACGTGAGTGTGGAAAAGTGAATTTATGTTGCGAAATATAGCTTTCCGTGTTGTTTTATATAACTTAGCCGCAGCTTTGGCAAAGTTGCCAATATCTTACTGGGGTACATTAGCGTAGTTTGCCCTAGATGGGCCCTGTATCAAAATTTGTCGAGGACTTTTAGACTTTCATTTCATACTCCGCTGGGGTTTTTTTATTTTATATTGTAGAACACGTTACACACAGCGCCATCTAACCCCAAACTAAGCAGAGCTTGTGTGATGGTAGTCAGATAACTGATAGGATACATAAATACTTTTTTTTTGTAAATACATACTTATAATACATACAGAACACCCAGACACAGAACAAACATTTGTTTATACCAAACAAACATTTGTCCTTGGCGGGAATCGAACCCACGCCTTACAGCTCAGGCAGACATACTCCCAAAGAGCCAACAGGGCTGTCGATAAAAACAGGATTATATCTATTTTTCTTTTGTCCATTATTTTCACAGACTAGTTAACAAAGTATAGTCATACAAAGTCTTACCCTGGTCGCGGAAAATACGAGACATCTATTGTTGCAATAACAATTTGAGTGAAATTGTGGCTAACATTTTCGAAACTTAAACACGGGGCCCCTGTAGCTCGGGGGTCCCGTATCATTGATACAGCTGATACAATAGTAGCTACGCCCCTGCTTAGACATAACTGAATTCAACCCTGACTTATGTTATGTCATCATCGAACATAAAAATATTAAATTATTGACACTGGCAAAATGCATAAAGTGCAATGCCAAAAAAAAGTTTAACCAACAAAATGGAACGGCAGTTATTCTTAATTCGATGCGTGTATTCTTATCGTTATTTAATAAATGATCACATAACTTTTTACGGGGCTGTTCGAGTTTTATGGTTTTTTATATGCGGTATTCAAAGGTAAATCAAATTCAACGATATGCAGTGGAAATTCGTACTTGAATATCTTTTTATAATGAAGTTTAAAATTTTATGAAAAAAATGGAGATATCCACTTCAGGTGCCTTCGCAATAGGATAGTTTATTTTCTAGGCTAATGTGTTTTATATTAAGGAAGTAATCATAGGATTAGGTTTAACATCTTTAGTCCAACACAAACCTATCGCCGAGATTTGGCGGGAACGCGGAAAAGGTTGTGTCGCTCCATTGTATTTTTTTTTAAATTAGTATTACGAATAAAAATAGTGATGTTTACTCATAAAGTGCCGAATTACAAGCGCGAGTGTGGGAAAGTGATACCTTTAATGTGATGAAACATGACTTTTCGTGTTGCTTCCAAAACTCCATCGAAGCTTATTGTAAAGTCACCACTACTTTATTAAAGCATGACTAGATTTGACTGGCACATACTTACTGGACTTTGACTATAAAGATAAAGAAGCTGAAAAATTATGACTGCACACAAAATACAGAAACATTGAAACTGGCAGAATGCAAACTTGCGATGCCAAGAAGAAAGAAAAAAATACCATTTATAAAAAAGGATATAATGGTAACACCCTACTCTACGAGTTTAACTTTTTTCTTTGCTTTTGTCATCGCACTTTGTTCATTTCCCTAGTGTCAAATATTTAGATATTTTCAAATATCTAATAATAACTTAAGTGAAATAAGTCTAAGTCATAGTCAAAGCCACACCAAGTAAGATTAAGTCGAGTCATAACCTTACAAATAGTGGTAACTTTCCTAAAAGCTTTGATGGAGTTTTGGAAGTAACACCTTAATATATGTTTCTCCATTATATCACCTTCACACAAACGTGTATGTGATTTAACATTTGGTGAACAAAACAATTTATTTACGTAAAGACTGGAAAAAACATAAAATTATGTTTTTTTTTTTCGAGTTTCCAACAAAACTTCCATTGATCAAAGTAAGGTTTATTTTGCCGGTCAAAAGTTAAGATTATAATTATTGTAAATCTTATAGCAAACACATCCTGTTGTCTGGGTTGTAAAAAACCAAACCTCCTGTTGTAAAAATATGTAGCAAACAGGGGAAAAATATCTTTATGAGACTAGTTGTTGTTATTACACATTGTTATACAATTCAAGCGTTGTTTACATCAACAACGCAATTGATATTGCTATGATTTTTTATTATGCTGTAAAAGAACTGTAAGCTTAGAAACTATGACATAATGGTTAGTTCAACGAAAGTTTTTTTTTTTTTTATATTGTAAGAGCAGCACTCACTAAAACCTTCTGTTTGTTGGTAAGTTCACAGTCGCCCTTGTAGACCTTTTTTTAAGTTTAATATTTCATTACAATCTTTAATAAATACACACCATTAAACTTCGCTGAGGTTTGTCTCGGTGTCGGGTGTCATCTTTAACTCTAATTAAGAATGAACAGGTTACATTAAGTTGTTTTTTAAATCAAAATGTATTTATTTGCTAAGTACAGGTGTCATATTTTGGGTCAATAATTTAAAATATCGCTTGACGTGATAAAAAATGTCGGTAGGTTCGACATAAGAAAAAGATGGTGCGTTGGCACGAGGAGAGTGTTAGACGGGTAAGCACGGCGGAGGTACAGGCAAGCGGGAGTATCCACCAGGTGATCTGGTAAGTATACATTATCCATAATTCATTAAGAACCATGGAAAGAAATAATGAGGAGACCGTATCAAGGTATGGATTACGGCTGAGCGGAGTCCAATCAATGCGTACAATGTATATTTAGAGTCAAGCAAATTGGACAGGACGAGCTCTTGCGTTGCGCAGGCTCACCTCAGGGATGTACCCGGGTGTATACATAACTGGGTAGCAGACGATCGGCTATATAGATTGGAGAAAGAGCAGGACTAAAGGGGTGGTGGAGGTCCTCGTGGGGTAAAGCCCCATGTCCAGCGGGTGCGTAAAAGGGGGGGATAAACTGTACCGGCCAGGTATCTCCCCCACGCACGGAGCACCCAGGCGCAGTCGCTGCGCTTTGACTGGAGCCGTAGTTGATCGCGGGGGTAACTCTGAGTTGATCAGGCCCCCTGGAAAGGGCTCAAAGCCTACAGATATAAATGTGCGAAGCGTAACCTGCAATGATAATGGTCGACTCATTGTTTCACTTATGGTACTTTGTCGCCCAATGAATTAATATATTGACCCTTGGCTCGATTATGATAATTGAATTTATCGTACAAGGCGCGACACCGTACTTAACCCAGGATCCGGTGTGAAAAATCTGGATAAAATACAATTACTTATTAAATAATGTAAATTTTAGGTTAATTAATTATGTCATGAGGTCAATTACACAATGTCAATCAGTTCAATTTAGGGTTGACAGGTTAGGTATTTGACCACAGCTCACCTGATGTTAAGTGACGATGGTAAACACGCGTAACCTGGAATGGAATTGGTTCTGAAGTGAACACACCATTAGGTGCTTTGCGACCGATTTACAACGCTAGCTAGCCGAGTACCTAGTAGAAAGTACCTTACCACCATGCCATGTTTTTCTCACGCAGTTTTTCCTTCACTGACATTTCAAGCTCATTGTAAGGATTTAAACCCATGCCCTTTGGCGTGCTAACCAACCACGCTAACCATTGAGTTATCATCGTTAAAAAAAGTATAATGTCGATGCGTTTTTTTTTTTAATTTTCTCCCACTATGTTTGCTAATTTAAAGATGTACTCTCGTCAAAAGGTCAAAAAGTACTAAAATTTTATATACAAATGAATGTTGAACAAAGTAGTGTAGGTAGTGGATTGAACTTATGTATAGGAATAATTCAGCTCAGGTTTTCTTGTTTAGTTTTTTTTAAATTAATGTAGTAAAAGCGTGCATATTTTATCTGTTTCAAGGGATGAATTAAATAAGCTCCTAAACGAATTATGGAAAGTAATAATGGCAGCCGTGGGATCGAAATTTGCGACTCCCTTGGTAACACGGTTGTAGATAGGTATATTGGATCGAGTTCCTTGAGACGAGTTTATGTTAGAACGATAACAAAATTAAATTAAAATAGCATAATTAGCAGGAAATCAACGTGAAATATCTTAAAAGTGTTATATAACATTACAAATAAAACAAGAAATCATAAAATATTGTGATTCCAAAATAAAAAAAATTATCATCATCTCAGCCGTAGGACGTCCTCTGCTGGACATAGGCCTCCCCATTGACTTCCATAAAGATCGGCTGGCATCCAGCGCGTTCCTGCGCTCTTTATTAGATCGTCTGTCCACCTTTTGGGTGGACGTCCTACGCTGCGCTTGCCGGTCCGTGGTCTCCACCCCAGAAATTTGCAGCCCCATCGGCCATCAGTTCTGCGTGCTATGTACCCTATCCACTGCCACTTTCACTTGCGTTGGGCTATGTTTGTCATTTTAGTTCGTCTACGGATCTCCTCATTGCAGATTCGATCTCGTAGGGAAACTCCGAGTATAGCCGATTTTTTTTTATTATAACTCAGATATTTTATATTATCAGATATCAGATATTTATATAGGTAGATATAAATGGCCGACATCTGTCATCAATTTCTAGACAGAAACCAAAAACAGAGTTTTGTTTGAAAGGCATAATGGTAAAATCCCATTACCTATTTCAAAGTGTTCTATATTCATTAGTGAGCCACTAATGAACAAAATGAAATATAGAATTACCTATTAAAAGTTAAGTGTTGTTTATAACATACCTCTGGGAAAATATTTTGAAGTAAGAATAGGTTTTACCGTCATGATAAACCTATGCATATAATAAAATTGTAAGTAAGCCGTGTTTGTACATCAAATATTGTTTTTTAAAAACAATTTATACACGTTGTGCTAATGTTACCAAAACCAAAAATCATTTATTAGAATTTTTGTCGGTTTGCTTGTTTGTCTGTGCATTTGTTCACGCTTATTTCAGAAACGGTTAAACCGATTTGTATACGGTTTTCACTGATATATTGTGGCACGCTTCCCGTCACATTTCGTGTTCGGTTTATTCCAGTTCCGTGTATTCACATCACATCATCAGCAATAGGACATCCACTGCTGGACATAAGCCTCCTCCTGGGGAGGGGTTTTGCCAATACTCGCCACGCTTGGCAGGCGGGCTGGCGAGCGCAGTTAGGTATGATTGTTCAAGGAAGACGCTGCTGCCCATCTTCCGTATTACATCCCTTAGCTGACTCTTACAGCAACCACGGGTAGAGAAGGTGGGGTACAATTCTTACGCCGGCACCACCACGGCACCGTGTATTCAGTTCATTCCATCCAATTGGGTCTTAAACAAAAAAAAATTAATAGATAAAAAATACGCGCTATTTTAAAAACCCGCTTCGTTCAATTTAGGTGAAATATAATTTCGCGTTTATTGAACATCTACGCGAGCACAGCTAGTTAATAAAATCAAAACTTTCTTTAAACATTAACATTTCTCATGTCTGCTTTTATAGTTTTATAACAAAAAACAATCAAAGTTGTCTATATATAAGAGCTTCCTTTATTTATGGTACGGTGTTCAAGCTATATCTGTTTGGGATATAGATAACGTGACCATACGTCTTGTTTTGAACGGGACTGTTCCATCTTCTACTACTCCGTCCTGATGTTCACAAGGAAAGATATAAAGATTCATAAAAGACAATTATAGCCGTAGTATTTAGCTTAGCGAATAAGTGACAGACTGCAATAATTAAAACGTTTGTAAGGGTTTACTGTTGTCATATCAATTGTATTATCTGAGTTACATTCCTTATGATTTAATGTAAATACATAACATTATCTTCTTAAATTATTCCCAAATATTTGTACCCTTCATCAGGGATATTCTGGAATTTATAACTCTTGATTTCTTTGTTTGCTCTATCACTTGCATTGAGATTTGAATGAGAGTGACAGGAACAGATATATAACGTTGAGTACGCCAAAATTGCTAGACAGGACATCGAGTAATATTCAAGACGCCAACGGCTGTGGTTTCCACGCAGATGGCTTTAAATTTTAATTAAACCATGTAAATACCTTTAGGGTTGTCTTGAGATTGTGGACGTATAAGAAATAATATTGTACTAATATTATAAATATGGAACATTATTGTGTTTATTATTTTGGATGTTTAGATGTTTGATTGTGTTACTCAATCACGAAAAAACGGCTAAACGGATATGGATGAAACCTGGCACACATATAGTTTATTATCTGGTTTAACATATATGATACTTTTTATATCAAACAAATGTTAGGTTCCTGTGGGATTATAATAAAACGAACTACTGGACGTATCCACTTGAAATTTGGTATAGATGCGTCTTACGGAACATTATTCCGGGATAAAAGGTATCCTTTATCTTAATCTAATAATAAAATAGCGTTAGTTACATGACTATTGCTTATTTGTAATTTACACGTGTTTAATTTCTACTCTAGTACTTAAATCATTCGTCTAGGAACAGTATTACTTATGAACAGTAGTAAAGTTAAATCTATGTTTAAAGTAGATTGTGATGTTTTCGCGCGCGTGTGTTTGTGTGTAAGTGTGTGCGTGTGTGTGTGTGTTTGTGTGTGTGTGCGCGCGCGTGTGTGTGTTCCTTAGTCTACTCTAATGACAAGTTTTTCAAAGGTGTGATATTCATATTTTTGAAGCTATACTCTGATAAATAATATTCTTAACTTTTAGATAAATTAAGGTTTTATTCTGATGTTGGGGCCTGAGAAAATTATAGAGAATAGAAGCTACGTGATTATAATGTCTCCAGGACAACATACACACACACACACATACTTATATTTTGGGATAGGGCATTTGTCACGTTTTGCATGAATTGCTACTTCCGCTCATGTTGCCAATTAATAATATAATGATGTCTGATATAAATAAACCGAAACAAACTCATCAACCGGTTATTTAACACATTATGTCAAATTATTAAATGTAAACATTATTTAAAATAAATACTCATTAGTAACGTGGAAAGCTTGTTGAATTCAATATGAACATATGACCTATAAATTATAATAGGCTTTTCAGTCTTACATGATAATCGTGAATGTGGTGCATGAGTCGTAACAAAATGTTATTTTTTTTTTCATTGGACTAGACATACGATCCACGATCTCACCTGATGAACAACCCCGGGTTGTACTTAGTTGGAAACACAGACGCTGCTAACGAGTTTCAGCAGTTCTCACAAGGAAGGTGGTCCGAAAACGCTTTGTGCGTTTAAAGGGAATTTCCACTATAATAGGGTATCTTTTGGTCGAGCATCTGGTCGTGTTGTTGTAAAACGGTGATGGCAAGATGTCATGTAGTACTTGGGCACACTTACCGTAGTGTATACGATAAAAAAGCTGACAGAATAGCCACTTTACGCCGATGTGCTAGGCTCTGAAACTTCAAATTCACCATCGAATCGTCATTTATAAGCCTTTTATATAATCAAGCTATAGGTAATTGAAATATAACATGAAACCATCTATAATAAGATGAAAATTCGAAAATCAAAACTTATCACAAATTAATTAAGCCTCTACACTATTCGTCACATCAAAAATAGCGACATACATAATTTAAATACTAGAAATAAGAATAAACTTGCTGTGCCCAAAACTAGGCTAAACAAGATAAATGTATCCTTTAAAGGGCAATGTATACGCTTCTACAACAAAACTCCTAGTGAGTTGCAAAAATTATCAATAAATAATTTCAAACAAATTGTCAAAAATATCCTATGTAAAAAGGCTTACTACAAAATATCAGATTATCTAGACGATAAAAAAGCTTGGGACGAATTTTGCTCCAACTCGAAAACTAACAATCTAACAAGGTAAGGTTTCTTGTTCGCTTCTTTACTTTACCTCAAAAAGATTGAAGTGAACGAAAGATCAAAGTGATCACTTTATTTCCTAGTTTTAAGTATGTATATAATTTGTGACGTGTGAGGTGTCCAAGAGTCCTGTAAGGTCTAAAGGAAATAAAGCACTTTGAGTTTTTTTGAGTTTTGAAAAAAAACAGTTATATAGTACTACCTTTAATAGCTTAAAAAGTACCTTAACCGTGGTAGTTTCTAGTACTCGGCTAGCTAACCAAGTTGAACATTTGCCGCGTAGCACCTAACGATGTGTTCCACTGGTCACACTTAAGAGTCAGTTCCATTCCAGCCTAGGTAGTTACCACCTTTAGCCATACCAACACTTAACATCAGGTGAGCTGTGGTCAAACATATCAACAATTTAAAAAATAGTTGGAATCCCTGTGTCCATCCGTCTACGTAGAGTCTGTCTGGAGATAGATTGGCTCAAGTTACAAATACAATAATCATCCTTTTGCTTCGCTTCTTGAATGAAAACATGCTGTATTCTAGGTATTTTTACAAAAACCGAGCAATATTTGAAATTATTGGTATTTCCCACACCTCAATATAAAACTAAATTTGCGTAAAAACGGGACAAAGAGGGTAAGCTATCTACGCTGGAACGTAATTTACCTGAAATAGGGGACAATGCGCCCGCTTCGAGAACAGATGCGATTACATAGGGTGTGGAACGTTCACATTGATCCAGTAATGACGAGAGTAGTCAGTCAACGTGACATTAAAATGTAGACATCTGCTACCACTAGGCAGAAATGCGGTGGAAGCAAGTTTGTTTTCTATGTTTATAAAAAAAAAGACTTTTTAATAGTCAAAGAAATTGTCTTATCATCTGATCTGACACCACACGTCAACAAAATGATGGCCTCTATTCTGCCATAATAAATATTAAATAAATTAGTTACTAAAAATGTGTTTTTACTGATATGTATTATAAAAAAATTGTAGCTTCTCCCATTTGGCTCATTATGTTTTATTACATCCTATGGTTAATTGAAGATATTCCTTTTTGCAATAATGTCGCCGCTTGTGGCACTTGCTCATGGAGTCCTTGTATCTAATTTATTTTCAGATTTTTTTTCAGTTTCTGGTGTATACAATAAATATCTATCGTAATAAATAATTTTAATTCTCATCAGAATACAATACAATAATTTTATATCCTTTTTTACATAAAATTACTTATAAACGTTTTTTAGAGTTAATCAATGCACAAAATGCCCTCTCAGGATTACAAGGCCACTGCCTTGTGAATTCCTTGAATGCGTGATAGTTTCAGATATAATACAAGATTGACCATTTCATTTAATAAACCTTAGTTTAGCTTTTATATTTATTAACGTTTGTTAATATATATAAAAGCAAATTGCATGGTTATTATCGTTATTTTGTGAAATTGAAAGTTTGCGATAAAACTTTTGATGCTATTGTAGTTAAACTGTTGCTGGAACGGTCTAAACACCCAATATTGTTTTCTACCAAGACGATGGAGAAATTTTAGATGCTTAAATTTTTTACATTAGGTGCCTTATGCTGCCGGCCATTCACAATTTATTCCAGTCATTTGATTTGGAGCTTAGAAGGTAATTTATTTATTATTGCCATTATAATGGAGTTTATCATGAATTACGTTCCGCTTTTAGCATAATTCAGTAATTTAAAAAAAGATATGATTGTTGTTAATGCTGTTTTGTGTGTGTGAGTAAACACACGAAAAACATTTTTTTCGTTACGGGCCTACTAGCTCTGTTTTTTCATAGGCTGTCCCACTGCTGGGCGCCTTTTCTCATTTTGGGAAGGGTAAGGCCATAGTCAACTACGTCGACCAAGTGCGAGTTAATAGATTTTACACATCTTTGAGAACTTTAAAAAATATCTTTCGGACATGTAAGTTTCCTTACGATGTTTTTCTTCACAGTTTGAATACGCACATGCCATCGGCAATACACACATGACCTAGTATCTCAAATCATTCTGTAATTTTCTAATAATAATAATAATATATATTTTTTGCCATACCCTAATGGGGTTATATGTATAGGCATAGCAATGTAATATATATTTGTATTTGTAAACCAACCTGGTCTCCCAAAAAGGCTGCCAAAATTAAAAAAAAAAATACAATTAACAAACTAATCACATAGGTATATTGTGTAGCAGATATATTGTGCAGTATATTGTGTATACATATTGTGTAGCAGAGATTGCTGTTGATTATAATTATGATTATATTTTACTTATAAACTAAACAATAAAGTTATTTGTATTTGTAAATAGAGCACAGTACGTCTATGAAGTTTAAATATGTAGTGCAGCATTAAGAAGCCTAAACTCTTTTCTTATCTAACTCTAAAAGGTTTTAGTTGGTGAAGTCCGTTAAAAGCCTCAGCATGAATTGAGCTCCGCTAGAATACAATGCCGTGGAAAGGCAACATTAAGAACAGATTCCAGACTTAAGTAATGCAATGACTTGAGATACGGTAATGTACTCCATTGTAAAACTGAGGAGGTAAACTAGCAGTAAAAAAAATATAGTTACCTACTTTTCAAATATTATATATTTTTTTAAAATATCGTATGAATTTACTCACAGTGACTTCTAGCCCCAAACTAAGGAATGCTTGTATTATAGGAACCATAAAACTACCGTCCGCTTTCGACGACTTTGTGACATTTCACAAACCATAATTTTACAGAAAACGGCTTTTAATCTTTTAAATGAGTATAACTCTTAAATTGTTGTAAAAATAGCTTTATTATGTATGAAGTGATTTGTATATAATTAATATTGAAATAAAATATCAAAAAGAAAAAACACATTTAGAAGTAAATTAAATTATGGAAACCAGATAACTGAGCTGGCAGAATACTTACATTATTTTTTACTTTTGACTACACTAAACACATTACATTATACTTGTATACTTACAATATACGGCACTATACGGCAAGGATTACGGCATCATACTTTTTTTGTTGTTGTAAATACATACAGAACACCCAGACAGAACAAACATCCAAGTCACACAAATGTTAGTACCTTAACCTCTCGAAGCAGAACTTTACCAAATAAGCTAACAAGTCGTAATAAATTTGAATTTACCCTATACTCTGGGCGAGTTGTTTTAAAATGAAAATCTATTTATAATTTTCAAGCACTGTTACTTTTTACGCATCTCTCGTGATTGAGAGTCCACTGAAATATGGCCGCAATTTTTTAAGGACCATCAACTTTTTCTTTAGGCTCTTGTTATTCTTTCCTATAATAGGTAAGTACGGTAGGCTCCGATATTATACATACATATAATAGTGTATAGTATAATATAATGGAAACTGTCGTGATTTTGATATATTTTTGTTTATTCAAGAGATTTATTCTTTGTATATTTCCACTTAAAAGTAGTTATGGTAAATTTAATTAAAATTTAAAAAAAAAACATAATTTAAATAAAATATTTACTTGGGGACAATTTTTAAATATCTATCTGAAATATTCCTTAATACCTAAAACTAAAATCGGACAAAAACTTAAAATAACCATAAGTATTTATTTATATTTTCGTCTCGCTGCAGTAACTAATTGCCAAAACGTGTCGATTGTCGATGATAATGGCAATGAGTGTGTGTCGTGGGTGTGTGTCGAAGTGTCGTGTGTGTGTGTATGTGAAACTCTACATGAGGCATCCTCAGGACTTATTGACTCTTCGAGCGCATGGCCGAGAAATATGAGAGATTCACGTTTAATTATGATGGCCACTCCGACTATAGTTTCGTGTGACCTCGGCTGGCTTCGTATTTGCGATAAGATACTTCGTGTAGTTTTTTTTTGTTAATCCTACAGGAACTGAAAATAGAAAGTATCCTATATGTTAATACTATTAAACTCTATGTGCGCCAAATTTCATGCAAGCCTGTTGAGCCGTTTTTGCGTGATTGAGTAACAAACAACCAAACATACAAACTTTCACATTTTTAAAATTAAGTAGGATTAGTAGGATTCAGTGACGTTCGGTAACGCTCAGAAATAAATGTAACGGTCATCCATCTGGAGACTGACTAAATCTTTCGTTGCAAAACAGGGAGAACAAGCTAATAGGTGATATTTTGACAACACCAATCAATTAAGATAAACCACGGAAGCAATATTGAAAGAATAATATTTACCGTCTTTTCAAAGGTTACCGTCAATAAACCAACATTTATGAGTACTAAGGATAACATCTGCGACTAACAGATCACAATCTTCATTCAAATTTTTCAGCAATTACCCGTGAAAATGGAAGAATACGTCTTGATCCATTTGTGTCGTACATAAATGAAAAATACGGCAGATGGTGCCACGAAAAATTATTGTATTCCTTTGTCCATAGAAAACTGAAACTTGTAAGAATCGTCTTTTTTAATAAAAAATTCCAACATATTTTTTTAAGTGGATTTACTGCAAAAGTTAAACATTTAGAATGACTTCTTTTTTTAATGTAAGATGGTAAAGTACACTTCGCCTGGAGTAGAATTGGCTCTCAAGTGAGGCTGCTGGAACACATCGTTAGATGCTTGGCAGTAAGCAACTTGAGGGTGGTAACTTGCCAGCCGAGTACTAGAAAGTACCCTACCACCATCCTATAATTTCCTCACTTCCTCATTTCCTTCACCGGCAGCTCAAACTTATTGTTGGGGTTTGACCCACGTCCTTCGGCATGTGAACCGACCACATTAACCACTGAGCTATCACCGCTACAACAAAATACCACATTTTTTAGGGTACCGTACCTCACAAGGAAAATACGGAACCCTTATAGGATCACTTTGTTGTTCGTCTGTCTGTCAAGACCATTTTTCTCAGGAACGCGTAGAGGTATCAAGCTGAAATTCATATCAAATATTCAAATCTACTGTCTCTTAGAGCTGTGAAAAAATCAAACTTCTAAGCCAACGCAATCAAAAGATACAGCCATTTATGCTGCAAATTTTTGACACTCGCAAGGGAATCAAAACCTACAGGATACTTCCCGTGAACTCAGAATCTTGAAATTTGGTACGAAGCAACGTCTTATAGCATAGATAAAGGAAAAATTGCAAAAAGCATAAATTACCATTTTAAAAAACCATAACTTTTACTTATATACCTACAAGTTTGTACGAAACCCTCGGTGCGCGAGTCCAAATTGCACTTAGCCGGCTTAAAAAAAAACTGCATATAAATCTATCGCGCAATTTCTATGACAATGACGAAATAATAGAACAAATATACAGAACAAACATCTGTATGTTCCTCACACAAATGTTAGTCCTGGCGGGCAGTCATGTACCTGGAAGACAAGTACTGATCGTTTAAATCGTGAAAGTTTCAAAAGCTATCTTAGTAAATGTTTAGAAAACTAAAACACTTTACGCAGTAGCTTAAAAAAACTACAACCGCTCTATACTACCCGACCACTTGTCCCCAGACGTTGTAAATCGCCCACGGGTACAAAAACAATTTTCTCCTCTAAGACCAGTTCATAAAAGCAGGACTAAAGCAACTCTTCTACCCAAAGAAGTCTATTTCCATCACAAAGTCTTACCTGAGGCTAGGAAAAAGCTACCATTCATTCTATTGTAAGGGTCCTGATTGTCTTCGTGTAAAGGCGAATGGATACGTAAATACTTTCTTTCCACGTCAATGCTTGGGCGTAAATCTTGTCTGGGAGTAAATTGTTACAAGTTTCAGGGTAACCTACGAGAAATTTCGTATGAATACGAAATCGAAACCTCCCGTACGAGGTTTTAATTAAGACTGGGTCTTATAGGATTATTTACGATGATATTTTAAAAGGCATGTATGTTAATAAAGCCACCACTTGTGGACCGACGCAAAAAGAGGGGTGTTATAAGTTTGACGTCGATGTCTGCCTGTCTGTGTGTGTGTGTGTGTGAGTGTGTGTGTTTGTGTGTGTGTGGGAGTGTGTGTTTGTCTGTAGCATCGTAGCTCTCAAACGGATGGACCGATTTCGATGCGGTTTTTTCAATTGAAAGCCAGTTTCCTTGCGAGGGTTATTTGCTTTGTTTGGTTAATTACGTGGGGGTTTTTAAAATTTTTAATTTAATTATTTGGTTACTTTTTAGATAGATAGAAAACGAGTTTCTATCTATCTAATATGTTGAGATTACTCAAATAAATAATACATATTTATCATAAGAATAGAGTTATAAATACTAGTAGTTCATCTCGAACTGAGACTATGCGACATGCCCGATCTTATACGGATTTGTTTTGAGCATTACTCTTTAGTCTAGGGTAAAATAGGGTAAAGGGCTTTGTAGTGATGATAGCTCAGTGGTTAGCACAGTCGGTCCACACGAATGAGTGTGGGTTGAAACCCCAAGAATAAGCTTGAGCTGCCGGTGACGGAAAAATTCGTGAGAAGATCATAGCATGGTGGTAAGGTACTTCTAGTACTTAGATGGCTAGCTACCACCTTGAAGTTAAAAATCTGTTGCCAAGTACCTAACAGTGTGTTCCGGCAGTCTCACTTGAGAGCCAGTTCCATTCCAGGCTAAGTGTGTTTGCCATCCTCGACCACACTGTTACTTAACATCAGGTGAGCTTTGATCAAACACCTAGCCTGTCAACCATTAAAAAGTACCTTCATCGTCACATATACATATAAACATACGAACACCGATTTCGTCCAGTAGAGTGAGAATGGTAGGTATGCATAAGTGTTTTGGCTATTTTGAGTGGTAGTAGGATGTAACAAGGTATGAAAATAGATAAGGAAAACTAATTTTTTCTAAAAATATAACAACCTGACAACCCTGGCAAGTTTATATTCATTGTTATGGAAGGAAACGAGAATTTTTATTTAACCTCTATCAGAATCCACTTTCACATCTCCGTCATTTGGTCTTTTAGTTCAAATAATGTTAGTGACAACAATACATTTCAAATGAATTCCAATTCACTAAATTTAGTTCCTGATTCCTGAGTTCGTATAGGTTGAATGATCAGACTTAGTGTTAGAGTTAATATGCTGATCGAATAGTAACGGTAACATAAGTAAGTACATAAGTGTAATAAGTAACATTCAGAAAGAAATGCCACTCACATTCACATATACGAAGACTGACCGGATCGACCATTACTTAATATCAGTGATCTTTTGAGAACACGTCTTAATAAAGCTAAGTCAATAATAGTCTAATTTTCTTTATGCCATAGGCGGCAAACAATCATATTTGCAAATACCGTCGCTTAATGATATACGTTGCATACCATTCAAGATTCTAATAACAAGCTTTTTATAAATCAGCAAGAATATTGAGGAAGAAGAACATTTATGCCTATTTATTCCCGGCGCATAAAATGGGGTGCTTTAAGTCTTACGTGTGTATATGCCTATGGCATTTTAGCATCCAAACGGGTGAACCGATATTAACTTAGTGTTTTTTATGGATAGGTGACTTGATTTTAACTATAATTGCAAAGAATACCAATAGGTATTTTTTATTTTTATTTATACTTGTTATTCATTATAATTGTGATTACAGCCTTTATATTTTTTTAAAATATTGCTAATCGGCCTCATTAAAATTTGAATGAGTTAATATTAATAAATTTTAATAATGAGAAAACTACCTACTATTGATACCTTTTTACATAAAAAAATACAATCGATCCATAAACGATGGACTTAGGTATATAAAAGTGCATAGTGTAAAAACATACATTGATCATCGTCGGAAACGTCGTCATACAGTCGAACAAACACTTCCCCAATTTAGAAATCATTTGAAAAAATGCCTCAGTATATATATCAGGAGTTTTAACGTTTACAAATATTTATGCTTTTATTTTGACGAAATAACATAAAATACGTTTTCCCATTGTAACTACCTGAACTTTTGAATATGTGAATATTGAGCGATTTCCGGCATGTGACAGGTGCTAAATGTGAGCAAAAACTACAAAAAATATTTTTAGGCGATTACTATTTGCTTGATACAAAAATTTCAGTCTAAAAATCAACTTAATGAACTAATTGCTTCTCGTTTTCAACTCTTTATTTGTATTTGAACTTTTAAGAAGTGCAATGTGTATCGTGCCTCGATCTCAGTTACGGGGAATCTTACCTTTTTAAGACAATAATGGACAGACACTAATAGGTGGTATCTTTAGCAGGAAATCGTCTATTAACAACTACCACAGTATGAAATAATCTACCATTTTTTTTTCATACATAATAGGTTTGAGTTTGACCACGCTCTGTCTAATGTTAAACAAAATACAGTCTAAGATGAAGCACGCTTACCTAAAAAAAACCTCTTAACTCTGAATTTGAGACATCCAAATTGTACTTCACGGGAAAATCAGACGCCACAAACGTTCCACATGCTCGCTGTATGTATAAAAAAATGTGGAATCGAAGTGCTTAGTCCGTACGTAGGGTATGTACATCATAGGATGGCGCTTAGCCCGTGTCTGTCTAACCGTCCGGTAATGGAAAGGGGCAGGTGGAATCAAATTATGCAATTCCAAGGCACACTCTCCGAAGTGTATACGACAGAAGACATATAAACAAGCGACATTACGTCGGCTGCGACTTTATCAAGAAGCAGTAGTATGTAAACATTACTGTGCTGTGTAAAGGGTACTGTAGCTACCAAAATTACAGGAGTATTGAGACTTATCATCGAATGTCTCAAAGTAATGGGCACCAGAGCAGCATTGACCTGGGACCGTAACATGAAATCTTAGTGTCATTTAGGTTAAGCTATCACGAAAAAGTTACGCAACTGCGAGCCTTAATGCCCGGGCATATAGTCACGTAACTTTTTTGTAAAATTAATGGCAATAAGAGCTGACGGTACGACCCTTAACTTTGTTTTACTACCCACATTTCTGGTTACCTCTGTGATGATCATATACAGGAGTTATCTTTTTTTATGGTTGACAGGCTAAGCGTTTGACCACAGCTCACTGGATGTTAATCTTTTCCATCATAAGGTTGCCTGGAAGAGATCGCTTTTAGCGATAAGGCCGCCAGTTGTTACACCTATTCACTAGTTTATTTCTTCTGTATTATGTTTTTTTTTTTAATAGAGTTTTATTTTAATTAGTTTTATTCATTAATTCATGTTAAGTGACGGTGTGGTCGAAGATGGTAAACACACCTATCCTGGAATGACACTGGCTCTCAAGTGAGGCTGTCTGAATACACCGTTACGTGCTTGGCGATAGATAGAACTTGCGGCCGGTAGCTAGCTAGTGGAGTACTAGAAAGTACCCTACCACCACGCTATGGTATCTCTTACCATCAGGAGAACATCTCGTTCATGTCGTTCATTCCAAATTGGTCAACCTATAAATACCGTCAGATGACGTGTTTTGTCAAGTCGTGTCTATAAAAGTTATACATAACAAATAAAACAATTAGTTCCTTAAAATACTCCCCTTTGGCTGAGTACACTCCAGGCGTATAACCTTTTATACGTAATCTTTGGTAGTGATTTGAATTAATTATTTTTTTATAATTTCACAATTTTTTATTGTAATTTAATTTATTTATTTTAATTTAATTGTTTTAAATATTTAATTGATATTGACATATTTTTATTCCAATTTAATATTTAATTGACAAAGCCTACTATAAGGTGGCTCATTACGTAGAAGACAGGAATATATGGTTGTAGTAGCTTCTCTCTGCACTTGTATCCCCCTGGCTAAGTGACAATTGTATAAGTAAGCATAATGTATTAATATCTGTAAATGTACCTACATAATATGAAAAGAAAGATCCACTAAAAAAATGCCTTGCTGAGTTTCTTGCCGGAGTCTTCTCAGTTGAAGTGTAATTACGAGCCGGTGGTAGATTCAAAAATGTAACTTAACGTTCATAAGTGCCTTACCAGGGCCTAAACTGAATAAATGACTTTTTGATTTTGATTTTGATTGACTTGTAACTGATGTTATCAATAAATAACTATGACTTTGACTATGTACTGAAGCGCTCGCCTATTTTATCATAAAAAAAAAATTGTAGCAACTTACGAACTAACAAACCACACAACATATTTCAGTGATGAAGCATAGGAAGTTAGGAAAGCGACCTTATTTCAAGCCACAAATATCTCTTCATACAAAGAGGGTCGCAAATGTTGTACCCGACTTAGGGCATGATTTATCACAGCATTGTTATGTGACATTTTCTATTTGTTTTCTTTAGTACTTCTTCTTTTTTAAGAGTCGATCGCTATAAAAACCAAGTAAGGTTTTTGTAGCGATGATGGTTCAGTGGTTAGCGCAGTAGGTTCGCATGCCGAAGGGCGTGGGTTCAACCCCAACAATGAGCTTGAGCTGCCGGTGAAGGAAAACATCGCGAGGAAACCATAGCGTGGTGGTAGGGTACTTTCTAGTACTCGGCTGGCTAGCTACCACCCTCAAGTTTAAAATCTGCCACCAAGCATCTAACGGTTTGTTCCGGCAGCCTCACTTGAGTGCCAGTTCCATTCCAGGCTAGGTGTGCTTTACCATCTTCGACCACACCGTCACTTAACATCAGGTGAGCTGTGGAAAGCTCGAACATTGAGGTGCCTTTTTAATGTAAAAGTAATGAGACGAATGACCTGATGGTAAGAGATAACGCTTGTCCATGATCATTGCAGCAATATATAGAACCTTCAGTAGCAAAACAAAGTCCAGGGCATCGCTGCTTTGGCGCTCATTACTTTGAGACTTTCGATGGTTAGCCTCAACAGCCCTGCAATTTCGCTAGCTGCAGTACGCTTCAAAACGGAGCACAATAATGTTCTCAAAACACTTTTTAGCGGCAAAATATCGGGTATTGCAGCCGTACTTATCTGGAGATCTACCACCAAGTAAAAGTATCAAGTAAGTACTTAACAAAATGAAATATTAACTGGTTTATCAAAAAAAAGCTTGCCCACTTAATATCTATGGTCATTTTGATCTACATTAATAAAGGCGGTCGCACACTAATTGCCAATACTATAGCTAAGTGCAGCTACTTAGTTGCGGTGACTATCGATTAACAGCGATGCAACGCTCTACCTGATTAAAACTTCAGCTAAGTGTAAGATGCGCTTCAAAATTGAACATCGATTGCTTTTCTGGAAAAATGTAGATAGACTGTTTTGGTAATCATCACACATCATCAGCCATAGAATGTCCACTGCAGGACACAGGCTTCCTCCTGGGGAGGGTTTGCCAATACTCGCCACGCTTGGCAGGCGGGTTGGCGAGCGAAGTTAAGTGTGACTGTTCAACGAAGACGCTGCTGCCCATCTTCCGGATTACATCCCTTAGCCGACTCTTACGGCAACCACGGGTTACAGGAGTTACTTTGCGGAAGTTCATTTTGCGGAAGTTCAATGTATATATTCAATTTTTTTTTTTTTATACTAAAAAATACAAATTTTGGTAAATTAGACAGGAATGACAGTAATTGTCCGCATTCCTGCTAAAGCTCCAATATTACAGCGGATGTCGGCTTAACCAAGTTTTAAACGAAGTTATTGATCATCCAAGTTATTCTAAATAGTATTTCTCAAACATTTTATTAGCTATGGCATGTTCGTAATGAAGGCTTTGTTTAAACTAGCGATCCGCCTCGGCTTCGCACGAGTGTAAGATTTTCTCTTCTATAATATGCCTCTTCCTTATGCCTTTTCTTTTCTCTTCCTGTTGAATCACTCTCTCTATTAATGAGAACCGCATTAAAATCCGTTGCATATTTTAAAAGGTCTAAGCGTAGGTACAGACGGCGAGAAGCGACTTTGTTTTTATACTATGTACGCTATAATAACACAAAATTTTGAGATTTTAATTATGCAGTCTAGATGGCACCTAATGTTCCTAAAGGTTATTTATTCTTGTAACTAAAAAGAGAATAAGATAAGAAATAAAAAAGTATAATACTTAATCTGTACGACCCACCAAAAATACCTACTTTTTTATCTCTACGGATTGAAGATAGCGCTCCACGTGTTTTAATAATAAATTCAGTTTAAGTCGTGCTAAGAATTTAATTTTATTCATTTGATTTGTAGAAAGTTCCTCCTCGATATACTTAGGCTTTTTCTTGTAGAATTGTTCTTTCATTGTATTAAATTAGATCCAAAATGAATTAAGTAATAACTTACTTACTTACTTCAGGTGAACACCACTTTCGTCTTATAAATTTTCCATTTAAAAAAAAAAATTTAATCGAGACAAATCGAGCTTTCAATATGTAGCAAAGACATGATAATAAAGAAAATTATTTATTTCGTAAATTGTTTAATTAACTAAAGTATCACACTAATATTACACAAGCGAAAATTTGTGAGTGCGTTTGTATGTTTGTTCCTTTTTGCGCTTAAACGGCTGGACCAATTATGATGAAATTTGGTATGGAGATAGCTGACACCTTGGACAACTTTTTTCTGGATAAATAGTAACCTATGTGTTAACATAGGTTACTATTTATCCAGTTTTTTTTTTTTTTTTTTTTTTTTTTTTTTTTTTTTTTTTTTTATGAATGACTCTTGCTGTTGGCCAGTTGGCCTCTACAGCGTCACCGGACTGTGGCGAGCGCAGAGTGCGCTGAGCCTAAAGGTTAAGGACGACTGGCACAAGGGCACCTCTGAGTGGTACGGACCTCGGCTTGGGCAGTCGCCGGAGCAGGGGGGATCTAACAGTTGCCCTGGCCACCCGGAAGGGGTGTGCCCTTGGGCCCTAGACTAGGTTGTACTGAGAGTGTGTGTGATGAATCTAAACTAGACTAATCTAACCGATCTTAGACGGATCTGGATCTGGGAGGGCCGCGACCTCGCCGGCGAGGCCGACGTAGTGTAGTGGTGTGCCTCTGGTAACCGGCGCCTATACCAAAAACGGAATACTTCCTGTTGCTAGGAGCGGTCGGGTCGGCTGACCCCAGCGCCGCCGACGTGACGGTGGCGATGGGGTCGTCCGGGTCTTTCAGAACGTGTTTAGGACGTCGTCTGAGCGGGGGAGGGTCTGTAGTGTCTGTCGTGTAATTCGAGGCTTGGACTATGAGGGGGTTCGGGTGGTGGGGCATCGCTTCGAAATAGCGACGGGAGGTATGCTTCAAGTTCCAGAAAAAAGTTGCTCAGCTAGTATTTAAGTAATTAATCATATTTACTACACCACTACCGGCCGCTGTCACGTGTTTCACCTCTTCACGAGACAACCTTAGGACGTGTTTATGTATCTTCGAGCCCTCCAGAGAATACGCTCCATAATGCGACAGATTATAAAAAAAGGCCTGATCCAGCCAATAAATTCCACTATTAAATCCTCAGTTCACAATTCAAAATAGAATTACATTGATTAATCATTCAAAAGCTGTTCCAGCTAATACAGCAATTGCTAAGCCGTGTTGACAACATTTGTGTTGTTACGGCAATTAACGGTTTTGCTGCCGTACCTAATACATTATATATAGCAGCTGTTGTGTTTTAGAGTCAGAGAGACAGCTAACTACTGGAATAAAACAATATCTATACATGTTAACATAAAAACAATTTTAAATTTTTCATTGTAATCAACAACGTGTGTCATATTATTCTTATAGTAATTTTTAGGATACCGTACCTGAAATGTGTCCTAAAAACCCTATTAGTAAGCCTACCATGTTCCGTCCATGTCTGTCTGTTAGTCCAACATATTCAAGACCGGAAAAAAAAATATATGTACATGGGTTCGTGTGTGATAGATAGGTAGTCATATAAACTATTTTAGTAATAAAATTCGCATCGTATAGTTACATTGGCCAATGGTCAGGAACTTGCGTTATAATCGATAAATTTTCTTTTTTATCTCCAAAGTGAACAAATTAGACTGCCTATATTATGTTTTTCAACTTTATGGCAAAGCTTGTATATTTCTTTAGCATGCTGAAGAACCTTTTTAATGCGAAAGTGCAAATCACGCCTGGCCAATTTTATTGTTTAATAAGGGCATATTTTCCATTTTACGATACCGTAATCTTACAGTTGAATTTACCCCAAAATACTTATTTACATGTCCATTAATTAGAGTATTCTCATAAATTATAGTCTAGTTCCTACCTATAGTATTGTATTTGCAAACACTAAAAGCTATTTTTAAGGTTCCGTACCTCAAAAGGAAAAATCGGAAACCTTATAGGATCACTTTGTTGTCCGTCTGTCTGTCAAGACCCTTTTTCTCAGGAACACGTGGAGGCATCTAGTTGAAATTTATCCCAAATACTCAAGTATACTGTCCCTTAGAGCTGTGAAAAAATCAAGTTTCTAAGCCAACGCAATCAAAAGATACAGCTGCTTATGCTGCAAATTTTCGACACTCGCAAGGGAATCAAAACCTACAGGGTATTTCCCGTGAACTCAGAATCTTCAAATTTGGTACGAAGCAACGTCTTATAGCACAGATAAAGCAAAAATTGAGAAAAACATAAATAACCATTAAAAAAAACATAACTTTTACTTACATACTTACATGTTTGTACGGAACCCTCGGTGCACGAGTCTGACACGCACTTGACCGGTTTATCTTTTATAGTACGCAACCTACTTAGCGCAAGGATTCAACTCGCATTTCAACAAATTTATTGTTTAATAAACTACATTCTGATTTTAGGTTTTATAATTTTATTGTTGAATTTATTTCAAAATGGGTATTTACATTACCTATTATACACCTAAAAAGTAGAGTATTCTAATAGCTTGTAGTCTAATAACTTATAGATTTTCTATCTATATCTCTCTTTATTGTGCTTATGAAAAATAGAAAAAAGCACAGAAAATAAATGAATCTTAACGATCACTTCCAGCCAACCAAGAATGGCGAACAAGGCTATGGAATACATCTATAGTATTCTAATAACTAAAGACTTCTTCACGCATATCTCTGACACGGAGGGCGCGTCATTAATTAAAAGACGGCAGATGTTCAGCGAGACTGCAATTAGCTCTGAGTGAAGAAAATGGCTTCGGAGAGAAATATATATTTTATTGCCTACTATTATCCGTTTTAGTTAAACGTAAATTAATCATCGATAGTAAAAAATATACAAGATGAAATATATCAACTTGTTAAGTTCAAAATAGTTGTGCATTTGAAATGCAGATGAAAAACATATATCAAAACCAAGTAGTTATTATGCAAATAATTTTCCTCAAGACACTCGCAAAGTCTATTCTGATTTATACAATCTGTGATCACAAGATATAGTATACAGAACACCCACGTTAGAGTTAAGATGGCCAAATGTTGAACAAAAATTATTCACAGTAAGCCAAACATTTAGTTTAGACAATACGTCAGTGGCGCTTCTTTTCAATATTATAAACAAGTTGGTTGGTTGTAGTTGGCCCTCTAGCGTTCATTGTGCGAGGAAGATGAACGATAAGCCTTTTTCTGGCCATAGATATAAATCCATAGAAGAAATTCCCTATAAGTTACCGACATGTAGATATTGCGTTGTATGAATAATATTAGAAACTCATTTACCTATACCAAATACTGTGAAGCACGTAACCTGATTGCGTATAATTTTTACTACAATAAGTATACACATCATCAGCCATAGGACGTCCTCTGCTGGACGTAGGCCTCTTCCTGGGGGGGTTTTGCCAATACTCGCCACGCTTGGCAGGCGGGTTGGCGAGCGCAGTTAGGTGTGATTGCTCAAGGAAGACGCTGCTGCCCATCTTTTCGGATTACATCCCTTAGCCGACTCTTACGGCAACCACGAGTAGAGAGAGTGGGGTACAATTCTTACTCCGGCACCACCACGGCAACAAGTATACGTAGGTACATTAAAATTTAAAATACGCCTGACACCATCAACACTCAAAATAGACTTTATTTTGTACTATTAAATGATGGGCACGTCTACTTAATTATAAAGGTCGTTTTTTTTAATAAAAATTGATGAGACTTACTTTTCGGAAAACACATAATTTGAGCATAAATTAAATGGAACGAAAGCAAAGTTAACGCTTCAGCAATAATACACCAATAATATGATAAAATATAATGTAATACACTCCGAAAGTTAATGTGCCATGCCAGCTCTTCCGTACCTACTTGCCATAATGGACGGAGGATGTGGATCTCACGATTTATTGCTTAGTCCATTCGCGTTACTTGGTTCCGATTTTTGGTTGTAATAATAAGTTGTTTATATCTTACTGGCTTTTATCCGAGGCTTCCCTCGCTTGGCCAATAAGAAAGGGTCATTTTATAAATATTATTTACAATTCAGGGAAGGTGTGCTGAACATTTTCGAGTACAACGTCACTTAACATTAAGTCAGTTGTGGTCAAACACTTAGCTTGCCAAACATAAAAAAGTCACCTTGATTTTTATATAAGTGGTTGTCATGATTCCATTTTATAGTTGTAAACGAACGACATAGTTTTTTTTTTATAAAAAATATAGTCTAAACTTTCACAACACATTTTAAAAAGTCTTTCCAAATGGTTTCAAATAATTTTAATTAAAAAAATTAAGCTTTTTTTTATGTTTGACTAGCTAGGTGCTTGACCATAACTCACCTGATGTTAAGTGACGGTGTGGTCGAAGATGGTAAATACAACTAGCCTGGGAAAGAACTGGTTCTCAAGTAAGGCAGCCGGAACACACCGTTAGGTAAATGCTTGGCGACAGATTTTCAAAAGGTGGCAGCTAGTTAGACGAGTACTAGAAAGTATCTTAACACCATGCTATGGTTTCCTCACGAGGTTTTCCTTCACTGGCAGCTCAAGTTCTTTGTTGGGCTTAGAACTCACGCCCTTCGGCGTTAAAACCGACCGCGCTAACCACTGATCTAACAACGCTATAATTATTTTTTAAATAATGTAGATACATTAATAATTAGTGAAACATTTATAACTCTACCAACTATATCTGAGCATCAGATATAATAAATCACCCATAAAACATTACTCAAGTCTCTATTGACCAATATTTTTGCTTGCTTTCATTGTTCCTTATTCAAGATGAAAATGCCTTTAGAGATAAAATCTAGGGTAGAATTTGCAATATTCAAAGCGACGGAGATCGCCATTTCTCGTTGGTTAGAGGATTGGCTTACAAGTTCTCTTATATCTAAAGCTTCAACAGCTCACCGCTTATTTTACGTTATCAGTAAAATATTTTCCAACGCCAGCTCCAATTCTTAAAGGATCAGCGCTATTTCTCAAACTTAGATATTTTTTCAGAAAATAATGTTTTCTATGTCATTTTAGAGGTCAGATAGTAAACTATAATCCAACTATGGGCAAAATAACTTTATTTATAGGAAAATGTGTTAGTCTATGACACTCGAAACATGATATCGAATCGATTGACACCCCATTCATCAAAATCGGTTAAGTAGTTTTGGCGCTACGATAAAACACACGTAAATATCAAAATTTATTCCCAACAATGAACTTGTGCTACGGAAGGAAAAACGTCGTAAGGAAACCATAGCATGGTAACCTTGCTAGTACTTGACTAAAACTGCCACCCTCAAATTGAAAATCTGCCGCCAAGCGCCTAACGGTGTGTTCCGGCAGCCTCACTTGAGAGCCAGTTCTATTCCAGGCTAGATATACTTTACCATCTTCGATCACACGGTCACTTAAAATCAAATGAGCTGTGGTCAAACACCTAGCTTGTCAACCTTACAAAAGAATAAAATTTAGATATACATAAATAGACGGCTAAAACATAACTTTTCCTTTAGACTTTGATGTTCTCTCTGGATATTTTTGATAACTTTTGGCGTCGTACTTTGTGCATTCAGTCAGTGTCAAGTATTTCATAGCTTTAAGTGTCTCATATTAAAATCAAACAACACAAGTCTTAATCACAGTCAGTCACACTTAGGTCCAGTGCAGTCTTAAAGAAGATCACATCATCAGCCATAGGACGTCCACTGCTGGACATATGCCTCCTCCTGGGGGGGTTTTGCCAATACTTGCCACGCTTGGCAGGCGGGTTGGCGAGCGCAGTTAGGTGTGATTGTTCAAGGAAGAGGCTGCTGCCCATCTTCCGGATTACATCCCTTAGCCGACTCTTACGGCAACCACGGGTAGAGAGGGTGGGGTACAATTCTTACGCCGGCACCACCACGGCACCTTAAAGTAGATGCAATGTCGTAAAGTTGTGGTGGAGTTTTGGAAATAGCACGATAAAACATGTTACGCCACGTTATATCACTCTCCCGCTCTCGTGTTTTATTCACCACTGTATGATTAGAACGCTACTATTTTTTTTTATTTTTTTTTAATAAGCACACGATTGGGAAAATTATACAATGCAGTAACATGAGTTTTTCACGTTCTCGTCAAGTCTTTAAACAACGTCCGATTTTAAACTTTAAAACAATTTATGATCTTAATCTTTCATTCATAGACAAAAAGCCACTTCAATGAACAGACACGTTTTAGAATAAATTGGGTGCTCCAAAAGTTACACTGAAACGATTGTAGGTTTCTATCTCAATTTTCCCGGAACTGGAAAACCTTAATTCCGAATGTGAGACACAGTGTTAAATGACATCCGAAAAAGGTCCCGTCTTTTGCCAGGGTTTTAAGACTGTGTTGTCTTAAAACGAAACGTTGTTTGCCTGACAAACAGGTAGCTAATTTACAGAGTTCCGTAGTTTGTTTTCAGAATTGGATCAATTCTTTTTATTATTTGCTTTGAAGGGAAACATCTAAAGTTAACATTTTATTCCTATTCTAAAGGAATGCAGTTAATGCAGAAATATCATTAAAAAGTCAATATTAGTGGACGTATATAGGCACCTAATTTAAATTCGCAACATTCTTTAGTCGGTTAAAATAGTCATTCAATCTTTCATAAATTCCAAAGAAGCTAAAAATGTATATGAACGTTAGGGATACCTTTATAATTAAACTATGAAAGTGCCCATCAATCCATGTGCACAAAAAAATTACCTACCTACAAATTAATTTTATTTACTTACTTATGTGGACTTAAGACGTCTGTAAAAAAAAACTAATTTCTTTCAAAACACACTTTTACTCTAAATATTTAATCAACTAATGGAATCTGATCAGAGTAACACTATTTAAATTCAACTACTAATAAATTAAATTACTAATAGTATAATCAAGAAAGCTTTCTTAACGTTAGGGTGCATTGAAATTCAAATGGCATATCTTTTCACTTCGTATTCGTGTAAGTATTCAATGTGCAGACAGTCAGATTCCTTTGCGACGTCCATTATTCTACACGATGAATGACCAAGTGCCGCTTTGAGCGCTAATGTCCGAGACGCCACCGCCATCTTGAATTTGCGCAAAATGACATTAAGTATAATGGCGGAATTATTGCCAGAAATTGAAACGAATTGGTATTATTCCAAGTGGCCATAAACTCAAATCTAAGGGAATTATGTCTGATTGCGTTGTTTACTGTTAACAGATTAATTTTGAAACAAAGTGAAGCCATAGATACCTACTTACGAAATATTACTAAGATTATTCTTATATTGTGTGAATTTTAATAGCAATATACATCATGGTTCTCGTTTGAATTAAAAATTAATTAAGTGGAAAATTTGGAAAACTTACACCTACTTATCAAAACAAAGCAGTAAAGAACATAAAAGAGAATTTTAGGTTAGTGATGTGTCCGGATTTTTCGACCGATTTAATATTTTGAATATTTGATATACTTGCTATAGTGTAACATAATTTTGTTTTTATACTAATGAAAGTTTACCTTCTGCCAAATGCGCTTATAGTACATTTTTAAGAACTAATAGCAATGGTGCATATTACAAAAAATATCAACTACTTAAACTATTTTACAATAATTTTTTTGTCCAAAGCATGGTGGAAGGCACTAGGCCACGCGGAAGATCCCAATGCGGTTGGCTGATCAAGTAATGTTACTGGTAGGCGGGCGTGGTGGTAGGGTACTTTCTAGTATTCGGCTGGCTAGCTACCACCCTCAAGTTGAAAATCTGCCGCCAAGCATCTAATGGTGTATTCCGGCAGCCTCACTTGAGAACCAGTTCTATTCCAGGCTAGGTGTGCTTTACCATCTTCGACCACACCGTTACTTAACATCAGGAGAGTTGTGGTCAAAAACCAAGACTGTCAGCGTTTAAAAAAAAAAAACCGTGATATGAATAAGAACAGAAATCATTTTACAAATGAAATAGTAACTTTCTGTGTCAGCTTGGGCAAATTGATTATTAAGCAAAGTTCAGCAAGAAGGATACCTACTTATTAAACTAATAAATATGCTTGCGTTTGACCACCGTCTCGCCTCAAGGTGAGCGAAGGACCTTCGTCTCTTAGTAGACCTTGTAACCGGTTATTGCAACTTGAATTGTCACCTCTTTAAACTGGGAGCCACGGATAGTCCGCTATGCCGTGCCTACTTGCAGGAGAATGAAAATGTGGAGCATGTGCTTTTGCATCGCAAAGCCACATTAGGTACTAGAATTGCTACTAAATAAATAAAATAAATGAATAACATAGGATACATTACACACAGCGCCATCTGACCCCAAACTAAGCAAAGCTTTTGTAATGGAAGCCAGATAACCGATAGAACACATACATACCAACAGGGCTGTCAACTAGGCTGCACGAAGCTGCTTCGCTATCGTCGTTGTCATCCATGTCGTCGTTGAATGCTTTTCGTCATTAACGCCATTAAACATTCCACCCATCTTACTGGAGCTACTATGCCAGCGTCCCAGAGCCTCACTCCGATACTTCAAGGAGCTGAGTTGGCTCAGTTAGATGCTGGTAGGGGGATATGGACAAAACACCCTAAGCGGGACGTCAGTGCAGGACTTGTCGCCCCCACTTTAAATAAGAATAAGAACGGTGAGCGACGATGCCATCTATGATGGAACGCGCTTGCCTAGAAGAAACCGATTCATTCTTAATTTAAAGTCTCAAAAAACTAGCGTAGCAAAATACATACGAAAGTATATGAAAACTAGAAATTGAAAGGAAAACTTCGAGAAGATTATATACGATCAAATTTCACACAGAACTCGGTATAATCGAGCTTTCGGTACGCATGCACTCTACCTACAAACTCACTCGTTACGTTTAACCGAGTTTAAAAAGTATTGTTCATCGTGTTTTGTTTTTCCGACCCCCGTTGAATGAGGGTAGGCGCAATTGTCCCGATGTTTTCTTTATTCGAATAATTTTTCATTGAAACGTTTCAACGGGATGCGACAGTTGACAAATGACGATGTTCTACAGATGGCACATCACTATTTAGAGCAAAAATGAATATGCTCACGAGAATTTACTTTTTCATTTTCTCGGACGCTTAGCGCAGAGAATTTTCTGTTATTCTGCTTCTTTTTATAAAAAATTTGGAGTAGTCTTTGTTGAAAGCAAGTTTTATTCTTTGCGTTGTTTTTAAGTTTTCTTGTTAACGTGGTTTTGTGTACTTATTTATAGTAAAGGGCTCACTCCGAGTCATTCTAAAAGTTAAGTATTACGAAAATATTCATCATCATCATTATCAGCCATAGGACGTCCACTGCCGGATATAGGCCTCTTCCTGGGGGGGTTTTGCCAATACTCGCCACGCTTGGCAGGCGGGTTGGCGAGCGCAGTTAGGTGTGATTGTTCAAGGAAGACGCTGCTGCCTATCTTCCGGATTATATCCCTTAGCCGACTCTTACGGCAACCACGGGTAGAGAGGGTGGGGTACTATTCTCACGCCGACACCACCACGGCACATTACACACAGCGCCATCTGAACCCAAACTAAGCAGAGCTTGTGTGATGAAAGTCAGATAACTGATAAAATATAAAAAATACTTTTTTTTTGGAGGTACATACTTATAATACATACAGAACACCCAGACACAGAACAAACATTTGTTTATACCATACAATGTTTGTCCTGGGCGGGTATCGAACCCCGCCTTACAGATCTTAAGGCAGACATACTACCAATAAGCCAACAGGGCTGTCATTAGAAACTAGTTTAAATATTTGTGAAATACTCGCGTAAGAGGTCGTGTCGAGGTTCGTTCTACTTTGCTTCGAAGTTATAACAAGCAAATACTTAACTTTTACTAACAACTCAAGTGCTATTTTGCACTTACAGACAAAAGTTTTAATTAGACACAAGGGCCTCGGCTACGTTTGAGGTTTTTTATTCATTTTGTAATTTACTTTGTAATATTACGCCTGCGCCGTGGTGGTGCCGTCGTAAGAATAGTACCCCACCCTCTTGGAACTGGCTCTCAAGTGAGGCTGCCGGAACACACCGTTAGATGCTTGGCGGCAGATTTTCAACTTGAGGGTGGTAGCTAGCCAGCCGAATACTAGAAAGTACCCTACCATCATGCTATGGTTTCCTCACGATGTTTTCCTTCACCAGCAGCTCAAGCTAATTGTTTGGGTTTGAACCCACGCCCTTCGGCATGAAAACCGACCGCGCTAACCACTGAGCTATCACCGCTACAAAATCATCACACATCATGTACCTATATCAGGTAGATCATACTTCAGAGGTGATCCCCAATAAATTTATTCGAAATTGATTTATCCTCGCTGTTTCATTGGAGCAGTACGTTTAGTTAGCCTTAGGGACATGAAATCTGGGTCATGGGTTTTTTTATATTGTTTATTTATACTTGTTAACTATAATTTCTCATCTCTTGCTGAACTCGTCCATTCCTTTCCGTGGTTTTGTCTAAATGTGTCTTTCCAGCGTCTATATGGCTTTCCTATCTTCCTTTTATTTGGTCCCCTTGTAAGGCTAGTTAAGTTTCTTGGTTTTTTTAAATTGTTAATTTATACTTGTTAACTATAATTTCCCATCTCTTGCTGAACTCATACATTCCTTTCCGTGGTTTTTTCTAAATGTGTGTTTCCAGCGTCTATATGGCTTTCCTATGTTCCTTTTGTTAGGTCCCCTTGTAAGGCTACTTAAGTTTCTTGTCTCGCCAAACTGTTCGCACACCTTGTGCGTCGCTTGCAAAGTTGGTTTTGCGAACTTTTTATGAAAAAACTAAAGTAAAATCACCAGACAAGTTGTTGTTGAGAGATAAAGAACTTTGAGAATAACAAACTTCGTTTGCTAGACGGTTATCTTGCAAGATATGCTTAATACTGCACAATTATGTTACGTTATTTTTGTTGAGGTTCAGTAATGAAAGATTAGTGCTTGACCATAGTTTTTATTTCTTATCAAAGGAAGGAATAGAAGGCAAAAAAAATTAACCCCCGCCAAGGTTGGAGCTAACGAAATTATAGAGCTGATTAGAGTCACTATTGAATATGTCCAAGTAAAAAGCTTTCAAAGAAATTATTGCCGTGGTGGTGCCGGCGTAAGAATAGTACCCCACCCTCTCTACCCGTGGTTGCCGTAAGAGAAGGCTAAGGGATGTCATCCGGAAGATAGGAAATAGCGTCTTCTTTGAACAATTACACCTAACTGCGCTCGCCAACCCGCCTGCCAAGCGTGGCGAGTATTGGCTAAACCCCCCCAGGAGGAGGCATATGTCCAGCAGTGGACGTCATATGGCTGATAATGTGTGTGATGTGAAAGAAAATATTTTTTATTATTATTTATCTCTGGTATCCCGAGTATATCCCGCGTATTGATGATTTTAGGATTCTAACGATATCCTATACATACAAACCTGTTCAGGTATTTAAAGTTATGGTGGAATAATGAAACTCACACGAACATCAAACCTGAAAACATTACATTTCTTTTTTGGTCAGTCGTGTTATAAAAGAAGTGAAACTTAAATTTTTGAGTACCACTGCAATGGTTGTGGTCAGATGATATCATTTTACCCGACTCCAAAAAAGGAGGAGGTTCTCAATTCGTCGGAATCTTTTTTTAATGTATGTTCACCGCATATCAAAGATACCTAAGCCGATATGAAAAATTTCTTTTTTTGTTTCAAAGTGTATACTTTCCAGTTGGTTATCCAAATCGATCGAGCCGTTTTTAAAGAATAAACCAAAAATCTAAAAATTATAAGCCTCGCTGTTTCATTGGTGCAGTGCTTTTAGTTGGCTTAAGGGTCATTGAGTCGGTTTTTAATTGTAAGTTTTAACACGAGAGTTTTTCGTTCGTCTTATTACAAAAATAATTATATCATATTTTTTTATTTTTTTTTATTTTAACATTACTCTCCACAGACACTGGGGTCCGTGACCTTTGACAACTTTGAAAAACAATTTTTTTAATTTTTTTACAATATGGGAAGAGGAATATTAGTCAAATTATATCAATATTATATCATATTTGGCTCTAAATATATTTGTATCACAGACCTTTAAAAGGTCGGGATAGGAGCAAAAACTCTTCCCTATTGCTTCCGCCCAAAAGTAAGGAGGTACTTCAGAACGGGAACAAGTGTCTTAATTGAGTTGTCTTTGCTTTCGCCAACACCAACGCAATGTAAATTTGAATGCGAGTCAGTACAGGAACTCTAACGAGAGAAATTTACAATTGCGATATTTTAAACCCTATGCCAGTAGCTTAATGCTTTTAGACAAAACTTCTTAGCATCCAGGTGCATCACCATACAAAGACACGTCTATCGTGTTGCAGGGACGGTTACGCATTTAGTAGGTACGTAGGACTTGCATTCAAGATTGCGACATCCCTGGCTCATTGGTAGTATATACTGTAGTAGTAGTTTATTAGCGTTTTTTTTATTTATTCAAAAATAGGTTCGCCTTTGTCCACACTCTGCCTGATGTTAAGCAGTAACGCGGTGTAAGATGGAACACGCTTACCTAGAAGAAACCTATTTACTCTAGATTTGAAGACACCCATATTGTATGTGTTCCCTAACTGGAAACACAGACCCCGGCAAAGAGTTTCACAACCTCGCTGTGCGAATAAACAATATGGAATCAAAACGCTTTGTGCGTACATGGGGAACATCCACCATGTACGGTGACGTTTTGGTCGCGTTTGTCTGGCCGTCCGGTAGTAGAATGGTAAATTGTAAATAGGCTTGCGTTTGACCGTCATCTCGCCTGATGTTAAGCGAAGATGCGGTCTATGGTGGAGCACGCTCGCCTAGAAGAACTCACTCGCGACTTGAAAGCATACAGATTGTATCCATCAGGGAACACCCACTCGGGTAGCAAATGCCATTGTTAAGTGGTTCGTACAATGAAAGTAGGGTCAA
Organism: Biston stratarius; assembly: GCA_950106695.1. NCBI lineage: Eukaryota > Metazoa > Arthropoda > Insecta > Lepidoptera > Geometridae > Biston > Biston stratarius. The sequence goes on along the minus strand of OX467106.1, from coordinate 37,663,306 downwards.
ACCGTTTTGTTCGTTTAGTTGTTTAGTGTATTGGTAGTATTGTATTGGTTGTATCTATTATCTCTTACCATCTGGAGAGCGTCGCGTTCGTCTCATTACTTTTTACAAAAAAAATATCTGCTTTAAGAGCTGTAGGGCGTGGGTTCGATTCCCACCCTGTTCCACATAACGATAAGGTTCCCTAACACGTATCCTAGGTTCCCTAGGCGGTAGTGGTTAAATTCTGCTACCATGGTTGGTACTACAGGCCGCGTCAATGTAGGGCAGGTTTTATAAATAACTTTATGGAACCATAAAAGGGCAGGCACGGACATTCAAAGATTAGCTGTTTGCCGCGCCCGCCACGAAAAACCGCGGTAGTTTCAGCTGGCCCCACTTCAGGCCGCTGCCTAAAGCCGCATTTGTTTTAGGTGGGTTTAACTGAACACCTTACCATAGACACTGCGTTGTTAAGTGTACTGTGTCGGACTTCTGAATACCTGATATCCCATGCCAGTCAACATTACATTTTATAGCATTCCACTTAAGTTCAAATTACATTGTCAAGATCCGTAATTGAGATTTCACCTCAGCTAAACCAATTTATTGTACCTTTGAGCTACCAGAGAAGTAACCGTGATGTCTCGGATATTAGTCCAATAAGGAAACGGAATTCCATTCTGTTCATTATCGTCATGTCAATTCATTTATTTTGGGAAATGCGGTGCTCTTTAAATACTTATTACTTACTTATTAACTAAAAGAAAAAATCTAAATCATAAATTTTAAGTACTTCTTTATGATTGACCATAGTCGTTGGATGATCGGAATCACGAGAACTACTTCAATCAAAAAGCAGCATTGCCAGCATTTTGCCACATTTCTCTCTCCTCTTGGGGACTATTAGATTGTATTTTTTAAATTTTTATAGTACATTAGTATAACTTTGAAGAAATTTTTATTTTTTATTTTTGATATTACTGTATGATCAAATCACACTAATATTATAAAGACGAAAGTTTGTAAGTGTGTACTTCTCACGCTCAAACGGCTGGACCAATTTTGATGAAATTTGCTATGGAGGTAGCTGACACCCTATTTTTATCCCGAAAAAATGCAGCAGGTAACACCGCGGGGTGCAGCTAGTTTTATATAATTGTAACACACTGTGAGATTTGTCAATAATTAATATTAAGAATTGACCAACCGTGAGTCAGTATTAAAGTCTGTTTCACTTTTCCATTGTTAAATCGACAAATAAATTGTATTTGTCATGAGTATGTAATGAGTGTGTGTGTGTGTGATGTATGTGTGATTAGTATGTGGGTGATGTATGTGTGATGAGTATTGAGTATATGTGTGTGTGTGTGTTTTCATAGCAAATAATATACCTACCTAGATTTATATCTAAATAAACGGTATTAAAAGAAAACACGGGAAGCCAGCAAATAAATTAATTACACTTAAAAATATGAACATGTTTAAATTCAGTTCAGTTACTCCGATTAAAGTATTATTATCAACTTTTAGTAAAATTGCATTTCCGTCTACGGTGAATATAAACTCACCCGATGCGAATATAATGGCCATTCTTCCCATTTAATAATGAGTGCTCCACAGCGGAAAGGTAATTGAAGGAATAGAGCTAGCGATCGCAGATCGAGTAGATTTTTTGCTTCGATGCAGTTTCCACTTAAGTGTTTTGCTTTGAATACCATAGTGTTTTTTTTTATACACTCTGGTAATTTTGTGTCTCATGTAGGCACTAGCTACGAGTTTTGACGGGAGCGCGGAAAAATGAAGTCTGCATTGCATTATTTTTAAAACTCTCTTTTCTGTAGCGATGATAGCTCAGTGGTTAGCGCGGTCGGTTCGCATGCCGAAGGGCGTGGGTTCAAACCCTAACAATGAGCTTGAGCAGCCGGTGAAGGAAAACATCGTGAGGAAACCATAGCGTGGTGGTAGGGTACTTTCTAGTACTCGGCTGGCTAGCTCAAGTTGAAAATCTGTTGCCAAGCATCTAACGGTGTGTTCCGGCAGCCTCACTTGAGAGCCAGTACCATTCCAGGCAAGGTGTGCTTTACCATCTTCGACCACACTGTCACTTAACATCAGGTGAGATATGGTCAAATACCTAGCTTGTCAGCAATAAAAGAAAAAAACAGTTGAAATTTTCATATATGATGTATTTCTGTTGCCGCTTTAACAACAAATACTAAAAAACAGAATAAAATAAATATTTAAGGGGGCTCCCATACAACAGGCATGATTTTTTTGCAGTTTTAAAGATAATGGAACGGAACCCTTTGTGCGCGAATCTGACTCGCACTTGACCGGTTTTCAAACTTGGGTCGCAAGTCCTATATACTATTTGGGTTCCTGTTCCTGTAACTGTCCTTGTGTAATATTATTATTTAAGTTCAATTCACCTTATTAAACTTATTCACCTTATTATACTTATTGTGTTTTCGTATTAATTCCAAAACTTTGTAGAAGTTTCAAATAGAGCCAGCCGTACTTTACTGGGATTTGGAGCGGACTTGGCCGTGATTTACTTTGTGAGATTTGACTGTTTGCTGTCTCCAAATCGACCTAAGGACGATAAGGGTGATTTTGAAAAACTCTAAGAAACAGATTTTTCATACTAAAAAAAGTTAATTTTACTAATATACTCAACTTTCACTTTTACTTTAAGTTTTAACAAAACGATGGTTTCAAAAGATAAATTTGAATCAAGTTGGCGAAAACAAAGTAGATGACGAAGTCAAAATTTTGCCCTTTAATCAAAGTGAAATTCACATCAATTACTGACATAACAATGAGATGTCAGTGCCATTAAATTAATATTAATAATTACTTACACAAATAAAGTACAGAAAATTATAATGTTGATAAACTCTTAGAAAATTCACATAAAGCCGGTTTTAATTAATTAAAATGGAAGGCCAATCAATCTTGTTGACACAATAGTCGTTGGATCTTTTGGGATGGCTTTCAAAGTAACAACAATATTGATTTGATGACTTAACAGATTCAAAAAATAAATATTAAAATAAAAAATAAAAACAGGAGGTAATATTTTTATTTATTTCGCACCTAAAGGTGTACCGGCAGCCTCGTTTGATAGCCAGTTCCATTCCAGGTTAGGTGTGCTTAATATCTTAAACCACATAGTTATATATATCTTTATGTGTGTTCAAGGTATATATTTAGTTTATTTCCGCTTATCAATCTTTTCGGTTACAACAGTGTTTAACTAACTTGACAACAATTTAAAAACTTATCCGAAACTTTACTTAATATACTTAATAACTAAAACTGAAATATGACATGAACTTAAAAGCTAAAACAAATTAAACAAAACAATAATTAAAATTTAAAAAAAAAACACAAATCTTTATATATACTTCTCGCTGCATTATTAAAAGTTATGTTAGTTAAATTTAAATCCTCATCAAAGTGTAAACCGCAATTGCAAACTGAAGCGGCAATAAACTAAATAAACATTGAACACTCAAATCCAAAGTAAAGCCTGAATCAACCAATTATACATTTGTATGTTAACTTGATAATAACCTTAAATTATTATTGGCACACCACGTTTTCAATATTATGTTCTTTCTATTCCAAGGTTGCCTGGATATCGCATAGCGCCGCCAATTGTTATATAAGTTTTAAGTTTACATTTTTCTATTGTGTTATATATAGTGTTTGGTGTGAATAATAAAGAGTTTATATATCTATCTACAAAATTCACGCCACCGTTCGCTAACAAAGAATTTGGTAGATTCAATCGAAGATTTTCATCAACAGCGAAATTCGCAAAAATTCCTGCCTGATATTAAATCCATCATTCACTGTCACGATTGTAGAAATTCTCAGACACCAATCGGCTTTAAGCATTTAAACACCTCGTTGACTCGTAATTAAAACTGGCTTAAGCCCACGTCTGCATGATCGAAAAGCTCTATTAAAAGTTGGGCCGCTATTTTCATCGGATCCCTGCGAATGATAGTTGTTCAGCTTTTCATCAAAATTTAAGCACGGGACACACCTGCGCCTTAAAATTAATTTCTACATATAAATTTTAATCGGATATATTTGTGTATTTATATGCTTATTTCTACCATAATCTCTATTGATTATGCGTTATTTATTTTTTATTGTTTTATGGACAGGCTAGTTGTTTGGCCACAGCTCACCTGATGTTAAGTGACGGTGTGCTCGAAAATGGTATACACATCTAGCCTGGAATAGAACTGGCTCTCAAGTGAGGCTATCGGAACACACTATTAGGTGCTCGGCGACAGACTTTCAACTTGAGGGTGGAAGCTAGCCAGCCGAGAAAGAAAAAAACCTTACTTTTTTTTTTCTCACTACTGTTGAGCTTACATAAATAAATGTTCATTTTCAATCCTATGTTTTCCAGCCAACTGACTGTGGTGTGATACGTTTTTCATATGATGTGAGTTTCTTTTTTGCATATCGACTATTTTGCGTGGGTTTATCCACAAAAGTTGTTTGGAATGCGAGTTGTTGGCCGGCTCTATTTAAATACCAACTCGAAAAATGCTATTCAAAAATTGCTTTCGAGATACTTTACATGAAATAAATTTAATATCTGACTGTGCTTTACGAAATCACACTTTGATTTTATTTCGAACAAAAAATTGACGTAATAGCTCAGAATTTCAACACTAATATTAACAAAGGCAAAAAAAAATGTTACTCTAAAATAGGCTTTTTATACACGTAAATAGCAGCAAAATAAATAGCATAATAGCAACTTTTATATAAAGGCATGCAGGTGCTACTATTATCTCGATAATATACTAGATGTCGATCTTTTTAACAATACGTCTCAAAATTTCAAACGGCTTAGTAGTAAAAAAATATTATTAACGACTTTTCTTTTAACCTGTTTTTGCTTAAGTGTGTTGTTCTAGAATTCTAGATGTTGTGTATTTATATATTTTAGTATGTTGTGTATTTTTGTGTGAATCCGTCTCCTACCATATTCTTCTTTATTACTTGTGAATTTTTTAATTTGTCGAGCCATTCTTATTTATTGTATTTGTCTGTGTATCTAGCTGTAAGTTTTTCTATTATCATAAAAATAAAATAAAAAAGATAAATATTGGCGTTTGCGGAAAATTCATCGAAAACAATTCGTCGAATTACATTTCGTCGAAAACACAATTTGTTGAAAACAAAATTTATCGAATCACAGTTCGTCGAAAAAAACTTGGCGTATTTCATGCTTTTCTATGATTATTTCTCGCTATAGTTAAAAACATCCATAACTATTTCCCGCTATAGTCGAAAAAACTGAGTATTTTCAGCTTTTCTATGAATATTTTCTAGTTTTAGTTAACAATCTTTATTATTATCACGAATTGTGATTTGACGAACTGTGCTTTCGACGAGTTGTGATTCGAAGAATTGTTTTCGACGTATTTTCCGCAAATCAAATATTGGCGGAATTTTCACGCAATGCCATCTAGCCATAATTAATTATAGTCTGTACTGTTGGAATCAGATAACTGAAAGAAGTATGTAGCAATGATAACGCGGATGGTTCGCTGGCCGAAGGTCGTGGGTTCAAACCCTAACACAGAGCTTCAGCTGTCGGTGGAGGAAAACATCGTGCGGAAACCATCGCACGGTGGTAGGGTAATTTATATTACTCGGCTGGCTAGCTACCACTCTCAAGTAGAAAAAAGCTAGTTCCAGTCCAGGCTACGTGTGTTTACCATCTTCGACCACACCGTCACTAAGTGAGCACTTATATCAAGTGAGCCTCAAACACCTAGCCCGTCAACCATAAAAAAAGAATACTTTTTATTAATATATAGGTACAGAACATCCAGACACAAAACAAAAATCTATGATTGATGTTAGTCCTGAATGGGAATTGAATCCACATCGTAAACTATGTATACTTAATATATAAATAGTATTTCTACTAAAGTTGATACATGTAAACATTAAAAGAAGCTACGAAGAGGATCTAAATCAATCTCTCGGCTCCGAAAAGAATCCAAACATAGACTAAGAGACCCTGTGAATAAACACAGCAGAGGGCATTATGACTGCTACAAAAAGCATCGCTAGATGTGACGTTGACCGATCACGTGGACATTAGCCGCGGAGCTTTGCTTTACCGAACCGGATAGTTAGGAACTTCTGGCACAAAACAGTTACCAAGCTCTCACTTACTTGATTGTCAATGATAAACTAGGCCGTAGGCCTAGATTAGCCGTGGAGGTGCCGGCGTAAGAATTGTACCCTACCCGTGGTTGCCGTAAGATTCGGCCAAGGGATGTAATCCGGAAGATGGGCAGCAGCGTCTTCCTTGAACAATCACACCTAACTGCGCTCGCCAAGCGTGGCGAGTATTGGCAAAACCCCCCGAAGAGGAGGCCTATGTCCAGCAGTGTACGTCCTATGGCTGAGGATGATAATAAACTAGGAAAAGCTTACCAGAACAGCTCCTTAGTTTGTATAAAGCGTAAGTAAGGTCGTGTATGGAATATTTATTTTTGTAGCGATAATAGCTCAGTGGTTAGGGCGATTGGTTCACACGCGGAAGGGCGAGGGTTCAAACCCCATAAGCTTTGTAAAAAAAACCTTGAGGAAACTATACCATGATGGTAGGGTACTTTCTAGTACTCAGCTGCCTAGCGATTCGTTCCGGCAACCTCACTTGAGAGCCAGTTCCATTCCAGGCTATGTGTGCTTCATCATCTTCGACCACACCGTCACGTTACATCAGGTGAGCTGTGGTCAACTATAGGAAGGCTTTTTTAGGTATCAGCTTGAGGCTCTGGAGTCGATCGAAATGCGTGCTAGGAGGCTAATTGGCGACGACACTTTGGTCACGTCTCAGTTACAAAGCCTTGGGCACCGATGTAAAGTCGCTTGTTTATCTGTCTTCTATTGAATACTTTTCCGTGCCTTGGAATTGGACAATTAAGTTCCACCTGCCACTTTTTATTACCGGATGTCTAGGCAGATACAACCAAAGCGCCATCCTTGCATGGTGGACATTCCCTAAGTACGTACTTGCTTCGATTCCACATTCTTTAAACGTACAGCGAGGCTAAATAAATATATTTTATTATTTACTTTTTATTTTTTCATATTGATATATGAACCCTGAAAAAAATGTTTTCTGTCTTTAGGGTTCCGTACCCAAAGGGTAAAAACGGGACCCTATTACTAAGACTTCGCTGTCTGTCTGTCCGTCCGTCTGTCTGTCACCAGGCTGTATCTCAAGAACCGCGTAGCTAGGTAGTTGAAATTTTCACAAATTATGTATTTCCGTTGCCGCTATAACAACAAATACTAAAAACAAAATAAAATAAATATTTAAGGAGGGCTCTCATATAACAAACGCGATTTTTTTGCCTTTTTCATAGATAATGGTACGGAACCCTTCGTGCGCGAGTCCGACTCGCACTTGGCCGGTTTTTGGGCAGTGATGTCAAAAGACAGTAGTAGAGCACTGGTTTCTCTTGACTGTACTTAGCCTCACCAACCTCAATATTAATGGTTTAACCGAAGTCGTTCCTCATTAATTCACTTTCCAATTTGCGCGTTCCGAGGAAATAAATAATTAATATTGTGGACATAAGCTGCCTCGGATAATTTTATTAATTGTTGTTCCATTGCGTCGTGATTATTAAAATTAATGTCAAGGGATTTATTGGGACGAAGAGACTTGTTGACTTTGAGACAATATTGGTAAAGGACTAAGAAAATGGAAGACATCTTTGAAAGAAACATAAACCAAGCTATCGTAGTAGGTACCCATTAGTGTGATTTTTGCTTGTAGTTTTGATTTGTAGAATAAACTTACGTTATGTAGGAGAAAAATATTGAGTATTGTAAAACTGCTCTGCCTTACAGTTTCAATATATTTTGGGGATTTAAGAGTTATGTTCCGCAATGTTTTTGTTATTATTACGTTTTATTGAGTATAAACATCATTGTAGGTCTTAAAAACTAAGATTTTGACACGGTTTTTACCCTCATCTAGATAATTCCTTCTGGAAGTTTCGTACCGTATTCAGCCAAAGTGGATCTTTAGTACATTGATAAACAAATGTTTATTGTAAAACATTTCAAACTGCGCCATTTGGTCCCAAACTAAACAATGCTTGTAAGTATCATCATCACTATCATCACTACATATTATAAAACAAAGTCGTCTGCGGCATCTGTCTGTCTGTTCTCGATATACTTAAAATCTACTGTACGGATTATTTATCATGCGAGTTTCGCCAGTAGATAGAGTGATTCATAAGGAAGGTTTAGGTATATAATTTGTTAAGGTTTTGTGTAAATTGGTTGAAATATGATGATAATTATTGGAAGTGTCGGAAAAAGTCAAACCACCTCGGAGATTTCGTCAAAAACGCTGCCTAATTCTTTTGAGATATAACAAAACAATGTATGGTGATGTATGGTGTATATCCCTCTTTTATAGATCTACAAGTTTCTTCAACAGTTCTCTACCTTTTAAGGTTAGCTTACTATATCCATTCTTACAACCCGTGCGAAGCCGGGGCGGGTCGCTAGTACATACATAATATAATAAATGCATACAGAATACCCAGACACAGAACAAACATCTATGTTCGTTACACAAATGTTTGTCCTAGGTGGGAATCGAACCCACACCCCCTCAACTCATGAAGAAACTTACTGCTACATAAGCTAGCAGGGCAGCATTTAAAATTATAGTGCTGAACCATACTTCAATGTACATACATGTAGTATATAAAGCACTGTGCATGTGTGGGAGGCAGCAAACACCATCTGTCAATGTCGCTGCCACAATTCACTCGGGTTGTGTAAACAGGCTCTTAGGGCCTATTTATACTATACGCAGTGTGAGTGCTCGCATCGTGTAGCTGTTTAATTGATCACGATTCATATTACATGAAATTATGTGTCAACCATCGGAAAATAAAATAAATTAAGTAGTTTATTTATGTAGTTTGCCGTGGTGGTGCCGGCGTAAGAAAAGTACCCCACCCTCTCTACCCGTGGTTGCCGTAAGAGTCGGCTAAGGGATGTAATCCGGAAGATGGGCAGCAGCGTCTTCCTTGAACAATCACACCTAACTGCGCTCACCAATCCGCATGCCAAGCGTGGCGAGTATTGGCAAAACCCCCCCAGGTGGAGCCCTATTCCTGCGTTTTCGAATAAAATGTAGCGTATGTGTTAATCCATGGCAGGGTCGTCCAACGCACGGCCTGCGGCATACATTTAATTTTGTATGAAGACGTATTTCTGATATACTGGCAATTTTTTTTTTGGTAGATTTTTTTTACGGCACCCCAAATAAATTAATAAAGTATTTTATATGGGATAACGTATAAATTAGAAAGATTGTAAAAAAACTAATAAAATTAAATTTTTATCTTCAATAATTGAATGTATTGGTTTTGCAACCGTCTTACCTATTTAGTAATTTGTGTTTTCCCATGATAATATTCGGTTCGGACAGCTCCGATCCGGGATATAAGTTATCTTTACCAAAATTTTTACAAATCCGTTAAGCCGTTACAGTATGTTACAACATTACATATGTTTGTGGAGGCTGGGGGAGGCCTAATGTCCAGCAGTGGACGTTCTAAGGCTGAAATGATGATGATGATGATGACATATGTTTGTTATTGCTTAATATAAACTCGTAGCGATGATAGTTCAGTGGTTAGCGCGGTTGGTTCACTCGCCGAAGGGCGTGGGTTCAAACCCCAACAATGAGCTTGAGCTGCCGGTGAAGGAAAACATCGTGAGTAGTGTACTTCCTAGTACTCGGCTGGCTAGCTCTAGTTGAAAAATGCCGCCAAGCATCTAACGGTGTGTTCCGGCAGCCTCACTTGAAAGCCAGTTCCATTCCAGGCTAGGTGTGTTTACCATCTTCAACCTAACCGTCACTTAACACCAGGTGAGCTGCGGTCAAACACCATGCAAGAGTACAAAAAAAATTAAAAAAAAAAACACTTAAAACACTTCGGATAGTCTGGATTGTCTTGATAGCCTGGAGAGCCCTAAAATTTTAAATTATATCTCACATACAAAGACGTCAGAATCTTGTAGCATTCTCTGATTGTACAGATTAGAAATGAAGAAAAATGTGCATTGAATATCTACTTATAATATATACAGAATACCCAGACGCAGAACAAACATTTATGATTATACCACAAAATGCTTGTCCTGAAAATCAAACCCACGCCCTACGGCTCTTGGAGCAGACATACTACCAATGAGCCAACAGGGCAGTCTAAAGATTGGCTTGCGTTTGACCTCCATCTCGTCTGATGTTAAGCGAAAATATGGTCTACGACTGAGCACGCTTGCCTAGAAGAAACCGATTCACTCGCGACTTGAAGGCACCCAGATTTTGTTTTATACAATGATGTGTTCCTTTTAAAAATGTAATAAAAATCTCAAAGATTCAAGTAAAATAAAATACACTAAGCAAAGTGAATTATATAGTTACATTATTTAGTTGCAAAAACTCATAATGAATAAGTAACAAAGTAACGAAGCGGCGCGATAACTGTTTCAAAACACTGACAATGCAGTAAATTTTAACCGCTGTAAAGTCATCTCTACAAACTATCTTTTGTACGAGGCGTCATAATTTTCTTTTAACGTCGCCATAAATGTTCGATAAACTTCGTGTTCAATCTTTGGAAACGCAGTGAAAAGTTTAAGACATAAATTTATGTTATGGTAATGATTTAAGATGCAAATTGATTTCTTTTACAAGAAAAGATTTTTAGTTTTCATTTGTACACAAACAAAGAGGAAGAGGAGAGGAGAACGGGAAAACGGAAGAATTATATCGACCTATTGTATTATTCTCCAAAACTAAGTGCATATATTTTTTCATGATAGTGCAGAATTCTATGTGTTACTTACTGCCGCCAAGCAGTAGTGTTTAAACATTACTGTGTTTCGGTTTGAAGTGTATTACAGCTAGCGAATTCACTGGGCTGTTGAGACTAGCCATTAAAAGTCTCAAAGTAATAAGCGCCAAAACAGTGATGCCCTGGATTTTGTTTTGTTACTTAAAGATATATTTGTATTGCTGCAATGGTCATAGGCATGCGTTATCTCTTACCATCAGGAGAAAGCCTTGTTTGTTTTCACTTTTACATTAAAAAATAGCTCATTTGGCAAAGTTTTGCTTTGAGAGCTAAAGGGTGTGGATTCGATTCCCACTCAGGTAACATTTATGTGACTAACATGAATGTTTGTTCTGTGTCTGGGTGTTCTGTATGTATTTACAAAAAATAAAGTAATTAAGTATTCTGTGATTTCAGGTTCCCATAGTACAACCTTTGCTTACTTTGGGGCTAGATGGCGCTGTGTGAAATGTCTTCCTATATATTTTTATAGATTTCCTTTTTCTAAGGAGGTTGTCTAGGTAGCTACCATGACAATTTCATATTTTCCGTCACCAAGCAGTAGTGCGTAAACGTTACTATGTTCCGATTTCTTTTATTTTTTTCTATGTTTCTTAATTGTAGGCTGTCTCGTTTACACAAGTAGGTACATTTTCTAATATCTTAGCATTAGACAAATAATCCTCCGATTAAATGTTATAATATCAAAAAAGTGCCAAATCTTAGCTGCAACTATTTCTAAGATATCGCTAAAAGACTTTATTCATTCAATCCCAGTGCCGTTTTATCATCCAAACGCCTTTCAAATGGATATTTTTAGAACCCTTTTAGCGTCCATCTTCAATACTTCCACTATAAAACTTGCTAAGGTGACTTGAATATCTGAATGTCTACTTTACAGTGAGCTACCTTCATTGATAGATAAAATGAGGCAATTTTATCTATCTTTTCTATTCTATTCAAATTAATTACCTACAGGTAGGCAAACAATTTGCGTTACAAATGATATTTTATTGATGTAGATATTAAGTATATCTTAGAGTTTCCTAATGAATATTAACCAATATTATATTATATATGCGAATGTGAGAATGTTTATTTGTTACGCCTTTACGCGTAAACTACTCAACGGATCTGGGTGAAATTTTTCATGTTGGTAGGTCCTGGAATAAGACACAGGATACTTTTCGTCATCATCATCCATCACCACGCGGGTAAACCCGCGGAGCGCAGCTAGCATAGTTGTTGTTGTTTGTATCGTTTATTTCAAATAAAATAATTTTGAGTTTGAGTCTACAAATACATATTGATGGACATTTCTCACAACACCGTTTATTCACAAACTTGGCTAAATTTGTACTTTAAAACTAAACAACAGTGAGAACTGATAGAATACTTAGAAAATACATTGGTTAAACAGGCATAAGAACAAGTAAAAGTGAGCGGTTAATACTTATACGAGTATAAAAGGGCCTCTTGAACCAGGGTCGCAATTTCTAGCTACTTTTTTATGGTGGACAGGTTTGACCACAGCTCACCTGATGTTAAGTGACAGTGTGGTCGAAGATGGTAAACACACCTAGCCTGGATTGGAAATGACTCTCAAGTGAGGCCTTAGATGCTTGGCTTAGCTTAAATAGTGTACGGATTTCTGTCCCAGCAACGCAATGAATCCGACACCCACACAGTAATACTAAAAAATGCTATTGCTTTGCTGTATTGCGTTGAAAATGTTTCGTCTCGTTTTAGAATACACAACAATCATACAAACACACCTACACACGACACAAAAAAAAAACATGTTTTTTTCATCACACAATGATTGTCCTTAGTGGGAATCGAACCCTGACTGACTCTTGTTCTTCCTTTCCCATATTGGTGAGGTAGGGAATCGGCCTCGAGGTGGCCCTCTTTGCCGAGGTAGGGCTCTAGGGGCAACTCTGTCCCCTAGGGGGGGTGGTGGAGAGTGCGAGCTCGACGCCCCGAGTTCTCGGAGCCTCGAGCACTCTCAGGTCATGGTGGCCTCATCTTGGCTTTATGGATCTTTGCGGGCCTCATGCCCTCTTGCCGTCTTCCCTTCTTCTTCCCGGCCAGCCAACAGGAGATCTCGAGGGAGAGCACGCCACGTACGTTCGTCAGGGGGACGTGCATGGTGCGGCGCAATGTTGTTGAGGTGGGGGTGTGGCGAGTTGTCTGCGCGGTCAAACATGCCGCGCGACAAACGCACCACGAACTCCCCCACCGACTCGATCTGCACGTCCCGGGCGATGACGTCATTGCGAACGTACCGGCCGGCTCCCGAGATTGTCCTCAGGGCGACGTTTTGAACCACCTGTAGTCGCTTCTTTTGGCTGGCCGAGCATAGCGCGTACCACGCTGGCGCAGCATAGGTCAATCGTGTGCGAATGTACATCTTGTATATGCCGACCTTTGTTTTGAGTGGCAGCTTCGAGCAGAGGACCGGGCGGAGCAGCGCTCTCGCGGCCTTTGCCTGGTGGACGGCATGTGAGACCTGCGAGCGCATGTTCAACGCCTGGTCGATGAGAACGCCCAGGTACTTGATAGATTTTTCCCACGCGACGTTCTGTCCTCTAAGCTGTAAAGGCGGCATCTTGGACCTATACGTTCTGGTTACTAGCGCGGCTGTCTTCCCCACGTTGACAGCCATACGCCATCTGTCCAACCAGCACGGCAGGATGTCGAGGACTCTCTGTATCCTGCCTGTAGCAACGGTAGCTTTGCGCGACGACGCGATGTAAGCGCTGTCGTCTGCGAAGAGGGCTAATGTGACACCCCTCTCTCCTGGTAGGAGGTCTTCCAGCACCGGGATGTCATCAGTGTAGACGGCGTAGAGGAAAGGCGACGCGCAGCTTCCCTGCGGTACTCCCGCAGCGATCGCCCTATGTCCGGAGTTGACGTTCTCGACGGACACGTAGAACCGGCGATCGGCGAGGAAGGACGCCACAACACTAATTAGTGCCGGTGGCGCCGTTGTGCGCATCAGCTTGAAGATGAGGCCCTCGTGCCACACCCGGTCGAAGGCCTTCTCGGAATCGAACCCACGCCACACACAGCTTAAGAAGCAAAACTAATAACAAATGAGCTAACCAGACAATAAATCTTAGTCATTATAAAAAAAAGTCATTAAGGATAGATATATTGTTCTAAAATAACTGCAATGTCCTCACAAGTTTCTATAATAGGCAATTATTTTGTAAATTATATCATTAAAACCCTTCTCGTAAATAAGGGTACAAAACAATTCCAGATGAGTTAGAATTATAGAACCAGCCTTGTGGAAAATTAACATGCTCTGTTTGATCATAATAAAAACTGTATCAAATGGAATTATTTTGCCACAATTGAAAATTAAAGGACCGAAAATAATTGGTAAGGTTTCACGAAATAACCGCATTGTCATATCAAAAATGATAAATTATAAACCTAGTAATTTTTTATGCCACAGGTGGCAATCAAGCAGACTGGTTGACTGATGGTAAGCAATCACCATGGCCTATGGATATCTGCAAAACCAGGGGTAATATAGAAATTGCGCGATGATAGCTCAGTGGTTAGCGCCGTCGGTTCACATGCCGAAGGGCGTGGGTTCAAACCCCAACAATGAGCAAGAGGTGCCGGCGAAGGAAAACATCGTGAGGAAACCACAGCGTGGTGGTAGGGTACTTTCTAGTACTCCGCTGGCTAGCTACCCCCTCAAGTTAAAAATCTGCCACCAAGCATCGAACGGTGTTCCGGCAGCCTCACTTGAGAGCCAGTTCAATTTCAGGCTAGGTGTTTTCACCATCTTCGACCACACCACCACCAAACAACTAGCCTGTCAACCATAAAAAAACTACAAGCAAAAGCGGCTCCATTTTTTTATCGCTAGTCGTTGCGTAATACGGCCGATTCTACGATTTGACTGCAACAGAACATACCTGTTCAGTATTGTTTTTTTTTTTTTTTTTTTTTTATCCCTGACAGGCTTGGTGTTTGACTACAGCTCACCTGATGTTAAGCGACGGTGTGGTCGAAGATGGTAAAGCACACCTAGCCTGGAATGGAACTGGCTCTCAAGTGAGGCTGCCGGAACACACCGTTAGATGCTTGGCGGCAGATTTTCAACTTGAGGGTGGTAGCTAGCCAGCCGAGTACTAGAAAGTACCCTACCACCACGCTATGGTTTCCTCACGATGTTTTCCTTCACCGGCAGCTCAAGCTCATTGTTGGGGTTTGAACCCACGCCCTTCGGCATGCGCACCGACCACGCTAACCACTGAGCTATCATCGCTACTAAACCTATTGTACTTATACTTACCTGCTACAACGAGATGCCGTCGATTCATTCAGAAGTTCCATCGCCTTGGGGATACATTTCCTATCCTGTCTGAATTTCTATTACTTTGTGTACTGCTTTTACTGTGAAATATTTTATTTCAAACTTGTTGTAATTGTGTTGTACTATTACTACATTTTGTGTTAAACTAGCAAAAAGCTGAGCTTTGTGAGGGCTCGCGTAGTTTTTCTAACGGGTAATAATTTTTAAGACAGTTGTTAGAACTTGATTCTAGTGGTGTCATCTAGTATTAAGTAGATTAACTACGATGTATTGGAGTATTGAGTTTAGTTCTGTTGCAGCAAAGTTAACTCTTTGGTTTTCTAATAGATGGCGTTAGTAGTACAATAACATTATATCCAATGAATACAAAATTGTTAACGTTCATTTTTTTAATAATTATAAAATTATATTTATTTTGACAGATAACACATTTAAATATGAAGTTAAATTACTATATTAAAGCACAAATTTATAGGCGTGTTAGTTTTTCAGTAAAGTGTACCACAAAAATGCTCAGGTTGTGGGATAGTGTTAATGCTCGCTTCGCTCGCCCTGGTTATTTTAAAAACATAAAATTGTATCGATGTAAATAAAGTACTTAGATTACATAATTAGATTGTGCGTTTTTTCTTTTAGTGATAAATATATTTGCCAGGGAAAAAAAAGCAAAAATAATAAGTGCGCAAGCGTTAAGAAATTACGGCGGGAACCCGGAAAAATCTTGTCTTAGTATTGTATTAATTTGTATTACTTTGTTTAAGTATACAAGTAGTCGTATTGTATTCATGAAGTACCAAGTTACGTACAAAAACGTGGGAAAATCGTATTATAATGTGGTAAGACATATCAATTCGTGTTCTTTCCAAAATGTTATAGAAACTTCTATTAAAGTCCCCGTCAATTTACTAGAGCATCGACTAGACTACGACTTATATTACGTACTTATTTTTCTTGAAATATTTGACAATGCAAAATGCTGTGTCAAGGCGTATTTACCTATCTCGTCTTGTCTTTTGCGTCGCACTTTGTACATTTTTTAGTGTCAAGTGTTTCGATATCGAGCCAGCCCCATTACAGGATAGGTAAATTGACCATCTTCGACCAAACCGTTACTTAAACTGTGGTCACACACCTAGCCTGTCAACCATCGAAAAGTATTTTATAATAAATCAAGGTAATCAAGTCTAAGACACAGTCACAGAAAGTATAGCAAAGTCAAGTCCATCATGCTCTAGTGAAATAGTTGTGACTTTACTACAAGCTACGTTGGAGTTTTGGAAAGAACAAGAAAAGTCAGGTTTCTACGCATTATATCATTTTCGAGATAAAAATCCTAGGTGTTAATTCAAAGTGTCAACTACTTCTGTTACCGCCAGGTAGGGTAGGATTCGCAATGAATGCATACACATTTCTTACACATGGTTAATGTGCGATTGCTGTCCTTTTCACTCCCTATTCCTATTTTTTCCGACTACCGCCATAATAGTCATCAACGACCAAGTGCTACGTGACCGATCATCGGCGTCACTCGTGTGCATAAAATAATATAAATTAACCTACGTGAATAAAGAAAAACGAAAACTAAACTGAAACATCAAACATTCCTTCTACCGCGAGTGTGTGGAGTGCATTACAAAGTGCATACTGTGCTGCGCAGCCAGGACTATTTGCGAGAGGAACGAGGTCAAGGTGCATGGTCTCCCATTCTTCCTTTTCCTCTGTGTTATCGCTCGTAAATTAATTGATGTGTAATCAGCGTGCCTAGCGAATTAACAAATACAGTCCACTAAACATATTGACGCTATGAAGCCTTAGGGCACATAACGCATCCCGCTCCAGGAAGTCCAAAATATTTTGGCGCTGCCAACTTCCATAGTTAAATTTCATCAAAATTGGTCCTGCCGTTTGAGCACGAAGAAATAACAAACACACTTGCATACTCACAAACTTCTGCCTTTATAATATTAGTGTGATAATGCGGCGGTATGATTTTTCTGTTTCTGTCAAAACTTCTATTTTAAGTCGCGCACCGTGTTTCGTTTATAACAGTTTCGAGTAACTGTACTCGTAATGCATTTTCAAAGTGAACAGTATCTCGAAGAAACAGCAGAACTAAACTCAGATATATCAGATTTCTAGTTACGTGAATTTATCGATAACGAATCGACACTATTTTCCAGGTTAAGATCTTTTCTACTTCTAGTACGTTTTAGATGTGAAACATTATTTTACAGGCGCACCTTAGCAGATAGCTTATAGAATACTTATATACTTTTTCTTTTGTAAATACATACTTATGATATATACAGAACACCCAGACACAGAACAAACATTTAACGTCCCATAAATGTTTGTCCTGTTGGGAATCGAATCTACGTCCTACATGTCTTGACAAAGATATTCTACCAAATAAGGAAACGGGGCAAAAATAAATAAATAAATATTTCGTTGAGCTGCATACTTAAACGTTTCACACCTGCAGCGCGTCTCGTGACAGTCAATATTAATTTTTTCCTTATGGTAGGTTTAGGGAGGAGAAACGACAAAAGTTGAAATGACGAAATGCTCTACTAAAAAAATCAAAACTGCTTTTTCGAAAATGACCCATCCAAATGTGCCACGTTAGCAAAGCCAACGGTAAAAGCTAGTAAAGCATAAAATCTGCATGTATAACGAATCGATTGTAGTTAGTCCATAACATAAAATAGTAGATGAAGAGACCTTTAAATAAATGGATAGCCAACTCTGTACCGACATTACCTCGCGACATCGGCTGTGGCAAATGGCTCGAAGAGTTATGTCTTTTGGATGGTGATGGTGATAGGGTACTTTAACTTTAGTGCTTGACCGGCTTATCTCTAGTTGAAAATCTGTCTCAGCACCAAACTGCATAATTTCACAGAGCGTCACCCCTTTTACGATCATTTAGATTCTTGATCCAAATAACAAAGAGTCCGCCGCATTTTTGAAGGTATTTGTGTATGTATAATACATAAATATCACTGTGATCAATGTTCGGCAACATACATATTTTATATCAGTAGCTCTAGCATAGCTCTTTGACTAGTTCGGGAGCCTATGGAACTACATCTGTTTGTATTATTTTCTTTTATGTCAAATAAAATTATTATTATTATTAAGCATCATCATCGTCATCCACAGTCTTCTTCATCCCTCTCCTGGGTATAGGCCTCTCTCTTGTTATGCCATCGGTCTCAAGCCTGTGCCAATCTGGCCCAGGTTCGGTGCTAAGATCGTCGACACATCTTGCGGCTGGACGACCAACGCTCCACTTACCTTGACTATGCAACTTTTCCACCACTCTATTGCAACTTTACTCCACCTTTCATCACTTCGCCTAGCAACGTGTCCTGCCCAGCTCCGCTTGAGATTCATTACTGCGATACCGACGTCTCGAACTTTCGTTCGTCGCGGGATGTCGGTATTGCGAACTCGGTCTTGGAGTTTGATGCCGAGGCTCTCTGTGCGACTAATTTTGTGCACAGCCCCATGTGTGAGCGTTTACGTCTTGGCGCCATATGTCATGACGGGCAAGACACACTGATTGAAACTTCAGACACTGGAATATGGCGTGGCTTGAGAATGTCGTCAAGCTTTTTGCCGCCCATCCAAACTGCCAGGTATTTTCCGTTTTTTTAATGTTCTATGCCAAAAGATAGAGTATGACCAAGGTATACGTAGCTGTCAACCGTTTCTAGGCTTTCACTCCCAATCATAATTGGGATTGAGGTCTCATGAGGTTCCAGAAACGCTCAACATGATTTTAGTCTTGGTCATATTCATCTTTAGATAATAAAACTTTATATTATATGAATATAGAGTTAAGCATAATAAC
This sequence comes from Biston stratarius, assembly GCA_950106695.1. Lineage (NCBI taxonomy): Eukaryota > Metazoa > Arthropoda > Insecta > Lepidoptera > Geometridae > Biston > Biston stratarius. Next base: position 37,644,201 of record OX467106.1, on the reverse strand, counting down.
TTAGAACAATTACATTAGTACGTAATCTATGGTATCGGTATAAACAAGCAAATAAATAAAAAATATAGAAAACCTTTGAACATAATGGAATATGTTCTCTCTTGTGATATTTAGAGGCTTATCTGCTATTATGTATAATCTGAATATGAAGTACATATATTATTATCATAAGTAACAACGTCACATTAAATTCGGACGGCGGACAAACAATAATGGCGGACATATCGGTGTTGCTATACTGGCTTTTTAATTAATTTGGCTTCAGGTTTTTTGAGTTGTTGGTTTTGTTATAAAATAATCAATAAAATTAATAAATACACAAATAATACGGTTTGAATAGAGAACTTTGGAGTTTTGGCGGGAACGTGGAAGAGCGGAGTCGCCGCATTATATTTTTTTACATAAAAAATAGTGGTGTTTTATTTATAAAGTGCCGAATAACGTGCGTGAAACTGATTCAAAGTTGTATAACGTGATTTTCCGCGTTGCTATTACAACTCCATCGAAGCTTGAAGTAAATTCACCACTACTTTACTCAGGCTGGACAATACTATCACTTACTTGTGAGTTTGACTGTGACTAAGACTAACTTTACATGATTTATCATAAAATACTTAAATTTAGCGAAATACCTAACATTGGCAAATGCAGATAGTATGACGCCGGAAAGTAATTAACAATAACCCTCAATATATAATAATAATTTTGTAGCGATGACAGCTCAGTGGTTAGCGCGGTCGGTTCGCATGCCGAAGGGCGTGGGTTCAAACCCCAACAATGAGCTTGAGCTGCCGGTGAAGGAAAACATCGTGAGGAAACCATAGCGTGGGGGTAGGGTACTTTCTAGTACTCGGCTGGCTAAATCTGCCGCCAAGCATCTAACGGTGTGTTCCGGTAGCCTCACTTGAGAGCCAGTTCTATTCTAGGCTAGGTGTGCTTTACCATCTTCGACCACACCGTCACTTTACATCAGGTAAGTTGTGGACAAATACCTAGCCTGTCAGCCATTATAAAAAACCTTTTTCTATTTGAAATTGGTTATAATGGATTCCGAATCAGGTGCTGGACGTCCCACTGCTGGACGCGGGTCTCTTCTCAATGTGAGTAGGATAAGGCCATAGTCCACCACGCTGGCCAAGTGTGGGGTGGCAGACTGCACACATCTTTGAGAACTTTTTTTTAAGAACTCTTTGACATGTTGGCTTCACCGCGATGTTTTTATTCACCGTTTGAAGACATTGGCAACACGCACATGACTTAGAAAAGAGGTGCGTGCCGTGGGATTCGAGCCCAGTGCTACCAGATTAAAAGCTAGACGGTAGCTAGCACACAACTATAGGCTCCCGAAACTTTACAATAGATTAGTTATCAACCGTTATTTGCATAAACAACTTCAAAATTCAACTTGTTGAATCTCACATCAGCGTCGGTATTGACTTGTAAGCGCGACAAACTTGTTCTCAAACTTGTCCACTAATTGAAATGAACAAAGTTATCCATTGTTCATCTGTTTGTTCTCGCAGTGTTGACGTAGTCCCAGTTTGCAATACTCTCGTGTTGACGTTTCAAGTTAAGATGGAATATGGTTCAACGGATAGTAGACTATTTCCGGCTAGCTGGGTCCCAGCAGTATTACACAACATTTTGCAGTTTTACTACATGCCCCTGATTTTCTAAGTCGCACAAAATTCATTGTCAGTAACGTGTATAGCATTTATAAAGTAATACGCTTATAAAGTTTGTTTTGATAGTTCAAAACAAGCTCCTGACACATCTCATCGTGATTCTGAATTCGACATTGATATATTGAGTACCTAACATTACACGCGATCCGCCGTGTCACGTAGACGTAGTGCGTTACGTGTTCATATCATAATCAAAAAGAACGATTGTATATATTACAGTAAAAATATGTTTTAAATAATAAAAATTTGTAGCGATGATAGCTCAATCGTTAGTGTGAAACCATAGCATGGTGGTTGGGTACTCTCTGGTACTCGGCTGGCTAGCTACCACCGTCAAGTTGGAAATCTGCCGCCAAGCACCTAGCGGTGTGTTTCTACAGCATCGCATTTCAGTCTAGGTGTGCTTTACCATCTCCGACTACTCCGTAACTTAAGCTCAAGTGAGCTGTGCTCAAACACCTAACTTGTCAAATATAAAAAAGTTAATAAAATGTCTAAATCCTGATTTTTCTAAAGTTTTCTATAAATAGAGGTAGTTTACACAGGTAATACAAATCCATAAACTATTAAAGTTTAAGTTACACACTATAAAGCATAAACTTCCTCCCAAGACACCATTAACCAACTCTGAAGTCACCAATATGGCTACAAGCCAAGCCAATAACATTTCGGGGCTGCGATAACACTTGCCAACAATGTGTGTACAGCTGACGCATAAAGTGATGTATCGTATTTGAAGCGAACTGTAAACTCTAACACTGAATTTAAATTTTATTTATTGGGCCTGCTGGACCGGGATACGAATTTGGTTTATGTACATGTAATCTTTATTCTGAAAACATCGTCTTTAGTTTCGTACAGTTTGCTATTTCTGATATTAGGGCTTCTCAAGCTTTTTTAACACTTGACAAGCCGCGATTGTTCACCAACGTGCCTGTTTATATGAAGTGCATAGTCGAAGATAAAGTTTGAGTACCTACAACTTACTTACTAGCACAATATATAGAAGTGTTAATAGTTTGTAATAATACTGAAACGTGTATATCTACACACCACGCACCGATGTATAGATTTATTACATGACTCAAAAATCTCGAAAGAAATCAGTTGTTCTGTAGAAAAAAGGTCATTTACTTGAGCCAAAATGTGATGATTTTCAAGATTTTAGGAATAGTGTCACAATAAAATATATTCATAATGATGAGTGCGTTAATATCCTTTTAATTTAGAACTACAGTTCCACATACACACACACACGCACACATCATCAGCGATAGGATGTCCACTGCTGGACATAGGCCTCCTCCTGGGGGGGCTTTGCCAATACTCGCCACGCTTGGCAGGCGGGTTGGCGAGCGCAGTTAGCCCATCTTCCGGATTACATCCCTTAGCCGACTCTTACGGCAACCACGGATAGAGAGGGTGGGGTACTATTCTTAGGCCGGCACCACCACGGCACAACAGTTCAACATCACTCAGTATTTTATCTGTAGCAAGTTATAAATAATTTTAATATGACATGATAAACCATGATTTAAAAAAACTTTACTACAAGGAAATTCGTAAAGTTGAAACCTGAACTAACAGAAGTAAAAATATTTGGATTAGTATGAACATTATTATAATAAACGAATTCAACTTATGCAAACCAAATACTTATTTTGGCGAAAAAAAATCTTCTGGATGACAAAAATATAATAATTTTTTTTCTAGAAAATTCGGACGAGCTTAAGTCATCGACTGTACTCCTTGGTAACTGATAGAACGGCTAACGACATATTGTACGACTGTCGGTGTGGAAGCGATCATTCTACCATCAATCAATTCTAATGGCTGGAACTGAAAAGAAAAACAAGAGCATTACACTATTGTGGTTAGTGTTAGCTCAATAAGCCTTAAAACCATGAATAGAGATGACGACATATTTTGTATAGGTTAATAGCTACTTTCTTTGCTTTGGTTAACATTTTCAAGTAAGAACTATTGATGGCAATCCAAATGTTTTTTTTGGTACCAAACACTTAAGCTTACTTTAAAAAAATGTTGTCAATAAATAAAAATACATAATAATGTCTACAGTGTTATTTTTAATTAATCATACACCGTTTGGTCACCGGATCTAATATGAAAATAGTTTTGACAGTTGTTGTGACTTTGACGTTTCGGCCATATTGCAATAGCCGTGGTCACGTGACCTATTCGTAGGTACAGGTCTATTTTAGAGGCATTCTACTAGACATTCTATAAGCTAACTGTCATTTAAAAAAGTGTTAACACGTTTTTAATGTTGTTAGCATTTTTATGTAATATCTTTTAAAACGAATTTATCTGCGTAAATTATAGAATCTAAAAATAACAAAAATGTAAAGCTATGTAAGAATGTTAGACAAATATTTTTTTTATAAGGCTATGTTTTTTTCATACAAAAGTAAGTTATCGCATTAGAAGCGTCCAAAAACAACGGAAACCGAGTACGCCGAAATTCACAAGCTTGCTCTTTTGACCGACTTTATTTCTTTTACATACTGGGTTAAGGGTTTAAATGCACTGCACTTTTTTAATTTTATTTTTTTGTGTAAACTTAGACAATGTACCCCAGTATTTTGCAAGTGATACAATGTACCCCTGTATTTTGCAAGTCATCAGGGCGAAGTTTCAATAGCCTAGTTGGAAGATCGTCTAGCTTCCAATCTAGAGGCCTTGGGTTCGAATCCCACGGTACGCACCTCTGTCTTTTCTAAGTTATATGCGTATTGCTGTTGACTTCAAAAGGTTAAGGAAAACATCGTGAGGAAACCACAAGTCATAAAAAAAGTGTTCTCTATGGTTTTACCCTTCTCTCAATGAGAAGAAGCCCACGCCCAGCAATGGGACAGTTTATAAAAACAGGGCTGGCTTAGACATTGTTTTTTTTCCTGCGATAATAACGGCGAGGCGTTATCTTTTACCAATTAGTTCGTCTCATCACTTTCACATTGAAATATCATTGCATCCTGGTGCGTATAAACTTCAAACGGGAAACTGTGAAACGGCAAGAGTGTCCCTGGTGTTCCGTACATACGATTGTTTATGCCCTTACCACAGATTGCACAGTAGTCACCACCGTTCTACCGCCCTAGAATACACAACACTTACCACGAACCCCTCGTCTAAACCACACAGTAATGAGTGTCAAGTGGCTGCGACGGCGGTGCGCTCTAAAATCTTATTTAGATGGAATGAACGGTTTTACCCGCGTTGGAAGAATAAACATGAGAAAATATTGCTGTTCACAAGTTAGGTAAAAAGTTTAGAAAAGAAAGGGGGAAAATATTCGCGAATGCGAACATTCGTTACAGCTATACGATTGCCGTGGTGGTGCCGGCGTAAGAATAGTACCCCACCCTCTCTACCCGTGGTTGCCGTAAGAGTCGGCTAAGGAATGTAATCCGGAAGATGGGCAGCAGCGTCTTTTCTTGAACAATCACACCTAACTGCGCTCGCCAACACGCCTGCCAAGCGTGGCGAGTATTGGCATAACCCCTCCCCAGGAGGAGGCCTATGTCCAGCAGTGGACGACCTATGGCTGATGATGATGTGATACGACGAGCCTACCCTCAGGTTTTAACTTTCATAGAAACAAGTTTTTTTTTTATTAGATAATAAAAATAGTTATCTTTCACATCCCTATTATGAAATAAGATACATTGGTTTTAAACTATTTGAAATGAAGTAGTGTAACATGTCCTTGCTTTAATGCTAAGAATTATCTTCTGTATGTAATTAAATTAATATACTACATTTGACTGCCCAAGCTCATTTGGGAGAATACCTGCTTCGAGAGTTGTAGGGCGTGGGTTCGATTCCCACACAAATCCAACTTAATTTTAAACTAACAAGTAGTAAAAGTATATATTACTGTTACAAAAGTACAACAATAAAAACAAAACGTCTTAAGAACAAAAGCTCCTTTAAAGACTTACGAAACAAACAGCCCGACTAACAGTCCCTCTACATAATAGTGGTCAGTAAATCACATACACGTCAGGGAGTAGACGTAAAAAGAGCAAAACCCGTCGAAAGCTTTCCCACATAAATTTTCATTCGACTTTTCGACTAAAACGTTGTCTAAAACATTGTGAAACTGCGACCCGTCGCCTAATGAGTGTCAAGTACGACCGACTCCGCGCCTCGCCATTAGTACTGCGATAAAACCTCCCAGACACAATGAAATATCACGTGTTCCGACTTTTCAAAATGAAAATATATTTTACGAGATAGCAGGATAGGACTGTTAGTACGGGATAATAGCAGTCACGGCTTGCACGGAGTTTGAAAGGTGTCATTTATTTTAATGAAAAGTTTATTTAATTTTATTGCACACTTATGACATCACGTCACATCCACTAAGACGTCCACTGCTGGACATAGGCCTCCTCCTGGGAGGGTTTTGCCAATACTCACCACGCTTGGCAGGCGGGTTGGCGATCGCAGTTAGGAGTGATTGTTCAAGGAAGAACAATCTTCCAATCTTCCTTGAACAATCACACCTAACCTAACTCACAAAAACCCCTTCCCAGGAGGAGACCTATGTCCAGCAGTGGATGTCTTATGGCTGATGATGTGATGTGATGTGAAATTGCCATCAATACAATAGCTTGACTACCCTTCAAAACGCAAAACAGTATTGTTTTACTGGCAGCAGAATATCTGATATTGCGATGGTACTACGTATTATAGTACCGACGATTTTTTTGTCTCGTCCTGGTTGACAACGTTTTGGTAATTGTATTGTACTATAATCTAAGATTTAGGTTTAAATATAATCTTTTTTTTAACCCCTGACGCAAAAAGGGTCGATGTCTTAAGTCAGACTTCCTATGGCTGATGATGTGTGTGTGAATGAGGCGAACGAGACGCTCTTCTGATAGTAAAAGATCTATGATCATTGCAGCGATACACAGAACTTTCAGTAGCAAAACACAAAGTCCAGAGCATCACTGCTTTGGCGCTCATTACTTTGAGACTTTCAATGGATAATTTCAACAGCCCTGTAATTTCTAGCTGCAGTACCTTTAAAACCAGTAATGTGTACACACTTATCATCAGGTGAGCTGTGGTCAAACACCTAGCTTGTAAAACATTTTAAAAAAACACTACTGCTTTCGGCAGAATATCTGGTACCGTGGTACCAGACGACCTCCTATCAAAAAGGAAATGTACCACCAAGTAATATCAATTGTGTGACTTCTTAGCTTCAAGAACAAACACGTACAAATAATAATTCCAAATTACAGCAACAGCATGCTATTTTAATAAAAGATCATTCATACTTTTGTTATTAGTTTAGTCCCGTTTTGAACTTATTTGATGGTAATTGGAAGCTTAATGATCCTAATGTGAAAACAGCTGTAAAACGATTTGGAACTTTTAATTAGGAAACTTCTGCCATAAGCTCAACAAGCCCAAAAGTTGATGAATAAGGGCTTAACTAAAAATATGACGACAGAATTACGTGAGCTAATCATTATTAACGGTAAAAGTATACATGTATCATAAATAGTTATAGATACGGACTTTAAAATTATATTAAATAAATAAATAAATATTGGAGGACATTTTCACACAGCGCCATCTAGCCCCAAAATAAGCGAAGCTTGTACACTGGGAACTAGACAGCTAACATAATGCTTAAATACGTATTTTTTGTAAATACATACTTATAATACTTTGTTCTTTTTGTTAGGGCTCCGTACCTTAAAAGGAAAACACGGAACCCTTATAGGATCACTTTGTTGTCCGTCTGTATGTCAAGACTTTTTTTCTCAGGAATGCGTGGAAGTATCAAGCTGAAACTCATATCAAATACTCAGGTCTACTGTCCCTTAGAGCTGTGAAAAAACCAAACTTCTAAGCCAATGCAATCAAAAGATACAGTCGTTTATGCTGCAAATTTCCGACACTCGCAAGGGAATCAAAACCTACAGGGTACTTCCTGTGAACTCAGAATCTTGAAATTTGGTACGAAGCAACGTCTTATAGCGTAGATAAAGGAAACATCGCGAAAAGCATAAATTACCATTTAAGTGCCGGCCAAGTGCGAGTCTGACTCGCGCACCGAAGGTACCGTACAAACCAGGTATATAAGTAAAAGTTATGGTTTTCTTTTTATGATATCTACCCCTATACCAAATTTCATCAAAATTAGTCCAGCCGTTTGAGCGTGAAGAAGTAACACACATACAAAACACTTGCACACTCACAAACTTTCCACTTTATAATATTTAGTTGGACAATACGGCATGTATTATACAATACATTTTGAAAAAACATAAATATTCGTCACATAATACCTATTGTTTGTTCTAGTTTGGAATTGAACCCACGCTCTACAGCTCTTGTAGTAAATAAGCTAACAATAAAACCATAAATACATTTCATAAGAGCCCTGACAAGTGAGTGATAGGTAACAGACAGTATCGCTACTTCAAGTATGGGAAGGCAACCAGAGGTAGGAACAATTTACGTCGATCATTCAGTCTGTACGGAATTGGTCCGTACAGATAGAGAGCTATCTCTCTATATACTCTGTATTGTTTACAGCAAAAATTGAAAAATGTACAGATAACAAAATAATCTTATGAGCGTATGCCACAAATGGCGACCTTGTCGCTAAGAGCGATCTCTTCCAGACAATCAAGAATGGAAAACAGGATACATCGAACAGACGGAAGATGTTTTAACACTAGTAAGTTAAAAAAAAAAAAAAAATGCATACAATACATATAGTAACTATGTAAAAAATAATTATGTATTTAAATAAAACGAAAAATATAAACATATAGGTATTTTATATACGTATATAAGCTATAAGATATATATAACTACATATTATAAAACAAAGTCGTCTACCGCGTCTGTCTGTTCGCGTTAAACTTAAAAACTACTGAACTGATTATCATGCGAGTTTTACCAATAGATAGAGTGATTCATAAGGAAGTTTTAGATATATAATTTGTCAAGGTTTTGTGTAGTATCTACATTGCACCCTTATGAAGCCTGAACGGTTCGCTAGTATATACATAAAGATAAAACAAAAATAAAAGAAAGTATATCAAAGTTTGAGCGGTATCCCGCCCCATGTTTAACCGACTTAAAAAATGAGAAATGTTAAAGTAATTTCGTACATTTTTATGCAAAAGTACTCTCTCTCTACTCTCCTGATAGTAAGGGATAACGTCGATCCATGACCAGTCTAACGACAACGACAGTAGAAAGTAGTCTCAACGACATTGACGAATTTTTTAATAGTTCTTGATAGTAATATACCTAGAATATACCATTCTGCACTCTCTTATTCTTGCCATACCTTAACTTGGTTATATGTATTAAGACCAACAAAATGACATATTAAATAATTTCTGCGAGCAAAACATTGAAATACATTTTTGAGTATTTAACTCCTATGTAAATATATTAGAAGGTACATAACTTTCTCGAATAAAATGCTCGATCTTTTTATAAGGAAACAAATTGCTAGTGTTTACTAAATGCACGACTGTGACATGCCAAAAAAAAAGAAAGCTCGTCACACGTTTTATGAAGGAAATTATGAGAATTATGCATGAGTTCTATAAAATGAATATAAGGAAAAATAAACAATATTGCTTGTCGAATTGGAACCACGCATGTATAGCTGAATTTCTCCAATATCCGACAAAAGCAAAATCCATTTCCTTTGAATGTGTGCGACCTACTTTTCATAAACTTGCATGCATACAAATGACTTGAAATTAGATCATTAATATTCGTAATGGAATGTCATACAGACAGACACACCTACCTATAAAGAATTTAATAAGAAGTTTGCTCTAAGCAATATAACGATGAATTTTGAGGTAAATATATAATTATATAATACGAGTTTTGGCGGGAACACGGAAAGAGTCGTGTCACCCCACTGTATTTTTTTATTTTTTTTTATAAAAATAGTGATATAATCTGGTGAAACATTACTTCTTGTGTTGCTACTACCTTACGAAAGGGTAACTGGGTTTGACTGGCACGGATTGGACTTGACCAAGACTGGACTTTGATTATAAAGATAAAGAAGCTGAAAAATTAAGACAGCACACAAAATACAGAAACATTGAAACTGGCAGAATGCATAGAGCGCGATGCCAAGAAGAAAGAGGAAAAAAAGTTTACCCGACTGTACAGAGCGTTATGATTTTAGCAATGTAGCAGTAAATAAAATAAATAAATATTGGAGGACATTTTCACACAGCGCCATCTAGCCCCTAACTAAGCAAAGCTGTATGGACAGCTGACAGAATACTTAAATACATTTTTTTGTAAATACATACAGAACACCCAGAAACAGAACAAACATCTAAGTTAGTCCCACAAATGTTAGTTCTGAGTGGGAATTGAACCCACGGTTAAGTCACGGTAGTATGAGTATGTGTGAACGTAGCTGTGTCTTAGTTGGTTTACACACTAATGCTACATAAGTGATAGTTTGTCTATATGTTTGTTACTTTGAGTTTTGAGGGTGGTAGGTAGCCAGCCGAGTACTAGAAAGTACCCTACCACTACGCTATGGTTTCCTCATGATGTTCCCTTCACCGGAAACTTAAGTTTCACTGTTGGGGTTTAAACCGACGTCGTCGTTGACGATGACGTTTAAAAACTACATAGGGAATAAGGTATTAGAATTCGGTGGACAACTGAACATAGGTCCAATTTATTTCCATTCAAGAAATATTTTGAATTTTGCAATTTCTAATATATTTGCAATGTAGGTTAACACCGCGCCGGCTTGCTTCTTCAGGCTACACCAGTTCTAAACTGTAGATAGAGATAAAACTCTCGTTACTGGATATAAGATTTTCACAATATTACCAGCATCACCTTACGTTAGTTTTATGGCAGATTTTGTTCTAGTTTTATGATATTTCTTGATTATCGTTTCATATTATTTGCTGTTATATTTATTATTTACCTTATTATACCTGAAAATTTGTCATAACATGGTAGGTACTCCTATTATCCATTAATTAAATATCACATGAGAATGACAAACACTACAAATCATTCATTCTTCCAATTCTATCAATTCTACCAATTCTATTTATTCTACCAATTCTATTCATTCTACCAATTCTATCCATTCTACCAATTCTATACATTGTACCAATTCTATTCATTGTACCAACTCTATCAATTCTAGCCATTCTACAAATTCTAGCTATTCTGCCAATTCTATACATTCTACTGTTGTTAAGAGCGATAAACTCGTTAGTATTAAAGCTCTTAGTAATCGTAAAGTAACTCTAGTCTATAATTTATTTAGTACTACATGTACAGGTAACAACTATGGTCAAGTCATTTTACATCAGAAAAACATTTATAGGTAGTATGTAAATAAAAATGAAAATGATATTTATTGGTTCGTTTGTTGGTTTATATTAAATTAGCATTAGTTCAAGTTATTCGCTTCAAATTAGTTACATTAAGGTCTTATAGCAAATATGAAAGTGCAACACAATTATAACTTAATAAGCGAAATTTCAAATTGTACATTTGTTATAGTTTTAGCAATAAAAAGAGCTTAATAAGTATGTGATATTTATGAGTACCTTAATGCTTAATTTAAGTAAATAATCATTTTTAAATTTTTGCTGTTTATTTTAACTTTTATTTCATATTTTATTTATAGTATTTAAATCCAAATAGGTACTTATTGAAATAAAAGTTAAAATAAATCAATACATGTAAATCTGGGAAAATAAGTCATTTATGTTATGCATGCCTGGATTTTATGATTGAACTCGTGAGACTCGTGAGAGTCACATAATAAAACTAATGAATAGAATAGTATAATTATTTTTTTATCATATACTTAAAAATATCAAAACACTTTATATTAACAAACCACATAAAGTGCGATGCCAAATACAATGAAAAAATTATTGCACTATGCAACTGACATTGGACAAACAGTATGACATCATTATTCATATAGCAACATGCACAAAGCGAGATACCAAATGCAATAAAAAAAAATGACTATGCCACTGACTGGACAAACAGTATGTCATAATTATTCATGTAGCTTGAAGCCACTTCGCATTTATGACACGTCAGAGTCGTCAGAGGCCCCCGTCTAAACTGACAGACCGACAAGTTTGATGCGGGATGTGTTTACGAAGCTTTCAGGAAAGTTCATAGTGCCTGTCTACATTTATTTTGTTCCTAACGATAGGTTGACATTTAGACTATTATATTACCGCTGTAATTTTAGTAAAACCGTTAAAACTTTCATCATCAGAACTATCGTAAGCTAATATTATTTCTGTCAAATGATATACATATGATAACTAGAAAATAATTGCTTGTGCCATTAATAAGTACAGCATAAAAGCTTGAAAACTGGAACAATACAGGAACATGCTGAGGTCAAAAAAAGGGTACTGGAATTAATCGGAAACGCGAAAATAATAATGTCGTAGCAATGTATTGGTATCCAAATATTGTCTTTTAAAAGGCATATTAAGTAAAAAAAAATATTAAGTGTCGAAATACGTGCACAAGTGTTGGAAAGTGATATAAAGTAGGCAAATGTATTTTCGTGTTGCTTCCAATACTGTCAATTTCTTGTAAAGTTTTTACTGCTTTACCGGAGCATGACTGCACACGGCAGAAGTCAAGTGCAATCATGCTCCGGGTAATTCACTTTTTGCGTGTGTCGGTGACTGTCAGACTTATTTAACTTGACAAATAAAATACTTGAGATTAATTGACATTCAAAATGAAAACTGCAAAGTAGAAAAGCAAAATGAATAGTGCGTTGCCAAAAACACAAAGTTAAAAAATGGGTAGGTATAAGTTAAAATATAGCTAATGGTATTGGTTACTAAGTGTTATTGAGTAAATGCACGAAATCTGAGTAGGTACTAATGCTTTACATTTAAAAAAGCGCATCATCTTTAAAGAAAAAAGCGTAGCAAAGGAAACGAAGAAAGAGGAACGAAACCATGTGAATGTTTGAGACGTGTCTTGCAGTCGTTATATCGTATAATCTTTGGGGCTTTTCAGATTATGGTTCCTTACAATTACTTACATGATAGATGGAACTACTTAAGTAGGAACTAATGCAGTATCATGTATTCTGCCCCCAATCTGTCAAATAAGTTTAAAAGGCTTCGTACCTCTTCAATAAATGAATTATACGTATACAGGGCCAATGAAATGATGTTCTAAAGTATTTATTTATTTTCATGAGTTTTGGCATCGCACTTTGTACATTCTTCCAATATCAAGTATTTTATAACTTCAAGTGTGTAATGGTAAAATCAAGTGAAATAAAATGATAAATCTTAGTCACGTTATTAAAACAATGTCACGGTCAAATCTAGTACATGTCTTAGCAAAGTGGTAACTACTTTACAAGAAGTTTCTACGGAGTTTTAACACATAGTTATTCCCTGTACACACTCGTGGCTATAATTCGTCATATTATATTTAAATAACAACTATTTTAAAGTACAAACACTGGATAAACTCAAAGCTTTGTATTGACAAAGCTTTTTCATTAATTACATTAGTAATTACATTAGTTTTCCGCGGTTTCACCTAAACTCTTTACTTCAAAGTAATGACCGCCATTGTTTTCTTTTTATTGTAAATGTAATGAGACCAACCAGACTGTCTTCTAAAAATAAAGAAAGAAGAGATAAAGCATGCTCATGCATGCATGCATGCAGAGATACACAGAACTTTAAGATAAACAAAGTCCAGGGCATCGCTGCTTTAACTCTCATTACTTTAAAATATTTGATGGATACGATTCAGTGTATTAAGGTCAATGAAATGGTAAGAAACAACACATATAAATACCACAGAGATGTACTACAGAGAGGCCATGTCCACGGCTATAGGCTACGAATTACGGTGACAGACGTAGGATTGTAGCACCTTCAAGCGTTATGTTGAATATGTAGGTACGTAAATAATACTTATTTTGTGTTAGGATAATATAAATGGTATCATGAGCTTAATAGGCGTTGTTTTTTACTATAACGTGAGCGTGAACGAAATTTACTAAAAATAAATGTATTTATTAATAAAAGCATAGTCTGAAGAGTACTTTACCTTCCGACGTGAGCGTGAACTTCTTGAGGAATAACTTGCGATATGTCGTGCTTACTCGCTAATAGAATTAATGTGTTTTCCTTGTTTGTTTTTGCGATAGTTGAGTGATATTTTTTTAGATTGAATACTGACTATTTACGTATCGCATACTGAATGGCGAAAATTCAAATAAGCTTGAGCTGCCTGTGAAGGAAACTATGGCAAGGTGGAAAGGTACTTTGTAATTCTCGGTTAGCTAGATACCACCCTGAATTTGAAAAATCTGTCAAATCTGTCGCCAAGCACCTAACAATGGTAAGAATATACGCTTACCATTTTTACTTCACTTACGTTACTTGAAATCAGCTGAACTGTAAAAAGCGTCACCGTTTAATTGACGATGTCTGAAAAAATTCGAACGAAACGGTTAAATTCCACTTTCGTCACACGAACCGCTATAAAATAGAATATGTTGCCCGATTGGGTGTTCCTAGATAGTTATAATGTAGATGCCTTCTAGTAGCGAGTGAATCGGGGTTTTCTAGATAAGTGTGCTCTATCGTTGAGACTCTTACATCTTTTCATAAATAACAGCTATAGACAAATGAACACCATTCTCTTTAAATATTCAACTGCTCTTTCAAGTTCAATATTTAATCCTACTAATATTATAGTACAAACCGCTAAACAATGGAATTTGCTACCCGAGTGGGTGTTCCCTGATAGATACAATCTGGGTGCTTCCAAGTCACGAGTGAATCGGTTTCTTCAAGGCGAGTGTGCTGTACCGTAGACCGCATCTTCGTTTAACATCAGGTGAGTTGGCGGTCAAACGAAAGCCTATCTTTAGAAAAAAATATATATGGTCAATTTACTTAGGAATAAAAGTTACGAGTAATGATTTCTTAGTCAAACTATTGCCATCAACTTGGGTTGAACGATTTATAATGTAATATAATATCTACAAAAGCTTTTATCCCATTTTATTTACCTCTAGAGTAAGCAAAGAATAGTTTCAAAGCGGCTTTTCCCAAAGCGATTTATCTTTATTGGGATAACTTTCTTACGGACACTCATTCAACTTATATAGAAGTAATGTTTTTCTATCAAAGACACTAAGTAATATTACTGTAGGTAATTTTGAAATAAATAATAATTAATTATATTAATAATGATAAACTTACACACATTTTACAATAAAAAGTAGCCGTATTAAATGCATGCAGAATGGTTCGCAAATGTTTATCTTCTTACCATCCAAATATAAATTGAGCGTGCAAGGTATTATATATTTAGTGTATTTTTTTGGTTGCAACATAGATGAGGATTTAATTTAAAGTATATCTAACAAGACGACAATTCTTAAAAATCTATCCGAAACGGCGAATGAAAATACAATTCGCCGATCCGAAATATTACTTCATATCTAAAACCAAAACATAAATAAAGTAGTGAAATTTAAATAACCACGACTCTTTATAATTATCCTCTTCTCGCTGCAGTAACCAGGGTTGCCAACACGTGTTTTTTTCCTACACGCGGCGTCCTCAAGACGTGTTGATTCTTCGAACGCAGAGCGCTTCTATTCTTTACTTTTGCCAAGAGTAACTCTTATACGAAATTACTACTTCTACTGCTTCTTCTTCTTTGATCTTTTTATACGAAACTGCTGATTTATATGCACCAGTTCTAAATTGTGCCTACGGTAAAAGTTGTTCATTATTTTGACAACAAGGACTCCCTTTTGGGAGAGTATACCCAAAGCTTTTAACCCCGTATATTCGCTAGGACGCTAATAAAAATTAGCGTCCATTGCCAAACGTAGCGTGGAAGTGACGATATACCTAAAGCGAAAAGCGAAAAGCCGAAGATCGGGCTCAGTCTGGGAAAAGTCATGTCCGGCTGCAGTGGATTTCCATAGGCCATGTTTCCATAGGCTGAAGATGATGATGATAAGAGAGCAAATTTTTAAATCTGTTTAAAAAGACAATAGTAAGATAGAATATTGTGATATATCTAATCAGTAGCTACAAACGCGTCGCTTAATATCTCTCCCAAGTGACACGAAAAATTTTCAGCATCAAAAAATCCCTTGTAAATATAAAATACGGTTAGATTTTGTAAGTAAATAAAACACCAGCAAGATAAATCTGTTGATGCACGGTCCCGACACATCAACGCTTTACTGCCGTTCATAGCCCACGCTTGTGGCAATAAAAACAGCGGACGGCCCATAAAAAAATGTCATAAACATGATATCTTTGAGATGAGCTAGTTTTGTGGCTGCACTCCTGTTACGATGCAGCTACTTTCCAGTTCATCTGGAGTGTTATTGGATATCTCATATCGGATCTTCTTTATGGTGATACCTAGTATGATTGAAAGTATTTGCAAATCTCAAGTCCTAATAGGAGATCAGTAAATGATACAATATAAACATAGGAATGTATTTTGTTTGAATGCCCTGTTAACTCATTTCTAATTCCTGAGCTGTGAATTAAAAAAAAAGAATATTACGATGACATCTTGAAGCGTGCTCTAGTGTCAGCGGAAGTGCCTTGCGTTTTGGAACCTCCTGGGTTGTCCCGCTCGGAAAGCCGTTTGCCTTCAAAGCTTCTTCCAAAATAGAGAAAATCATAAAGATGGCGTTTTAAATAAATTTTTTTTTTTCTATCTATAGCCCAAGGGGGTCGCGCCTATTTTTCAACCTATACCTAAAGGGGTCGCGTATTCAAAAAGATTGAAAAACACTGTTTTAAATTGTCGGTTACGAAGTCGGTTTGTTTTTAATATTTTAAATTACTTATTAACTAAATGTAATAACAATAAAAATATTCTATTAATTATCTGGTTCTCATAGTACTATCTTTGCTTAGTTTTGGGCTAGATGGCGCTGTGCGAAATTTATTATCATATATTTTTATGTCTCAAACTTTTCAACACTAGCTACAGTTTTTTTTTTATGTCTGACAGGCTAGGTGTTTGACTACAGCTCACCTGATTTTAAGTGACGGTGTGTTCGAAGATGGTGAAGCACACCTAGCCTGGAATGGAACTGGTTTTCAAGTGAGGCTGCCGGAACACACAGTTAGATGCTTGGCGGCAGATTTTCAACTTGCGGGTGGTAGCTAGCCAGCCAAGTACTAGAAAGTACCCTACCACCACGCTATGGTTTCGTCACGATGTTTTCCTTCACCGGCAGCTCAAGCTCATTGTTGGGGTTTGAACCCACGCCCTTCGGCATGCGAGACGATCGCGCTAACCACTGAATTATCATCGCTACAAAAAGTTATAACTTGTTAATCTAACAATTATACAGGGCTTGAAGTTTAGGTTTCCTAAGCCAACAGAGGGTCATTATACTATATCGTTTATTTATTTATTATTAAAACATCAGCCGATTATATTATTTATATGTAAAAAAAAAGAAGTACACAATGATCTCCGACTTATTTTGGCTTACCCAAATATTTTAACCCTGTCTACAAAAGCTATACTTGATAGAACGCAATTTACAGTTAAAATTTCAAGTAAAAAAAACAGTTAATTCTGGATGGCACAACAGTGTTTTTCCCCATCAGACAAACATCTAGGCTGTCGTATCTTTTTATTAATAAATAAACATTGAAAGACAAGTTATTTTGACGTGAATATGTCTTTAAATTTGTTTCCATAGTGGGAGACAGATCAGAAAACTAATGACAACAAAAAAATAAGATTATGAACCTCTTCCTTTTTGAAGTCGGTTAAAAATGAGGGGAAATAGTTTGGTGTTGAAACTACATATCTATCACCTACTAAATCAAAAGTTTAATTACCACTCAATAGCCAAAAGATCAAATAATTCGTTACGTTCAGTGAGGATTTTAAGCGTGAAGAAGTAACAAACATAGAAACACACACACTCCCAATCCTAATTATTACTCACATGGAAATCCTAAAAATTTCTTACATATGGCCGTCTCCACGATAGAACCACACCTTGATGTTTGCAATTGATTGTTATTTATTGCGATTCTTGGTGCTCTGCCTCATTAAGGCGCCATGGCGACGTCGCCACGGCGCAGGCCTGGCTACTTCTGGCATCCGAAGGTCGCCAAGTCGAGTAGCCATGGCGTCTTGATAGTCAGTTCGTTTACGTCGTCAGGAATGGATGTAGAAGAAATCGCACTTCTTTGTTATCTACGTCGCAGAAAAATGGAAAAGAAAAAAAAGAAACTATGGACATATTGCCAAATGAGTCAGGTACCATACATTTTAATATTAACTGCTTGGATACGTAGCCGTCGCCATGGCGTCTTAATAAGGCAGAGCTCTTATACTCTCTATTGTCATGTCTATGAATTGAAATACGGATCGAAGCCCCTCCGAGAACCTTCCTCCTTTTCAGAGCCGGTTAAAATCCAGGGTATAATCTTTTCTTGGATCAGTTGGACTACAGACATCTAACTAATCTGAATACGGATTACAGTATTAAAGTAGAACATAGTATTGCAATGAAACAAACATATAGAAACAAGTTTTTTATTCTCTTCGTTCTGTATTAACATTTAGTTAGACATCAACAATGTTTAAGTTTACGTATTGTATGTATAGAAGAAATGTTTTGTGCGAATCTGTTTACTTAATTTTCCTTCAAACAGTCTTGTTATTATTTACAGTTTATCTCTGACAAAGCATCAACAATACTTTTCGTCTACTTGCGACGACAGTGTGACACCTCAAAAACCATAGTTTTACAGAAAACAGCTTTTATACTTTTAAATGAGCTTATCTCTTAAATTGTTGTAATATAGTTTTATTATGTATGAAGTATGTATTAGAGTATAACTAATATAGAAATGAAATATTAAAAAGAAAAAACACATTTGAAAGTACCTAAATTAACTTAACTATAGAATTAAAAAAAAAGGAAAACTTATCGCGTTATTCCAAAAAAGTAAGTTTAAGGTGGTAATTTTAGTTGTCACGTGGGGAAATTGACATTTAATACGTGGTATCCTCGTGATATCACGTTTTTTTTAAGAAAACCAAGAACACTTCTCATCTCGAAGCTTAGGTGACAACTGAACTGTTACTATGTTAAAGCCAACTAGATCAACAAACGAGACAGCGCTATATATTTGAATTCGTGATATTTGTTGTTTATTGTAGAAAAAGTATCCCGTTTTCGGAAATAATAGAACGCGAGATCGCGTTTCAGAATATCAGTAAAACGAAAAATCGTATGATTTGAAATATCATACTGTGGTCGCACGTGGACGATATAGCGATATAGGTGTTCAAAGCGGTAGTTACCGCTTACTATTAGGCTAATTGATACTTGTTTGCTGCTTCACCTATGCGTATAAAAAAAATTACAAGATTATAGTAATTTTAATAACAATTCAGGAAATGTATTATTATTTTTTGAGTCAATAATTATGTATTTAGTACAGTAAAGTTATAAAAAAAAATTGTTGAAAATCATTGTTTTGGCATTAATAACTTCTTTATTGATCGGTTTCAAGTTCTTTAAAAGGTTACAAGCTTGTGATATACTAAGCCGAAAGGAGGTCCTTCTATGTAATATTATAGGACTTCTCCGTAATAGTAAAATAAAATACAAATTGGTTCTTGACACCTGTTTTGTTTCTTCAATATATCAGAGCAGCTGCATTGTAAAAAGTTGTTGATAATAATTAATACAATGATATACTTTGGGCATAGTATACCCTAAGCTTTTAACCTTGTAAAAATCATGAGAGCTTTGTTACATATTCTATCATTCGTTATCTAGTAGCCGTATTACGTAAGCTGTCACTCGCTATTGTTGTTTCGTTCAGACCCCTCATTCAAATACCCACACTGTGATTCCTTGTTGGAAACACGTGACGTAATACCACTTGAAGCGGATAACACGCTGCTGTGGAACTGTTTGAATATGTTAGTGCAAGCACTACTACATGATAACAAATAGGAGCAATAGTTTACGGGAGAAGGCTGTTGATATACATGCGAAGAACGAAATAGTATCTATTTGACAGTTTATCAAATCTAATACCTTTAAACGAGCAATTCTTGTATTTATATAATCTGAATCTCGGAAACGGCTCCAACGATTTCCATGAAATTTAGTAGCAGGGGGTTTCGGGAACGATAAATCGACCCAGCTAGGATTAATTAAAAAAAAAACTGAGCAAAGCTCAATCATCCACGTACTACATACAAATTAGCATTTTGTGCATTGTAAATAAAACCCTATGTATTTTGAGGTATAAAATCAAGAATATTTAGACGATATAGCATTTCAGATTCACAATTTTTATTTTACCAGTTATTGTACAAATAATTAAAAAATATGAATGTAATAAATTTAACGTTTTTCAAATACATAGTCAATTAAATGCACATTGAATAAACTATACATAGGATTAAATCAAAGTAAACATTTCTTTTTACAAAAAGTACTAATGGTTTTTAGGTATTCAACTTTTAAATCGTCCATCTAGCACCTAATAAAGAAAGTCAATCAAATGTACGTTGAATAAACTATACATAGAATTAAATCAAATTAAACATTTCTTTTTACAAAAACTACTAATGGGTTTTTGGTATTCAACTTTTAACTCGTCCATCTAGCACCTAATAAAGAAAGTCAATCAAATGTACGTTGAATAAACTATACATAGAATTAAATCAAGTTAAACATTTCTTTTTACAAAAACTACTAATGGGTTTTTGGTATTCAACTTTTAAATCGTCCATCTAGCACCTAATAAAGAAAGTCAATCAAATGTACGTTGAATAAACTATACATAGAATTAAATCAAATTAAACATTTCTTTTTACAAAAACTACTAATAGGTTTTTGGTATTCAACTTTTAAATCGTCCATCTAGCACCTAATAAACAAAGTCAATCAAATGTACGTTGAATAAACTATACTTAGAATTAAATACAATTAAACATTTCTTTTTACAAAAACTACTAATGGGTTTTTGGTATTGAACTTTTAAATCGTCCATCTAGCACCTAATGACCCATTTTCTACAATACTTACTTTATGAGATAAAATCTCTACACTCTATGCTTTTCATCATAAATACGAATCTATCTTTACTAACCTATTTATACAATTATTAAATCATTAGATTTATTACTTACTAAATATTTAGACCTATTTTCATTTTTATTGCGATATTATTATTATTATTATTTTTTAATATTACTTTGTGATTAAGCACGTGACATTATTTTCTAAAAAAAATAACAAATACTAAATTTAAAATATCAGGAAGTTGTCGTTAAAAAATAGAATAGAATAGAACTTTATTGATACTTTACAACATAAAAAAATTAAAAAAGAGATACAGCATTGACAAATATTTGGGTGTACAAAGGCGACCTTATCGCCCAGAGCGATTTCTACCAAATAACCTTTGTATGGACAGAAATGATGGCACACCTATTAAAAGGTTGGCAGTGTAAAAAAATACGGAAAAAGATGAATATAATGTCAATTTCTAGCATTACTGTCCAACACACCAGTCACTTATCTTTATATTCTGCGTAATAAAACCTTGCCCAAACGTCTACTTGACGACGTATTATAAGTACTCGTATATTTCATATTGATCAGACCCGTAGCTACTGGTCCACAAATATTTAAACCTATTTTATAACTATATCAACTGCTATAGTCAAGGGTTTCTTTTAGTCAGCACACATTTTTTATTACAACGATGTCTATGTTCTGGTGATAGCTCCAAATGAACCTTCACAGCTTTATCAAAAGTCACTCTCGGAAGTCATCGAGTCAATGTCACCTCAGTATCACTAGAGCTTCTAGAACTTTCTTTAATCACATCAAGTTCCCTGTTAGAAAGAGAAGAGGTACGAGAAAATTTATGAGCACTACATTCACTTTTGTCTTCACACGAATCACGAATACATCCATTACAATCGTCGACAATGTCTTCATTATCATCTACACCATTCACTTCGACTTCTAGCAAATTGTCGTTGGTTATACCAAAGGCATTACAGTTTCTCTCATGACTGAGACTTCGTATTCTATCGAGGTTTTGTTCTAAATTATGTATTTCATTGTTCACTCCCGGCAATTCGTCAAACTTCCACTTAATATTTGAGTTGAAATGCTCAACACCCGGATACATTCCTATACTATTGCTTCTATGCCCGAAAACCGGACAATTTCGGAATTCTCACAAATCCGGATGTCGTCCATTACAGACCTTGGTGAAATTTCCCTCATCTAAGCTCAAATTAGATCGCGATCGGCCACATTCCAAACCCGGACTAGGTCGGAATAGACACATGTCTGAATTCTTCAGTCGACACTGCCTTGAACATGATTCTATTTGAAATGCTTGCCTGTCCAGATGCCTGTAATCAGTTGGACCGTAGTCGAAAAATCTTGGATCGTGTTTACAGTTACTGTGACAGCCTTTGAACGACCCGCTGCATCTCTGAGAGTCTCTATGGCATGATTTTTGAATTGCGTGAAGAGATGTAGACGATACTGCTCTCTCTAGTATTTCACCCCAATACTTTTCACCGAGACCTTCAAATTCACCTTTAGAATGAAGTCCGTCTGATGTGATCGAAGATCCACAACATCCAACTGGTTTCTCATACCCGGGATAAGATTTAGGGCGTCGGCAGCAGAGCTGTACAAAAAGAACATTAAATTAATCAAAAATTTTCAAGACGCCCAATATTCAAAATACTCGGAGATGTAATTCTGTGACAGTCCAATATTAAATTCTTATCTCATGAATGTTTTATTAGAATAAGACATAAATCTAACAAACGATATCGAGAGCGCAATAATTTTGCGGTGAACGTTTTTATGCTGGGATATAAAATATTGTTCACTATTCCCGAGAAATATTAATAAGGGTATATTTATAAATAAAGTACTCACATAGTATTGGAGAAGTTCGTGGCTGATACGTCTGAAGTGGCTGTTTAAGAGCCAGTAAAGGAATGGATTCCAGAAGCTGTTGCTTAGTGCCAGCCACGTTATTATGAAATCCAAAGACGGTGGAACCTGTTGATGTAATGGAAATGTTATAGGGAGATATGAATATTCATGAGCAATATTCAGACAGCTGAAATATGGGTGAGGGAGTTAAGTATGTAATTGTATGTTATGACCAAATTGTTGATCTCCATTATAAGCGCAATTGACACATGAAATTCTTAAGATAGTTTACTTATATCACGCATGCTGAATTGTATAAATATTTATGATTGGTTGGCTGTTTACTAGTAAGCTGTGTTCACAGTCTATAAAGAATGTGATTAAATTGAATATTGTGTAGAGAGAAGTGTATCCAAATATAATAAGAATTCTGCTATATGCAGTACATCACTTGACTGCGCGAGTGAAGCCGTCATCAAAAGCTAGTTTACAAATATACTTACTTTACATCCAGTACAAGCTGCGACCACTTCTTGAATAGTGGCTGGAGTGACCATCACGATGAATCCTAAAGACATTGCTGCCATCGTTCTCGATGTGCTGACACTGTGTGGGCGCACGGGAGCTTGGATCTGTAACAAGAAGAGCAAGTGCTTTAAATACTGGATTTTTATGGTTGACAGACATTCCGTAACTTAGGCTACAGTTGATAGGCTAGGTGCAAAGTTCTGTGTGTCGCTACAATAGTCATGGACTGGAATGAATAAAAACCTATACGGGAAGAAGGTGTAAATATATTCGTGTTTATTTTATGTAACCTAGCTTAATACAAAAGAAACAACAAACAATAAATTACAATAATATTATACTTAAATTTTCCCATGTTATTTTTCTCGTATTTTACTTTAACCATTTTAAAATTCCTTTGAACTTTGCTTATACGCTCAATATGAAGTTAAGAAAAACAAAAGGTGCTTAAGTAAAGATAACTTTTCCTAAATGAACTTTATATTGTGTTTTTACCGTGTTCGTTAAAAATTGCATTCAACGGCGAAGGTTAAAGCAATCTATGTTTGAAACAGTCATAAAAGAATGAAGGTACACAACAAAATTAGCTGGAAAAAAATGAAGTTGGCTTCGCACAATAGCCATCTAGCCCTAAACTAAGCAAACCTTGTACTTACTTTAAGAACTTAATAACTGAGATATTACTTTACTGACAACCCTGTTAGCTCATTGGTACTATATCTGCTTCTAGAGCTGTAGGGCGTGGGTTCGATTCCAAACCAAAAAACATTTTGTGGTATAAAAAAATGTTTGTTCTGTGTCTGGGTGTTATGCATGTAATTATAAGTCTGCATTAACAAAAAAAGAAGTATACATGTATTTGATGTATTGTATCAAGTTTCTGACTTCCATCACACACTACATACCATGTTCTTTTCTTTTTTTTTATATGAAATTTTGTGTTTTATGATTTTTGCAACATAAATGTACATGTTTATCGTTTGTATGTCTAAAGTAATTAGAGTTAGAATCAAAAAAACTCTGCTTACGATTAGTTTGGGGTCAGATGGCACTGTATGTAATGTTTTTATTTACTTTATGTAAACACAGTTATAACCTCTAGCTGAGTAGTAGTACTTATACATCCTCATCACAGTAAATTGGCAAACGTAGCGTAGGACGCCCTGAGACTCGATAGAGTGACGATATACGTAGGACAGCTGGCGGTGAATGGAAGCAAAAAGCCTTGAAGTGGCATGTCTTGAGAGAGGCCTATATCCAGGCTTCGATAGGCTGATGATGATGATGATGATAAAACCATGCGATTTAACCACAGGACCTCCATACATAGTCAGACGGCTGAAACGTTCCAGTTTCTCTACCATAAAAATCTTACCACAACTTCATCTCCATGCGAAGTTTTGGCGCAGGGTCCTGGCACTCCATTGGGCCTCATTAGCTCCGGTTCGCATTTGCTCCTCATTTTGCTGATGTGGAACCCAGAGCCGTAGCAGTACATTAACGCCATGGTTGTAGGGAAGTAGTAAGCGCAGCATGACAATATTCTGTTTTTAAATGCACACGCTATACATTTCAGTTAAAGTACATCATGAAAAAAAAATTGCTAGAATGTAGCTGGCTGGCGAGAAATTAAGACCTATTAAAAAAAAGGTTGTACTTAATTCATAGTTTTGGCGGGAACGCGATTCATGTTACATAGTATTATTTTTTTTTTTTTATCTTTCTTCTTGGCATCGCACTCTGTGCATTCTGCCAGTTTCAATGTTTCTATATTTTGTGAGTAGTCTTCATTTTTCAGCTTCTTTATCATCTATAGTTACAGTCAAAGTCTAGTCTTGATCAAGTCCAGTCGGTCCCAGTCAAATCAAGTCATGCCTTAATAAAGTAGTGGCGACTTTACTATAAGCTTCTGGATGGAGTTTTGGAAGCAACACGAAAAGTCACGTTTAACCACATTATATCATTCCCCCACACTCGCGCTTGTAATTCGGCACTTTATAAATAAAACACCACTATTTTTATGCATAAAAACTCGAAAAAACACTAGTTTTAGAAAAAAATGCAATGGGGCGACACGACGCTCACCGCGTTCCCGCCAAAAACTCTACATAGTATTATATTATTTTCCAAACATTTTTTTTTTTTAAATTCGTGTATGATTGAAAATAATGGTATTTTAACCATAAATTGGAATTATAAGCGAATTATTATAATACGGTGAAATATGTAATTTCTCGTTGTTTTCAAAACTCCGCTGAAGCTTCTAGTAAAGTCAGCACTAATTCACTTAGCATGGACTACGTAGACTTGAACGTGAATTACTTTTAACTACATATAACTGGAACTTATTATCCTTAAATTTAACTTTGATATTATTGAAAATATGAAACATGTCATTGGCTGAATGCACAAAGTGCGATGTCAAAAAAATAAGTCTACATTGAACACGTTGTTTTCATTGAAAATAAGTTTGCGTTTTATTACAACTTGCCTGATGTTAAGCAGTGATGCGGTCTAGGAAAGAACAACTTAAAATTTTTATTTTTTATTGTGAAATAGTTTTTTTTTATGATTTCGTTTATTGTATTCACAGTAAAATTTATTAAAAATTATTAGTACAATTGCCCGTTTATGAGGCATAGTAAACCAGAAGCTTATAATCCCGAATATTAATAATTAAATATCACGATAAACGAGCTTCCAACAAAGGTTTACCATTTACCATTAGTCTGAAAACTTTATACTGAAAGCAACCGCAAATACTTCTTATTTACGATCAGACAATGTATCTCGATCAATGGCCAATCCAGTCACAAAATGTTGTCCATAAAATTTTATCGCTGCTCAAAAAAATAAATAACCCTGAGATATTATGTGTGAGATCAAAAATGTATATGACTATTATATAGGTATTTTGTATCAAAATTACTAAACAAAACCATTGATTAATAAATAAATATATTTATATTATACATTTTGTTTTATTACTTCTTTTGGGTAGAATTTGAAATGCAGATAGCGTATCCCTTGATTAACACATAGGGTAGGGTAGGTATTTTTTATTTTATTATTTTGTAGCGATGATAGCCTAGTGGTTAGCGCGGTTGGTTCACACGTCGAAGGGCGTGGGTTCAAACCTTAACAACGAACTTGAGCTGCCGGTGTAGGAAAATATCGTGAGGAAATCATAAAATGGTGGTAGGGTACTTTCTAGTACTCGACTGACTAGCTACCAAGAAGAAGAAAATCTGTCACCAAACACCAAGCGGTATGTTCCGGCATCCTCGTTTTAGAGCCATATCCATTCCAGGATAGGTATGTTTAACATCGATCACATCGTAACCTAACATCAGGTGAGCTGTGGTCAAACAATTAGCCTGCGAAACATAAAAAAAAAAAACTAAATGTTAATAAATTAAATGTCATGTTAAATGTCCCTGAAAACACAAACGGAATCGCATGGCACTTATAAGAATAAGAATAACTTTATTGACAAAAAAACACAAAGAAAAGATACATATATGTCTTATAGATAAAATACAATAGATATTTATTGTCAAAGGGACAAAATCAGCTTTATGTTGTAAGAATTTAGTTCTTACAGCGCAGCGGTAGTTTGGTTTGCCCCTACTCTCGAACTGAGGTGTTAGTCGAGTAGCTTAGCACAGATAATCACATTATCATACTAATAAGTAACGTAAGCGCAAGACGTCACTCCATTATCTCGTAATATAATTTTCAAAACAACCAGTATAACAGTACAGTGGAATCTCTATAACTCGAACCTTGTTGAATCTAAATCCTCAGTAAGTCTAAAAAATGCCGTTCCCTTCCGATAAACCCCCAAATGTTACTCGAACAAAATGTTATTTCCCTGCGTAGGCATTTTAGTACATATTTATACTCGATAACTCGAATTTCAAATATCAGACTCTGTAAGTCGAAGTTAATACAGATAATGATATCTTACTTGGAATTCCCCGAACACGAAGCAATAAAATCAAAAAGGAATGTCCTAGAAATATAATTAAAAATCACGCCTTCTTAAGTCGAAATTTTAGCTATCAAATACTTCATAACTCGAACTTCTTGTTAAGTCGAAGACTCAATAAGTCGAAGTTTTTTGTATTTCCCTTGAGATTCGAGATATCGAGATGCTACTGTATCTACAAACGAAAATACCTGAAAGCCACTCTGCTGTGGAAAACATCGCATGCCATCAAGCCAGTCGAATTAAAGTAGTATCCTGACCTCGGGAGCACCATTATTGCAAATAACGACACAGATAGTATCCAAGTTACGCTTATTACCAGCACGCAGCCCTGTAACAGACGTTTTATGTGTAATAGATAACTAGGTACCTAACTGTATAATATTACAGCCAAATAATAGCAATATTTTTGTAGCGATGATAGCTCAGTGCTTAGCGCGGTTGGTTCATACGCCGAAGGGCGTGAGTTCAAACCCCAACAATGAGCTTGAGCTGCTGGTGAAGGAAAACCGTGAGGAAACCATAGCATGGTGGTAGAGTACTTTCTAGTACTCGGCTGGCTAGCTACCACCCTCAAGTTGAAAATCTGCCGCCAAGCATCTAACGATGTGTTCCGGCAGCCTCACTTGATAGCATGTTCCATTCCAGGCTAGGTGTGCTTTAGCATCTTCGACCACACCATCACTTAATATCAGGTGAGTTGTGGTCAAACACCAAGCCTGTCAGCCATACAAAAAATCAATCCATCCAAAGCCATAAGTAAAATAATCATTATTTATTTTACTTCAACTAGATTCTTGTCCTGATTGACTGCCTTGTTTACTTGGTGGTAGATTTCCTTAGCAGGAGGCCGTCTAGGTACCACAGCAGTACCAGATATTCGGCCGCCAAGCAGTAGTGTGCAAACATTACTGTTTTCGGGTTAGAAGGGTACTGCAGCTAGTGAATTGAAAGTCTCAAAGTAGTGAGCGCCAAAGCAGCGATGCCCTGAACTTTATTTTGGTTTTCAAAGTTCTGTGTATCGCTGTAATGGTCATGGACAGGCGTTCACTCTTACCATAAGGAGAGCGCTTTACTTTCACATTGAAAAAATAGCTCATTTGGCATAGTTTTGCTTCAAGAGCTGAAGGGTGTGAATTCGATTCCCACTCAGGTAACATTTTTGTGACTAACGTGGATGTTTGTTCTGTGTCTGGGTGTTCTGTATTTATTATTGTTTATAATTATGATCAATTTTAAATAGTCAACTAACAAACTAAGCATACAAAATACCATTCAACACGTATTTTTATACTACAAAAAGTGGTGTGGAATTTTATGAAAGAAAACTTAAATTGACTTTAAAGTACGATATAAAATAAAATAAGTAAAAGAAACTCATCACTTTTTACATTAAAAAGTAAATTAATCTTTACTTTGAACTAACTTTAGCTAAACACTCGCAAATAATATCTATCTAAATTCTAATCTGCAATAAAGCTTAGTACAAAAAGTTTCATCAACTCGCTTAAGTTGCAACATATATTCAGTAAGAGCATTACGCAATGTTCACCATACATATTATATTTGCTACAGAGGGGGTCAATTAAAACTGAACGCTTGATCTATCTATGTATCTATCTATGATCCTGCTTTTGTACCCGTAAAAAGCATTGCATATTTTAGTAAAATATCTATGCTCTCATTAATATTGTATAAAAACTTTATGAGCTAGCGACACAAATGGCGGCCTTATAACTAAAAGCGATCTCTGATAGTCAACCAGAAACAACAAACAGAAGATATTAGATATTGAATGAATTATTTTGCAAAAATTGTATTACCATTGGTCATTTTAATCGTCGGTAAAATAAAAATAAAAAAACATTAATCGTTTTTCGAGAACGTAACTTATCGCAGCGTTGTTTTTCAGTTTATTAATTTTCCATTCAGACTCGCACACAAAGGGTTCCGTATCTATAAAAACGGCAAAAAATCTTGTCTGTTGTATGGAATAAAATAATAATCCCCCTTAAATATTTATTTTATTCTGTTTTTTAGTAATTGTTGTTATAGCGGCAATATAAATACATCATCTGTGAAAATTTCAACTGTCTAACTATCACGGTTCTTGAGATACAGCCTGGTGACAGACGGGCAGACAGACAGACGGACGGACAGCGGAGACTTAGTAATAGGGTCCCGTTTTACTCTTTGAGTACGGAACCCTAAAAATAATATACTCGTCAGATTCTATATTATTTTACTTTTTTTTTGTTATTTACCGAACCTTAAAGTAAGAATGATATGCGTTTTACGTCGTAGATTAACAACAAAAGCAGTATGACAGGCTGACTTTAATTGTCCTTACTGTTTCAGAAAGCGTAGTTTACGACTTAGAGTAAATAAGATTTGAATCTCACTCCCAAGTTTCTAAGCCGTTGAAGAGATACAAGGTGGTGGTAAAAGCGGCTAGGATTTATGTACACGTGTGATTTGAAAATGAATTATATATTAGGTTTGTTTGGTAATTGTATTTGATGATGTTAATGTAGCTAATTAAATATTGTAATTTTAGACGAAGTGTTTGCTAATTGTGATGTACGGCGGTAATCAATCAAAGTGAAATTACCTACTAATTATAGAGACTAACTATCGCGTGTCTTAAAGTAATGAGTGCTAAAGCGAAAAGCGACGCCTTGGACTTTGTTTTGCTATTCAAAGTCTTTGGTACAGCTGAAATGGTCAAAACAGATATTATCTAACAGAGCGGTTTGTCTCAAAAAATCTTTACAAAAGGTTGGAACTTCCTATAAAGTCAAACATAACTATGATGCTTAACTTTCTTTATAATAAGAAGTAATGAGATAAGTGAGACGCTCTCCTAGTGGCAAAAGAAATAAAATATCTATAAGTAGAACATCTTCGATAAATAGGCGACACAAGTGGAAAGACGCGGTGCGGCAGTGGCAGAGGACGCTTGCCGGCAATTACTACGTGAGTGCCGACCGATCAGTTAGGGTTAGCACGTAAATGTCACTGGTTTCTCTTTTATAGGTAGGTGTGACTCTTAGATTTGATGTTAGCGAAGCTACGAACAAAAAAGTTCGATCGAAAATTTATTCGTAGATGCGATGTCGACATCTCTACACGCGGCTTGTGCAAAAACTGCGAATCGACGCTAATAGGGAAGATGTTCTAGTTACTCGGGGCCACGCGCTCCAAATACTTTGCTGGTGATGAGATACATCGCATGCCCATTACGCTTGCAGTAGTAGTCAGTACTTTGAATTACAAAACAAATACCAGAGTATCGTCGCATTGGTGTTTAGTAGGTACTTTGAGACATTCGATGGCAAGTCTGGTCAGCCTCGTATATTTGCTACTTAATTATAGTATGCCCTTTAAATCGGAACACAGTAATGTTTTCATACTGCTACATGGTGAGAAAACACCTGACAATGAAGTGATAACTACTTTGATGACCTGATGACCTTGATGACCTTACTACGGGAATTTACCACCGCTATAAACTTTGATCACAGTTTTAATATAAACATTGATTTCTACTGTATTTCTTGCAGTATTGGTGTGGTATCGAACGCTTTCTTCGAATGAAATATTCTCTTAAAGAATTCACATTGTCTTACCTTTTTACTCGAATGCTTATGATAGGTGTTTGGGTGTAACAGATATAAGTATCGATCCATCGCCATACAGACCAGTATCACAGCGCTTTGCTGACTTACTGCACCTCTGAGCAGGGCCTGAAAACAACAAAGAAATATAAATATCTACAAACTGATGTTAAAATTCGTATTAGCCATGATTTTTTAGACTGTCCCGCAGCTGGGCGCACACTTTGTGATAAGAGTAAGGCCATAGACCAACAAGCTGACCAAGTGCGGGTTGGAAACGAACGAACTTCACACATCTTCGATAACTTTTTTTTTAAACTCTCAGACATGTGGGTTTCCCGATGTTTGTACGGTAGGATTCCTACGTGGGATTCGAACCCAGGACCTCCAGATTGAAGTCAGACGGTCTCCTAACTAGGCTGCCGAACGATGTTAAAATACTGTTGTTTTCATTTTTTTAAAGACAGTTCAATTATATGAGAAATTTATTTTTAAACCCGTAAAACTATACAACTGGATGACAATTCAAGAACAAAACCACTTGGATGATTGAATTGGCTCGAAGACGGCAGACTGCTCCGGCAAATGGCTCCGGTCAAAATGGCCGTGTAGAATCTTTGCGTAAAATGGCCTCAGACGGCGCGTCAGCACCGCCTTAAATAATATCAAAATTTATTATTTGAAATCTTCTTTTTTCTCTGATCGATGGTAAGAGAAAACGACTACCCGTGACCTTTGTAGCGGTACGCAGAACATTAAGCAATAAAACAAAGTCCAGGTAATCGCTTTGGCGCTTATTACTTTTAGACAATCTATAGTTAGTATCGATTTAAGAGCATCAGGTTCGATGGTTTCTACGTCACTTGTTTTTTTATGACTACATAAACAGTATATAATATTACTTTCTTGGCATCTGCCAAGAAAGACTAGAACAGTGACTGAGAGTGACATTCGGGGCTGAGGTATGTCAATGTCAAAATCCAAGCAAATTATGAATATTCTTTTTTTTTATGTCTGACAGGCTAGGTGTTTGACCACAGCTCACCTGATGTTAAGTGATGGTGTGGTCGAAGATGGTAAAGCACACCTAGCCTGGTATGAAACTGGCTCTCAAGTGAGGCTGCCGGAACACACCGTTAGATGCTTGGCGGCAGATTTTCAACTTGAGGGTGGTAGCTAGCCAGCCGAGTACTAGAAAGTACCCTACCACCACGCTATGGTTTCCTCACGATGTTTTCCTTCACCGGCAGCTCAAGATCATTGTTGGAGTTTGAACCCACGCCCTTCAGCATGCGAACCTACCGCGCTAACCACTGAACCATCATCGCTACAAAGCCGAAACCAAGGCAAAAAAAGCGACCACTTTAACAAGATCCTCAAAATGTTCTGAAAGCACAAAGAAACAGTTGGCACCTCAATTTAGAATAAACGTTGACGAATCTAAACCTTCCGCGGTTAAAATGTTAATTTAGCCTTGAGAAACAAGTCACGTGAGACGCTTCGCCATAGAATCTAAAAGGCTTTGATCAAAAATACAACAAAAGCCTTTCTGAAAAGGAATTACGAGTCAGCGTGGCCCAGGAAAATAGTTGAAGAGATCATGATTAATTTATTTACTTGTGTTAATTAAGAACAGACTTAGAGGTAGAACAAGAAACATAAGTATATGCCTTTCTAACGAAAAAGTTAATTTAAATCTCGGTTAAGAATAGTGCAATGAAAATTAAACTAGTAACTTTTTTTTAAGTTTTATTTTTAGTGCGAGAAAATTTTAAAACATAGTAATTATGCCCTTTTACCTGTTTGTTACAATTTTACGGCTGAATCAATTTTGATAAAGCGTAGCAATAAGGTAATGTATATAATTAAGCGGCCGTATGAAATTCCCGCAGCTGTTTGATTTTTTAATCCTTTATTACATCCAGCAGGTGTCCATAAAGTGTTAGTTCGTTCAGTATAAGCCCTAAATTGACCATGTGCCAATTGGCACCATGATGTCCTTATAGCAGGGCAGTTTAGGTTGCCGCTATCTCTGACCGCCGAAACCAAAATAACCCCGCAAGCTTGTCAAAAAATGGGATTTAGTTCATTCAATTCGTACCATGAGGTGTTATTTGACGTTGGTTAGGTACACGTAAAACTGTGCCTTATTATTTATTTTACTTTATTTAAAGGGCTTTGTCGCTAAGCGACCACGTCACCACTATACATAAACACTCTTAATATAAAATAATTATACATACATGAACACTATAGTTAATTATTAAGGCCAATTTCTGTCAACCTGTATAGTATTAATGTATACTTGGCCTCCTCGGATTCTGGGGTTAGTCAATATAGAGTTATAGAATTCGACATCCATCATTTTACTCATATTGAATGATAGTCTTCAAAAGGATTCGTTCCGCACGTCCCTTATAAAACGCTAATTTAACATAAGTACACACACCATCAGACATAATCACACTTTATTTTCTCATCACTCACTAGTTTTTTTAATTAATGCAACATTTTTTCGTATGACACCCACAAGCAAAATAAAATGACATGAATTTAGTAACAATTTATTAATCGTAGAGTAACAAATCAGTGCGCTTACTCTCTCACTAACTAGCCTTGAGCTGCTAACTGTTTAAGTTTGAAGCTTAAACTTCAGCTATCCAAAGGACTTTGTGCTAGGTCACTGTTCACCATTAGCCTATACAGCTTTATTTAGTAGGCAAAGTTTGGCAATTTTATTGTTCCTAGTTGACGAAGGATCGTCTCTTTCACCACTAGTTGCGTAATTTGTTTTTTTTTTTATCAACCCTAATATATTTGGTTTTTAACTCAATATACCAAAACTAAAATGGAGGGTTATGTTTGCAGTCTATTTCGGTGATGATAGCTTGAGTACCGTTAATCTTATTACCATAAAATTGCAGACCGTAAGTTCATGAAAATCCAATTTTTATTGAAATGCGCTTTCTGTCACCATTTAAACAACAACCTGAAGAACCTCTCTGCAAGAGTTTTGGTAGTAACGTTGAGAAATCATGTCGCCGTATTATATTGTTTTTTAATACTCAAGTTTTTTCCAGTGTTCATGTATAATAATAATGTTTTTTTTATTCATAAAATGCCGAATTACGTGCTTGAGTGAGCAAGTGGCATAATGTAATAAAATGCAATTTTTCGTGTTACTTCTAAAACTTTTTTTAAGGTTAATAACTAGGTGTTTGACCACAGGTCATCTGATGTTAAGCGACGGTGGGGTCGAAGATGGCAAAGCACTCCTAGCCTGGAATAGAACTGGCTCTCTAGTGAAGCTACTGGAACACGGTTAAGTGTTGGCGGCAGATTTTCAACTTGAAGGTGGTAGCTAGCCAGTCGAATACTAGAAAGTATTTTACACCATCACGTTATGGTTTCTGTTTGTCACGATGTTTTCCTTCACCGATATATCAAGCTTATTGTTGGGGTTTAAGCCTACGCTCATCAGCCTCTATCGAATTTTATGGTAAAGTCACCACTACTGTACTATAACATAAACTTACTTTATGAGAATGACTTTTTTCACTTATTAATCATAAAACACTTGAAATACTTAAGAATAAATTCTACTTAATACTGGTAAATGTACAAAGTTATATACCAAAAAAAAAAAAGAACTACCGACCTGTCAAATCGTACTTAATGTTGAAGCTTACAATTTAATTTCTCGTTTCAATTCCAAAAGTTGAAATAAGAACTCCTGAATATTCATAATCAGGATATGATTACCTTTTAAATTCGACCTCTCGATCTGACGACTTTTTATCTCAAAGAGTAACTTTCTTCATTTTCTAGCCGTATTTCATAATGGGGTCGGCATCGAATAAATTGATACAAAAATATTTCAAATTTGCGTCTCACAGTTTACTTGTACCTGCCTTTATGTATATCCAAAGCGCAATCTTCTCTAAATATATATAACTCAAAGGTGACTGACTGACTGACTGATTGACTTAGTGATATATTAACGCACAGCCCAAACCACTGGACGGATCGGGCTGAAATTTGGCATGCAGGTAGATGTTATGACGTAGGCATCTGCTAAGAAAGGATTTTGATTAAATCTACCCCCAAGGGGATAAAATAGGGGATGAAAGTTTGTATGAAACTTTGTCAATTTTAAACCCATCGGGCTGAGACTTTGCATGCTACTATGACGTAGGCATCCAGCGCGGGTGAAACCGCGGGGCCCTGCTAGTAATTTATAATTTTGCGGTTAGCAAAACACGCATTGATAGATGAGTGAGATACGTGACTCCATTAATGCCTAGTTGATTAGAGTATGATTTTATGCAAATACAAATGTTATAGGTGACTAGTGTTAATTTAGGGCTAGAGCTCTTCTAGCAAGTGGCTTAACGTGTTTGACCCATATTCACTTTAGCTTGAGACATTACTGTGATAATTATGTAGTTCTAATTTGAGTAATGACGGCAATTCGATGCCACAACAATCGAGTACGATTAATCGGATACCTATAGCGTTCTATCGCTCTTCGCCATTGAAGTTGGATTTCATTTTTAATTTTATATTTTCTCTCCTGCAAAATGGTAACCCTACACTGTTTAAATAGAGTTAAGAAGAGACTCAGTAGGCGAGCGCCCCGTCCTTACGTCTA
Source organism: Biston stratarius (assembly GCA_950106695.1). Taxonomy (NCBI): domain Eukaryota; kingdom Metazoa; phylum Arthropoda; class Insecta; order Lepidoptera; family Geometridae; genus Biston; species Biston stratarius. The sequence goes on along the minus strand of OX467106.1, from coordinate 37,608,686 downwards.
ACAGGATTAAACAACTTGCTGGTGAATTTTATGAGGAGTTAATTTAAATGCCATCTTTGTACAATATAAACAGGGACAAATGCTTTACATTCATTGTAACTTTTATACGAAAAATATATACTTCTTAAAAATATATTGTTGGGGCTTGAACCCACGCCCTTCGGCATGCGAACCAACCGTGCTAACCACTGAGCTATCATCGCTACATCGCTACATCGTTACGGATGTTCAAGTTATCTAAAACGCCAAGGTGGTTTGACCTCTCCTGACCTTTTTAACGTTTATATGAACGACCTAATAGAGGAGCTGAGAAGCACCAGAATAGGTTGTCATGTTGGAGACGTTTGCGTCAATAACTTAAGTTACGCTGATGATATGGTGCTTCTCAGCCCCTCTATCAATGGCCTAAGAAAACTTCTAGCCATCTGTGAAAGATACGCAGTCAATCACGGTCTTATTTATAACGTATCGAAAACGGAAATGATGGTTTTTCGAGCTGGAAAGGGTCCGGAGAGAATACCAAACGTATGTTTGAATGGCTTGCCAGTGAGGGTTGTACGACATTTCAAGTACTTAGGGCACATTTTAACAGAAGATCTGACTGATGACATGGATATGGAGCGTGAACGAAGGAGTCTGTCCATCAGGTGTAACATACTCGCGCGCCGTTTTTCCAGCTGTAGCATCGACGTCAAAAAAACGCTTTTTCAAGCTTACTGTTTGTGCCTTTACACATGTCAGCTGTGGACTAATTACAAACAGAAAACGTACCACACCATAAGGGTGCAGTACAATGATGCGATCCGCATTCTTATGAAAAAAGCACGTTACTGCAGCGCGTCGGGCATGTTCGCTAATGCACGGGTGCCGGACTTTTATGCCGTCATTAGATCCAGAGTAGCTTCCTTCTGGAATGGGTTGATACATTCGAAGAACGGCATATTGCAAGGCCTGAATGACTGTCTTAATAGTCCCCTTTTTAGTAAATGGAGGAAAGTGCACCAGAGTGCGAATCGAAAATAATCAGTAGAAAAAACTGATCTAATTTTAGAAATTTTAAATGTACCTAACTAACTAAATTTTAAAACTTTTAAAACTCTTAATTTTAAATTTTATATGGGATTATTTTTATGCCTGCATTAAAGATATTATTATTATTATTATTATTATTATTATTATTATTATAAAACGCAGTTACACAGATTGGTTGTCAGCCGCGTACAACCGCGTACCCGCTTCCATAGCGATGCACTTTCCACCGCGTGCTTCAGAACCAAGTTAAGATCTTGACTGCTAGAGACTTTATTTCAAGATATTGACGAGTATTTCAAAGTAAAACATTATCAAATTACTAGTTATTATGATTTTTTTGACATTTTATTATATTGACAATATTTTTATATAGACATACTTTATTTTGACATTTTGTTTTTTTATTTATTGAACTGTAATCAGTGCTTCAAAACTCTATATTTGAAATGACATTATGGAACATTGATGTTATAGATACGCAATTAGTTGTTCTGAAGTTTTTAGGTAGGTACATATCTAGTTGTAGAAACAAATGGAACATATTTCGGTTTCCACATTAATATTTCAGTTTTGTATCACAGAAAACCATTTATTCCAATGTTATTATGATAATTTTCATTTGTACTATTTCTAAAACAGTTTTATGTAGCGTGTCTACATAAAAATAAATTATGATACAGTCAGAATTATGACGGGCTTATTACAATAATAGTGCGAAATAAAATAGTGGCTTGGATCGCGTAAAATGTTTTTGGAGGACATTAGGACTTTTGTGACACAAAAAGGTCACTTATGTCAGACGTGATTCCAACACTGACATTTAGATTTAAATAAACGGGTTTCGTTTATTTGTAATCTACGCGAAGCTTAACTTAGTATATATGTTGTTACTACTTTGTAATGTTAGCATAAAAATATGTAAAATATGTGACTTTTTAAGCTTCTGAAATTAAGTAAAAATATACCAAAACTACTTATTTTTAGTTAATTTAAAAATCATTACCTCAAAAAGATTGAAGTGAACGAAAGATCAAAGTGATCACTTTATTTCCTAGTTTTAAGTATGTTTATAATTTGTGACGTGTCCAAGAGTCCTGTAAGGTCTAAAGGAAATAAAGCACTTTGAGTTTTGAGTTTTTGAGTTTTTATCATCATTATCCACAGCCTTCTTTATCCCACTGCTGGTTATAGCCTCTCTCTATTATGCCATCTGCCTCGGCCCTGTGCCAATCTGGTCCAGGTTTGACCCGCGACAATGACGATATAGTCAATCTAGTACAATATAGTAGTTTTTGTAGCGATGATAGCTCAGTGGTTAGCGCGGTCGGTTCGCATGCCGAAGGGCGTAGGTTCAAACCCCAACAATGAGCTAGAGCTACCGGTGAAGGAAAACATCTTAAGGAAATCATAGCATGGTGGTAGGGTACTTTCTAGTACTCGGCTGGCTAGCTACCACCCTCAAGTTGAAAATCTGCCGTCAAGCATCTAACGGTGTGTTCCGGCAGCCTCTCTTGTGAGCCAGCACCATTCCAGGCTAGGTGTGCTTTACCATCTTCGACCACACCGTCACTTAACATCAGGTTAGCAAACAACTAGGCAGTCAAACATAAAAAAGCCATGTTATTTTAAGATATGTTAAAAGTACTTACTAGCAATATTTTTTTCCTTTTTATGCGGTAATCTTAGAATATAGACATATAACGTTGTTGTTAATATATCTTAATAAGATAACTAATTCTGTGACTCTATGTTTTCAAAGTTCTGTGTATCGCTGCAATGGTCATGGACATGCGTTACACCTTATAAAAAAAAGTGAGATCATCTCTCTAACTATTCTAACTTCTGCATAGACAAATCGCGCAATGTTGGAAAACCATCATTAGAAAGTATTTCCCAAAAATTTACAAGGTATCGCACGGGAGTATTTGTTTTTATCTCAATACATTCAACCGAACAGCAACTCTATTCGATCAACTGGCCGCGTTGTTCAAATGCGTTGGCGGACCACTTCGTGGCCCACGAACCTGGGTCTGGCCAGCCTTGAGTTAGACGGTCTTCCAACTTTGACAGCCCTGTTGGCTCATTGGTAGTATGTCTGCCTGAGCCGTAGGGCGTGGGTTCGATTCCCACCAAGAACAAACATTTTATGGTATAAACAAATGTTTGTTCTGTGTCTGGGTGTTCTATATGTATTATAAGTATGTATTAACGACAACAAAAAAAAGTATTTATGTATCCTATCAGTTATCTGACTTCCATCACACAAGCTCTGCTTAGTTTGGGGTCAGATGGCGCTGTGTAAAAAAAAAACTATTTGCGAGACCGTCTTACTTACTTCTTATCTATAGTATCGTACATATGTATATCTAACTCACCTGAATCTGACAAAATATCTCTCCATACGGCCAGCACTTGTATAGAGCGGGAAGTAGCGCCACCGGAGCAACCAGAATCCCAGTAAACAAGTCGTTTAGGGCCAGTGACGTCAACAGATACCGTGGCTGTAAGGCAAAGTTATTTTATTAATTGTAAAACTAAAATTTCAACACTGAGTGCACTGTTTTGTGAGAACTCATTTGATAGTAGCTCTGCTACGTGAGCTGGTGTGTTTTGGGTGGGAATGGTGGGAGTGAACCACAGCATGGTTTCCATTCCCACTTAGAACAACATCTATGTACTATGTACATGATCATAGATGTTTGTTTTGTGTCTGGTTGCTCTGTTTTTTATGTACGTGTGAACGTATTATAAGTATATAAGTATTCTGACAGTTATTTGGTTCAAGATTTTCACTAATGTAATAAAAATAATCAAGTTTCTATCTTCATTTCCGGAAGTTTCCTACTGATTGAATGATATTGGTGAATGATTACTTCCCTTTGTAAAAAAGTACGATTATGTAAAGTAAAATTGATCAGCCGAAATAGGTACTACATATATGTAAATAAAGTTACCTGATTGTCAATATACTTGATGTATCTTCGATTGTTCAGAACACAGATCAGCACCAGATTTCCGAACACTATCGCCATGGACAGCGCAAATATGAAGAACGCTTTAATTATGTCCGATGGAGCAGGAAACGTCGATGGCCACCCTTTGCCGTTGAGCCAACAAGAACTGTTGGATAAAGATGGCGCTACTAGCAATGCGCCTTTAGTCGAGTCGAACATACTTCGCGACTGCTATTCGCAGCGCAATCTTCTCCTGAACTATTCATTTAGCTCTAAATATTCTTCAATTCATCTAATTTATCCCCCGAATGGCCTCTCGATCATTTATTTCAATTTGCGCAATTTTCTTCTCAATTTTCGTTCCATTATGATACACAGTTACTCACAAAAGGCAGCGCTTTCGTATTTTTCGAGCGACGTGTCATGCTTCCGTTTTAATCTGCAACAAACAAATTGTTCTGTTAATATTTTTTTGATTATTTTTCATGATAAATGTGGTTAGGAGCCGACTGCAATTGGCTTTATATTTCACACATCTTTGTTGTTTATTTTTAATTCGATTCAACACTATTAAAAGCTTTACTAACAAGTAGGTATAAATGTACAATAAAAAAAACCCGGCCAAGTGCGAGTTGGACTCGCGCACCGAGATTTCCGTACAAACCTGTAGGTATATAAGTGAAAGTTATGGTAATGTATGCTTTTCGCAATTTTTCCTTTATCTGTGCTATAAGACGTCGCTTCGTACCAAATTTCAAGATTCTGAGTTCAAGGGAAGTACCTACCCTATAGGTGTCGAAAATTTGCAGCATTAGCGGCTGTATCTTTTGATGCGTTGGCTTAGAAGTTTGATTTTTTCACAGTTCCAAGGCACAGTAAACTTGAGCATTTGATATGAATTTCAGCTTGATACCTCCACGCGTTCCTTAGAAAAATGGTCTTGACCTAGACAGACGGACAACAAAGTGATCCTATAAGGGTTCCGCTTTTTCCTTTTGAGGTACGGAACTCTAAAAATACAACTCAATGACCCTAAGCCCAAACACAGCTAGGTTTTAGGTTTAAAGATCAAACTACAGATTGGACTATAAATTTTTTATGAGGACCAATCTGCAAGATAATAATAGTATATGATCTAACTCATAATAGTTAAGGAGTTATATTTTCCAACATCAGCTCAGAAACTTGAGATAATGAGTACCAGACGCAAATACTTATAAGTAGTAGTGGTACTAGTACATAAGGATTATGTATATAAAACATATTATGTGTCTCTATAAAATTTGAGTTACCCTCGATTGATCTGGGATCCCATCATCAGATACTGATGTGATGCCAATGGGACCACCTGGAAAGTACATATAATCCCCTATTAATCAAAAAACATATTTCTCGAATAGTTCTTTGCATCTTCGAGTAATCAGGAAACATACATTAAAAAAAGATTCCGAGGTATTGAGAACTTCCTCCTTTTTTAAAGCCGGTTAAAAAAGGAGCTCTTTTTTCTTGTTGACAAGCTATTAATAGCAAGATAATACGTATAAGTTTGACAGTTAAAACCTGCCTACTGACTTCCTCACGCCCCACCATATTTTGTTCTTCATTCTTGATTGTAACTTAACAATAATAGACATACGCATTAAGAACGTGCTCATCAAATAAAATTATTCATTTCATTTGATGCAAAAAACGAATTATTCGTAAAATAATTTGTTGTCCGCCATATTGGATGTAATGTGACGTTTTGTACATTAAGACACGTGTATTATTAAGGCACGTCAAAAGACAGCTCAATTGTCAAAATGCGATTAGTAGTTTAGAAGAAACGAAAAAACATACATAAACTGCTGAAATTAGAACTCTCTTTATAGCGTAGAAGATATAACACCTGTACATGACAATTGTAGCGAAACCCAAACATTTGAGTAACAAAACAAAGTCTATGTTATTGCTACTTTGGCGTTAATTAGCTGTTTTTAAACGTTCATTCGATGGTTAATCTCAATAGCCCTTAGTAGTAACTTTAATAGTTACTTTTAAAGTTTTGCATGGTGGTAGGGTATTTTCTAGTATTCAGCTAGCTAATCTGCCGCCAAGCACTAACGGTGTGTTCTGACTGTTTCACTTGAGAGCCTGTTCGATTCCAGGCTAGGTGTGTTTTACCATATTCGACTACACCGTCATATAACTTTAAAACCAACATTTTAAGAAATCCGCGGTTCTGGAATTGCTACCAAAAAATCAGCAGGGTCAAATTTTGACACTTTATTCTGAATTATTAGGTCTAACATTTCAATTATTTCTTTTGGTCTTACAGAATTTAAAAAAAAAAATTCGTAATATCATTTTGACTATAGATATGCCGTGGTGGTGTCGGCGTAAGAATTATACCCCACCCTCTCTACCCGTGGTTGCCGTAAGAGTCGGCTAAGGGATGTAATCCGGAAGACGGGCAGCAGCGTCTTCCTTGAACAATCACACCTAACTGCGCTGGCCAACCCGCCTGCCAAGCGTGGCGAGTATTGGCAAAACCCCCCCAGGAGGAGGCCTGTGTCCAGCAGTGGACGTCCTGTGGCTGATGATGTATAGATATGGTTTTATATACTAAAAACTAGATGACGCTAACAGAAACACAGTGTATAAACATGATACACTGAACAAGTAGTCCATAAAAAAAAAATAGAAATAAAGTAAAAATTTCGTAACATGGCATAATTTAATATTGAATTTGTTAGAATTATCTTATTCGATTTAAACAAAAGTCTAGAAAGACAAAGTCATCTATAAAACTACCACACAGAATGGTTGCCCATTATGCGCACACACACTTCTTTGTTTTGAAGTTTCCTTCTAAGTACACAGAAACAGGCTAAATTTAACTAACGCAGAACATGAATAGAGTAAGGGAGAGACGGAACCGAGTCAATTCTTCTTTCTTAGCTGCCAAGATTAACTTGATGAATGGCCAGTATCCTTTGTAAGCTTCAAATAGATTACTTATGCCGCCGCAACATGATTCGTAAGTTAAAACAAATCAAAAGGAAATAATTACTCGAAATGAGGATAAATGGAGAATTTGCATTACCTACTTGGTAGGTCGTCTAGGTTGGTACCGCAGTAGCAGATATTCTGCCTCCAAGCAGTAGTGTGTTAACATTACTGTGTTATTTTGTACTGTAGGTACCGAAATTACAAAAGCAGCGATTCTCTGGTCGTTGTTTTGCTACTAAAACTTTTGTGTATCGCTGCAATGGTCATGGGCAGGGATTATCTCTCACCATCAGGAGAGCGTCTAGTTCGTCTCATGACTTTTATATGAAAAAAAATATTACTGAGTTTATTTAAAATACAATGAATGATTCCTGAAAAAAACAATTATTTCTATGGAAAGGTATAACGTCTCATTATGTATATAGTCCCGTGAATAGGTACTGTGAAAACCTAAGTATTACTTCGCTGTAATTATTTAACTGCCAGGTAATATATCCAAAGTGTACCTACTCTCAAGTAATCTAACGTATCTCATAAAACCACAACGTGTTTGCTACCTTTACAACTTGACCTGTAGTGGATTAAGGGTCACGTCAAATCTTGAGCGGGCGCTGACACGGATATTACTTGGAAGTATTTCGTAGCAATTCCGGAGGGGTCCATGTCAAAGTTATTTACTACAGTGCGAACATTGGACGTTTGTGTTGTTGAAAAAAGTTTTAGTGTTTTTTTTTTCAATTGTATGTTGATTTATGTTCCATGTTGTTGCGTAATATACTCCGCTCAGTCTAAGTCTACATGTCTGATAATGATAAAGATAAACTGATGTTTTAGTTCAGGTCATTAGACCTCTCAGACACCGTTATGTGTAGATAAACGTAATAAGTTTGTGATCAGTATAGTGTAACCTGTTTCCCTACGGCACGTTTTCCTAGTGGTAGCACTTCGTCTCCATAATACAAGCAGTCTGCTTAGCTTGGAGGTTGAGGTGAAGGGAGGGGGTCAATTCGGCATGTATTTTTTTGTATTTATTTTATATTTTTACTTTATTTTTTGAAGCTAATTTGAATAGTTTGGTTTTCTATGCGATAGTAGATTAATAATACGTTTTCAAACGTTTTATAGCGATGACGTCATAAAGTAGGCTGAATATACCTTGATATGTAAAACAAAAAGTATATACAGCTATTTAGACACATTTGATTGACTTTGACGATTGAGATGAAGTAAAGAAATCTAATACCATAGCCTCATAAAAGCGATATCAGAGTCCGAGTAACGCTTAAAGTAAAATAATCTATATATTTGTATCAATAAAGCGAAAACAACTCGAGGTATGTGTATGGGAGAGGTTATAATGGCTGCCGTTGACTTGACCTTGACAGACTTTGTTTTGGTTTGCATTTTACATTACTTTTTCACTGAATGTAGCCATATAAATCATACTGTGTGACGTCATTAGAGGTCAATTAAAAGTAAAGTTTATTTTATTATGATGATCATACGCAAATGTCTATATTGAATATATGAAAAACATTGTTAATAAGTAAAACATTGTTAATAAGTGAAAGTACCCTACCACCACGCTATGGTTTCCTCACGATGTTTTCCTCCACCGGCAGCTCAAGCTCATTGTTGGGTTTTTTTTAGTTCTAAGAATTATAAATCGTACATAGCATAAATGTTATTCAAATAAGATTGACGGAAGTAATGCTTCCTAAATAAATATCTTCCTTAGAACGTCACGTTTCGTATAACAACGCTCCTTCTGCACACATTATCGAAGCATTAAGCTAGCTTTGAAACTGAATATTTCAGCAGCTATTTCACGCTTTAAAGCACACTGCGGTTACATTAATTCAATATTCACGCTTAGAAGCATGATACTCTCTCAGGATCCTTTAAGTAAACTTTTGTGAATAGGCTTCAGCTTCTGATTTTATCAGTACTGGAAGTATTTGTGTGTAAGTCTGTATTTGAATGTGAGGCTTTGAAATCCATTCACTTAATTAATTTACATATAAGAAGATGGTCTCTATGTATGTCGATAGTTACGTTCTTGGAATTGACTAGATAAGACGAGGACATTTTTTTTTTTAATTCTCTACGATATTTTTTTTTAATGTAACTAGCGACCCGCCCTGGCTTTGCACGGGCGCGCTACTATTGTGGTGCATATGCGTGTATTATACATATAGATCTTCCTCTTGAATCATTCTGTCTATTGATGGAAACCACAATAAAATCCGTCGTAATAGCTTAAAAGATCCAAGCGTACAGACGACGGGAAGCGATGTATAAATATGTGTTCCTCGTGATAATTTTTAAAAGAATACTTAGAAACGTATTCTGTATTAGTTTCATACATACACATTTCTTAAAATACGCACTTTATTTTTTAAACTTAATGCTTCTAATTGTCTTCGTACGAATGCCGTTGACGTCGACTGCCATATTTTTACTCCATTAAATACGACTCTGTATTTAGCAAAATAAGTTTACTATCAACTGAGGAACCAATATACGCTTCCATTACCTACTGAGAGTAGGTAATGGAAGCGAGTTTATTCAATTTCCCAAAAAGCAACATAATTGCAATGAAATTTTTGTTGATGTTAGTTTTAGTTATTTGCTATACTGAAATATTATCAAAATGCAACAATTATCGTCAGGAAAGACTTACCATATATCATCCGCAGTAAACTCGATTTAGATTCGTCCATAAAGCCAATTTGTTATTATCAACTCCGCTTCCAAGTCGAGTAACAGCTAATAACTCACAAATAGATGCTTCTCATAACGTACAATTTGTCATAATATTTTATGTATTACAACTCTTAAATCTCATAAGAACCTATTGAGGCTCCACACTAGGGACGTATAAATCTTAGGTTTTTATTAGACTCGACTTTCGACACTTTAGCAGTAAAATACGGAGCGAAAAAATTCCCACACGGCCTTTATTTCGCCGACGCTGCAAATTAAATAAATTTTCCAGCGAGCAATAAAAACAGAAACACAATTTTAGAAAATGGTTATAAAACAAACGCACAAAGATCTGAGAGTTTGAGATAAACCAAATGCGAAAGCTTCTCGCAATCATAATATTTTGTTATAACCATTGTGGTATCTCTAAGACGTTTCATTTGCAGTGTTTGCTAATAGCATAGATTACGTATCTAAATGAATAAATCTACCTTCATTGTGAGGGGCTTAGTGTTATCCAGTGAGGTCGTTAGTTACCCAAAGACGTCATATCTTAATGGGCGGACTGCCAATTCGGTGCATGAAATCCTGATATTAAACTCTATTGTCGACAAGATTTGCAGAAGAAACATCTGCGTTTTTGTGGTATTAGTAAAAATGAATCAAATTTTCATGATTATCTTTTTGAAATTATGCGGGATATTAAGCTTAGAGTGTACCCTTAAATATTCTTGTATCTCGTATAAAGACATTTTTAAACAATAAGAGCAAAAATAACAACTGAAATATCTTTCTTGTGTGCACAACATAAAGTTTCTATCAATCTAAAAAATGTTTTATAATTAATACTAATACCTACTATTCACAAAACTCAATCCTGTAAACAACAAAAGGCAAATGTGGCCAAAATGCTGGCAGCGTTGTCACGCTGGACTTTTGACTAAGGTAAATGCCAACATTCTGGTCATACGACGCGTCAGGTGATGTAATTTCGATTTAAATAAAAACCCTTATGATTATTTTTTGATTTTTCGCTGCAGTGGTCATCTAGGCAGGCGTTATCTCTTACCATTAGGATAACATTACGTCTCGTTAGTCATTTACATTAAAAAATAAACAAATGAAAGTCAAAATATTTTTTTAAAAAATAAATAATGAAATAATTGCACCAATAACTACAGGCAGTGTTACTATATAAACATAGTTTGTATAATACTGTTGTCGGATAAACAATCTCATTAGATTTACCGTGATCCATGTGTTTAATAGAGTCCAATATTTTTCACGCTTTATATCTTCAGTTAAATCGATTTTCGACCGGTTGCTTTCAAAACCTTCAATACTTCCATAATATATCGGAAAACGCTCTCATTCAAATTGAACGTTTAACTTTTAGCACACACAATATTTATTTAAGATCTGAGGATGGATTTAATTCCACACTAAAATATTGGCTCACTTCAACAACAAGTGTTTGAATTGTAATAAGATTTAAAAAAAAAGGAAACATATACCTAAAGCCACATTATTAAAATGTATCCATAATTATAAGCATGAACAATAAAAACACAAATAAAAAAGAAAGCAATTGTAATATAGCGTGAACTTACAACTAAATATAAAACGATTTTACTAAACAGTCCCATTACGTAACAAAATAATTGTTTATCATCTTATTCTACAATATTAGTACATGTAATGTATATTTTCAACTCTAATATCAAAGCTAACATAATAAAGAGAAACAATTTGTAAGTCAATAATTTGGTATATATTTATAGAAGATAGGAAAACATTCCACAAATACATTTAGCCCCGAACTAAGAAAAGAGAACATGGTAATATGGGAACCTATTGAATTATATATACTTTTTTTTTTGTAAATACATACTGAATACCCAGACGTAGAACAAATATTTATGTTCGTCACATAAATGTTTCTCCTTGATGGGTATCGAACCGACGTGACGACGCCCACACTCTAAAACAGAGCTACCACCAAAATCTCAATAAATACATAGAGTTTCATAAGACGTTGTGTAAGTAGTAGGTTAGGTACCCTGTGTTACAGATATATGTATATTTCCAAAAAAAACTTTATCTTGAAATTAGACTTATTTAATAGAAGAAAAATCAGAATAACTGATTATAATCAGTTATTCTGTAATACAATACAGACAAGTATGTATGAATATATATATTATGGCTGCGCATTGAACATCAGAATGTTTGACCGATTGCTTAGCATGAATATTTTACAGCAGACTAAGTTGAGTTTTTGTAACAAACCTATGCGATTGTGATAAGGTGATGGTAGGAAGTGAACCGAATGGAGCTAGAAATGAATTGCAGAGAAATCGAAAGAGGTTGAGGTACAGACAGCGGCGAGAAAGTAATTGAAGGCGTGACAATAAAGTAGATGAACACGACATTGAGGTAGAAATCTTTATAAGAAAGGTGGAATCAAAATAAAATTAGAATCAGGTACGAAAAAATGGATAGAAGCAGGAGCAGATCAGTTGAATGATAGAGGTGTTTGGAATAGATATTAGGTTTATTACATTATTCCTGAAACTATTTATTATTACAATACTGACATAACCACGAAAACAATAACAAGAATAATAACAATATGTTTAAGAGATGTTGTTGAATTTGTAGGTGGAATAGGATAACGATAATATTTTTGGTAAATAGGAAACCAAAACTTTGCTCTTTCTTTTCCAGTCGGATATTTTTTCAAGACAGGGGTAGTATTTTGGAAAATCATAAGCGGAGACCAACTTTTATCGATTGAAGGCCAAGCTGGTAGCGTAGTTACTTCAGGTACAGGTTTCCTAAAAAGATACATAAATATTTTTAGTTCTTGGCTAGATTTTTTTTTTGTTTTAGTAGTGTTTTAATTATATTTTTGGTTACCTACCCCATTGACATGAAGTTTAGCCAAATTTCTCTGACAATTTCCTTCATTGCTGTATACTGACTGCTTTTAAAAATATAATCTTGATCCATAACGGAATCCATGTGACTGCAGTGACCGGCACGTCTTATATTTGTATATGGCACGTACTCTGTGTTGTCATCTACAAATGAGTATTCAAACAGATAAATAGTTTCATTTCCAGTTTCCTGTCGCAAATTTAAGCTCCTTAATATAGGAAAAACATATGATATATCGCTAAAATAATTTGCATACTCTAAAATACTTTCTTTATCAATTGTGTTCTCTCCAAAGTAAAACTTTTTGACTATTTTAGCTATCATTTCTTTTTCATCGTTACTACTAAACTGTAAATCACCAGGTAGAAAATTAGAAAAGTTATTGTTTATTCTGTCACTAAAATCTTCAAACTCGAATAGTCTGTTCGTGGCTTCAATATCTGAGTAACCAATCATCATTGGCACTCTTTGATAATTTCCTCGTTTTAAAGTAAGCCATGGCGCTTCAGTAAGAAACATTTCGTCACCTGTTCCAATATCATTTTCCACACACGGAGCAAACAGAGCCATTGAATCTTCCCTATAAATTATTCTGTCAGTCTGTGAGGTCAAAAGTTCATATGACGCCGTCATGTAAAATTCTTCTAAAGCATTTATATCGTTATTATCAGTAAAATTTAATAGTTTGGCATAAGTTTTCGCATTTTCTATGGGATCTATTTGGACATTTGCTACGCTCAAGCTTGTTCCACCCTCGATAATAGCTTTGTGGAAGAGACCTTTTGCCATCGGTGATAAAGTTATTAAATCAATGGCACTTCCACTGCTGCTACAACCAACCAAAGTGACATCATCAGGATTTCCTCCAAAGCTGGCTATGTTACGTCGGACCCAGCGCAGTAAAGCTATTTGATCTTTCATTCCAGCATTACCCGGTACATTTTTAGTACCTAAGCATAAGAAGCCGTGTACTCCAAGGCGATAATTAAAAGTCACTACGATGGCTCTCTTCAAACCAACTAGCTTAGTGAATCGGTAGTAGTCACCCGATGTAATTACAAACGCTCCGCCATGAACGTAAACCATTACGGGTAGATTGGTGACATTTGTGTCGGGAACAAATATATTGGCCATGAGGCAATCTTCCTGAATTTTCGGCAAATACAGAGATTGTGGACAAACTTTTCCAGTCTCTACTGCGTCGAATATTGCCATCCATACCGGTGCAGGAAGAGGTGGCTGAAAATAATTATAAGATCAACGAACTTGACATATAATATAGCAATAACCACCTTACTGTGGATTTTAAGCAAATCATTTCTAACCTTGAATCTATCCTTTCCGGGAGGAGCAGTCGCATAAGGAACACTCATGAACGCAAAATATTCACTATTCAAATACCTGAACCCCCTCAAATGTCCCTGTTCTATCGTGACCACTTTACTTTCACTATATGATTGTGCTTTAGAAAGTCCAGTTAAAACACTTAACAATAGAATATACTTCAAAACTATCCGCATTTTAGGCTGACGCTGTTATTACGTGTATGTATTCTTCGGATGAGCTGCTCTGTCAATAATATGATAGGGATTTTATCGTTTGTATCTAACGCAATCGTGAATCGATAAGAAAATAAGACAATTTATGATGATAACAACATTGAAGACAGATAGTACCATGACTATTATGAACATGGGATTGGACAGTTTTTACTGGTGAAGAGAAAAGATAAGTTGCGTTTTTTTTTCTTTATATTCATTTTCGGATATCAGCATAGATAGTAAATGTTTGTTTACCTTTTATCAGTATTCTAGTTAATCTGCTAAGCCGTATTAGCAAGAGCCATGGCCTCTAGTCACGTACCTACTTCCTGCACTTGCTGTTATCAATACGTCACACTAATCACTCAATTAGTATAAACTAACTGCGCCTCGCGATTTCACTCGCATTTACGAGCTAGAAAATACACTCTGTTAACAAATTATTAACAGTGTATTTTAACACAGCACCCTCTAGGTTCAAAATATGCGAAGTTTGTACTATGCGAACCGGATTACTGATAGATTTTTTTTGTAGTCACGATAGCTTAGTGGTTAGCGCGGTCGGTTCACACGACGACGGGCCTTGAACCCTCAAATCCAAACAACGAGCTTGAGCTGCTGGTGAAAGAAAACATCCAGAACCATAAACTATATGTGTGCCAAATTTCATCCAAATCCGTTTAGCCGTTTTTGCGTGACTGAGTAACAAACAAACATACATTTATTCATCCATCCATCTATCCATCCTCGCAAGCGTTCACATTTATAATATTAGTAAGATATGCCATCAAACACTTCAAAGTAACGAAATTCATGACACTAGCAATACGTACAAATAGCAATACTAAAAACTAATTTAAAAAAATACTCGAAAATATTTAAATAATCGACACTGCCAAGAAACAGAGAGTGATCTCAGAAACAGAAAAGAATACAATATAACATTTTTGATCAGTCTTTCCGACGACTTTTCCGGAAACGTTATTCTCGTATACGATTTTGGCTGGACCTCCCACTGGGATAGTTATGGGGTTTGCCACGATTCATTTAATCTCTTGCACTCGATATATCCTTATTTCCTTCTTTCGTACAAATGGTAAACGTTATTTGTTAGATAACAACAATTTAATCTTACGAGATGGTTTTCGAGAATGGTGTAACCGATTTAATAGTTATCCTTACATGGTGGATATTCCCCACGTACGGACTAAGCGCTTCGATTCCACATTCTTAATACGTATATCGAGGTTGTGGAACTCTCTGCCGGCGTCTGTTTTTCCTGCGGAGTACAACTTGGGTGTCTTTAAATCCAGAGTAAACAGGTTTTTTCTAGGTAAGCGTGCTTCATCGTAGACTGCACCCTGCTTAACATCAGGCAGGGCGTGGTCAAACGCAAACCTATTTAAAAAAAAAAAAAAAAAAAGGATAAAGGATGCTGCGCTCCGCGATTTTACCCGTTATTTTTTTTTCGCCATAAAAAGTAGCACATGGTAATCAAATCAAGGTGTCGGCTTGCCGTGGTGGTGCCGGCGTAAGAATAGTACCCCACCCTCTCTACCCCGTGGTTACCGTAAGAGTCGGCTAAAGGATGTAATCCGGAGGATGGGCAGCAGCGTCTTCCTTGAACAGTCACACCTAACTGCACTCGTGCCAAGCGTGTCGAGTATTGGCAAAACCCCTCCCCAGGAGGAGGCCTATCTCCAGCAGTTGACATCCTATGGCTGATGATGTGATGTGTGTCAGCTACCTTCATACCAAATTTCATCAAATTTTTTTTAGCCGTTTTAGCGTGAAGAAGTAATAAACATACAAACACACTTACACACATACAAACTTTCGCCTTTATAATATTAGTGTGATGTGGATTTGATATATGATAGATACATCCTAACGTGGCTAAAAAGTTACTTATGTAAGATGACGAACAACGATCAAAAATTTTACAAATGAAACCACAAACCACACCACCACAACCACCAAACCACAATAGCGTGTTATAATGCTTCTCACCCGCTTATCTAACCGACCATCGCTTAATTTCAGTGATATTTTACCATGTAACTAAGCACTAAATACCTAACTAGTAAGTATAGTTACGCCTTCTTTTCTTTATTTATTTTTGGCTTCACACGCTGCATTTATTTAGATTTTTTTCAAAAATTTTATGATATCAACTGAAATAAGTCTTAGCTACTTACAAAGTCACAAAAAGTTAGTCAAGATCGAGTCCGGTCATGCTCAGGTATTTATAGCGGTGATAGCTCAGTGGTTAGCGTGGTCAGTTCGCATGCCGAAGGGCGTGGGTTCAAACCCCAACAATGAGCTTGAGCTGCCGGTGAAGGAAAACATCGTGAGAAAACCATTATAGCGTGGTGGTAGAGTACTTTTTAGTACTCGGCTGACTAGCTACCACCCTCAAGTTGAAAATCTGCCGCCAAGCATCTAACGGTGTGTTCCAGCAGCCTCACTTGAGAGCCAGTTCCATCAAGGCTAGGTCTGCTTTACCATCTTCGACCACACCGTCACTTAACATCAGATGAGTTGTGGTCAAACACCTAGCCTGTCAGCCATAAAAAAAAAAAGGTAAAGTGGTGCAAAAATGTACTACAAGCTTCGACGGAGATTTAGAAGCAACACGAAAACTTATGATTCACCACATTAGGTATATGGTTTTTCTACACATGTTACGTACACATTTGGCACTTAATGAATAAACCACCACAATTTTATAAATAAACTTTCGCAAAAACAAATTTTGGAAATTAATATTATAATGCGTTCCTTTTGCGCGTTCCCGCCAATAACTTTTACTAAATGTTAACTTACAATTTTGTTTTAAATAAATACTTATTTTTACCTTGCTTTTTTTATAAACGTAAGTAAGGTCTGGCGGGGGCGGGAGAGCAAAATCATGTCGCTGCTTTGTATTATTTTCCAAAACGGACCTATGTTTGAGTGTTTATATTTAGAAATGTTGATGTTTTAGTAATAAAAGCAAGTGCAAACGAATGAGTCATAATAGTATAATGTAGTGGAACACGTCTTTCCTAGGAGCTTATAGTACGAGTAAATATTTACTAGGGGATGGACTGTGACTTACTTTAAATGTTACTTTCACTAAGATTCATTATGATTTAATCATGACATACATAAAAATGTGAACAACTTGGTGTTAGTAGAATGCACTACTAACTTATTAGTAGTGCTTATAAATAAATGCCCCTTGCGGTCACTCATAACAAAAAAACATACAGTCAAATTGAAAACTTCCTCCTTTTTTAAAGTTGGTTAAAATATAAAACATTCTATTTTTGAAATTAAAGACAAAAGTTCTCCTAAAATAAATTTAACGAGTTGAAAAAACTGTGTTTTACGAGCTAAACGAGCTTTTTTTCCAAAAAACGTCTCTGTGAAATATCTACCATTAAAGTCAATGTTAACGGTCTTGCGCCAAAAATAATCACGTCATAAGCGAACTACAATTAACAGTAACAGTGAAAATTGAGTGCTTCCTTACAAATATAAATATGTACATTAAATAGGTCAGGGATATGTTGTTCCACTTGGCTGTATGAACTTGGCTCTACCGCCAAGACCTTTAGAAAACTGTGGCGGACGCGGCCACTGACACATTATAAACCTTACACAGTAAGGTAACTACATACAAATAACAAAAACAAAAGAATTTTACTAGGGATCCCTCTTACACTCGTAGTTATGGCAACACTACCTACGCCACGCGATTGCAAGCACGTTTTCCGAAATAAAAAAACTCATATGTTATTCCAAGTTATAAGATATCTACATTTTCACTTTCATCCAAATTCGTTTAACTGTTACGGCGTGAAAAAGTAACGTTAAAAAGTTAAGTCAGGCAGTAGTTTTTCAGAAAATCGCGGTCATATACATACATACGGGTAAATTAGGGAACCTGCTATATAAACCAAAACTCTGTTAAAAAAAGAAGAAAACCGGCCAAGTGCGAGTCAGACTCGAGCACCGAGGATTCAGTACAAACCTGTAGGTATATAAGTAAAAGTTATGGTATGTTTTAATGGTAATTTATGCTTTTCGGAATTTTCCTTTATCTGTGCTATAAGACGTTGCTTCGTACCAAATTTCAAGATTCTGAGTTCACGGGAAGTACCCTGTAGATTTTAATTCCCTTGTAAGTGTCGAAAATTTGCAGCATAAACGGCTGTATCTTTTGATTGCGTTAGCTAAGAAGTTTGATTTTTTCACAGCTCTAAGGGACAGTAGACTTGAGTATTTGATATAAATTTCAGCTTGATCCCCCCACGCGTTCCTGAGAAAAAGGGTCTTGACAGACAGACGGACAACAAAATGATCCTATAAGGGTTCGGTTTTTTTCCTTTTGAAGTACGGAACCCTAAAAAGATACGATCGAGCCGCTGTCCTGATGGTAAGAGATAAAGCTTGCCCATGACTTTGCAGTAGTTTTTAAAGCTTTTATCAGCAAAACAATATCTTGGTCTGCGCTTCTCTGTCGATTATTACTTTGAGACATTCGATAGTGAGTTTTTTTAACTCTGTGATTTCGTTAATTTTTAGCTCTACGCCAACTGGTCGTGTGTACAAATTATATAAAATGTGTTCTATATGTTGTTGAATAACCATGACTTTTTCTTTTAGTTTTTAGAATTTGTGATGAAGTGTCATATAATTATTATGTTTGTCACCGAGACTTAATCGTGTACAAAATATTCTAATGTTAGATTTTTTAAATCTGTAAACGGATTCCACGTTCAGTGATTTACCATCACAGATGAAATAATGTACATAAATAATATATATATTTTCTTTCAAATTTTTAATCTTTTAACTACTAAATCATACCCGCAAATTTTTAATCTTTTAACTACTAAATCATACCCGGTATGATTTAGTAGTTAAAAGATTAAAAATTTGAAAGAAAATATATATATTATTTATGTACATTATTTCATCTGTGATGGTAAATCACTGAACGTGGAATCCGTTTACAGTCATTATTCACATAGCTTCTGAGTAAAAATATTTTTTTATTCATTTTTATGAATCTACAATATGTTAAGGAGATAACGTGCCAATAGATTTTTTTTGAAAAATACATTGAGTATGCTTGCTCGCATAAGGACTTATGCATCTCAGTTCTAAAACTGCAAGTCCTTACTGTAGTGTTCTGTATGAAACAAAAATTATTCATTTCGGCTCTGTAAGTTTCATGGCGCTCTAGCTGTTTTCAATGTTTAAGGCAACATAAAAGAGTAGTTTTGATTAAAAATCTTTTTGTGTGTGGTGCTGTTTCACTAAGCTAGTTTGCTTTCTACATGTTATAACAGGAACGTTCAAAGTCATAGGCTTTCTTACTTATTACTTTAACTCAAAACGGTTCACCGTAAAGCCTAGTATGTACGATTATTTTGTTATTTAACCCCGACTCAAACAGAGGGGTGTTATAAGTATAGCGTGTGTGTAGCTTTGTATGTGATTCTTTGTTTGACCTCGTAGCACTCAAACAGCTGAACCAATTTCTTCTTTTCTTTTATTTGAAAAGTGACTTAATCAAAATTATTCTTAGCTATGATTCAAGAAAATCTGTTCAGCCATTTGAAGTTTGCTCTTTTCTCAATTGATGCATGGATGCGTACATGTTCCACAAGTCTGATAGAATTGAAATTTTTATAGAATCGATATTCTGTTATTGATGGGAGATTTTTCAAATTTTTGTTTTGTACTTGTTGTTTCGTGCTTACATTTTAATATGTACGTAATCAAGCCCACGCGGTTATAGTGTATAATAAATCTCCAACCAGGCTACTATGTTGCTTACGACTGTTACATAACGTCCATAAAAAATTTAGCAAAATTAACAAAATGAGACACTCCCGGTAGTTAATGCGGCCGTGTTTTGTATCTTAGTGGATCACTAACCTTATTTAGTAACACGCACAGTTGCATTTAGGGGAATACAAATATGGCAGTTACTGATCACCTTGTAATCATCATCATCATCATTTACAGCCCGTAATCGCCCACTGCTGAGCATAGGCCTCTCTTCTTGTACGCCATTCATCCCGGTCCTGTGCTAACCTTGTCCAGGTTCGACCCACCTTGTGATATGTACGATTAATTTAATGAAACTTAATAATCGTAATAAAACTATTGCGTAATAAAAAAAAATGCATTTAACAGTGCTATTTAACAATTATGCGTTTTATTTAACGTTAACGCATATGTATTTGTATTAAAATTAAGTGAGAAAACTTTCTTTACTATTATTTTTAGATTAGATTTCTATCGCGAAAATGTATGTTTAACGTTAAATTTATTTTTATATCTTAAAAACAATAATGTAACATATCTTAATATACATAATGTAAGTACTCTGTGTTAATAACAACCTAAATAAATAAGATAAATTTAAATAACTGTTTCCTTGTAAAGTAATGATAAAATTTTATACATATAATATAACCGTAAAATATTTTTAAAATCTATCTAACAAGTAATATAATTTTAAAGGGGATGAGATTGGTTTTTTAACTGCACTTTGGTGACATTTCATTAAATGTCAGTAACCAATGTCGTTGGGGATAGTACTAGAATCAGCCCTGTTGGCTCATTGGTAGTATATCTGGTTAGAGAGCTGTAGGGCGTGGGTTCGATTCCCATCAAAACAAACATTTATGTGACGGTAACTGTTTGTTCTGTCTCTGGGTGTTTTGTATGTATTTACAACAAAAAAAAGTATTTAAGTAATCAGTTATCTGACTTCCATCATATAAGCTTCGCGTAGGTTGGGGTTCAATGCCGCCGTGTGTAATAACTTACGATATTTATTTATTTAATTCTAAAGATACCACTGACATCAAAATCCGTCAAGGCATTTAGAAGAAATGGTGGAATAAAAATCCCATGAACAACATATAACAACCCATAACATTACTCTCCTCCTTGGGGAGTCGTGTGATAATTAGCCTGCGATGAAATGTAATCTTAATTTTAGTGCTGATAAGAATACATTTACTTTACAGAGACGCAGTAAAAGTTCAGTGTAGTATAACAACAGGAGCTGCATTCTCCCGAGCGCCACAAAGTTCCTTCTTATGGGCAATTTTTCTCGCACAATCCTATGGTAATCTCTTCTTAAGTCACAACCATCCGAAGTTATAGGGCAATAAAGGAAAACTTCAGTCTTGAGAACAATCTTGGAACTTCGGTCAGCTTTTCGATTTCTTGATACACGAATCAGGAACTCCATGTTTGGTACAAAAACAACATTTTATACGGATTGGTGAGCCAGTAGTGTACTAATGGTTATTACGAAGTACGTTTGTTGCAAAAGAAAAGTAATCAGAATATTGTGATACTTATGAATGTGTATATAATTAATTGTATTTGGAAAGTTGAATGTACTGTGCATGTCCATGGCTCTGTTTAAAGTTCCTCTTCACTCCTTCATCGGCAGCTCAAGTTCATTTATGGGGTTTGAACCCAAGCTATTCAGCTGCGCCAATCACTAACTAAAATAAAATAGTAGCTAATGTAGCTGTAGCTAATTAAAATAAAATTACCGATTTATCATTAAAACAAAATTTTTGTCATAAAGTAAGCTGTGATCGAACACCAAAAATGTCAAGTGATAAAAAATTAAGTTACGCAAAATACGTAATTTTATTTTTGCGGTCATTTATTATTGTAAACGACCACTTTATAACTTAGTATCAAACAAAAAGAAACGAGCACTAAAAAAGCAAATAAATATATTGACTCTTCCGCAAAAAAACAGCAGTCATAAACAAATGGGGGAAATGAAAAAGTTCCGCGACGTTTTTAAATCACTGATTTTATTTACCCTCATTTATTTAGAAGGACACGAATAAATACTAATAATTATTGTATTTGTAATCTTACAATATTAAAATTATAGAAAAACAGTTTTTTTTTGCTATAGGAACAAACGAACTTAAATTGAGTGGGATTTAAAAAAAATACAAAGTAACTTTTAACTTGAGTTTTCCGGTCAGTTCAAATTCGTGGAATGAAAGTTGCATAGACGGGAATCTGAACAGTGCCTACAACTTTCAATCCAGGTTTTAGTTTATGAGGTCCTATTAAATACGTATTAAAGCTCACCTTCACTGCCCGTCTTTACCTAACCTTTGATATGATTCTACCAACGCTATTTGGATAATTGTCCAGCAATGAATTTACTTACTTAATCTCAAGTAATTAGAAGGGGTATATTTCTACTGCAGATAAATTAACCACAAAATCATATTGTGATCAATGTGTTTGTATATGTGAATATCTATTTAGTTTTATTGTCTGTTCGTTAGGGATATTATTTTGTTTCCCATTGGTAGTACAGTAAATTCTACAAGGGCTAAATATTTATGTGTTTTTGAGAAGACAAAACATGTTTGCCATTAATGATGAAAGAGTTTTAAATCTTCAGAGATTTTGTAATGTGTTTCAAATTCAAGCATTTATTTCAGTCACAATTTTCATTGCGACAATGTGTTTGGTATACGTATAGTTAAATCGTCAAGTTTTAACCATGCTATGTACTATTACTATGTATGTGATATGTACTATGTACATGTATTACTTAACATATAAAATTATTAAATACATAAAATAAAATATTAAATAAAAATAGATATATCTTTTTCGTACACGTCTATCGTAAGAGTCATGTCTGGCGTAGTACTTAGGATTGAGTTGTCTGTTGTTTGTTGGAATTTGCAATTGAGACTTTTTTACAAAGTTAATATAATTTTTGCCTTCATCAATCTTTTTTGTCTAGCTATCGAAATACTGACAACTTTGCATATGATTTCTGGTAGCCTGTCGTATAGTATGACTCCTATCTCAATGTACTCTGCATCCCAACAACCAGTGCCTGGCTATACCTACGTATTGTCTCACCATAAAAATGGAAACACCCAAACGACCCCATAAATAAAATACTCTGGTCTAGCAAGGGCATCTGAAAGGTATATAGAGTACAGACTATATAGTACGTATTTTTTACATGTAAAATAAACAAAATCACAAAATCGTCAAAGCTAATGATTTGAACTAAATCATATTTTATAGAAGAAATAAAAACTATTAAAAACGAAACAATAAAACCTTCCTACACATATGTGTTATAGCTTGTACATCGGATAGAACGAAATGCGGTTGTTTTTTCATCCGGAAGTCATTATAAGCGGACGCCTAAAGATATAAACAAACAATACATGGGGATGATAATACCAAGAAAGCTGACTGTGCCGGAAAAAGGCCCTGTAATTGGAAGTATAGTAGCTAAATGTTCTTTTATAGGCCGATGTTTACGACCGCAGTAAAAATAAAACGACTGAGTTATTCGAGATTGTTCCGTAGGCTTTTGTCTATGGAATTTTGTGAAAGATTTTTTTTTTGTAACAATCTTTACTTTTTTAAAGTTTAGGATATCGTTTATGTAGCCTAGAATAATGCTTATACAAAAATATCCAATATACCAGTGCAATATAAGTTTTTGGAGTTTTTCAAGTCCAAGATAGATTTCTTAAGAGACCTAAACAATGTCAAGCAATTACCATCGCTTATAGTAAAATTCAACGACAGAATCATCTAAGATAAGTTGCTTTGACTTTACTTAACTAAAAATTTTACATTGATACACTTAAATTTTTTAAATTACAATGTTTAAAGGTATAATGCACCTAGTTATACTATTACAAACTAATTCGTCACCTAGGTCGAGGTCCCATCTTGCCCCCTTTTCCTTTCACTAGATTAGGGATCTTGCGGGGGGTATACCATAATTATAATTATACTTATGGCTTCGCCCGAAGAGATCAGCAAACAGATAAACAACTTGTAGTAACGCATAGCGATCGCCATTTCGCACTTTCTTTGGAGTTTTTTATTCTTTACCCTCATATTTATTTAAATTTTTTCTTTCGATCGCTCATGTGACATTAACTTTCTTCATTCGCGATTTAGTGCTCGGCCATACCGCACGCGTCTGTATCGCTCGATTCACAGTAGTTAAGTAATATCTAAATTTGTAATAAAATGCCAAAACATAAAAGCAGTGACAAGTATAAAACCGTTTAAACATGAAATTTTGCATAAGAAGTTAAAATAAATCGAGCCTCAACGTGGGTTGAAAACAATATGCCGACAATCTCATCGACGTATCCGAGTGTTGTTCAGTTCATCGTCTTCATCGCAGGACTCGACGGTTAGTCATGCAGGATATCAGAAGTTACCATTATGAAATTGCATCTGGTATTGTGGGCAGCTTCTAGGGCTGTCTCGTGCCACTTATATAGCGTTGCGGGTAGTTTCAAGGGCTATCTCTTCGCTATCTATGCTTACTCTTAGAGTATGCTCGCTTTTTCATAATAGGTAAATTAACTTCTGGCAAAGCCGGCAGCTTCTGGGGCTGTCTCGTGCCACTTATATAGTGTTGCGGGTAGTTTTAAGTGCTATCTCTTCGCTATCTATGCGTACTCTTAGAGTATGCTCGCTTTTCCATAATAGGCAAAACTAAATTTTGCCAATGTGGGCAGTTTCTGGGGCTGTCTCGTGCCACTTATATAGCGTTGCGGGTAGTTATTGGGGCTACCTCTTCGTTATCTATGCTTGCATGTCAAGCAAACTGACTAAATTTTTGTATCGCGTACTATTCAGTATTTTATTGGTACAATAATGTTGCGGGTAGTTTCAAAGACTACTTACTACTTCATTTTTGCTAAACTGTTATATTGCCTTATTTAATATGACTATTATAAAGTTGCTTACGGCCTGCTGATAAATATCGGGTTCCTGTAAATCAAATTTTTACGAGTCTATCGGAAGAAAATTCGCAAAAAATGCTTCCGCACTAAGATCTGGCACAGGAATCCTACTTCTGCTCCAGGCTCCTGCAGTGGAATTTTTGAATTATGAAACACTTCCAATTCTTGGAAAAGTCCCTAATGAATACTGGGCATGTGATTGTCCACTGCACGAGGATGGTGCTATTCTGTCATCTGTTAAAAATATATGAAGGAATAATCTTTCGGAATAATGATCTAAATCTGTTCGGGCATAATCTTTCCAAAACGCTGAAGACAGCTAAAGTTATTAACAAATCTAGCGCGGGGTTGGAGCTTCCAGCACACACAAAAATTCGGCAACAAAATTGGAAAGGATCCAGAAGTAGCCGTGGAGGACGACGAGTATTACGCCTTCAACAGCTGCAGTGCAACCAAGGAATCATGACGCAGGTTCCTTCGAGTAGTCGCACAGTAATCGACAAGCGCGTGGCAGAGCAAACAGCCGCCGCTAGCTCTTGTGCCAGTAACATTACCACCTGTAAAATCTGCTTGCTCATTTATATGATCAAAGGACCTAATTAAGGAACCACAATCTCTGCTAGCTCATTTATATGATCCAGAAATCCAACTAAAAAACCACCATCTCTGCTGGCACATTTATATGTTCCAGGGACCTAACTAAGGAACCACCATCTCCGCTGGCTCATTTATATGATCCAGGGACCTATCTAAAGAACTACAAACTCTGCTGGCCCATTAATATGATCCAGGAACCTAACTTAGGAACCACTATCTGCTGGCTCATTTACATGATCAGGGGCCTAAGGAACCACCAACTCTGCTGGCTCATTTATATGATTAAGAGGCCTAACTAAGGATCCACAATCATATAAAATACTCTTTTTTGCATCTTGTATTCCAAAATGATATTCTAACAGTGCAATAATGTTCTAGTAACGAACATTCTTTTTTTTGATGAAACTATAAATAGTTAATTAAAATATGACGGTGCAATTTCAACATGTCAAGGCCAGTTCATATAGGGCATATTTTAGTATGAAAACCGAAGGGCAAGAGGAGATTTACATCTAAAGAAATTTAATAAATTCTTTGATTGACTTCCAAGATTTTTGGATTGGAATAAAAATTATTTCTAAAAATAGTTTAATAGCAAAAATAGACTTAAGGTCTTATTTTTGTAAGGTTTGTTTTTGAGTTAAAATACATCCCGACTTCGATAAAAAATATCTACGATTTCAATAGGGTCAAGATCTTTAGAAGTTCAAGGTTTTGCATTTTGGTCTTAGTAATGCACCGTACGTTTTTACAAGAATCATGAAGCCCGTAGCTAAACTCTTCCATACTGTCGGTTATTTGACAACTGTATATTTAGATGGTGTTTAATTAGGGAGTCCTACGATCTCTGTAATGACCGTAAATCAAACCTGAACATTGTTATCTGTGTTCAGGATTCATCATATACGAATTCTAATTAATTCCAAGTAAACAAAAGTTCCAAGTAAATAAATAAGGTTTAATTCAAAATACACCAAAGCAAAAAAAAAAAAAAAAAACACTTTGATTCTGATTAGTACAGAAATCAACAAGATGTTTTCTTTGAAAAGATGCAAAATCAGAGATATATAGCAATTTGTCAGATTACTTGTTTCAGCATGTCCAGCTGTTGATTATAGTTGGCTGTGCACAAGGCTATTTGAAAAGTTTATTAATTTACATAATAATAATAACTAATATAAACATCATAATAATACCTAATGCTATCATAACACGTTAAAATGGTGGAAACGTGCTATAGGAAATACCGTTAGTAAAATGAAACATTTTTTTTTTCCGACGTCTCAACTACGGGGTGGGGCGCTGTACACGGTAACAATGGAATTAGCGAAATATGGAGTATGTACGTAATCTACTTAGAAAACCTTGCAGCATTAATAGAGCTTATTATTTTTTGTAAAGGTACAATGGATTGCTTTCAAAGAAATGTTTAAGTGTCTGTTTAAATGTTTGAAAATTCAAATAAAAGAAAAACAAATATTAAAAAAAAAAAAAAAAAAATTACTAACCGGCAAATTTTATTTAGGATAGATGACACTACCGTTATCATTTACGTTAATCGCATGGGAGGAATCCAATTTTCGCACCTTACATATCTGACTAGAAGCCTTTGGCAGTGATGCGAAAGTCTGAATCTATACGTTTACGCTTCTTTTATTAGTTCTGTGGAACTGTAATCTAATACGTTCCAGCAGATTGTAAGCACTTCAGTACTCACAACATGCACAGTCGATGCTTGCCCTGGCTGCAGCAATATTATCAGGACAGCGTTCTTGAAAAAATCCGCTCGCCACCTGCCTTTAGGCCGCATGGTAGTCTATCATAAGACTCGCTCAAAAAACACGATGTTTACATCAAAAATTGGTATTCTTGTTGCATTCTAACTGAGGTTGACTTATACAAAGCAACAATACCAGAGATTCAAAGTTTCTGAACACAACTGTGCTCCTGCGGCACAATATCTGAGACTAAACACTTCTCGTTCCGTGCTGTCTTTAGTTGTAGGAGAACATATAGGATAGGAACGACTTTTCAAAGGTATTTTCCGGTCTCGTACTTTAATGCGTAAATACAGACAGACAGGGAAAAGCGTCTGTAGTATTAACATTTTTAGGGGAACTGTATCCACGTGATAGTCTATCACTTGAATTAATCACAAGAAAACTGGTGAACCTGCTAACTGTAATGACGGCACACAAGGTTCAAACCTTACCTGGAATTAATATTGAAAATATCTCGTTAACAACATCAAAAGTATGTATTAAAATTACAGAATTTATTAAAACTTCACGAGTAGATTATCCTCAACCACACCTAATTTTACTTTTTGTTTTCTCTAAGAAAAACCTTAAATATGGCCTGTAAGACTACTTACGCAGAACAGAGCTTTTACGCAAAAACATCATAAGTCTATTAAATGCCTTGAAAACCACACAGTGGAGTATCCAGCCAAACAAAGCCGCTGGATCTGGAGTACGCTAGGCAAGGTCGTGTCAGCGTCAATTTTTGGCGCACGCACCACTCGTTTTGCCACAGCTTCATGCGCACATCGTCCTGGTGTGTTTTGTCGTTGACAAAAAGACAGCTGGAGCGCCACTTCAAATACATTTTTAAATTTTACATCAGGACGCTTAACACGTGCTATAACGAATCATTCGCTCGTGCAATTATTGATAATTACAATACTAATAATAATTAGAATATGTTGAATTACAAATTATAGCATCAGCATTATTATTAGCATCGCAACGATATAATGACGAAATAGCAATAGTTATAATTATTACTATAATTACTTGTTGTGGTATAATTTTCTTACGTTTATAATAATAAAAAAGTTTCGAGTAGATAAACCATGGTTATCTACTATATGCACAAATAATTATGATTCTTGAATAATATTTCACATGATCTCTAAAAATCTACAAGTTGTTTATCTGTTTGCTGATCTCTTCGGGCGAAGCCATAAGTATAATTAGTGATTAAACGAACTTACCTGTAAGTGAAGTTCTATCATAATTATACGAAGGCTTCGCCCGAAGAGATCAGCATCCCGCCCTCTACTTCAACAATATTGTCCAGTACAAGGTTGACCCTACCCTGATTGTGAAATATTATTGTAATCCCTAAACTAAATGAAGAAAGTTAATGTCACATGAGCGATCGAAAGAAAAAATTTAAATAAATATGAGGGTAAAGAATAAAAAACTCCAAAGAAAGTGCGAAATGGCGATCGCTATGCGTTACTACAAGTTGTTTATCTGTTTGCTGATCTCTTCGGGCGAAGCCTTCGTATAATTATGATAGAACTTCACTTACAGGTAAGTTCGTTTAATCACTAATAAATTTTTTTGAGACATTGATAATACTTACAAAATTTGAACGAAAGAATGATTCGACAGTACAGATCTCTTTCAGAGTAAACAATAATTCACGATAATCTTTAAAAAAAAAATAGGCTCAGTGCTTAGTGCAGTCGGTTCACATGCCAAATGGCGTGGATTCAGACCACAACAATGAACTTGAACTGCCAGTGAAGGAAAACATCGTGAGGAAACCATATCATAGTGGTGGAGTACTTTCTCGTACTCGACTGGCCAGGCACTACTCACGATGAAAATCTGCCGCCAAGCATCTTTAACTGTGTGTTCCGGCACAGAGTTCCATTGTACGCCAGGTGACCACCATCGTCGACCACACTTCAGGTGAGCTGCGGTCAAACACCTAGCTTGTCAAATATAAAAAATTAGACGTAAGTTTATTGCTGAAATTATATCCAAAGCTGATTTAGTAGGATCATATCAAATTTTTTTGGTTGATGTCTATCTAAAGGAGCCCCTTAAACATACCTACATACATCTATGTTACAAGTCCTAAGCACAATTCGTGTTCCCTCCAATGCGATAGACACTCGCGCATGGCAATACCATTAATTGCCAAGGTATTTCATCATAGTTTAAATCTAGTAGATTTCCTTACATACCACGGAAAGAAAAGGTATTTAAAGTAGGTTAGGTTATTAATTGATAAAGAAATAATGTAGGATATAAACAGCTCGTCGTACTGGGTTCAAGCAACCACAGCTGAGAACTCATCACTTGAAAAAAATGTCAACAAAATTTTTGTTTACACTATTAATAGAAAACATGTTCCGAAAACAGAACCCTCCTAACATTACAAAACTTTGCGCATTTCCTTTTCTTTACTGTTGTATTTGTATTCGAAACGTGTAAACAAGGAATTGTCACTAACATTATATTTTTATACCAACGATTTCTATTTTTTGTCGTTCACACATCTTATTTCGATTGAGGAAAATGATTCCCTTATGTAAATACAAAACAAAAAAGGGTTTGAAAGCACAATTTTTGCAAGTGAAAAATGTACCTATATTGTTTTCTCTAGCATTGACTCGCTGCACCCTGCGATTCCATCCAAATTAAGATGCAAAATGGTAATGATAAAGTCTATATGTATTTAGTCCTTAGCCGAATCACCTTTTCAACAGTTTCATCTTATACGTCTATAAATTTTATTAAGATCAACCAAGTCAAATTAAGCTTCTGTTACCAAAGTTTCTTTACATGTGAGTTGTGGTCAAACACCTAGCCAGTCATCCTTAAAAAGTAATCGTTAACTCTTTGACATGTTATTTTATAGGAATACAACACAAGTAGTTTTGATAATAAAAATAATTAGAAACTAATCAAATAACCCGCCCCTGGGCGTTTCTGGTGCAA
The DNA here is from genome assembly GCA_950106695.1 of Biston stratarius. Lineage (NCBI taxonomy): Eukaryota > Metazoa > Arthropoda > Insecta > Lepidoptera > Geometridae > Biston > Biston stratarius. The sequence goes on along the minus strand of OX467106.1, from coordinate 37,578,384 downwards.
AGATGGCCATCACACTCGCCGCATTCCCACGCTGAATGGCCATGGCCAACCTCTGCATCTGGAACGAACTGGAGCGGGAGTCATCTGTTCTATCTCTAACCGAGGAACCTATTAAAGCCTTTATTTATTAAGTTATTACTTGTAGCAAATGTTATCAATAAATTAATTAATTTTTTTAGATTTTTATTTTTGTGTTCACGAATATAATAATAATTTTGTCCCATTGTTAAGATACTCGTATGAATTATGTATATTTTTCCCGAATATGGATAAAAATTATGAAACATAAAAGCTCGACTCAAGCCTGGCCTAACTAAATACTTTAGTTTATCTTGGGCCCAAATAGCACTCACTGAAGTTGTGACATCTGTAATTGATACGGAATATTTTACTTCTGAAAATACTTGGAGCTGCTGGCACTTTACATACACTAAACTAATGTTTAGCGTGATAGGGATAGGTCTGTTATTGGTCAATAGATTTTAAAGATGTGTCTAGTCTATCAAAACATTTTTTGTCGAAAACTTAGCGCCGCTTAAAGTTCGTAACTATGATTTTATTTGTGGTGTCTGTCTCCGATACTCAATTTTTTATGTAGTCATAAACAAGCTTGCTTAGTTTTTGTTTTATTTATGCGGGTTTCCGATAAAATTAAACGTGAGTAATCCCGCATAAATAAAATAAAAATGTGTCAAGGCCACGTCAGCTTCCATAGTAAGCTTGCTTACTTTGGGTCTGACTTATAAACGTTTTAAATGTTCGTGATATGTCACGCGTAGTAATGAATTAGGGTGCTTAAATCATATGTTAACTTTAAGCAAGGCTTTGCCGTGGTGGTGCCGGCGTAAGAATAGTACCCCACCCTCTCTACCCGTGGTGCCGTAAGAGTCGGCTAAGGGATGTAATCCGGAAGATGGGCAGCAGGGTCTTCCTTGAACAATCACACCTAACTGCGCTCGCCAACTCGCCTGCCAAGCGTGGCGAGTATTGGCAAAACCCTCCCAGGAGGAGGCCTATGTCCAGCAGTGGACGTCTTAAATGATGGCTGATGATGTGAAACAATGCTCATAAATGAAGACCTAAATACATTTAAATGTTAATATTTTCCTCGAAGCTGTTCAGTTTATTTCATAACAATTATAACGTAAACACACTCACACAGAGCAGCAATAACAAAATTTAGGTATCCTACAGTCCGCAATGCGGTCCTTATAGGTATATAAATATTAAAATTCCTAAATATTACAAGTAGTAACAAAATTGCCATAGAATTCCAAACAAAACGCTATTACGATATCGCACCATGAAAACACAAAGACTCAAGCAATCATGATCAACATCTCTGTCATGGTTGATGTCCATATCCGTAGAAGTGCCATGTCGTTTGCCTCTCCACGTCACAAAGGAAGCAATGGACGTGAAGACAAGCGACTAATGGAACTACTCGAGTGAATCGACGTCACTCGCTTGGGTGATAATGCATCTACGTCTGTTGCTCGCATTACGTTGTTAAGGAAAATTGGTGTAACATTTGGTTTGGAGCCTCCATTGATCTTGGCATGAGATCTATGAGGTTGCATTGAATTTGTTCAGGATTGTTTAGCTTATACTCAATATTGGACTGTATATTTGGGCAATAACGGAAAGAAGCGATAGCATAGTGGTACTTACGTTTATCGCCGGGACTAAATTGCGCACAAAATACTATTATTGATTTAGTTTATCAGTGCTAGTGCTTGATGGCGGTGTAGTTTCAGTAAAGTCTGCTGATACAGTCAGCTTAGTGTTTCGTGGTACGTTATGTGTTATAAGACCAAATTGACGTTAGAGGATAACAACTTTTTATTTAACTTGGTAGTAGATTTCCTTAGCAGGAGGTCGTCTAGTAAGCAGTAGTGTGTAAACATTACTGTGTTCCGGTTTGAAGGGTACTGCAGCTAGCGAAATTACTGGGCTGTTGAGACTAACCATCTTATCTCAAAATAATGAACGCCAAGGCAGCGATGCTCTGGACTTTGTTTTACTACTCAGTTTTGTGTATCGCTGCAATGGTCATGGACAAGCGTTATCTCTTAACATCAGGAGAGCGTCTCGATTGCCTCATTACTGTTACATAAAAAATATATCTTTTAAGCTTTCCGAGTCGTCATTGTGTCGGATGGCGACCTAGAATCGACTTTTCGGTGGCTTCCATTCCATAGAGACTACTTGTCCGAGTACATTCAGCTGACGTGGTACAGTCCGCCTATTCTCATTTGTATCTGGCAAATTTACTACCTACGTCAGAGTTGTAGTGGAAAAGAGTAAGAATTAAAAAAAAAAAAGTTGCTCGCCAATTAACCAATGAATAAACACTAGACTTATCACACTAATATTATAAAGGTGAAAGTATGTGAGTGTATGTGTTTGTTTGTTGCTTATTCACGCTCTAGCGACTGGACTAATTTTGATGAAACTTCGTATGGAGGTAAATACCCTGGATGAAAACATAGGCTACCTTTTATCCCGAAAATTTTTAGTATCCATCTGTAAACAGCGGGTAACACCGCAGGGCGCAGCTAGTTTTAACAAAAACATTAGTGAAATAAAAACAATAAGTATAGGTACAACAATAAAAAAAACTACAAATATAGATAAAAATCTTAAGGAATAATATATATATCCTTATGTCACAAATCGGCCTCAACTCAGCATATTGCAGACTGTACCTAACCAGCTTTGTTTTTTATTTCCATTACTTCTGAAAAGATCAACTAAGAACTCGGAGTTTTGGCGGGAACGCGGCGAGCGTCGTGTCGCCCCATTGTATTTTTTTCTAAAACTAGTATTTTTTTGAGTTTTTATGCATAAAAGAAGTGGTGTTTTATTTATAAAGTGCCGAATTACAAGCGCGAGTATGGGAGAATGATATAATGTGGTTAAACATGACTTTTCGTGTTGCTTTCAAAACTCCATCCAGAAGCTTATAGTAAAGTCGCCACTACTTTACTAAAGCATGACTTGGTTTTACTGGGACCGACTGGACTTGATCAAGACTAGACTTTGACTTTAACTATAGATGATAAAGAAGCTGAAAAATGAAGACTACTCACAAAATATAGAAACATTGAAACTGGCAGAATGCACAGAGTGCGATGCCAAGAAGAAAGAGAAAAAAAACTAAGAACTCGTATAATAATTTATGTTTACAAAACATAATCACGCATCACGATTACATCAGTACTTTTCAACATAACATCAAAAACCTTATAAAATTGACAAATTTGCAAAGTTTCCCGCTACGTAACTTTGGCACGGGACTTTATCAGGAAAGCAATATCATCATAATAAAAAAGTTCTATGTTTGTCGGTGAAATTCATTCCGTATGGTAAAATTAAATTTTTCCTTTTTATAGTACGCCACAAAGTCGGTATTTGAAAAATAATATTTAAAAAAAATGTTTTCGCTGATTGTCTTTATTATGCTGCCTTAACAAAAATTTCAAGCAAACCTTAAGCAAAATTTTCGGGAAAGTCATTTGGAAGTGTGGTTATTTCGTACACGTCAACCTTATTACAAATAAATAGACACTTATTTTTTATTTTTACCTACTTTGGTACAAAAATATCGAAAAACCTTGACCTGAATATATCCACCACAAACGCAAAAACCAGAGTTACAACTAACGCATCATTATTCATTGTGAGAAAATATCAGAGCTTATCCAATCAGTTCAAGAATTAATAATTCAACAAAAATATCTTTTCTTACCAACAAATACCCTTTTTATCAAGTCCCCTTCAAATCTACGTTATATTGAATGCCTTCTGTTATTAAATCTTCGTCGCTTAGCAACGATCCCTTCAAAATCTAAGTACAAATAGCCATGGAGAGTGAAATTATTTCCTTATCAGCCTTAATAGATAGCTGCAAACCGTGAATTCGTCACGTACAGTCCCCGGCATAGCATTCCGGGCCCCGCAGCTATTTCGGACATTCAAAAGGTCTCCAATTTAAACTCGATCATTATTAGGGCCATCCACTACCATTGAGAATTTGAAAAGACTATTCAGTCCAAATTTTGAGGAATAATTTAATTTTCGTGCTATATTTTCATGTCAATATTTTATGTTTTTGTTTAACATTGATAGAAAAGAATCAACATTATTAAGTATTGATTAAAAAGCTGTTATGACATGTTCTGTTGTAAGATACGCAGTTACAAACTGGGGTAAGGCTATTAAAATTACAAAAGTGTTAAGAAGTCAGATCTAGTGTTAATAATAGTGAATAATTAATGGTTTAAAAAACGTATTTACGCAAAAATTACTTTAAAATTAACAAAATAATGACAGGTTTTCATATACAAAAATGGAATTACACGGCGCTACTTGTCAAAGATCGATAAGCATTAGTATAATTTACGAAACAAGAAATAGCTGTTCGTGCTATTATTGATTAGATTAGGCAAAGTTAAAAATGTATGTGGCACACCAACAAATTAGTGTACATAATATCGCCTAGCTGTATTATCGAATTTAATAATACAAAATTAAAAAAAGAACTTGTAATTTTTTTTGAAGGCAATTCAATTTTCATTCTTATTGAAGTTTTCAGAATCATCATTTTTTATTTTTTATGTTTGACTGGCTAGGTATTTGACCACAGCTCACAAAATTCACACAAAAATAAGAAGATTGGTGATGCGATCACTAACGTTTTCATCGATAAAATGTAGGTTAAACCAAAATGTACCTACTTACCAAATCATACTGACTTCCGGCAACTTGTACAAGTAAAACTTACTTTAGGAACTTTTCCCCGTACACTCACCAAAAAGGAACTAACTCTATTTCTACGTATTTCAGTGCAATTTGGCTAAACATCCAGACACTGAAAGAACGAGCAAAGAAATTTGTAGAGCCCACGCATTATTTATGTGTGACCAGATTTTTTTCATGTTACCGTACTTATAACATTATTTTTAACGTTAGTGTAGGTTACAATACAAAAAAACGTGAGATACTTAGCGTCGTTAAATTAAAAGATCGGTAGATGATAGGTAAAATAAGTAGATCTAGCAATAAATATACCATTTTTACAAGGTAATTCTGCAAATGAGTTATCCGGAGTGAGTTTTCGGTACACGTAATTTAGTACATATAGATTAGAAGTATATACATATGTATAGATCAATGACTTATATTTTCGGTTTGTGTATAAAATGTGAAGTCGAAATATACGTTTTGTATGAAGTTTTATCATATCTTTTTCGTTTTATGGATTAGATTATCTTCATTTCTATAGCCTAAACTTTAAAGAATAATATTGGATAATTTCTGTTTAATAATATGAAAATTAGAATCGTATTTTTTTTTTAAGATATTAAGAGTCGCTTATTAACGTCACTTAAAGTTAATAAAGGTTTAATATGTTCTGTCAACTTCTTGCTAACGTGAAATTATAAGCGTAAAAAGAAGACAGGATATTTTACGTCTAGATTACCTAACTATAATTCAACTTTCGACTAAAAGGCACCGTCTTCTAGTGAAATTCCCTTTAAACGCACAAAACGCGTTTTCAGACCACCTTCCTTGTAAGAACGGCTGATGTCTGGAACTCGTTGCCAGCGTCTATGTTTCCAACTAAGTATAACTCGGGGTTGTTCAAGAAAAACGTTAAAAGCTATTTTCTAGTTAATAGCGCAGCATCCTGGCCGTGAAGTTATTAGGAGAAACTCAGAAAGACACTCAATTCTGCGCTCCAAAACCCAAATCATTAAGGTGATTTAAAAAGCTGCCATGCTAAAATGGGACTGAGCTGGACACGTCTGCCGAATGCCAGCGGAGTTATAGGCGAAAACCATCACCGACTGGGTCCTGGAAGTTAAACAGCCACCAGGCCGACCTAAAAAGCGGTAAATAGATGAGTTCGACGCTCATGACAAAGTTTGCACCTCAATAGCAGCAAACAGAGAGGCATGGAAAAGAGGAAGAGAGGCCTTTGCCCAGTAGTGGGACAAGAAGGCAAAAAAAAGGTATTTCCTAATCAAGTGTGCTCCATTTTCGGCCACTTTATCATTTTCCAACAGATGAGATATTGACCAAACGCATGCATAGCCTGATTTAAAAAAAAAACTCTATTATGTGCTATATAGGCCATATTAGGTAAGTACTTTTGTAATATGCGCCTAATATAACAATATAAGCTGGAATTACAATAAAAAAGTGTGACAAAGCAGACGTGTCAAATAGAATAAAAAGAATAAAATTTTATCGTTTCAGCTGGCATCTTTTTCGGCCTTACGTAATAATTCCGTTACATTTCCTTCTTCTGACTCAGACAATATTTAACACAATTATAAAATAATTAAGGAAATTCAAACGACAAAGAATGAAAATAATGATTTTGATTAAAATTGGAGCTACAAATGAATACGAAATGACAAAATAGAACTGGATACTCAATACAGATAGGTACATAATTCACACAAAATATTTATACTATATTTAGTGGAAAGGTGTTAAAACATGAATAATATATTTATGTACAAAACTCCGTTGATGCATCTAGTAAAGTTGCCACTATTTCACTAAGGAATAAAAGGACCTCACTTTTTGTAACTTAGACTTATTGATTGATATTTGATTTTTCATCATATACACACATAAAAATATATAAATATTAGACACTGGCAAAACGCACATAGTATGATACCAAATACAATACAAAAGTAGATAATGCGTATTAGGCATTAAAAAAATTAAAACATAGATATCGGACCTTAATATAAACTCTTTTTTTAATACTTTTTCTAATACGTAATTTTTTTTCATAGTTTTTGTGTTACGATTGGAGGCAGCTGTTTTATCTACTGATTGAATAACTAAAACTAAAAGACAAGCGATTTCTATCTCCGTGCTTCAAAAAATAGAAAGCCATAAAAATTAACATATTGTGCCACAAATTAAGTATATATATTTGCAATGTCCTTATAAAATTCTCTCTGATACAAAATAAAACAGATTTAATATATCTTTTTGAGACGCGATTTTAGTTAATATCTAATTAATTAATAGGGTATAAAGTCCGCCATACTGAATTTGTTGTAACATCATAAACGTTTCATTTTGCACATACAGGCAAAGGTTATTAATAATATTATTAGTGAAGAATAATATAGTAACTATATAGTTGTATAGTAATAATGTTCATTAATATTAGTATAGATACATTATCCCACATAAAAAACGGTAAGTACTACGATAAAAAGGACTATTCTCATAGCTATTCTCAAATGTCATGCGGGGAAACTAGATGGCGCCAGTCTTGGCTACCTATTTTAAGTTTACGTTAACCACTTTGTAGCAGTAAAGCGTCATTTCAATAGATGGCGCTCCTTTTTGAGTAAATTTCGTTTCTTTGTGATGCTAACCCGTGAGTGAATTTTCTCTGCATAATGTAAGCACGTTTTGCTGCTTGAGCGTCAAGGCTGACCGGAAGGTTGGACAAAGAGCTATCCTAATAGAGTTTCCGCTCCCACAACCCTAGAGATAAAGAAGAAATACGAAACTCATTAATAATACTGTTTTATTTCTAAACCAAGGATGACTTGCATATTATATTTCTACACGCTAGTGGGAGGGATATTATTTTTGCATAATAATAAATACCTACAGTGCTTTTTTGAGCGTATTAAGCTAAACGGTTATCGTTATAGTTTTAATAATGTCATAATTCTGCAATCTTGAAAAAAACCAGCTGTCTTGTGAATGAGTTAGATGGTTCATTTTGTTTTATTTATGCGTAATTACTCACGTTTAAACTAGACGAAGCAAGACGTGGCCGCACACGCGTTGTACTCAGCTTTGTATCCATAATGAATGCCACCAGACGGGCTAAGCTATAGTCGGAGTTTCCGATAAAATAAAACGTGATTAATCCCGCCTAAGTTAAACAAAAATTAGTCGATTCCTGACCCCTGACCAACTTTATAGAGCAGAAGTTTTTTTTCTTTGTAATTTGTAACTTACAAAGACCTACTTTTGGCATAGTACAAGCTTATAACCCTGTATATAGGGTGTTTCAGGAAAGTGTATCAATACATAATGGCCATACCCATGGGATCGACTTTGGAATTGTGATATCATCAGTTATCTTGTACATTTCGTGGAAGGTAAATGACATTTTTCTTTATACATTTTCGTATACAGCATGCATGCAAAACTATTTTGGTTCCTAGTTTACGTTAGGGCGTAGTCCAGAAATCATCTTATCCTAAAAAAATATCATGATATTTTTTTAGTAAAAATTAAACCACAAACATGAGCCTAAGCTATCATTAACTGAATAAGTTTCCCACGCAGAAAACTTACTTCAAAATATTAACATCGTTTGCGTAACTATCCGTGAAATTTCGGAACTTATGTTACTTTTCCTTCAACTTTGGCAAGAAATCATTTTTATGAAAACATTTTTATTACTTAAATATTAGAAAAAAATGTGCATTGCCACATATCGTCTTGGTAGTGGGTATGTATGTATGTATCTCAAGTAAAAATAATTTTATTTTCTCCATGTACCACGAGATTTCGAATTTGCAAGATTGTAGAGTATATACACGGCCATTTTTAATTAACCGGGCAATGGTCACAAATATATAAGCAAAGTTTTAATTTATATAATATTTGACAAAAATTGTATTGACTTTTGTCAATCTGATAATTTTCCAAAAAAAGAGTAGATAATTAGTTTATTTAACATCACTTGTTTTCCCTTCCAAAATTAGGATTGTTTATATAACTAATTGATTGGTTTCAAATTAAAAGAGATTAACATGTTAAAATCACCCTGAACGGTCACTATAGACTATATAGTAGTACATATTTTCATTTCCGTGATAAAATTCAGTTAGCATATGTACTCCATCATTCATGGGTATATTTTATTCCGTCAATTTTAATTTTAGCGTGAGGTCAAGTACTCCTTTGAGTTGATCCCTGAAGTCAATCACATTTTGCTTTATATCGACGTTTTTTATGAAATAGGACAGTGAGCCTCGGGCTAAAGCTTTTTGCGAAGCATACCCTGGATAAGACGACAATCATAACAGTAATAAAACTTACATTTTTTTGAATATTTATTTACGATACATTTATCATACTAAAGTAGATAGGTGCCTAGGCGACATTACTTGGCGTATGCAAAATTAAAAAAAAAATGTATAAAATGTAAAAAAAAAACACATCGCCCCTGTTTTCTTTATTGTGCGTTCTCCCGTTTATCTTACAATCCAGTAAATATACATAGTCCAGCAAGCTAGGATCCAAACAACGGCTCTTTCAGAAAAATCATCAAGATAAAAATATATACATATAAATCTGTGCGTGTGTTTGTCACTTAACTCCTCCTAAGCGGCTGGACCGATTTGGCTTCAAATTTCGTGTGGTTGTAAATACAATTAGACCCGGTAGACGGAGCTGCTGTTGGTATATCTGTTGACTGTTAGGCGATACGAAGTTCGCCGGGTCATCTAGTATAATTATATATTTGTGGAGCTTTAAAATTATATATCATCATCATCTCAGCCACAGGACGTCCACTGCTGGACATAGACCTCCCCCATTGACTTCCATAAAGATCGGTTGGAAGCGGCTCGCATCCAGCGCGTTCCTGCGGTCTTTATAAGGTCGTCTGTCCACCTTATGGGTGGACGTTCTACGCTGCGCTTGTCGGTCCGTGGTCTCCACTCCAGAACTTTGCAGCCCCATCGGCCATCAGTTCTGTTTGCTATGTACCTTGCCTTCTGCTACTTCAACTTGCTAATCCGTTAGGCTATGTCGGTAAATTTGGTTCGTCTACGGATCTCCTCATTTCTAATTCGATCTCGTAGGGAAACTCCGAGCATAGCCCTCTATATAGCTCGTATGTACGACTTTGAGCTTATCAAGAAGGTACATAGTCAGAGACTACGTTTCAGCACCATAAGTCATCACCGGTAAAATTACATATTTGCCACAAAAATGTGTCGCGAAATCATTTTGTCTAACAGCGTCTAAGTCTAGAAGTCTTTGGTATTCCGATTAATCTCAATCCACGTAAAGCTCTTACTGTATCTTGTATCGTTCGTGACTATTTCCGCGGCCCCTAAACGGTTGAACATTACTGGAGGACTCTCGGTCCATTAGGAAAGGGCAAACTAATAGTTAACAATCCGCCCTAATCGGCCAAAATCACGGTCCAACCGCCCACTGCCAAATGAATTATGTACTCTGTAAAATGTAATGTTTTTTTTAAATCTAAAAGTGATGAGAGGAACGAGATGAATGGAACTTTTCCTGATGGTAAAGGATAATATATAGTATGTCTATGACCATTGCAACGATACGCAGAACCTGAGTACTAAAACAAAGTCTAGGCCAACGCTTTGACGCTTACTACTTTGCGACTTTCGATATTTATTCTCAACAGCCCCGTATTTCTTTTTTTAATACTGTATAAGTTTGAATTGAACACATCATACCTGATGTTAAGCAACCATGTGGTCAAAGATGGTGAACATACCTATCCTGGAATGGGAACTAGCTCCCAAGTATGGCTGGCGGAACACACTGGCCGCAGATTTTCAACTCGAGTGTAGTATCCAAGTAGCCAAGTACTGGAAAGTATCTTACCACTATGCTTCAAGATGTTTTCCGTCTCCAATAATGTCCAATCGGATTACTGATCACTAAATACACTATAAATAGGTATGTATTCAATTTAAAAAAAGGATTTAAGTATTCTATCAGTTATCTATCTCCCATTGTACGTGTTTTATTTAGTTTAGGGCTAGATGACGTTGTGTAAAATGTCATACAATATTTTTAACTTTAACACGTTAACAACTAACAAAAATCAGGATGTTCTATTAGATTCATATGAATGCGTGCCACATAATGAACCGTTTAGACTAAGGCGCGTACGAGAGACATCAGTGAGCCGTTTAAAAATATCTTCGGAATATAGGAAAATGGCTTAAAATATTCATTCACAGTTCTTCTCAGTATATTTTATGATGTAACGATTAAATATTAACATCAAAATTTGACAGAAACGTTATATTCACTTTGAACGCACCGGAAAGTCTTATATGGGAAATAGAGGGACCGCGGGGAGTTCAACGTGTTAAAAATATAATTATGAATTTGTACATCACATTTTTGTATGTATGTATTTTAATTTATAATATGTTTTTCTGTTTATAATATACATTTTTTTTTTTTTTACACCAGCCTTAATATCTGTTTTTCTGTTATTTTCCATTCAAAAGTTGTCTGGAAGAAATAGCTTTAGGCGATAAGTCCGCCGTTGTACGCCATATTTTTATTAGTCAATTTTTTTGTTTTGATCTATCTCTTTTTTATGTTTTGTATTACATGTATGTTTAGTGTATAATAAAGTTGTATTCTATTCTATTTTTCATTGAAAAGGCAGAATCATAGCAATTAAACTAAAAGTTTTTATTACATAAAGCCTCATTTCTACGTACAGTGTTTTATTATAATGTAAGTTACCCATGAAATGTAACTTATTCTATTAATAACATACGTATAATACCGAGTATTCAATCTACAGTGTGGTTGAGACGAAATTCAGTCAAAATTAATGACGGTTTTACAGACTGGTGCTTACCAAAGGATTATTGTCGTTATTAGCATAATATATCAAGCTAAGCAAACAGACAGGATTAATTAAAAGGTAAATCTGTGCCAGCACGGCACACGTGCCAATACGGCACACGTACTCATATATTTTCATTCTGTAAACACCTCACATACAGCAAGAATTTGCTGAGAATACAATAGCGCTATTCCACCAATATGTTATCCAAACCAATGACTCGCAAGAATGGAGGTTGGGCTTTTTTTATTTTTTACAGGCTATGTGTTTGGCTACAGCTCACCTGATGTTAAGTGACGGCGTGGTCGAAGATGGTAAACACACCTAGGCTGTAATGGAACTGGCTCTCAACTATGGCTTCTGGAACACACTGTAAGGTGCTTGGCGGCAGATTTTCAACTTACCCGGTAGCTAGCCAGTCGAGTACTAGAAGTACCTACCATGCTATAGTTTCCTTCACCGCCAGCTCAAGCTCATTGTTGGGGTTTGAACCCACGCCCTTGAGTGTGTGAATCTATCATCGCTACATCTGGTGATTTGCCGCAAATAGACCAATTAGGATAGCCGAACTTGTCAACATTATTTGTATATCGAATCAATTAAATCTAAGTACCTATTAGGGTCTTTGCTTGGTAGGTAAAGGTAGGCATATTGTCAAAGAGAACTTCAAAGGGAAGGCGTGGTTGAAAACTTGTAGAATTATTACGCCTTCTGGATATGACTTGTTTGTGAAAAGGAAGTTATTTCTGAAGCTTCTGGTTGAGATCTACTTTGCCCAGACTTTATCCAAATGGAAATATAATGTAATCAAATGTAATAGATAATTCCTTTAATAATTGCGATAACTTATTACATGACTAAAAACGAAGGTATCTAAAATTTAATTAAAAAACGTAATTGTAAGTTAATATCATTTTGCATCATCAGCTTCAACAACCTAGTTGGGAGACCGTTTGACTTCCAAGCTGGAGGTCTTGGGTTCGAATCCCATGGCACGTACCTCTGTCTTTTCTAGGTTATGTGCGTATTGCCGATAACTTGAAACGGTGAAGAGTTCTCGGAGATGTGTGAAGTCTGCCAACTCCCACTTGGCTAGCGTGGTGGACTATGGCCTTAACCTTCTCAGAATGAGAAGAGGCCCACGCCCAGCAGTGGGCCGGTTTATAAAAAACAGGGCTTACTCGGAATACATCATTTAATTATGTTTTTTAGAATGATGATAGCTCAGTAGTTACCGCAGTTGGTTCACTCACCTAAGGGCGAGGGTTCCAACCCCAACAATGCGCTTGAGCTGCAAGTGAATGGACAGGCGTTATCTCTTACAATCAGAAGAGCGTCTTGTTCGTCTCATTACATTTACATTTTTTTTAAAAACTGAAAGTGTTTACTGCAAAAAGCGTAATTTCTAGTATTTAAGTAATTATTAGAACCTGGATGACCGAGCCGTGCTCTTTTTTTTTTGGTAAACGACGCTTCTTAATATGAAACCTAGCTAGATTGATTTATCGCCCCCGAAACCCCCTACATACCAAATTTCATGAAAATCGTTGGAGCCGTTTCCAAGATTCAGATTATATACAAGAATTGCTCGATTAAAGGTATTAGATGTAAATACCAACATCTGTTCGTAGTCTATGATATATTGTTCATTCTATGGTTACCTAAACGAAATCGATTTTAGCAATAAGGCTGCCATAAAATGTTTCTATCGATTTTTTGAAAATAGTTAGTCAAACTACATCACGAGAGCGTTGAAAACTTAACTATTATCATTGGATATAATTGTATCTTCATACAAAACGAAGCAATAATTTTTAAACGAAATCTTTTTATTATCCTTACAAAACATGTAGGCTACTAGATTCATGTACCTTTGTTATTATGCTGCGCATTTACGATGTCACACTCGTAAAAGCCTCAGCTCTCCACAACTAACCCTCTCATATAAAGAGTAATCCCATAATAATAAAGAGCTTTTCGAACACGCCTCTGCTCAGTGCGTAATTTATGACTATCTCTAGTCCTTAGAGTCCTAGCTAATGATAATTACGACCACAGCTGCCGTCTATTGAACCGACAAAGCCCCAAATGTAGGTTCATTGTCAGGAATTCAAAGCCTAATTAGATCTCATCGTTACTTAGATATCAATATTAGCTATTCTGAGCGCTTACACATTAGAATATTAGGTATTTGTTATAGACTAAAATATATTTGAACATTCTACTATCTGCCAATATAATGGGGGTTTCGGTAGTTGGGAGAGTTCTGACTTCCAATCTGGAGGTCCTGTGTTCGAATCTCATGGCACGCACCTCTGTCTTTTCTAGGCTATGTGCGTATTTTCGATAACTTCAAATGGTGAAGGAAAACATTGTGAGGAAAACAATATGTCTCAAAGTTCTTAAAAAAAGTTGTTTTGTTAAAAAAGAGTGTTAAGTCAGCCAACCCGCACTTGGCCAGCGTGGTGTATTATGGCCTTATCCTTCTCACAATGTGAAGAGACCCGCACCCAGCTATGGGTCATAAAACAGGGCTGACTCGGAAAATAATTCAAAAACATCAAATCAGACTTCACATTATTATTCATTTATTCTACTAATGTTATAAATGTGATAGTTTGTATGTTTGCATGTTTGTTATTCAATCACGCAAAATCAGCTGAACAGTTTTGGATGAAATTTGGCACACATATAGTTTGTTACCTGGATTAACATATAGGATATCCTTTATCCTGTGAAAATGTTAGGTTCCTGTGGGAATATCAAAAAACTGACTACAGAACGTCTCCACTTGAAATTTTGTTTATCATCATCATCATCATCAGCCGTAGGACGTCCACTGCTGGACATAGGCCTCCCCCATACATAGGCCTCCCTCATTAGAAATATTGTTAAGATGTCATATTATGGAATAATATTATATAGGATTTATATTAATCTAGGCAATTAAGTAGCGCAACTTTCATAATGGATAAAAATTAGCGCCCTAAAATTATTTTGGCACAAAAATAGCAATTGATTATTAAAAATTAAATGACAACTATATAAATCGAAATTAAATTATGTTCGTTGGTAAGTACATCACTTATAAGCAGCTGAACCGATTTGGTTATGTTTTTATTTAATACCTACGCCATAGTCCAAATCATGTTTATAGAAATACCTAAAAATTTGAAAAATTACTCGGAAAATTTTAAATTCGGATAATTGTGAACGTCTATTTTCTATGGGATTTTTATATGACAGAACTAACTAACTCTATATCATCTACATAAATAAAAGCTAAATGATGTTCGTTGTTAAGCGCGTAGCTTGAGAACAGCTAAGCCGATTCAGCTGTTTTTTTTTTAATGATTGTGATATTTCGGTTAAGGTAATATGAGACCGGAAGCTGAATGCTACCGCATCAGGTATGAAGTGAAAATAAATATTAGCGGACGTACCGTACCATACAGCCTCAAATTTAGCAAAGTTTTTACAATGCCTATAAAATAACTGATAGAAAAAACAGACACGTTTATCTCAGAAAAACAATAATGTCATTGTGTAGAATTTAAGTTATTAAAATTGTCAATTAGATTTATTATAACGTCATGTGCCTTTGTAATATGCGTTAGTATTACTAAACTAAAAAATGGCTCATTATTCAAGCATTGTGTGATGTTGACGAAGTTTACTACATTTTTGTACAAGAAGAGGAATTCAATGTTTTGTAATCAAGTCGCCAAAATTAAACACACAGCGCTGTCTAGCCCCAAACCAAGCTAAGCAAAGCTTGTACTATGGAATCTTGATAACTTATATAATCCCTGTGTATTTCTTTTTATAAAAACATACAGATAACCCAGACACAGAATAAACAATTTATCATCACATAAATTTTTGTTCTGGTAGGAATCGAACCCACGCCTTACAGCTTTTGAAGCAGACATTCTACTAAACGAGCTAATAGGGCAGTCAATGAAACCATAGCTATTATATTATACATATATTAGTTATATTAAAAGTACTTATTTAAAAACTAGGTCAAATTAAACCAATTAAGTGCATCGGCCTAATTTTTTATCGTCTGCGAGCAACGCAATTATTTTCACGTCATTTAATTAACAATTATCATATTAATGAAGCTGATAATTATGTTAAGAGAAACGATAAAAGTTTGTCAAGTCGACAGAAATGCTAATCAGATGCTGATTTAATGAATTAACAAAAAGGCTATTCTGAGATGAACATCGCCATTTTTTGTGTAGATTATCTTATAGATTTTCAGAGAGAGATAGACTTCTTGCTTTGATATTTATGTATAAACTAGCTGCGCCCCGCGGTTTTACCCGCGTGGTGATGGATGATGATGATGATGATGAAAAGTATCCTATGTTTTATTCCAGGGCTAAAGTATCTACATGCAAAATTTCATCCAGATCCGTTCAGCCGTTCTGGTGTGATTGAGTAACAAACACCCATCCATCCACCCAAACTTTCGCATTTATAACATTAGTATGGGATAATACAGATTTATTTATTTTTATTTATCTAAAAACAATTTGCTAAAATTTAGAAACTATTTAGTAAAACCACGAAAGTTTTATTAGTTTGTCTCTACAAGTTAAAATATAACAAATAACTTAGCATATCGAAATTTTCCAACCGTGTGTTATAAGTTCGGTACCAAAGTGGCATATAATGCAGAACTCAATAATTGAGGCTTTTCGGACCGCGATCCGCCGCAATCATCCCAAAAGCCAACTATTTATCTTGTTAAGTGAACCCACAATTGGAAATGAATTTATTACTTAGCACTTTCATTAACCCTCGATAACTTGTTTACCGATACAATACCAAGTGAGTTTATGAAATTCAAGTGTATTTTTGTCGATTAAATTTAATAGTATATATAATTACTTTACTATGTTTTTATGATCACGTGACTTGGAAAGATTTTTTTTATTTTTTATTGGATCACTCCGTTGTTCGTCTACATCTGTCTGTCATTAATGCACATTAGTCAATTTCAAATAAATCGAAATATTATTTATTTATTTATAGGTACCTACATAAGTACAATCCCATGGGTCCCATGCATTACAGGTTACCCAGTTCGCTTACCCAGGGAATAAGTAACAATAATATAGACAATCAAATCAAATCAAATCATTTATTTGGCAAAAATAACATAAAACGCACATTCTAATTATATAATCAATTGTTCAACAATTCAGTGTTTTTGATGCAATACATTGAACTTCGGATTTTCGAACTAAGCTAAGAGTAGCTTGTGTTTCGAAAATCCGTACTCCCCCTACGTGATGACAAAAACAGAATTATATAAGGGATCGTACAATACTTAATCTTATATAATACAATTATAAGCAAATACGCTTAAAAGGACTATGCTATTATATAAATCTGATAAATAAAAAGAAAGATCGAGAAAAAAATAAATTAAATTAAAATAGACAATAAAATACAATATAACACTACATTACTATAAAAACAGTACAGTCCTATACAATCTAAAAATTAAAACATATATATCACCTTTTGGTTTAATTTTTGCTATTTTAACCATACATTAGAATTTTATTTTCATTCTGTATATGTATACCTCAAGTTTCAGAGAATTAAAAAAAATACATATTCCCATTGATCAAAAATATTTCAATATGACAAGATGCAAACATAATAATATAAACGAAAAAGAAGTAAAGGTAAATATCTGAAAATCGTTTATTTGCATTTATTTATATGTGATTGCAAACTTACAATTTCAGTTGGAGAATCACTCGTAACGTAAGAGAAAAAAGTACAAAGTTAGACCTTCAACCGACTTATCTTTTCAATAAAATAATGTTAGGGATATTCAAATAAATTTATAAGATACTTATTAACCTGTACCTTAAGACCCTTTCAGAAAACAAGTAAGCCGACAGTTTGCTCTATTCCTTTACAGTGCGGATTATAAAGGTAAAAAACAAATGTTTTGTATCAAGAAAAACCCACAATGCTTATAATTCTGTAGCGGTTATAGCTGCGAATTCAAAATTTAGCAACAAGCTTGAGCTGCCCTTGAAGGAAAACATCGTGAGGACATCATAGCATGGTACTAGGGTACTCTCTAGTACTCGACTGACTAGTGTAGTGACCCTTATATTAAAAACCTGCCGTCAAAAATAAAACGGTCTCACTTGAGAGCCAGTCCATTCCAAGGTGTGTTTACCGTCACTTAATACCAGCTGCGGTGCGGTAGAAGTGACGTAATCCACTACTTTTGGCAGAAACAGAAATTAATTTCCCCAAATCGTTGTGCAGGTTTTACAAACAAAACCTTTAGTAAATATAAAAAGAACTCAGGATGATAGAGTGATAGTAAAATAAGTTCAGATGTTTTGATGGAAATTAAAATTTCTTCAGGTCTTCACTTCTTCTGTTGTACAGGAGCCACATGTTATGCAGCGAAAGTCTTATATACCAACACCTCGTACATACTTAGACGATAGTCTTGTACGGATTCATGTGGCAGTTTATATACTGTAAAACGCGGTTAGTGTCATTGCATCAACTAATCCTGCAGACAAAAATGTGCAAGTTTAAATTATGTGGGATATTAAATTGTTGCTATTATTGATTGATTTAGGCGTTAGGTACTTTACGAAAGTCTATTTCGAATATTCAAGAGATATATTTTTAGTGTATTTGCGCTTAAAAGTCGTTTTGGTTACAACAGCGATCAGGGTTTCATTTAAATATTCATTTAACTTGACAACAATTTTTAAATATCTATCCGAAATATTCCTTAGTATCTAAAACTAAAATCAGTATCTTAAGCTGACTCTTCGAGCTTGTTCAAGCGCTCGAAAAGTCAACACGTCCTGAGGATGCCTCGTGTAGAGGCGAAACAAGTGTCAGCAACTGGTTACTGCAGCGAGAAGAGTATATAAAGACTTGTGGTTATTTTAATTAGTTATTTTTAATTTATTAGTTTTAGATTTTAAGTTGATTAAGATTATTCCCTATAAAATTGAAACTTTAATAAAAATAATGTGAAAGTTTGTTTACTGCAGGTTAGGTACAACACTAACTGTAGGTTAAACAATTAATCACATCATCAGCCATATGACGTCCACTGCTGGACATAGGCCTCCTCCTTGGGTTTGCCAATACTCGCCACGCTTGGAAGGCGGGTTGGCGAGCGCAGTTAGGTGTGATTGTTCAAAGAAGACGCTGCTGCCCATCTTCCGGATTACATCCCTTAGCTGCCTCTTACGACAACCACGGGTAGAGAGGGTGGGGTACAATTATTACGCCGGCACCACCACGGCAAATTAATTAATTAAGCAAACAATTAATAAATCAAAATCAAAAGTCATTTATTCAATTTAGGCCCTGGTAAGGCACTTATGAACGTTAAGTTACATGTTTGAATCTACCACTGGCTCGTAATTACACTTCAACTGAGAAGACTCCGGCAAGAAACTCAGCAAGGCATTTTTTTGTGGATCTTTCTTTTCATATTAGGTTACAATTTACAGTTATAAATATATATTAATACATACATTATGTTTACTACAATTGTCACTTATAGCCAGGGGGATGCAAGTGCAGAGAGAAGCTACAACAACCATATTTTCCTGTCTTCCACGTAATGAGCCACCTTATAGTAGGCTTTGTCAATTAACCTCTGCTTTATAAAATCTTTGAATTTATTATAGGACATTTTAGTTACCTCAAGTGGGATTTTGTTATAGAACAATAGTGTTTTGTTTGACAGCCCTGTTGGCTCATTGGGAGTATGTCTACCTGAGCTGTAGGGCGTGGGTTCGATTCCCGCCAAGGGCAAATGTTTGTTTGGTATAAACAAATGTTTGTTCTGTGTCTGGGTGTTCTGTATGTATTATAAGTATGTATTTACAAAAAAAAAAGTATTTATGTATCCTATCAATTGTCTGACTTCCATCACACAAGCTCTGCTTAGTTTGGGGTCAGATGGCGCTGTGTGTAATGTGTCCTACAATATTTATTTATTTTATTTATTTTATTTTAGAATCTAACGCAATTCCCGAGAAAAGACTTATTAGCTTTATATAACCTGAATCTAGGTGTCACAATTTTATCTTTATTTCTTGTATTTTAGTTATGGCGGCTACTATTAATTTCAAATGAATTTAATTTTTTCCGGACAAACATAATGTTTTCGTAAATGTATCTACTGTGACGGTAACGTTAATATCTTAAAATCTTTAAATCGATTTCGTAGTGATTCGCGAGGACCCAAACAATAGATTGCGCGAATTTCAAAGTCTGCAGCTGAGCCCCACAGCAGTAGACTGTAGGACATTAAACTATAGAAATAATCAAAGTAAACCAACCTGGCTGTAGCCACATCTCTTATTTGTCTAATTTTTCTAATCGCGAAGGCGGCGGAACTTAATTTACTAGCTAACTTTTCTATATGAGGACCCCATTGTATTTTACTATCTAATGTTACGCCGAGAAAGACTGTCTTATCAGATATAATACAGATGGTAAACCCCTGATCAAGATAGGAACATACATCTCATCCAGGGTCAGAAAGGAATTTTAACACAATAAAAATGTGTGTACAATTGTCTTACGTCTTTAATTTGTATGAATATTAGAAAGGAAATAATATAATATGCTTTCGATAAATATAGATCACTTTTTAACCCAGAAAACCCACGAACATTATCGTTATTGTGCTAGAAACACTGTAAGAATTAAATAGAAACAATAATTTATTTTCTACCAAGTTGGTTCGCTGCAAGAAATGAATGTTTCGGAGATCCGCATCCCAAACTACAGTTTCGAAATTTTATTATCTTTCTCGGAATTTATAAAATAAAATTTTAGAATAGAATGAATCTGTTTGGCAACGTTCGTCGAACCAATTCCTGTAGAAATACAATTTACAAAGAAAATAGAATTTTTATGAAATTATTCAGTTTAAAATATGATAATAAAATGTCTGGTTTTGGTTCCAAAAAAATTTAAGTGTAGATTTTTATATATCTTATATACATAGAAACTGTTTCGAAAAATATAAAATTAATACTGCTGCTAATATATCCATGAACGTGAATACATTTTATATTAAACTGATTCTAAAGCATAAAAAATGCTATTCAATGCATTTTCATAAAGATCAATAAGGTTATTGTAGAAAATGACGATGAATTTTCGTGATTTAGAGTAGTTGATCCCATAGCTAAAGTTTTTTACATTAATAAGTAGAACCGCAATTTTTAATACAATTCTTCGAAACATATTGTAGGTTGTACCTACGGAATACGTCCTCCTATTGTGTACCAAAAAAGTTTACGTGAGATATATTTTTATTTCCTGTTTGTATCATCATATACTTAAGTTCAATTCATTTAAGATCAAGTCAGAGTGAAGAGGTATCTCGTAAATCTAGTAAAGCTTTATGTATGAGAATTTGTGTTATAATTTAAGGTTTTTAAAATACTCATTCTCATTTCTTTAACTCCTTTTGATCTTGTATTCTGAAGTAAGAGATTATGCTTTCGACCACAAAACCCAGACCGCGGCACATCGTAAATAAAAGCCTAATCCTGCTTTTCAAGTAAACGGGCCACAATGTTAATGTTATTATATGACAACCGGTTTACATGATATAGTGCTTACAATATATCTTCTTTTTTTAAATAAATATCTTCACTTTGAACACATACATTGCTCATTCTAGAAGTTTGTTTTAATAGTAAATCCATTAAAGCAATCTGAAAGAGAATTAGATCTCACAAATACCTCCACCAGGGCATCCTCACCGTGAAAGTTAGTACCGCGTAGAACTTCTTTTTCTTGGACAAAAACAAAATTATATTTATCTCGTTTACTAATAGTAAACAAAACATATTGTGTCGCGCTTTCCACGGCCAGAGAACAACTGAGATGCATTGAGTGCTGGCGCTTATTTTACGGTCTTTAGTAGGTAAGTTGGTCTATAAGTCCGTCAATTATTTAGTTGAAATTTTGGTACAATAATTTTGCGAAAAAAATCAAACAGTTATGACGGCGCATACTTGTGCCTGCCAAAATCTTCCAACACTGAGTAAATATAGGTACTAGGTAAGATCTAGGTTCAAGGTAACCCTTCAAATTTAAAATGCTAATCACACGTAATGCTTTTTCGGCTCCAAGCTTAGACGTGCAATCAAACGCGACCATATTCTGAATAAAAGAGTGTCCACGATTGGAATTACGTCACTTCTCTGACGATATTGCAGTGCGTCTGCAATAACCCCACAAATCTCGAGAGCATGCTCCAAGCGGGTCTACGATGTTTACGCATCCCAGTGATTTGTAGTCAGCCGTTTTATTGTGTTTTTCTCCGTTTTATTTC
Organism: Biston stratarius; assembly: GCA_950106695.1. NCBI lineage: Eukaryota > Metazoa > Arthropoda > Insecta > Lepidoptera > Geometridae > Biston > Biston stratarius. Next base: position 37,556,362 of record OX467106.1, on the reverse strand, counting down.
TCCGACATTCTTGCAGACACCAAATTACGTTGTTTCACTTCAGGTATGTATGTTACTGGAATTAGCTTTTATAGTACCTAATTGATAAAGTTTTACTTCTTTAACATTATTATTAACGTAACATATTAAATGACGTTTCAAATTTGAAGGAACCGTCTGGAAACCAGCGCCGCTTGTATCTGACAATCGGCAGACATGCTGAGATGGGCCCATTTCAGTATAAATTATTTGCATTTTTGTTTTACTTATGCGGAATCACACACGTTTGAAGGCCACCGGATGCCCCGGATGGTAGGTAGGTCTATAGTACACAGCTTTCGTCATGGAATGAAATCCATCAAAGTTTACGTCTCTAATATATTTCGTCAAATAATACAAAATTGTCTGGTATTTCCGAACACAAAATCAGTTTAAGGGAACCTTTCAAAGAGAGTGGTGAAGGCTAAAGGAAGGTAAAACAATTATTTGGTCGGTGAAATGTACTTAGAAGGAAAGTCCAGACTGAAATAAATCTTGTTAACTTACACTCTAGGATTGTGGAACCACAAAATTGGTTTATTTATTTTGGTAAAAGTACTTGGTATGTTTTGATAAAGATATATTAGATATACATAGATATAAGCAGATTTATAAGCTTGGATATACTAAACTAACGAAAAAAAAATGATAATAATCATTATGAACAACATTTACTACAGAAAGAACCCTTTCACTTGGTGGTAATCTCCTTAGCAGGAGGTCGTCTAGTTAGATACCACCGTAATACCAGATATTCTGCCGCCAAGCGGTGATGTGTAAACATTACCGTGTTCCGGTTTAAAGGGTACTTACTGTAGCTAGCGAAATTATAGGGCTGTTGAGACTAACCATCAAATATCTCAATTTAATGCACAGCAGCAATGCCCCAGACTTTGTTTTACTACTCAAAGTTTTGTGTATCGCTGTAATGGTCATGGACAGGCGTTATCTCTTACCATCAGAAGAGCGTCTCGTTCATCTTATTGCTTTTATATATACTTCATTTTGGCCTATTTTCACGTTCGTTCATCGATTCTTGTTTTTCCAGCCATACTGTAGTATAGCTTTTATATACAGAATAGGAATAGACATTATACTAAAATACTATGATATTGTATTACCAGAATATAAAATAGATGCAAATATAGCTGAAATTACGTATAGCTATATTTTTTCGTGAAAACACAACATAACGTAATTAAACAGCCTAAGCAAACATGGGTTATAACTTCGTTAAAACGGTTCGTTGACAAAATACTACGTGGAAAAAATATAGCTTACCATAGATATATAACAGGAAAATTCTAGCTTATGTTTTTGCTCAAAACAAAAGGGGTGTTACAAATTTTAAGTCCGTGCCTTTGAGGTACCGCATCAGTTGAGCAAGGTGCAATGACGCTTAATAAATAATAGAAGTAGCGTATAGAAGGATCGCTCCGTTTGACTATACGAATAAATGTACCTAGTCTTATAACTGTCGCCTTCTTGCACGCGTAATACGTGGATCTAGATGGCGCCACTTCCTGTACGTGCTTCGAGTATTTGTGTTTCTTGTAGCGATGATAGCTCAGTGGTTAGCGCGGTCGGTTCGCATGCCGAAGGGCGTGGGTTCAAACCCCAATAATGAGCTTGAGCTGCCGGTAAAGGAAACCATAGCGTGATGGTAGGGTACTTTCCAGTACTCGGCTGGCTAGCTACCACCCTCAAGTTGAAAATCTACCGCCAAGCATCTAACGATGTGTTCCGGCAGCCTCACTTCCATTCCAGGCTAGGTGTGTTTACCATCTTCGACCACACCATCACTTAACATCACGTGAGCTGTGGTCAAACATCTAGCCTGTCAGCCATAAAAAAAAAATGTCGCATCATTTCAATAGATGGTGTTTTTAAGTGAATTTTCGTTTGGACATGATTTAATAGAACATTTACTCACTAAATTACGCTCTACTTGAGTATACTCGATAAATTTGATGGTGAGTTCTTTTATACAAACTTGTCATATAACATACAAAGGGAAAAACATCGAAACTCGAGTGGAGAGTACGGGCCTCACACACTAGAGCGGCTCTGAAGGGGTACCGTGAGCTTTTATTACCATTCAAATAAGGCTGTCACGAAAAAGCTACACGACTGCATATCGTATAACCACGCAATAAGTTTGGCAGTCCCGTGACTGTTTCGTGATCGCTTAACTTGAACGGCAATAAGAGTTCACAGTACCCACGCTATTCGCTACACTACTGATGTAATGCTTGGTTTGTTACGTAAAACATTACCTACGCTGATAACTGACCATCTCCACATCAAGGAAACCTCCACCAAAAAAATTACTCATAAATACTTTGGTAGCCCTCCCAAAACCAGAATCTTCCAATTTCATCGCCTTGTTTGTGCTTCACCTTTAAATTGTAGTGTTTTTTTTCCTTGTTTTATTTTCTTTGTTACGGAGCGTTGATACAATATTCTAAGTAACTTAATTTAAAACTAATACGCTAATTTACCTTAAGTGCTTAGATACACGCACACACACGCACACACACACACACACTCATACACACACGCACACACACACTTATTACTTTTACAATCTTGTGCTATTAATTTGAAGGGATAAAAATCTAGACACCATTGTATTGCCGGTCCACTACCAATCTGTTATAAAAGTTGTATTTTTTTTAAATTCCGTAATTTTTTTAGGACTGCAAGTCTACGACAGCCCTATTGTAACCTAAGATTTTAAATACAGTATTTACGATATAATTAGCCAACTAAACAAATTAATCGTTGCGCTAGAACGATTTCTAGCCCAGAGGAAAGAAGCCGCCAGTTCATAAATCATTTCAGCTTCTTTGGAGTTAGGATTGGACAGAGTACTTGAGCATGATTTTATACATGAGATATCGCACTAGCTTTATTTTACATTGCTTGTATATAATACTTCTTTCAAACAACCTATGTACGTTACATTCGAAGAATGGCATATTGCACGGTCTGAGTGACTATTATAAAAGTCCAATTTTTAAAGCTTGGAGGAAAGTGCACCAGACTGCGAATCTTAGATAAACAGTGCACCTTTTTATCTGTGATCATATTAGTGTACACATAATATTATTTATTTAATTCCTTTTTTAATATTTTCTGTAACATAAATTTATACGGGAGTATTTTTTATGCCCTAAAAATTTTTTTTTTATATCTGGACACATGACAAATCCAGACAAGTCAATAAACAGTGACCAACTTTAAGATAAAAAAAAAAAAACAATAAACGTTACAAGTCAATTTAATTTAAAAAAAAAAGCTTTTGAAATTGTTTATTATAATCATGACAATCATTATTATTTATTGGCTATAAATTTTCTTGATATTATTTTAATTGCTTTTTGACTTTAACTTTTTTATTATTTAATTTGAATTTAAATTTATTATCATGAATGTACGTGTTAATTTGATTAATTAATTTATTGGCATGCCATCGTTCATATTTGTACGCCCGGGGACAAAATACGATTACAGGACATAATTGTAATCTATCCATCTATATTGTACCAATATTACTAGTGAAGGATAAATTATCTTTATCTTTAACAATAACTAAGTTCTAGTCCTCCATATTACCAAAATCCACTTTGAAAATAAAAATCGGTAAGTCGCTTCACCTAATAGAGTACGAATATATGTATTCATATCGATAAATCATTTACTTTGATAAAATTTTACTGGATATAATAATTGATAAAAACTACTAGTATATTAACAAAAATTAAATGGAATCTCAAAATCAATTGTGTACCAAGTTACTAAGAAAAATATACTAGGTTAAATAATGGAGTAAACTTCATTGAAAATGCTATTTTATCAAAGATAAGAATTATTTTTATCACTGGCTATATATGTATTAGAATACATATTAAGTTGAATCTAAACTAATATATATATTCATACAAATTTCACGCCGATAAATAACATCTGTAAGGCTTACAAATACCACAAAACTACTTACCAAGCTCTGTCAACATAGTCAACATTCATTAACTGACAGCACTCCACTTAACTCACATTAACACCTACAATAATAAAAAAAAAAACTAAATAAAAGAATATTAAACCACTTTTTTCTAACTAAGCATAAATTAATTAAAAACGGTTTTTAATCAACCGATTTGAAGTCTTCGGCGGTATTTCTCAGTTTATTTACTTGCGAGATAAAATCGCTTTGATCTCGAAACGCGTCCTACTCCCGTGACGTCTGCATGAAGACTGACTGCACGACTGAAGCTGAAATATCTGTAAGTTCCAGTAACCAGTGTCACGAGATAAGTCCCATATAGTACGAGATAAGTCCTATATAGTACTTCCACTTAGTTAACTCTTGGTTTCTCCGATCTGTGGCAATATTGGTTTCATGGTTATTTATTTACTTTGAAAATTTAGTGCTTTTTTATGTAAAAGGAATAAGATGAACGAGACGCTCTCCTGTTTTTTTTTTATGGCTGACAGGCAAGCACACCTAGCCTTGAATGGAACTGGCTCTCAAGGCTGCCGGAACTCACCGTTAGATGCTTGGCGGCAGATTTTCAACTTGAGGCTGGTAGCTAGCCAGCCGAGTAGTAGAAAGTACCCTACCACCACGCTATGGTTTCCTCACGATGTTTTCCTTCACAGGCAGCTCAAGGTCATTGTTGGGGTTTGACCCACGCCCTTCGGCATGCGAACCTACCGCGCTTACCACTGAACCATCATCGCTACAAAGGGATAAGTAATAAGTAGGGATGATAAGGGATAACGCCTGTCCATGACCATTTCAGCGATACACAGAACTTTGAGTGACAAACTCACTGAATCACTGATTTGGGGCTCATTACTTTATAGATGGTTAGTCTCAACAGCCCAGTAATTTCTCTAGATGCAGTACCCTTCAAAACGGAACACAGTAATGTTTACACACTACCTGGCGGCAGAATGTCTGGTACTGAGGTGGTATCTACCTAGACGACCTCCCGCTAAAGAGCCCTATCACCAAGTGAAATAAAGTTCTTTGATTATAAATTTTATTTGAATTCAAAACAAATTTATATTGTTTTTTTTTCTATAGTTTCAAGAAGAAGCTGAACGAGCCGGTCCGTTGTAAATAAGATACACTGATTTAGAACTAGTGAACAATTATATTTATATATAATATAAATAGTACAGTTGTTCAATGTCGTTATTTAATAATTTACAAAAAAAATACTATGATTACTGCACTGTTCATTTCTTTCAGACATGTCTTGAACTTCATTACCTATATAATTTCGTTAAATATATTTTTTTTTAGTTTTATAAGCTTAGTGTTTGACCATAGCTCACATGATGTTAAGTGACGGCGTGGTCGAAGATGGTAAAGCACACCTACCTTGGAATGGAACTGGCTCCTAAGCGAACACATCCGACAAGACGGATTAAGACGAAATTTGGAATTTTCGTTCAGTATTCACATAGGCAACTTTTATCCCGGAAATCGCATTTAAAACTGTGGAGTTATTACATAATTATGTAAAAACTCCTTTAGTTGAAGAATATTGAAGTAATTTAATCTCTAAGGAAGCAGGAAAACCAGTATGTGATTGATGGCTTTCGATTTTGGAGCAGAAATAAAATTAGATAGAGGCAAGATAGAGGACACAAAATGGCTTGCGTGGTCGGAATATATGTATTTATGCCACGTCTCAGAGCTGAACCTATCTCCCACACGGTCTAACCAAAAAGGTCAACGCTTTTACATAACAAATTAAAGATAACTAAAACTTATCCGACTCCTCGTGAACAAAGAGAAGATAAGTAAGGTAGCTATGATAGCTCAGTGGTTAGCGCGGTCGGTTCGCATGCCGAAGGGCGTGGGTTCAAACGCCAACAATGAGCTTGAGCTGCCGGTGAAGGAAAACATCGTGATGAAGCCTTAGCGAGGTGGTAGAGTACTTTCTAGTACTCGGCTAGCTAGCTACCACCCTCAAGTTGAAAATCTGCCGCCAAACATCTAACGGTGTGGTCCGGCAGCCTCACTTGAGAGCCAGTTCTATTCTAGGCTAGTTGTGCTTTACCATCTTCGACCACACCGTCACTTAACATCAGGTGAGTAGTGGTCAAACACCTATCATGTCAAAAAAAGGCAGCAATCGCAAAAAGGTAGTTGTAAACGCTTTGTAATTTATTATATACATTCTAATGGACTTACTCATAAACAATGCTAAAAGTTAAACAATGACTAAAACGTTCTGTCTTATTCATAAATATAATTACGAAATTATATAAATAAAAAAATTGTTTGTGTGTGTATATTTAATATACATACGCATAGAATTAGTAAAACTTTTGGATTTATAATATGAAAAAGATATGCATAGTATGACAGATACAGTAAACGCACATTATTTTATAATATTCATACGCCTGCAATGGCGAGCTTTGGAAAAGCACACTATAATATTAGCCAACGACCTCGATATACCTAAAACTCGGGAAAAAATTAACTTTAACTTTGATAGAAAGATACATAGCTAGAAACTCCTAACTGTGAAAACCAGACATTACAAAAAATAAAAAATTGAAATATACAATAAGCTAGTGGCACAAATGGCGACCTTATCTCTAAAAGTGATCTCTTACATGATATGATAATTATATTTAAAAGTAGATAAAAATAAATATATTTATATGTTCTTTTGTCCTTAGTGAAATGTTAAAGTATAATTAATACATATGTGCTTAAATTTAAAGAATTTATAAGTGTTCTTATTAAGATCCCAGCTTTTTATCATTTTTAAACATAACAGAGTTTGACCTCCAAAATGGCAAGTCAAAACCTTAAAGTATCACAAGCTTTTAACACACGAGACATTTTTGGCTACAAAATTGAGGTTAAAAAACAAAACATTCTCCGATGATTTTGAAACCTTTTCTCTTCAAGGTCGCTTCATTCTATAGGCACTTGTGAAACAATGGCCTATAGAAATTGCTTCTTTGTAATGTTAAAACTGAGAACGATATGCGAACCGTCGATTCGGTAAAGCATTTTCTTTCTGAATATCCTTGTATCGATATAAAATTCTTTAATGCGAGCAACACTATACGTATAATAAATAATATTGGGTGTTAATTTCTTGTTTGCTAACTTCTAAGTCTTCTAGCTTTTCCCGATTAAGTATAATAAAGAAAAACTTTCGTAAGCTCCAGTAAATCTGATATGAAGTATTTATTAGGTTACAAGAAAATGAATGCCTATCGATAAAAGGATTATATTTGTTATGTCGATCAATTGAGAATTTTGTATTCATATATACGGGACTACTCACGTTGATTAGGTTGGATACTCCGACTCAATTTCGGTCACATGCGATGACCTTTTTCGAGGAATCTAAACAAACTACGATGTTTTTCCGACAACCTAATCAAACGTGTGATAAGTATACAGGATTTTAAGCTGAAGGTGGACTTAGCCTTTATTGTACACATCAAAAGTAAAAATAATTACTATAATGTAATATGAATAATGTAGATGTACCTTATATAACCAAGTTCAATAACCATTAAAAGCCATTTCAAATAGCCAGTACCCTCTCCATAGGTAGCTAATTTCCCATATCCCTCCACAATAGCAATATTTCTGGAACTTTTCACATCGCGCACTGCCAATTTTCAACGCAGCTTCCATGAGTAATAGCTGAAGTTGAAAGAGTTTAAAATTGAAATACGTACGGTTATTAATTTTCAGGATTTTAGTTGCCGTTCGGACATTAATTTTGGCTAACAACGGCAATTATGTCAGTGAAATGGTTTTATTTAATCTGTGGTAAAGTTATCGTAAAAGTTGTTAACAGATGTCAAAGAAGGATTTACAACTACGAAGTGGGATAGAACTAGCAGTACTCTTCAAATATTGTTCATCTCTTTTTGTCACGTTACATAAGTCCTTTGTATGAAAGAAGCCACTATAGTAATTATTTTCCATAAGAGCACTTCAGAATGAAGAAGCGTTTGAAAAACGGCCAGCCAATCTGTGTTTTATTGTTTTGTAGAGTCAGCCCTGGTTTTTATTTTTTATTCGCACAGCGAGGTTGTGGATCTCTCTGCCGGAGTCTGTGTCCCTGTTAGGTACTATATGGATGTATTCAAATCTAGAATAAATAGACTACTTCTAGGTAAGCGTGCTCCATCTCAGACCGTACTACCGCTTAACATCAAGTAAGACCTGGTTAAACACGAACCTATTTAGAATAACAAAAATGATTACTATTTAGAATTAAAAATAAATATTGATCACGAGTTAACTTTTTTAACAGGCCATTTTTTTATGGTTGAAATTTGATTGACTCGGTATTTGAACACTAGGTAGTGTTAAATGACGGTGTATTTCAAATTCAAATTATTTATTGACATAAAAACGATTGATCAATTACATTTATGTCACAGAATTATACATTAGTAAATGGAAAATTACATCTAAAAACCGAAATAAAGTATCAATAAAAAAAAAAAATATATTATGTCAGTATCTAATACAGTGTTAAATTAAAATATAATGTCAGATACAAATACAATGTCAATTAAATACAATATCAAATGAAAATACAAATGTCAAAGAAGAGCTGCCGGTGAAGGGAAACTTCATGAGGAAACCAGTAGTAGTCCATGGTGGTAGGGTACTTTCTAGTACTCGGCTGGCTAGCTACCCTCAAGTTGAAAATCTGCCGCCAAGCACCTAACGGTGTGTTCCGGCAGCCTCATTTGAGAACCAGTTCCGTTTCAGGCTAGATGTGTTTACCATATTTGACCACACCGTCACTTAACATTTGGTGAATTGTGGTCAAAATCCTAGCTTGTCAAATAATAAAAAAAAGTAAGCAAAAGTAGAACGTTTTTAGTATTTCTGGTATTCCTATGCAAAGATTTCTAGAGGACACGACAAACAAATTGACATAATATCTTTTCTCTAAACTCACTCAAAAATCGCCACATATTTATTTGATGATTCTTTGACCACACTGCCACTTAACATCAGATGAACTGTGGTCAACACCTAGCTTGTCAACCATAAAAAGAAAAAACCTACCACGGTAACCACTGGACTATCATCGCTACACATAAGTTTAGTAATCAACTGTAACAAAACACGCTCGCATTAGTTATTGGGTAGGTACCTCTTAATCTTGATACACACCATTGTTATTCCAGCTTAATGGCGTTGTCCCATGGGTAATTAATTATTGTTTTATGCAAATATGGTCACCCTTATCAACTAATGTCGTAAGATGGTTAAGCGGTACTGATGATTAGGATATTCAGTAGAAAGGGTAATGATATCATTTGTACTTAATTCGATCAATAAATACTGTTTATAATCGGATATTGTTTACGCTTTTAGTGTTAAATATAATATGGATTATAGTTAAAAATATGTCATATGTATCTATTTATGAACTCATTAAAATTATTTTCAATAAAAAATATACTTTTTTTTCACCGTCAATGGTGTTCTACATATTGACTATGAGCTGGCAATGCGTCGATTTTATCCAAAGAATCAAACTAAATTTATATTAATTTGTAATTAATAAAATATATAATGTTGGTTGATCTGAATATTTTTATCCACGTGATCTATTAATATTTTTATAATATTTTTATTTATTCCACCTTGCCCATTCTACTATCGGACAGCCAGGAGCTCCAAGAAGCGGCACCGCTTCATGGTCGATAGTCCAAAAACTCAAACTCAACGATTCGAATCTACCTTCATTATACGAACCGCTAAACAATGGAATTTGCTACCAGAGTGAGTGTTCCCTCATAGATACAATCGGGGTGCCTTCAAGTCGCGAGTGAATCGGTTTCTTCTAGGCGAGCGTGCTCCACCGTAGACTCACCTTCGCTTAACATCAGGCGAGTTGGCGGTCAAACGCAAGCCTATTTATAATAAAAAAAAATTAAAGACTTTCGTTTCGTGTTTAACAATGTTTTGTTAAGCACGAATACATTTACTGACATAAATTTACTTACTGCAACAATTTCATGCTCTTACAGCTTTAAAATAGAGCGCCCCCAGGAGCTTGTGTAAAGTTGAAATTAATTTCCTGTTGAACTTAAACTTCAAATATTCTGAGCTACACTCATCCTGCTAATATAAAATGTAATCTAAGTAAAATTAATAGTTAAGTGTAGTACTTAGTTTTATATTATCCACAGATAATATAACACTAGAAATTTTGGCAGCTTAGTTAGGAGACCGTCTGGCTTCCAATCTGAAGGTCCTGGGTTCGAATCCCACGGCACGCACTTCTGTATCTTCTAAGTTAGGTGCGTATTGCTCTGACTTCAAACGATGAAGGAAAACATCGTGAGGAAACCTACATACATACAAGTCCGTTCATAAACATTGGTGAACCCGCTCTTGGCCGGCCAGCGTGGTAGACTATGGCTTTACCCTTCTTACAATGCGAATGGGCCTGTGCCCAGCAGTGGGCCAGTTTATAAAAACAGGGCTGATTCAGACAATATAACACTAGTACAGATACATCATCTCATATAAAAACGGTCTTACGATAGATTAGATTATTTTTAGTACCTACCATGTAAGGGGTCTAGGTGGCGCTATTATCAGTACGTGTTTCAAATTAATTTGACTGTACATTAGCCACGTCGTAGTAGTGAATCATCAAATATATAGATGGCGCTTTTTGAGTGAAGTTTCGAGAAAAGATATTATGTAGATTTGTTTGCCGTATTCTCTAGAAACCTTTGTACAGGAATACTAAAAGACTTACTTTTAAGGACTAACATAAAATCAATAATTATAACATAGTCGTTTATCATTCGTTGTGCTTAGCGACGGTACCAGAATAAAGCCATTCTGCTACCAAGCAGTAGTGTGAAAACGTTAGTGTTAATTTAGTTAGGATTGAAGGGTAGGTACTGTAGCTAAAGTAAATTAGAGAGCTATTAAAACTAGACTATTTCAAATTTATTTTGTTAAGTACCGCTGCAATGATCATGGGCAAGCGTTGTCTTACCATCAGGGTATCAAAGCGTTTTGTTGGTCTCATTTCGTTTTTATGACACTTTGCTCAAGTCTCGGGTGCAAAGCTTTGAGCATCGACGTAAGGTCTCCTGTCTATTGGCTTTCTACCGGATACATTTCGAGGATTGTGCCTTAGAGTTGCACGACTTAGTTCCCTTTGCCCCTTTTTACTACCGGACGACCAGACAAACGCGACCAAGGCATCACCGTACATGGTGGACGTTTTACGCACTAAACGCTTTGAATCCACATTCTTCGCACAGCGAGGATATGGAACTCTTTGCCGGAGTCTGTGTTTTCCGAAAAGTACAACATGAGTGTCATCAAATCAAAAGTAAACTGTTTCCTTCTAAGTAAGTGTGTTCCATCCTAGACCACATCGTTGCTTAACATCAGACAGGATGTGGTCAAACGCAAACCTATTCAGTATTAAAAAAATGTGTTAAATATCACACGTAGACACCAAGTGTGTTACGCCTGTAACCCAAAATTTATTAAAATTACTAACTTGGCCAAGCATTAAAATTGGTTGAAATTATGTATACCTTCAAAGTATTCTTGATCTTACCTGAAAGGTAACACCGTCATTAATTAATCGAGTTTGTACCGAATTACACAAACAAAGTTCTTAATACACCCCGTCCCAGCCATTGCTTTGTATAATTACTTGGATGTCAAGCGAGAGAACTTTTTGAATAAAACAATTCATTACTCCGGCTTTAGGAAAACAAATCAAAATTTGGATCGATCGGAATAATTCGAGTTTCGACATTGGCCGGTTTGTCTTTGTTATAAATGGGATTGGAGGAAAACGGACTATCTCGAACATGCTGGAAATTTTATTGATATCAATAAAATTTTAAATCTTATTGAAGGTTTTTCATAAATTTGATGAAGGCAGAAGGAGGAAAATATATATTTTTTAAAAAAAAACACCTAGCCAGGTGTTTGACCACAACTCACCTGTTTTATTGTAACTCACAGGTTTTATTACTCCTTGAAAGCTAGAACTCTTTTGTTAATAACAGATACATATCGGAACTACAATTTAGAACTAGATTCGAGTCCAGAACTCATGAAAAAGTGCCAGCAGATCATACTAGCTTTTATGATGTAACAAAACCTAAGAAAATATTTTTTTTAAATTTTTAGTTATTTTTTAGACATTTCTATGTTTGAGTATGATCTGCTGGCACTTTTTCGTGAGTTCTGGACTCGAATCTAGTTCTAAGTTGTAGTTCTGATATGTATCTGTTATTAACAAAAGAGTTCTAGCTTTCAAGGAGTAATAAAACCTAAGAAAATATTTTTTTAATTTTTTTTGTTATTTTTTAGACATTTCTATGTTTGAGTATGATCTGCTGGTACTTTTTCATGAGTTCTGGACTCGAATCTAGTTCTAAGTTGTAGTTCTGATATGTATCTGTTATTAACAAAAGAGTTCTAGCTTTCTAGATGTAATAAAACCTAAGTAAATATTTTTTTTCAATGCTTAGATATTTTTTAGACATTTCTATGTCTGAGTATGATCTGTTTTGTATTAAAATAATTAGGTAAATAGTTGAATTATAGCGATGATAACGCAGTGGCTAATGTTTAAAAATATTTATGTGTCTGAGTGTTCTATATGTATGTATTAAAAACAAAAAAGTACACTGGTTCCCATAATACAAGCTTTGCTTTATATGGAGCCAGATGGCGCTACGTGAAATGTTTTACGTTTTTTATTCTGAAGCAGATAGTTTGTTTTTACCATAGACATATAATATTTAAAATTCTGTGATTTTTTCAACATAAGTTGTGTAATAGGTTTATTTTTGTTTTACTTATGCGGGAATACTCACGTTTAATTTTATCGGAATCGGACTATAGTTTCGACATCCGGTGGCTTTTATCATGAGGACAAAGCTGAGACAACGCGCGCGCGGCCTCGTCTTGCTTCGCTCTGCGGGCCGCCGCCCCGCCGTGCCTCGCACGTGAAGATAGCGGTTGATGCACGGGCGTGGGGGTGAGGGCGGGTAGTGTACCGGAATGTGACGGCGCACTCTGGAACTCTTCCTCACCGGAATCCTCCTCTACGGTGTCAGGAATATTCCAACACACAGAGCTCACCGCGACGTCTTCAAAACCACGACTATTCTCACAAGCTCCATGAAGATCTCCAAGTCGGAGGCAGATTCTACCCTCCATATCTATTAAAATTAGGACGCTCACTATAATCTATATGCTCTCCTCGACTTTCCGAGGCACATAAAACTTCTCAGGAGCCGATGAAGGCCACCGGATGTGGCCGAAACTATAGTCGGAGTTTCCGATAAAATTAAACGTGAGTAATCCCGCATAAGTAAAACAAAAATGTGTTAAGACCACGTCAGTTTCCATAGTAAAATAGGATTATTAATAACAGTAAAACTGAAATAATGTTTAAATTGCAAAATAGCAATTATGAAATACTATCTGCGGTCCGCAGTATTATAATTTTTTAATGTCTAGCTCAAGTGAACATAAAATTTTTTTGGGGTAAAAAGTAGTCTATGTCGGTTATCTCTATACCAAATTTAATTAAAATCGGTTCAGCCGTTTGAGCCTGAAGAAGTAACAATCATACAAACACACTTACACACTCACAAACTTTCGCCTTTATAATATTAGTGTGATTTCTTCTTGCACAAGTTTACCTAACACTTCATGAAAAAAAAAGCATGTACCTCTACCATGAAGATTGACTTCAATACAGTTACTAATAAGGCGTCACTTACGTTAATTAATTTTATGATTTACTACGGCTTCTTAGGAAACCTACCGAGTCACGTTTCATAACTTACTTGTGCACGTTTGCAGTAAACATCACAATTGCTACTAATCATATATGACTACATATAGGTTTCTGTTCGTTGTACATCATATGTTATAGGTTATAATTAACTAGCAACCCGCCCCGGCTTCACACGGATAGTAGGCTATCCTTAAAAGATATATGCAATCGCGGACTTTTTTGTAAATCTATAAAATAGTATAGATAATATTTACTATAAAATAATAAATAGTATTTTGTAGATTTATAAAAGAGAAATATCCCACCATGCATTGTTTTGTTATATTTCAAAGGGATTAGGCAGCGTTTCCGATGAAAGCTCCCAGGTGGCTTAACTTTTTCCGACACTTCCAACAATTACCATCATATTTCAACCAATTTATACAAAACCATGACAAATTATATATACCTAAACATTCCTCATGAATCAGTCTATCTATTGAGGAAACTCAAATGATAATACATACAGTAGTTTTTAAGTTTATCGCATTTTTTTCTGTTTTCTCTTTCTTCTTGCCGTCGCACTCTGTGCATTCTGCCAGTTTCAATGTTTCTGTATTTTGTGTGCAGTCTTCAGTTTTCAGCTTCTTTGTCTTTATAGTCAAAGTCCAGTCTTAGTCAAGTCCAGTCCGCTTCAGTCAAATCTAGACATGCTTTAGCTTTACTAAACTAGCGACTACTGGCTTTACTATAAGCTTCGATGGAGTTTTGGAAGCAACACGAAAAGTCATGTTTCACCGCATTATATCACTTTCCCACACTCGCGCTTGTAATGCGGCACTTTATGAATAAAACATCACTATTTTAATACATAAACACTCAAAAAAACACTAACTTTGGAAAAAAAATTAATGGGGCAACTTGACTCGTTCCGCGTTCCCGCCAAAAACATTTTTTTTTTTTTTGTTACATTCGATATGCATGAGGTCTTTGGTGTGAAATAAAGAGTTTCTATCTAAGTCTCAATAGCCGTATCTACTCGTACTAAATATTATTGGGCGCCGTTAGCTACACCCACCTGGCAACACTGGCCATTAATAACTAGAATAAGTTGCCAAATAGAAAGGCAAGCGCTGCGGTCTCGGTAATTGTTATAAATGAAACGCGACCGCAAGCGGTTTTGGTTTGAACGGCCAAATTGATGATGTGCACACATTGTAGGTACATGGATTCACGGTTAGAGCGCTAATTTTCAAACTTTATAGAGATAGATTTTAATAAATGACGATACTGTACTAGCGATAATAGGTCAGCGGTTAGCTCGGTTGGTTCGCAGGTGGCTTGACTTTTTCCGACAATTCCAACAATTATTTATCATCATATTTCAACCAATTTACTCAAAACCTTGACAAATCATATATACCTAAACCTTCCTCATGAATCATTCTATCTATTGGTGATGATGATATGATAATCCGTTTAGTAGTTTTTAAGTTTATCGCGGACAGACAGACAAACGCTGACGAGAACAGCTGAGAATATTGACTTATCCATTTAATTAACCCTATTTTTACTAACTTCGCGAAGTATGGGTAAGTTTATTGAGTGTTTGTCACAGAAATAAACAAAACGTACAGCTAGGTACATAGATATAATTCTTTCTTCGTATCTAGTTCCGACCAAAGTATTTTTTTCTTTTTTCCCTGCTCCTATGCAAAACTGTTAATTATGCTGTACGAATTGTACCGCTGTATATTCATCCTCCAAACATTATTCATCCGTGAAACTCTAAACGCCAGTATTGTTCATTAAATTCAACACATTAAAATTGCAGATTAACTTGTCCGCTTAACTCAATTATTATAACCGCAATGGTCTATTAAAATTTGCGCTGTAAAGTTACAACTTCAGTCATTTATTATTAAATTGTAACTCACAATCAACGGGGCGTTGCAAGTAGATTGTTTTGAGAATATCTTTCCGGAAAATTGAGTTTCTTCAATGTTGAAATTGTTTTTAGTTTCATTTAAAAGTCTTTGTGAACTCTTAATATGATGCTAATGACTTAGTAATAGTAATGACTTAGTAGTAAATACATAAGAACTTGAGGTGTGTACTAAGCCCAAAAAGAGTCATTGTATACATCATTGTGAACAACTTTTAACACATTCAGGGCACAACTATAAAACTGCGAAAAAAAATCATCTGTTCTATACATTTGGGCAAAGGTTAATGAACTAATTATGTAGTTATGATTTGCCTAGTGTAACTAAAAGTGTTATAAGGCCAATACTAATTATTTTCTTTCCTTTCCTCTCCAGTATTATGTAGTATATGTTCACGCCAGCCCCTACAAATTTTTATCCTTGTCTTGTTTTACATTTACTATAAACTATATTTCTTAATGTATGTACTTAGATATACTTTTCTCTTTACGCAATTTCTTCACTATATGTATATTTATAATTTCTCTATTCTATTGTATATTCGCGTATGTATCTTATTTATTTTATTCAGTCTTGTGCGTCCCTAAAGGTTGGTTCTGAAAACCAGCGCTGCTGAGAAATCGGCAGCTTTAATGCTGAGAACCAACCTTTTTTGTCGCACTGGACACTACAGCGACAACTATTATAGCTGTTCATTATTATTATTATTATTTTTGTCATTATTTATAAGAGGTGTTTTGTTGTTGTAGTGTTGTGTGTGTCAAAATAAATGTATCTTTCTTTCTTCTTTCAATAAATTAAATAAATCGAAAACTTTTTCTGCGAAATAGCTTATTTTTTTATGATTTCAGAGTTGAACTCTTTTGATCATAATGATGTGCACAAGACCAAGGATGTGCCTTTTTGTTAATGCACCTCGCGTTTATAACCCTGTATAATTGGGATTTTAGGGACGAGGTCTACCTCATCACCTCATTTTTTTTTTCATTTTTTTGTATGTGAAAGTAGTAAGACGAATGCTCTCCTGATGGTAAGATATAACGCCTGTCCATGACTTTTGCAGCGATACACAGAACATTGAGTAGCAAAACAAATTGTAGGGCATTGCTGCTCTAGCGCACATTTAAATAGAAACACTTCAGAGCAAACATTACTACAAACTATTGGCAACTTCCTGAAAGGTAGATGAGCGCATCAATCAAAGCTTGTTACAGATATCGAATGCGGGTCATGCGAGTGACAGCTTGATATGAGTAGCTGAAGTAACATGTGTCGTGAATATTCAGATCTGATGGTTGGAGATAAGCAATCGATAGGATGACTTATAATGGACAAAGTGTGAAATTTACTTTGATAAGTCTTTCCGCAGAGTTGCTGCATTAAATGACAAATATGAACCTCTTTCCGGGTTGGCAGCACTGGCTCTTATCAGGAAAAAAACAATAAATCCATTGAATAGAAGCGCCATAAACACATATAGGTACACAGCGACAGTGCAGCGATAATCCTTGTATCTATCTAATTTAAAATCTGTATATATATCTAAATATATATAACTCAAAGGAGACTGACTGACTGACTGACTGACTGACTGACATAGTGATCTATCAACGTACAGCCCAAACCACTGGACGGATCGGGCTGAAATTTGGCATGCAGGTAGGTGTTATGACGTAGGCATACGCTAAGAAAGGATTTTGATTAATTCTACCCCCAAGGGGATAAAATAGGGGATGAAACTTTGTATGAAACTTTGTCAATTTTAAACCGATCGGGCTGAGACTTTGCATGCATAAAGTTACTATGACGTAAGCATTTAGCGCGGGTGAAACCGCGGGACACAGCTAGTTATGTATATAGTTTAAATCTTTTTGTGTGTGTGTTGTTTATAGTTTTAATCGGTATCTTGGACATTTTAATAATATATCTTTTCATTCTTTTTCTTCGTGTTTTCCATTTATTGATTTGATGCTTTTACGAAGTGGCCAACGTTAAACCAAAACATTCTGAAACAAACAGAGAGAGTGACGTCATCTAGACACTAGAGAAAATGCCAAAGAATAGACCGATTTCTTGTAGTAGGTACCATTTTTAATATGGAATGATTCATCTGTATTAATTTTTTATTATCTGTGGTAACGTATTGACAAGACGCCAACTGCCGGAGAATTACCTAAGTTTTACGTAGCAGATTGTTGATTATGTAGTTTAAAAAACATGTTTCAACAAAATAACTTTCATTTTTTTACCCTGTTAAGTTTTTACACCAGACTGACAAATATGTTCAAAATATACAAAATCTCTTACATTGAAGTCCGGCTTAGCGGAACACGAAATTCTGCGCTGAAATAAAATATTAACACTGCGGTCGTGTCACGGTCTGGGTGTCGCCAAATCGTGTAAATGAAAAGCACGCCTCGTCAATTTCACACTGCGACACAGCTTACGTTGAACGTGGCCAACATTAAAACCAATTTCTCGCAAACTTGTCGTAGCGCCTTGAATTTTTATCAACGACGTTTTTTTTTATATAAGACGGACGAAGAAACCTCTTGATAATAAGATTCTTGTTTAAAAGCATGGCATTTAAAAAGCCACACTGGACAGACCGGGTTAGCTTATGATACTTTGATAAATAAATATCCATTAATTGTAACCTTGTTTCTAGGTGGTATATCGCTTTAGTAGGAGGCTTTCTAGGTAGGAACCAGTAGTCCAGTATCATAATTATATTCTACCGTGTTTATTTATTATTGTGTAAACTTTAAAACAATCAAATCAAATTTAAACTCAAACCATAGCACACTACGGTTTAAATTTGAAAGGTGCAGCTATCGGACAAACTGCAACTAGCGAAACTACACGGATATTGAGAATCGAACCATCGAATACTTTACTTGGTGGTATATCTCCTTAGCAGGAGATCGTCTAGGTAGGTACCACTGCAATACCAGATATTCTGCCGCCAAACAGTAGTGTGTAAATATTACTGTGTTTTGTTTTGTTCTGCAACTATCGAAATTCCTGAGCTGTTGAGACTTAACTATCTAATGTCTCAAAGTAATGATCGCAAATCAACGATGCTCTGGACTTTTGTTTTGTTTTGGTTAGTTCTGTATATCACTGCAATGGTCATGGACAGGCGTTATCTCTTACCATCAGGAGAGCGTCTCGTTCGCTCATTAATTTTACATTTAAAAAATCTTTCAAAGTAATGAGAGCCAAAGCAACGATGCCCTGAGCTTTGTTTTATTGCTCAAAGTTTTAAAAACATAGTTGTATAACGTGCCACTGCAATGGTCAAGGACAAGCGCTATCTCATGCTCTATATGATGTCATCCGAACACCCAGTTCGTCAATCTTAACTGCAGCGCAGTAAACACACTTTGTCCAGTAATTATAAATCATTTTGTAACATGACAATTCCGCATTATGCCACCATTTCAGCTGATGTCAAGGGACGAATAGTCGCCAATGAAGCACACAGACTTAAGGTTTTTTTTTTTTTAAAGTTCGCTTAAAATATGTCACAAATGATCAGAACAATTACGTAGATCAGTTGACTGTTTTGCACACACTTCTTTGTTTTAAAAATATTTTCTATGATAAACAGCACGGCACAAACATCAGTATGATGTGTGTTCCGCTGTAGACGAGAAACACGGATCATCAATTTTATTTTGTAACATGTTACGAAAACAACAGGTACGCCTAATGTATCACGGGTAGGTACATTTACGGCCCACGTTTTAATCAAACAAAGTGTCACTTCTAGCAGTTAATTTTATCGTCTTTATTGCTTGTTTATGGTGAGCTATATTTGTACAGTGAATTGAGATTGAAGTAAAGAGAGCGTGTAATAACTGTTAACAAAAAAAAATTGTTTCTAAGTGCCATTGTATAGTATATTGCATGTATATGAAAATATACAGCTTAGCTACATGGACATGTAGCTAACACATGAGGCTAAGCGGCAAAATACGACGTGCACTGAGAATGCTTGACTTGACTTGTAACATTGGTGTTATCAATAAAATATTTGTATTTACATATATTTGTAATAGAATGTTGGAGATGATCTCTTATTGCTACGAGATAATACTTTTTTTTTTTAAATTGCTGACAGGCTAGTTGTATGACCACAGCTCACCTGATGTTAAGTGACGGAATGGAACTGGCTCTCAAATGAGGCTGCCAGAACACACCGTTAGATGCTTGGCGGCAGATTTTCAACTTGAGGGTGGTAGCTAGCCAGCCGAGTACTAGAAAGTACCCTACCACCACGCAATGGTTTCCTCACGATGTTTTCCTTCACTGGCTGCTCAAGCTCATTGTTGGGGTTTGAACCCATGCCCTTCGGCATGCGAACCTACCGCGCTAACCACTGAGCCATCATCGCCACAAATTACAAACTTATCAATGAACATTGCAGCGGTTCATAGAATTTTGAGTAGCAAAACAAAGTTCAGAATATCGCTGCTTAGACGCTCATTACTTTGAGACATTCGATGGTTAAACTCAATAGCCTTGCAATTGCGCTAGTTACAGTACAGTAATTATGAAATTGACATGGATTTGGGCAGAACATGTTGCCAGGAAGAGTAATGGCATGTGACGTTAACGGATTGGTGGCCACGAACTGGGAAACGAAGTATCCTAAGTTCACCAATTCTTTGGGTCGACAATGTCGTAAAAAATACACACATACTCGTCAAAAACATAACCCTCCCTTTTGCTTTGCCTTAGTCGGGTAAAAATAAGGGGTCGAACCTGGACAAGGTTAGTGTAGAACCGTGGATGAGTTTTGAGCAAGAAGAGAAGCGTATGCTCAGCAGTGGGTGATACCGAGCTGGAAATGTTAATGATGACATGACTAAAAACATTTGCTAAAGAAAGTTACTAGGTCAATTACAAAAAGAAATTTCCGCCATTAGAGAAAAGGCGCTCTCTGTTAGTAAGAGTGTTTTGATAGCCCTTAATTGCTCATTAAACTAATTCTACAAGAGCAATACACACACACACACACACACACACACTTAATATAGCGGAAAAAATTATGTTACACGATTAAATTGAGTTGCTTTTCGTTTATTGGATAATAATAATGATTGTCTCATTAAAATTATTGCGTTATAAAAAAAACTAACTTCGCCATTAAATAAAGCATGGTAGTTACTATCCTACTAATATTATATATTAGAAAATTTATATGTTTGTTACTCAATCACGTAAAAACAGCTCTACGTATTTAGAAGATGTTTTTTTTTTTTATGTAACAATAATGCGACGAACGAAACACTCTATGATGGTAAGAAACAACAACTGTTCATGATCATTGCAGCGATACACAGAACTTGCCATACATATAGTTTATTACCTACTTGGATTAATATACTATAACATATAGGATACATTTTATACCAGTAAAATGTTAGGTCTCTGTGGAATTATCGAAAAACGAATTACTGGATGTATCCACTTGAAATTTGGTATAAATTCGTCTTATGGATCATTAGGGACAAAAAGTGTCCTTTATTTTAATCTAATTATAAAATGGCGCAAGTTTCATGACTATTACTTATTTGGTACGTACACATGTTTCATTTTTGTCTGAACTTAATTCTAAAGTTGACACAACAAAAAACATAAGTCAGTTAATGATTACATTAATATTACTTGCATCTACAGTTCTTTCTGTGTAGTATCCCCGATCTTCCATCCGTGGTGTTAGATAATCGCACCTGATTGTACTGTGCTATATTATTACAGGCTTAAACAATGATCCCAATTCTATACTAAGATAATTCCAGTGGAAGATTTATGTAGATATAGCTGTTATGTGTAATAAATTGAAAATTATTAATATTCACCTGCTATTATAAATGCAAACCAAAAGAAATAAGATTTACCCATAAGCTCGAAATAGCGACATCATTTCATAGTCGACGTTCCAAAAACTCGAACAAAACGATTTGATTCTACGTTCATTGTGCGGACCGCGAGACTGGAAAGCGCTTAGTAGGTGTTCCACGGTGAAAACAATCTGGGTGTCTTCAAGTCGAGAGTGAATCGTTATTTTTTTCCCACTGAAGATAGGTTTGCGTTTGACTGCCATCTCGCCAGATGTTAAGCGAAGATGCGGTCTACGGTGGAGCACGCTCGCCTAGAAGAAACCGATTCACTCGTGACTTGAAGGCACCCAGATTGTATCTATTAAGGAACACCCACTCGGGCAGCAAATTCCATTGTTTGGCGGTTCGTACAATCAAGGTAGATTCGAACCGTTAAGTTCGAGTTTTTGGAATACCTATCTACAATGAAGTGGTGCCAATTTCATCTAATCTTCTCTTAAATAATCTTTTTGCTTATCTTCTAGGCAAGCGTGCACCATCTTAGACCGCATCAGCACTTAACCTCAGGTGAGAAAACAAACAAAAGCCTATAATCTATATATATATATATGTCTATATATATACATATATATATATATATATATATATCTAAATATACAGCGAGGCGCTACTGCGCCGACATTAAATGAAAACACATATCCAGTTCTACGTTCTCATACATTCGGTATGCTTTAATTTCATTAATTATTATTATTTACTGAATTATTCACAATTTTCAAAAATTCCATTTGGAGCAACCTGTATCTAAAAAACTGCATCGCAAATGTCATTAGCCGGAGACAGAACAAAACGTATTATCAATTAAAAAAGAAATACATACTATTAAATTAAGATAGTCCTGTATTTTAACAGCGAACGGTGCACAGAACCGTGCAAAGCCACGCGTGTGCGCGTTTCTTAAATGCAAACGAAAAGAAATACTTACTGAATGAGCTGAAAGCTCGCACAAACATGACCGCGCTTCCTATTTTCTTTTCCTCATAAATAACTTTGCTAACAGACGGTGCGGTAAAGTTCTGATGATGAAGCTAGGAGATGGTGGTAGTACTCTGATTTTTATTCATGAACCATTATTAATTCACAAAGATTTTTGATTCTTGTAAACAAACAATAAATAACCAACTCTGACAATGTCAGTACCTAATAGACTAGTTCTTACAAAGAGATGAGTTTGCAAAAAGTTTACATTTAAAAACTTTTTTCAATTAAAACTTATTGTTACTTTGTGTTGATAAGATCGTGTTTTGTATGTGACTGTGTATCATAAGTAGTTATTTTGCCATTGATGATGTCAAATTCACAACATTACACCGTCATTTAAAATATTATTAAACCATGCATTAAACTGCAAATGCACGAGTTACTATAAAATAAGTTTAAAAAGGTTTTAACAAACTTATACAAACTGTTTGAAACATTGATCTATTTGTATGAACCAATCTATTTACTGACATTGGCAGTATCATTGTTGACGTTTGTCCGTCATGTTTTATTTACAAAAGTATTATGCTTATAATATTTAAAGAGTTCCCTCGATTTCTCCTGGATTCCATCATCAGATCCAGACCTGATACCAATGGGACCACATGGGAAGTACACCCTTTCAAAGAAGAAAATAATTTCCGAATCGGTCTAATGGTTTTCGAGTAATCGGTGAACATACATAAAAATAAAATAAAATAAGATTCCGAGGATTGATAACCTCCTCCTGAAGTCGGTTAAAATTAGAAAGTGTTAATAGTGATTGTGAATGCGATGTACATCATACCTAGTGCTCTGAGCGCACCGCAATGCAGTTTCGTTTGAATCAATTGATACCTACGGTGTCAAAGAATCGCCGCGCCCTCTAGCGCACACAGTTGTAATGGTATGAACGAGTCACAGGATGATTCTAATTCGGGTACTTGATTTATTATTTAGTTTGTTTGAAAATTGATTTCTTTTAAATTTGCGTATATTTTTTTTTTTAATTGCTTATATGATTACTGATCATTAACCCTACCTGTGTGTTAATTTAATGTCGATGCAAAGTATCCACGTCGTATATAACTCAAAGGAGACTGACTGACTGACTGACATAGTGATCTATCAACGCACAGCCCAAACCACTGGACGGATCGGGCTGAAATTTGGCATGCAGGTAGATGTTATGACGTAGGCATCTGCTAAGAAAAGATTTTAATTAATTCTACCCCCAAAGGAATAAAATAGCGGATGAAAGTTTCCATGAAACTTTGTCAATTTTAAACCGATCGGGCTGAGACTTTGCATGCAGAAAGCTACTATGACGTAGGCATCCCCTAAGAAAGGATTTTGAGATGCAGGCTATATAAGATTAATAATACTTACTTAGGACTTACTTACTACATAGGATACTTTTCATCATCATCATCATCGATCACCACGCGGGTAAAACCGCGGGGCGCAGCTAGTTATATTATAAAAATAAAAGTTATGAATGAAATCGCGAAATACTGTTAGTTTGACATAACAAGAAGGATAATATGGATAACTAAAGCCCATATACCGCAAGCAAATGTCAAGCTATTGTTGACATAGGACGTAAATTAAATTGTACAGAAGGTCGACTGAAACCCTTGGGTAACGTGTTCTGTTACACAAAGGTACTAATTACCGCGATATTCAATTCAATTTTATCAATTTTAGTGTTTATTCAACCACTTCGTGAAAGGAGAAACGTAATGTGTAGGTAATATTTAACTCGTTAGACATTTCGATCAAAGACGACAATGAAAACGTTTTCTTCGGTACCTGCTAAAATATTTTATAATAAAAACACCTGATTGTTACCTTAAAAATATACCAATAGATACCTAAGTATTTTAATTTTTTAGAATTTCTTGAAACAGAATTGATTTTAGCGTTTTACTACTTAGGTAAGTAGAATTAAAGAAATTATAGTTGTGATCGATTTACTTACTTGATGGTAGATTTCATTAGCAGGACGTCGTCTAGGTAGGTCCACCGCAGAATCAGATATTCTGCCGCCAAGCAGTAGTGTGTAAACATTACTGTTTCGGTTTGAAGGGATGCCCTAGACATTGTTTTACTATTCAAAGTTCTGTGTATCGCTGTAATGGTCATGGACACGCGTTATATCTTACTATCAGGTAAGCGTTTCGTTAGTCTCTTTACTTTTACATTAAAAAAAAAACATCAGACAGAAAATAAAAAATAATACCGGTGCAAAGAAAATGGATGACGATTCCTTGGTCCTATTCGTTTTTCAAATACTAACTACACGCACACAAATACATCAAAGCTTTACGTTAACTTAATGTATGTATTTGTGTGCGTGTGGTTACCGTAAACGAAATTGTAGAATAAAGGAATCTTTACCCACTTTTATTATAGTAGTTTTTTATGTAAAGTTACAGCTGCCGGTAATTACCCGCCTAGCGGCTTTATTGACAAGGGCCAGACAAGAAACTGCGTAAGCGAGCTGTAGGCGTCTGGATTATTTAAGAATAATCAAAGTAATAAGTATAATGTAACGAGTCTTTACCCATTTTTATGCTAGTATTTTTTTTTTTTTTTTGAAATCTATAGCTGTCGGTATTTACCCGCCTAGCAGCTTTATTGGCTTTAGCCAGAAAGAAAACTGCCAAGGCGAACTCGAGGCGTCTGGATTATTTAAGAATAATCAAAATAATAGGTTTAGTTTAAGAGATCTTTACCCATTTTTATGTTTGTTAGGTATTTTCTTGTAAATTTAAAGCTGTCGCTAATAATTACCCGCCTAGTGACTTTATTGACTATGGCCAGAAAGTTAGAAACCTCAATAGCCGTACTCTAGATATCTGAATTATTTTGGAACTATCCAGACACTAAATTACTTATAACTTATGTGTGAACTTATTTACCAGGTAGCCCTATTCACCCACACGAACATTGATAAATTTCAACGCAGGGGCGTCCACAGCTCGTTAGATCTCCGCAGCAATAAAAAGAAAGACCAGCTTGTAACACCGTCGCACCGGCTCGTCAAGTCGGAGAGGTCAGTATACATTCTGGGCCCCGCGGTCTACAACCGTGTACCCGCCTCCGTCCGGGATGCACCTTCCACCGCGTGCTTTAGAACCAAGTTAAGATCTTGGCTGCTAGAGACAATGTTTTATTATTATGACATTGATGAATATTTCAAGTTAAAAGATTATTAAATTACTAGTAAGTAATTTCTGGACATTTTATTATATGGACAATATTTTTTTATATTGGCATATTTTTATGCCGACGTATTTTTGTATTGACGTATTTTTATATTGGCATATTTTTATGCCGACGTATTTTTGTATTGACGTATTTTTATATTGACATATTTTATATTGGCAGTATTATTATATTGACAATATTCTTATATTGACATGTTTATATACATTGACATTTTGTTTTTATTCCATTGACATGTAATCAGTGTTCTAAATCTCAATGTAATGATATTACGGAATTGACTTGTAACATTGGTGTTATCAATAAAATATTTGTATTTGTATTTGTATTTGTATTTGTATAAAATATAATAAATAAATAATTATTATAGTTACATATATTTTTTTTAATATTATTATTCTTTATTTATCTACTCTAAATTATCGACTTATCGCAGAATACCTTTTGATTTTGTATAGTAAAAATCGTTTATCTCACGGTAAACCAAATGCTCAGATTTCAAAGACGTTAACTATCTTTGTAATAACTTTACTAATAGTTTCAAAGAGCATCTCAAATTACTCCATTTCTCATGTTTCCTTAATCCTTCGGCCCTTGATAGCAGCCCTACGCTTAATTGACAGAAATCAATCATTCCCGGCCTTTTTGTAAAATCAATGCGCGAATTCACCAGATAATTGGTCTGACCCTTGCTGGATCTTATGGTAGTTTTAAAATGAATAGCTTTTTTGTAACTTTACATAGCATGGATATTTTTATAAACCTCTCAATTAGACGAAATCTTGCAATACTGATATTGTTCTAAAATGAAATTAGTGATTGAATTAAATTATAAGTATCTATATCTTTCAAGCTGACAAAGAGATCAACGTTTCTGATAGTTAGGTTTTTTACCATTGTATACTAGACACAACATATATTATTATGATTGTCACATTAGCTTAATTGATAGTAGCTCTGCTTCTTGAGCCGAAGGGCGTGTAATCGATTTCCAGACAACAAAAATAACATTTTTTGTGTTTTTTTGATTGTGTCTAGGTGGTTTAAATGTACTTATATGTACTTTATGTATTTACAACAAAAAAGGTACAAGCTGGTTCCCATTTTGCTTTGCTTAGTTTGGGACTAAAAGGCGCTGTAAAAATGTTGAAGTTAAAATATTTATTCGATGATTTTTAAATTTTTATGCAACAAAAAACTTGATACTGTTTTAAACCGTTTTGAGTATCTTCTTACCTTATAATGACTTTAAGATCAAGTAGATTACGTGCTTAGAAAAATATTTTGTAATAATAAATTAATAATTTGTAAAACACAGTCGCCCGCCACGTCTGTCTGTCTGTTCGCAATAAACTTAAAAACTACTGAATGGATTATCATGCGAGTTTCACCAATAGATAGAATGATTCATGGGGAAGGTTTTGATATATTATTTTTCAAGGTTTTGTGTAAATCGGTTGAAATATAATTGTAGGAAGTTTTGCAAAAAGTCAATCCACCTGGGAAATTTCATTAAAAACGCTGCCTAATCCTTTTGAGATATAACAAAACAATGCATGGTGGCATATTCTTCTGTTATAGATCTACAAAAAAATCTGCGGTGGTATATAATTATCTACCTTTTAAGGATAGCTTACTATACCTATTCTTACTACCTATGCGAAGTCGGGGCAGGTCGCTAGTTATGGGATAAATAAAATTAATGAGTCTGAAAACTTTTAACAATATATCACTCGTACTCATGCAGATTTATTGAAACCGCAATTGGATTTGGTCCTGATAAAATATTCATAGAACGCCCGAATTTATTCACATGTGACACGAAACATTTCTGAAAAATATACAATTGAAGCGAAACTTATTCTATTAATGCAGTCTATAACCTAGCTTACCTTTACACGTGGTTAAAGAACCTACCTTAGCTACTAAATTATTGTGCGTTCAATATGTGATAAGCCCCAATACAGATCAATAAAGAACGCTAATTAAACTAAAAGTGTTATTTGTCCATGTCCAGAACTTCATAGGTCTTATTTTACAGTGGAGGATTTTTAAAATGTTTTTCCTAATCCCGGCATTAAATGTACAGAACATTTGTTTTTTACATACCAACACGGTATTTGTTTTTATGGTTACTGGCTTGGTGTTTGACCACAGCTCATCTGATGTTAAGTGACGGTGTGATTGGAGGTATTGATTTATATGCCGTGGTGGTGCCGGCGTAAGAATAGTACCCCACCCTCTCTACCCGTGGTTGCCGTAAGAGTCTGCTAAGGAATGTAATCCGGAAGATGGGCAGCAGCGTCTTCCTTGAACATTCACGGCTAACTGCGCTCGCCAACCCGCCTGCCAAGCGTGGCGAGTATTGGTAAAACCCCCCCAGGAGGAGGCCTATGTCCAGCAGTGGACGACCTTTCGCTGATGATGTGTGTGTGTGAGTGATTGAAGATGGTAAACACACCTTTCCTAGAATGGATCTGGCTCTCAAGTGAGGCTACCGGAATACACCGTTATATTCTTGGCGGCAGATTTTGAACATGTAGTATATACCTAGCTAGCCAACCGAGTGCTAGAAAGTACCCTACCATCAAGTTTTTGTTTCCTCACAATGCTTTTCCTTTATGTACTTATATTCCTATATATTCCGTGCGAACCAACCACACTAACCACTGAGCTATCATCGCTACATCCGAAATCATTTGACTTGTGCTATTCCAGCTAAGTGCGCACATGCCATAAGTGACGAGATGGAGTTTTGGCGGGAACGCGGTGAGCGTCGTGTCGCCCCATTGCATTTTTTTCTAAAACTAGTGTTTTTTCGAGTTTTTATGCATAAAAATAGTGGTGTTTTATTTATAAAGTGCCGAATTACAAGCGCGGGTGTGGGGGAATGATATAATGTGGTTAAACATGACTTTTCGTGTTGCTTCCAAAACTCCATCCAGAAACTTATAGTAAAGTCGCCACTACTTTACTAAGGCATGACTTGATTTGACTGGGACTGACTGGACTTGATCAAGATTAGACTTTGACTGTAACTATAGATGATAAAGAAGCTGAAAAATGAAGACTACTCGCAAAATATAGAAACATTGAAACTGGCAGAATGCACAGAGTGCGATGCCAAGAAGAAAAAGAAAAAAAGTGACGAGATCATGACAGCACTAGGCTTGTGCTTAATCGTTCACTGAGCAGAGCGCTCCGTACTAGTACAAATAGAGAAATGTACTAGTTCAGTATTGTAGTTCTAATAGTACTATTAGTTCAGTACTCATTGGCTGACTTTGATGTGATCCCTGTATAGGTGTATATTACCCACTTAAAGAGGTGCGTTCGGGTAGAAGGAAATGTGCACTTCAATGTTTTAAGCACTAAAAAAGAATTACGTACAGCGTTCGTTTCAGGAAAGTGATAGCAAAAATTGCATTTTTAACTGTTTTCTTTCACCGTCCAGATAGGACCTATCCGACCTCTATGATAGATCGAAAACAGTAAAAATGCTTCCTAACAACATATTTTTTTTTTTTTGACGAAGGTATATTTTCTAATGATAACCAAATTATACTTTGTTACTTGATGGCTAAAACTTCAATTTTTCAATTTCATCATTTTATGAAGATCTTGTTTTTATTAAAGTCCCTTTTCCTACAAATATTTCGTGCTTTTGCTACCCTAGATGCAAATATTTATTATTATATATCCTGTTTCCTTTTATCTAATAACGTAAAATTATGATACCTTCATCTTTCTTACTTCTTTTTTCTAATTCTTAATCTCCTGATCCATATTCTTTATGATATCGATTCCACCTAAACTTATTTAGTATTCTCTGTTTACGCGTCCTACAGTTTCCCCGTTTTTTTAACTACACGAAGTTGAAAAGTAAATTTGAGCCTTAAAATAAAGTAGCTGAAGACCGAAGACTGCACATAAAATACAGAAACATTGAAACTGGCAGAATTCACAGAGTACGATGCCAAGAAGGAAGGAAAAAAAAGACTTCAATTTTCTCAGCGATTTTATTCTTGTCAGTCTGTCAAGTCAACAAACGTCAAACGAAGACGAGTCATTTGGCATCTCGCTCTTTTTTATAAATGAAAGAGCGCAACGAAACACAAGGGGACACGACGCGTTCTCTTTCAAAATTGGACTTTAATGCGTTGAGATACAACTAAATTATGTAAATAGTTCTATTGAACATAATGTGTTAAAAGTTCGTTTCCTTTCTTTCATTCAGTATTCTATCTAGTACAGTGGTCATTCTAGTACTTAGAACACGGTGAGGTGACAACTTAGGAAATAGTTCGATTGTACTTTTAAGAATGCACCTACAAAATGATGCCGTATCGCGTAGAGATACGGCATAATTTTGTAGGCGCATTCTTAATAGTACATTGTACGATTAAGAATGCGCCTACAAAATTATGCCGTATCTCTACGCGATATGGCATAATTTTGTAGGCGCGTTCTTAATAGTACATTGTACGATTAAGAATGCGCCTACAAAATTATGCCGTATCTCGACGCGATATGGCATAATTTTGTAGGCGCGTTCTTAATCGTACAATCGAACTACTAAGCTTGTGCTTGGGGAATAGTCGTTCTCTTTCAGTAGTGGGAATTAATTCCTAACAATTCCTAGTTCGTGAACTACACAAGCCTAGACAGCACACAACGCGTGGCGCCTAACGGACAATAGTCTTATCCGTTTTTCTAAAATATAGTTAAAAGCTTATAAGTTTTACGTTTTGCAATACTATTAAATGAAACGAACTATATTTACATTCCTTTAGCTAAAATATTACATTTATTTCCACTGCTTAGTAAAATAATACTAGTCATAATAGTAACACAAAGTTTCACTACTTAAGTAAATACTTACCTAAATACACAGTTTTTTTTTTTTTAAATAAAACTGTTAATAGTTAGCAATATCTGCAATTGGTTGCTTTTTTAAAAACTGCACCATATTCTTGAATAGTTTCTTAGCAGCGACATCTATCATCGGTTGTCCAAACTCCGTGGAAATTTGTTTCCAGTTTTCGTTCAAAAACGTCAGCATTGTGTCACCTGAAAGTATTATTTTAATCAGAAATCCGTGTACAAAATAGAGAAAATTGCTTGAATTTTGGCGGGAACATGAAAAAAATGTGTCGCCGAATTGCACAGTTTTTGCAAGGCTAGTGCTTTTTGCGGTGTTTAAAAATAGTCGTTTTAATTATAAAATGTCGAGCTATATATGCCTAAGGGGCAAGTAATTACATAATGGTACAACACGTATTTTTATTTTGTTTCAAAACTCCTTGCAAGGTTCTAATAAAGTTCTAATAAACAACTACTTAACCGGACTTGACTGTGGCTAAGACTTATTTTACTTTGAACTTGAAAATATGAACAAATCGACGCTGGCAAAATTCATAAAGTGCGATGCCGATAATAAAGAAAAAGAAGGTATGTTATACTCACTAAGTTCCTTATTTCCATTAAATAGGTTAGTCAAATTGAAGTTCGCATTTTCTTTGACGTCAAATTCGTAGCTATACTTTTTCGGAGCCACGTGTTCTTTTCCTTCATCATCTTTTTCTATATCGTAGTCAATACGGAATTTCAGTTGGACGTGCTCTGAAATATTGAAATGGCTTAGTAAAAAAAGTATTAGAATATTTTCACAGTAGGGATTTCTTAAGGTGTCATGTTTTTCGACATACGTGATAGAAAAAAGTCTGTGTCGCGTATAACTTAGGATAAATAATGTATGTATCTAGAAAACTGAACAAGTGTGTGCCTAACTTGGTAACCGATGGTTTTGTCAAACTTGTACATCATAGTAAAATAGATTCTCGAAGATTTTTACTTAGAAGATTTTATTTTTTAACAAAGATTATTCTAACGAAAAGATAAGTCGGATTAAAAGACAGACTTAATCTTGTATAGGTACGTAGATTTTGGATTTATTGTATTTTTGGCCTCTTCTACAGTTAAAAAGAAATCTCATTTTTATATATCGATTAGATAATCGATGTATAAAAATGAGATTTCTAAAAAAGTCAACTAACTTGTCAACTACAAACGTAAGCAATAAGTATGACCTTGCTTCTTATCAATTTTCATAATTCCAGGTCAACGGTCAAAAAAGTACGCAGTAAATACCTAAGTTTTATTTATTCGTCTTGACAGACAGACGAGCATACAACAAAGTGACAATTTTAATTCAATATTACAGAAAGCTAGTTTTGTATTTAGTTATGCATTCGAAATTAGCTTCCGTACTCTAAAAACTTTTTTAAAATCCAGAAGTTGGCTCGGTCTGTGCATAGATAGTCTAAACAAATACATGTATGGAATCTGACATCGAGTTAGAGACCTTGACTACATGGAACTTGTGAGTCACACATTTGAAGACGACGCGATGACCTCTGTGGGCTTAAACCTGAAATTGTACAGGATAAATCCGTTGAGGCAGAGGTTCAGAACACACAGGCGCATTATGGCACTACCCACTCCCTCACTGTACCCCTATTTTTACACACGAGACGAGCAGCGACGAGAACGTCGTACTCTGCGATTACTCCTAATAAAAAGTCACTCGATATGA
Organism: Biston stratarius; assembly: GCA_950106695.1. Classification (NCBI taxonomy): domain Eukaryota; kingdom Metazoa; phylum Arthropoda; class Insecta; order Lepidoptera; family Geometridae; genus Biston; species Biston stratarius. Next base: position 37,523,892 of record OX467106.1, on the reverse strand, counting down.
CTAAAACTATGGTACTACTAAAATATCAGTTTGAGTAAAGTTAATTTGCTTTATTTGTAAACTAGCGACCCGTAGTAGAGCATATTATTATAGGATAAAAGAGGAATATCACACCATGCATTGTTTTGTTATACAAAGGGATTAGGCAGCGTTTTCGATAAAATCTTTCAGGTTGTTTGACTTCTTCCGACACTTCCAACAATTATCATCATATTTCAACCAATTTACACAAAACCTTGACAAATTATATACCTTAACCTTTCTCATGAATCACTCTATCTATTGGAAAAACTCGCATGATAATCCGTTCAGTAGTTTTTAAGTTTATCTCGAACTGACAGACAGACGCGTCAGACGAATTTGTTTTAAACTATATAGTAAACTTACTTAGTTTTAGTTTCATCTGTCCATCTCCAGTAATAGGTAGAATGAGAATTCTACCTCCAGCAATGTAGTGGCCCTTGATGGTACAGTCCGTATGGAAAAACATTTCAAAATGCTTTTTTTTCAAGTCCCATCTAAAATTACAAAATAAGGTTTACGTAGTTGTGCCTACTAAGTTAAAAGAGGATTATAATACTTATTTTATTAATTGTACGATTATTTCAAGTCTGATAACGCGAATAAATCAGTTTCTTTATACCTTTATTTTCTTTAAAGATCAAGAAAGTTTTTCAATGGAATAGCAGATTTTTCTTTACGGTTTCAGAGTTGTGCCAATCGCTAAAGTTGTTCAAAATAATGAGTAAAATGACCACCATAGTTAGTACGAGTTTAATATTAGTAATTTCTGTCACTTACTTAATGTCTTCAAACACAGAATTCTTCAATCCCTTGACCTTTCCATCTTTAAATGAAAACTGTAGTCCAGAGAGATCAAACGAGAAGTCTTCCATGTCCATCACATCCTCAACTTCGACACCCAGCTCTGGGATACCAGCCATATAGATAGGAACGGCTTTGTTGAACGCCGCAGTCATGCATGTTGAATCTTCGAGGTTGCATTTTTCTACTGGCAGCACTGTAAATTTATTTATGGCTATAATAATGAGGTGCTGTTTTCTCTACCACAACCTACTTATTTATAATACTTAATTTTAAATAACACGGACAAGTGCGAGTCAGACTCGCCCACAGAGGGTTTCGTACAAACTAGTAGTTATGATAAAGTTTTTGACCCTTGGTTTTGACCCTATTTTAAAAATGTACATTTCTCGATTATTTTCCTTTATGTGTACTATCAGACAATGCTTCTTGCCTTTCATAGTTGTTAGATCATCGGGAAGTACCCTATAGGTTTTGATTTCCCTGTGAGCGTCGTAATATGTGGTTTTTAGTGACAGCTGTAACTTTTTTTTACGATATTTGAGATTTTTTTAAATTCCTGTAAGGGTCTAGAGATTTGCGTATATGGTTTTAAACGTTTGCTTATTTCAACTCAATATCTCCACGCGGTCCCGTGATAGAAGGTCTTGACAGACGAACAAATGGACAACAAAGCGATTCTATAAGGGTTCCATTTTTCCTTTTGAGGTACGGAACCCTAAAAATCAAACTAGAAACAAATGATGATAATAAAATAGTTATTACCAGCGGAAATAGTAGGGCACAGATACCTAAATATATAATGTGTTTTGTCATGTATTCTTTGTAACAAGCATTTATAAACAAAGTAATTGGCTCGCTGCTCTAGATAAAGGTAAGGACAGCTGGGTTATTACCTCAACACAGCAATCCATTTACAATAAAGTTTGCTTGATTACCATCAATAGCCAATCATTATAATTATTGTTCTTTGAACTTGATCTGTTGTATACCTATATAAACCCAGATTAGAAAAAGAACAGAGGGGCTGGTATACCAATTTACGAGAGCTATGTTTTTTTTAAATGTTAAAAGTAATAAGACTGGTGAGCAGGGGCGGACCAAGAGTTTGAGGGGCCCTGGGGTAATACTACTTAAGGGTCTGCCTAGATAATCAATCAATTGCCATTTTGTCAAAAACTTGTTTTCAATTATGTGTATACTAGATACACATATCTAGTATACATATAATTGACTATTTTTTTCCTAAACCGTGTACTAGGTACACGGTTTAGGAAAAAAATTGTAAAAAAATTAGCACATCTTGGATAAAAAGCGCACGGCTTCACAGGTAGTGACAACGTTAAAAACATTTTAAGGTATTATAATAATTAGTAATAGTAATAATTTTTGTAGCGATGATGGCTCAGTGGTTAGCGTGGTAGGTTCGCATGCCGAAGGGTGTGGGTTCAAACCCCAACAATGAGCTTGAGCTGCCGGTGAAGGTAAACATCGTGAGGAAACCATAGCGTGGTGGTAGGGTACTGTCTAGTACTCGGCTGGCTAGCTACCACCCTCAAGTTGAAAATCTGCCGCCAAGCATCTAACGGTATGTTCCGGCAGCCCCACTTGAGAGCCAGTTCCATTCGAGCCAGAGCCGGTTTAAAATTGACAAAGTTTCATACAAACTTTCATCCCCTATTTTATCCCCTTGGGGGTAGAATTAATCAAAATCCTTTCTTAGCGGATGCCTACGTCATAACATCTACTTGCATGCCAAATTTCAGCCCGATCCGTCCAGTGGTTTGGGCTGTGCGTTGATAGATCACTATGTCAGTCAGTCAGTCAGTCACCTTTGAGTTATATATATTTAGAAGATTTAACTATCGTTTATGTACTAAGTACGTAATTCTCGCAAATTATTATACTAGAGCCAGATTTATAATCCTATGTGGAAAAAAAGTAATGAAAACAATTTGTATTGTCTTACACGAACTGCACGCACACAAATACTTTGTTGTGTTTGTATGACGTAAGACTTTGATGTATTTGTGTTTGTAAAGTGCGTGTAATCAAATAAAAATTATTGGGTTTTTTTTTGCCAGTTCATTCATATATTTCATATCGTACGCAAGATCATCATCATCATCAGCATATCGTTGTCCACTGCTGGACATAGACTTCTCCCAAGACATGCCACGTGACTCCATCTTTGGTCTTTCGCTTCCAGTTCTTCATACATAAGTCACTCCCGTATTTGTGTTGCAGAAGAGGGCTGTTCGTGCAATCTATAATATGGGTCCCAGAGAATCCCTACGTGATAAATTCAAAAAAATTAACATAATGACAGTACCATGTCAATACATTTATGAAAACTTGTTGTACACTCATAAAAATATCAATCGTTTCCCTAAAAATAGCGACATACATAATTTAAATACTAGAAATAAGAATAAACTTGCTGTGCCCAAAACTAGGCTAAACAAGATAAATGTATCCTTTAAAGGGCAATGTATACGCTTCTACAACAAAACTCCTAGTGAGTTGCAAAAATTATCAATAAATAAATTCAAACAAATTGTCAAAAATATCCTATGTAAAAAGGCTTACTACAAAATATCAGATTATCTAGACGATAAAAAAGCTTGGGACGAGTTTTGCTCCAACTCGAAAACTAACAATCTAACAAGGTAAAGGTTTCTTGTTCGCTTCTTTACTTTACCTCAAAAAGATTGAAGTGAACGAAAGATCAAAGTGATCACTTTATTTCCTAGTTTTAAGTATGTTTATAATTTGTGACGTGTGACGTGTCCAAGAGTCCTGTAAGGTCTAAAGGAAATAAAGCACTTTGAGTTTTGAGTTTTGAGTTTTGACTCCATCGAGTCTTTCGTTCATCGACATTTCATCTTGGCGGAAGTAGCCTAGGTAGGTACCACCATAGTACCAGATATTCTGCCGCGAAGCATTAGTGTGTAAACATTACTGTGTCCCGGTTTGAAGGGTACTGCAGCAAGCGAAATTACAGGGCTGTTGAGACTAACCATCGAAAGGCTCAAAGTAATGAGCGCCAAAGCAGCGACCCTGGACTTGGTTTTGCTACTTAAAGTTCTGTGAAATGCTGCAATGAACATGCGCTATCTCTTACCATCAAGAAAGCGTATCGTTCGTCTCATTAATATTACATTAAAAAACAAAGTCTCAGGGTGCCCTAGCGTAGGGCACCCTGAGACCCTACCTACCCTATGCCGTTATGCAGTCTCCACTCTAGATCACGTCTACCCTAGCGAGCATCGACGATTCCGCGACATATATTATTTACTCAAGATTCCATCTGTGTTTTTTCTAATCTGTGCCTTAACTAAAAACAAATCTAGTGCTAAATGTTTTAATTTGCGATTTTTATGAAGAAAAAGTGAGCAGGTATTAAGCGGTATGTAATTGTTAGGTACTTGATTCGTTTTGATTTACACTTTAATTTATATACTTTAATATAAAAGTAATAAGACGAAAGTGACGCTCTCCTGATGGTAAGAGATGAAGCCCTTCCATAACCATTGCAGTGATACACAGAACTTTGAGTTATTTATAGCTTATGTGTTAATCCACGGTGTCAGCTACTTCCATACCATAAAAATCAAATCAAAATAAATATTTGACATTAACTTAGGATACAATAAAATGAACCCATTGGCTCCGAGCTAGTGTTAAACTGTATTTCGGAAACCAACGGTTTCTCCTGATATCTAATTAAGTACAAAATACCAGAGGTAGACTTAAAATATAACTTATTTCATTATGCCAGCTGCAATATTTTGCTATGGAAACTGACGTGGTTTTGACAAACTTTTGTTTTACTTATGCGGAATTACTCTAGTTTAACATTACTGTGTTCCGGTTCGATGGGTACTGCAGCTAGCGAAATTACAAGACTGTTGAGACTAACCATCGAAAGTCTCAAAGTAATGAGCGCCGAAGTAGGGATGCCCAGGACTTTGTTTTACTACACAAAGTTATGTGTATCGTTGCAATGGCTATGGACAGGCGTTATCTCTTATCTACCATCAGGAGAACGTCTTATTAAACTCAATTAAAATTTTTTTAAATGTCGGATACTCCGCCTATAGTTTATACGTAGCTGTAATATCTTTAAAAAACACTTTTATTAATTTACATATTAAATATTCACTAGTCTTCAATAACTTTACCAAGAAGATAACTATAAAAATATTAAATGCATCGTTTTAGATTAAGTAGTTAATTCTATTGTAGTGCGCATTACATCTATTTCTTTAAACGAGCAATTCTTGTATATATGTATATATATATATATATATCTCTCAGAAACGGCTCCAACGATTTTCATGAAATTTTGTATCCAGGGAGTTTCGGGGGCGAAAAATCGATCTAGCTAGGTTTCATTTTCAGAAAACGTCGTTTTATCCATGTTTTCAGCCGAGCAATGCTCGGTCAACCAGGTACTATTTCTTATAAAAGAAATTTAAAAAAAAATGTCCTTAGTCATAACACACACCACGATCTGATCCCAAACTAAGCAAATCTCGTACTACGGGAATCAGATATAATTGATACAATAGTATTGAAGTAGGTACACTTCAATACTTCTTTTTATTTCAATTGTTTATATATTTCTTTCTGGCTAGACAATATTAGTTATATATTTTTGAATTTCTAATCAAACTAAAATGCATTATACATACCTAACTGAAAAATCACAATCAGTGTTGATTATATAAGTATAAAACTTACTCACCCCCACTATTCACGTATACCGCTAATCCGACTAAATATATTATTCTTAACATATTTTATTAGATTTAAGTATATCTGTACTCTTGAAAATTGAAACGAGAACTGTGAAGGAAGTCTGGACACGTAGGTTAATATAGCAAAGGTGACGATGTACTGAGAAACGTGTTGATGACGTTCCAAGTTGAAGATTAATAACGCGAGACGGACCACCTATAGTCAAACTGTTAACACGCCGCAGTTTAACTCGCTATTCTATTATAACCTTCTATAATATCTAATAACATGTATAAATTTACAATTTAAAAAAACCGACTCCATAACCCTTAGGCCAACTAAACGCACTGCTCCAATGAAACAGCGAGGTTTCGCAGTAAACAATAAATATCATCGATGTATACAATTTTTAGATTTTTGTTGATGTTTTAAAAACCGCTCGACCGATTACGATAAAATTTAAAAGGAACTACCTGTGAAGTTATACCCTATGAACAAAAATAGAATTTTCCAAATCGGTTCAGGCATTTTTGAGTAATCGGTAAACATACATTAAAAAAAAACCGACGAATTGAAAACCTCCTCCTTTTTGAAGTCGAATATAAAAAGTTGGGAAGAAAAAAAAAACACCGCACTACAAAGGCAACTTACTATGATATATGTATGAAAGTACAGAGAAAATGTGTTATATAGTGACATTATTTTCATTTCACATCATCATCAGCCTATCGAAGTCCACTGCTGAACAAAGGCCTCTCCCAAGACATGCCACTCAGCCCGAACTTCAGCTTTTTGCTTCCATGGAAGTTTCATATACAATTGTAACTATCTCTATATACAAAAAGTTACCCATATTTGTATAAGAAAACTAAGAAAAATGTGCAATCGCACAATAAAAGCAGATTGTTAGGAGGTTTATTTTTAATAAGTTTTAGTGAAAAAAAAATCGCTTTTATAGAGTTGTGTCCTTACGTAGCAAAAATTTGTTATAACATATTAGTATGATGGCTTAGTTAACAAGAAGCTTTTAACCCTGTTTATAACTAAAGCTCAAAGCTCTAGATTGCCTGGAAGAGATCGCTCTAAGCGATTAGGCCGCCGATTGTTGCACTTCATTTAAATGTTATTTTAGTGTTACCTACTGTTCCCACGTGAACACAAAAAGATAATGTCACAATTTGTCACCAAACAGTGGCCACACATCACATCATCAGCCATAGGACGTCCACTGCTGGACATAAGCCTCCTCCTGGGGGGGTTTTGCCAATACTCGCCACGTTTGGCAGGCGGGTTGGCGAGCGTAGTTAGGTGTGATTGTTCAAGGAAGACGCTGCTGCCCGTCTTCCGGATTACATCCCTTAGCCGACACTTACGGCAACCACGTGTAGAGAGGGTGGGGTACAATTCTTACGCCGGCACCACCACGGCAAAGACACTACGACCACGACACGATCACGACAGTGGCCAGTTCATTAATATTCAGTTAGCAGGCAAAGCTGCTGGAAAAACGCTACTCAATACTTAAGTTGAAATAATATTATAAACAAACCCAATTATACTCATATCTAATTATAGAAATCATAGAAACATGACATGCGAAAATATTATTTTATCTAATTTCCCGAGCCATCTGGCGCCCATATATTTTTATCGTGTCATATGTAATTTTATAATTAAAGGCAATTTTCTAAATTATTTCCTACCGGTTATTTCAATAATTTTGTGTGAAATTTGAACTTCATACAAGACGGCTTCGTATCCGGAAGAAATTATAAATAATGGATTTATAATTACTCATTCTACCTTTGACGAGCTATGGAGAGGGCTATGCTCGGAGTTTCCCTACGAGATCGAATCAAAAATGAGGAGATCCGTAGACGAACTTAAGTAACCGACATAGCCCAGTGGATTAGCAAGTTGAAGTGGCACTGGGCAGGGCACATAGCACGCAGAACCGATGGCCGATGGGGCTGCAAAGTTCTGGAGTGGAGACCACGGACCGGCAAGCGCAGCGTAGGACGACCTAATAAAGACCGCAGAAACGCGCTGGATGCGAGCCGCATCCAACCGTAACCAACCCAACTTCCATAAAGACTTATGGAAGTCAATGGGAGAGGCCTATGTCCAGCAGTGGACGTCATACGGCTGATGATGATATTTTTATTAATATTATTGTAGACTTGCGATTGACCCTTAACTCTATATTATGCAACCTACGATTGAGCACGTTTGCCTAGAAGAAACCGATTCACACTCGACTTGAAGACACCTTGAATGTATTTGTCAAGGAACACGCACTCAGGTAGCAAATTCCATTGCTTAGCGGTTCGTATGATGAACCATTTAGTTATTTATTCTAAACGTAGTCTTATAAAAATGCCAAAACGTTATTGTAGCAATGTAATCTTAGTAATTAGCGTGGTCGGTTCATATGCCGAAAAACGTAGGTTCAAATCCCAACAATAAGCTTGAGCTGCTACTGAAGGAAAAACATGGTGATGAAACCATAGCATGCTGGTAGGGTGCTTTCTATTACTCGGCTGGCTAGTTACCTACAGCTCATGGAGCAGAGCAACTATCAAATAAGTTAAATAACAATAAATAAATACCTTAATACATTTAACAATTTTTTTTGACACTTATGATTTTATCTGTCTATCTATTATTCCACTCAGTGTCATCTAGCCCCAACTATTTTATGAGTTTTGGCGGGAACGCGGTAAGAGTCGTGTCACCCCATTGTATTTTATTTCCAAAACTAGTGTTTTCTCGAGTGTTTATGCATTAAAATAGTGGTGTTTTATTCATAAAGAGCCGAATTACAAACGCGAGTGTGGGAAAGTGATATAATGTGGTGAAACATGACTTTCCTTAGCAGGAGGTTGTCTAGGTAGGTACCACCGCAGTACCAGATATTCTGCCGCTAAACAGTCGTGTGTAAACATTACTGTGTTCCGGTGTGAAGGGTACTGCTGCTAGCGAAATTACAGGGCTGTTGAAACTAACCATCTAGTCTCAAAGTAATAAGCGCCAAGACAGCGATGCCCTGAACTTTGATTTACTACTCAAAGTTCTGTGTATCGCTGTAATGGTCATGGACAGGCGTTATCTCTTAATATCAGGAGAGCGTCACGTTCGTCTCATTACTGTTACATAAAAAAAAGCTTATAGTAAAATCGCCACTACTTTACTAAGGCATGACTTGATTTGACTGGCACGGACTGGACTTTGACTGCAAATAGATGTAAGAAATGAATTGCAAAAACTGAAGACAAGGCAGTATGGCTCCTCAGCTTAACTTGCCCGACAGGGCAAATTAATAAAAAAAAAAAACTATTTTATATATTTTTTTGCAAATAATAACATACCTACTCATAATACATACAGAATTATAATTATACTCAGCTGGTACTAGGTACCACCTTCAAGTTGAAAATCTGTCGCTAAGCACGTAACGGTGTGTTCCATTAGCCTCACTCAAAAGCCATGCTAGGTTTGCTTTGCCATCTTCGACCACAGAGTCACTTAACATCAGGTGAGCTGCGGCGACAACTAGCTTGTCACCATAAAAAAAAAAATCACGCCACATAAATGTTTGTCCTTGGTGGGAATCGAACGCACCTTCTTCAACAGGTATACTACCGAAGGAACTAATACTACAATTATTATAAGCAATCAAAACATATGAAGGTATGCCTTAGCTATAAAACAAGGATAGTGTTTTCTTGTCATCTAACACAGCGTCATCAAGTTACTGTAATTAAATAATTTATCTCATCGTAAATTGCTGTAAATTGCTCATCAACAACAAAATGGACTCTAATGCGTCACTTGAAGCACTTTGTTAGTTATAACTACCTATTATAATGTGTTTTATTGGCTAAAAGTGTAATTATACAATCTAGATCAAACGGTCTAGCCTTTGATAAATTACATATAACTCCTCTAAGGGTCTAGCAAAGAAATTAGCAATAAATCGTTAGTCAAGTTCCCGATACCAAAATGTATGAAAAACGGATCAGCGCCCCTGGCGGGCAAAAACCGTAACTAGTTTTTTTCGTGTTTCTTTGTTTTCGGCATCACACTTTGTGCCAAGTATCAATATTTTTTAAATTCTGTTGCTGAGTTTCATACAGTTTCAAATCGAAAACTTGACAAAAGTTTTGCAAAAATCCTTAGTTCTTATTGCTAAGTAAGTACAATAAAACAAATAAAAACAACAAAGAAAAATGTGTCAAAATTTAATTTTAATCACTAAATCACAACACAATTGCCAAAAAAATACCGCACACCGCGCGTCTTATTTGAGCATTTCAGCAATCAAAACCACTCAATTATTTATTGTAAAATTCTCATACCTACCTACTTACGAGTACAAGAAATAAAAAATTAAAAATAAAAACAAAACATGTCTACAAGCTACCGGCTTCTTTGTTTCCTGAGAGATATAATAACCTGTAACCTTTATATTTGCGTGCTTCATATTCGACCATATCATCGCTTATCATCGAGTTGGTGGTCAAACGCGGACTTATACATGTTCAAAAAAAGGTTTTAAAAACTTGTTTGAATTAAAATAATATTTTTAATGGACCTGTGTGATAATAATTTGATTATAATAAAATGTAACAAGATATTATTTAAAACAATAAATGCGATAGTGGGCGAAATAGTTGTGCCCTGATTATTAAGGACTTATTGTTATTTTTAAAAGCAAACCTAGCTTTAAGGTGTACTATAATTATCATAATTATTTTACTAGGTGATATACAATTTTTGCCTCTTTGTTTCTACGAGTAATTTAGTCATTGGCATGAAATATACTTTTATACGAATGTACCTAATTAGTACTTAAATTATCGTGTCTGCTAAATGAAATTTTCTCTCAAAATTAAAACTATATTAAAAAAAAAATTGTGTTATATTATAATTATGTAGAATTGTTTTTAATTAAATTTCTTGTATTTAATCTGCCATAGTAAGTAACATATGTTCTGTAAAAATTCAATCAGTTATCTATAACTAGTACCTATATGGTATATGTGCTTATACCATATATATATGGTATACAGATCGGGCCGACAGATAGGGTAAGCTTAGTGATATGACAAGGATAACCGTTACGTCTGTTTGACGTATTTTGAGTAAGTAATCATAAAAATCAAGATGTAAAAATCTTATTAAAAATCACGAACGCCCACAAAAGAATAAGTACATTTTTTTTACATAATATCGTCTCTACTATCGTCACTTATGATGATATAAAGATTGTAACCTTACCGTATACATCCAAATCTGTGCAGGCATTTCAAAGTTATGGTGGAATACAGAATCTCTCAAAGGCAAAAGTTTGTGAGTGTGTAAGTATGTTTATATGTTTGTTACTTCTTCACTTCAAATGGCTGGACCAAGTTTGATGAAATTCTGTATGGAGCTAGCTGACACCCTAGATTAACACATAGGCTACTTTTTATCTCGAAAAAAATGTGGTGGGTAACACTTCGGGGCGCAGCTAGTATATAAATAATACATAAAAAAAGGTAAATCTACTGATTATTTTTGTAATTCTTATTCTTATATTTTTAAATACCTACATAACGTACAAAATACCATAATACACAGTTTTTTGAAAGTTATACATAGATCTGAAAATTGTAGCACTATTAACTTTCCTGAAACGATGAACAGGTTTCTATTTTGAAACAGTAATTTCATCCAAGGGTTGCGATTTCAAATACGCTTTAATAGTGTTAAATATCTTCTGTGTCGGAGTGTTAAATACCGGAATCCCGAATTCTTCAATGAGAAGTTTCCAACTGGAATTCATGAACGTGTGCATTACGTCACCTGGAAAAAAGAGATATCAGAAAATTTAGTTATACCTATTATATAAAAAATCTGGTGCCGAAACGTGTTAAACCGGTCTGTAAATCGGACCAATTTTTTTCATATCTTTTGCGCACAAGAGAAATGAATAGAAACACATAACATCATCAGCCATAGGACGTCCACTGCTGGACATAGGCTTCCTCCTGGGGGGGTTTTGCCAATACTCGCCACGCTTGGCAGGCGGGTTGGCGAGCGCAGTTAGGTGTGATTGTTCAAGGAAAATTCTGCTGCCCATCTTCCGGATTACATCCCTTAGCCGACTCTTACGGCAACCACGGGTAGAGAGGGTGGGGTACAATTCTTACGCCGGCACCACCACGGCACACATACTTTACACATATTAGTTTTGCATACTGTGTGCAAAATGTATAGTATCTCGTGACACATATAATAGTCCTATTAATTACTAATGTACATAATTTTACGCTCGGGATGAAATGATAAAGAATAAGTGTCCAAACAAATTACAGCAACATTTGGAAGGGATTATGATACCTTTTATGACCCTCTTCATGCCCTTTACTGACATGTGGCATTCAAAGATCCAGAGATAATGGGCAAATATGAGTACCTAAATTTAATCTTAGTGTGTCAAGATATAGGGTTACGTTTCTGGGCGAAAATAAGAAATAACCTAGTAGGCATCTTACGTAACTGAAAGTAAAGGCTCCATCAAACAGAATGCTTATCTTGCATGAAGTTTTGCCGTCTAATCTTTACACCGGAGTGAATAGGTATCTTCTAAGTATGCGTGCTTCATGTCCGACCACATCATCGCTTACCATCACGCGAGTTAGTGGTCAAACGTGGACTTATTTAAAAAAAAACACCATGAAAGTTTGAACATCAGAAATATTGATACAGGGGGCTCAGTACTCGATTGTCCTTCCAAATAATAAAAAAATAGGTGGTTTAATATTTAACCTAATTATCCTGAGCAAACACAAAATACGGACACTTGAATCACGCACACCGAAAAAAACATGGAAGCCGCGCCCGGTCCCAGATTAAATAGCAGTTACTGTAATATTGTCTACGTATGGCAGTCATGTCTTGCGCTGGCTCGGTACGTAAGGCTGCGCGCTGTCCATAGATTCTGGACTCTTGGGAAAAACCAAGGTTTTCTTAGTTTTTTTTTGTATTTGTCTCGATTTTATTTCTTTATACGTTTCATACGACCACTAACTAACATATCTTTGAATATTGCTGATGTTCAAACTGTCAGCCCGTATAAATAAAAATCGTATGATGTTCGTTGGTAAGCGCATAACTTGAGAACGGAAGGACCGGTATAGGTGATTGTTTTTTTTTAAATGGTTGTGATACTTCAAATGAGGCTTATATTCATATTATATTCGAGGCTACCTCAATGGCCACGCGACAGACTTATTCGGTAGCACTCGGTAATACTGCGCTTCAACAGGTCTACAGCAAAACTTCTTGGTTTCCATGTTGACGACGTTTAATATGCGAGGACAAAAGCTGATCTTTATTGCACCGTGTATGACGTACCGGGCATGATGTTGAATGGCGGTGTGGTCTAAGATGATAAAGCACACCTAGCCTGGAATGGAACTGTCCCCGATCTTGTCAAAGTAGGTAGTAGGTATCAAAGTAGGTACAACAAAAGTACATCCGTACTGTAAAGATTTGGTACTCTCTACAACATTACGAGATATTACAATCTGGGAATCTTCAAATAACAAGTGGTAGGTATCTTCTAGGCAAGCGTGCTCCACCTTACATCCTGTATAGGCTTCAGTAAGACATGGTCAACTATCTATTCTAAATTAAAGAAAGTCAAAACCCCGAAAGCGTGCTAGAAATAAAAGGAATCAAATGGCAAGCAGTTAATAATCTAGTTAATATGTACTTGAAATGTACCAACGAAATACAAAAATAAACTAAACTTTGTAGCACACCCTGATATCTGTGAACGACGTTTAAGAGTGAATCCTACAGTAAATAACACTTGAGTGACCGAGCCACTCTACCCATCCGTAACGTCTAAAAATTATGGCATCCAGTCTGCTCAAATAAATATAGCTCCAACGACATCATGCACGAAGAACTTCAAAACAAAGAAGTGTACACAAAATGTAATATTAGTTTAAGATAGAGAAGTAAAAAGAAAAATACATATAATTATAATTAAAAACTAATAGGTACAATACAGCGACCCAATTTTTTCGCGTTCCCGCTAAATTCCAAAGTCATGCTTTTTATGATCCTAGCATTGTTTTGTAGTAAGTTTCGCGCATCCATATTTTTTTAGTCGTTTGGATTTATACAGTGTAATCTCAGTTTGGATAAACAAAGTTTGAATTTTCTCAAAAAAATAAAATATAAATACCGAACTGTCTTTGTTATTAATACACAGTTAACAAGTACGGGGAACATTATGATACATAATGTATAGGTTAGTTATAATACGGTAGTGTAGCTAAAAAGCTTTTATTCCAGAGGAACTCGCTTTCATGCATGACGCTTCTAAGATTTTTTGTGATCTCATTCAACACGATGAATAGGTAAGTACCCAAATGCTCGAACGAACGAATACATCAAAGGCGAGATATACTCACTCGCCGCTTTATTTCCGTTGAACAAGTTGGTGAGATGAAAGTTAGCGCCGTCTTTGACGTCATATTTATACGTGTAACTCTTCAGATCCATGATGTCTTTGCCATCGTTATTTTTTGCGATGTCAAATGAGAATTCCATCGTAACCTGGCAATTTTCTGGAAAAAATAAATGCATATCATTGTTGAGATTGTTGACATAGAAAGGAAAAAGACAGATTCAAAATTATTATTTAAGTTTAATTTCTTGTGTAGCAATGGTATTATTATTGGCGCTTTCGGATCACACGCTGAAAGAAGTGGGTTTAAACCCCAACAAAGAGTGTGAGCTACCAGTGAAGAAAAATATCGTAAGGAAACAATAGCATGTTGGTAGGGTACTTTTTGGTACTCGGTTGGCTAACTACCAACCTTAGGTTGAAAATCTGCCGCCAAGCCTTCTTATGATGTGTTTCCGCAGCTTCACTTGATAGTTGTATGAGATTCAGTTCAAATCAAATCAAATAGTCATTTATTCAGTTTAGGCTCTGGTAAGGCACTTATGAACGTTAAGTTACATGTTTGAATCTACCACCGGCTCGTAATTACACTTTAACTGAGAAGACTCCGGCAAGAAACTCAGCAAGGCATTTTTTTTGTGGATCTTTCTTTTCTAATTAGGTTACAATTTACAGTTATAAATATAACAATACATACATTATGCTTACTACAATTGTCACTTAGCCAGGGGGATGCAAGTGCATAGAGAAGCTGCAACAACCATATATTCCTGTCTTCCACGTAATGAGCCACCTTATAGTAGGCTTTGTCAATTAACCTCTGCTTTACAAAATCTTTGAATTTATTATAGGACATTTTAGTTACCTCAAGTGGGATTTTATTATAGAATCTAACGCAATTCCCGAGAAAAGACTTATTAGCTTTAGAGTTAAGTTAACATTCCAGGTGTGTTTGCTATCTTACGCCACATCGTCACATAACATTAAGTGAGCTGTGGTCAAACACTTAGCTGTCTACTTTTAAAAAATGACAGATTTTACTTCACTCATTCCGTGTTCGCACGTTTTCTGGGATAAAAAGTAATCTAGTTAATCTAGAGTATAAGCTAACTGCATAACCCTTTAAGTTTTTTTTTTTTTTTTTTTTTTTAATAGCTGACAGGCTTGGTGTTTGACCACAACTCACCTGATGTTAAGTGAAGGTGTGGTCGAAGATGGTAATGAACACCTAGCCTGGAATGGAACTGGCTCTCAAGTGAGGCTGCCGGAACACACCGTTAGATGCTTGGCGGCAGATTTTCTACTTGAGGGTGGTAGCTAGCCAGCCGAGTACTAGAAAGTACTCTACCACCACGCTATGGTTTCCTCACGATGTTTTCCTTCACCGACAGCTCAAGCTCATTGTTGGGGTTTGAACCCACGCCCTTCGGCATGCGAACCGACCATGCTAACCACTGAGCTATCATTGCTATAAAACGTATATTAACGTATTGCACGTATATTTAACTTTACTTTTAAACATAATAGTGTTACATCTCCCATCTGTTCAAATTGTTCTTAATCTGTATCGTGTTTTCCATACTTGGCTGCATGTAAGAAATCGATCTTAGCGATAAGCCAGCCACTTGTGGCACTAGCTCATAAGATTTTTTTGTTTTCTGTGCTTTTTTTCTATTTTTGGTGTGAACGATAAAGAATTTCTATCTATATACGCTTTACCAGTTAATGAATTAGTTCACAAAATATGTGGTTATTTTTATTTTTTGTACCGAAGCGTTACAATCGCAAAAAAAAAGCAATTATACTGTAACCTTCGCAGAAGTGCAAGCAATAAATTAACCAAGATTCATCGCAACCGGATGCATGCAAACGGCATCGCATAAAATACGAACAAGCAATTCATTTTTATATATAAAATTAATTTTATGTTGTTTTATATTTTAAGTTCAGATTCATATCAGAATTATTAATTGTTACATGTCATTTAACAGATTGTAACGTGTCATATAATTGTATCAGATTTAAATAAATCTTCGTCCTTGTTGTAACCAAAAACGACTCATAAGCGGAAATACACTAAAAATATAACTCCAGAATAAGATAACGACCTAGAAAATCAAGGCAGAGTAAATAGGCATTATGTCTTCGTATCTTCGATCACATCATCGCTTACCATGAGGCAAGCTGGTGGGCAAACACACTTACACGCCTTAAAAAAAGCTACTGGACGCCAAATTGTCCCGTTTTTAGTTAAAGAAAGGTCAATACCAATATAAAAATTCATAAAAACAATTAAGGCAGTTATGAGTAGCTTGGCGAATAAGTGGCAGATTGGAATAATCGAAACGTTTGGAACTAAAATCGTGCGGTGGAGTTTTTCAATACTTCTATGCGAGCAATCAGATCCATTTTGAACCAAAATATTTTGATATACATATATATCTATAGCGTTTGTGTAGAGCAAACGCAAACCAAGAAAACTATAAAAAATATAAGGGTTATAATCTCTTTAATGAGTATATATATATTTATTATGATTTTAAAAGCAGAGCAAACTTTACAAATTATAGGACTTAATATTGACAACCGTGAAAGGAGTTGTTCTTCAGACTTTCTTGATGTAAAAGAAGCAGCAGTAACTGATTAGACAAAATGGCATAGAAAAGGTTAGTTCATCTATCAATTACACCATTATAATATCAAAAGTCGCGTGAAACATACCTATAACCTACACATCTGTCATATTACTTCGACTGCCTTGTTAGCTTATTTGGTAAAGTTCTGCTTCAAGAGCTGAAGGGCGTGAGTTCGATTCCCGCTCGGGACTAACAGTTGTGTGACTAACATAGATGTTTATTTTATACTAAGTATAAGTACCTATGTATGTAATTACAAAAAGTATACAAGTACTCTATCAGCTATCAGATTTTCATAGTACTAAGTAGTAGAACCGTGGTACAGTACATCATCATGAATAGATTAGCTTAATTACTTCAATCTAAATGAACCTATTACAACTACAGGAAGGGTAGCAGATTTAGTGACTTGGTGACAATAATAATGCATTGTTGTAGCTTACCGTGCCATTAACAATCTATAAACCACCTTTTACGATAATTATTCTCCATGTCTTTCTAGATACTAAATAATCAATGATGACTATAAAGTGCCTTAATAAACAGCCAAATTACTAATTATCACAGATTTCTCAATATTTTTTTTAAATTGTATTTGGCGTCGCACTTTTGCCAGTGATAAATTTTTGCATATTTTCAAGTACTTTATAAAAAATCTACTTAAATAACTCGTAAGTCACAGTCAAAGTTGCATAAATCGAGTCTTGGTCAAGTCTCGTCGTGCTCTAGTAAAATTGTGGTGACTAATTGTGGTATAATTCGGCACTTTATAAATAAAACATCACAACTTTTATACATAACACAAACGTCAAAAAACACAATTTTTAGAAAATAATACAATGTTCCTTAAATATATTCACTATGAGCACGTAACGCGCAACGTTAACGCAACGTGACGGTATTAGAGTTAAGTTCGCGTAAAACTATAGCAATGTTAAATTAAAAATCTTGATTAGGTCTGTCTTTCGTTTCAAATAAAACTAAACTACTATCAAACTAAACTAAAACTAAACTACTAACGTGTCTGGGTGTTCTGTATGTATTACAAGTATGTATTTACAAAAAAAAAGTATTCATGTATTCTATCAGTTATCTGACTACCATCACACAAGCTCTGCTTAGTTTGGGGTTAGATGGCGCTGTGTGTAATGTGTCATACAATTTTTTTTTTTTTTTTTTTTTTTTTTTTTATCAAAACAAACTTTAAAATCGCTTAACGTTATAAACGCTGTACGCATTTACGGCAAGGTGTCTCATGTAGCGATGATAGCTCAGCGGTTAGCGCGGTAGGTTCGCATGCCGAAGGGCGTGGGTTCAAACCCCAATAATGAGCTTGAGCTGCCGGTGAAGGAAAACATCGAGAGAAAACCATAGAGTGGTGGTAGGGTACTTTCTAGTACTCGGCTAGCTACCACCCTCAAGTTAAAAATCTGCCGCCAAGCATCTAACGGTGTGTTCCGGCAGCCTCACTTGAGAGCCAATTCCATTCCAGGCTAGGTGTGCTTCACCATCTTCGACCATACCGTCACTTCATATCAGGTGAGATGTGGTTAAACACCTAGCCATAAAAAAAAAGATATGCTATTCTGAAATAATATAATTATGTATGTTAAAGTTTAAGAACTGTAACATTACTTAAGAACCTTACTCAGTTGAATAACGGTTTGACCATCACCGCTAATGGGCAAAATGAGCAGCCTTCCCGACGCCTTGTAGAGAGCTTTCAGCATCAGATCTGCGTGGAACACTAGCTGCATATGCTTTCTTTCCATATCGATTCTGAAAAGTAATTTTTTGTGTTAAAGCAAGTTTTTTGTCGTAACTTTTTTTTATGGCTGACAGGCTAGGTGTTTGACCACAACTCACTCTTTTTGTTGTGGTTTCATCTTTTGCTGTCAATAAATGTATATATCTAGAGAACTTCAGAACATTGAAGTGTGTTACAAATCGGCCGGTGGTCACTCTCTCTCGTCACACTCGTGGGTGACTAGATTAATTAGGAAACTTCCTTATTCAACTAGTCAGATATGAAAAATATCAACATAAATTGATTGAATGATGATATACTGAATGTTGAATGATGAAACTGAATGATATACTGACTGAAGATAATGAACGATATACATTGAAGATGCTTTATTTTATTACTTCGTTTCTTCCAAACGGCCGAATGGATTACGACAATTAAGGTATCGTTAGATTCGTCTCAATAACCTAAGTGTTCTTAGATAAGTGTTAGAAAAAGAAGAAAAAAATGGCGGATTTTTGGCGCGAAATAGTGATACGTTAATAAAAAAATAACCAAATTATCAAGCAGGATATATAAGAGAAATTAAAAGGAGATTGCAGTACAAACTTAAAGAAGAGAACCACCCGACACACGACGCCGCCGCAAGAAGGAGCCTTCGATGGTGAGCATAAATGCTAGAGGCATACACACCATCCTTATTTCTAGGAAAAGATTTAAGAGGTTCAAGGTAATTGATAAGTATTTACTTACTTTGTTTTGTCAATAACAGCATTCCTTAGGCCTATTATTTCAGCATCTTGCATATTCAACTTTAAGCCAGCTAAGTCCACGTTGATTTTATCCACATGCATTGGATCCAGTACTTCAGAGTTCAGTTCTACTATCCCAGCAACGAAAACTGGTACAGCTGATTGAGCTGACGATTTGATGCAGTTCGAATCGCTTATCTTGCATTTTTGGACTTGTAATACTGAAAAAAGCAGCAAGTCAATGTAAATGCGAAAGTAATACAAGGTTTCAAGTTTCAAGTGTTTTTATTCACTCAAGATCTGGCATTTTCGATCTTAAATATATGTTAGTACCTACAGCACATCTTACCCTAATTGGCATGCGAATTTACTTTTATGTCATTCGTACGAGTTAGGTGGAATCAGGAAACAATGGGACGATGTCACCATCATCATCAGCCATAGGACGTCCACTAAGCCTCCTCCTGGGGGGATTTGCCAATACTCGCCACGCTTGGCAGGCGGGTTGGCGAACGCAGTTAGGTGTGATTGTTCAAGGAAGACGCTGCTGCCCATCTTCCAGATGACATCCCTTAGCCGACTCTTACGGCAACCACGGCAAACGACGATGCCGATGGGACGATGTAAGTAGTAAAAATTGTTTAGTAATATTTTTTTAGCAAAATGTAAAAATTTAAAAGCTTTAAAAGTTATGTATGTATGTAATAATAATCTTGATGATATTTATAAGGGAACCGTTATTTTCAAAATAATGAATTGATTAATGAATTTGAAAATAACGGCATATGATTATAACTAGAATGCCCGATTTGTATCCGGTGCGGTAGCACTCGGTCTTTGCCCTTACATGTACACACACCTTTTTTAAATATTCACGAACATTAAAAAAAAAATCTAAATCAGTTCAGCCGTTCTCAAGTTTGCACTTAACGAAACATACGAACGTCATTTGATTTTCATTCATATAGAAGATAGATTACTAGACACATAAATTAGTCATAATAATGTGAGACATATAATTTGAAGAAAAAAAAAACGTACTTTGTTTAACATGACATAATTTAAACTTTTTTGTGGAACGAGTAAGATGTATACACTGCTCTGCAGTTGAGCTGAACGAAGTGCATGTTCGGATATCTTATATACAATTATCTATAAATGTTCATAACACAAAATTCTTGTATCAACAAATAAATCAATAATTACATATGTGTATATATACTACACAGTAGGTATTAAGATTTGCAGCATATGATAATTTTTCTTTACCTTCTAGGTCACAAACTAATTTGTTTAAGGACAAACAATATACCTAATAATAACTAATTATTTATTATCGAGGATCACCAGGGCAAGACGTAACATCAAGAATTTATTGTACACTAAAAAGTTGTAAGTGCTTGGAGCCAGGGTTTCTCTAAGTCTATGTATAGACAGATTTTTAAGGGTTCCATCGTTCTTATGAATGTTTAACTTATAGCCCTCAGTACTGGGAGTTATAAGTTTGAAAAACCTTGACTTACTGTACTGCAATTATTTACATAATAGGCCTTGGGCCAACTTCAACCATGCCTTCACTTAACATCAAGTGAGCTGTGGTCAAAGGTTTTTTATGATACACAGGATAGGACCTGTGAACCATAAAAAAACACTGAAGAATTGCTTATAAACTCTTGCTAAAAAAATATTATTAAAGTAATGCAAAATGTATGAGATATACATAAAATATTATTTTATCCTATAAAGTTGTGGAAAAACAGGAAAATCTGGTATGCAAAGAGTTTGGACGATGTTCTTTGGAAGGAGAATATAATTTAAAAGTGCCTGTCATATCACATCACACTACCGGCTTTACTTATAAACATTGCTTAGTAGTTGCTTTAATGTGTTTCCACGCGTGACATTTTACGTCGGCAAGAATACTCTGTCAACGTTTTTAGACAAAGCTCTCATAAGATAAATGGGAAACTTTTAATAGGTAATTGGCGCATCTGAGAGCCAGAATGTCTCTAACTTTTTCACGCTCTAAATAATAATCATCATCACTATCACTTCACTACATAGTATAAAACAAAGTCGCTTTCTCTGTCCCTATATCCATATGTATGCTTAAATCTTTAAAACTACGCAATGGATTTTGATGCGGTTTTTTTTTAATAGATAGAGTGATTGAAGAGTAAGGTTTATATGTATAATAACATCCATTAAATAGTGGAGAAATACTGTTATTTTTGAGGTTTACACCCGTGCGAAGCCGGAGCGGGCCGCTAGTAATAAATAAATACATCAAGGTCACATTGCAAGTCTATGTCAAAAAAAAAACAAAAATGTTAATATTATAATACAAAACACAACATTTAAACTTTAACTTCTAAGGCTCAACGGATTTGGATGAAATGCAGAATGAACTTACTTAGGCTACTTTTGTAATAGAATTACTTTTCAATCCACAGGGTAATGTGCATCTAAACGATAATACCTACAAAAGGCACTGTCATAAATACGGAAAGAATATTGTAAAAAAATTGTGTTATTCAAAAAATATGTTGGGGAGCAAAACTCAAAAATGCTGTTCGCATGTATGACGCAGAAAAGGAAAAACAAAAAAGGAAAGGAGAAAGATGGGCGGCTTCCTCACCAGCACGTTTTTGAAATCATTTCCAACGGGACACACTTCATTCTCTTCTAAGTTATATTGCTAAGTTCCAACGGTACTCCACCATCGGAAACTTACGTGTTTGAGACTAATCAATGTTCTCAAAGATGTTTGAAGCAATCCGACCTTATCCAAGGTGGTGGACTATATGGTTTTCTCCTTCTTACAATGAGAAGAGGCGCTTGGTGTGACAGCGTACGAAAACAAGACTGATTCGGATAATATTAACACGGTAGTAACTTTGTCTTTTAAACACAAGGCAAGATGCTCATCTATAACGACTCCCTTGTTCAACCTAAAAAAAGCTTGAACATCGTCGCAAAGTTGCTGGTTTATAGGTTTTTTATCGGATTTATTTCGGAGAGTGTGCTTTAAATCTAGATACTGCAATTCCCTTATGCCCATTCTTTTATCAGACGGGCAGAAACTTCATAAAGCGTCTCATGGTTGATGTTTCAAGAACGCTAACGAAACTATTTGATTCCACTTTCATTGTGCAAATGGCTACATAGTGTGCTACCTCAGTGCGTGTTCCTCAACAAATACATTCCGGGTGTCTTCAAGTCGAGTGTGATTCGGTAGCTTCTAGGCAAGCGTGCTAAATCGTAGACCAACAGTCAAACCCAAGGTTTTTATTACAAAAAAAAAACTGCTGCATTAATTTTGAAGAAACTTAGAAGATGGTATTGTGTACTTTATGAAGACTGAAGCTGGTTTTCGTCTAAAAAACTTAGCATGCAGAAAATTGAGGTTGAAAACGCGAGACGCAACTAGTGAATTTTTATTGCTTTCGTTGACATAACCTAACCGGCTTGACCACCATTTCAATTATTAGTAATAGTCCAGTCATTATATACATTTGGAAATGCAAATGAACCGAGAAAGCCAAATTTTGGATATTACGTGGGGGATGGCTAGAAAAGCTTAAGTTCAAATTGTCGACCAAAATAACCTTGTGGGTTTTCCGCCATCTTGAAAAAAGGGTTAAACTCGGTTTTTTTTATCATAACTCGGTTCCCCGTCGAGATACGAAAATGTTTATAGAATACTTTTTTGTTGCTCTCTGTACGATCTACAATTAAGGTCCTATACATTTTTCACGTATCGATCATCGTTATCGAGATATCGATAAAAAAGGCCACAAATTTTGGGAGAAAAAATTGTTTTTCGCTATTTCCTTTTTTCTCGCGAAAAATATCCAAAAAATTTTCAAATAAAACTTGTAGAACCTGTTCAGACCTACAAATTCGTTTTTTAATTTTTCATTTTCGAGAAAAATTACGACCTCTAGCGCGCCGCAAAGTGAGTAAGACTGTGCCCGGTTTCGATTTAGCCGCTCGCACGGTTGTATCCACAACGTAAAAATTGATGAATTATTGCTTAAGGGAATTATTGCTATACAAAATAAATGAATAAACCAGCCAAATTATAAATCAAACACATGAAATTTATTAATCAAAAAAATTTTATGCAGCAAAAATAATAATATTACACGTGGTCATTTTTGTCAAACGTTTTTCTTCGTTTTGATGGTCCTAGCTGCTGTTGAAGTTCCTCCTTGGTACACTCTTCGAGTCGTGTAAATTCTTCAATCGCAGGAAATGATGCTGTGACGGTCGAAAAATCGTAATCTTCATCATCATCATCATCGTAATTTTTATCGATATCTCGATAACGATGGTCGATACGTGAAAAATGTATAGGACCTTAATTGTAGATCGTACAAAGAGCAACAAAAAAGTATTCTATAAAAATTTTCGTATCTCGACGGGGAACCGAGTTATGATAAAAAAACTGAGTTTACCCCTTTTTTCAAGATGGCGGAAAACCCACAAGGTTATTTTGGTCGACAATTTGAACTTAAGCTTTACTAGCCTTCCCCCACGTAATATCCAAAATTTGGCTTTCTCGGTTCATTTGCATTTCTAACCCAATTTTTCCGACGTAATGACTGGACTATAAATATGTAGTAGGCTGATTATTTGCCAAGAACCTGCAAAAATTATATGGTAAAGTATATTTAGGTGTATCGAACTTAAAATTGTTATTTCATTGATGCAATAACACAGCTTAATTGTTTTAGCATTGCATGTTGCTTAATGACAAAAGTGATGTATTATATTGTCTCTATTTATTCTTTAACATTTAATAAGGTACTTTGAATAATGTATGATGTAGATACCAGTTTTGCCTTCTGTTTATCTCATCATTATAATTAGCCTGTCTTAATCGATAACTACCTATATGGGCCACTCCCAATAACGTCACATATTACCATAGGACGTCCACTGCTGGATATAGGCCTCCTCCTGGGGGGATTTTGCCAATACTCGCCACGCTTGGCAGGCGGGTTGGCGAGCGCAGTTAAGTGTGATTGTTCAAGGAAGACGCTGCTGCCCATCTTCCGGATTACATCCCTTAGCCGACTCTTGCGGCAACCACGGGTAGAGAGGGTGGGGTATTATTCTTACGCCCGGGTTCTCAATCTGCGGGTTTTGGTTTCCAATTGCAACCAACGTTACTTATTTCGTCACTTTATCGAACCTTTCTGCATCCTACACTATAATTATAAGTAAAAGGTAACTGAGCGCAGAATCATGTTTTTATCTAAGTAGATGTAATATAGTTTGGACGTCGCCACACGTGAACAAAATACTGGCGTCTATTTTGCACAAATATATATATACAAAGAACTACAATGTCAGCTAAGTAGGTATACAATACAACGTGATTATATGGCCAGTGTTTTGGGAATTATTCCTCTTGATAGAGGCCTTTTAGATTAGGTAGATCATTTTATTGTGGTATGTAGAGATCTTTTATTTTTAATAATAGGTTTATGTTCTTTAAATAAAATATTTATATATAAATGTCTATCGCGGTAAAAACAATAGGCAGTTGAGGCAATGATGCCAAAAGATTAGTCTGAGAAATAGGATACAGGATGGTGACTCCCGCTGGCTTGTACCTTGTTTAAAGATTGCCCATTGCCATACAACGTGGTAATGGGGACCTTTGCACTGGTTTGGGGGGGCTTTTCTATTGACTAAACGAATTGTAAATTGTTTTCATAATTAAACATTACTTTGCTTTTATATATATTTATATATTTTTCTTTTTCCCTCTAAGTAGTTGAATAACAGATATTAATAAAGGTAGGCAAAGGCCTGTTAAAGGTATAAACTACTTTTTAAGGTTCCGTAATTTAAATTCCAAAGCGTATTTAGCATACTCCTATTCAAAATCAAAATCAAAAAGTCATTTATTCAGTTTAGGCCCTGGTAAGGCACTTATTAACGTTAAGTTACATTTTTGAATCTACCACCGGCTCGTAATTACACTTCAACTGAGAAGACTCCGGTAAGAAACTCACCAAGGCATTGTTTTTGTGGATCTTTCGTTTCATTATAATATTATAAAGCTAAAATGGATTCGTATTAAAAAAAAAAAGCTAAAATGGATTCATGTGTTGTGGTTGATGAGTGAATACATTCGAACTCTTTGAAACCTTGAAACCTAGTTAAATCGAATCATCGCCCCCGAAACCCCCTGCATACTAAATTTGATGAAAATCGTTGGAGCCGTTTCCGAGATTCAGATTATATATACATTATACATATTATATACAAGAATTGCTCGTTTAAAGGTACTAGATAGATTAGATTAAAGCAATTTCGTATTGTTTCTTTATTTAATTCATTTTTAATTGTTGTGTACTTTATTGAATTTAGTTTGACATTTCTATATTTAATAATATTATCTAGCCAAATCTTATTATATGTTCACAATGAACTAGACAGTTGACACTCCATTAATATTAAGACCTATATGTAAGACATTTATACAATAAAATACTACATGAATCTAATCAAATAACAAATCAATAAAATTTATTCGATACATTCCTAATTATCATATAATACAAAATATTAATTATTAATTCAATGTCACAATTCCTCAAATTAAAATAACCCGCTCCTGACCGTTCTCTGTACAAAAGTGCCTATCACACTCGCCGCATTGTCACGCTGAATGGCCATGGTCAACTTCTGCACCAGGAACGAATCGGAGCGGGGTTAACCGGTTCTATCTCTAAGCCTATGAGATATTTCACAAATAAACTTTTTCACCTTGGTCCCACAGTATCCCAGAGTCTCCACTGCGTCAGGCACAAAGAAGTATAGCGGTATGATGACCCTCTTTTTAATAGATTATTAAATTAAATTAATATATTTATATTTTGTGGAGTAGGTACTGGAGAAAGTGCAGATATACTGTTTGCAATTGAGTGAAACGAAATGAGTATTCAAATCATGTCATCTAGTACTTACTTACACTTAAATCACTGGCAATACTTATCAACAAAAAAAATATTTGGCATCAAGATCGCCCTTTATTTTAGGTAAAAAAAACATACAACAACAACTTACATGCCGAAAACACGACTGCAGGTTGCAAGACTAAAAACAGCACTTTATGTGTAACACTCATTGCGACAATGTTATTTTCGTAATTTCAAGTATAATGTGACCGTGCTAACCGAATGCTTACCCACTATTTAATGAGAAACCACGGCTTATCTTGTTTATAAGGAAACGCTTTATGTCAAGGAAAGGTACACAGTGAGATACCGAACAAGGATTGTTTTAGAATTGCTTTTTGCACGGTAACATCAACCTTATAATATCTGCCTACCATGTGGATCAAAAGATTCGCATCTGACCTTTGTCGACTTTTTTTTAAAACTTATATTCAACTAACTTGCGCCCGCGACTGTGTGTATAAGTAACAAAAGAGCAATAGTTTCATTCATTTATGAAACTTGCGCTACTTAAATACCCAGATAAATATAAAGAATACCTTTTGTTCCGTAAGACACATCTTTAGGTACCAAATTTCAAGTGGTTGCGTCTTGTAGCAGTTTTGTTCATCCCGCAAGAATGTAACATTTCTCCGGGATACAATTTATTTTATATCTTATCCCGGGTAATAAACTGTGTGTGCCAAATATGTGTGTATACGAATCCCAGTTTTCGCGTGATTGATTATTAATCATCCAAACATACAAACTTTCACATTTATAATTATGTATTAGGATACATATAATTATAAATGTGTGCCGTGGTGGTGCCGGCGTAAGAATTGTAACCCACCTTCTCTACCCGTGGTAGTCGTAAGAGTCGGCTAAGGGATGTAATACGGGAGATGGGCAGCAGCGTCTTTCTTGAACAATCCTAACTGCGCTCGCCAACCCGCCTGACAAGCGTGGCGAGTATTGGAAAACCAATACGTACGAAATACTTCTGAAATAGTTTGATGGTTGCTTTCATTTGCTATTACTAACAATTAAAATAAGTTTTTTTTTTTAAACTATACTTGTCGAAGTTTTAATTTATTTGCCCATTGTAATTCTACGTAAATATCTACCGTAAATATCCTACCTACCTACCTACCTACTACCAAAACTTTTATAAAAATAATTTCAAAATGTAATTTTGTTGCCACCAATTAACTTCTGCGTTGTAAGTTAGTTATAACTGTAGGTATGTATATTTTTTTAAAGTACAAGGAAGTTCATTCGCCTTTATTTACAAAAAATAGTTCGTTGAGTAATATTTGTGTTCGTATCTCCCTAGATATTGTAGGTAGGTAGCCCCTACCTTTGAAATACTGTTTTAGCACTTCCGCTACTGCTTCCCAAAATTATTTATTAAACTTATTTCTGACTTTATTTGGAATTAAGTATTCAGTGATACAATTTATAAGTAATTTATTCACAGTACCTAATATATTTACACAGGGTTATAAGATTTGGGTATAAACCGAAAGAACAACTTTTACTAAGGATGCAACTCTAATTGCGAAAGAAAAACATTAACTTTTCCAAAGAAAAATATATTTGATCCTTGACCTTGGAGATGCTAGATATAAAATAACCCTGTATAGGTTTCCAAATAACGTACTAGCCTATATATTTGAAATAGCGACCCGCACCGGCTTCGCACCGATACAATGTAGATACTAATGTGGTACATAGGTATGCATATACCTATTATATGTAGGTAATTATAAACCTTTCTCTTGAATTACTCTGTCTATTGATGGAAACTGCATTAAAATCCGTTGCGTAGTTTAAAAGATCTAAGCGTTCAGACAGCGGGAAGCGACTTTGTTTTATACTAGAGAAAAGAAATACGAACAAGAAAAGTTGCCTATAAGCTTTATTCCTAGCCCGCTATCTTCGATTGAATTGAATAATTCAGATGTCAAGCATTTTGCATCAATTTGCATCGAAACGAGATTGCTAAGGAGACGACACTGAATTAAATCGCGATTATCCTGGCAGTGGAAAAAATGTGCCTAATGCCCTGTAGAAAGACATTTAATTTTCTCTAAGCGTGGAACTTACAATAATACCTACTTCGAGTAGAACTTTCTTTTTTATATTTTTGACATAGTACTTTGTGCATTCTGCCAGTTTCATATTATTAAAGAAAATTATAGGTAGGTAGGTATATAATATTATTTACATTACCTACATTTTCTTCAATAATATAATATAATTTTAAAATATACATTTTATTGGCATTTTAGAGATAAGTTTATAATAATTCCATGAATTTTATTAAAATTGCAAAATTAACTTTTTATTTAGCTGACATAAATACCTAATCTTAAAAAAAAAAACAATGACTTAGAACACTTATGGCAAAATGTTGTATTTAGATACCTATTGTTGTATATTTCCTAATGGGTGCAGCATGTTGTGACAAAATTATGATACCCCTAACATCCTTTGCAACATAAGGTGACAATAAAACCTTTTTTAAATTTGAACTTCCTTAGGTATACGAGTTATACCACAACCTTCAGTGTTTTAAATAACTTCATTGGAATTTAATCAAACTACCTGCTCGAAGATCATGCTATGTAGATCTGTAGGTACCTAGTCGTAAGTACATGAGATTTGATTAGCCAGGTGTGCAAATGAACGAAATTGAATTCATCTGTGTTAATAACGTTCTTGAAAAGTCGTTATCTCCAGGAAATTATCGTCTGGTTGCAGGAAATCGAAATTAAGCGTTTGAATGTTTGCGTTAGTTGTTTGAAGATTTAATATTTATGTAAGTACTTAGGTTATAAAATTAGGTACCTAATATCTAGCTAACAGCTTGCAACGAGCTAGATAGATGAAGCATAATTTGTTTTAAGAATGAACGGCAAACAAGCGTTCGGTTTATCCGGTGTTGTTTGAGCTCACCCCGTTACTTGCAACATTAGGGATGTTTTCAATATGTTGCCTACCCACAGATATATTTATATAGGCGCACCTTTTAAAAGACTTAGGTACGTTGTTACTCCGTGTCAACGAGAAGCAATGTTTTTATACATAGTCCTTTGTATTTCCAAATCGATAGACGTAGCGCCCTCTAGTAGGTATCTAATGGATTTTTTTACATTAGTAATTTTCGTTTCTTTATGAAAAAATACTGACATTGGTATGACCTCCTACTTTGTCCGATCTTCGAATCCCACCCACTGCCTTACAAATACATACGTCACGCATAGCCGCAGAGCTCAAAGCCGATTATTTTAACAACATTAACGCAGCCCTTTGCTATTATATCCATGGCGCTACCATAATCTCTCGGTTTGCTGAAGGTATTTCCATGTATTATTATTCTGTATAGTATAGTGATGTTATTAAAACAAACAAAAGTCCAATTTAAATAATTTATTGTAAATAGAATTTTTGTTTTAATTTTTCACTTACACAATCTTTTAACCTATATTGGTCATCTTTACTATACTAGGTAGTATACACCGTGAAAGTTTGAACATCAGCAATATTGATACAGGGGGTTCAGTATTCGATTGTCGTTCCAAATAACAATAAAAAATAGGTAGTTAATATTTGACCTAATTATCCTGAGCAAATACAAAAATACGGACACTCAAATCACGCGCACCGAAAATGACATGATAGACGCGCGCGGTCCCAGATTAGATAACAGTTACTATGTTGTCTACGTATGGTAGTTATATTGTCTTGCGCTAGCTCGGTGCGTAAGGCTGCGCGGCTACTATACATTCTGGACTCCTGGAAAAAAACTTTAAGGTTTTCTTAATTATTTTTTTGTATTCGTTTCGATTTTATTTCTTTATAGCGTTTTATATGGCCACTTACTAACATGTCTTTGAATATTGCTAATGTTCAAACTGTCAGCCCGTATATTTCTTTCGAGAATTCGGCGACAAAACTTGATTTATTTTTTCATACACTTAAAACAACATCAAAGTTGATTTACAAAACCATTAGAAGTAGGTACTTACTTTTTAAACATTCAATTATATTTTTAAAACATAGATACCACCAATTGGCTGTAGACTAAACAACTTGTAATGTAGGTTCCTACCTATTATTAAAAAGCGCAAATGCTTATAAATTCAAAAGCACACAAGGAAATAAATGCCAATGTCGAATTTATTCACTATCACTAACATAGGAAAACCAGTGCATTAAAAAAATATTTGAAAACGTGAAAACACTGCTTCCTTATTATATCAAAATACTTAGAAAAAAAGAGATCAGAAAAAATGTAGAGCAGCGAAATACAAGACCTACTTTAAAGATTTTTCAAAGAATGGATTGACTCTGTTTGTAAAATATACCTAAATGTAGACTTATAAATCGTAAACTAATTTATACCGTTCGATTATGTCAAGTACATAATCAAAGTTTAAACCTTATCGAGTTATGATAATGCTCATTGCAATATTTATTCAGTACAAATGCACAAATTATTAAAAAAACAGTATGAAGGTCCACTTTTGATTAGAACGATTTTAGTGCTGGCCCTAAGTCCATAGTTTGTAACATATTTATGATATTTTACCTGTCATTATGAGTATACGTTTAGGGATTGCAATTTGGAAAACCGGATCTGGCAATCCGGTAGATCCGGTACCAATTTATCGGGTCCGGTAAAAAATAACCCACTCCCAATTTTGTAGGATACCTGCACATTGTTTTTTGCGTGCAAGTTGTTCAACGCCGACACGCTTACCATCACAACCCGTGTCTGTTCCACTATTAATTTCCTACAATCCCTTTTTCATAACCAAACTTATTTTTATTTATTTATTTAAATTATGATTTCGATTGATTTATTCCGGTCAGACCTGCCTGGATTAAAATCGGTGCCGGATTGCAATCTCTATGCATAAAGCATGAATTGAGAAGTGACGTTTAAAATTACAAATTAACTAATAATAAATTCAAGTTCTAGCGTAATTTTGGATTCACACATATTAGTGAACATTGTTTTTGTTTTTTACGAATTATTTTATTATAAGAGAAACTAACCGTTAAATTCTAAATCTTAAGAAACTAAAAAGCGTATTATATATGTTTTGAATTAAAAAAAAACTAATTAAGTACATAGTTAAGTGATAAAAAATAATACCTACTTGATACAATTGTAGTAATATTTTTATCCCTGTTTAATAAAAGAAACAAATGAAACCATTTTGATTTGTTTTTTATACACTAATACGGATCCGTATAAAAATACAGACAACGCAATACTTCAACGAAATAGCCTTTTATGGTTATTAATCAAAAATCTATAACTTATAATATTAGCATGTTGATTATAAATTATGTTCTATGCATATAAATCAGGACCAAGACATACATTTAATCTATATACCCTTGTAAAACCATTTAAATCAATTATGATCATTAACATTTAATTTCGCCCTTGTTAAAAACAATGCAAATGTGCAAATTTAAATTTTTAATACATTTCAAAGTGGCACTTCCTTTAGATCTTTGGACATACTACTCTAACAATAAATAGAATAACATAGATTTCAAATTTAAAAGTTTCTAGTCATTTCGCCTTATCTTGTCGAAATTTTAATTAATTTGGCAGATTACCTCATCGTCTCAAAATTGCCAGTACATAACTCACAGCACACTACAGCACAGTACAGCAAGCAATCACTAGGTGGTAAATCTCCTTAGCAGAAGGTCGTCTGAGTAGATACCACCGCAGTATCAGATAGTCTGCCACAAAGCAGTAGTGTGTAAACAATACTGTGTTTCGGTTTGAAGGGTAACATCTAACGAAAATACAGGGCTATTAACGAATTCCTCAATGTAATTAACGTCAAAGAAGCGATGCCTCGGACTTTGTTTTGTTACTCAAAGTTGAAGCGATGCCTTGTTTCTTGTTACTTAAAGTTCTGAATATCATGTACTTATCAAAGTTCATGGACAGGCGTTATCTCTTGCCATCGGGAGAATATTTCAATCATCTCATTACTTTTACTTAGAAAAAAATCTAGCGATAGCATACAACATGTTCCCATTATATCTATACACAAGTTATATCTAACACTCAGTGACAACATCATTCATAAGACGAAAAAATTCACTTGACTCAAGTATCTTACAACTAACTTACAGATAACTAATTCAGACTTATGTCAAAAACAAAATTTCACTCTTTTAGAGTATTTTCACTAATCATAACAGCACTTACGTGCGATGCCCTTTTAATCTATCACAAACATACAATTTTGGTTTTTGTATCCGACTACAAAGTTTTAGAAATATTAAATTACTAGCGTCATTTGATGCACAAATGTATCTGCCGAATAGAAAGATCTCACATTACCTTTTAAATTATTAAAACAAAGAATATTACCCTATCTCACTGGGACACCACGGCTGCGCCACCAATCGCACCACCAACAAAATATATAGTTGTATGGAAGGCACCTTACCTGGTGTCCGCTTGATTGCTATACCAATTTGGTGGCGACAACCGAATCTCCCGCTTGTGGAGCAACCACTAATATGTATAATTGTATATATGTAGCTATTTGGCGTGTCAATCACTCGGCGAACATCACGAATCAACCGTGCTCGTGCTTAAACAATCCAGGTGTTTGTTTTCCTTGTTATCGACACCACGTTTTAGCGAAATGGCTGCTAATTAAACCAATATTTACTTAAGCACAGGGGAGGGAAGTAAGAGCTATGCTTACTTTTGCTGACAAGGGGGAGGGAGGGGTTAATAATTACTACAATTCTGCTTACGTAATACTTGAGTGGTCCCATGGTGTCTTAGTAAGATAGGGCTCTTACACTTATGAATTTTTCGGTGTTCTTGTTTTAACGTGAATAAGTATTTAAAGCTCCCATTGTCAATTAAAAAAACTGTTAAAACCAAATTTATGGGATATGGTTTGGTGGCTAATATTTCATTTATGTATATCCAAAATGTAATTACACCACTCAATAGCTAAACGAACAAAGAATTCGTTACGTTGAGTGAGAATTTGAAATTGAAATCCGAAAGAACTTCTTAATAAAAATATACATACATCGCCGTGTCCACGATATAACCACGCCCCGATCTATTTAAATAGTTGCCTGTTTGTAATGTGTCAAATTAATGTTTTTCCTTTTCTTTCAAGAACACCGAAACAAAGGAATGCCGTTTTAATTCTAATTAAATCCGTATTAAAACTTACTAAAAATATTGTTGTTCTTTTCTAATATTTCTAGTTTTGTAATGAAAAATGCGAACATTTTTAGTAAGTTTAAATCTGTCATCAAGTCTAGAGTGTCACAAAAGAATCGACACCAGTTGATCAGAATCGGCAATAATGTCAATTTTGACAGATCTTTAGGTTACTTTTTTAAAATTATGAATAGGCTTGCGTTTGGTCGCCGTCTACATCGTTGCTATTATCTAATTGACTGCAATTAAAATATCGTTCGACATTTCACACAGCGCCATCTATCCCCAGAATAAGCAAAGCTTGTGCTATGGGAACCAGATAACTGATAGAATACTTTTTTTTGTTGTAAATACGTAATTATAATACACCCAGACACAGAACAAAGGTCTATGATCCTTACACAAATGATAGTCCTGAGTGGGAATCGAACCCACGCCCTTCAGCTCTTGAAGAAGACCTTCACCAAATGAGCCAACAGAGCAGTCATATAGAGACAGGAACATTCTTAGTAAGTTTAGATTTATCAACTCAAGCCTTCCAAAATTAGCCTTAACGTCAATTTTGATACACTGATGACGATCATATTATACACAGACTAATTTTAACAGAACTAAAACTATGGAAATAATTTTCCATGGTGATTTTGACACATTTTTGTTTTACATATGCGGAATTAACTCAGTCTATAGTTTCCACATCCGGTGACCATTCCACTCCATAAGGAAGGACACACCCGGTGGCCTTCATCATGGAGATAAAACTTTTTTTTATGGCTGACAGGCTAGGTGTTTGAGCACAGCTCACCTGATGTTAAGTGACGGTATGGTCGAAGATGGTAAACATAGCATGTAATGGAACTGGCTCTCTAAGCTCAAGCTCAGTACAACGCGCGCACGCGTCTTGTACTCAGCTTCCGTCGCAGTATCCGATATAATTAAACGTGAGTCATTAACATCAGCCTATCGAAGTCCACTGCTGGACAAAGGCCTCTCCCAAGACACGCCACTCAGCCCGATCTTCATATCTGTATACTGTTCTACGTATATCGTCATTCCATCGAGTTTCAGGGCGTCCTACGCTATGTTTGCCAATTCGCGGTCTCTATTTTAGAGCACGTCTACCCCAGCGGTCCCATCGCCACTTCAGTTTGCTAATACGCTATGTTTGTGACTTTAGTTCTCTAGCTAATTACATCGTTCCGGATACGATACCGTAAGTAACGTGAGTAATTCCGCATAAAAAAAAACAAGAACTGAAAATATTAGTACTTTTTTCTACTTTAGTTGACTTCCTGTTCAACTAGAGCAGCTTGTGACAGCGATATTTGTGGCGACCGTGCCTGTCTTACTTGTCTCAATAGCAACATTTTGACACAGGGAGCTAGGAGATAAATCAAAACAGCACTGGCTATTATAGACACTGCTAATAACGCCCACTGAGCAGCTTTTATTGACGTAGCGACCTCGTGCGGGGGCGTGATGAGATTGCAAAGAGATTTAAGCGAGGTAGAAGAGTTATACGGTCCGCTGATACGGGTGTTATACCCACAGTTTGACGTTTGGAAGCTGATGTGGCCCGCAGAACGGTTGAAGATTACCTAAAGATAAAATTAAAAATAATAATATACAATCTTTAAAAAAAAAAAAGTTAAGCCGACTTCAAGAAAAAAACATCAGCACTAAAAAGCGAAAAATAAAAATGTACAAAGTATTATTATACCTGCTAGGTACCTTCTGATCTGTTTGAAGTCGGTGCTTAGCCTAGCCGACTTCAAACAGATTAAGGGCCAGTTCCCTTTCCAAGCTTACTGCCGTTTAACATCAGCTGAGCTGTGATCATATACCTAACATGTCACCAGTAAAAAAACACACACATGGGGATAGAAAGTGGCGCAAACTTTAATGTTTTCTAGTGTGAAAAGTTGGGGGTTTGGATTATAAACGAAAAGACCGAATAACAGTACTGTACCACTGTTTTATGTATGATGTCATTGTCATCTCAGGACGTCCACTGCTGGACATAGGCATCCGCCATTGACTTCCATAAAGACCGGTTGGGAGCGGCTCGTATACAACGCGTTCCTGCGGTCTTTATAAAGTCGTCTGTCCACCTTGTGGGTGGACGTCCTACGCTGCGCTTGCCGGTCCGCGGTCTCCACTCCAGAACTTTGCAGCCCCATCGGCCATCAGTTCTGCGTGCTTTGTGCCCTGCCCACTGCCACTACAACTTGCTAATCCGCTGGGCTATGTCGCCTATTTTAGTGCGTCTACGGATCTTCTCATTTCTAATTCGATCTCGTAGGGAAACTCCGAGCATAGCCCTTATTCTTATTCAAGTGAGGGCGATAAGTCCTGCACTGACGTCCCGCTTGGGGTGTTTTGTGCATTTCCCCCTACCAGCGTCTACCCGAACCAACCCAGCTCGGGTAGTTACTCGGGAGCATAGCCCTCTCCATAGCTCGTTATGCTACTTTGAGCTTACCAAGAAGGCACATAGAGACGCCATATGTCATCACTGATATGATGTAGGTATGTATCTTTATTTGTTTTAAATAATCTGTAGTCATTGGTAAGAAATATTACCTCAAATCCTTCCATAGCGGTGTATCCTAGAACAGTTTCCTTGTTCCCCGCTTCGATTCCCAGCTTGTAGCAGTATTCCGATACGATGCCATCGACGCCTGTATTGTTACGAGCTTTCACTACTCGCATGTAATTCTGAAATTTAGCATATGATATAAATAATATATAAATAAAATTGGAAGACATTTCACACAGCGCCATCTAGCCCCAAACTAAGCAGCAGACAGCTGATATAATACCTATATACTTTTTTTTGTAAATACATACAGAACACCCAGACACAGATCAAACATCTACATAATAATATGTTAGTCACACAAATGTTAGTGCTGAGTGGACATCGAACCCACGCCCTTGAGCGGAAGCAGAACTTTACCGAATGAGCTAACAGGGCAGTCAAGTATGAATTACTCTAGCAAAGATATCTCGAATATATTTTTTATAAACAAAAGATAAATAAATGTGTAATGTAAATGATATTTCATATATTTTCTTTACCTAATTTTTGCACGATCAAATTCACATGCCGAGTCACGGCACAATAGGAGAACTAAATCAAATAAAAAATTATAACATGTAAACCCTATTTTTAGTGAATTTTCATTTCATTCATTTCCGACTAGTTTCGGTTATATATAGCTATAGAAGGCCAATATCCGGTGGCCTTCTTCATGGAGACAAGCTTTACAACGCGCACGCGGCTTCGTCTTGCTTCGCACTACGGGCCGCTGCGCGCCTCGCACGTGACGTTAATAAAATAAAAAATACACCCAAACCTGTGAAGGTATTTCCAAAGTGAAGAACTGATGATCACTGTCAGCGCTGAGAAGATCCACTGCCAACGACGGCAGCGACCATTCTTGAGGCTCAGGCCAGCAGGCCGCCTGGAATTTAAAATGTTTTAATGTAAAATTAATGAGACAAACAAAACGCTCTCCAAATGTTCGTGATTATAAGAGATAAACATGTTTTTTTCTAAGTAGGCGTGCTTCATAGTAGACCGCATCACTGTTTAACATTAAAAAACATTAATGTCCAGGGCATAGCTGTTTTAGCGCTCATTACTTTGAGACATTCGGTAGTTAATCTCAAATGAGATCAAATCAAATAATTTATTCACAAGAATACATGTAGGTTTATATAATAAATCTCAATGTGGCACAAAGTACTCAGTCTGCAAGCAGACGTGCAAATGTCAAAAATAGATAACTCACCCAAAACAAACGTTTATCTAACTAACATAAGTTTTTTATAAGTATGTATTTACAAACAAAAGCATGTACCTATTGTATCAGTTATCTGGTTCCCATAGTTAAGAGTTAAACGTCCTCTGAAATTTATAGAATTGTAGCTTCGGAGCTAACAAAGGCAAGGGATACGCGTTTTTTAAAGTACCTTATATATGCGAATGTGTAAATGAACATTTTTGTTTATAGCTTGTACCCAGAATTAACATATAGGCTACTTTTAATTACGAATAACGGGAATTAAAGCGCTGGGCACTACTATACTATTTAGAGTAGTTTCTGGCATATTTAAGAATAATAATTTCAGGGGAATCTCAAAAAGTGGTACAAACACAGTGTTTACTTTTAGCAGTTTGATTCGATAAGTTGTTTACCTCGCCATGGTACCAAAACTCATTTAATATCAAAACGTTCGACGATTGAGCAGCATTTTTCAGTTCGTCAACAACCTGAAATCAAAAACACCATTTTTATATATTTACATTTTTGGTAATGGTAGGAATTAACTCATGACCACTGCATAGCAGACAAATACTTACCGGCCTA
Source organism: Biston stratarius (assembly GCA_950106695.1). Lineage (NCBI taxonomy): Eukaryota > Metazoa > Arthropoda > Insecta > Lepidoptera > Geometridae > Biston > Biston stratarius. The sequence goes on along the minus strand of OX467106.1, from coordinate 37,486,153 downwards.
AAGAAATATTCAGGCAGCCTAATATTCGTCGTACCACTATCTACTATACTTTTCTCTGCGTTTAGTTTTCGACACATGTCTTTGTTAGGGTCTCGATAAGCGTCATCTATGATCATATTAGCACTTGATTCTTTGCTATAGGTTATGTTAGATATTACTCTGACAGATAGTACGCCCACTTCGTACCAGCGCTTGCGTAAGATGGGAGTTTTGTATGACTCATTCGAGTTGTGTTTCTCCGTTTGGCCATCTGTAAAGAATTAGTAGATTGTATCACAAGGGACCAAAATAGTGTATTGAGGACGAGAGCTATTGGTTCTAGAGTAGCTAGAGGGATTAAAAATACGTTCCTCGAGGTTATTACTCTCGATCTTTTTGGTAGTAAATAGTTTATAACAGTTTCTGCGTTTAATTCTACAGTTTCTGGTGTTTATATTTCACTTTCACCGCTAGAACTCATCTTTTATAAAATTTTTGTGATTCAAGTTATTATTTTTTGTAATATTTTGATAAAAAGTAATAAAGGAACAAATATGAAGTTCCCGCGTATTTTTTATTTTATTATTTGGTTAACCAATGCCTCGTCTGCAGGCGCGCTTTTTTATTACTGGCCAGGACTTTATCGAAGCGAATTGCGTTCAAAATATTTAATTAAATAGTGTTCCAAATTCAAAAGTCATTTCGTCACTGTTATTAAGTGCGCCGGAATGACCCATTTTGCTCCCACTTATTGAGGAACCCTTCGCCTCTTTTCAAATAGATGGGATGAAATAATCTATTATGTTTACTACCGGTGCTTAATCGGGGACAAATTCGTTTTATTTATTTACCTTTCGGCCATGTTGCAATAGCCATGGTCATGAGCTGATTAGGCCATAAGAGTGGTCTTAGCGTAAAATGAGGGTGATCCTCATTTAGGTCTTTTAAAAATAGTTTTCAACACGGCACACTACACTAACGGTATCAGCAGACTTTTCCGCCGCATACCGTAGTGTTATATAAAACAAATTTATAGTGTATTTGTAGAGCGTGATTAAATTCGGGGGATAAACATAATTACATTATCTGAAATATAATCAAAGTAGATAATAGGTACATGGCTAAGAGTCATGTTTGACATGATTATTATTCTGTAAAATGACATATAATTTCAGAATAAAGAACAACCCTTATTTTTAATAGACCTCAAAATTGTGCTGGCATATTAGTTGTTTCGCATAGTGACTTTTTTACTATAGACTCAAAAGAACTTAGTACCGTAAGATCGTAAGTTCTAACAACACAAAACAACAGAAACAAGTGAGTGTCAACTATGATTAATGAATTATATCATAGTTATGATTGATGAATTATATCATGGTTAGATATGAATCTATATTTCATAAATTACAATACGACGGAAGTAGAAAAGCAATTATGTTAAAAGTGTAGGTATTGAAGACACAATACAAACGATGTTATTAATTTAGATTATGTGCAATAAATAACTACATATGTTTCAAAAGCGAAGACAAACCAAAACGATAATGAAATCAAAATGACTCTAATGCGTTTTCATACATTGTATGTGGAGCACATAAATGCTATTAAGAAAATTTAAAAATTAAAGAACTAATTGTAGGTAGATGAACAAGACACTCTCCTGGTGAAAAGAGAGTAAGAGATAAAACCTGTCCATAACCATTACAGTAGCACCCAAAAATTCCTGGGCATCGCTACTGATACAGACATTCGATGACGAATCTTGTCATTTCCGTAGCTACTTCCGTAGCCCTTGAAAAGTAACACAGTGATGTTAACATACTAAATTTGTTTTGTTAAAGTGCTGGATACCGCTGGAATGATCATGAACAGGCGGGTCTGTTACCATCAGCACAGCGTTTCGGTCGCCTCATTATTTCTATATTTAGAACAACCGTACTAATTAGCGGTAGAAATTTGAAATACTTAACATACCTTTTTATGACAGTCATGTAAGAAAATTACTTCTCAACGAAATACGTCAAAGGCCAATAAAATTAACATCAACAAAAAAGTTAAATAATTTATTTTGTAAAGGTCAAATCTGGAATTTTTCGACGGCTAAAGATCGTACTTACTCTCTGCTGATCAGCGACCAGTTGACAAACCTTATGATACTATGGAAATTGACGTAAGTTTTGATACATTGGTCAAATGTGACCGAAACTATAGTCGGAGTACCTATCCAATATAATTAAACGCGATTAATCCCGCATAATTAAAACAAAAACCACATGATGTTTATCTGAAAACAGTCAGTCACACAGCCCAATAATCTAGAAGCATGAAACTTTCTTTGCACACGTGTCCCTTGTAAGGCCGTAGCATATAGATGATAACAAAACAGGGGTGGCGAACCTTTGTGACCAATGTGCCATTTTTTTTAAATAAATTTTTAGACGTCCAGACAAATTTTTAGTTCCAGACGACATAGACGTCCCGTCAAATAATTTTGACTTAGTGACTATGGGAAAATATTAAAACGAAATACTATCAACACACAACTCTTTATTTATTACCAAAAGAAATAATTTTGCACTAATTTTGGTGGGCGACGTGCCATCAATAGCACGCGTGCCATTGGTTAGCCATCCTTGATATAGTCTACTAAAACTAACATTATTATTGACATTATATTGTAACATTAATGAATCTAATCTACTTTGAACGATACAAACTGTTGTATTTTTTTTTTGTATGCCGAGGAAACCCTTTGTTACGTCATTATACATATTATTATGTGGATGTTGATTGGTAAACTTCTGTACAACAATGTATCTATCATCCATCAATATTTTACATGTCAGCAACATTACCCTTAAATTTAGAAGTAAAGAATAATATAATTAGCATTACTTTGATTGTAAACACATTTTTTTTACAATTAGGTACGATACAAAATGCTTCAAACAAAGATTGGACGATTTAGGCAAAGTGCGAAACTTGAATAATAATAATCAAGTATGTAGTTGAAACGTGTATAAACTTCAGCAGCAGGTTTATATCCACGGAAACCATATCATATATCGAGATGTTGAGTGGCCAAGCCTCGATGAGCTCCATGAAGGCCTTAGCCTGCACCCTCATGGTCCTCGGAAGATCATAGTCCATTACAATCTGATTCACAAGGATCCGGGTATCATTCCGAGTCGAGAGCAGGTTTTCACAAGCCCAACATAATACACTAATAGCTAATACAGCTGTTGAATACCAGATTATGATGACCAATAAAGATCCAAAATTATCCTCCAGCGTGCGAAAGTAACGCAGAGTTGACCAAACAGCTATAACTACATATGCAAAGGCGTTGAGAAGCAATGCGAATAAATTGAAGTTATACTCATCATTGATAATGGAACAGAGAACCCCAATTGTGTTATAGATGTTCGCTAAATCACGAATTTTTGAATTATTTTCAGCAGGATGACCAATCACATTATTCTTTTCTTTGTGGAATTCTTCCATATTGCAGACAAATATACCAGAATTATTGCAATTTTTTTCTTCAATAAACTTTGCCAGGTAACCGTTGATGATAAAAAGTCGGGATTTCAACATCTTCAAATAAATGAAAAATTCCAAAATGTCAACTTTAAAATTCAGAAATATTACTATACAGATCAGATCAAAAATTAAGCCTTCTCTTATGCTTATGAGTAAATTGAAGCAACCTGACACGTAATGGGATAAAACAATGTATATAAAATATTTTTTGTTGTTAGCTTGTGAACGTTGATAATATATAAGAAAATCAGTTTTAATGAGCTGCCTATCAAGTTCAGCGAAAGTGTTAAAGATTTTAATGTTGGCATCATTTCTAAAGAATGTCACGATGATCATAGAAATAATGCATTGAACGATAGCCAAAACATACGGAAAGTAATTTATAAGATTTAGAACATATATCTCATCATAGACTAACCTAGATTTTAATAAAAAACTAAACATAGTTATATTAGTTGCCGCTATTATTCCGCAGTATAGTTTCATCTTTAACGAGGGAGGAACGGCTTTGCCATCTTTAAACCAAAACCTGAATTTTCCATTGATATACTGAAATTGATGTATCAACTTGAAAACTGAGTACAGAACACAATTTCTAGTGGTACGATTTGAGTTATCTTCATTTTCATTCGGTTTATTATCGGACATGTTCACAGACTGTCTTCCGACTGATTGATTCAATACACAAAATATAGGTATGAAAACTAAACATCTACGCAAAGACCGAATAATATTTTTGGAACAAATATCCATTAGTACCAATACGTGTTAACGAAAATGTAATTAAATTAGGTACGTTATTTGTAAATATCCAATCAATTAAATATGAGAATAAATTAACTGATGATTTATTAACTTCGAACATGATAGGATCTAAGTGCACCTAGAATAATGTCACCCCCTTAACTTAAAGCCTGTCTTAGACAGACGCGACCAGCGATAGCGGCACAGTAGACTGCGGCAGTGTGACAGGCGTGTAGGGCAAATTTAAAAAACCGCCTGACTGCAATGTCATTGTCTGTAAACTAAACATAGTCGCCATTGTTCCACAGTATAGTTTCATATTCCATGAGGGTGGAACTGCTTTGCCATCTTCAATACGAAGTCTAAATATTCCATAAACATATTCAAAGTAATATAACAGCTTGAAAACAGAGTAAAGTTCACACTTTTGTGTATGTGGCACAGTAGTATGGCTTTTTTCTTCATGTTCATTAGTTTTTCTTGACATACTTCGTAATTTATTTAACACACAAAATAGGTCAAAGCTGTGCTATAAGAAAAGACTGAATAATGGTGTATGAAGTAAATTTAATTAATTCTTATCAATACCAATTTAAGTGTATATGTATTCGGTGTGTATTAATTAACTTAATAGAAGAGTACACAAGTCGCAGCTTAAATAATTTGTTGATTAATGGATTGGATGGTACTAAAGGAGGTCCTTAACAAATGGGACAATGCAGACTAATGATAATTAATACTGTTAATTAATTAATGTTGATCAATTTTCTTATGCAACATGATCTAATATTGCTAGTGTCAGCGCAACATTTAGCTAGCCACGATATTATCAGTATCATTATCATCATATCGACCGTAGCAATTAACATTGTCGGATCTACATTTTTGCAATTTTCATTTCATTGCATTAAAGGTCTTAGAATATGCCTAAAAATGCCCCCACAAATTATCAAATTCGATTAAATAACTTATTTTTTTTACCATAGGTTGATTTTAGGAATTTAATAATTTTCGGGGGCATTTTTAGACATATTCTAAGACCTTTAATGCAATGAAATGAAAATAGCAAAAATGTAGATCCGACAATGTTAATTGCTACGGTCGATATATTATATTCCTATAAAAAAAAACTTGAGCATCTGGCGAAACAAATCGTCGTACCCCGCGTGTTAGAAGAAAGATAAATAATTTATCAAAAGACACAGGATTGAGATCAACGCCCTTATTTATTAATTTTCAAATGCGACGTTTGTACAATTGTAGCTGCTAAAATGACATTAAACGTCACTGTCAAAACACCATCAATCGACGCTGTTAGTTGTGTGATAACAACGATTGTGCAATCGAGTTTTGGAGAGAACGCGGAAAAAATCATGTCCTCCGATTATATTTTTTCCAAAACTTGTGTTTCTTTGGTTTTAATGTATAAAAATTGTGGCGTTTTATTTATCAAGTGCCGAATTACAATTACATTTAATTCAATTACAAGCGCGAGTGTAGGAAAACGATATAGTGTTTGAAAAATATATTAAATTCAGTATGGTGGATTTTAAACCCGTATTCGCATCTGAATTTTTCAACTGCATATATTTAACTAAAACCATTCGAAGTCGCTCAGCGAGCTATCGAAAGAGCTAAGTATGCTGAGTATTGCTCTGTCGAATTGTATCCTGCACGAAGTAATTGACCAGAAAAATAAAAGTTAGACATTGCTCGACGTATTAGCAAGCTGAAATGGCAGAGTGCTAGAAATCGTCGTAGTATTTTATATAGAAATTATCGTAGAACCGATAACCGCTGGGGTAGACGTGTTCTAAAGCGAAATAGCAAACAGATGCCCTGAGACTCCATAAAGTGAAAATATACGCAAGACAGTGGTGGATAGAAGCGTAAGCCGAAGATCGGGCTTTGTAGCGTGTCTTGGAAGAGCTTATGTCCAGCAATGGACTACGATAGGCTGACGACACCGACACAGATGATGATTTAGCCAAACATATGTGTAACGTATTTGTTGACAAATTTAAGGAGAAATTCAAAACATATATTTTTGTCAGTCAAACATGTACCATGTGTAAATTACTATCACAACCTCAGATCAAACATTACATCACAACTGTCGCGTGACGTAAAAAGGTCAACAGGTTTTCTTTCTTTTTCAAGCTCGACAAAATAAATATCTTGTAACAATATGTACCATTTTAAACTTTATACTTACCAAGCATTTGAAATTTGCCATAATGTGTCGCATTATTTATTCCCTGCGGCCCGCATAGCTTCATTTGAAACGACATTGGTTTGCCCAACATCCTCTCTAGCGAGTCTAACCATGATTCTACAACCACTTGGTCACCCCACGCGCCTACTGGTAAGTATGCAAGTCCAAGGAGGCCCTGGAAAGATTGTTCATATTGGTTAGTATTAGACTTCGTTATTGCTTATGCCCATCAAGTTAAGGATTGAGAAACTTAACTGACTAGTTTTTATAATAAATAGGCTTGCATTTGACCGCCATCTCACCTAATGTAAAGCGCAAATGCGGTCTAAGGTGTAGCATACTTGCCTAGAAGTTACTTAAGAACATTTTATCCATTTTTTTTTTTTATTGTTATATCTACACAGCAGCCACTAACACAGTTGATACAAATTAGATACAAAGTTGGCAAAAATTAAGTTCTGTTTTAATTATAGGTATAAACCTCATTTAATTAAACAGTATACGCAAAAAAAAGTAAAACTTAATTTAAAAAAAAAATATGAGTATGTTAGCTAAATGGATTGAAATTAATTAAATAAATATGTTTGTCATTTTTCGTTTTATTTATTTTTTATTTTATTTACTTGGTGGTAGATCTCCTTAGCAGGAGGTTGTCTATGTTGGTACTACCTGCAGTACCAGACATTCTGACGCCAAGCAGTAGTATGTAAACGTTACTGTGTTGCGGTTTAAAGGGTACTACAGCTAGAGAAATTACAGAGTTGAGAGTCTCAAAGTAATGAGCGCCAAAGCAGCAATGCCGTCTTTGTTTTGCTACTAAAAGTTCTGTGTATCGCTGCAATGTTTACACACTACTGCTCAGTGGCAGAATATCTGGTACTGCGGTGGTACCTACCGAGACGACCTCCTGCTAAGGAAATCTGCCACCAAGTAAATAACAATAAGTATAAGTAAGTAAATGGACATAATAGAATAATAACTTTTTTGATGGCCCCGCCGTTAGCTCATTCGATAGCAGCTGTGCGTCTTGAGCTGCAAGGGGTGCGTTTTATTGTTGCCTAGGACAAACATTTATGTGACGAATAAAGATTCTGTGTCTAGGTTTTATGCATTATAAGTACATGTGTTTGAAAAGCATGCAAATAACTGTCAGTTGTCTTGTTCCCATAGATTTGCTTAATTTGGACTGTGATGATGTATATTAATATTTATAATTTTATTATATTTGCAACCTGCCTCGACTTCGAACGAATGTAATTTATTTCGGTGAACTGAATACAAAATAATGAATTTTTCAGCTATTAGTAAAACGGTGTCTGCGAAATTTATAAGAACTTAGCAGACATACATACTGATTAGAGAGTGGACCGAGAGTCGACTTAGGACTCGCTGTTATGTCATATTATATCGCCGAACGAAGGCTAGTATCAACGTGTACATTGCAGATAATGTAATATTAGTATAAATACATCAATCCATAAAAAAATGGTACCATGGGAAATTGAACTATTCTTCGCGCTATTTTCGTCATGCCTATATAGTTGGTGCCTAACTGGCACCACTCTCTGTACATGTCTTGAGCCTATTTTAGCTTTGTGCTGGCCACTTTGTAGTAAAGCATTGAATCAGTAGATCTCTAATGATTATCTGATGGATCTCTAATAATTGTATATTTGTTTGTTTATGGTGAGACCCTACATAGTTAATTCGCCTGGACATCCAATTTTATAATTCATACAATTTTTTATGACCGCTCGCCTAACAGGCGGCGTGCAGTCTAACGAGAAAGTATTTAGGTTTTGATGTCATGCCAGCACTAGAAATTTGTCAAGACTTGTCTCTTTTTCCAATTTAAAACTGATTAAAATAATTAATTCTAATAAATAAGTATAGTTTAATAAATCACACAGCACTATATAACCCAAAACTAAGCAAACCTTGTACTATGAAACAGAACCAGAAACTAAAAAAATTATTAAATACTTTTTTATGTATGTACCACATCACACATCATCAACCATAGGACGTCCTGTGCTGGACATAGGCCTCCTCCTGGGGAGGGGTTTTGCCAATACTCGCCACGCTTGGCAGGCGGGTATATGTATGTATGTATGTATGCTCATAATACATACAAGAAAATGCAATTACAACAAAAACATACAAATTTTTGTACCAATTAAGCTACATGCATAGAGCATTGTGTTCTTTAAAAGTCATTTTAACAGAATCTAAAAAAGTTGGTAAGTTTTTTGTAATGCTCTTGGTATAGCAAATCTCAAAAGAGAAATGATAAAAAAATATTGGACTGATTATAATTACCTGCCATCCTGAACCATTCATAAAAAAGTTTTGACTTTTGGTTATAAGAGCGATGTCAGTTCTAACCTCAGGTATATTGAACAGTGAGGGAAATTGTATGTAATCTGATACAAGCTTACCCCACCACATACCCTGAGAATACCTTGCTTGGACCTGCAAACATTATAATACAATATAAAATAAATATTTTCGGTAACCCCAGCACAAAAACTTAAGAATTTGACTTAAAATCATTTCATATGTTACCTGACACCATAGAGATGATATGCTACAGACAGGCCAAATACACCAAACTCATAAATCACCTACATGCAATTCCACATCTATGCTTATGCAAATCATTGTATAGAGCCAGATATAGGATCCCCCTGTAGTATATCTTCTCTGTGAGTGACGATTCTTACCTCTTTTCCACTGTCATAGACACTGGTGGAGTTTGCTACTTGGAAGAAGATGTTGCTATCATGCACACTTGATGCTATTGCTAATGTTGTGCTGCCAGTATCAATCAAGACATTAAGCTGTAAATAAAATTAAAAGTTGCCTAAGTAAAATTAGGTTAATTGTATACTTCAAGTATATTATGCCTGGCATGATCTGGCATAAAAATATACTTTCTAATATAAATCTTTTTTATCTAGGTATATAAATATGTATGTGTTTCCAGCTGGCTCCTGTAACTTCTGTCTGTCTTCCACTCTGGAGGACCTGGGTTGAAACCCACAGCATATACCTATGTCTTTATCAAATCTTGTGTGTCTTGTTAATAGCCACCTTTTTGTGCCAAGACTGCATAATGGAAAACAAAACTATGTAGCATACGCTACAGCACTGTATGGCCACAGAAATCATATGAGTAAAGTTTGGACTAACAATACTTCACATCAAGCTTGCAATACCAGAACATCTGGTGATTTAGGAGTGGAACAGCTATGTCAGCGACCCAAGGCCACATGCTCTATAACATCAAGGAGCTTGGTTGGTTTAGATGGTTGGTAGGGGGAAAAGTTGAACACCCCAAGCAGAATGTCAGAGCAAGCCTAATCAGCCTCATTTTGAATTAGATATATACCTATGTGTCAGTTTCAAAATAGTTAAGGAAAACCATTACAACACTAGCTTTTATTAGAGTTCTTAACATTCTTGAAAATATGTAGTCTGTCAACGCATACTCGGCAAGCTTCGTGGACTATGGCCTTACTAATCTCATAATGAGTAATGCCCAAAACCAGCAGTAAGACAGTGTTTAGAGTAAATTATTATAATAAATCAGGGAACAATCAGATGCATAAACGGATATTTACAATATAGGTTCCTCTCAAGGCCTATCAAAATCTACACAGGTATATGTGGTATATTTTAATTCCTACTTACAATATATAATAAATACTTTTTTAAATTCATGTTTCAGGCCAAGATCCAAAATAGAATGAGTGCTAGTCTTATGAATACTTATACCTTCTGATGGGGATGTCCCATATTAATAGAAATTGAGTACGCTTGCCCAGCTTCTCCAAATAAATTGAATCCTTCTGCATTTATTTTTGTCACACAGATACTAAGCTGCAGAACAGCAAATACTAGCATAATCATTTTTGTAACAGGTGTAATCATTTATTTAATGCAGTCCAAGCAGATACAGCCCAAGGATTTTTGTGCACACAATTTACTTATTCTATATATACTATGATATCGTTAAATATTAATTTTACATTTCATCTGTCTAATTTCTCGCAAGTAGACAGCACTACACGCTAAAGCAGCGTAAGCTAGCAAGGTAAAAACCTCAGGTAAAAACATAAACAAACATCTATGAATCAACGAAATTGAACGAAAGTAACGAAACCATCCTGACTGTCATGGGATGACGTTTTTTTTTAATTAATTGCCCCATCGGGCTAGCTAAAGCTATAAAGCGATACTGCCTTGTCTTCGATTTTTTGCAATTCATGTCTTACATCTATAGTAATTACAGTCAAAGTCTAGTCTTGGTCAAGTCCAGTCAAATCAAGTCATGCCTTAATAAAGAAGTGTCGACTTTACTATAAGCTTCTGGATGGAGTTTTGAAAGCAACACGAAAAGTCATGTTTCACAATATTATATCACTTTCCCTCACTCGCGCTTGTAATTTCTGCACTTAATGAATAAAACACCACTATTTTTAGACATAAACATTGAAATGAACACTAGTTTTGGGAAAAAATACAAAGGGGCGACACGACTCTTACCGCATTCCCGCCAAAACTCCAGACCTGACTGCCTACCATGGGTGATGGTTTTTTTTAAATTATTTCGCCCCATCGTGCAAGCTAAAGATGTAAAGCTATACTGCCTTGTTTCGGTTTTTGCAGTTCATTTCTTACATCTATAATTACAGTCAAAGTCCAATCTTGGTCAAGTCCAGTCCGTGACAGTCAAATCCAGTCATGCCTTAATAAAGTAGTGGAGACTTTACTATAAGCTTCGATAGAGTTTTGGAAGCAACATAAAAAGTCATGTTTCACCACATTTTATCACTTTCCCACACTCGCACTTGTAACTCGGCACTTTATGAATAAAACACCACTATTTTCATACATAAATACTCGAAAAAACACTAGTTTTGGATAAAAGTACAATGGGGCGACACGACTCTTACCGCGTTCCTGCCATTATCATTATTATTATCATCCCGCGTTTATTATACCTATAACAAAGTTTATGTTTTTTGTTGGAAAAATAATCATACTTTATTCATAAAGTGCTTTTTGTTCGTATGAGTATGAAAAAGAGATATGATGCGCTGAATCATTTATTGTATTGTCAAAACTATCCTTATGTAGAGAGTTTGCACTATCTTGTATAAGAGCCGATATCCTCAGATACTTAAATTTTGGTTGTCTACTCGAAGCCGAAATCCCATAGTTTGGTAAAAAAAAAAAAGTTGTCAACACCATGACTGCCCCGAACCCGCGGGCGGTTTTGGCGGGAACGCGGTGAGCGTCGTGTCGCCCTATTGTATTTTTTTCTAAAACTAGTGTTTTTTCGTGTTTTTATGCATAAAAATAGTGGTGTTTTATTTATAAAGTGCCGAATTACAAGCGCGAGTGTGGGAGAATGATATAATGTAGTTAAACATGACTTTTCGTGTTGCTTCCAAAACTCCATCCAGAGCTTATAGTAAAGTCGCCACTACTTTACTAAGGCATGACTTGATTTGACTGGGACTGACTGGACTTGATCAAGACTAGACTTTGACTGTAATTATAGATGATAAAGAAGCTGAAAAATGAAGACTACTCACAAAATATAAAAACATGCATGCACAGTGCGACGCTAAGAAGAAAGAAAAAAAAAAAAAAAAACCTGCGCGCATTTTAGCGGGAACGCGGAAAAGGTAGTGTCGCCTCATTGCATTTTATTCAAATCTTGTAATTTTTTTAGATGTTGTATAAAAGTAGTAGTAGTTTAGCATGGACTAGAATACTGGATTTTGACTGTAATTAATTACGTCAGACAATAGCAAAAATTGAAGTACAAATAAATATTAGGCATTAAGGACTCCGTACCCATTTGCCAATGAATTTTAAAAAAACACCGGTCCCGCGCTTCTTCTTTCATTTCATCAGAATGTCTTGTTTTTTTTCTTGTCTTTGTTTTGCTAAAGTTTTTAAATATCATTATTGTTTTGAAAGAAAATTACAAATAAGCTTTTAAAATGAGCCTCTGGGTAGATAAACATCGTCCAAGAGATCTAAATAAGTTAGACTTTCACAAGCAGCAGGCATTGCAGCTAAAAAGTCTCGTCCAGCAAAGTGATTTTCCTCATCTTCTTGTTTACGGCCCCTCTGGAGCCGGTAAGAAAACCCGCATCATGTGTTTGTTGCGAGAACTTTATGGATCAGGTGTCGAACGTTTAAGGCAAGAAACTATGAATTTTACTACTCCGTCTAATAAGAAAATAGAAATCATGACCGTAAGTAGCAACTATCACATCGAGGTTAACCCAACAGACGTAGGAATACATGATCGCGTAGTGATCATGGATTTAGTAAAGAACGTTGCTCAGACACACCAAATTGATTCGTCTGGACAACGGGAGTTCAAAGTTGTGATATTGAATGAGGTAGACGATTTGACTAAAGATGCTCAACACGCTTTACGTCGGACTATGGAGAAGTACGTCGCTACATGTCGCCTTATTCTTATTGCTAATTCAATATCTCGAGTAATACCAGCGATCCGATCTCGTTGTTTAACTATAAGGGTACCAGCACCGGAAGAAAGTGAAATTGCATCCATTCTTCAGCTAGTTTGCAAGAAAGAATGCTTAAGTATTCCTTTAGAGTTGGCCATGCGCATAGCAAAGTGTGCAGATAGAAATCTGAGGAGAGCATTACTGATGTGCGAAGCTTGTAAAGTTCAACACTATCCATTTACAGCAGATCAGAAAGTTCCGGAACCAGACTGGCAACTAGTTATAAAAGAAACTGCATCAATGATTCTTTCAGAACAGTCTCCAAAGAAACTTGGTGAAGTCAGACAGAAACTGTATGAACTAATTATTCATGGAGTACCACCAGACATGATCTTTGCTGGACTTCTGAAAGAGCTAGTTCATAATTGTGATATGGCTATGAAGTGTCAAGTAGCAAGCTATGCAGCAAAATATGAACACAGAATGAGATTAGGAAATAAGTCAATTTTTCACTTAGAAGCATTTGTTGCAAAATTTATGGCTATCTACAAAAAGTTCATGGAAGAATCAATGGGAGATGCCTTCTAGTAGTTATTTACTTACTAAGTACCTAGCTAAAACTTAATTTTAATTCTGTGAGGTGTACGTGGTGTAGGTGTGGGTGTACACTAGGCAAGATTGCAGTCAAGTACTAGCCTATTTAAGTTTAAAGATTGTTAAACTTATTTTTTTGTCTAATCAATAAAATACAAAAGTTTTTTACAAAATAGCAATTTTATTGGCATTTAATGAGATACAGAATTCGTTAGTTGTTAAATGCTGTCAAGTGAACAATAATATGCTTAGTGATACATAAGATAAATTTATACACTGAGAATTCCATACTAACCACACAGACTATCACAGTAACAAAAAAAATTTCACAATCAAGCTTCTTTTATAAAATATTGGTAGATTTCAGTTAGCAAGTATTTTAGCCACTTATTTTCTCTATATGAATAATTATGAATGCATGCTAGTCGGCAGTTTTTATTACTTGAAGTTACAGTTGAATGTTTTGAACTCTAATCACACTAAGTATGAAGTATCTTAGGTTTAACTTTTTATATGATTTATAATTATGTATGAGTAATTGAGTAAATATAAAAAAGAAACAATTCTTCAAAAATATGTCCATTTAAAACGACTAAGAGCTATTGTTTATTTATTTACTTACATTAAACAATTTTATTTAAGTACTTTAAACTAATAAAATGACTACTAGTTGATTCTCTTGCACACTTAATAACATTGAAATATATCGGGAATCACATTACAATCAAGCCACTCTGAAACAATTTATTTTTGATGTATAATTGAAATTTTTAACATCATATAACTCAACATATACCTACTACATTTAATTTTGTTACAATATTTAAACTGTCACTTTTTATACAATTGATAGTATTGGTGTACTGGCACAGTTCTTGAAAACAATCTGAAGTTATCAACAATAGAGTGCATTATGGCAATGGTGATCTCATTTGAAAGATGGTCGACTATAACTGGCTGCATCAACAGCATTTGCTCGATAGCTCTGGACTCCTCTGACACTGTAACATTATCAAGGAATTAGATGTATCACCACGAAAAAACAAGAATTTGTTTAGAAAGTAGCATCATTTATTGATTTGATGCTTTTTTACAATTTTTTTTAATCTACAAGTTATGATATGCATGATGCACCCTCCTGATAGTGAGGGATGTCATTACATCACTACACAGGACTTTGAGTAGCAAAACAAAGTTTACGGCATTTGGTTCTTAATAGCTCTGTAATTTCGTTGCTCTTCAAACCAATACACTGTTTACACTCTACTGCTAGGCGGCAGAATATTTGATACTGCGGTGGTGCCTATCTAGACTACCTCCTGCTAAGGTCTACCACCACATAAAGTATAAAGTGCAAATGCAAAATAGCTCAAAACACGTTCAGAGAGTAGCACCACCTAGACATGCTTTATTCTAGAAATAGGCTGAATCACCGTTGTACAAGTTTTTGTTTGGGATGGTGAATATGTATTAGTGTTGTATTATTTATGGTATTACATAAGTATACCTCCAGACATTATCTTATCTTATACCTTTAAACGAGCAATTCTTGTATATATGTATATTTTCTGAATCTCGGAAACGGCTCCAACGATTTTCATGAAATTTAGTATGTAGGGGGTTTCGGGGGAGATACATCGATCTAGCTAGGTTTCATTTTTAGAAAACTTCGTTTTAACCATGTTTTCAGGCAATGTAAAACCGAGCAAAGTTCGGTCAACCAGGTACTACATCATTAAATAGCATCTTTAAAAGGAATTCTGCAGATCAATGTGCAAAGCACATGCTATTCCATGCTGTAATTTTAGACTATGCAATAAAGGAAAGTTGTGATTAGAAGTTTATATACGAGTATGTGTCTGTGTGTGTGTGTGTGAGTGTGTGTTCATTTGCGCTCGTGGCTAAATAGCCAATCCTGGAGCAACAGTTGCGGTCTCGTTTTCTAGATATAATTAATGCACTGAAGAGCAAAACAGGTTAGGTACTAAACTTGTGTCTTGGTAGGTTAGGATGATGCATTTTAGACCATATAACATAGTTTAACGTCAGGCAGCTCTGAAAACTATCTTATCGGTTCTATCAACCTATTAATTTACCGACTTAATGACCTTCGAGAAGCACATTAACGCTTGCCTACTGTTAGGACCTTGTAAATTTTCTCGTCACCTAATTTCAAGAGATCTTGAATGAAATGATAAAAAGGTTTCGGATAGGTAATTATGAAGAAGTGAATGAAGCGTCGAGTCGTTTGTTACGAAGCGACAGTGAAATGATAAATGTTGACTTCATTCTGACGGCGACGTAAGGAAAATAGAAAGTTTTTGTGGTTTGTTCAACCATTAGTCTGAGTACTTTCTTAGAAGCACTTTCGGAAAATATATGGTTTGGCGCCCTAATGTTTAGCATTTGTAAACCATTAGATATATAGCTACCACAATAGAACTTAAGTTTTCTTATATGCCTAGGGTAGACAGACGTTTCAAAGCGCGCATGTTATGCACGCATTTATAACTTTAAAACAATTTCATTAATTTCTTGGGTTAATGTCTTCTCTTGTCACAATTCTGCCAATGTCTGTGTCATAATGGCTTCATAAATATAAAAAAAATATCGTTAAATAATATGCTCGGTAGGTAGGTATATGCCTACAATCAACGAAAGTTCGATTGATTTATCTAAAACACAATACACTATTAGATATAGATACCAAACACAAAGTTAGTAGAATATGTTATTTAGTACAATATGGAAAAAATGAAGTGATAGTATTAGTTTGTAGCGATGATAACTCAGTGGTAAGCGCAGTCGGATCACACGTCAAAGGGCGTAGGTTCAAACCCCAACAACGAGTTTGAGCTGCTTGTGAAGGAAACCATAGTATGGTGGCAGGATACCTACTTTCTAGTACTAGACTGACTAGGCTACCACTTTCAAGTTGAAAATCTGCCTCCAAGCATCTGTAACGGTGTGTTCGGAAGCCATACTTTAAGAGCTCGTTCTATTCCAGGCCAGTTGTGTTCACCATCTTTGCCCACACCGTCGCTTAACATCAGATGAACTGTGGTCAAACGTCTAGGTTGTCAATCATAAAATAATTATAGAACGAGGGATATACCTACTAGGAGGGAGAATATAGTAAAAACATTGACACTATTAACTGGTCTGGGTTTTTCCGACCTTACCTTATATTGATTAATTCAGTATACGCTACACTACTTTTGCACTAGCTACCTATGTATCTTTTATATGTACCTATAAGAAATGCACCTAAATATCTTGGCTAGGTAGGTAGCATCGATCATATTTTTTACTGCCTAGTTGCCTTTATTATTGCTCATATTCGGCTATTAAAATTTTATTGATTAGCTTGAATTTCTAGATTCTCTTGAAACAAAATAGCAATATCTAGCATTTTAAACCAGTACAATTAATTCAAAACTTTACGAGC
Source organism: Biston stratarius (assembly GCA_950106695.1). Lineage (NCBI taxonomy): Eukaryota > Metazoa > Arthropoda > Insecta > Lepidoptera > Geometridae > Biston > Biston stratarius. The sequence goes on along the minus strand of OX467106.1, from coordinate 37,469,130 downwards.
CTTTTTTCTCGCTAAGTACCTACCTATAGTATATGTATTACGTTGGATAGAGTACCTACATTCTCTGTCGGATGTTTACTGATAGCTGTAGTTTTTTTGCAAAGAAGCCCAATGAGCTGTGCTTTACTACTTCTAAAATCCTCGCTTTTTTTTATAATGCCGTTTTTATGTAAGCACTGTAACTTATTTCTTTATGTTGAAAAGGCTAACTAGGCAAATAAAAACAAGATTTATTCACGTTACAATACCTTATAAGTAGGTATTTAATAATTAACTGGATGTGTCGATATTACCTGATAGCAAACGGGCTATAGCGACTCCTCGACATGAGACTAAGTCTCTTAACCCGACCAAAAATAATATTTCGCGTTTTGCGAGACGAAATCGCATCAGTCTTAGCTTTGTCGTATTTGCAGCACAGATACCTTTTTTATGACTGACAGGCTAAATTTTTGACCACAGCTCACTTGATGTTAAGTGACGGTGTGCTTGAAGATTGTAAACACACCTAGCCTGAAATGGAACTGGCTCTCAAGTGAAGCTGCCGGAATACACCGTTAGATGCTTGGCGGCAGATGTTCAACTTGAGGCTGGTAGCTAGCCAGTCGAGTACTAGAAATTACCGTACCACCACGCTATGATATTATTATCCGCACGACGTTTTCCTTCAACGGCAGCTCAAGCTCTTTGGGGTTTGAACCCACGCCCTTCGGTGTGTGAACCGACTGCGCTAACGTCGGCTAGCATAGCTACAAAAAAAATTATCGGTTTATTGTCATCAATGAAGTACACTTACAAGGTATCTCTTTTTAGATTTATATTGGCTATTCCGACTATAGTTTCGGCCACATCCAGTGTCCTCTTTCAAGGCATCAAACCAGAGTACGAGCAAGCAGCTTCGTCTTGCTTTGCACTAGTGCGAATCCAGCTATCGCCTAGTTAGCCATCAGACGTGGCCGAAACTATAGTCGGAGTATCCAACCTAATTAAAGGTGAGTAATACCGTATAACTCACACCAACCTGTAGGTACTTGTCAAGCGTGATGGACTACGGCATTACCCTTCTCACAATGAGAAGCAGTGGCTCAGTGAAAAAAGAAGTATAATCCGGTATCCCGTATAAGTATAACAAAACTTTAAAAAAACATCAGTAAAAAAAAATTGCAAAAAAAACTATGACTTATAGATATAATGTATCGTTAGCCGCAAGTAAAATTTACGTCAATGAAATAACTTAAATAGCTAATTCTAACCCTCATTGTGACACGAAGTGCTTCCAAAGTTTTGAGATGAGGGTCGCTGCGACTGCACTAGTCTCGGCAGTATAGTATAAGTAGGTAATTAAACGGCAAAGTTTGGAAATTGTAGACAGTCTTATCTTATACGGGCAAATCAATGCAGCTAAAAACCAAAATTAGGGTTCAGGAGGTTCATAACAATTTACGTAGCTAACTTCTATTTTTATACATTTGACTATAGTTTTTTTTTTTTTAATGAGAACTTTCTTTTGATGTTTGTTAGCTGTTACACCTACCTGGTTGTACAAAGAATGTCGGTATGCGTGAATTCCTCACAGTTATTCTTTCTTGACCTATAATAATGTAGTCATAGTTGTCGATGCCTCGGCGTCCTTTCCAAGAATATGTAATGTTACTATAAACGCCCTCTGAAAAAAAAGGTCACCCTATATTTAATCATTCTTAATATATATACCTAATACCTATAGAGTATAGGTACTTCCCAGTTCCCACTTCCTTTCCCAATAGCTCAGTATAAGTTTCCAATGATTTGTGGAATGTCGTGTAAGTACGAGATGGTAGGACCAGAAATCTTAAGAAGCAAACTGAAAACATGCTAACAAACTACTCTATTAAACAAAATTGTAGTTTGTTCGGGATATAATTACCTACCTACACTTAACATCGTGACAAACACCTCCGATTTTAAAATACACAAGAGTGGAGTTTAAAAAGGGTGTTGTCGAAAGTTAAAGATACATCTATCTACCTAGCTATCAAAACTAGCACAATACATTAGTACCTAAGTCAAAAGTGTAAATAAAACCCGTCATTCGGACTTATATTTTTTTTTTTTTGTTAATTTATCGGTATCTGTATATAGAGTCCTTAACGCATAATCTTCATTTATTCAGTAAAAGTAGTTTTAGGTTTCTTAATTTAAATTTAGTCAAAGTCACAAAAAGCCATGCACAGTCAAGTTCGGCTCATGCTCTAGTAAAGTAGTGGCAGTTTTACTAGAAGCTTCAACGGATTGAGGAAACAATACGAATCCATGCTTTACTACAATGAATCATTAAAATTTATCCACACTCGTTATAGATTTAAAAAAGAAAGTTTTGATAAATAATACAATACCTACAGTGTTTTTTTTTATATATTGGTGTTTGAATGCTTGCGTTTTACCGCCAACTCGCCTGATGTTAAGCGAAGATGTAGTCTACGGTGGTGCACGCTCGTCTATAAGAAACCGATTTACTCGCAACATGAAGGCACCCTGATTGTATCTATCAGGGAACGCCTACTCGGGTAGCAAACTCCATTGCTTAGAGGCTCGTACAATGAAGGAAGATTCGAATCGTTTAGTTCGAGTTTTCAGCATTTCCGCAAAAAAGGACTTTTTCTAAATTGGTATAGATGCCTATTGTGTTCTCACTAACCTATAGTTCTAGCTCTATTAATATATATACACAATAAATACACTACCTATCTCAAAACATACATAATTATAATTAGGTATCTACGAGAAAAACATCGACCGTAAGAGAAATAAAAATACAAGACTGGTCCTAAAGAGCATAATATGACATTTTGACCTATTAAGTTCTAGTAAAAAGTGTAACTGTCATCTTATAGGCCACCAACCAACCACCAACTATAATGCTAAATTCCTAATAGTTAGGTACGTAATATACCTACTCTACTAATTGGGTGATCAAAATTATTAAAACCTACATACCTATGGACATTAAATCGTTAGTAAGAGAAACTTAGGTGTGGCAATAGTGTATTAATTCTAAAGCTCATGATTAGTATTTAATGCTTGGGGGGGCTGAGGCATATTGTGGGTATATCATTTACCTTTTGCGGCAAGGCGATGTGTGCCGTTTGCCCCTCAAAGCCTTTAGAAGGGTCGTGACGTGACCTTGATTTAGGATGTAAGGTAAAGTGATCTCTCTTGATAATAACAAGGCATAAGTACCATTGCGTAAGGGTTCTGGGTTAAGGTATACATACTTATGTACTAAATGAGTACTTGAGTATACCTACATGTAAACTCAAAACAGAATTTGTAAGTAATGGGTAAGTTCGTTGAAATCAGAACGATTGCACCATATTAGGTAAACTCAATCGTACGTTGACGATGACCTGTCAACTTAAGTACCTACCTACCTGATATCGATTGTTGTAGTTAATAGAGATTTTGATAGATTGAGTAAATTTTTCAAATCATACTAAGTTCTCTGTTAAATCAGCTTAATTACTTCCACTTTTTCGTGTACCTATTTGCTTTGATTTTCCATCTACGAGGATCACCCAAAACATCAATGTGACCAATATTGATGATTATTTTCTATATCTGGGCGTTCTTAATGTAATATGTATACACATATACCTATGTACCTAAGTATAGTATAGTTGTTTTGTAGCGACGATATCTCAGTGGTAAGCGCGGCCGGATCACACGCCGAAGGGCGTAAGTTGAAATCTAAACAATGAGCTTGAGCTGCCGGTGAAGGAAAACATCGTGAGGAAACCATAGCATCGTGGTATTTTCTAGTACTCTGATGGCTAGCTAACAGCCCTCAAATAGAAAATCTACCGCACCTAGCGGTGTGTTCCGGCAGCCTCACTTGAGAGCTAGTTCTATTCCAGGCTAGTTGTGCTTTACCATCTTCAACCGCACCGTCACTTAACATCAGGTGAGCTGTGATTAAAACACCTACCTTGTCGAGCATAAAAAAATGTACATATTAAAGTGTATTTTCAAAATAATATGTATTCTACAAGAGGGGTCAGGACGCCGAAACGAGTAAATTTTTTCGAAAAATGTATTAACACCCATTACAGACGCAGACGGCAACTGAAACTAACGTCAAGTGCTACCATTTTTTCTTATGTTTAGTTATCAAAATTTGACCCCTCTAAATCATATGCTACATTCTAAATAATAGCTTTGCATAGTTTGGGGTTAGATGGAGCTGTGTGAAAATGTCTTCCAATATTGGGGCGTAAAATGCTTTGTGCACATAGTAGAGTGCCCAATGTCACATCTAACTAAGCATGATTCAGACGTGGCATAACCTTTAAGAGGGTATTTCGTTACCCGCCAAATATTGACACGACAACTCACGTATATCCATGGTAAGGAACGCGCCGGTCGGCTCCAAACGCTCTGCCGCTGTAACAATAATGTCTCCGGTAACATGTAGGTCGCTCTTGAATATAGCCGCACTCTTAGAATCCGCTAAGTTGAATCTGAAAATTGGAATATAACCAATTCAATAAACAGGGTTTAGCAGTAAAACTATAGGTAACTAATAATAAATGGAAGATCTGCCGAGGGCACAGTTGATCTGCAACACAAGGGGTGTTAAACTAAAACGAAAGTAGGGCTGTATTTTTTATATATAGGTATTTTAGTAGTTATGAAAATCCTGAAGTTTTTACGCAAATTGTCATGACCTTTTGCATTTCCTACTTATTTTCTTACGGAGTGACATAAAATGTTATCAACAATATAAAGGAAAAAGTGTCGCTAAACTGTGTTGTTGGCTATGTACGAAATTACCCAAAATATCTTTGATACGCGATTACCTTTAGATAGCTTACTATTCTTTGGTTAGAAAACTATTCGTTCATTTTATTTTGGGTTAATGAGCCCGAGGTGCAGTTGTCCCTTTCGCTCAGTATGTACGCGGGTGCTGCGTGCGGCGCGACAGAAATAGCTTGGTGAAATACCTAATTTTCAAATGTCTCAGCCAACTGCTTTCCTCTTACATGGAGACAAATCTGAGTACAACGCGCGCGCGGCCTTGTCTTGCTTGCTAGTCTTTTATAGTCGGAGTATCCGATATAATTAAACGTGAGTAATCCCGCATAAGTAAAACAAATATCAGCCAAAACCACGTCACTGTCCATAGTAAAATATTATGCATTGGTGGTTTTCTAAGAATGTTATTGTTGTTCCTTCATTTTAGTATGTTGAATATTATCATTTATTTAAATGTAAGCTTTGATAAATTATATGTCATACATATATCTCTTCTAAGATAAAAAGTTTCAAGAATCAGGTTCAGGCTAGTAGGTACCTAGCCATAAAGTTAAGTAGGTAAGTAGATTATTATCTAGTCCCCAATTCATGCTACAACGGAGAAGGTTTCATCATTTTCTTATGAAAATAGCACAAAGGCGAGCCTACCTATGAGCTCGGATGACGAAGGTGCCTTTATCTACACTCGACAGAAGTTCTTGGAAAACAAAGGCGTGTTTTCCGTTCTCGCGTCTATAAGGGTTTCCATTTATTATCCCACACGTAAACGGGGTCACAGTCGAAAAAGTAAAGGGATCTCATTTTCAAGTGCATGTTTTCCGCCCTTGTATTTCCTTTGCAATTTGTTTTGCGGACCTTGCTTCCGTTATTTCCTCACTTTAACCGTTCGTTTCTTCACATTTGGTAGGTTTTCTTAACATTTCTTCCCGCTTTATTTATATCAGACTTGGCTAATACAAAAACATAGAAAAATATACCTAGGTATATTTTATAAAATTATTTTTGAAAAATAAATTCGGCACCATTTTAACATTACAACCGTTTCCGTCAACACCAAGTAGAGGGTGCTACGTCAAGTTATAGGTACAAAACGTTGCTGTTGTTTGTTGATCAACTCGTCGTAGAACAACTGCCAAACAGATAATGTGATTGTTTCACACGGCGTGTCGTCATTTAGACGCCATGACAGTCCTGGCAGTTTTCGCGGTAAAATTTAATTAGTTTTTGAAATGGCAAAATACTCTACGAATATAAACGTAACGTAACTTGCGAATTATTATAACATCACATTTTTTAAATAAATTAAATATAGAGGTACAGTACCAAACACTTAAAAAAAAAATTGACAACAATTCCATTACGGACTCGATACAAAGAAAACACTTTGGTATTGGTATCTTAAAACTTGTTTTGGACAGTCTAAGTCTGGTAGACTTAGTACTAAAAAGTAAGTAAAACTTAGTAAGAAAAACTTAGTTCTGGTAATAAAAAGGCAGATAGTTTATTTCTTACTTTCGATCAACTAATTTAGTCCATCTCGCACCAGTCACGTTAAGGTTCCTCAGCAGAAATGACATCTGGAGTTCAGGTATAGCCACTGACACGCTGTTTATGACCGCTGGATCTATTGGCTTCATTCCGAGATGGCCTGAGTCCATAAGAAAGAAGAAAGTTCGGAGACCGCGTCTGAGGCATTCGATGTCATCCATTCGACATGGAGGAAAAGGAATGGGTTTTGATACTGAAAAAAATATAATAATTTGAATTAAATAATTTTTTTTTTGTGGCTGACAGGCTTGGTGTTTGACCACAACTCACCTGATGTTAAGTGACGGTGTAGTCGAAGGTGGTAGAGCACACCTAGCCTGTAATTGAACTGGCTCTCAAGTGAGGCTGCCGGATCACACCGTTAGATGCTTGGCAACTGATTTTCAACTTGAGGGTGGTAGCTAGCCAGCCGAGTGCTAGAAAGCACCCTACCACCTCGCTATGGTTTCCTCACAATGTTTTCCTTCACCGGCAGCTCAAGCTCATTATTGGGGTTTGAACCCACGCCTTTCGGCATGCGAACCGTCCGCGCTAACCACTGAGTTAGCATCGCTACAAAATACCACACCTCGCTTTCGCTTCGCCTTTCTAGATACAAGTGTACTTATAATTTACGTAAAATGAAGTAATAAGATGAACGAAACGCCCTTCTGATAGATTAACCATTGCAATAGTTCCCAGATCTCTGAGTAATAAAATAAAACTCAGGGCATCAGTTCTTAGGCACTAATTCCTTTGAGACATTGGATGATTAGTCTCAACAGACCTTTAATTTTGTTAGCTGCAGTAGCTTTCAAACCTAAATATACTGTTTACACTCTACTTTTCCGCAGGAGAATATCTAACACTGCGGTGGAATCTACCTAGATGATCTTTAGCTAAAGAGACCTACCACCTAGTAAACGTCTTGACATAGAATGGAATACCTAAATACATAGATTAAGGTGTTTGATCTAAAAGCAAGAATTTTGCAGAGGGGATACTATAAGTATGATTACTACACTAAAAAAACTGCTGGTTGAAAATACATGAGTGAGTCTCGTCTCCTTTTTAACCTCCTAGGGGGTTACTCCTTGGAGACTAGAACACACGCTAAGGTGCTTGGCGTAGATTTTCGACTTGAGGTTATTAGCGAGCATAGTACTAAAAGGTACATAATTCTATGATTTCCTCACATCGTTGTGAGAAACTCTTATTTGAACCCGCGCCCTTCAGCGTGTGAACCGTCCGCGCTAACCATGGAGCTATCATCGCTTGTGCGTATAATAAATAGTTACCATCCTTCTTTAAAAAAAAGTCCGTTAATTTTAGTTACAACAGTGACTAAGACTTAAGTAGTGCCCTAACAGACCTCTCTGGAAGTTTTTGCCTTTCCTAAACAATGTGAATATTTGACGTGGACCCTTTTAACGAGCGTAGAATATTAGATTTTTTCATGCGCATACTTCTCTCGCCACCAACCCTTTTATTATTATAGAGACCTTTCCAACCACGCCTTGACTCACGCCTCACGTGAATAACTTACCTATTTTGCCTACCACCCTACCAGTGCCAAACAAAAAGCTAGTATCTTTTGAGGGGCCTATCACACCATTAATAGATTCCAAAATTTTATAATAAGTTTTTTTTTTGTATTGGCATTGCACTTAGTGTATTTGCCAGTGTTAAGTATCATAATATTTCATGTTGTCTGTCCTGTTGGACTATTTAGTAGTGTATCTGCTTCAAGAGCTGTAGGGCGTGAGTTCGATTCCCATTTAAGATTAACATTTTTGTGATGAGCATAAAAATGTTTGTTCTGTATACAATACAATACAACTTTATTATACACCAAACATTATAAAAATACATACAAAATTAAAAATACGACTTATTACTAATATTAAATACTTAGCTGTATCTGGGTGTTCTGTATGTATTATAAGTAGATATTATTTACAAAAAAACAGTATGAAAGTGATCAGTGATCTGGTTCCCATAGTACAAGCTTTGCTTAGTTTAGAGCCAGATAGCGCTATGTGAAATATATTTATGTTTGTTTATTTAGTTCAAGTTAAATGAAACTAAGTCACAGTCATACTCACATAAAGTATGTTAGGGTAAAATCTGGTCATGCTCTAGTTAAGTACCTACCTAGTGGCAACATGAAAAGACAATGTAGTGATTTTTGCACTTAGTCATACTCGTGCTTTTAATCCGGTACTTTGTGACTCCTACACCACTATCTGAATATATACTTGAAAAATACAAATTTGGAAAATATAATATACAATGAATTTTTTTTCTCGCTTAAGTTTTTTATAGTCGTCCATATTTTGAGTCGTCAAAAGTGTCGGTACAAGTCCTAAAGATTAAAGAGCTTTTATTCTTTTCCATTCAGCTTTTTATATTTAAAAGTAATGTGACGATCAAGACGATCTCCTGGTGGTAAGAGATAATGCCTGTCCATGATTATTGCAGCGATACACAGAACTTTGTGTAGCACAACAAAGTCCAGGGCATCGCTGCTTAGGCGCTCGGTACTTCGAAACTTTCGATGGTTAGTCTCAACAGCCCTGTAATTTCGCTGAAAAATATAAAAAATCTGGAAAATTGCAAGTTAAATTGCAAAACGCAGATATAATTTTATTATAAGAAACAGTGTTATTATTCTTTCCCCGGTCTGTTATAAATTAGCGGCACTAAATTTAGTTTTTGTACCTCCTAGAATTGATTTATTGTAACCTATTGTTGGACTAACAAAAAACACAATTGAGTTCGCAAATTAACTTGTACGATAATCCCATTAATATTGCCATTATCTCGACGGTTTACACATAAATCTAGTCCGTTTTTTTTAACTCTTCTGATAAATATCTATTTTAGAAAGATAATAATTTAATGCCATTAGTAGTACTTTGGAACACGCCCTTCTAATCCTCCTTTACTTTGGTAAGTCGTGATACGATTATGATAGGGTTCTGTAGCTAAGTGAAAACTACGTAATTCTAGTACCTAAAAGTGGTCGAGTTCTGAGTACGCTGTTCTGTTTTAAATATAAATCTTCATAATACGGCATCTGGCTCTTCTATCTTGTTATATGTTGTGTCTTGTATTTAGGGTTACGCGGTTCCTATCAAGCTGAATAGAAAGAAATACACCTTTTAGGTACCTATACCTAAAAGGTATCTAAGTTAAATTTTATTTATTAAAGGTATTTAACATGAAGTTGTGAAAAAAATCTGCTGCAGATTTTTTCTTGTATTTAACTTAGACATTAATTGCAAAAACTGAAGAAGAGGCAATAAAGACTGAAGACCGCACACAAAATACAAAAACATTGAAACTGGCAGAATGCACAGAGTGCGATGCCAAGAAGAAAGAGAAAAAAACATGGCGACCCGAGTTTTGGCGGTAACGCAGAAAGAGTCGTGTCGCCCCATTGTACTTTTTTCCAAAACTAGTGCTTTTTCGAGTGTTTAGGTATGTATAAAAATATTGGCCGTATTCATAAAGCGCTGAATTACAAGCGCGAATATGGGAAAATGAAATAATGTGGTGAAACTTGACTTTTCGTGTTGCTTCCAAAACTCCATCGAAGCTTAGTAAAGTCGCTAGTACCTACTTTACCAAGGCATGACTGGATTTGACTGGCACGGACTGGACTTCGACTGTAACTATAGACGTTAGACATGAGTTTCAAAAACCGAAGACGAGGCAGTAGGTATTTAATAAGGCAGCTATAAGACACCACGATGGGGCAAATAAAAAAAAAACTATAAAGCTTCATAATTTACCGTGGAACCCTAAAAATTATAAAAATCGTGAGTCACGTTTTAACTATCCTATTTCCTATATCACAGTATAGTCGTAATTATCTGTCTTCCTAAATATAAGAACGCGTCAATGAACCGTGATCATGATTAATAAACATAATTATGTAGTGAGTCAGGGAGTCAATTTTGTAGTTAACAACCGTACCTCAATTATATATGTACGTATAACTTACAGGAAGATTCGTAGAAGTGCAGTGATAGGTACTTAAAGGACGTGCTGATCTACCCATTAATATGAACAACTTTTAAAAAGAGTAAATATTATTCACCTTTAAAAATGTTGTTTGTAGCGATAATAGCTCAGTGGTTAGCGTTGTCGGTTCGCACGCCTACGAGCGTGGGTTCAAACTCCTACAATTAACTTCAGCTGCCGGTGAAGGAAAACATCGTGGGGAAATCATAGCATGTTGGTAGGGTATTTTCTTGTATTCGACTACGGGTTCGGGTACGGGTGGAACTGGCTCTCAAGTGAGGCTGCCGGAACACAACGTTGAATACTTGGCGACAAATTTTCAAGTTGAGGGTCGTAATTAGTATTTTTTTCTCTTTCTTCTTGGCATCGCACTCTGTGCATTCTGCCAGTTTCAATGTTTCTATATTTTGTGAGTAGTCTTCATTTTTCAGCTTCTTTATTATCTATAGTTACAGTCAAAGTCTAGTCTTGATCAAGTCCAGTCGGTCCCAGTTAAATAAAGTAATGCCTTAGTAAAGTAGTGGCGACTTTACTATAAGCTTCTGGATAGAGTTTTGGAAGCAACACGAAAAGTCATATTTAACCACATTATATCATTCTCCCACACTCGCGCTTGTAATTCGGCACTATAAATAAAACACCACTACTTTTATGCATAAAAACTCGAAAAAACCTAGTTTTAGAAAAAAACACAATGGGGCGACACGACGCTCACCGCGTTCCCTCCAAAACACCGTAGTTAGTTGTTGGGTGGTTGTTACGAGTGATGTCAAATAGATCGATCCAAGCGGTGTCGCGGCTAATTAAACGTGACCCTGTATGTGTTAGTGCGGATAACACAAAACTTTGCAGTAGTAATAATTATATAAATAAAATCGAATTCAAGGTGACCGACATCCTTTCGCTAAAAATATTTTTATCAGCGTAATGAACTTGGGATTTGCAACCGAAATATTTTAGCTACTAATTGTATACCGATGCAATTATTATTGGTGCATTGGCGATATCTATATGTAGGTATTTAGCATGACAATTATAATTATAATTGCCGTATAATAATAATTAAATAATTATTGTAAACTTGTTTTAAGAAATAAAACGAACACATTTTAAAAAAATACAGATATAACGTTGCCTAGAAACTAGAACATGACTAACTAACTAACTAACTAGATCATGTCCTTCAATTTCGCTTGACATTCGTAAACTACGAAAAAAGTCTTGCATTTATGTGACGTAAGGCTTTAACGTATTTGTGTGTGTGTGTGTAGTTAGCGCATGACATGTGAAAATTGTACAAACACAAACACACCTCCCACTTTGGAAGCAAATTTAAAGATGTTCTTATGCACTTTAAAAATAACAGTAGATACAAAGATAACTTAATATCTATGTTATAACTAACTATATGATAACTATTTGTATCTATGATCTATCTATGATGTGATATGAAGCTAGGGAATTGGTGTGTGAGTTAGGGCAACTCTTGAGATACCATTGTGGTGACCCCCGTTCTGGCTCGTTCCTGGTGCAGATTGGCCATTGCTATACAGCGTGGGAATTTTACCAGCATTATGGGCACTTTTGCACCAAGAACAGTCAGGACCGGGGTTTTTGACTGACCTGTTGCTGACTTATTGTTATTGTATTTTTATTATTAATAATAATAATAGAATTATTTTGTAATTATTGATTAGTTATGCTAAAATAGACATATGCAAAATTACCAAACATATACGACCAAATAACCAAAGACAGCCCTGTTGGCTCATTGGGAGTATGTCTGCTTGAGCTGTAGGGCGTGGGTTCGATTCCCGCCAAGGAAAAACATTTTATGGTATAAACAAAATGTTTGTTCTGTGTCTGGGTGTTCTGTATGTATTATAAGTATGTATTTATATTTAAAAAAAAGTATTTATGTATGCTATCAGTTATCTGAATTCCATCACACAAGCTCTGCTTAGTTTGTGTGATGGAATGTAATGTGTCCTACAATATTTATCTATATTTAAATTAAACTACTAACTCACAAATTATGCGTATGTATGATGTACCTATACATTATTTCTTAGTATAATATCTATGTTTTACATCAGCGGGATTTACCTTGTTCAAAACTCTCATATCCATATTCCGCAAACTGGCAATCACATAATAAAACATTAAGCGCGACAAGAGCGCAAAACCACAGCACTTTACACATGAACATCTTGCGGACTACACAGAACATCAGAAAGGACCGGTTGCCTGCATCAACAATATATACGCGACTTTTTTTTAAACCGGATTTAGGCGGTCCATTTAGGTGTGGAAGTCTCATATTTCACCGCCAGATAATAAAGCTTTAGTCATAGCTTCCCATAAGACAGGGTAGTAGGAACTGTTATTTTATTCTGTGGCAGAGTTCAAAGTAGGCATCGAGATAAAAGTACTGTTAAGGTTAAGGACCTACTTTGTTGAAATTTGGCTTTATTAGCATTATTTTCTGTAGCCAGTTTAAGCATGTCGAGCATGATAAATGACTGAATTTAATTTGGGTAAATTGGCTAGGTTATTTCAAATTAATGAGCTGAGTGAGTAATATGTACCTATTTAATATAGGTACCTGTTTCAGAGAAATTTAGTAACATTAACTGCCCTGATTGATTAATCTGTGTTTTTTTGCTTCAAGAGCCCAAGGGCTTTTATATTAGCCCTAAGGCTACAGGGCTTACTTTTCTGTAGGGCGTGGGTTCGATTCCCTTCCAGGAGAATAATTTATGTGACGAGCTTGAATGTTTGTTCTATGTATATATTTACAACAAAAAAAGTGTAGTATCCCATCAGTTATTTGGTTCAAATATTACATGCTTTGCTTTTTTTTTTTTTAATGGTTGATAGGGTTTGTGTTTGGCCACAGGTCACCCGATGTTGAGTGACGGTGTGGTCGAAGATGGTAAAGCACACCTAGCCTGGAATGATACCTACTGGCTCTCAAGTGGGGCTACCGGAACACACAGTTAGATGCTTGGCGGCAGATTTTCAACTTGAGGGTGGTAGCTAGCCAGCTGAGTACTAGAAAGTACCCTACCACCATGCTATGGTTTCCTCACGATGTTTTCCTTCACCGGCAGCTCAAGCTCATTGCTGGGGTTTGAACCCACGCCCTTCGGCATGCGAACCGTCCGTGCTAACCACTGAGCTATCATCGCTACAAATATACATTAGTTAGGTAGATGGCATTTTTGAATTTTATGTGAAAGAAGTGATACGAACGATACGCTCTCCAGATGGTAAGAGATAACGCATATCCATTATTATATTTTATTTATATTATATTTATTTAATATTTATTGCAGCACGAGTATAACATAGAACTTTGATTAGCAAAATAAAATCCAGGGCTGCTTTGGCACTCATTACTTTTACTTTGAGACTTTCAATGGATAGGTGAACAGTATGTTATTATTACCGCCAAGCAGTAATACTTACACACTACAGCTTAGCGGCAGAATATCTGGTACTACGGTGGTACTTACCTAGACGACCTCCTGTTAAGGAAATGTACCACCAAGTAAAACAAAAGTCCTACGATATTTATTTATTTTATTGAAGCCTGATCAAGTAAACAACTTGTGATATGAGTGACCCTGAAATCGCAAAAAATATTAGCTGTTCATTTTCTTGAACGTCAATTTCTTTATTAACAAAACACCCCATTTGTTTTTTCAGCCTCTAGTGTCCCTCTGCTGGGCAAAGGCTTCCCTTTCCTCCTTCCAGACTACCCGGTCTTTACTTTTGGTGGTCCAGTGACTATCGTGATGATTTAGTTTTATTTTATTTCATTTTTGTAGCGATGATGGCTCATTGGTTAACGCGGTTGGTTGGAAAACCGTGGGTTCAAACCCCAACAATGAGCTTGAGCTGTAGGTGAAGGAAGTAATCGTGAGGAAACCATAGCGTGGTGGTAGGATACTTTCTAGTACCTACTCGGCTGGCTAGCTACCACTCTCGAGTTGAAAACCTGTCGCCAAGCATCTAACGGTGTGTTCCGGCAGCCTCACTTGAGAGCCAGTATCATTCCAGGCAAGGTGTGCTTTACCATCTTCGACCAGACCGTCACTTAACATCAGGTGAGCTGTGGTCAAACACCTAGCCTGTGAGCAATAAAAAAAAAAGTTCGTCACACCACCTTACCCTGAGGTCGCTTAAATTTCGTCCAAACTGTGGTGACTTTTGCCCAACGGTCGTTTGACATGCGACAAACGTGGCCCGCCCAGTTCTACTTCATAGATACGTAAATATCAGCAGGGCCGGATTTGGGGGAGGGCAGGCGGGGCTACTGTCCTGGGGCCTCCACAAGAGAGGGACCCCACAGATGTAACTAATTACTACATTCTTTGTAGAAATAATTTTATTTGTCAGTAATAATTGTTTGAAAGACTTGATGGAAAATAAGTAAATAAAAATATAGGTATATAGATATATCATATACGTATTACCACCAACTTAGTTTTTTATTCACTACCAATAGTAGAATATAGAAGAGCGCTTAACATTGTTATAACAACTGTATAATGTAGTCTATACTCTCAATAAACGATTTTGATTTTGAATGTTTATTCGGAAAATAATTAGGGGCCTCCGATTCTTCGTTGCCCCAGGGCCTCCACACCTCCAAATCTGGCCCTGATTATCAGAACTTATTGGTTGCATCATAGGTAGGTACTTAGCTATTATTATTTCATTTATTTGATTAGTACTTATTTATCTAATTCAGTTCTTGAAACAATTTAGAGGAGCTATTTCTATTCTGATCTATTTTAGCTCGTAGACGAGATTGTCTTCGTATTTCTATATACTTAGATATTTACCTAATCTATATTTATTTTCTTGAGTCGAAAGTAGCGCAGGTAAGTAAATTTTTCTCTCCAGATTGTTTTCTTGAAAATTGGTTTCGTCTGAGAGGAGAAAATTTAGGTTTGTTTTGGCATTTTTGTTAAAGAATTTAGGTTACCTTTACGTTACCTTTACCTTTTCATGTGCCTAAAATCTTAAGTTAAACAATTTTACCGTCTGCAAATTTACATTTTGGCACACTACATGTCTTTTCTTTGCGACAAAGAAAAATATTTAATTAAATTATTTTTGCACATTGTTCGTTCACAACTCGTATTGAATGGCTGAATGATAAAATATAAGTAGTAACTAACTATTAATTATCTCAAACTTATTTCAAAGTACGTAGTTCTAGAGGCTCGAAGTGTAGGTGTACCTTTCTACAAAATTAGTTATAGCGTTTTCATAGCTGGCAACTTACCGCCGCAAAATTTTGTCCTAACGGTAACCTGTTAATTGGCATAATTTTACTTGATTATTCTGCATACATAGTACATAGTACATTTGTTATAAAATATCATAGTTATATTTTTGCACGTGTTTAATTGTGGTCATATTTGTATGATGCCTTATTATCTTTTTGTTCTAATATCAATCAATAAGAATAATGATTTATACTGTTCTTGTCACTTATCATGCTGTTATATTAAAACTTAGAAATTAATTATTTAAAATTTAAATTTAAAAGCAGTAAAAAAATTGCATGTGGTTATAGTGCGGCGGAGTGGCCGTTATTTCACTTTTAGCCCGCTTCTAAGAATATTAAATACCAAAACGTATTATCTACTGTCTATAGTTATGGCATAATATTGGATATGGCTGTCAATTGTTAGGACTGCCTGGGTTATGAGTTAAACTCTTTTTCTACGTACGTAAAAGCCAACAAATAAAGACCAACAAAAGACTCTCCTGATGGTTAGAGATTACGTCTTCCATGACTATTATTGTGGTACCCAGAACTTTGAGTATCGAACCAATGTCAAAAGTATCGCTGCTTTGGCGCTCATTATTTCTATACATTCGATGATCAGTCTTAATAGCAAGCCCTGTAATTTCGCTAGCTGCAATACTCTTCAAACCAGAACACTGTGATGTTTAGTCACTTGGTTGGTGGCAGAATATTTGATACTGCGGTGGTATCTATCTAGATAAAATTTTGCTAAGGATGCCGTTTCCATCTAGTCAAGTGTTATTAAAACTAACATTAGGATAATTGGTTATAAGGGGGTAGTGATACCTATTAAGGTTGTTGATTATATTAGTAACAAATAATATTAGGTTCAAAATTATGCCTAACAAGATTATGCGAATAAATAGCGACCAGTTCTAACATCCATAGTAACAGCATAAAACTAGACACAACTAAAATTAATACCGTCCACTCCAAAGTTACGTCAATCTCTTCCTACCTGACCACAACAAAGTTAACCGTGTAACCGAGGTTTGGCCCTTCCCTGAATGTCGAAATCACGGTATAGTTCGTCCCTTTGATGAGTTAAGTTACAGCAATGGATTCATTATCGAGTGTTACGAGGTCTTCATTCGGGAATGTCAAGCACACGCATGCCTCTTTGTGTTTGATTCACGCTGGCACTGATATAAATGCGAATGATTATCACCAATCCGGTTCCGTAAGTTACGTAACGTGTTACGGAACAAGCAGCAAGCCAGTGTTGCCAGCGAACTTTTTGCATGGCCACTAGATGGAGATCCTAAAACCACCAGAAAACCGCTAGAATTTTTTACGTATAATATGAAATCACTAGAAAAACCAATAAATTATGAGTTTGTATGAAAACCTAATTTATATTACAAAAATAAAGGAAATTGTGTCAATATTTAATGAATTGATGTTTTGTAAAAACAGGAAAACAAAAGGAATTATGAAAAAATAATTATTTTGGTAATAAAATTTAGTATAAGCTTATGAATAACTTAAGAGTCATCTTCTGAATAATGCGTCTCGCGCAGCAGAGATGTATTCTTCAGAAGATGACGTATCGCTATCGTTTTCAGTCGGAGACATAAGTTTCATTGGTACAATTTTTTTTATGCATTGATTCAGGGAGATTGTCGTAATTATTACATTTTCCTGCGAGTCTCTATCTTGCGTGAATACTTAAAATGATGACAGCAGAAATTTCATGCGATTTCTAAATTTATATTTTACTAGGTTTATAGAACTGAGAACTCGTTCTATATCCGCGTTAGAACGAGAAACGAAGAAGCTCATCTCAGCATCGAAGCTCAGCCCAGGGAATCTTTGAAGGCTATCGCTTCGTACCAAAATCTGGTATCACTGGTAGCGTGACTTTTTAAATCTCCGTAATGATTCCTGAAGATTATTCCACGAAATTTACACTTGGCTATGGGACCTGCCGTATTCTCAACTATTTGAAGCCAGCTTTTGAGAACGGCATCCTGGAGCGATGATTTCCAAAACTTTGTGTGTACTGTAACTAATTTTACCTGCGAGTAATGCACGGTGAAATAAAATTAAACATATACATACTTACAAGCTCTTTTCTAAATACCTCTTTATGTATGTTTCTTAGATTAAAAAATAAGAATTAACCCTCAAGTTGAAAATCTGCCGCCAAGCATCTAACGATGTGTTTCGGCAGCCTCACTTGAGAGCCAGTTCCATTCCAGGCTAGGTGTGCTTTACCATCTTCGACCACACAGTCACTTAACATCAGGTGAGCTGTGGTCAAACACCTAGCCTGTAGCCATTAAAAAAATTAAAAATTAAAAAATCGGTAAGCGACAGAAATGTCTTTTCTAGGTTAAAAGACGTTAGCTATATCTTTTTCTTCTGTTTTAAATGAACCCTCCAGTCTGACCAGAGCAAATGATGTGCAATAATTTAACGAGCATCTTTTGTCTTTCCCTTCAGACAACACTGGCTTAAAAATATTTTTTGCCCACGTATTTTGACTATAAACGTAAAAAACAACTTAAATATGTAGAATATTTGAATTAGAAACAAATTTTATTAGTTCTCAGCAGATAACTCAAGTACCTATACTTTTATGAAACATAATTAGTACCTTCATATGAGCAATCATATTATTACAAAAACACGCATCTGTTTTCAATGCTTACGACTTGCTTATGACGTGTGGTAGGTATTTAGAGTCTAAGATAAATAAAACCATGCCAAAATCTTTGTTATGAAATTGTAATAAAATGTATATACATTGAATTAGGAAGTTAAAGTGGAAGTGGGCAGGGCATATAGCACGCAGAACTGATGGCCCATGGGGCTATAAAGTTCTGGAATGGAAACTACAGAACGGCAAGCGCAGCGTAGGACGTCCAATTAAAGACCGCAGGAACGCAATGAAGGCGAGTCTCTTTCTAACGGTCTTTATGGAAGTCAATGGAGGAGGCCTTTGTCCAGTAAATGATTATGATCGAAATGATTATAAAAATCATCTCGAGCTATATAGTTCACTTAGGTGGTTAATAGTAAAATACAGAAATAGAAAAAGGGAGAATACCATTTAACAAACAACACGTAAAAATAACTAATTAACTCTTTTCCTCTTTCTTTGAAGTCTACAAAAACATTGAATGAACAGAAATACTAATAAAGCTTAAAACGAATCCCATAAATAGCAATTAAGAAGGAAACAATGAATAAATACGTAAAGAGAATTAAGAGGAATAAAAGACTTGATAATAATTACGCACACGTCCTTCGCAAATAGCTATGGAAAATGCGGGGAAAACCCCAGGAAAGTAAAACCATTATTTATGTATAATGGGCTTACGATGGAGCCCTAGTTTCAACTGTTTGACCTTTCCTTGTCCTTTATGGATTTTTTAAGGAAAATCAGAAATTACTCCGATGTAATTATGTAATTATTACCTATTCTGGCTTATTTTATGAGACACATAAAAACAAAAGATAATGTATGTAATTGATGATAATTAATCGTTGGCAATATTACTCATGCATATTTCAATTTCGACTGACTGCGGCGAAACCAAACCAAATGAGGCTAATATGTACTTTAACCTGTATGTATGTATAATTGTATACATATCCGTCCATATGTTCCCTCATAACTACTAAGCGGCTCAACCGATTATGATGAATAGTATGTCGTTAGATTCGTCTTAATTTCTGGGTACCGCTGCAATAGTCATGAATAAGCGTTATGTTTTATTTGTCACATTACTTTTACATAATAAAAAGATACTATATTACAGCCAATCCTAAGTGACAAATATTGACAGCAAGCCATCAAGAAATGTGACATTATATAGTGACAAAATATCAAATTAAATTTAATTAATTTATTAATTTCCAAGTAACTTTAGGTAACAATTCAAAAACCATACATTTACAAAATTTACCTCTCAAAAAAACAATCTAGATGTATCAGTTTAAGAAGATAAACTTGTTTTAAATGAGTGTGTTAAGAGGAAGTTAACAACAATATTGAAAAAAGATTTACGATCTAGTCTTTTCAAGGTCAAAATGCAGCTCCAACGCTTAAAAGCCAGCTATAAACGCTCGATCACATTCAATGTGAATGCATTTAATATATGCACATTACTGTCGAGGAAATGTTTGCGTCATGATTTGATAAACATAACGGCTGTCTTGAACCTGCCTGGCCTTTTATCAGTCGCTTTTAGTGATTAATGCCCAATATTTGCTTTACCGTGTTTAGATGCAATTTAAAAAAATCCTTTTAAGGAAAAAAAGTTACTGTAAATTCTTAAATCTGGATTTGTTTAATTTTTTATGTTTGACTGGCTAAGTGTTTGAGCCCAGCTCACCTGATGTTAAGTGACGGTGGGATCGAAGATGGTAAGCACCTGGAATGGAACTAGCTCTCAAGTGAGGTTGCCGGAACACATCGTTAGATGCTTGTATGTCAGCGATTTAAAATAATCTACTTATAATTTGTAATAGTATCATATTTTACATTTCATTGTGAAAGATTCATTTGATATACCTACTCACGTAAAATTTTATTTGGAAATATCATTATATTGTAGTATATTAATTACACAAAGATTACCTAGGTAACTGAGACTATTACAAGTTTGTTCAAAGGTACTTACCAGCCTACGCATCGGTAAATACAAAATTTATTTTCGGTGGAATTTGATATGTACTTTAGACGAGTCTGATTTTAGAGACAATCGTGATTCAATAAATGCCAATTAAACTACCAATAAAATATAAATCGATACGGAACCTCCAAGGAATTCCAAAATTGGTTTCATACTTGTATGGCGGGATATTCAACAAGCAGAGAGCCTAGACTTTTTCAACAATGCTATGTACCTAACAGTCAACCTTGCAACCAACCAACCTTTTTGACGCACTAGATACTACAGCGATAACTTTTTGTTAGATATTAGTGTTATTATTTATGTCGTCTTTTTATTATTTATATGTAGTGTGTTGCTGTTGTAGTGTTGTGTGTGACAAAATTAATGGTTTCTTTCTTCATTACTGCATATTATAAAACAAAGTCGTCCGCTGTCTGTCTATTCGCGATAAACTTAAAAACTTCTGAACGGATTATCATGCCAGTTTTAACAATAGATAGAGTGATTCATGAGGAAGGTTTAGGTATATCATTGTCAAGGTTTTGTGTAAATTGGTTGAAATATGACGATAATTGTTGAAGGAAAAACGGTGAAGGAAAACATCGTAAGGAAACCATAGCATGTTTGTAGGGTATTTTCTTGTACCTACTCGGCTGGATAGCTACCCTCAAGTTAAAAAACTGCTGCCAAGCACCTAATGGTGTGTTCTGGCAACCTCATTTGAGAGCCAATTCCGTTCTAGGCTATGTGCTTAACATCTTCGACCACACCGTCACTTGACATCAGATGAGCTGTGGTCAAATACCAAGATTGTCAACTATAAAAAATATATATAGGATTATGTGGGGAAAATGCTGCTTACTCTTTTTACAACAGGACAAGTAGAAATACAGCATCACACACATCGTGGATTTATCGCTATCGTGAACTATCAAATTTCTCATCCGTACAGCCAATAATACAACAACCTGCCGGGTTCCTTATTACCTATGGGATATAATTTCGTTGTTTTCAAGGTGAACGGGTACCTCTTTAGTCTGTGCGCCTAGTCTTTGACCACATAGCGACTTACTAGCAGGCGAGTTGAAAAAAGCAAAAAAATCATAAAAAATATTTGCGCCCATTTTTATATCACAGATAAATCCACATTTGATCACCAAATCGCCTGCAGTTCATCATCATCATCATCATCATCAGCCTATCGAAGTCCACTGCTGGACATAGGCCTCTCCCAAGACACGCCACTCAGCCCGATCTTCGGCTTTTCGCTTCCATCCACCGCCAGCTGTCCTACGTATATCGTCACTCCATCGAGTCTCAGGGCGTCCTACGCTACGTTTGCCAATTCGCGGTCTCCACTCCAGAACACGTCTACCCCAGCGGTTATCGGTTCTGCGACAGATATGTCCAGCCCATTGCCACTTCAGCTTGCTAATACGCTGAGCTATGTCTGTGACTTTTGTTCTCTGGCGAATTACTTCGTTCCGGATACGATCCCTCAGAGAAATGCCAAGCATAGCTCTTTCCATAGCTCGCTGAGCGACTTTGAACTTTCGGACCATTCCCGCTGTGAGTGTCCACGTTTCGGCTCCGTAGGTCATGACAGGTAGAACGCACTGATTGAAGACTTTTGTCTTGAGACTTTGTGGGATGGATGACGAGAAGACTCGACGTAGTTTTCCAAATGCTGCCCAGCCCAACTGAATTCTTCTGTTGGCTTCACTTTCAAAATTGTTTTTACCTAGTTCGAGCGTCTGCCCTAAGTAAATATATTTTTGAACAATGTCTAAAGTGAAACCATTTATGGCAACCGGTCCCGGAACAACGCAGTTCATAAGTGATGATATTTTGTTGCCCAAAGATGAATCAAATCAAACAATTTTTAATTTATTCACAAGAATACATGTAGGTATAGATCTTATTAAAATGTTGTAGTGTCTCAATGTATTCAATCTGCAAGCAGACGTGCAAATGTTAAATGTAGATAAATTAATTTAATTAGTCTAGATTATATTATTATTTATAAGAAAAAATCATGAACTTAACGCTGTAGAAACAATTGTTAAGAAGCCAATCAGTCAAACATGTTTTAAATTTATGTCCATTTAGAATTTTTATATCTTTTGGTAAAATATTGAAAATTGAAATACACATATTAAAAACTTTCTTTTTATACAAATATTTTCGGTTGGTATAATAGGTAAAGGAACTTTTTCCTTTGTTGACGAGTAATAACTAAGCACAATACTTAAGAGAACAATATCCAATACATAATTATATTAACATTTTGCATTTGAACTTTTTGCAAAACAATTGATAATTTTGATCTGCAGCGGCGAATTTTACAGATATCCCGTAATATTTTACGTGCATGCTCATAAAGCATTCTGAATCGTTAAGTGTAAAGTATCAGGTATTGTCGGCATAAAATGTGATAAAAATACAATAATTTTCAACACTTCTTATGTTATAAAACCACACAATTTATCTCTTTGCTGACGGGTTATCACTTGTGAACATAAATTTTATATTTCACTTATGATAAAGTAGTCATTAAGTACCTACAGTTCCATTCTCATTGAACTTGCTAAATTAGTCTGCGAATATATCCCAGCAATAATATATTAGAGGCGGATCCAGGTCATTATAAACTGTTCCACTGCTGGACCTTCTATTTGTGACAAAGGTATTAGGGCGTATATAAGAGTACCTAAAACTATAATTTCTATTCATTTAGTAGGCAAAGACAAAGAAGATGATAGGGTCCATTATTGATGACCATTAAGAATCCAAATAAATAAATTATAGATACAAATTAGTAATCAATTTTTAATTTAAAATAAAACACGAATTTACTATATAATATGTATTTCATATTGTTTAAAGCCATTTATGCCAATCCATTTGGGGTACAAGCGGGAAATAAAAGATTCAGGTTGTCGTAAAATATTGACACTAAATGGCCTAAGTATGTTTGTCGAACAACGACATGCAAATGTCATAGATGTGTCTCTTTTAATTCGACAAATACGGCGAAATGAATTGCCAGCACAGGATTTATATTTAAATATCTTTGAAGAATGCCGTTTTAGGGAGGATCTTGGCAGCTGCTCTGATGTTGTGGACAACTACTTCGTAAGCCTTTTCTGCTATCTTGCAAATGGTTTGTTTTCTATACTTATCTCTATTATCTACGTATTGAGACAGTTTCTCCTTGGCAAGAGGATCTGAAAAATAATCAAATATTTTACTAAATACATACTTGTATCTCATCTAACTTCTTCCGTCATCTCGATGATATTGAAAATACAAATTTTGTAAATTGCGTTTGACATATGTATGTGTGTGAGAGAGAGAAAGGGAGGAAGAGTGTAATGACTTAACGAATTACGATGGAAGAATGCAAACAGATCAAATTATAGTGCTATTGAGAGTGACTACTGTGATTGTCTCAAAGCAATGAGCGCCAAAGCAGTGACGCCCTGAACTTTGTTTTTTTACGCAAAGTTCCGGGTACTTACTGCTACAGTGGTTTAGAACAAACGCTATCTCCTATCACCAGAAGAGTGTTTCCTGGGTCCCGTTACTTTTAGATAAAAAATACTTTATACCGTGATTAGGCTACTTTTTATCGCGAAAAACGTGGATGAGACCAAGGGGAGCAGTAATTATTTGACAATAAGTACCTACTAAAGGACATTAAAAACGAAAAATATAGTAAGAGAGTGGTTGTTGCAGCGAGCAACACAAAATTTGTGTTGAATCCGATATAAGCAACAAGGTCTATAATTATGATGCTCGCTTTTCCAAGTAAAGCAAAATCATGCAGAGATTAAACTCACGACTTCCGACAACATTGCCAATACTCATATTTCTGTTTCCGTATGAAAACTAACTTTAGTCAAATTAATTAGACTCAAGGCACATCGAAACATTGTGTAGCGAACGAAAACCAACCGTTTAATCTTCATGTACCTTTTTCATTCAAAAGTATCTAATGAGACGAACTAACTGCTCTTCTTTTTGTAAGTAGTAGCGCCTGTTCATAACCATTGGAGCGGTACCTACCCAGAACTGTGAGTAACAAAACTTTGGCGCTCATTCCTTTGAGACATTTTTATGGTAAGTTCCAGTTGCCTCATAATTTCGCATGAAGCATTTTGATTTTGAATAGTTTCTTTGCACAGCGACATTATGAAACTCTCGACGGAGTTTGTTTCCCGAACACTATAAAATCTCAAATTCAAAGACAGCTTCTTTATAAGTCAACGTGTAATGCCTTAAGCAGTGTTATTGCTTTGCTAACAACAAATTTATTTTAAACATATGAAAACCACGCATTTTTCGACAACAAACAAAGTTTGTCCTCATTTTGTAACTGTGATTTGTCTTTGTGTGTTTGTTGGATGATTTTTTTTGTCCTATGGCAACTAACGTGGTTTTGACACATTTTTGTTTTACTTGCGGGATTACTCACGTTTAATTATATCGGATACTCCGACTATAGTTGCGGCCACATTCGCTGCGCGGACGTTTTGTCTTTATGATGTAGGCCACCGGATATGGCCGAAACCATAGTCGGAGTACTGATATAATTAAACGTGAGAAATTCCGCATAAGTAAAACAAAAATATGTTTTTTTTTGTATTACAAAAAATAAATTCTTTTCCTCTTTCTACGATATCAAAGTTAGCAGTCATAGTTTACGAGTTTTAATGGTATCAAACTCTAACCGAAGTGACATATATGTACCTATATCAATCTATATTTGAAGTGATAGGTACTACGGAATTGACTTGTAATATTGGTGTTATCAATAAAATATTTGGATATGTATTTTATGTCGAAAATAACTATGTTGAATTATCTCTTTTGATTATGTTTATAGTATATTATCTGTTTACCTACTTATTTACTTATTATCAATTTTTTTATGCACATGCAGTTCAAATGGTCATATATCAAGGTTACATAACTATCTCAAATTAAAACGAGTGTTTTTATCAATAACTGTTATTACAAACAATGTTGTTAGACAATTAATTGAACTCAAAGGTCTATTTATTCAATCTTTCGACAAACTTAGATACAGTAATTAGTCGAAATAGTAACCTATGACATGTTATATACATAAATATATAAAAGAAACTTAAATTTCTATTTCATAATTTGACACTATAGGAGTTTTGGCGAGGACGCGGAAATATCATGTAAATTAGCGACGATTGTTTTTTTATGGTTGACAGGCTAGATGTTTGACTACAGCTCACTTGATGTTAAGTGTCGTTGTGGTCGAAGATGGTTAACACATCTAACCTGGAATGGATCTGTCTCTCAAGTGAAGCTGCCAGAACACACCGGCAGATTTTCAACTTGAGAGTGGTAGCTAGCCAGCCGAGTACTAGAAAATACCCTACCACCATTGCTATGGTTTCCTCACGATGATGTTTTCCTTCACCAACAGCTCAAGCTCATTGTTGGGGTTTGAACACACGCTCTTCGGCGTGCGAACCGACCGCGCTATCCACCAAGCTATCATCGCTACAAAATATCAAAACGCTACGCTATCAATTGTATTTGGATAGAAGTAATTAAAATTGTATCATTTTTCCAAACTTGTGTGTTTTCGAGTTTTTATGCTTTGGAATTGTGGCGTTGTTTTCATTTTATAAACACATATTATGCAGATGGAATTTTATACTTTCACTTCTTTTCTTTTAAATAATATGATGTTTGATAGAAGAAGACAAAACACTAGGCAAAAAAAAATCTTTCTAACATTCGTGTGGGAAAGTGATGTAATGTGGTATAGCGTGTATTTTTGTGCTGTTTCCAAAATTCTGTAGAAGGATGTACTTAATAACATCATTACTACTTTACTATGAACTGGACTTGATTGTGACTTACTTTAAGTGATTTTAATTCTGACTCAGACTTATTTTACTCAAAACACTTGAAAATCTGACTTAACACTGGTGGAGTGCATAAAATGTGATGAGAAAAATTAAGAGAATAGAAGAAATATTGAATTTGGTCGGTTAACTTAGTAAGAAAGAAGTTAGTATGTTTACTAGAATTCAATGCAAAATCAATTTAGATATAATCATATATGACGCTAATGTTTTAAAACCGATAGTTGGTCTGAATACGTGTTACTTGATGCTATAACAGCTGTACAGATTTAGGTGAAATTTTAAAGCTAAGATTGCTAATATTTTACCCTAAAATAAAATATGGTCTACTTTTTATTCCTGGAAAACGCGAGGCGCAGCTAGCTTGGTATAAACTTACCGTTTATTAGATTTTCTTCTACCTGCTGATTCACCGATACTATTGGCTCGTTAATGACTTCGCATGTTAAAGTCTCAGGTCCAACAACGAAATATTCCACGCCTTTGCTATCAGTTATCAACTCGTAGTTGTACCGAGCTGTACCTAAGACGCCTAGAAAAAAAAAATAGATAAAGCAGCGTAGCATAGCAAACTTGATAGCACACAAAAATCATAGACTGATTTTCTTAAGATTTAAAATTATCTTTTTTTAACCTAGTTAATTCTGAATTAATGTTTAAGGCATATAAAGGGTTATTTATAAATCAGTCAGCATACTTTTAATGGCGTGTTCAGTACATTAAATCTTACAACTTTTGTTGTCATTATGTTGATAATTCGTATTTTTTTCTTCCATACAATATTTAAAAAAAAAAAATTGTCCGGTCTAAACAAAATTAACTCTATGCAAAAAGCGCGCGCGCACTCTGTGACGCATGCAGGCAGTAAACACGATGACGTCAACCAAGGCCAAAGAAAGGGGCTGCGGTGCGCGGGGTGGCTACTCGCACGATACTACGATGAATGAAGTGTTTACGCAATAGAGAACTAAAGAGTATTAGAGAGTACCACAAAAAGTTTAATTTTTTTTGGGATAGGTATGTATTGTGTTTTGGCAAAAGTGTTTTAATGTACAAAATATGCCCTAGAAGGATGCTGACTGATTACCAGTACTCCTGTATTAGAAAAAAATAGTACGTAGTAGTAAGTTGCATAGAAAATGGTCCTAAGATTTTGCTTGTAATACAAACTTCACGCACGTTAATATGTCAATGCCTTATGTTATTATGAATCGTTTATTGACTAAAACTTGTGCCGTTTTAGCCAATTACAATTATCGTTTAAAAAACGTTGTATGAACCAAAGCGTCTAAACAAAGTCAAAAGAACCGTCTAAATAGTTTATATAATTATTCATAAATTATTGCAAATATAAAAATAAATGTCAAAAAGATTGTAAAATAAATTAATTCAATAAATCATAATATGTACAAACTCAAGTTTTTAAAATAACGAAGCGTAAACATAAAAAAAAA
The DNA here is from genome assembly GCA_950106695.1 of Biston stratarius. NCBI lineage: Eukaryota > Metazoa > Arthropoda > Insecta > Lepidoptera > Geometridae > Biston > Biston stratarius. The sequence continues at coordinate 37,441,463 of OX467106.1, read as the reverse complement.
GATTGTTAATAATAATTGCATTACACAAACACATCAAGGAATTTGTATGCAAAACGAAATTGTTACACCAGAGTCTTCACAATTTTTCTGTGAAAATTTATCAGCATTGTTTTTTTTATCTGTACCTAAGTTATAGACCAAAAATGATATAAGCACCATGTTTCAAGAATTGATACTTCCTACTTCCTATTTTCAAACTTTCGTACTTTTGTCAACCTTACGAGAAAAATGAATAACACTACCAAATTTAAAATTATATTACGATCAAATAGTGCTTTGTCAATGAAGGGTTTTTTAATTTGGTAGGACAGTATGACAAAACAGACAAAAAAGTCTGAATGTTGGCACAAAATCTTGTTCTTTGAATTGTCGCCAGGTGCTAAGCATTAAAATTGTAGAAATAATAATACAAGCCAGCTTTTTAAAATGTAGAGCTTGTCATACATTTTTTATTTAAGTATGGTTATTTAGCCCAGCCCTGTTGAATCATTGGTAATATAGGGCGTGGGTTCGATTCCCACCTAGAACATACATTTTGGGGAGTGCAGCTAGTATTAAATATAAAAAGGTCATCTCAAAGTCGTTAGTACTGTTCGTATTTGTGTTCATTCGTACCTACTATCTGCTAAAGACAGGCTTTATTAATTTAATTACTTAATAAAACATTTTTTAATTTTAGAAACGTTGAAGGTAATATGTCGTGTCAAAGAGAATATGATTAAAATTTTAATTAATTATCTAGCATGCTACTGCTTTGATAGTACAGTATTAATAGTAATAAATTAATCTTATTATAGTTACGTGACATTAAAATTCACTAAACAATATTGTAAAAGTAAAATAATCCTATACGTTTATGTACAGTCTTATGTAAGAATCGAATTTATTGTTACTATACAAAAATAGTTGGATTACACTCTAAAGATAATCAAATGGTCATGCCCACTGCAAGTCGGCAACTAAGCCCACCATGCTCACTACAAGTCAGCCTTGAGCCCAGTATGCTAAGCCCACCATGCTCACTATAAGTCAGCAGTGAGCCCAATATGCTAAGCCCACCATGCTCACTATAAGTCAGCAGTGAGCCCAGTATGCTAAGCCCACCATGTTCACTATAAATCAGCAGTGAGCCCAGTATGCTGGGTCCATCCTACCCACTACAAGTTGCCAGCGTACCCAGTATGCTTGTAGCAATGAATGGTTACTTAAGCGTCGGATCCAGTAAAATCCATTGAAAAGATAAATAAAATATCCACTTACTTGCAGATGCTTGGTAACCACCCATAAAAAGTTTGTTTCCTATTTCAATATTCAAAACCGAATCAATCTTTAAATCTGCTCTTGTCTTTAAAAGCACTGATTTAGCCTCTTTATCCATTCTGAAAAATAAGCAAATAAATATAAAACAGAAATCAAAATTGCAGTTTTATTTTTTACCACATGTGTTGCCTGATGAATAGTAATCACCGTTTTTAGGAGACGCGCGAGGGACGTGATAACTTCCTGGATAAGGTATAGCTTAAATATTGTCAAAATTATGGTCAACAAGCTAGGTGTTTGACCATAGCTCACCTAATGTTAAGTGACGGTGTGGTCGAAAATGGTAAAGCACACCTAGCCTGAAATGGAATTGGCTCTCAAGTGAGGCTGCCGGAACATACTGTAAGGTGGTAGGCGGCAGATTTTCAACTTGAGGGTTGTAGCTAGCCAGCCGAGTACTAGAATACTCTACCACCATGCTATATGGTTTTCTTACAATATTTTTCTTCACCGGCAGCTCAGCTTATCGTTAGGGTTTGAACCCACGCCCTTCAGCGTATGTTTGTAGCGATGATAGTTAAGTGGTTATCGCGGTCGGTTCACACGCTGAAGGGCGTGAGTTCAAATGCCAACAATAAGCTTGAGCTGCCAGTTGAAGGAAAACTTCGTGAGGAAACCATAACATGGTAGGGTACTTTCTAGTACTCGGCTGGCTAGCTACCGCCCTCAAGTTGTAGCCAGCCGAGTACCAGAATACCCTACCACCATGCTATGGTTTCCTTTGGCAGCTTAAACTCATTGTTGGGGTGTGTACCCTTCGGCGTGTGAGCTGACCGCTCTAACCACTTAGCTATCATTGCTATAAAATTTACCGATTTAACTGATTCTTTTTTTTTAATGTTCGTTATACTTCGTATAAGGTTTATATTATACAAGCGAGAGCGCAGGCTAAGAGCTACCGCACCGTCATCTAGTACGTATCTAATCCATACATACTGAAGAAAGTAACTTCATCTACTACCTACATTTTCAACCCTTTTAATATAACCAGCTTAACGAAATCTTTATTTCTTTGTAAAGTATTTTAGCAATTAAGTAGTTATGAGTTTATGTATAGGTAAATACTTATAGAAACAAAAAAAAAGTTAATTTATCAGTACCTGGATGACCAAGCTTTGCTCGGCTGAAAACACGGATAAAACGACGTTTTCTAAAAATGAAACCTAGCTAGATCAATTTATCGCGCCCGAAACCCCCTGCATACTAAATTTCATGAAAATCGTTCGAGCCGTTTCCGAGATTCAGATTATATATATTAAATATATTATACATATATACAAGAATCGTTTAAAGGTATAAGATAATATTTTTACCATCATATGGTGGATTGGAATGTCTTTTGGATATTACGAAAATGATATGAAAATATTCGACAGTTAAGGAATATTAATTAAAGCAGGTTTCGAAACAAAAATTATCAAAAAAGCGAGTTAAAGAATGGTGCAGTAATACGGTCATTGGCATTTATAGGGTGCAAGGTTACTTACTGAAAGTCGGATATCTTCTGGTTTCTCAGTCCAGTCACGTTCAAGTTTTCGAAGTGGAATTCGATACCCAGACCTTCATCCACCACGTGTGTTAGTCCAGAAATATGTAAAGGATCCAATTCCTTTATACCATACTTTGGAATTCCCTTACAGGTGTTCCCTAAGAATTGTTCTGTTGAATGGCTGAGACATTCCATATCACGTATTGCACATGGCTCGAGTAGTTTATCTGTAAAGATAAATGATTGTATTATTAACTAGCGAATAGTTTATTTATAAAGGCAAATTATTTAATTACAAACTCACGAGTAGCTTATCTGTAGAGGTAAACGATTTTATTATTAACTAGCGAATAGTTTATTTGTAAAGTCACATGATTTTATTACGAACTAACGAGTAGCTTATCTGTAAAGATAAATAATTTTATTATTAACTAGCAAATGGTTTATTTGTAAAGGCAAATAATTTTATTACGAACTCACGAGTAGTTTATCTGTAAAGGTAAATTATTTTATTATTAACTAGCGAATAGTTTATTTGTAAAGTCAAATGATTTTATTACGAACTAACGAGTACCTTATCTGTAAAGATAAATAATTTAATTATTAACTAGCGAATAGTTTATTTGTAAAGGCAAATAATTTTATTACGAACTCACGAGTAGTTTATCTGTAAAGGTAATTTATTTTATTATTAACTAGCGAATAGTTTATTTGTAAAGGCAAATGATTTTATTACGAATTCACGAGTAGTTTTTCTGTAAAGTCAAATGATTTTATTACGAACTAACGAGTAGCTTATCTGTAAAGATAAATAATCTTATTATTAACTAACGAATAGTTTATTTGTAAAGTTAAATTATTTTATTACGAACTGACGATGTAAATGATTTTACTGCTTTGTTAGCTCATTTAGTAGAATATCTTCTTCAAGAGCTGTAGGGTGTGGGTTCAATTCCTACTAGTACAAACATTTATACGACGATAAATGTTTGTTGTGTCTGGGTGTACTAGGCATATGTATTTAAATATAATGTATATCTATCTATCTAATACCTTTAAACGAGCAATTCTTGTAGATAGTCTCGGAAACGGCTCCAAAGATTTTCATGAAATTTAGTATGCAGGGGGTTTCGGAGGCAATAAATTGATCTAGCTAGGATTCATTTTTAGGAACGAAAAAAAAAAACTTTTTTTGTTAATGTTGACATGTTTGGTGATTGACCGCAGCTCACCTGATGTAAAATGACGGTGTCGTCGAAGATGTATCTAACCTGGAATGGCACTGGCTCTTAATTAAGGCTGCCGTAACACACCATTGGGTGCTTGGCGGCAGATTTACAACTTAATGCTAAGTAATGTTTACACACTAATGCTAACATGTCGATTGTTGGTGTACAATAAAGTTGTATTCTGTTCTATTCTAGAGCTTAGCGGTAAAATGTAACTGAGATGGTAAATTCTACCTAGACGACCTACTGTTGAAGAGATCTTCCATCATTTCGTAATCACTATATATATTATAAAACAAAGTCGTCCGCCGCATCTATCTGTTCGCGATAAACTTAAAAACTACTGAACGGATTATCATACGAGTTTCACCAATAGATAGAGTGATTCATGAGGAAGGTTTTCTGTAAATTGGTTGAAATATGATGGTAATTGTTGGAAGTGTTGGAAAAAGTCAAGCCACCTGGGAGCTTTCATCAAAAACGCTGCGTAATTCATCTGAGATATAACAAAACAATGCATAGTATGATATTCCTCTTTTATACATCTACAAAAAAAAAAAACTATCTTTTAAGGATAGCTTACTATACCTACTCTTACTACCCGTGCGAAGCCGGAGCGGGAAGCTAGTAGTCTAATTCAAATTCAAATTCAAATTCAAATTACTCTATTAACATAAAAACGATAGAAACATTAACATTTATGTCTCAAAAATCACTTTTTATTTATTTCATAACACACAAAACAGAATGTAGGTAATAATACTAATTTCAATTCACAATTTATTCACAATAATAATATAAGCTAACAAAATAAAAAAATAAAAAAATATCATGGTATGTCAAATAAATCTCTAATGTCAATAATGCTACGACAGTAAAAAACATTGTCAAAAGTGATAGAGCTGTTGTGCTAATGTAATAAATAAGTGACATTTGAGCCCGATTTTTTAGTTTAGACACTGCCTTAAGAAACTGCGGGATGTTACTAACAAGTGGAAAAATTATAATTAAAAGTTTTTCGTTAGATTATATTATCTAGGTACCACCTAATTCTGAGAGTTTATTCAATAACTTTGTAACTTAGTAAAGTAAATTCTCGGCACAAAACTAATTGGTCTTTACAAATTAGGAAACTTGGCTTATGGAAAATACCTAGATATCTTCCCGTACCTATATACTGCGAAATATATTTCGTCTATCAATTATTTTATTAGCTTATGAAACGAAGATTAAGCACGCAGACTTAGAAGATATCTATTCACTTTGACCTTGAAAAGATCCAGATTATATCTCTCAGGAAACTAGGAAACCGGCAGCTTGTACCATTTGGCCGTACAGATGAGAAAAGTAAACTCAAAACGTAAACCCACAAGGAAATTCCACTACGTATGGGTGGTAGTGGACTATCTTTTTACTTGTCCTGTAGTAAAAAGGGGGTAGAAGCACAAGGTTTTAGAGCTTAGTAGTACATTCTGGAAATGAATCCTGTAGAAAATTGACAGACTTGCTACCTTCCGGCGGTGTTCAAGGCTTAAAAGTGTTTTTTTTTGTACCAACTTTTCATCACCAATAAGTAGAACATCACGCTACTCTACCGAATCAAGAGCTTGAAGTTGGTACTTAGTAGAACCGTCCCAAAGATGGCAGCTATATTCCACACACCACCGGACTTGTGCTTGATACAATGCAAGCAGCTGCCCCGGTGTGAAATATCGCCTAACTCAAGACGCCCAATTTTTTCCCAGCTAATTAAGCTCTTGACACCAGGTACGTCCCAAAGCTAAGTGTAGGCCTGTAGGGGTATGGGAGGAGTTCAAGGTAGTCTGCCAAAGGTACAGGTAAGTCTAAAGTACCTTTTGAATAATTAAATTTGCTGGCGCAGTGACCCAGAATGTATTGGCTATCGATACTTAAAAGTGACCCCTTTTTTTTACGTTATTTAATCTACTTCTTGGCAAGTAAAAAAAAAGCAAAGCAAAAACCCAAAAAATAAAATTGCATGTTTTTTCTTGCTGCCTATGCTTATAACAAAAAAACTCTCAATATTTTATCCGTAAACCTACTTTCTGAACTATGAAAAAAGGTGAAATAATAATCTAATATCCATGTCATTTCGTCAATGCACGTTTTGTAGCGATGATAGCTCAGTGGATAGAGCAGTCGATTCACATGTCAAAGGACGTAGGTTCAAATACCAACAATGAGCTTGAGCTGCTGGTGAAGGAAAACATCGTAACGAAACCATAGCACGGTGGTAGGGTATTTTCTAGTAATCGGCTGGTTGCTACCCTCAAGTTGAAAATCTACGGTGTGCTTCGATAGCATCACTTGAGAGCTAGTTCTTTTCCAGGCTAGGTGTGCTTTACCATGTGCGATCACACCGTCACTTAACATGAGATGAGCTGTGGTCAAGCACCTAGCTTGTCAACCATAAAAAATTATCATGATTGTAATGTTTGATAAGAACTGAAAATAAAAATAAACACGCACCTCCATCAGACACCACGAATGGAGCAAATCCAATCACCAGAAAGTAAACCCAATTCATCTTTACACCAGGCCAAATTCAATGTCCGTCACAAAAATTGTCACAGACGAACTAAAAACAGAATAACAACCCGATAACTTTATATACCAACTGATAGTAGAAATTATCCGTACAAATATTAAATTACTCATATCTGTTACTGATGTGGATGAAATTTTATGTCATAGGTCATTCAATTATCAATATGCACTGTTCATACTCTGTATTGTATTATGTATCTTCTTTATGGTACTTACCGGTTTTTTTTATTGTAAAAGTAATGATGCGAACGAGACGCTCTCCTGACGGTAAGAGATAACGCTTGTCCATGATCATTGCAGCGATACACAGAATTTTGTACGTAACGTGGTGGTGCCGGCGCAAGAATAGTACCCCACCCTCTCTACCCGTGGTTGCCGTAAGAGTCGGCTAAGGGATGAAATCCGGAAGATGGGCAGCAGCGTCTTCCTTGAACAATCACACCTAACTGCGCTCGCCAACCCGCCTGCCAAGCGTGGCGAGTATTGGCAAAACCCCCCTAGGAGGAGGCCTATGTCCAGCAGTGGACGTCTTAAATGATGGCTGATGATGAATGGTTAGTCGCAACACGGAACACAGTAATGTTCAAACACTACTGCTTGGCGGCGGAATATCTTTTTTAGTTCAAAATTATTTTTTTAAATATTTCGAAAAAACTTGAATGAAAATATTTTTCCCATGTTGCTATTAGTAAAAATAATTTGTTACCACGTAATAATTATTTATTTGCTGGCAATTATATTGCCAAATACTTCGGTTAAAAAGTGTTACCACTTACTTAGACCTTTACTAAAAGCTTTAATTGCTAAATCTATACTTAAAATATTGTTGTTTTTGTCTAATGGATTACATTGCTATATATTATATTGATGATAAGATAAATAATAATTAATAAGTATTGACATTTAAATAAATTGAACTGATTGACATTTTGTAATTGACCTCCTGACATAATTAATTAATTCAAAATTGACATTATTTAATGTTATTTTATTTTATCCAATTTTTGTACACCCAATTCTGGGTTAAGTATACCAACATTTACCATTTAGTATGTACTAACATTTTGACACTTGTACTGAGCAAATAAATATATTTTGATTGTAAAAGACGGGAGTGTTTTTAAATTTGTCAATAGCTTACAAGATTATTCTAAGTAACAACTTCTAATATTTTGTAACCGAAGTATTTGGCAAGATAATTGTCGGCAAATAATCACTATACTGTGGTCAGCGATTATAGTTATTTTTACTAATAGCAACATGATACACATAAGTACATAGTTTAGTGACTTGAAACATTGCAGAGAGTAATTTTGTTCTTATAATTTTATTGTTATTTATATTATCATGAAACGTTATCAGCAGTGCCAAAAATGTTTTATCAATGTTATTCTATTCGTTTTTACACATGGAATAGTATATTTTTTTGTAAAAGTAATATTTTTTTTTTATGTGTTGTGTGTACAGTAGCGATATGATGTGTGCCAGGATTGTAGCAAGTGGAAATATATATATATATATTATTACAAATAGGCTTGCGTTTGCCCGCCAACTCGTTTGATGCGTCTGTCTATACGTACCAACCAATGCCTACGAGAAAAGGCGTGATTGTTTGTATATAATGTGACAAAAGAAACGCTTTCTTGATGTTATGACTCAATGCCTGTTAATTACCATAGCAACGGTTACCGGAGCTTTGAGAATAAAAACAAAGTATTGAAAGTGTTTCCGTCTGATATTCAATAGCTCTGAAATTCAACTCATTAACTGCAGTAGGTATGCTTCATTACATACTACTGCTTACTGGCAGAAAATCTGGGACTGCCGTAGTATCTACCTAGACATACAAACACATACTGAGAAGATCTACCACCTAGTAATTTTTATAGGAGGATTCCATTCAATTTGTCAGATCTAAAAGCGTAGCGATAAGATTTTTTTTCGAATAAGATAAATATAAATGTTTATCTACCAATTCACCTTTTGGTAAGTGAAGATATGGCATAGCATAAAGTATGCCAACCTAGAAAAAAATATCACTCTAGCTATAACAGTGTCTAATATTAATTATAAGTACCTGGATGATCGAGGTTTGCTCGGCTGAAAACACGGATAAAACGACATTTTCCAAAAATGAAACCTAGCTAGATCGATTTATCGCCCCCGAAACCCCCTGCATACTAAATTTCATGAAAATCGTTGGAGCCGTTTCCGAGATTAAGATTATATATATATATACATAAATTATATACAAGAATTGCTCATTTAAAGGTATTAGATTAGATAGATTAGATATAGGTAACCAATCACAAATTAAATTCTTTTGACACGCCTACGCAAAAGAGGTGGATTATAATTATAGCAATCTTATTTTTTTACCGGGAGGCTAGGTGATTGACCACAGCTCATTAAATGTTAAAGTGGTGGCGTGGTCGAAGATGGTCAACACACCTAGCCTGAAATGTGCTGGATGAATGAAAATCAAATGAATGGATGGATTTTGTTATATTATAGTTTTTACCTACACGTTATAAACTATAATATAACAAAACACTTCTCTTTTAAGTTGGTTGTTATAAAATTACACCTGAGAGGCCGTATAAACCAATCTAATGACACTTCATACACATTATAATCCGTCAAGCAGTTTAGATTATAGGGTAAAACAAATTCCATATTATTATTCCATTTTTATTTATATAAACGCGTTATTTTAATTATTACAAATAGTGAAAAAAAATGTTCCTACTTCTCATTTAGTTTACATACCTTTTACCTCTTTTATGAGCATGTACTAATTTTATCAACCGCCAACACAGTGTACACCAATACATTAAAAATTAAATTTCGAAAGTACAAAATGTCAAGTTAAGTGCCACAGCAAATTATAGGCGAAGACGGCATGCATTATAATCAAATATTATGTCAAAATTATTAAAATCAAAAACATTAAAACCTAAAAATTCAGAAATTAGAATTCAGAAATACAATTTTCAGAATTTAAGATTTAAATTATTGAAACGAAATCTTGCTGATAATACTTCAAAATTTCCAAGTAGTTTTACTAAAAAACTGACCTGGGTTTTCACATATTTTTGTTTAACTTATGCGGGACTACTCACGTTTAATTATAGTCGGAGTATCTGATATAATTAAACGTGGGTAATCCCGCATAAGTGAAACAAAAAGTTTGTTTTCAAAAGTTGTTTATATTTTTCTTTATACTAAGCTGACTATATTTTTTTTTATTGACTTGCTTAATTGGGGTATAATTATTGTGTAGGTATGTTACTTTTACAGATTATCTTAGTTTCGATGTCCGTTCTAATTAGTTTGTTAAAATACATAAAAACCTGGATTTTTAGTCAAGTTACGTAACGAGCTCAACTTTCGAATAAAATCACGGCACATAACTAGCGTCAAATGAAATTCTGACTTTAGATCTTAACCTATCACAAGCTTAACAAACATTAGCTAAGATTATAAACTAAGTCAACAAAGCTAATTCGACTTACTTATCTTAAACCGACGTCATCAAATCGGTCACTGTATCGAGGTTCCGAGGTTCGACATTCATAATTCAACCTCAGCCATGGAGCATACATAATGAAGAGATGGCATTTTTAGAAAGAAACATAATTACACAAGCTACGCCCACGTTATTCGGAATAAAATAATCTCATATTTGGTAATAATAACAAACATACAGACAAACTGTACCTTTTATAATGCTCGAGGCCGCGGGCTCACCAGCGAATCCCGGGACAAAAAGTAGATCATGTATAAATCCAGATCTATATCTGCATTCCACATTTCATAAAAATCCGTTAATCTGTTACAGCGTAAAGGAGTAAAATACATACATACGTACAAACAAACAAACATACATAAATACAGACACACTATTACATTTCTTTGTCAGTGTGATTATGTCCATCCGTTTGTCCATTATCACAACCATTTGCTTCGGGGAATACTATGCGTATATCTTCTATGCATCTAGACAACTCTGTAGTAAATTAAGAAACATGGCAAGATTAAATGTAAATTTTATACGGTATCAATGAAAAGGTTTTCATATAGATTTTTCTTCAGATTTACTATGTATTCGACACAACAATAAATAAAAATGTATCTCTCCGTCTGTATTTTTAAACTATTAGAAATTTGTGATTTAATAAAGTCATAAACTAGAAAGCATGAACAATAATTGGTTTTTAAAAATTCGCATGTTTACGCTCACTCTTTACATATAAACTCATTTATAATAACGATCACCATTTGCGTAAATATCACATCCTTTTTATATGTCCTCTGTGACCTCAACAATACAGTTTCCAATCTCAAAGTAGAAACTACTTCGAAGCCAAACTATTAACATTATGATTTTGCGTTTCTACTCGAGATTGCTCGAGCTGAAACCACGACCTCATCCGAACATTTCCGAACATATCCGAGCCACTTGATAACTGTCCCGAAATTAGATCAGACCGTCCCGCGGGAGAATTAATTTTGGACCCTAATCAAACTTGGGCCATGTTCGGAGAAGTCAGTTAAAGTCGCCTGCGAGATATTAGATGCGTGTAAGACATATGTAACTCTGCTGAGACAGTCATTTAACTCAACACAACGGATTGCAGCTAGCGTTCGGTTTAATTTTCCACTAATTAGATTTCCAACCGGTCAATGAACAATTTCCTGCCACTTCCAAATGGTTTTTACGGAAGTAAATGGGGGAGGCCTATGTCCAGCAGTGGACGTCCTACGGCTGAGACAATGATGATGATGAATTAGGTTTTGGAGGTAATTATATGCTACTGCAAGAACTACAAGGGAGTTTGACGAGATAAAATCTTATCGCTGTATTATATACACTTGGTGGTAGATTTCCATAGCAGGAGGTCACCTAGCTAGGTACCACCGCAGTACCAGATATTCTGCCGCCAGCAGTACTGTGTCAACATTTCTGTGTTCCGGTTTGAAGGGTACTGCAGCAAGCGAAATTACGGGCCGTTGAGATAATCATCTAAAGTCTCAAAGTAATGAGTGCCAAAGCGGCGATGCTCTGGATATTGATTTGTGACCTGACGCGGTATATTAGTCACTAATATATGTTTTATTCACTTTGTTGGCCGTCTGTCTGACTGTCAAGACCCTTTCTCTCAGGAACGCGTCGAAATATCAAACTTAAATTCATATCAAATACTCAGGTCTACTGTCCCTTGGAGCTGTGAAAAAATCAAACTTCTAAGCCAACGCAATCAACAGATACAGCCGTTTATGCTGCAAATTTTTGAAAAACATAAATTACCATTTAAAAAAATACTATAACTTTTACTTATATACACACAGGTTTGTACGTCACCCTCGGTGAATCCGACTCGCACTTGGTCGGTTTTTTTGTGGTAGACAGGCTAGGTATTTGACCACATCTCACTTGATGTTAAGTGATGGTGTGGTCGAATACTGTAAACACATAACGGAACTGGCTACTTATAAACATTAAGCATGTGTTTCTATTTTGAAATGTATTTTTACTTTCATCACTACAAATTCGGCCTGAAATTCGTTCACTTCGCAACTGTGAAATAAATGCGTACCTTTACGGTGTACTTTACCTATTTAGGAGTGGCAACTCGAGATTTTGGGGTCCGACGCGATGACTTTGAGACGCAAAATCCATACAAATGTTTATTTAGGATCCCAGCCTTACCCAGTTAGTTAAAAATATCAAATATTGGTCAAGACGTTAGCGATTTCGGGGTATAAAGTTATCGCTACCGTGCTCTTGAGATTTTCAGTTTAGTTGATGTTTGTCTAGGATCTACTTATAGTTTTATTTTAATTAAATTTATTTTTTAACGGATTTTTTTTCAGGATTACTGTAAGTTTATTATCATATAGTTCATTGCATGGAAACACGGATAAAACGATTTCTAATAATGAAACCTAGCTAGATCGATTTACCGCCCCCGAAACCCCCAGCATTCTAAATTTCATAAAAATCGTTGGAGCATTTTCCGAGATATATATATAAGAACTGCTTGTGTAAAGGTATTAGATGCAGTTGTCCACGGATCTAGAAAAGAAAGAAATACATTTTTTTAGACATCACACACTTAACAATAATAACTAAACTATTTAACACTAAAATCATATATGTATGATGCCGCAAAACAGACCTCATCTCAGCAAAAATGCTGTTTGGCCATCTGTCAACAGCGGTGATCTTTCGATGAGGCCCTACTGTGATGTCACGAAAGGCCCACCGGTGAGTGTCCAGTAACAAAAACCTCACCAAAATTAATTAAAAAAAACCTATCACCTACACGCCAAATACAAAATTTTTTTAGGCCATTGTTCCAGGTAAAAGTTTGTCTTAAAAATATTTTTTACTTTTAATTTATTTTAACTTTTTAGCAGGTACGTATTTTAGAGAGTGCTACAGATGACGAATCAATAGAGCCCAAGCCCGGTGAGGTTATGTTGTTTAGTTCAGAAGTTCCATGGCCATCTTCCGTCTCCATCATTAGACCATATAGTACCATATCATTGTATTGTCACCGAAGATACATAAGTACATCAAATTTGAGTCCAATCGGTTATCGGGAAGTGAGTCTAATTTAGTTTGCAAGATTTGAGACCGACAACGGGACAGGTGTAACTAAAATAAAGGCTTGTAATAAATAAAATAGGTGACGACAGTCTGGCCACGTCTCAGTTGCAAAGCGTGGTAAAACGTAAACCTATTTCGTATATAAAAAAAAAAAACTATTTTATACGATTCCTTTGCTTATTAGACGGAAAGGTCGCATCACCCGCATTCCTTCCTACAATTTACAACAGACTGATGCTAAATAAAATGTTCCGACTCTCACTGCAGCGGTTTGAAACATTCCGTCATGTTTGTAATATAGTTACCATAAAGTTAATTTAAACCAAAAACTCATTAAAACCAGAGGTCACGTGTAAATTGTGGCGTTTAGCTCGCCCGTATTTAATTATGGCCAGTATAAATCACGGGTTCCAGTGCCCAGCTGTTGCGATACGAAAAGTAAGTACGGTTAGGTAAACTTGATACCACTTTTGGTCTGATCCGCCGATGTTATTTGGAAGCTGAAAACGGAATTACGGGTCACCCTTTCATTGTTAGTGAGTACTTAATCAAATATTCGTAACCACCACCTAAACAGTTTCCAGGTGAATGATGGAAACTGTGAAGTTCTTGGAACTTGTTTCACAAGTTACCTCCTCCTTATTTCTAATTTAAACTTCATAACTTACTCGTATATTTTAATAAATAAATATGGTAGGACATTACACAAAGCGTCATCTGTCCCCAATCTAAGCAAAACTTGTACTATAGAAGTCAGAAAACTGATAGAATACTTACATACTTTTTTAACCGACTTCAAAAAAAGAGGAGGTTCTATGTTCGAATGTATGTATTTTTTTTTTTGTAAATACATATCGTCCACTTGCGACGACAGTGTATAATATTATGTGCACCATAATTCATAATGAAATGCTTATTTATTATATTATGTATTTTGGGCAGGTTTCAAAAGAAATATGTTTGGCTCACATCTGAGAAGCAATTATAGGTAGATAGAAACTCTTTATTGTGCACACCAAAAATACGGAAAACAAAAGGTGTCATAAGTGGCGGCCTTATCGCTAAGGGTGATCTCTTTCAGGCAATCTAGAATTAAAAACGAACACACGGTAGATGTTGTAACACTAATGAGGAAAAAAATATACTAATGAAAACAATACAAATTATAGATTATTATTTATTAGTAATTAATCCCAAATATCTATAGTGCATGCAAGTAAATTTCTCAGCAACATCTAACATTATCTATATTTTTAAAAAGGGATACCTTATCCTTTTCATTTGAAATTCAATAAGGCACAATAAAAAATAAATTGTTCACGACTATGTCCTCTAGAGGGCGCCAGACAGTCATTTTACTTTAGACCAGGGCTGTCCAAACCCTGTCCGACGCCCATTTGCTGGTTTGGTATCCGAGGTGGATCATGATGTGTCCTGACACATCGTTATCGTTGCGGGGTGAGCTCGGGCTCCCCGAGGTCGGTCTGCGAGGACATGCGCTGTCAAGGCAACGGAAGAATGTGAAAGCGTGCCCGTAGCCTCGATACAAAGCGTCGAGGTGGAACAATCTAAGGTTTGTAGTAGGTAGTTCGTCATGAAGACGGAGAGTTTCATAACCCCCTGCCCGCCCCAGGGCCAGTGGGATCTACAAAGAATTTTCCCTGGAAAAATAAAATAAAAAAAGGCTGTCCAAAGCGCGGCCCGTTGGTCACATTCGTTTTTCGGCTTATATAAAAATGTACATAATTCCGTGATGTATTTTTAATTAACCGTAAATATGAAAATTTTCCTTTAACATCTCCATTTGGTAGTAAAACTATTATATTTTTATAATATCCGGAATGAATATTAATTATATTAAGAAAACATATATATAAATGTTGCATATAATTAAATAAATATTAATGAAGAACTAGGTACTTAGCTTTGATGGTCCAGTGACTGTCATGACGATTTAGTTCATCACACCACCTTCGTCTGGATCGACCCTGAGGTCGCTTACATTTTGAGGTCCAAGCCGTGGTGACCTTTGCCCAGCGGGCGTTTGACAAGCGACAAACCACTTCAGACCCACTTCAGTTGTCCGGCTTTGTGGCTGAAATCAGCGATTTTGATTTTAAAGCGTAGTAATGTGTTCCTTATACGGTCTGTTAATTTGACTACCAAGATATCCATCGCTCGCTAGCAAACCTATTTTTATTACAAAATTCAATGTATTTGTTTATTTGTATTGACGGGCGTGCCTGGATTGGACAACCCTGACCAATACTTTAACAGCCTTAATTAACTTTTAGCAAAGACGAACTATGAAATTATGTCCTAACTTTGACTTCCTTATAAAAATGTAACTTTACATTTTAAATCTTTTATGAGTTACTTTGCCTCGCTTCTGAAAGTATGCAAAACTGCTACTGTTAAAATATTTAAAAAGGTAATTTTATGCTACTTTTTCAAGTGGCAGACTGGAGCACAAGTTTCACTTTGAAAAAAAGGGGTAAGTTACGTAGTTGTTGTTTTACCTTACGAATACGGAGTTTCAGAGCTTAATCCTAGTGATGGGACTTCGAGAAGTTTTCTTTTTATTAGTGTTATTGATCGGACGAATAGGATTTTCGAATTCTAAAAATCTAACTCATAGGAACACGTTTGCTAGTAGCTATTTTAAATTTTGATCTTCATTTGTGTATTAGTGGCAACTGGCTATTGTTACTACCCCGTTAGCTCATTTAGCAGTAGCTCGGGTCGGGTGTTAGACCACAGCTCACCTGATCTTAAGTGACTGTGTAGTCGAAGATGGTAACCACACCTAGCCTGGAATGAAACCGGCTCTCAAGTGAGGCTGCCGGATAGATGCTTGGTGGCAGACTTTCAGCTTTAGGTTGGTAGCTAGCCATCCAGGTACTAGAAAGTACCCTACCACTATGCCTTCCTCAAAATATTTTCCTTTACCAGCAGCTCAGGCTCGTTATTGGGGTTTGAACCCACGCCCTTCGGCGTGCAAACCGACCGCGCTAACCACTGAGCTATCATCGCTACGCTAGCTGTAGGGTTTGGTTCGATTCCCACTCAACACAAGAATATACAAACTATGTTTGTTACTCGTCTAAGTGGTCTAAATGTAAGTAGAAGAATGTATTTAGAAAATAAATAAGTATTCTATCAATTCTCCGGTTCCCATAATACAAGCTATATTTAATTTTGGCGTTAGATAGTGCTGTTTAAATTGTAATCTCACACACTCACATCATCAGCCATAGAACGTCAACTGCTGGACATAGGCCTCCCTTGGGTTGGGATGGGTTTGCCAATACTCGCCACGCTTGGCAGGCGGGTTGTAATCTAATATTTATTTAAAAAAATATTGTGTACTTTACGACCAAACATTACAAGCAAGAGTTTGTCTAAAATTGTGTATTTTTTGAGGTGACACGTGCACCTTTATCCTTTTTAAAGTCAGATATAAACAATCTGTAATGAGGCTACAATTGTTATTAACATTAAAACCGATTCTGACAATTTAAATTTTCATAAACCTACGCCCAGTTCACGCCCGGGCGACTAAATGTACTTCGAAACGTTATAAAAAAGCTTTTAAGTTCCCTTTCTGCTGAACAAAGCTTTTCTTTTGATGGTATTTGAAATTTCTGTAAAAATATTTTTAAAGCTTTGTCTAGAATATTTTATAAACAGCAGGCACAAAAGAAAAATAAACCTTTTTGTTGAGATTTTATTTTGGAAACTAAAAATTTAACTGTTAGGTAGTCATTTTTGTAAGTGCAGATTAGATACGAATTAATTTGGTTTTATCGTCGAAAAAAATATGTACCTACATTGGAAGTTGAAGTTGAGGGAATAAAACTTTTTAAATAACAGGAGGTAGATAAGAGTATCATGGTTGTAGTGTTTACTGTTTAGTACATTAAAAAAAGGCCAATACTCAGCAGTTGTGCTGGGGATTTCTACGTAGCGCTGATTTTCAGCACTGAACTCTAAAGACGCACAAAAATATAAATATATGTATATGTCAACTGACCTTGATGAAATTTGGAGTTAGTAAGGTACTAACTCCAAATTTCATCATTCGTTAAGAGGAAGTTATAGCGTATTATTACGGCAACCACGGGTAGAGAAGGTGGGGTACAATTCTTACGCCAGCACCACCACGGGAAAATATACGTACTTCAGTATTATTATAGAGGTCATACTGTAAAATCACATCAGAATTATCATCAAAGTTGGCGCTTTAAAATATTTTGCTTAAAAAATGTACTGCAAAACAATTTTGACTATCTACAGCGACGTAAAATCCCAACATGCGATTACAATGTAATCTTCCTGACTCCTTGTGCTTGACTTGTATGATTTTACCTACTTACTATCGATTAGTGTTAGCGTGCTTAACGCACAGTTTGGCAGCTAATTCAATCAAATCTCAGTCATCTATTAAAGTTATTGCTCAATAATAATCATTAGCATAAGGTCGAGACCCATCAGAAGCACGTCATTTAATCTATAAATCAATAACACTTCAATATAATCAATTAATACACAACTCATTAGATAGACTTTGCGTGTATCTACTGGGAGTAGACTGTAGTTTGTTTTTGATGTGAATACCAAAAAAAATGGACCAAAAGAAAATTTGTTCCCAAATTTTTATATATTTTCGTTAATAACTTGTTATTTTTGGTTCTACGACAAAAAATTACAGAACCAAAGTTATAGAAAATTTAATTTGCAACACACAACATTTACAATAGGTCTCGATTCCTCACCGTGAGGTGTATGTCACAAGGTTGTCGCTCGCGAATCGCCTCGTACACTTCTCGTTTCTCTTGTCGCGCATTTTGCCTGGAACTAGCCTGGTGGAAATGTGGAACGGTATGTGCTTGTCGACAAGGTAGATTGATGTATATAATTAAGGACGCATGCTTTAATGAAGCATAATTTAATATTATTCAATGACTTGCACTAATATTATTTATTGAATAATTTATCTAATTGTATTTATTGAATTATTTTTTTTGATACAAATTGTGAATTTAATTGTAATTGTATTTAATATGTGACCAATTAATTTGAAATGTATGTTGACTTACGCCATCGGGAAGGAAAACCCTGTGAGGATGGAGTAGAAATGTAGTAAATAAAGGAATATCAAGGTATCCGTTTATTACCTATTAATTTCATTAAATAACTAGGTTGCTTGTGGCAATAACGAGTACATAAATATATTATTAGTTTAATACTTATGTTCCAAGTAAGTGCAAACGTGAGTAACTTGTAAGGTAAGCCAATCCTTATCTGGGTCATAATACCAAAGCCCAGACCAAAAGCCACCATATGGCTTTCTTCTCACGGCATAACCATGTTTGGAAACAGAGCTACGAAATTATCGATGTACCAAAAATACAAATAGAATTTTAATTTTTCCGTGCTAGTGAAATATTAAAATAAAACACGGTGCATTTTAACGGTGACTTTTTGGTGATTCTTTTTAGCACCATTAATTAAAAATATGTATGACCAGGACGTTCTTTCGAATAATCTTAATTTGACTTGTTACCAACATGAATCATTTCAAAATATATAAAAAGGTGAATAATTTGATGAAATTAAATGTTGAAAATCGAATAAATTATTTATTGTTTCATAAAAATAGATAAATAGAATAAAGAGTTTCTATTTATGCACACCAAAAATATAAAAAAGAATACAGAATACAAAATAATCTTATGTGCTAGTGCCACAAGTGGCGTCTTATCACTAAGGCACTACTTCCAGGCAACCAAGAATAAATAAAGAAATAATAAAGAAGTAAGGAATTAAAAAAATATCAAATACTTTTAATAAATAAGTAAGGAAAAATATAGCATAAAATCATAGCTGTAATGGATTTACTGTGACGTCATAAATTTGTTTTGGGACGTAGGTACGTAATGTTTAGAATAGACACCTCTTGAGTTAATCAGTTAATACAGTTAATAATATAATTATACAGATTAATTACTAGATTAGGAGATATGAGTAAGTAAATTAATTAGCTCTAAGCCCCGATTGTTTGTTCTACAACCGTCAATCTTCATCAGAGGCGGCACCTTAAAACGCTTCCAATAGTTATTGCGAGTGTGTATCGGTACCTACTTCAGTTAATTACTAAGCTAATTACAGTTTAGGTTTTTTTTATGGCTGACAGTCTAGGTGTTTTACCACAGCTCACCTGATGTATGCTTGGCGGCAGATTTTCAACTTGAGGGTAGTAGCTAGCCAACCGAGTACTAAAACGTAGGGTACGTTTTACCACCACGCTATGGTTTCCTCACGATGTTTTCCTTCACCGGCAGCTCAAGCTCATTGTTGGGGTTTGAACCCACGCCCTTCGGCATGCGAACCGACCGCGCTAACCACTGAGCTGTCATCGCTACAAAACTAGATACTTTCAAGTCGCGAGCGAATCGGTTTCTACTAGGCAAGCGTGCCCCATCGTAGACCGCATCTTCGCTTAACGTCAGGCAAGATGGCGGTCAAACGCAAGCCTATATGTTATAACAAAAAAAGCGTTCCGTATGTTATAAAAAAAAGGGTTTCCAACAAACACAACTGAAGTATTCAAGGTATACATATTTTTAGTTTATATCCGCTTAACAATTTAACTAACTTGACGACAATGTTAAAAAAACTTATCTGAAACATTACTTAATATCTAAAACTAAAGTTTGACATAAAAAGGCTACAACAAATTAAAACAAAAAACTAATTAAAATAACCACAAGTTATTATATTATCTTTAGAGTTTTGTGTTTTTTTTTTCGAGACACAAAACCCAAAATGAACTTCCGCTAAGTAAAGCCTGAATCAATCAAATATCGTAACAAAGGTTTGGCTGTTACACGTCAACGTTATGATTTAAACAACGCATTTATCGGAAAATAATTGCAATAAAAACAAAAAAACGATGACAACAGTATTGTTAAATCAACCATTGTGGGTAACCTTTGCTAATTTAATGACTAAGTCTTAATTTTAAATCACAACAACTTTAGTGTTATTTGAGAGGTTGTTGCAATTTTGTTTCGATAACAGCAGTTCCTTCAGAAAATTAAAAATTTATGCATTTTTGTTAGAAGATCTTCATCTTAACAGGAAGTAGTTTAAGGTATCAAGGCAGATTGAGATTCTACCGACACGTAGTGATGTATTTAGATTAATGTTTTCCGGTGTAAATGGTACTGCAGGTAGCAAACTTACAGGATACCGAAGGAACTATGTTCAGGACTTCGTATTGTTAACTAAAATACTTGGTACCCTGGTTATGGCAGGCGTTATCTCTTACCATCAGGAGAGTTTAACATTTATCTCATTGCTTTTACATCATCATCAACAACCTTGCATAGTCCACTGTTGGACATAGGTCTTTCCGAGGACACTCCACTCAGTCCGATCTTCGGCTCTTCGCTTCGCCACTGCCAGATCTTACGTATATCGTCACTCCATCTAGTCTCACGGCTTCCTACACTACGTTTGCCGATTCGCGGTCTCCACTCTAGAACACGTCTACCTCAACGGTTGTCGGTACCGCGGCAAATATGACTAGTCCACTGCCACTTCAACATACATACAGAACAGATGCTTTTACATAAATATATGTTTGTTTTCTCGGATTTATAAGTTCAAAACTGGTACAAGCACCTCTTAGAATATCCACGCTTGTGGCTGGTCTGTGCCAATTCGTAGCCCGAGGTCACGTAAAGAGCTTTCGACTTGATATATAGATACCGCGTCCGCCACATTCTATTTGACGCAAAACACACGCCAGCTTTGAAATAAACTTGTTTGCGAACGTATTTACTAGAGAAATCTAGATTTAGAAGATTTTAAAAAGAAGGAGACAAAAATTTTGATTTGTAGAATCACAGTAATGCCTGGAAAAACTATTTATTAATTGTATTCATTGGTTTCCATTATAATTGATAGTGTGCTGTGCGTAAAATGCAAGTGGTACAGAGAGCCATGGAGTGCCCATGCTCCAAACTACAAGACCGAGTAAGAAATGTTAAGATCCGACGCTGAACTAAGGTGCGTGATAACGGATCGGCAATTAAAACTTTAAAAACTTAAATAGAATTGGGCAAGACAAAGTCATGGCAGGTGGACTAAGGCGTTGACGGAGTGGTGGCCGCGAATTGGTATACGGAGCGTTGGTGGTCCACCAGCTCATTGGATAGACGACACAAGAAAAATCGTGGGTTGAACCTGGACAAGATTGACACAGGACCGAGACGAGTGGCGTACAAGAAGGGAGGCCTTTGCTCAGCAGTGGGCGATTATGGGCTGATGATAATGATGATGATAATTTAAAGTATATCATATATCATCTATTTTATTCTCACAGTTAAAGATAGATACAATGTATCCATGTCTAATTAAAGTAGATAATTAAAAATTGTTATAATAGAGGTGACCTTACCCGAAGCTCTTTAATTTATTTTTAACCAATATTATTAAATGTCTTAGCTGTCTGGAAAATAATACGTGCTGTTTTTATATTTTGAAATATAACCACTTTAGTGTCCTATATGTCTCGGTTAGCATTTTTTATGTGAGCAGAGTATAAAAATGACAATATCATACTGTCAAAAACCTTAGGTATTGTTTATGCTCACTCTAGAATATTATGAACTCCTTGGACGTTTTAATGCCTACTCGCATATACTAGTCCGAGATGCGGTATAAGAAATCTAATCTATCTATCTAATACCTTTAAACGAGCAATTCTTGTATAAATGTATATATAATCTGAATCTCGGAACGGTTTCAACGATTTTCGTGAAATTTAGTATCCAGGGAGCATCATCATCATCATCATCATCTCAGCTGTAGGACGTCCACTGCAGGCCATAGGGCTCCCCCATTGACGTAACAAAACTGAGTAGGTGTTTCTAACCAAATTTCTGATACCTAAATCCGTAGTTACGAATAATAATTATTATTAATTATAATTAATAGAGTATATTTAGATTTAGTTTAGAAAGAGTGTGGGCGTGGGATGTTTTCAGTGTTCACTGCGAGATATGACTGAAGTTATGTAGCGATGATAGCTCAGTGGTTAGCGCGGTCAGTTCCTTCGCCAAGGGCGTGGGTTCAAACACCTACAATGAGCTTAGCTGCCGGTGAAGGAAACCATCGTGAGAAATCCACAGCATGGTGGTAGGCTACTTTATAGTACTAGGCCAGCTAACTACCACCCTCAAGTTGAAATTTTGCCGCCAAGCATCTAACGATGTGTTCCGGCAGCTTAACTTAGGTCAAAAAAGATATTAAACACACATCACATCATCAGCCATAGGACGTGTACTGCTGGGCATAGGCCTCCTCCTAGGGGGGTGTTGCCAATACTCGCCACGCTTGGCAGGCGGGTTGGCGAGCGCAGTTAGGTGTGATTGTTCAAGGAAGACGCTGCTGCCCATCTTCCGGATTACATCCCTTAGCCGACTCTTACGGCAACCACGGGTAGAGAGGGTGGGGTACTATTCTTACGCCGGCACCACCACGGCATATTTTATGCCGTGATATTAAACGTGTAGATATAAATAGTTCCCTTTCTTTTTAATATAGGAGCTGGGATAAATTAAAAGTCTATATATCTACAATACACTTCACTTACTTCTTGTGTTAATCCTAAATCACGCAAGTATCCTTGGTGTACTACAGACAAAACCTTTTGTGTCTGTTATTAATAGCGCCTTAAATGTCTGATAACACTGACGACCGATATAATAGAGCTTTATTAGTACCTACTAGCTCATGTTCGCTTATGGTTTTATATAAATGGAGCTAAGATATAGTGATATACCAATATGTAAGTATACTTTTCTATATAAATGTGTATAAGTAATGATATTAACGAATCTACCTCCTGATGATATGAAGTATCGCCTGTTTATGACCATTGCAGCAATAATCAGCACTTTGAATAATTTACCATGATTTAGTATTTTTATTTAGTCTTTTATATAATTCCTTTGTTGGGAAATGTTTGTATTATTTTTGTGTAAAAATAAAGTTGTATTATCTCATCTTAAAAAAGTTCAAGCACTCATTAAGTTATGGTTCTATATGAAGACTACTTTACCAAGAATGCAAACATTTCTAACTTTGAGTGATTCGATGGTTAGTTTAAAAAAGCACTGTAATTTCTCATACCCTGCAACCTGGGACTCAGTACTCTTTGGCAGCAGAATATGCGATACTGCGGTGCGTTAGGGTACCTACTTAGACGAGTTAGTTTTTTTTGTATAATTTGTCCCGAACTTCCCAGAAATAGATAGTGAATTAATTAAGGATTTCGTAACATGACACAATACATTTTTTTAGAACACAAAAATGACACGAATGGCGAAGTCATATACAGAACAAATGAATGAACAAAAAAGATAGCAGTTGTTTCATAAAAGGGAAGTATTTACTAGCTTGCGATCGATATTTTTCATTAATTCTTTTCACTGTAAATGTTTTGAAGTTAAGCGCGTTCGCCCTTAAAATATAAAATATCAGCGAAGCTTAACTAATGCGTATACACTCGTGCCGAGTGTAATTTGTAATAGAGTCTTGCAATCCATCATACCAGTAATTTAGCCAAGGTAGCATGACCCGGCTAATGGAGAAATGAAGTTTAGGCGACACGCTTTAATAATTCACGTGTGCTGCTCGAACCGGGGAAATTAATCTGATAAATATACGAACAGAAGCTACTTACTCGAATATTTAATTATCAATTTGTATAATAGAAATTGTTTTTTTTTTCGTCAATGTCAATTTTGTCCAGTTCTTTAGTCGGGCTGGGCGCGTCTAAAAGAACTCTTCGTGTATCCAGCCAAGGGAAATTTTACTACTACTTTTTTAAATGTCTGGCAGGCTAATTTTGTGACCACAGCTCACCTGATATTAACTGCCGGAACACATCGTTAAGTTTAGAATTTTCAACTTATAAACTTAATTGAAGGTTATATAACTAAAAGAATAACTGAAGGTTGATAGCTAGCCAGCCGAGTACCTACTAGAAAATACCCTACCACCATGCTATGGTTTCCTCACGATATTTCCTTTCACCGGCAGCTCAAGCTTATTGTTGGGGTTTGAACCAACGCCCTTCGATAGAAGACTACAAAATACTAGCCAACTTAAATATTGATAAGTAACTTTTAGGAGATTAATGTTTATGTGTTTGTACAATACAATCACAAATAATAAATAAGTTGTAGTGTAGTCATACTTTTTAAAATTATATTGGTTTACAAGTATGCACCTGTATACATATATTCTATAGTGTAAGGAAATATACATCATCAAAGTCAAAACGTCAACGTCATTCATCCAAAACGTCATCCGTATATGGTAGATGTTCCCCATGTACGCACAAAGCGTTTTGATTCCACATTTTTTATTCGCACAGCGAAGTTGTGGAACTCTTTGCCGGAGTCTGTGTTCCCTGTTAGGTACAATATGGGTGTCTTCAAATCTAGAGTAAATAGGTTTCTTCTAGGTAAGCGTGTTCCATCGTAGACCGCATTACTGCTTAACATCAGGCAGAGTGTGGACAAAGGCGAACCGATTTTGAATAAAAAAAAATTAAATAAAAATACTATTAGTTGCATCTGATTTCAGGAAATATAGCATTATATATTTTTGTTTAGGTAAGTAGGTTCGGTTCAAGATCTCGGACTCTAAAAAGGCCTGATTGATCGCCACCTGAGCAGAGCCGGGTGATCCCTTTTACCTGATTCTATAGGTCAAAAGGTAAAACGTAAAGCAAAACGGAACGTGGCTAGATAAATGATTTCTTCAATCCCGGGGATAAAGCTTAAGGTTCAAACCTTGCTAGACCTACAGTTTATGTCGTAAAGAGAAATCAAAGCTTTTTGAATGATATATGCTTCAAGTTTGTTATAAAAAGTATATATCACTTAAAAATAAAATATAAAGGTAGGTCTTATGAATAGAATATGATAACTATATTATGATCATTTTATATTTTTTTAATTTCAATTTCTTAGACTTAGAATCCGTGACTTTTGTCAACTTAACATTAATTTTTTTAAACTTTATATATACTTAATCTCTACGCAATACAGGGAGAGGTAAGGTAATGCTCGAGGCATGTACACAATCCTTATTTTTATAATAATAAGTAATGATAAATTAAAATTAAACAATTCATATCGCAATATTAATTCAAGATGTCAGCAATTTCAGAAGCATTCTGGATTTTAAAGTGAGCAATATAATTTTCTTAGAATTCATTAGGTTTCAGAAAAAAGTTTAAGAGCATCGTATACCGCGTACTTGGCCATACAAAAAGAAAAACCTTTTTTCTACCTCTTAATATTGTCCGATTTTGGTGATTTTTTTTTCATGTAATCAAAACCTTAATTACTAGGCTTATACGTTGGATTTTTTCCAGTTTTTCAAATCGCTTAAAAGTTACAAGCCTCTTAAAAGCCATTTTTTTGCGCAGAAACTTGGCTTGAAATCATTGACTTATTTTACAGAAACTAAAAACTTTTCTACAAAAAACAAAACGTATAAGCCTAGAATACATCTTATTCTAGCGATTAAGACCAAAAACAAAACATTTTTTTAAGTTTTAAGGGGAGAAAAAAGGTTTTTCCCGGAACGTAAATTCTAGCAAAAAATGTACCTAAAATTCTCACGAGCAGCAACTCTCTCTATCGTGCGCATAGGGGGTCGGGAGAATGGTCACATTACATCATCATCATCATCATCATCAGCCGCATGACGTCCACTGCTGGACATAGGCCTCCCCCATTGACTTCCATAAAGACCGGTTGGAAGCGGCTCGCATCCAGCGCGTTCCTGCGGTCTTTATTAGGTCGTCTGTCCACCTTGTGGGTGGACGTCCTACGCTGCGCTTGCCGGTCCGTGGTCTCCACTCTAGAACTTTGCAGCCCCATCGGCCATCGGTTCTGCGTGCTATGTGCCCTGCCCACTGCCACTTCAACTTGCTAATCCGCTGAGCTATGTCGGCTACTTTAGTTCGCCTACGGATCTCCTCATTTCTGATTCGATCTCGTAGGGAAACTCCGAGCATAGCCCTCTCCATAGCTCGTTGTGCTACTTTGAGCTTACTAAGAAGGCACATAGTCAGAGACCACGTTTCGGCGCCATAAGTCATCACTGGTAACACACACTGGTCGAAGACTTTCGACTTGAGGCACTGAGGTAATTCGGACGAGAAAACGCTGCGCAGTTTTCCGAACGCTGCCCAGCCGAGTTGGATTCGACGATTGACCTCTTTCTCGAAGTTGGACCTACCTAGTTGGACTGCTTGTCCTAGGTAAATGTACTTGTCAACAACTTCAAGAACCGAGCTCCCAACTGATATTGGGGTGGGCACAACATGGGCATTCAACATTACCTTCGTTTTGTCCATGTTCATTTTAAGACCCACCCGTTGAGAAACTCGATTGAGGTCTTCGAGCATTGTGCTGAGTTCCTCCGACGACTCTGCCATGACCACTATATCGTCGGCAAATCGAAGGTGAGTGATGTATTCGCCATTAATATTGATGCCGAATCCTTTCCATTCCAGGAGCTTGAAGGCGTCTTCCACTGTGGCAGTAAACAGTTTCGGAGATATAACATCTCCCTGTCTTACGCCTCTTTTCAGTGGAATCGCCTTCGAAGTCTGCTCCTGTACTTGGACCGACATAGTAGCGTTATTATACAAACACTTCAACACTT
This sequence comes from Biston stratarius, assembly GCA_950106695.1. Lineage (NCBI taxonomy): Eukaryota > Metazoa > Arthropoda > Insecta > Lepidoptera > Geometridae > Biston > Biston stratarius. Next base: position 37,414,480 of record OX467106.1, on the reverse strand, counting down.
CGATATACCGATAGTCAATATGGCATCGTTGGAGAGACTCAACCACCGCCCATGTCTCGATCGAATCAAAGGCTTTCTCATAGTCCACAAACGCTAGACATAGAGGCAAATTATACTCTTCGGTCTTCTGTATAATTTGCCTTAGCGTATGGATGTGGTCTATGGTACTGTAACCTTTACGGAAACCGGCTTGTTCGGAAGGCTGGAAGTCATCGAACCTGCGACTGAGACGGTTCGTAATGACCCTTGAAAACAGCTTATAAACATGGCTCAGAAGCGAGATGGGTCTATAATTCTTCAATAAAGTGTTGTCACCTTTCTTGAAGAACAGCACCACCACGCCTCTGTTCCATGCTTCTGGCGTTACACCTTCGAGTAAGACGGAATTAAAGAGCTTCTGAAGGACTTTAAGTACCGGTGTTCCACCCGCTTTCAGAAGCTCCGATGTGATTCCGTCATCACCCGGCGCCTTGTTGTTCTTAAGCTGTTTCAGGGCCATTCTAATCTCGTACAGGCTGATGTCCGGAATATCTTCGGTATAGTGCCGGGTCAGCTTGGCTCTTGGGTCTTTGGCCGCGCTGCTAACAGGCTCAGCTACCGAGGTGTATAACCGTCCATAAAACCTTTCGACCTCCTCTAATACCTCCGCTTTGGTCGACGCTATACTACCATCTTCTCTCTTCAGCTTCGTCAACCGACTTTGCCCAATAGATATGTCTCTTGCGAACACTTTGGAGCCTTTTTTCCGCTCTATCGTCTCTTTAATACGATTAGTATTAAAGATACGTATGTCGTGTCGCAAGGATTTCGATATCTGTCTATTGAGCAGCCTATATGACTCTGCATCATAGGAAGACTGTAGTCGTAACGAGCGTCGTTCAGCCATGAGGTCTAGAGTATGGTCGGATAGTTTTTGAGGTCTATTTGTACGACGGGGTCTAAAAAACTTACACAGACAAGCAATAGGGATGCTTACAGGTATATCGATACTAGAGATGGGAAAGAAAACAGTGTCGATGACTTTATTTTTCTTTACTCACGATTTTGAAGTAAAATGCGTATCTTGAAAATGTATCAGTTGAGAACTCGGTTCTTGAAGTTATTGACATGTTCATTTACCTAGGACTCGCAGTAGGTCCAACTTTAAGAAAGAGGTCAATCGTCGAATCCAACTCGGCAGCGTTCGGAAAACTACGCAACGTTTTTTCGTCCGAATTACCTCAGTGCCACAAGTCGAAAGTCTTCAACCAGTGTGTGTTACTGGTGATGACTTATGGTGCTGAAACGTAGTCTCTGACTATGTGTTTTCTTGATAAGCTCAAAGTCACACAACGAGCTATACAGAGGGCTATGCTCGGAGTTTCCCAACGAGATCGAATCACTAGTGAGAAGATCCGTAGACGAACCAAAGTTAGCGATATACCCCAACGGATTAGCTAGTTGAACTGGCAGTGCACATAGCACGCAGCATTGATGGCCAATGGGGCTGCAAAGTTTTGAAGTGAAGACTACGGATCGGCAAGCGCAGCGTAGGACGTCCACCCAAAAGGTAGACAGACGGCCTCATAAAAACCGCAGGAACGCGCTGGATGCGAGCCGCTTCCAACCAGTCTTTATGGAAGTCAATGGGGGAGGCCTATGTCCAGCAGTGGACGTCATACGGCTGAAATTATGATGATAACGTCAATAAGCTTAAGCCATCTATAATTTTGTATAAGTTCACAAGTTCACAACTACGCATTAATTAATCTCCGAAGCGTTAGCTGTCCGACAAGTATTACAAAATGACACCCTTTACTACTATTAGTCTTTACCTATGAAATTGCAGTTTTATATGATAAAAATCAAACGATTTTTTTCCATATTTTTATTTATATTTATTGAAATAATCACGCATGCAATCGATGTATCTTTGTCAACGCAGTGGCAGTTTATTGATAGAGTGAAGAAATCAGCCGGACGGGAGGTAACAAATTCATCGAGGGCATTTTTTACTGCCTATCGGGTATTTGGCAGTGGACGTCCTACGGCTGAGATGATGATGATCGGGTATTTATTTTTTTTAAATTCAAATTCTGGAAATCATTGTGTTCAGTTCTTCATAGTACACATCTGGTATCGTCAAAATAGTTACCGAATAGTAAATCCCATTTACTATTTAGACAAATTGATTTACTAGGTACTTACTTAACTAGTAAATCTGTCCAAATAGAATACTAATTTATTCAATGCCTACCTCGTGCAAATATTTATATTATTATTACCAAGTTAGGTATTTACTCGTTATCACACTACTATTATATGCCACTAAAATTATGATTTCTTCGTATAAAAGTACCGAATCACAATTTTAGCGCGCCAAACAATAAGCAACAGCGTGGCGCGGCGATTCATCGACTGAGCGGAGTAGCGAGTAGACATGTGTGCGTGCAGAGACGCACACACTGAAGCTCACGGCGAAGCACTACTATTTTATTCTGTGACGCGGCTGCGGGGAGCGTTGAGATAGCAATACGTTTGCTTAATACCTAAAACTCAAAAACAGTGGTCGGTATACGATCCTCTTAAGTTACTGGACTTTTTAGTCTTTACTAAAAATGCTAGTTAATTATGATTACTGATCCTCTGTAAAAGGCAATTATTGTTAATTTATTTATTCCGGGACTAGTTATTTTTAGGGTTCCGTACCTCAAGAGGAAAAAAACGGAACCCTTATATATTTAGCTGTCCGTTTGTCTGTCTGTCAAGACCGTCTATCTCGGGAAAGCGTGGAGATATCGTGTTGAAATTATAAACCATATACTGTTATACAGATCTGTAGTCCCTTGCAGCTCTGAAAAAATCAATCTTCTCAGTTATCGTAAAAAAGTTACAGCTGTTTATGTCGCAAAAAAAAACGCATATTTAGTACACTCACAAGTAAATCAAAACCTATTGGGTACCTATTGGGTATCCTATTGTAAATGAAAAATAGTCTTATAGTACACATAAAACAAAAAAAAACCGAAAACTGTACATTTTTTATTTCATCACAAAAAATATTACTTTATATGCAAATAATGAGAACAAAAATGTATCATACCTAGTAGTTTGTACAGAATCCTCGGTGGGTGAGTCTGACTCGTACTTGTTTGCGTCTTTTATAATAAGTGTAACTCAAATTATAGGTATTTGTACTCTTAAGGTTCCCCATGAATCGGACTATGCGTCTACAAAACAAACCTAATGTATGTTTAACTTATGCGGGATTACTCACGTTTAATTATACAGTGGTGCCGGCGTAAGAATAGTACCCCTCCTTCTCTACCCGTGGTTGCAGTAAGAGTCGGCTAAGGGATGGAATGGGCAGCAGCGTCTTCCTTGAACAATCACACCTAACTGCGCTCGCCAACCCGCCTGCCAAGCGTGGCGAGTATTGGCAAACCTCCCAGGAGGCTGGCCTATGTCCAGCAGTGGACGTCCTATGGCTGATGATGTGTGATGTGTATTATATCGGATACTTCGACTATACTTTCGGCCATTTCCGATGGCCTACATCATGGAGACAAAGCCATGCACAACGCGAGTATGGCTTCGTGTGTGAAAAAAAGAAACATACAGTCGAACATAGTCCTCCTTTTTTGAAGTCGGTTAACAAAACGAGGCCGCCTATCAAAATCACGTCAGTTTTCATAATAAAGTATGTTCATATAAAATTAAAAGCAACTTCAAAATTACTCTGACAATGAAGGCTTGCGATTAACCGTCGTGGTCTCGTATGGTGTTAGTTGATGATGATGTTTTATTTTCCTTGGTTCCTTTGACTTGGTGAACGTTTACCTTAGATAGTCCACGTTGATTGAACGATTTTTCTCGGCATTTGTCTCAGATAAGGCTTTGTTTTATGATTTTCAATTATTTTCCTTATACGAGTAAAAGGTTGAAACTATACTTTATTCTAACCCCCTACGCAAACAAAGTGGTAGTGTGTGTTTAACGTGTGTATTGATTACTTGTCAGTGGCACCGTAGCGTCCCATATAGCTGAATTAGATTTTTGATTAAAAAAAAATTGTTCGAAATATGATTTGATAAAGAATATTCTCAACTTTTTCTTATGTAAGTGGCAAACGAAATGATATGATTTTTGCAGATGTACCCAAAACTTTGAGTAACTTATGAGCTGTTTAAAAAAATATTTATCAGCGCTTTTCTAGTTAATAAATATAGTGATTAGCAATTTTTTTCCAGTTGAAATTTATCGTGTCAGAGATTTTTACTTCGTATTATAAATTTCAAATAAAATACTCGGAGTATATAGTTACCAATTTTGTTAAGGTTGACAGGCTAGATATTTGACCACAGCTTACCTGATGCTAGTGACTGTGTGGACCTGGTCATAGATGGTGAACACATCTGGCCTGGAATAGTACTGGCTCTCAAGTGAGCTTGCCAGAATACACCGTAAGATTGTACCGTTTGTAGCGATGATAGCTCAGTAGTTAGCGCAGTCGGTTCGCATGCCGAAGGGCGTGGGTTCAAACCCCAACAATGAGCTTGAGTTGCCGGTGAAGGAAAACATCGTTAGGAAACCATAGGGGGTAGAGTACTTTCTAGTACTCGGCTGGCTAGCTACCACTCTCAAGTTGAAAATTGCCGCCAAGCATCTAACGGTGTGTTCCAGCAGCCTCACTTGAGAGCCAGTACTATTGCAGGCTAGATGTGCTTCACCATCTTCGACCACACCGTCACTGAATATCAGATGAGCTGTGGTCAAATCTCTAGCCTGTCAGCCATTAAAAAAAAGGTTATTTATTTAAAAAAACTAAACGGATACAATCGCGTTTATATTCTGGGGGAGTATGCCAGGTAGTTTTCGAATTTATCCGACATCCCAAAAGTTTTTGTATTGTCAACAGAACTAAATAAAAAAGCAATCTTGCGAATTACATTTAAAAGGCGTCTCTCCATCTCATCTAGGAAGTTTATTGGAATATTAGGCTTTTACCCGCGGCTTTGTGCGCGTGACATATTCGGAAAGGTCATTTTAGAAATGGTTGTCCTAATTTTTTATAAGATACTAGTTGCGCCCCGCTACATTTTTTGGGATAAAAAGTAGCTAAACACCTAGCGTTTTTTTTTTTTTTGCTGATTGGCTAGGTGTTTGACCACAACTCACTTGATGTTAAGTGACGGTGTGGTCACAGATGGTAAAGCACACCTAGCCTGGAATGGAACTGGCTCTCAAGTGAGGCTGCCGGAACACACCGTTAGATGCTTGGCGGCAGATTTTCAACTTGAGGGTGGTAGCTAACCAGCCGAATACTAGAAAGTACCCTACCACCACGCTATGGTTTCCTTACGTAGTTTTTCTTCATCGGCAGCTCAAGATCATTGTTGGGATTCGAACCGACGCTCTTTGGCGTGTGAACCAACTGCGCTAACCACTGAGCTATAATCCCTAGTCAATATATAAAATCTATGTATGCTCCTAGTGAGTGTTCTTCCTAGTAAAACTAAAAAGTAGCCTAAGTCCGTCGTCGAGAAACATCCTATAACCATTTTTCATGAAGATCCATTTAGCCGTCTAGTCGAAAAAAGGTAAAAAAACATACAAGGACAGAGATAAAATTACTTTCGTTTTTCTAATCTTAGTCAAGAAGTATATTTTTTGTTCCTAACTAGCAATACGTACTTAGGCCTTTTGCCAAACACATAAAGTAAATATGCCAACTAGGTACATAAAATTTACCAATATTTTGTTTTATTGACTTATAAATTTAGGGTTATCAAATGAGTGGATGAGTGTGTGTGTGTGTGTGTGTGTGTGTGTGTGTAAATTTGGTGTTATCAAATATTTGTTTTCTTGTGTGTCATTATTATAGTATATCAATAGTAATGTTTCATATTGTATGGGCCATATTACCTGAATTAAATGAATTTTATTTTTATAAGGAGAGTTATGATTGAAGCAGTATATACATTTATGTATAAATTTGATTTAAATTATGTACATAAAACTGTTCAATTTATTTTGAAAAACTAGCGACCCGACCCTGATGCGCCATTGTGCTATTTATTATGGAGAATTATACAAAATATTTAATTTGTCTAATAACCATAAGTTTAATTAGGACTTGGCACTTGGTGGTAGATCTCCTTAGCAGGAGGTCGTTTAGGTAGATACCAACGCAGTACCAGTTATTCGGCCGCCTAGCAGTAGTGTATAAACATTACACTACTGCTAGTCTGACCCGCGCACCGAGGGTTCCGTACAAACCTGTAGGTATATAAGTAAAAGTTATGGTATTTCTTTTTAAAAGATAATTTATGTTTTTCGCTATTTTTCCTTTATCTGTGCTATAAGACGTTGGGTCGTACCAAATTTCAAGATTCTGAGTTCACGGGAAGTACCCTGTAGGTTTTGATTCCTTGGCGAGTATCGAAAATTTTCAGCATAAACGGCTGTATATTTTGTTTGCGATGGCTTAGAAGTTTGATTTTTTCACAGCTCCAAGGGACAGTAAGCCTATTTGATATGAATTTCGGCTTATACCTCCACGTGTTCCTGAGAAAAAGGCTCTTGACAGACAGACATACGGACAACAAAGTGATCCCATAAGGGTTCCGTTTATTCCTTCTGAGGTACAGAACCCTAAAAATAAATCGGAATAATAAATTAATAAATTTAATACAGTTCATCTAATGTTAAGTGACAGTGTAGTCGAAGATAGTAAACAGCCTAGGTTGTAATAGAAACTGGTTCTCAAGATAAGCAGCTAGAACTCATCATGATTATTTTATGTAAATGGTCAATCCGTTACCGCTATATCTTGATAATCTTGTAGTTTTATTTTTAACGTCGGATAAAATATTTAATTTATCAAATACACTCTGAGAATAACTGACACAAAGTTTGCTAAACGACTTTCAAACTTATTGCTCTTACTTAGAACCAAGGTCTAATCCTTGTCTAATGTCAAGATCCACTCTGATGTCTGTGTTTATGTTTTGTATCTGTTATTTTTGGTTACATCCTATTTTCAGTGATGGATGATGATGATGATGAAAGAATCCTATGTTTTATTACAGGGCCTAAAGTATCTTCATGCAAAATTTCATCCAGATCCGTTCAGCCGTTCTGGCGTGATTGAGTAACAAACATCCATCCATCCATCTATCCATCCATCCATCTATCCATCCATCCATCCATCCAAACTTTTCATCATCATCATCATCATCATCATCATCTCAGCCGTAGGACGTCCACTGCTGGACATAGGCCTCCCCTATTGACTTCCATAAAGACCTGTTGGAAGCGGCTCGCATTCAGCGCGTTCCTGCGGTCTTTATGAGGTCGTCTGTCCACCTTGTGGGTGGACGTCCTACGCTGCGCTTGCCAGTCCGTGGTCTCCACTCCAGAACTTTGCAGCCCCATCGGCCATCAGTTCTGCGTGCTGTGCCCTGCCCACTGCCACTTCAACTTGCTAATCCGCTGGGCTATGTCGGCTACCTTAGTTCGTCTACGGATCTCCTCATTTCTGATTCGATCTCGTAGGGAAATTTCGAGCATAGCCCTCTCCATAGCTCGTTGTGCGACTTTGAGCTTATCTAGAAGGCACATAGTTAGAGACCATGTTTCAGCACCATAAGTCATCACTGGCAACACACACTGGACGAAGAATTTTGACTTGAGGCACTGAGGTATATCAGACGAAAAAACGTTGCGCAGTTTTCCGAACGCTGCCCAGCCGAGTTGGCTCGACGACTGACCTCTTTCTTGAAGTTGGACCTACCTAGTTGGACTGCTTATCCTAGGTAAATGTATGAGTCAACAACTTCAAGAACCGAACCAAACTTTTACATTTATAATATTAGTGGGATAAGTATATATTTACAATAAAAAAAGTATTTTAGTATTCTGTCAGCTTTCTGGTTCTCATAGTACAAGCTTTGCTTAGTTTGGGGCTAGATGGCGCTGTCTGAAAATGTCCTCCAATATTTATTTATTCAATGTTTCGTGCGCTTTAGATAGTGACCCGTTAACTTCCAGTGACATTCTAAACCAAAATCTTTCATTTCCCGTTCCCATATGCGAGACCGTTCATTTCACATCTAATTCCCTATATTGGGAAATAAGAATCAATTCCACGTTCTGATGCTTCATCGTTTGCGAAGCCTTATTTATTGGATAAACGATCACTTCCTGTGTGTTTCCTTCCCTACATTTCAGTAAACAATGTGAAAATGTAAGAAAATGGACAACACAGGCTGAAAAATTTACTCTTAATGCTCAGTACGTATAAAGAGGGCGAATTTTTTTTTTTAAATAATAAAAGTTATTAATCATTCAAGAGTTATATTTCTAGTGTATTCCGTTTTTAAAAGTCATTTTGGTAACAACAGTGACAATGATTTAATTCGAATATATATATATATATTTTTTTTTCATTGCTGGCTTGGTGTTTGACCACAACTGATGTTAAGTAACGGTGTGGTCGAAGATGGTAAAGCGCACCTAGCCTGGAATGGAACTGGCTCTCAAGTGAAGCTGCCGGAACACACCGTTTTAGATGCTAGGTGAACCTAAAAAACCTATTTTTTTAGGTTTGCGTTTGATTGCCATCTCACTTGATGCTGTGTGAAGATGCGATCTACGATGGAGCACGTTGGAAGTTTCGATTCATTCTCGACACTTATGTATTGTCAGCATTCTGCGATATCTCAGAAAAGCACAGAGTTCAAGGTAGTTAATTAAATTTATTCAATTTAATTGTGTTTCGTTTTCCAATAGAGAGGTTTCCCTCCTAAATAAATATTGTCAGGGAATTTGCTTGGTTTTCAATTGCTTTTGTTATGGACAAATAAGATTATGAATAATAAAGGCTGTGATAATAAAGTGCAATATTATACTAGTAGATATTTTGTTCTTACTCTAAGGCTTGACTTTGTTGTTAGGTTGGTTTGAGTAGTATGAGTGACTTATTAGCAAAACTTTTTAATGTTCAATTGTTTGTGGTAATTTGTAATTGGCCTTATAAATTTTTTAATGGTCAATAATTGTACGTAGGTACCTAGCTGTTAATTTTCCTAGTAAAACCTGACCTATATGTAACCTAATATGAAAAGAAAGATCCACAAAAAAATGCCTTGCTGAGTTTCTTGCCGGAGTCTTCTCAGTTGAAGTGTAATTACGTGCCGGTGGTAGATTCAAACATGTAACTTAACGTTGATAAGTGCCCTACCAGGGCTGCCCTACTAAACTGAATAAATAACTTTTTAATTTTGATTTTGAATATGAATAAAATAAAATAAATAAAATATCAATTGTTATTGATTGCCCTGTTAGCTCATTTAATAATGTATCTGCTTCAAAAGCGGTAAGCCGTGGGTTCGATTACCACACAAGACAAACTTTTTTTTGTTGACTGTGTACAAGTATTCTATCAGCTATCTGGTTCTGGTTTTGCCTAATTTGGGACTAGAAGCCGCTGTGTCAAATATCCTACGATATTTATTTATTTATAAAGTTTTTAAGCTTGCTAAACCTTTTATGAAGCCAGGCTTTCAATTGCGTGGCAGCGGTTAAGCCTTTATCGATAAAAGTGGTCGGTAATCGGTTTTAGTTTGAAACTAATTGTATTAAACACCAAAATGAATATTTTCATGGCGTGACAAGTTATAAAGACAGGAAGTTTTACAAAAATCTAATGATTTAAAACATGGAAACTTTGAAGTGAAAAAAATATATTGTACTTTCTATTTTAATTAAATTGATTTTTAAATTCATGCGTTGATTAGAAAGTTACTGTGGCAGTTATTCAACCACCAAGCAGTAGTGTGAAAACAACCTTAATGTGTGTGTATGTTTTGATGATGATGAATAGGCTTGCGTTTGATCGCCATCTCACCTGATGTTAAGTGAAGATGCGATCTACCACTTGCCTAGAAGATACAGATTCACTCAAATCAAATAACAACAATTTAGTCAAATTAATGAAGTATACACAACCTCTACGTCTACCATTTTGAGTAAAAATGGAGCATGCTTGAGCCAAGAGCTCGAATGATAAATTACAAACGCTACAAATCAGTCTGTGTCATCGTATTGTAACAAGATCGCCTCGAATGGTACAAACAAACGGTACAAGTCAGTCTCCAGCTTAGAACATTGTCACCTGAAGGGAAGTCACCATTGTGACATTGGGACCTTGAAGGGTTGCTAGTAAGTTTCTCGTACTCCTGTGTGATTTGTAGTTTTATTGTTGTAGTGTTTAGTATTTCTTAAATAAATGTTTTTCTTTGATTAGAAGCAATACTGAACTATTTTGTAACGTCACGTCGCGTCACGTCATCAGCCATAGAACGTCCACTGCTGGACATAAGCCTCCTCCTGGGGGGGTTTTGCCAATACTCGCCACGCTTGGCAGGCGGGCTGGCGAGCGCAGTTAAGTGTGATTGTTCAAAGAAGACGCTGCTGCCCTTCTTCCAGATTAGATCCCTTAGCCGACTCTTACGGCAACCACGGGTAGAGAGGGTGGGGTACAATTCTTACGTCGACACCACCACGGCATAAACCATATTTTGTAACGACTTGCAAAAATAAAAATAAAATAATAAAAAAAGAGACTTAATCGTATCGTTGACCCGTTGTACTCTATACAAATTTGCAAAATTTATTCCGACAGATTGGTACCAAATATTTCACAGTAATGACCTTGCCTATTTCGATTGAAATAACTTGTTTCAAACGGTTCTCTCTTAAATTAAAGTCGAAACGATTTAATTTAGCGATTGTAAATTCAAGATCTAATTGCTCTTTAAAATTAATTATCTTTATATTAAGTGAGTATTCTTTATTAAGCATCTGTTGTCCTTTCATATATTATATTAATACTTCCGAGGGCCTTACGTGTTTAGCAAAATGGAGTTAGACGATTATTCTATGATAGATAATAATACGTTGTTTTTACTCGACCACGCCCAAAAGTTATCACTTGATTTGACCAGAAAATTTAGTAAGTTTATAATTCGAATATGAGCTAAATTATTCATTAATTTAGTTCATAGTTAAAGGGTTTTTTTAAAATTACATACAGGTTTGCATTTGACCACCTAATGTTAAGCGAAGATGTAGTCTACGATGTAGCACGCTTGCCTCAAAGAAACCGATTCACGACTTGAAGGCACCCAGATTATATCTATCAAGGAAATTAATTACTGGGGCAGCAAATTTATTATCTTAGCGGTTGGGACGATGAAGGGTTTGATGATGTAGAGGTCGCGAAGTCACAGTTCGGGCGAATAATAATTAATTAGTTTATGAGTCACAGTGTTGGCATTAGTCACATACCGTTAGCTATTAACGCTTGTCATATTGCATTGTACAATGAAAAGGAGAAAGAAATGTAGGGTAAAGCAAGCTCACGTGAAACGCCAACACGCTGTGAGTGAGTTGCCAGTTGGCACAATTTATCACCCACAAAAGAAAACAAGATTGTCTACAGTAATGTTACAAGGCAAAGTTTCTCTTGCCGGTATGGTTGTAAAAAAAGTAATTAATGACTGGAACAACCCACTGAAACGATTTCGAGTTTTTTTTTGATAACAGTCGGTAATGAACAGATTTTTTTAAATTGACTTATTTTATTTCTATATAAGACGCCGTAGTTTCATCATTATCATCATCATCTCAGCCGTAGGACATCCACTGCTGGACATAGGCCTCCCCCATTGACTTCCATAAAGACCGGTTGGAAGCGGCTCGCATCCAGCGCGTTCCTGCGGTCTTTATGAGGTCGTCTGTCCACCTTGTGGGTGGACGTTCTACGCTGCGCTTGCCGGTCCGTGGTCTCCACTCCAGAACTTTGCAGCCCCATCGGCCATCAGTTCTGCGTGCTATGTGCCCTACCCACTGCCACTTTAACTTGCTAATCCGCTGGGCTATGTCGGCTACTTAGTTCGTCTACGGATCTCCTCATTTCTGATTCGATCTCGTAGGGAAACTCCGAGCCGACTCTGTCCCTCTTCATAGCTCGCTGTGTGACTTTGAGCTTATCAAGAAGGCACATAGTCAGAGACCACGTTTCAGCACCATAAGTCATCACTGGTATCACACACTGGACGAAGACTTTCGACTTGAGGCACTGAGGTATATCAGACGAAAAAACGTTGCGCAGTTTTCCGAACGCTGCCTAGCTGAGTTGAATTCGACGACTGACCTCTTTCGTGAAGTTGGACCTACCTAGTTGGACTGTTTGTCCTAGGTAAATGTCAACAACTTCAAGAACCGAGCTCTCAACGGATACTGGGGTGGGCTCAAAATGGGTATTCGACATCACCTAGTACCGTACCGTAGTTTACCAAGTAAGTTTTTTTTATTATCGAATAGCATTGTGTTTAAATGCGATCTCGCCTGATGTTAAACGAAAATGTGGTCTACGATAGAGTACACTTGCTTAAAAGAAATCGATACTTGAGTTTCACACCCAGATTGTATCTATTGGAAACGCCAACTAGGGCATCAAATACCACTATTTAGCGGTTTGTAAGACGAATTGAATACATTTCGTTTGAGTTTTTGGAAAAAAAGAGTCGCTATTTAGAGCACCTGGCCGTTCCATGGCAAAAAACTGGCCAAGTGCAAGTCGGACTCGCGCACCAAGGGTTCATTACAAACCTGTAGGAATATATAAGTAAAAGTTATGGTATTTTTTAATGGTAATTAATAATTTTTCCTTTATCTGTGCTATAAAACGTTGCCTCGTACCAAATTTCAAGATTCTGAGTTCACGGGAAGTACCCTGTAGGTATTGATTCCATTGCAAGTCTCGAAAATGATTTTTTCACAGCTCTAAGGGACAGTAAACCTGAGTATTTGATATGAATTTCAGCTTGATATCTCCACGCGTTCCTGAGAAAAAGGAAAAACAAAGTGATCCTATAAGGGTTCCGTTTTTTCCTATTGAGGTACGGAACCCTAAAAAAGGGTTCCGTTTTTCCTTTTGAGTTACAGAACCCTAAAAAAATGATGACAATAAATCAAATTAATACTAATGTCTCTAATGTCTAAATTATGCACATAATGTAACTAATTTGCGCAAAATTCAGATTATAACGATACTATTTTTACTAAAACTAATTTATAAATGCAAATTCTTAATCGCTGATATCGCTAAAAATAGGCTAAGTTTATTTATTAATCTTATAGTTTTCCATATTATATTCGTATGTTTAAATTTAACCGTTATCCTACGAATAATATAAATGAGAAAGTTTGTATGTTTAGATGTTTTAAAGTTTGTAACTCAATCACGCAAAAACGGCTGAATTGATTTGTATGAAAGGCACACATTTAGTATTATATAGATTAACACACAGAATACTTTTTATATCATAAAAATAACTAATATTACCTATGTGAAAGTTTGTATGTTTGGATATTTGTAACTCAATTACCTACGCAAAAACGGCTAAACAGTTTTGGATAAAATTTTAATACCTGGATTAACATATAGGATACTTTGTATACCGGAAATTGTTAGGTTACCAACGATTATGGTATTTCTTTACGAGGAATACAGAATAATTCACTTTTCGTTAATTCTGCGAATTGAACAATTTTTTTTTTGTTTAATTACACGCGGACTAAGTCGCGGGTAACAGCTAGTAAGAAATAAAATCTTGTACAAATGATGTCGAGTTTATTGATATAAATATGGAAGTGCTTTTAAAATTTAAATAGTAATATTGACAACAAAATTTACATGTTGACTTAATGGGCAGGGGTAGCGAATTGCCCTAAGTCAGAATGCGATTTTATGTCAAATTTGAGCATTGGTACCCACAAATGCAAAACATTTTTGAGTATCCGAAACTTATCATCATCTTCAACCCGTAATCACCACACCGTAACACCTGAATACCGTCCAAGAATAAAAAAAACTTAAAAGTTTCGCAGCTCCAAACCTCACGCGAGTATACGATATGGAACTAGGTATATCTATTATTGTATTAAGATCTTTACTACTACATTTGACAATAAATAATCTTGAATCTTGCGGTCTTGTAGCTTTCGTGAACTGACTTGGTGGTAGATTTCCTTAGCAGGAAACCGTCTATAGATAAACACCACTGCGGTACCAGCTATTCTGCCGCAAAGCAGTAATGAGTAAACATTACTGTGTTCCGGTTTAAAGGGTACTGCAGCTAGCGAAAATACAGGGCTGTTGGCTGTGCCAATCAAAATGTTTATGCTAATGAAACCCTGATCTTATTCTGATAGTATTGGAAAATAACTTGGTGTTACTGTTGTATTTGTAATCGTATCCGAATTCGTGCTGTTGAATTCACGTTTTGGTAAATTTATAATCAAAACTTAATTCATAATAACCGCTTGCTTAAAAGTAAGTAAGTACATATTTTATTCCACTATTGCATCTTCAAAAACTTGTGTTGCTTTCTGTAATTTATGTTGTGAGAGAGAGGGATCCGAAGTTTGTTTGTTTTTAGTTGCGAGCCATGGGAGCATGTTTCAACCCAGTTCTTTCCTTTTGCGTCGGTCTAGGATGAATTAAAACTTACACAGAAAGGGGTCAGATGTCTGAGTTAATTTGTAATCTAAATCCGGGCACCAGTGTTATTTATGTTCAGATTTTCTTTATACACTTCGTAAATAATGTTTATTTAGCTAAAATGATTTTAGTTTGTAGTTTGATAGATAAAAGTTTAACACATATAATCGCATCAACCCACATAAATAATCTTGTATGGCTTAGTAGTGGAGTTTTTGTAAAAATCTAAGGTATCTAACTGGTTTGATTCGCTACTGTTAAGAAATTTAAACATATGCTCATAAATCTTAATTTATGTCACTTATGCGATATCTTCATTAGACTTTTGTAGTCCACTGCTGGACATAGGCCTCTCCCAAGACGCGCCACTCAGTTCTATTTTCAGTTTTTCTCTTCCATCCACCGCCAGCTGTCCTACGTAGTATATCATCACTCCATCAAGTCTTAGCGGTAATGCTCCAGAAGTTCAAAATCGCTCACCGAGCTATGGAAAGAGCTATGCTTGGCATTTCTCTAAGGGATCGTCTCCGGAACAAAGTAATTCGTCAGAGAACTAAAGTCATAGATATAGCTCAGCGTATATAGTAAGCTGAATTGACAATGGGCTTTACATTTATTTGTTGCAGAACCGATAACCTCTGGGGTAGACGTGTTCTACAGTGGATGCCGCGAATTGGCAAACGTAACGCTTTAAGACTCGCATGCTTAACTAGAAAAAAGCTATTTACGTTTTTTATAAACACCAGATCTTTACAATTCCAAACGCCCAACTATATTAGCTTTAAGTTTCTAAAGATTCAACATTTCTAGGAAGCGGAAACGACAATCTATTGACCTTTAAAGCTAAGTTTAATTACTTTGCCAACTTGTTAAGTAATTGAATTTCCAAACTTCGTGAACTAATGTGAACTATCAAGGTGCTTGATTGATACTTACATAATTAATAGCCTTCGATTAATGGTAATTAATAAATGTTATGCTAATTTCAAAATGACGTCTTTGGTTATATTTACGGTATACGGTACAGTTATAATGGTAAAGTGATGTATAATCTCAGTAATTGAAAATTATCAACAATGTACCTACCAATAATTAGGATGTGAAGCTACAAAACCGACGTTGGAAGGTCGTCTGACTGCCAATTAAAAGGTCCTGGGTTCAAGCCCCAAGGCACGTGCCTCTGTCTATTTAAACTATGTGCATTACTATCTATTGTGTTTGAATTTAAAGGAATTATCGTGAAGTAATCTGCATCTCAATACAATACAATATCTTAATTATAACACTAAAGTTACAAGTTCAATTCATGTCAAAAATAATATAAATAATGTCAAAATACTATAAACATGTCAATTTAAAAATATGTCAATAAGAATTAAGAGCGACTTACTAATAAGTTAATGATATTTCAGTTAATTAATTGCCTCGTGTAGAGACTAAACACGTGTCAGTACGGAATATTTTGGAAAAATATATAAAATTGTCTTCAGGCTAAATAAATAAAAAAAAAGTATTGAAAAAAAAAAAACTTTCTTCTAACACGCTTTATTTCTGAACTAGCTGTGCCCCGCGGTTTCACCCGCGCTAGATGCCTACGTCATAGTAGCTTTATGCATGCAAAGTCTCAGCCCGATCGGTTTAAAATTGACAAAGTTTCATACAAACTTTCATCCCCTATTTTATCCCCTTGGGGGTAGAATTAATCAAAATCCTTTCTTAGCGGATGCCTACGTCATAACCTCTACCTGCATGCCAAATTTCAGCCCGATCCGTCTAGTGGTTTGGGCTGTGCGTTGATAGATCACTATGTCAGTCAGTCAGTCACCTTTGAGTTATATATATTTAGAAGATAGATGCGATCTAATATTTAGGCGATACTGATCTGCTTTGTGTGATATAAAAAAAAACCGTATTGTCAAAACAATAAGATAAGGGACTTAACTTTTATCCAGAAAAACAAAACCCAAAACTTTTCCCCTAGATCATTTTTTTTAAATTTATTTTTTATGGCTGACAATCTATGTGTTTGACCACAACTCACCTGATGTTAAGTGACGGTGTGGTCGAAGATGGTGAAGCATACCTAGCCTGGAATAGAACTGGCCCTCAAGTGAGGCTGCCGGAACACACTGTTAGATGCTTGGCAGCAGATTTTCAACTTGAGGGTGGTAGCTAGCCAGCCGAGTAAAGTACTCTACAACCACGCTATGGTTTCCTCACGATGTTTTCCTTCACCGACAGCTCAAGCTCATTGTTAGGGTTTGAACCCATGCCCTTCAGCATGCGAACCGACCGCGCTAACCACTGAGCTATCATCGCTATAAATCACAAACAAAAGTAACTAAACAAACTAAATATAAATTACAAACTAAAATCTGACATGTTGTGTTGACTCATTGGCCGTGAATAAACCAATTACCTCAAGCTTAATTCTGTAGACTTGTTCTACAGTCTAGTCTTTCAAGTAGGTAACTGTAGTTTAGATTTCGAATCGTATTACCCCAATCGACAGCGCACCAATTCAATCTCTTTCGAGACCTATTCGAAAAATAAATATAACCTATTTTACATACACATACTTACCAGAGTCTCGAGAATGTTCTAAAGAGGTTTATTGACTCTTGGAGGCTAGCCAAGTGTCGATGACCTTGAAAAATGTGTCATACCATTTTCTCATTTCCATATATTACCATTGAAAAACAGTAGGTATGAAAATACTTCTAAGAAAGCTCTATTATAAGTCAAATATCATACATTTTTATTAGAAAGAATGGAAGTATTTTCTTATTATTTTTTTTAGATTTTCTTGCTTCTAACACGCTTTATTTCTGAATGCGATCTAATATTTATATGAGATACTGATCTGCTTTGTGTGATATAAATAAAAACCGTATTCAAAATCAAATCAAATAATCAAAACAGTAAGATAAGGGACTTAATTTTTATCCAAACAAAAGAAGAACAAAACTCAAGACGTTTCCCCTGATTCACGATTGCTACGTATCATACCGCCAAATTATCACGTAGTCCACCTAAGCCCATTACGACATAAAGATTAGGATACTTCACTTTCCGTCTATCCCTTGATAAAGTTAAATCTATTTTGCTTAAAGATAAATGGCAGCGCAGAATCGATGGCAGCTAAAAACGTTAATTTACATTTAAATGGCCCACTTAACATTTATATGGACGATGTGGGCAACGCTTCAGTTGGGAATTACTTTCTTTTAGTTTATTTAACTATTCATTTAAATAGTACCAAAAAAGAATGTTTCAAGTAATGTTACAAGGAATCTCTTTTGTTTTAGCTGTAACTTCGGACTGGTAAAGAAAAAATATCCTTTAGACTTTTTTATTGTTGACAGGTTAGGTGTTTGACCACTGTTTACCTGATGTTAAGTGAAGGCGTTGTCAAAGATGGTAAACACACCCAGCCTGGGATGGAACTGGATCTCAAGGCCGTTGAAACACACCGTTCGATGCTTGGAGACAGATTTTCAACTTGAGGGTGGTAGCTAGCCAGCCGAGTACTAGAAATTACCCTACCACCATGCTATGGTTTCCTCACGATGTTTTCCTTCACCGGCAGCTCAAGCTCAAGGGGTTTGAACCCACGCCCTTAGGCATGCGAACCGACCGCGCTAACTACTGAGCTATCACAGCTGACAAATAGTGAATCGGTTTCAAGGCGAGCGTATTCCATCGTAGACCGCATCTAAGCTTATCATCAGGCGAGTTGGCGGTCAATCGCAAGTACTAGTAATAAAAAAATAGTTTCTTCAAGATGAGATGGGTAAGTTTGCTGACGAACCGTTTGCTAAGTCTTAAAAAAAATGTCGAGCGAAGACGTCGGCGTTGTTGAAATAGGATTTTAAAGTAAATATAAAGCTCCTATTTATTTAGAAACACTAACAGTACACACATTATATATAATACTTATAGTATAGCACACACTTTTTATACACTTAGTTTTGATATACGCACCCATAACAGGTGCTTACATAATTTGTAGGGTTTTTCATTAATTCTTACCCCTTTTCAAAATTATTTGGTAAGGTTTCAAGCATCAATTCATATAATCGTACATACCAATACCTACGCAGCCACAATCTCAACCTGATCCTAAATGCCGTTTCCGCTAACCATCGGACGATTCCCGTGCCCGTTGTACCATTATGGACAAAGGAACTGCTAATAGAAATCAATTGTTTGATGTGGTTCCACTGCGCTAATAGGAGCCAATATCCTTTGCCAGAATTCTACTTTGAATGCAGTCATGCGATTGTGATTTCTATTCCCAAGTGTTAAGATTTTGGAAACCGATCAGAACGATTTGCATTATCACTTAGTCCCTTGTTCAGATGAGTTAGACACTGGGTGGAATCGCGACCATCGACCTTGCTATTTTCATCAATAACGCGTAGTTCTTTATGACTATGAATTGAATGTTTGGTATTTTTTTTACTCTCGACGTAAACGGTGTTATAGGTAAGTTAAATACGTGTATCTCTGTCACCATAGCTCTGAAAGAATTCAAGATATTTATTGCTTCCATACAAAATTAAATTGGTTTAAAGAGAATAAAATTTATTTAAAGAAATTTTAAAAAAATCTTGAAGAATTTCACACTAAAATATTATATCAATTTCGTTGTGAAATAACTATACCAACCTTGTTTAGTTTTAGCGTATACACACACATATACACAATACATGTATGTACACACATACTCTTATATGTATCTTCTTAGTCGTTTACACTCTTGGCAGAGTGGTCGTGGTCATTCGTTCCGGTGCCGGTGGTGGCTCGCCTGAAAATCCGTCGCCATTTTCGCGTATGGACTTCTTCCCTGTGCACTCGCTGACAGGACCGTTTAGTGCAGCCTTTACTGGTCAGTCCAACGCAATGCAAATTTGCCACGCGGTCTTTTGCCCTCAACTTTGCCCTGCACCACAAGACGTTAAACGGAGGCGTTATCTCGTTGCGATACATACATACTCTTATAGGTATATAAATGTATGTGTGTAATATCTATGCATGTAAAAAAAAAAACAAAGTTTATCTTTTACTAAGTATGCAATTTAAGAAGAATAATAATAAATAGCCCAGAACAGTTCAAACAGCGCCATCTATCCCCAAACCATTCAAAGCTTGTAATATTGGAACCAGATAATTCATAGTATATGCTTTTTTGATACACACAGAACACCCAGACACAGAACAAACAGTTATATGCTCGTTAAACAAAATGTTTCTCCCGAGTGGAAACCCACGCCCTACAGCTCTTGAAACAGATACAATATCAAATGAGCTGTCAGAGCATTATGTCTATGGTAATTTATTCTTGAATAAGATATTGAGTGAAACCAAAGGCTTCCGAAATATAGTTATTGGTAGGTTGGAAATGGTTTTAAATTAATGTGTCAAAGATATATATATGCAAAAAAAATTGATTTCATTTGAAAGAAATATATTCCAGATAGTTCTTTACATAAAAGATGTCTAACAGCACTCTTTTACTAAACCTTTTTGTTTTAACAAAACTATTGTCTGACTTATAAAGATCTCTATCTTCTAAATGTTATAATATTATCATAGAACTCGAGATCATAGAATATGCGGTATCTAATGAATAATGAAATAACTAAAATGAAAATCACATATTTGTCTTGGCTTTAACGTAAAAATAATAACTAAATTGTATAAAAAAGTCATTGTCCGCGTCTATCTGTTTCTCCGCTTACTTCCTCTAAACCGGGCTGTCCAAAATACGGCTCGCAGCATGCGGCCCGCGGCTTACATTTATGCGGCCCGATCTACAACTCTGCAAATAAAGAAGATTTTCATTTTACAAAATTTATTTGGTAGTATTTAGTTTTATTTTATTGCATCACAAAGAAGTTAATGAGATATTCGTATGGCAAATAAAAACTATTTCTATTATTTGGAAATTTTAGAACTAAGTGTTTTTTTGTGTTTGTCAGACGGAATCTATCGTCAGTCGCGCAAGCGCTTCACGTGATTAGTCCTACAGCCGATGTTCGTCAACAAATAGGAATTGATGTTATCGACGAAATTAAAAGGAAGTACTTCGGTAAACATAGCGTAACGCCTTGTAGCTCGGTAGAGTGACGATATACGTAAAGCAGCAGACAGTGAGTAAAAAAAAGACAAAAGCCAAAGATTGAGCTAGGTGGAATGCATTAGGTCCTGCAGTGGACTAAAGTGGGTTGACGATTTGTTTCCGCGGTCTTCAAATTTATTTAGTAACTTGCTGCGCCCCGCAGTTTTACCCGCTACATTTTTTCGGGTTAAAAAGTAACCTACGTGTTAATCCTGCGTGTCAGCTACCTCCATACCAAATTCATACAAATACACTCACAAACTTTCGCCTTTATAATATACTACTAGCTGCGTTCCGCGGTGTTACTCCCTATAGCGTATGTGTTAATCCAGGGTGTCATATACCTCCATACCAAATTTTCTTAAAATTAGTCCCGCCGTTTGAGCGTGAAGAATTAACAAACATACAAACTTAGGAAACATACAAACTTTCCTAAGAATCACACTATAATAATATTATAGTGTGATTCTTAGGAAATATTCTATTACAATGAGTTAGCTTAAACAATTATTCCAACATCCTAATTAACCTCTATTTATTTGATATAATCCTAATTACTTTTGAATACCGTTTTTACGTAAGCAATGAAAAATTAATTTATCTAGATCTCACAAATTAAGAGCTAATTAAAACCAACCTTTGACGTTGCTTGTGCTCTAATTTTTACTTTGGTTTGTAGGTACTCCTACACTCTTACCATTTTGTTACTTTTACCATTTTGTTGGTGACCGCAATGGTGGCGTCTACATATTTAGGTCAACACCTTAGCTTTGCCATTTAATGTGGTAATGCCGCTTTACATTCCGCCTCCTTTTCCCTTCATGGGTTTACACGTTTTAGATTAATTTGAATAAATATATTTACTTACTAGTTGCGCCCCAACGACGCTACCCGCTACATTTTTTCGGGATAAAAGTACCCTATGTATTAATCTAGGGTGTAAGCTACCTCCATACCAAATTTCATCAAAATTAGTTTCACAGGTTTTAGAATAATTTGTATGAATATATTTACTTACTAGGTACGCTCAATTTTTTTTAAATAATTTGTTACCTTATGATATAAAGTATCTCCTTGTTAAATTAAAGTGCAATCAAATCAGCTTTTAAGGCGTGAAAATATAACAAATAGACTTTTTTTTTTTTTTATAGCTGCCAGGCTTGGTATTTGACCACAACTCACCTGATGTTAAGTGACGGTGTGGTCGAAGATGGTAAAGCACACCTAGCCTGGAATGGAACTGGCTCTTAAGTGAGGCTGCCGGAACACACCGTTAGATGCTTGGCGACAGATTTTCAACTTGAGGGTGGTAGCTAGCCAGCCGAGTACTAGAAAGTACTCTACCACCACGCTATGGTTTCCTCACGATGTTTTTCCTTCAACGACAGCTCAAGCTCATTGTTGGGGTTTGAACCCACGCCCTTCGGCATGCGAACCGACCACGCTAACCACTGAGCTATCATCGCTATGAAACACACAGACAGAGTGACAGAACTACAAACGTGTTTATAATATTAATCTGGATTTAAGCGACCTCAGGGTCGGCTCAGACGAAGGCGGTGTAAGGAATTAAACCGTCACTATAGTCACTGGACCAGCAAAGCCTATATATAACTGGTCAGCTTGGAAAGAGCGATGGACGTCCAACAGTGGGACACTAGAAGCCGAAATATAAAAATGAAATATATTTATTTAGGTTCCATATTATATTTATTCACTTTTTTTTTCTATCTTAAAACCTATAAAGGGTTTATGCTCTATTTATGCAAGATTACTGACGTTTAAAAACAAAAATGTATCAAAACCTCGTAAGTTTCCATAGTTGTCTATAAAAATAAATAAAACAATAATAATAATAAAAATACCAAATAAACTTACCGAATTATTATATTATTGTCAGTTATCACCTTCTTCCTCAATTGAGGACCTGTGAGAGGTCGCTCACGCTCTATTACAGAGCGGAACTGACGTTAGGATAGAATATTCTCAAGGGAAATCTGTACGTAGGTACTTTGTTTGTTGTTCACTCTATATCTTGTTAAATCATATTTATGCGAATCAACTGGTAAACTTCATAAAAGTTCGTTAAGAATTTCCAACAAACAATATTTTCTACTACTTTATTTATATTTGTATTGCGATTGAAACTTAAGTATCTGAATACAAATTAAAAAAAAAACGCATCTAGTATTATAACACCAAATTTCGATTTATTGGAGCGGTGGAAGAAGTTCACCGGTAGATATTCATCAACTAGAAAAGAGCTAATTCTCCTGAAATTCTTTCTGATTCCTGATTCTTCTGAACAGATTTTCTTGATTTGTAGCTACGGAAAATATCGGTAAAGTTATATATAAAATTTTAAAAATAATACTAAATTAAAATGGGTTCGGTCGTTTTGGAGCTACGATGCCACAGAGTACACACACAGTGTGTGCCACACAGGTACACAAATTTTGATGTGAAATATTTATTGACGCACCTTAAAACTGACTCGTATGACGTGGTGGAAAATGGTGTGACGCTCTCCTATGCCGTCATTCCTCCTCTACGACACTTTTTACGATTCCCTTGTGTATATACTATATACTTTTATAGCGATGATAGCTCAGTAGCTAGCGCTCAAGCTCATTGTCGGGGTTTGAACCCACGCTCATCGGCGTTTGTATTGACTGCGTTGTCACTGGCTAGGCTAACTGAGCTATCATCGCAACAAAACTTATAAAATATTTATAAATTTTCTTAATAATTATACTCGAGTATCGAGTGCAGTCTACGATTGAGCATGCTTATCTAGAAGAAAACTATTTACTGTAGGTTTGTAAACATACATATAGTGTACGGAATCACTCACGATTAATAACTACTCCGACTATAGTTATAGTTACACTATTATAGTTTTAGCCACATCCGGTGGCTTTTTTCAAGGAGTTAAAACGGAATATAACGCGCGCGCGGCCCCGTCTATCGCACTACTGTGTGTGAAAACCACGCCAGTTACCAGTAAAACATATAATGAAGGCCCGGGACGACAAACTCAAGCGAAATGAAAATATAAACGTAATACAATGGAAGAAAACAGGTAAACGTCATACCTACATCAAAAATCTACAAGTAAATTACACAAAACGCCCTAAATAACGTTGAAATGTATTCTCAAATAAGTTGTCGCTACAAATAAAATTTATAAGCACACAATAAAAATTTATTCATTCTACCAAATTTAGATTCAGTGATAAAGTCAATTAGGAAGTAGACCCGGGTTGATCGCTAGGGTAGATTTACTGCGGTCGGTATATATAATAATTCAATATTACTTGGTCCTTACTAAATTCATGTTTTTGTTTAACAGTAACGGGTCTTAGGCTTTAAAAATCTAAAAAAGTTTAATTTGTACATAGTCATGTGACTTAGAGGAAAAACTTTCACAATTACAGACTTATAAATATCGTAGGGCATTACACATAGCGCAATCTGACCCCAAACTAAACAAAGCTATGGGCATCAGATTACTAATACTCGTAGAATAATTGAATACTTTTTTTGTAATCAATACATACATACTTACTTATACTCGTTATACATACATAACACACAGGCACAGAACAGACATTTGTTTATACCACAAAATGTTTTGTCCTGGGCGGGAATCGAACTCACGCCCTACAGCTCTTAAGGTAGATATACTACCAATGAGTCAAGAAGGGTCTGGTCATCAAAATTCAAATCATTTATAACGTCTACAATTTCTAAATTTTTTATCAGTCTTAGACGCCTCGATGCCATCTTCCGCGCTTGTGATAATAACATTAAAACGCAGACGAAGTTCTGTTCCAGAGTCGTTATACCATAATCAGTTTTCATGCTTACAAACATTCATTCAAATCTGTTCAGCGAAAGAAGAAGAAACGGTAATTATTTAACTAAACATTAATATGATTAGCAATTATCAACAAAGTCCTAAAAGCGTTACAGGCACATCACTATTCGGGAAGCGTAATTAGGGTTTCTGGTTTCTCAACCTTTCTTATTCTTTCTCGAGTTTTCTCTGGTCTCGAGTATTTTTATAAAACTCAACTCACAACAACTTTTACTCGTTTTGATCAAAATTAATTTAAAAATACAATTTTTTTAATGAGTCTAGTTTTATATTTCACCATTATGGAGTATTTACCTTTTATTTAGGCAAATAAATACAAATCAAAGATTAGAATCTTGTTACAAAGAAACAAAATCAAAAATTTTCATACAAACAAAAATAAAACAAAGTAAAGTAAACAAAATTATATAAGTCTTCTTACATAATCATCAAATTTAGGATATTACAGTTATCTAATAGGAACAGATTGTGGACGCGAGTTAACGTTTGGGGCGTAGGTTTAAATTATTATTTTAGATGTAACGTATAACTCTATGTTACCAATGTTACCATGGTCGTGCAAAACTAAGAAAGTTAAATATATATTTATACAAATTTCAGTTTAACTCTGTATCATAGTTAAGGGTACCTCAAATATAGAACAGGAGAAAATGCTAGGAAGAAGGAGCTCCTAAAGCCATGAATACGCGTGCACTGTAAGGATGGTAATAAAAAATTCAGCAGTTACAATAATAACCATAAACAGAAAAAAAAAACATTTCAACGAAAATCACATGAAACTTAACTAAATACTCTACTGTTTAGTACAGAACGCGCCCGGCTTGTAGCGCGCAATTTACATTCGAGACTCGAGAATTCTCGCGTCTTGGTAAGTTTTTTCTCGTCTCGAAATATGCTGAATTTCTCAAGCTTTCTCGTGTTTGAGAAAGCTCGAGCAGAAACCCTAATCGCAGTGGAATTCTTTTTATTATGTATTTTCATTCGCCGATTTATTAATATTATATAGTCTTAACTTGAAAATAATAATTATGTATTTAAAAAGAAAACTGAACCTACGTACACCATAAAGGATTGAGTTAGTAGACCATGAAGTCTTAAACAACAAACGATCCGTGTAGGAAACAAACAAGATAATGACATGAGAATGACCGGCGGAACGGCAACGTTTGGTTCTATCTACTGTCTGATTTGATATAAGTTTGATTACATAGCAAAAATGAAACACCAGACAAATGACATTAGGGAAGATTTAAAAAAAAAAAAAAAAAAGATCTGAGTATCGCAACAATATTACTGACTTTAATTCTATGACGCAATTCCTATGGTAAAATCTCGATAAGGCTGATCATGCGAATACACGACAAAAACCAATTTAGAACCCATTCTGGCCAAATCGCTCCTAACAATCCGCACAGGAAATTAAAGTATGAAACTCGAATATTATTCATGAGAATAATTAGTACTGGAATGAGTTTGGATAAAAGAGACATTTGCATTGTTAATACGAGAAAAAAAATTTGGTGGCGTTGACAGTTTCATTTCAAGTTTAAAATCCAATTTTATCGGGCTATTGTTGGCGGAATTATGATTTTGGGTGAATTAAATACCTACGATTTTCAGATACTGTCATTTGCATTTATATGAGTGGAATGATTTTGGAAAATAATACGAATATTTTGTTCTCAATCAATAAAAGAACTGACTGACATGAAATGTAAAATTTGTGTACAGGATTATAAGCTTGAAGCGTAGTAAGCTGAAAGTTTATAATTGCATACCTACATCAATATGAGCAACTTTTGCCTTTGAGCACAACTCTGAAATCCTGAAAAATAAAATTAGTTGTTACATTATACTTGGTTGTAGATTTCCTTAGTCCTTGGGTACCACCGCAGTACCAGATTTTCTGCCACTAAACAGTAGTGTATAAACATTACTATGTTCCGGTTTGAAGGGTACTGCAGCTAGCGAAATTACAGGGCTGTTGAGACTAACCATCGAAATTCTCAAAGTGATGAACGCCAAAACAGCAAAGCTCTGGACATTGTTTTGCTACTAAAATTTCTGTGTATCGCTGCAATGGTCATGGACATGCGTTATCTCTTACCATCAGGAGAGCGTCTCGTTCGGCTCATTACTTTTACATAAAATAATAACAATATAGAAAAAGTTCGTTGACCCTTGACCAAATATATGGAGCAGTTGTTTTTTTTTTTGTTATTTTAGAAATACGTATGTTTCTTCTAAAAGTTGCTTACCTACCTTTCTGTGTACTCTAAGCTTATAACCCTGTATTGTTTTTTTTTTAAATAAAATAAAATGTTTTTAGGGTAAAATGTTTCGGATAGATTCTCAAATTGTTACTAGAATACTTAGTTTCTATTTGATACTTTAATTTAAAGTTCAAAAGCGATTTTCTGTTTTTGACTTATCCTAGAAGAATAACAAACATTCATTTCATTAATTGAATTGTATTTTGTGAATATAATTGTTTTTTTTTTTTTCATAAAATATTTATTACTTCGTCTTGAAACTATTACACAGACAAAAAACGGGTACCTCGCGTTTTTAACAAGTGACAGGTGATGATAACTGACAGATGGAGGAGTTTTGGCGGGAACGCGGTGAGCGTCGTGTCGCCCCTCAGATCAAACACTATGTCGCCCCATTGTATTTTTTTCTAAAACTAGTGTTTTTTCTAGTTTTTATACATAAAAATAGTGGTGTTTTAGTTATAAAGTGCTGAATTACAAGCGCGAGTGTGGGAGAATGATATAATGTGGTTAAACATAACTTTTCGTGCTTCCAAAACTCCATCCAGAAGCTTATAGTAAAGTCGCCACTACTTTACTAAGGCATGACTTGATTTGACTGGGACCGACTGGACTTGATCTTTGACTGTAACTATAGATGAAAAAGAAGCTGAAAAAATTAAGAGTACTTACAAAATATAGAAACATTGAAACTGGCAGAATGCACATAGTGCGATGCCAAGAAGAAAGAGAAAAAAAAACTGACAGATGTAGGCTAATATGTGTGTTACAATTTCGAATTCGGAGCTTAGGCGGAAAATCGAAAATGTGAAATATTTAAAAATTCGATAAATTAACTTTTTTTTTGTGGCTAAACGCAAACACTCTTTGATTCGTTGTTACAAAATTAATACTTAACATAGCTTGAAGATCTTATAAAATTAATAAATGTATTTTAACTCGCCTCAACCCAATTACAAAATACTAGATGAATTTTGGAGGCTAGTTTTCTGTATATTTAATATGTTATCAAGATTTTTAGATTATTTTCATTGTTTTTGAAATGTGTTTGAAAGAAATCGTGTAATTGGTTTTTGACACTAGACGAATCAGAATGGTCGCTAAGATATTATAGTTGGTGCTCATATAAAAATAAAGGCGGTGACTTGATCTCGCAATAGAATTTACTGTGGCCGAAATTACCACTAGCTCGCCTATACACTTTTAGTGGACAACCCGTAGTTAAATGTATGAATAACTAAGTGTTAGTTTACTAAGTGGTAGACCGCCGAGGTCGCCTAGGTAGATCATCATCATCATCAGCCGTAGGACGTTCACTGCTGGACATAGGCCTCCCCCATTAATATCCATAAAGACCGGTTGGAAGCGGCTCGCATCCAGCGTGTTCCTGCGGTCTTTATTAGGTCGTCTGTCCACCTTGTGGGTGGACGTCCTACGCTACGCTTGCCTAGGTAGGTACCAACACAGTATTAGATATTATGCCTCCAAGCGATAGTGGTTTGAAGGATACTGCATCTAGCTAAAATACAAGACTAATGAGGTTGCTCATCATGAGTGCTAAAACAGCGTTGCCCTGAACTTTGTTTTTGTTATTCCTAGGATACCGCTGAAATGATCAACATAGGCTTTATTTCTTTCCATCAGGAGAGCGTTTCGTTCGTCTCACTTTTTGCAAGAAATCTAAGCAAAACACGACACACGAGTGACTTCGCATAAACGTAAATAATCTCGTATAAATAAATAAATAAACATAGTAGGACATTTTCATCACACACAGCGCCATCTGATCCCAAACTAAGCAAAGCTTGTACTATGGGAGTCAGATAACTAATAAAAAACTTTTTTTTTTTTTGTAAATACTTACAGAACACACATACTTGGAACAAACATTTGTTTATAGCACAAAATATTTGTCCTGGATGGGAATCGAACCCACGCCCTACAGCTCTTAAATCAGATATACTACCAATGAGCCAACAGGGTTGCCAAAATAAAACAAAAAAGTATCTTCTTATTATTTAATTCTTTTTTTAAAATATAATTATAATATGTGTTCTGGGAGTTAAGACATTTGACATAAAGTTATGAACCTAGATAAAAACCTCAGATGTTTCTATGTCCTTTGATAAAGTCTGCGTAGAGTGTTGACGCATGCGTGCTCTATTTCTTTCTCTCAGGGACCAGTTTGTACTGAAACCTGGCTGAATGCAGACTGGGTGTCGGCCCATCTGACTTCCCAACTTTCGTAACTGTATGGCGCTAAAATTTAAATAACCCAACCGTAGTATGGTAACATAACTGTCAAGATAATCCGTATAAAAACTTAATATACAAGTGGACTCGATTTTACAAGTTTCGTGTTACATTTGAAACTAATAGGTAATAAGTGGAGTGTCTAGCTTTTGAGTTTAATAAAAATGAGAAGACAAATATGAAATGTGTTTTGGGAGATAAGTTCAAGTGAAATAAAGTAATGGTAAGTGTTATTATTTAAATTTAAAAATGAATGTTGAGGCTGTCGATAGACCTAACATCAAACATATACAATATAGTGTACACAAAACCTCTAAATAAAAATTTATTAAAATATAATTTAAATAGTTTACTTTTAATTAATTTTATCTATGCCGATGTGTGGTAAGATTATTACCAAACAACTAAATAATATATTATTTTAATCGATATGATAAAACAATTACCAAAACTTACACACGTACGATTTTGATTGGATTTGATTAAATAAATCTACATTTTACTATGGAAACTGACGTGGTTCGACGTTTTACTATGGATACTGACGAGAGTTTGAATCTACATTTTACTATGGAAACTGACGTGGTTTTCAATCTATATTTTACTATGGAAGCTGACGTGGTTTTGAGTCTATATTTTACTATGGAAACTGACGTGGTCTTAAATTGTAATTTCTTAGATTTCACGTAATTAAAAGTTAATCAACCACTGACTGTTATCATTACACTTCAACTAAAATTTGATTTAGAAACTGGACTACTTAAGTTTAGAAACATAAATACGAAATTTGTGACAGAAATTTTATGTTACGTAGGCGTAGATGAAAAATTAAATGAAGGATTATGTAGAAAAATTAGGATTCAACTGATAAGCAAATAACATGCACATTTCTTATATATGGTAAAAAATAACTGGTAACATTTATGATTTAGATAAGACAAATAAAAAATGTGAAACATAATACACAATATAGACACGGCATTAAGTGATTATTTTCATAAAATCATGTCATCAGCAAATCATAATTTATTAATTAATAATTTAATTGAAACTATTCAATATACTGAAATTTTGCTACAAGCAAGGCTGGATATTTGCCACTCCAGTTAGTACTGGAGTGGCTTATTTTTAATTATATGAAATGGATCGATTTGTTTTGTATATTAGTAGATTTTAGATAGGTATTTCAGTTATAATACTAATATATATCCTATCTAATGCCACAAGTTAGAAAAAAGTCGTGCAAATATGTATATGTCGCGCAGAAAATGATTCTAGGTCCTACAATTTTGCTTGACAGAAAACCGCACATAAATAACCTGATTTGAGCGACGTAAGGCGCTAATGTATGATATTACAGTAATTATGTGCTTCTTCCATTTTTTACGTATCATTAAAAAATGGAAGAACAGTGTATTTTGTGCAAGGTGGTAAGGTATTTTCTAGTATTCGACTGGCTAGCTACCACCCTCAATTTGAACATGTGCTGCTAAGCACATTACGGTGTGTTCCGGCTGCCTCACTTAAGAGTTAGTTATATTTCAGGCTATGCTGGGTGTGCTTTACCATCTTCGACCACACTAACACCTGATGTCACTTAACATCAGGTGAGCTGTTGTCAAACACCTAGCTTGTCAACTATAAAACATATATTATAGCTGTACTAGTTTAGTTTAAATTTGTAGGTACTTGATTATCAAAAATAGGAGCGTTTATAAGAGAAAAGCGAAACGCCTAAATTGAATTGAAGCGGCAAAAATCTTAGTGAAAAAACGTACGCGTAAAAAGCCAACGAGATGAAAGGATTTATTCACCATTCCGCCCTTACATGCCCTTTACGTATACTTTCTCGTTTAGATAAACTCAAACCTAGAACGTGTGGAGATCGGTCAAGCAGATAAACCATGCAAGTGTCTCAAAAGAACAACGAAATAAGGTCACAAGTATGTGAAAAGTCTTAGAGAATCATATTGATATAATAATAGCATCTATATAAATCTCGCGTCACGGTGTTTGTGGTCGCTTTCCTCCGAAACGGCTCGACCGATTTTTAGGTATTTTTTAAAATGTGTATTTGGTAGGTATGGCAATAGGTCGTAAAGAATAAAAATATGATTAGTACGTATGTATAACTTTCTCAGTAAACTTACTACTACAATAATCTTTGAACTTTACTACGCTGTTTAAAATTTATAAGAAAAAAATATTTGTGTTTGTAAAATGGATAGTAAAAAAATATATAAAGCGCCTATAAATAATGTTAAAACAAATGACACTGGCATCTTTCATGCCAGTGTCATTTGCATACGAAAAAAAATATTATGGTTTGCAAGTTTGCTGTTTTGACCACGTTATGTGACGGTGTTGTCGAAGATGGTAAACACATTTAGCCTGGAATGCAACTGGCTATCAAGTTAGACTGCCGGAGCACACCGTTAGGTGCTTGACGACAGATTTTCAACTGTATGGTGGTAACTAGCCGAGTACTTTTTTTTTTTTTTTAATTTATTTAATACTAACTGACCCAATGAACTTCGTATCACCTAAAATTGATTTGAAAATGAAGTAATTTTAAAGGGTATATTACCACTACACGCCGCCAGATGTCGTCAAATTAAATAGTAATGTTTTGTGACACTTGACGACATCTTGTGCATAGCACGTCAGTTAGGCGATTTTCCATACAAAATTACCATTATTATTTTACTTTATTTTATAGCTTTTCTTTTGGACTTTCTCTATTATTTTTCCTTTTAAACCTTCCCTGAACTATAGCGAAGAAAACAAAAAACAATTTATTCAAATCAGTCAAGCCGTTTTTGAGTTTTAGCGAGACTAACGCACGCTCTTTACTACCAAGAGTTCGTTTTTTTTTATTGACGCTGTGTAAACTTTCATGTGAGACCTTAATTCGGCAGCATGAAAATTACAACAAAAAATGTGCCTGTCTAAAAGCATCGCTAAAAAAGGGTCACGAGTAAAGGGCAAGATTGAAAGGTTCATAATGATACATTGCCCATTTATTTATACGTATGACAAAAGCAATCATTTGTTCAATCTCAAAACGTATTAGAGATCGAACAGATGAGAGTATCGAGTAAATTGAACGGAAGCTACAGCAGTTTAGTTGAGAAAGCATCCAACAGTCATCTTGAGGTTATGGGTTAAAATCGCACGGCACACATAATTTTTTCTAAATTGTGCATTAAAGCTTCAAACTGTCCTTTAGATAGAGTTCTTCATGCTCTCGATGTGTATTGTGTGTGTGGTCTGCCAAACTGCATATGGTGAACCATGGTCTTACCCTTTCAGAGAAGACGCACTTATATACCGAGCAGTAGGGCAGTTTAAAAATAAAGAATCTAGAAGGACTAATTTAAAGAATGAGTACCTGGTTGACCGAGCATTGCTCGGCTGAAAACATGGATAAAACGACGTTTTCTGAAAATGAAACCTAGCTAGATCGATTTTTCGCCCCCGAAACCCCCTGGATACAAAATTTCATGAAAATCGTTAGAGCCGTTTCCGAGATTCAGAATATATATATATATATATATATATATATATATATACAAGAATTGATCGTTTAAAGATATAGATAGATAATAATACATCATCTATTTTTTCCTTCTGCTTTGGCATCACACTTTTAGCATTCTGCCAATGTCAAGTATTGTATATAATAATAATAAAAGTATTAGTCTTATTACAGTCAAAGTCACGGTCACAATTTTTTTTTTTATCGCTGGCAGTCTATTTGTTTGATCACAGGTCACCTGATGTTAAGTAACGGTATGGTGCAAGATGGTAAAAACACCCAGTCTGGAATGGAACTGGCTCTAAAATGAGGCTGCTGGAAAACACCGTTAGATGCTTGGCGGCAGTTTTTTTTTTTTATGGCTGACAGGCTAGGTATTTGACCACAGCTCACCGGATGTTAAGTGATGGTGTATTCGAAGATGGTAAAGCACACCTAGCCTGGAATGGAACTGGCTCTCAAGTGAGGCTGCTGGAACACACCGTAAGATGCTTGGCGGCCGATTTTCAACTTGAGGGTGGTAGCTAGCCAGCCGAGTACTAGAAAGTACCCTACCACCACGCTATGGTTTCCTCATGATGTTTTCCTTCACTGGAAGCTCTAGCTCATTGTTGGGGTTCACCCACGCGCTCTGGCGAGCGAACCGATCGTGCTAACCATTGAGCTATCAGCGCTACATAATTTCAAAGCCAGTTTGTCAGTTCAAATCTTACTACAGTAGTGACTTTTCTAGAAGCTAGAAGTTTCTAGTTCTAAGTTTTAGAAACAGTACGAAAGACATGTTTCGTCATTGTATATTACTTGTTCAGACTCGTGTGTATTCGACACTTTATCATTAAACTATTACTGTTTTGAATATAAGCATTCGTTAAAACATAGGTTTTGAAACATAACACAATACAGCAAAATATTTTTCTGAGTATTCGGTACAACTGTCCATTAGAAAATCTGTGAGAAAAATCATGAGTATCAAAAAATCTTATTAAGGATAAGGTCACAAGTTTAGTATCAGACAAGATTGAAATACTTTTATGTTACGATACCTATTTATATGTATGAGAAAATCAATTTGAGATTGAAAATATTGGGACCCGATTTGGTCCCGTTTGTAAGTCTTTTGGGGTAAAAAAGGTTTTTATAAACATTAGATCATAATTTCGAAATAATTTGGACGGATATTTTTTACTATGATATCTTGTACGCTAACCAAAGATTGCTTTCTTGTACATGTGTGGCCGTGTCGTACAGTATACGTGACAGGGTATATTTTTGAACACTAAGAAATCTTCCGGATTTTCTTGTTTTACGTCTTCACGTATTGTAACGAATTCTTTGATCATTTACCTATCGAATGGTGTTATTACATTTCGGATGTAGTATGTATAACAATCTTTATCCCCTGATTTTCTTCTCATCAGTTTTCTGAATTCCTTCCTACTATATAAGCAAATTTATAGACGCATTCAAGTCAAAAAGAAGATCCAACATTACGTAAAAAATTAGTTACTCACAGAACTATATAATGGCCTGACGTCACAAATACATCAACGTATTTGTTTGATAGTTTATGTAAGCAAAAATTTTAGGGCAAAGTACTCTTCAAGTCTTCACTCATTTTCTATGACATATAGCTTAAATTTAAAATAAAAAACGTCGGTGTAGTAAAAAGGTTTATTTAAAAAATGTTTTCTTTATAAAGAGAAATCTCATAGGATTGTATACAATATACGTATATATACATTTGAAATAAGGATTGAATTGAGTTAATTCAGACGTCTTTCTCTAACCGACCTTTCATAGTGTTTCCTAAACGTTTCTTTTTCAAGAAAACAACGACAATCGCCTAATGAAAGGTTGCGTTTCCATTGAATTACCCATTTTCCTTTTAGGCGAAAAAAGAGAAAAGTTGGTCACCGTTTTGCTATCATTAGGGTTCGCTTGCTACAAAGCAACCATGGCTTTGGGGCGTCCAAAATAAAATATCTACTCGAGTGAACATTTTGTAATTGAGTACTAAATAAAGATTATTAATTTGATGAAATCATAAGACTTTCAGTGCTCTATGGTTTAACCCTTCTTTCTATGGTAATCATTCATTCTGTTTTAAACAAATACTTAGTAGATGTCTTACGTGATATGTGCATTTTTTTTTTTTATGGATGACTTGCAATGTATTTGACCACAACTCACTTGATGTTAAGTGACGGTGTGGTCAAAGATGGTAGATGGTAGATGGTACACCTAGCCTGGCTTGCAAGTGAAGCTGCCGGAACACACCGTTAGATGCTTGGCGGCAGACTTTCAACTTGAGGGTGGTAGCTAGCCAGCCGAGTACTAGAAAGTACCCTACCGCCACGCTATGGTTTCCTCGCGATGTTTTTCTTCACTGGCAGCTCAAGCTCATTGTTGGGGTTCGAACCCACTCCCTTCAGCATGCGAACCGACCGCACTAACCACTAAGCTATCATCGCTACAAAAATCAAATCAAATCTAGGGCAAGCACGACTTCAATCAGTGT
Organism: Biston stratarius; assembly: GCA_950106695.1. NCBI lineage: Eukaryota > Metazoa > Arthropoda > Insecta > Lepidoptera > Geometridae > Biston > Biston stratarius. Next base: position 37,379,343 of record OX467106.1, on the reverse strand, counting down.
ATTTTTTCTTATAAATGATTTGTTGTGTTTTTATTTCTAGTGGATCTTGAAGTATTTTTGTTGAAAGTCAATAACCGTATTTTCACATACTTGGTTATATTTATTCCGATGTTAAGTGGTGGATTGGTAAACATTTTGCGAAAATTGAAAAATCCTATAGCTAAATATGTGTTCGTGAAAATATACTGGTTATTTTTTTTTTTATAACATCAGACAGTTTGCCTGATAGTAAACAATTACCGTTCATTATGGATTTGTGTAATAGATAGGCACTACAAATATATTGCTAACCTATTAACATTCTGTTTAGACGCTTTTTAGAAAACCCAATTTTGTAACTTGAATTCGGAATACCGGGGAAGGAAGATCACATTTGGTTTAAAGTTTAACTTGCGAGATTTATGAACTATATTGAGGTAACTGAAGATTGCAAGTATGTATACATCATTTCGGTGTTAGATATTTGAGTATGTTCTCAAGTATGAACTTAAATTGGAGCACATAGAAATCTAGACCAAGTTAAATACAAGGCATAAAATAAATATTTATTTTACCTACCTGAGCGATAAAAAGGACTGAGGCCGTTATTTCACGTGATGATAGCCAATTCTACTTTTCCTCACACAATTGTTTCAGGAGTTCTGAAAGACAATTTGTAACAAAGAAGAAAGAAAGAAAACGAACACGAAAGCATCAAATTCTCAGTTAATATTGAAAGGAACAAACCTTTGCGGCAACGAATAAACGAAACTTTTTGTTCTCAAACATTTGGGATCAAATAACAAGTTTTGAAAGCGATACTTTCAGATCACGGGACGGGCAGTTAATGTCGTTATAGAGAAATCGAATCCCTTTGGTCGCACGATTCTGTAAAAAAACGGTAAAAATAATCCTCCCTCTAAAAATGAATGAAATTCACTTCTATTTCCGGACCCCTAAGTTGTATAAACTTTTTTGACTTGAGATTCTTGTTTGATAGTTGTAAAGGTATTGAAATTAAATTTAAAAAGGTTGAAAGCAGAAAACTCATGACATTAATAGCATGTTCTTTGATGTTATATTGAATATTGACAGAAAGGGAAGGAAAACCTTCAAAAAATTGATTCAACATGAAAAACAGGTTTACCTACTTTTTAATTAAATGTGTTATAGTAATAAGCTACTATTGTCTCAAAATAGATTTAGAAATATAGCTTACTGATTTATAAATCTTGGTCTATGCCTACCGAGGTATAGTAGAAAACAAAGAACAAAAAGTGGGTAAATAATAATCTTCTCTTTTTATCTACCTATTAGTAGCTAGTACGGTGATTTTTATGCAAAAAACGCGTGAAATTCTCGGGATCACACATAACATTTAATAAGAGTTATTTTTAGCGATATCGCAGGATTATGTCGGCTCATTATTTATATAACTGTCCATTAGGTTTCGATTTTTGTTTCAAAATAGTGATGTTGTATTTTTGAAGTTTTTATTCAAAAGTAATGAGACGAATGAGACGCTCTCCTGATGGTAAGAGATACCGCATGTCCAAGTGTAGCGATACACAGAACTTTGAGAAACAAAAAAAAGTCCAGGGCATCACTTTTGGTTTGGCACTCATTAATTTTACACTTTTAATATCTAATACTACGGTGATTTATGATTTATGTGACTTTGTCTGTAAAGACTTATTATCAGTCAATTTATATTATTATATTTTTATTAATTTTATAGCGATGATAGCTCAGTGGTTAGCGCTTTCGGTTCGCATGCCGAAGGGCGTGGGTTCAAACCCCAACAATGAGCTTGAGCTGTCGGTGAAGGAAAACATCGTGAGGAAACCATAGCGTGGTGGTAGAGTACAGTACTCGGCTGGCTAGCTACCACCCTCAAGTTGAAAATCTGCCGCCAAGCATCTAACAGTGTGTTCCGGCAGCCTCACTTGAGAGCCAGTTCCATTCCAAGCTAGGTATGCTTTACCATGTTCGACCACACCGTCACTTAACATCAGGTGAGTTGTGGTCAAACACCAAGCATGTAAGCTACAAAAAAAAAAATATAAATACTTGACACTGGAAAAAAGTACTAAAAATGTAAAAGCTTTTATAATTTTAATACTTAAACATTCCTCGTTAAATTTGTGTATATAAATGAGCATACCATTAAATAAAAATCGTACAAAACTAAGCTCTGCGTTATTTCACAGAACCATGTTTGTACTAACCACAAGTAACAAAGGATCCGACAGTCTCTCGTTGACCCAGCGTTTTCATATGAAATTCGCAAATAATTTTGCCCACTCGTTGACGACATGCCCAGTGGTCTGTCAAACATTCAGCGGACCAAATTAATGGGCGAAACTCGGCATGAGCTGTTTCGGCGGGTGAGCAAAAACTTTTCACGCGCCTACACTTTATTTTTTGCTTTTGTATAACCGTCTTTTCCGTGCCCGTTCTCGGCCGCGGTACGAAATAAATAACTAGGTTTTGTAAGCTTAAGTATTGTTCACATAGATCAGAGTAGTTTCAACCCTATCGCTAGCACTGAATAAGTCAAGTGCTTAAGAAATCTCCTATTGTTTCCTTCGGGTGCTGCTTTAGGATATTTTTGGTGTGTTATATTTTAGTTTAGCCTGGATTCCGCTGACGCTGTTATAGCCCCTACTCGATTATTGCGTACTTTACAACATCTGCTATGATTTTCGACAATGTAGCGATGATAGCTCAGTTGTTCGCGCGGTCGGTTCACATGCCGAACAGCCGAGGGGAGTGGGTTCAAACTCTTATAATCAGCTTCAGCTGCCGGTGAACGAAAACATCATGAAGAAACCATAGCGTGGTGGTAAGGTACTTTCTAGTACGCGACTGGCTAGCTACCACCCTTGAGTTGAAAAACTGCCATCAGGCACCTAACGGCGTATTCCTGCAACCTCACTTGAGAGTTTCATTTAAAGCTAGGTGTGTTTACCATCTTCGACCACAACGTCACTTAACATTATGAGCTGTGATCAAACACTTAGTCTGTCAATCATAAAAAAAGTATTATGCTTTCGTTTTTTTCGTTCGTATATGGCATCGTATTTCCAAAAGCCTGATGAAAAAGTTTCACAAAATAAATCAGTGTCAAGCCTGGCCATGTCTAAAGTAGTGACAACTTTACTACAGGCTTCGACAGAGTTTTTGATGATATATACGAAAAGACGTTTCACCGCATTTTATATGTACATATGTATATACTTTTTTTTTTCATGCTCATAACTCGGTTCATTAGAAAAAAAATAATGAAAAACGATATAAAATAGCTACATATTTTTTTCAAGTTCCTTAGTTTTACTTTTAGACATTGATGTGGGATGTATCACAATAAACAAAAATCCAATCATTAAGGAGTGTCACCCATTAATGTTTCGTTACTGCATTTATTGCAGATACGATTTACTCTATCAATTTTATAATAGATATATCTGTAATCTATATCCGCTACTCGTGGACTCGCAGTATTCGTACACAGCGATTCCGCTCTACTTTCTTGATACGTACAGCACATGAATGGAACTCACTGCTAGCTGCTCTGTTTCCTTTAAACTACAATTTGGACGTTTTTAGGCTAGAGTAGTATAGATTTCTTCTAGATCAACGTGCTCCATCCTCGGCCGTACCGTCGCTTTCCGTAAGGCGAGTTGGTGGCCAAATGTAGATCTTACTTAATATAAAAAATATATGTATATATATAATCGGCAATAATTTATTCGCTTTACACGAATTCTTTTGTGTCTTCAATTTATTAACATCGTGCGAGCGGATTCAGTGTTATGGTTTCGAAATCCTCCAATTTAACTTCTGCACATCTTGCTTACTTACATAGTCAGATTTCAGGAAAAGCAACTTACTTTGAACCTTATACAATAGCCATATGTACGAAAACGTTGTGTCGCACAAAAACTTGGCACTCCGCAGTGGCACGTTTAACGTCATGGATAAACAAATCTGGATGAAATGAATTGTTTCCATTTCTTTCTTTGTCACCTAAAGCTTTGATCTACTAAAGAGCCAATTTTCAAAGAACATTAACACAAGCACAAGCTTTTTTTATTTAACGTATTTTGCCTTAGTATAATTTACATAGTTTAACAACAACAATATTGGCTAAAACCTCTTGTCACTCTTTCTGAGACTTTATTGTGGGCGACATGGATTGTAATAGCTTGTTCATAAAAAAGATACGCATCTCGGGAGTCGTAAATGTGAAGTGCTGGTGGAACCACAGCCTTGGGACAAATAGATGTATTTCACACCACTATGTAGGCACTAGGGATAATATAATGACTACTGGCTTAATCTAGCATAAATTCAAACACGGTCACTATTGGGGGCGTGATTATTAGGTATATTAACACGCTCATAATAGTACTACACTTTACTTGGTGGTAGATTTCCTTAGCAGGAGGTCGTCTAGGTAGGTACCACCGCAGTACCAGATATTCTGCCGCCAAGCAGTAGTGTGTTAACATTTTTGTGTTCCAGTTTGAAGGGTACTGCAGCTAGCGAAATTACAGGGCTATTGAGACTAACCATCTAGTATCAAAATAATGAGCACCAAGGCAGCGATGCGCTAGACTTTGTTTTACTACTCAAAGTTCTGTGTATCGCTGCAATAGTCATGGACAGGCGTTAACTCTTAACATCAGGAGAGCGTATCGTCTAATGTTAGGTACATAAAAAAAAGTGTTTACGTAATGATACCATATGTTCTACGTACTAGATGACGTGATGGGACACGCACTTCGTTCAGCTCAACTGCAGTATACATTTCGTACTCCATAAAGAATTTCGGAGCATGACACAATACGGATTTTATTTTAGTAGTAATTTTTATGAGTTTATTTTTTAATGTCTCTTGCTGTTGGCCTGTTGGCCTTTACAGCGTCACCGGACTGTATTTTATGTGATGACAAATAATCATGCTCATAAGTTACCTTTTTGCACAAACTTTTTTGTTTTGAAGTTTTTTCGGTACCGTCGTTTACTTGTAGGATGAGAATATTGGGTTTCGACGAGTTATATTGGTTTTGTTAAGACGCTCTAGTAAAAATAATTCCGCGATTAAAAAAGAAATTGATATACCAAAACAAACAATAATATATTTATTTATAAGGTATTTCTAATTATTGTTTTACTAGCTGTTAACCTGCAACTTTGTCCGCGTGGAATTTAACAAAAAATGTACCACGTGGTGGTGCTAGTGGTAATATTAGAACTGAACAGTCTTACCTTTGCGCCGTGTAATTTTGCCTTCATTATTTTGAAGTCCATCTCTACATCATATAACTTTTTGCGAGCGACTCATGTATTTCCTTCTTGTTCATTAGTGATTTACTTGTGCATATAAATATGTAGATACATTTTTCATTGTTCACATCTGCAAATTGCATACAAAGAAATGTTAATAGTAATATAAGTAATTTGTAGCAGGGTGTTCTTTCAAATGTACAATCGATTGTTCAACATTTTGCAGTTATTGCGTGCCCGGAATTTAACTCCTACCTTCATATTACATCGAGCTGTGATAACTTTTTAACTGCAAGTCTACGTGTTTAGAATGGAAGCAGTGCTCAAAATTATCTTTTCTGTTTCAAGTAGCGTACGATCGTTAGTGTCGCACGTTTCAATTTGATAAAAGCTAACGGTTTTCTCTTGCGATGATGAATATTTGCTTCAAGGAATATCAACTTTAATTATATAATTCTCAAATTCAACGTTTGATCGGTAAGTTGTTATCACGTTAATTTGATAAGAACAATTTGCACAAATCACAGATTACTTACAAAACAATCATCAAAGTATTCTACTTAATATTTAACCTGTATATTTTTTATAATCTGCAACATAAATTTATATTAATAAATAGCTGGTCCGAGTTAAAAAAGTTATATCATAACTAAAGCGCAGACCTTCATCTAAATAAATATAAATCAACTTACTACAGGCTATATGCTTACAACATATTTTTTCTTTAACTTATGCGGTATAACTCACATTAAATTATATCTAATACTCCGACTATAGTTTCGGCCACATCCGGTGGCCTTCATCATGGAAACAAAGCTGGGTACAACGCGCGCGCGGGCTCAAAATAATCCCGCTGCACGCGTGTTGTACTCAGCTTTGTTTCCATGATGAAGGCCACCGGATGCTTACATTTATTATTATTACTATTAAGATTTTAACATAACATTTAATTATTATTACTAATCAATATGGACTTGTTCTGAAATAAAATTATATTATTATTATTATTTGTCTCCATGAAGAAGGCCAGTACACAATGTGTCAAAACCACGTCAGTTTCGATAGTAAAACATACGCTATTATTTTAATCCTCTCTAACAATCAAAGATTTTATTCAAAACTTTATTTTACACAATTAAAATACTATATAAATAGTCTTTTAATTGTGTATAAAACCTGTATACTTAATCTGAAAGCTATTGCTTCGTTCCCAAAGCCTTATAACCTCATTTAATTAACATTTACGCTGTTACAAGTAATTTAGCAAATACCAGACCGAAGTTCCAACCATCTCAGTTAAGTTTTACGATAATTATGTAATAAATAATAAACATAGATCTTGGCGAGACCCTTGAAAATGGAGCTTTCAGCACGGATGGTCTTCTAGAATGTCGGTTATAAATTATAACGAAACGTATTTGTTAATGCATAAACCAAGGTGGAAAGAGAAACCTTAATATAAATTGCCTATATTATATAATGACTTGCCAGAAGACTTTGAAAAACAATTTAAAACCAAAAGCTATAAGAAAGCTTTGACAAAAATTACTATTAGATTGAATACCAGAGAAAACTGATTATTATATTCATATAAATTATATTAATACTAACAGTGCCCCGTACCAATATTCATCCAAAACCGTTCAGCCACTCTTGAATTAGTTTGTTAGCAAGAATAAGAACATACACTTTCACACAAACTTAATACAAAAAAAAAATTACATTAAGCGCAATTAACACATCAAACATTTTCTTTATTTATCTTATATTTAAATTTAAAATGTTAGTTAATGTAAGTTATGAGCGCTGGTGACTACCAGCTACAAATAACTAAGCAATTGTAAAATGAAATGTAATCAAATAAAACTTATAGGTAGGTAGGTATACCTATAAGTTGTATTTGTAATTTTTTTTTTTTTTTTTTTTTTATACTATATAGGTTTGCGTTTGACCACGCCCTGCCTGATGTTAAGCAGGATTCAGTCTACGATGAAGCACGCTTACCTAGAAAAAACCTGTTCTCGATTTAAAGACACCCAAGTTGTACTTAGCAGGAAATAAAAATGGGCAGGTGGAACCAAATTATGTAAGTCTAAGGCACACTCTCCGAAATGTATCCGATAGAAGACAGACATACCAGCGACTTTGCGACGATGCTCAAGGCTTTGCAACTGAGACGTGGCCAGAGTGTCGTCACCTATAAGCCTCCTAGCACGCCTCTCGATGGACTCCAGAGCTTCAAGTTGATACTTAGCAGAGCCATCCCATAGGTGAGAGCAGTACTCCATACACGACCTTACTTGCGCTTTGTACAAGCTAAGCAGCTGATCTGGTGTGAAGTACCGCCTCACCCTAGAGAGGATGCCAAGCTTTTTAGCTGCTGCTTTTTTTTTTACCCGGCTATAGGCGACGCAACGTTATACGGTAAACTTTGTTAGTTAGGTAAAAAACAAAGTCAGTTTTTTTATATAGATCAATATTCAATATTTATTCAATATTATAACCAAAATCCAGTATAACATCAAATACAAAAAGTAATTTAAAGTTCAATGAGTAATTTAAAGTTTCACAATTAAAACTCGGATGAGTGTAAATTTTACAGCAAGCTAATAATAAAATTAAATTTCTCTAATTAATGTTTGAAAACAAAAATTCGTTTAAATTAATTCAATTACAATTCACATATGCTCTTCGTTAACTATAACCCATAATACAGTATTTGTTTTAATACAAAATAAATAAAAAAATATTATATTAAAAAAAATTAATATAATAAATCTAGATTATTTGTACGGCATTACTTAAGTTTAATTGACTCCGATTAGTTTCGATCACATTTGGTACCTTTTTCAAGGAGTTAAAACAATGCAGCGCGCACGCGCCGTTATTTAATCTTCGAGCATAATTATTAGTACCTGGTTGACCGAGCATTGCTCGGCTGAAAACATGGATAAAACCACGTTTTCTTAAAATAAATAAACTGTATACAAAATTTCATGAAAATCGTTGGAGCCGTTTCCGAGATTCAGAATATATATATATATATATATATATATATATACAAGAATTGCTCGTTTAAAGATATTGATATGTGTTTATATAAATAAAGCTACGTAACGTTCTACGCCTATGACTTTTTAGCGGTACCAAAAATGTTACGTTTAAATATTATAGTACCTGGATGACCGAGCCTTGCTCGGTATTACAAAGAAGAAAATTGAAAAAAAAAAGTGAAAAAAAACAATCATCTATCAGGACTCGAAACTGGGTCTTCAGGTTTCGGGACCGTCCGATTTCCCACCTGTGCTATTATAATCTTGTAGATGGTGGCGAAATTTATCTTTGTATTCCAATGATATTGTAACAGTTTTTAATTGCCTGAAAACACGGATAAAACGACGTTTTCTAAAAATGAAACCTAGCTAGATCGATTTAAAACCGAAAACCCCTGCATACTAAATCTCATGAAAATCGTTGGAGTCGATTCCGAGATTCAGATTATATACATACATCTATACATACAAGAATTGCTCGTTTAAAGGTATTAAATATATGCTTTGTGTATATATGTACTGTTGTTTTTTTCCAATAATAATAAAAAAGCAGCACGTTTTCACAATACTTTGAAATTAAGAAAATAGGATGCACGGAAAACCACGTAACTTAGATATACGAAAAAAAATCAAATATTTGAAAGCGAAATCAGTAGGAAGCTTCCCAACGAAGAATGTCAATTTCATTTAAGTTTCAGACGTTATCTTTGCATGTAAGATTCTATCCATGCTTACGAGAATGCGACTCGAGGTTACGAATTCCTTAGCAAACAAGGAGATATCACTATAAGGGGAGTCAGTAGGTGAATTTTATTTCTTCTTCTAGATCGGTCTTTAGCTGTAAGAAAGGTTTAGAGTTTTAATTCGTAATACTTGGACAAATATTTATTTTTTAGGGTTTCGTACCCAAAGGGTAAAATGGGACCCTATTACTAAGACTCCTAAGACTAAGATTTACTTGGTGGTACATTTCCTTAGCAGGAGGTCGTCTAGGTAGGTACCACCGCAGTACAAGATATTCTGCCGCCAAGCAGTAGTGTGCAAAAAAAATTACCGTGTTCCGGTTTGATAGGTACTGCAGCTAGCAAAATTACAGGGCTGTTGAGACTAACCATCGAGAGTAGAGTTTGAACAAATAAAGATCTTGAACTTGAGTCTCAAAGTAAAGAGCGTCAAAGCAACGATGCTCTGGACTTTGTTTTACTATTCAACGTTCTTGTATCGCTTCAATAGACAGGCATTATCTTTTACCATCAGAAGAGCGTCTTGTTCGTGTCCATTACTTTTACATTAAAAACTTAACTAAACGTCCCGAAACTAATTAATCCCGAACTAACTTGGTAGTAACGTAAACTTAATTTATAGTTATCCTGTGATATTAGGGCCGTCCTTAAATAAAGTTGTTCATAATGATCTCGTTTTGTTTTATTAGTACCGTACTACGAAACTATTACAATAATATAATATATTAATTTAGCTGTTGTTTATAATTTTATGTTATTTTTTAATATATGTTATGTATATATATATTATAATTTTATGTTTCTGTTCTGTTGATTTCAAGAAAAAACATCACAGACTGATGTGTTTCTTGAAATCACTTTAATAACGATTGTCGTACATTTTCACCAAACCTTCTCTATTCTTAACTGAAACCAAATATACGAGTGATCACGACCGCCTCAGTTAATAAGATTGTAGAAATCGAGTTCCATCGTATAGAATCTAATTCGAATCGAATATAATTTAGACAAACCCTTAAAACAAGACTAAACGTGATGATATTTTTTTAAGAAAAAAAAAACAGTTTTTTTCCTAGCGACACCAAAACAACTGAAAAAGTGAATAAATCAACTAACACTAAAATAGAGAGAGAGAGAGAGAGAGTTTCCGCTGCATTAAAATATTCCGTATAGGAGCGAATCTTTAAAATCGCTTACTGGTAAACTTGTTGTAAAGCTAAGCACAAAGTTTCTCAGTTTAAAGCATATTCGTCGCTTTCAGCCGCTTTAGAGCTGTCTAACCACTTTAACACAAGCACACGGACTTTCGCAAAGACCAATAAAATGTTATTTGCTTAATTGATGCAATTCAAAGTTTTAATTAAATGATGTTTTTCGGAGACAATCATCTGTAGCCTACAAGGGCCGAAGTAGTTTAAACACTTCTCTAAAGATTAGAATTCAATTGGTCGGTGATGAGGTTGTCGATTTTTTTAAATGGCTTAGCGAGTTAACAAAGTATGGATAAATAAAATCAGATGGGAAATATATGAAAGTTTATAAAACGTTAGATGATAGGTAGGTACTTCCATTAACAGCCAGCTCTTTTTCATTCTCAGAGGGTTTTAAAATATGTTTTTTACGTAAAATTGACACTAACGAGGCGCTCTCTTAATGGTAAGAGATAACATTGTCTAACTTCTGTTGAACATGTTGAACTGACCATTGCAGCGATACACAGAACTTTTAATAACAAAATAAAGTCCAGGGCGACGCTGCTTTGACGCTCATTACTTTGAAACTTTCGATGGTTAGTCTTAAGAGCCCTGTAATTTCACTAGCTCCAATGCCCTTCAAACCGAAACACAATAACGTTCTGATCTTAAATGACGATGTGGTCGAAGATGGTAAACATATCTAGCCCGGAATGGAACTGGCTCTCAAGTGATTCTGCCGGAATATACTGTTAGATGCTTGGCGGTAGATTTAATAAAAAAGACTCTTCCACCATGCTATGGTTTCCTCGCGATGTTTTCCTTCGCTGGCAGCTCAAGCTCATTGTTGGGGTTTGGACCAACGTCCTTCAACGTGTGAACCGACCACTGAGATATCATCGCTACGAAACTAATTGTATCATTAGGAGAAAATAGGAATGAGATTTTGATACTTTTACTACATTACTACCAAAGACAAATTAAGTAACATTGCAAAGTCTAAGTTTTATTATTTTAGCCTATTTTGACCCACTACTGGATAAAGGCCTCTCTTCCTTCTATCCATGCCTCCCTGTTTGGTGCTATTGAGTTCCAATCCTTATCACGAACATAAAGTTTAAATATAAATTAAAAAAAAAAAACAACTGATTGAAGTACGTAAATGATTTAAATGTTCTTTCCGTATATAGGTTGTTTACTCACATTAACCTAATTTTGTTTATTACATTTTAAAACCACCGAAGTTCATCAATCAATTTCAAAGCCGGAAACAAATTTTCTTCGCTTTTACGTCTTCGTTATTTTTACCTCAACGTTTGTACTCTTAAAGAAATTTCATTTCAGTAATTGCTCTGTACGCTCGAAAAGGTTGAATTGGCAATGTAAATAACGATCAAAGTTATAAGACAGGGTCGAATGCTTTCTCCAAGCGCGGACGCGAAAAGGCTACTTGAATTCCAATCTCCTTAAGCCTTCTGCTTCTGCAGTGAATACGAAATCTCGATTTGTCCATGTTAGTTCAACTATCTGACTATAACCATTGCACAATAACAATTTTCACGTTGTATTGAGAACAAATCGATTATTTACTTATGGACGGCTCTGTTAGCTTATTTGGTAGTAGATCTGCTTCCGGAGATGTGGGGCGTAGGTTCGATTCACTCAGGACAAAAATTTTGGATAATGGATTTGGAAAATGGAACTGGCTCTCAAGTGAGGCTGCCGGAACACACCGTTAGATGCTTGGCAGCAGATTTTCAACTTGAGGGTGGTAGCTAGCCAGTCGAGTACTAGAAAGTACCCTACCACCACGCTATGGTTTCTTCACGATGTTTTCCTTCACTGGCAGCTCGAGCTCATTGTCGGGGTTTGAACCCACGCTCTTCGGCATGCGAACTGACCGCGCTAACCACTGAACTATCATCGCTACCAATGACAAACCTCAAGTATGATCAACCAAACAAAAAAAGAATCATCAAAATCGATTCATGATTGGCGGAATGATCACGTAACATACATACAAAAAAACATACAGTCGAATTGAGAACCTCCTCCTTTTTTGAAGTCGGTTAAAAATGAATGAACTCGGTAAAGCCGTTTTCAAGTTATAGCGTGACCAAGGGAAACAGTGATTCAAGCTTATAGTGTGTACATAATACAAGTTTTGCTTAGTTTTTAAGTCTTAATGGCAATACCTAGTCCCATTTCATTACTACACTTCTATAAACATTCTAATTCTAATTTTGATGAAAGTAATCTACGTCATGCTCAAAGGTTGCAAAGAAACCAATAATTTACTTTGTATAGAGGTAAGGTGACCCCAAATAGAGACCTAAATTGGAAAGCCACACAAGTACCAGTTGTAATTCAATTAACTCGTGAAGCCATACATAATCGGCCTGCTACACGATCTGATCATCAAGTCTTATGTAAGCTAGCGGTCAACGTAAAATACGCGTTTACGAGTATGCTAAAGGGATTAAAACTTGACCTACAACGACCGATCCCTTGATAATCCTATTCGTAGCGCACAAAACGAATTTACCTTAGAACTAGCAACACCCGTGATTGTATTACGTATTACGTTCTAGATGACGTGATCCCAACACACTTCATTCACAGCAACTGCAGAGTAGTGTATACACATTGTTCATCATGTCCAATGCTGGACATAGGCCTTCTCCTGGGGGGGTTTTGCCAATACTCGCCACGCTTGGCAGGCGGGTTGGCGAGCGCAGTTAGGTGTGATTGTTGAAGGAAGACGCTGTTGCCCATCTTCCGGATTACATCCCTGAGCCGACTCTTACGGCAATCACGGGTAGAGAGGGTGGGGTAAAATTCTTACGCCGGCACCACCACGGCAATTACAGACATTTAACACATTGTTCAGTGTTCCCAAAAATACGTACTTTATTTGTAAATAAAGTATTTTTGGGTATTTTAAATCATTTTTAAGCAACGGAACTTGCTACCTGAGTGGGTGCTCCCTGATAGATACAATCTGGGTGCCTTCAAGTCGCGAGTGAATCGGTTCCTTCTAGGCAAGCGTGCTCCACCATAGACCGCATCTTCGCTTAACATCAGATGAGATGGCGGTCAAACGCGAGCCTACCTAAGATAAAAAGAAAAAAAAAAAACATTTAGTAAAGGTACAATACGAATTTGATTTGGGTAATATTTTTCCGATTGTAAAAAACAGTTCTAATGACAAAATACTTGGTTGTAGATTTCCTTAGCAGCAGGTCGTCTAGGTGGGTACCACCGCTGTACCAGATATTCTGCTGTCAAGCAGTCGTGTGTAAACATTTTTGTGTTCCGGTTTGAAGGGTAGCTAGCGAATTTACTGGGCTGTTGAGACTAACCATCGAAAGTCTCAAAATAAAGTAAAGTAGTGGTGAGTTATTAAAACAACCGATGGAGTTTTGAAACCAACACAAAAAGTCATGTTTTACCACATTATATCACTTCCACCCGCGCACGTAATTCGGCACTTTATGAAAGAAAAACGAGTATATTTATACATAAACACTAGAAAAACACAAGTTGTAATCTGGTCAAATGAAAATCAGAATAAGATTCTTGGGGCGATAGAAGAGTTTGAAGGATAGAATGAAACAAAAACAAAACCTTTTTTCTTGTTTTTTTATAATTTTTTGTCTGTCAGTTATGCTCCTAAAGAATTATTCAAGGATTTTAAAAATTATGCGAACTCAGAGCCTTGACTTGCAAATGAGAACAACGTTTTTGAATTTTTCATTTTCGCGCTGTTGTGGGTTAAATTCTGACTAGAGAGCATACAAATTAACGAAAACCCTTGTTTTCCTCATTTATAATTTCTTTTTATCTGATTGTAACAACTCGTTTCGACAGATTTGTTTGGTTTCGTTTGACAGCTGAGTTGGCAATAAAAATTCTTTTCGCACTCGAATGAGGGTAGGATGTAACGACAGTTTTACGAGTTTGAATGGTTGATATCGGTTCACAAGATACAACCCACACTTCGGAGTTTTGAAAAAGCTTCTAACTTTGAGATGTAGTACAAATCTATGAACATTGTATACTTAATAAAATATTAATACTTCTGTACCTACAGTATTAAGTATTATAAACTTAGTGTATACTTCGCCACAAACATGGTACTTATCATTTAGGACAATGAGCTTGAGCAGTCTGGTGATGAAAAAGGGCTAAATTCCTTCTCACCACGGGCGGTGCGGTGGCTCCTGGATATCCTCGGTATTAAATAATATTTTTGCGGGTGCGGGGAAAGAAGGAGAGAAACTGAAGAAGAAAGTAAGAATTAAGAATTAAAAAATAAGATTCGTGTAAGAAATTATGTAGACTGTACATACCAATCCAGCGTACAGAGGTCGGAGAGGGCGGCGCGGCCAGCGCAGCGTGCGCGGGTCCACAATTCCTTCCAAACTATAGGCACAGTTTCTGTGATCCGTATTTCTCACTCGTGGGTAGGGTTAGGTCCCTTTTTGGAAGGTCTCGCGAACTGATGACGTCGATATTTATTAATTTTCGAAGCGTCGCCGCGTCGTGCGGTGTCGATGCGGCGGTGGTTAGACACGTGGAAGAACTGCTCTTTGTGAGGTTGCGTGTCGCTAACTAGCGGCGGGTGGCGCCACACTCGCATTTCCGAGCGTGAATTGACATGTTTGTAGTCTAACACAATTTAAAAAAAGAACCACAGTCAATGAAGAAATTGACAATGAATATTGTAAAGACACCATGGTGGTAGGGTACTTTCTGGTACTCCACTTTCTAGTGGTTGAAATACGTCACGTAACATCAGGTGAGATTTGGTCAAATACTTAGCCTGTCACCAGTTAAAAACTAAAATAAACTTCCTCTTTGAATCACTTTTAGGTACGGAACCACGAGTTGAAATAAAATACTGTCTCATCCTACTAATGCCTTGTTGATGCAATGACATTACAAACAACACGAAAAGCAAATCAATATAAATATTGTTCTCGAATAACTGCAGTTAGAATCGATATTTAGTTTGCATTGCTTGTTATCCGGCCAATTGGACTGTATGTATAAACAAAGCATCGATGTTATGAAATTCCAAATACGACCGGGAAAAGCTGACGGATGTAGGACAGATTAGAACCTCCTTTTTGCAGCGGAACGAGATTGAACAACGTGGCTCTATTAAACGAGGATTTTATGTATACACCCCTTTCTAACAATGGGGGTTGAATTCTCGGTTCAAATAAGTGGTAAATGTACCATAAAGCTTGCATGATTTGAAAACTGTTTGAGGTACCCACTTGTGTTTATATGCTTGATCTAGCAAACAAATTTAGGCTATTATTGCACTGCATTGCATTGTTAATATGCAACACATTTTTGTAGCAAAATGTATATTTTAAATGTATGTTTTTAGCATTTAAAATTTGTGCTTTTGATATAAGGGATTTATAGGAAGGAATAAGGGATTTTGATATAAGGGAACTGTTGTTTTCGAAACACAATGCGATACATTTTCTCGACGAAATATATTTTAAAGTCACCTCTAAAATAATACTAAGGTAAGTTTTCTGTGTTAATTTAATAACATTGCAAATTAATTTGGATAGTGTTATTGAATAGTTAACCACAATTCTTTATGTTAATGCTTCGATTGCCCTAAAAAGGAGTGTAATGGTATCAGGGTTTATGTATGTGAGTTTTTTTATTCCGCAATATCTATTAAATGCCTGAACAGATTTGGATGTATGGGGTATCGTAAGAATCACGTTATCCCAAGTGACACAAGCTATATTTTTTTGAAATAAATCATTTATTGTTTTGTTAGGACTACCTACTGGTGAGGTAAATTAGAAGGTTTTCGTGTTTTTTAGTTTTCTCTAAGCCTGTTTTTTTTTTGTTTTACTTATGCGGGATAACTTTCAATTATGTCATACTTCCACTATAGATTCGGCCACATGCGTCAGCCTTCTTGAAGGAATCTAAGCAGAGTACGAAGCGCGCTTGGCTTCGTCTTGCTTCGTAAAAAAACATAATACATCAAAACTACGTCAGTTTCCATACTACTATTTATTGTCTTCTTTTAATATCATAATAGCTTTAATACAATCAATTATTTTCCAATAAACGTATGTTTTAAATCACAATATCCCGCTGGCATTAGCTACTGGGAGCGCCTAAATGTTATTGTGATTGATATTTTTTATTGATAAACTATTATTGTTGTTATTACTATAGAAACTGACATTGGACTGTTTTGACTTTTTTAAATATAGTTGGAGTATCCGACGTAATAAAACGTGAGTGTAAGTAAAATGTTGTTATTGTATTATTAATGTTGTTTTTATGTTACGTATTTTATTTCTAATGAAGTTACGACTCTAGTTAGTTTGACTTCTAATCTAGAGGTTCTAGATTTAAATTTTACGTACGTGTGTAATCTCTACGATATGTGCGTATTGTCGCTAGCTTTAAACAGAGAAGAAAACATTGTGAATTCGTCAATATTCATCATAAGCCGCCAAGTATTGGGTTGACTGTGCTGATAGTTCATTTGGTAGAACATCTGCTTCAAGAGCTTGTAGGACGTGGGTTCGTTTCCCACCAAAACGAATATTTATGTGACGATAAAAATGTTTATTCTGTTTGTATTATAAGTGTGTATTTACAAAACATTTTTTTTAAATATTCGTTCAATTATCTGGTTTTCCTTCCCTTTGCTTAATTTGGGGCCAGATTTCACACAATGTGTGAAATCCCCTACGATATTTATTTTATTTATTTTTATACACGTCTACATATAGTCAAATGGAACTGAGTTGTACAGCCCTTTTATATTTAACTTGCTCTTTATTTAATATATTCCAATCACGTGTTGGTTAGCATTTCCAATTGACGCGAACCGCTTGCAGAACTCAAACATTTTATTCTATGGGAATGAATGGAGGCGCGACAATCGTATTTTCTAAGCAGCACCCTTCGCTTCTGTAGGATACTTCTAGTGCCCTCAGTAGGTTACCTCTCAAATAATTTGGTCGTTTTTCTTTTCCTTGAAATTGTTTTTCGTTGAAATTTAATAATATCACGGTTTTTGTATTCTGTGTAGAAGCGTTAAGGCTCAAATTTGATTGTTCATATTCTTATTCTAATTAAAATCTTCTAAGCTTCCAATTTGTAGTTAATTTTAGTGGGCGAGTGGGTGCAGAGCACGAGTGAGTTTGTGGTTAGTTTTATTATATAGCAGACAACTCATTTTGCATCGCTGTGTGAATCAAAGAAGTGTTTTCTAGGAAACCAAATGCAGCAGAAATTATGTGACCGAATTTACGCGACAGACAATTCAAAAATTTATGCTCGTTTCTGCTTCACCCTTATCACTCATCGCTCCTGGTAACCTATAAGTTTTTTTTTTATAAATGAAAAAGAATGGGCTTGCGTTTTACCACCATCTTTCCTGATAATAAGCGAAGATGCGGTCTACTATGGAGCACGCTTGCCTAAAAGAAACCGGTCCGTGTGACGTCTAGTAGTGTGCGTAATACTTACGTATTTTAAATACGTCATAAATATTGCTTTTGCTGCGATTTCAGCGAACAAGTCTATCCAGACAGTTCTTGATTGATCTAAGCTAAATCTTTAGTTATTAAATAACTTATCTTAAAGTTAATTGGAATAAATTGTAATAAAAAGCCGTAACTTAAAAAAATGTCTCTGAAATAAATCAAAGTTTTTCACTTTATTAAAAAAATATTTCAAGATTTGATCTTTCAAGAAAGTCTTGAAACTGGCAAGAAAAATTTATTAAAAGTGTAATTAATTATTCGTAATCAAAAGTCGTTTACCAAGAAAAAAGGGTCTTTCTATTTTTTACCATTGCTCCGTCTTCTGTTTGTAAAAGTATTTGTTATTTTATAAATTTAGCTTCGACTAGATGTATAGAGTCAAAAGTATTGAAAATATACTCTTCAGGAATAATTTACAAACATACGATGTCAAAATATAGACCACAAAAATTATTGTTATAATTGCCGTAATAATTTGTACTAAATATATAATTATTTAATCTACTGTAGCCAGTTTTTTTTTTGTTTTTGGCACTGGACTTTTTTATTTTGCCAATTTTCAGTATTTAATTACTTTATGAGCCTCATAATAAATCAAGTTATTTATGACCGAGTCACAGTCAAAGTAACACTAATTAAGATCAAGCGCGGTCGTTCCTTAATAAAGTATTATCAAATTCACTAAAGCTTCAACGAACTGTTTTTTCGTTTTTTTTTTTTTTTACTTTTTCTTTTTTCTTTACTTGCCTAGTGTAACTTAAAGTGTTTATAAGGTCAGTAGATTCTAACTCTCTATCCTCGTCGCCCAAGAAAATATAAATGTGAGTAATAGATAAAAACACAGTACAGTCTTAAACATATCTTATATATTTGTTTATATTGCCATCACAGTCATGTAAAAAATGGCACGAATTATGGTAGATATACATATACATATGGAACTAGCGATCCGCCCCGGCTTCGCACGGGTAGTAAGAATGGGTATAGTAAGCTATACTTAAAAAGTAGATACTCGTATATGCCACCCCAGACTTTTTTTGTAGATCTATAAAAGAGGAATATCCTACCATGCGTTGTTTTGTTAAATCTCAAATGGCATCGTTTTAAAAAAAAAAAACCTCCAAGTGGCTTGGATTTTTCCGATAGTTCCAACAATTGTTATCATATATTATTTCAATTAATTTACGCAAATCCTTGAGAAATTATATACCTTCCTCATGAATCACTCCGTCTATTGGTGAAACTCGCATGATAATCCGTTCAGTAGTTTTTAAGTTTATCGCGAACAGACAGACGCGGCGAACGACTTTGTTTTATGATATGTAGTCATTTAATAGATCAATGTATGTAGTGATATAAATGTAAATATTTAAATAAACTTTTTGGAACTATATTAACTCTTATCTATTTATATAGTCAAATCAAATTCTTTTAATTTAGATTTTGACTAAAAATTTTTTTGGCCCTGTGTACTTACTTGTCCTTCAGCCGTTTTAATTTCGAAGCTTTATTATGTTGCCATTGAAAATATCTTAAATTAAAAACTTAAATGCCAAATGTGCTTGATACAATGTAAAAGGGTGATTTCGTTCTACATGGCTAAGCTGGAAGTTAAGAATGTTTTTCTCTAGGATCATAAGAGTAACGCGTTAAACACATCCACCACTTACGATTTGTCAAAACACAATAAACACTTCTATTAGGAGCTCCATTTAGCGCACAATAAGGGCTACGTGTCCACAATTCTAAAAAGCTGTTCTTTTATTTGGCAACGGTATCATTAGCCACAATATGTTGGGCTCAGACGCGAATATATGGCCCTGGGCGCCTTTATTGCTTCTCTTGATAAATGAAGAAAGGTGGGTGTTGAAAAAAATCACTTGTAAATTAGTGGCGGGATGTTTGGACACTATCCTGTTTTCGGTACTTTGAAAATAAATAGAACAAGATAATATAAACTCAAATACACGAGTTATCGTCCTTGCTTTTAAGTCAGCCAGTATAGTGACGTAAGAGATGAATTTGTTCGAAAAAATCACATAGCGTTTTCATTCGTTATTGGTTTGAGTTGTTATTTCGAGTACCTACCATAGCGCGGTGGTAGGGTACTTTCTAGTACTTGGCTGGCTAGCTACTACCCTTAAGTTGAAAATCTGCCGCCAAGCATCTAACGGTGTGTTCCGGCAGCCTCACTTGAGAGCCAGTTCCATTCCAGGCTAGGTGTGCTTTACCATCTTCGACCACACTGTCGCTTAAAATCAGGTGAGCTGTGGTCAAGCACCTAGCCAGTCAGCCCGTATCGCGGTGTAGTTTCAGAATAGTTTGCTGATACAGTCAGTGTAGTATGCCGTGGTGACAACTTTACGTTTTTATAATACCTAAATATGGGTAGGAGATCGCATCGCCCTCATTTTTCAACGTCGAAGTAAACAAGACTAATTTCATTGTATGTTGTGCGCGATTAAGGTATCCCGGTGATAAACATTATTAAAACTAATTGACTGATTCATTGCGTTACTTTGCGGAAGTTCATTTTGAGTATTCAAAGTATATATTTAGTTTATTTCCGCTTATCAGTCGTTTAAGTTACAACATTTACGACAATTTTAAAAAACTTATCCGTAACTTTACCTAATAGTTAAAACTAAAATTTGACATTAACATGAAGGCTAAAACAAATTAAACAAAATACTTTTTTTCAAATATTTTATTTTGACATTTTTGTATTACGTTTTTCATTTGTTTTATGATTGTAATCTGGATCTGTTTATATGTAATGAGTGAATTCAATAGCTTTGTAGTAGGTATCAATAATATGCTGTGTTAACCTTAACCGAATTTGCCGTGAACGTCCTATGGCTGATGATGTGATGTGATTGTAATCTGGATCTGTTTATATGAAATGAATGAATTGAATAGCTTTGTAGTAGGTATCAATAATATATTGATCCGAAGCTGTGTTAACCTTAATGAAGCAACCGGTTGGCCTAACTTCAAGCCAATGACTATTTAAGTACCTAAGTTTCAGTTGTTAAGATACGAAGTAAAAATTAAGTGCGTACCTACCGCTATTTAATTTAACTACTTAATTAAATACCTGCTAGAGTTGAACGTAAAAAGTTCCACGGAAATGTCGTTTGCGCTCTGCTAGCATGCCAGTGTGAGCCCAATTTGCTTAAGTGTCACTTAGCTTTTTTTACGTACCAGGCAAATTACTATGAAATCGGGAAATACGAAAGTTTTAAAGTAAAAGCGTAGGTCATCAAAGTGCAGGTTAACCCGCGTGATTTGAATAATGTTAACACTTGCATGCATGCACGCATGTTTAAATATTATGTGTACAAATATGATATAAACACATGCATTTTTTTTCTCTTAGTGGCAGTGTGCCGTTCTCGATTCTCGAAGAACCGATAAGCTCGTTCGAGCCCGCTTAGTTGGAGGTTTTGGAATATGTACCATAAAATGTTCTAGAAAGTAAATGTTTCTTTCTAGGTAAGAATTCAACTCACGCCCCACAGCTCAGAAAACAGAACTAATAACAGAGCACTCAAATAAAGTTAAAGTTGGGAATACATAGAAGTGTAAAATTATATGGTTAATTATTTTTCCATTAATAGGTAGGTATGAGACCAGTATTTTGGAAACTTTTTCCATTGATAACCGATTTTTAAATCGGGCAGTTATTTAAATAAATTCATTAATAAATACTTGGACAATATTTCGGCAAGCGCCATTTAGCCGACACAGAAAAAATATCCTCATCACATAAATGTATGTCCTGAGTGGGAATCAAACCCACGCCCTACAGTTCTTGAAGCAGATACACCACCAAATTAGTAAATGTCAATATATTGTAGCATGTACTATTTATTTATGTTGTTTCTGTGAAAATGAATATTTTACCTACTCGTTGCATTAATAATTCAATTCAATCATAAAACTTTTGTTAATAATTTATTTTTAGCGTGATTCGAAAATTAATGGCAAGTATATTAACGAACTGACTATTATCATAAACACCCTTATTTTTCCGGATGAAAAGTTTTGATCGCTAATCTTTTGTGTCGGCCTCCATTGTTGGAGTTTCAATATTTACAAAACACAAATCAATACGATCTATTATAAGTTTACATTTAGTAAAATGTTATTCCGGGTTTTATAAATTTGCGACACTCGATAGAGTTTCGGTTACAAAGCCGCGCAGAGCTGCTAACTTATAATTTTTTAATCAGATATATTTCAGTGACTCCCAGAATTGATTCCATCACTTTACTCAATTTGATTTCACCTCTCCCTTTTTATGGACGGAAAAAATGCAACCAAAATATCATCGTTCGTGGGGAATATTCCTCACGTACACGCAAAGCGTTTCGATTCCTCATTTTTTATTTACATTCACGTACGGTTACGGAAGTCTCTGCTGGAGTCAATATTCGCAGAAAACACTTGAGTTCGTTACATAAATCAGACATTTTTCGGTCTACCAGACATCCAGGAGCTCTAAAAGGCTCGTTGTACAGCTTGTGAAATAGAGGTACTACCGAATAAGCTTAGACACAACCAGCCATAGGACGTCCACTGCTGGACATAGGCCTCCTTTTTTGCCAATACTCGCCACGCTTGGCAGGCGGGTTGGCGAATGCAGTTAGGTGTGATTGTTTAAGGAAGACGCTGCTGCCCATCTTCCGGATTTCATCCCTTAGCCAACTCTTACGGCAACCACGGGTAGGTACAATTCATACGCCGGCACCACCACGGCACTGTACAATAAGCTTACAGGACTGTTCAAATGACGAAGTTTGTTGCTGAAAGTATTTTTTTTTTGAGTTTGTTTGTTTGTTACGCCTTCACGCGTAAACTATTCAACGGATCTGGGTGAAATTTTGCAAGCTTTTCTGGAATAAGACAGGATACTTTTCATCATCATCATCATCAATCATCATCACGCGGGTAAAACTGGGGGGCGCAGCTAGCATTAGTACAGATTAGCAAATGTTACGGCTATTAGTTTCTCTAAAAGGCTATCTTTCCTAAATGGCTTAGTGCTATTGTTTCGCATATTCCCCTATGTAAACAAATCACACTAATATTATAAAGGCGAAAGTTTGTGAGTTATTTCTTCACGCTCTAACCGCTGGACCAATTTTGGTGAAATTTGGTATGGATTATCACATAGGCTACTCTTTTTATCCCGAATTAATATAGCGGGTAACACCGCGGAGCGCATCTAATTCCATATAAAATAATGGACAATGTAAAAATGTTTCTAAGCGTTTTATATTCTTTAGAAAATTCACATTCATGAAATGTTCCACTTGTATTGGATGCCGTTTGAATTACAGACCTACTCAAAGCAAAATGAACTAAGAAAACAGCTTTTGCACTAAAAGCAGTTAACTGTGCGCGGTGACACTATTGTTTAATTTACCAAGGCAAGCTCTGTTTCTCTTTGAGAGCAGTGGACCATTCTACACAGGGCTGTGCAAATTCTGTTTCAGTGTGAGCATTATTCCATTGTAAATTGGTTTTATTCTTTATGTAAAAGTAATGAGGCGAACGAGGCGCTCTCTTGGTGGTAAGAGATAACGTGCCCATGACTATTGTGGCGATACACAGAACTTTGAGTTACAAAAGTAAGACGCTAATACTTTGAGACTTTCTATGATAGTTTTAACAGGCGCTGAATTTTTTTGGAACATATTAATAATTACATATTGAAGCGGCATAATATCTGGTACCGCCAACCGGCATAATATGTGGAATCCAGGCAACATCAAACTATTTTTTTTTAATTAAATTTATTTATTGAGATAAAAACGACCATTCTAATCAATTATACGAGTATCTATCTCACAATTTAAAAAAACCTTTATATGTCAAAATAAATTATTTTTATAAATGTCTACAGAAATTATACAAGTGTCAATATAAGTAAATCTAAATGTCAAAATAATAAAATAATTATTTCCACAGGCGGACCAAAATAGAATAGGTTAACGAAAGATTAGGCTTGAGATTTTTAAGAATAAGACACGTATATATGTATATGTTATCCGGCTGGAAACGGTGGACAATCTGTACAGACTTACAGAGCCATCTAGCACAATACTCGTGTCCAAGTAATTTGGATTATTGTATTTTATTTATTTATTTATAACTTACCAACTAAGCAAACATAATTATGGAAGTTCGTTAAAGATTCATATTAAGAAGAAATTCAACATTATAAACGACTTAAAACAACTCTCAAATCGCAAATAAAACAGCTGTAGGTGATCAGGCGAGATGGGGGTCAAACGCAAACCTAGCATCAATAAAAAAAAAAGTTGTTCCATACATTTGTTTAAACATCAATTTTTTCGATAGAATAGTTGATTTTATTTCATACACTTGGTGCAAATACTACTCAAAATCACCTATGTAAAGACTGAATAACTCTTTTTTAACGGCGGTGATGTTATGAAATACGAATTTTAAATATAAATATAACACAATTTTTTTATGTAACAGTAATGAAACGAACGAGACGCTCTCCTGATGTTAAGAGATAACGCAGCACCAGCACCAGATAACATGACCATTGCAGCGATACACAGAACTTTGAGTAGTAAAACAAAGTCCAGGGCATCGCTGTCTTGGCGCTCATTACTTTGAGATTAGATGGCTAGTCTCAATAGACCTGTAATTTCGCTAGCTGCAGTACCCTTCAAACCAGAACACAGTAATGTTTACACACTACTGCTTGGCGGCAGAATATCTGATACTGCGGTGGTACCTACCAAGACGACCTCCTGCTAAGGACATCTACCACCAAGTAAATTGTTAATAATCTTAAACTTTTACCAAATAAATTCCAAGAAAATAAAAGAAGAAAGACAAGTGCCAGATTATTGGATTCATTGAAATGGGAAATCCATTTGTGTGACAAAATTTGGGCAAATTGTATTCCCAGAAGCGACGACGAATTTTTGATAACAAAGTAACAAACAATTTATAGGTACATAACTTTTGGGGGCAATTGTAAACATAATATTTCAACATCCTTAGAACGGACTATACTACCAAGGGAATTTAACAAAATGATCATGTTATAGATTAAAAAAAAAACAAATTATAGATTACATATAAACTACAAGAAAACAATTTTAATTAAACTAATCTAAAGGGCTATTATCAATGGGAATAGTTCCCAAAACTCTGCCCCATTTCCGCGTTGTATGGCCATACTCAAACGTCGGGCAAAATAGAGGCCAACGCTCTGGTCACGTGCCGCGTCGACCAGACGTAAAAATAATATGTATAATTATTTATTTAGATCTATTATTTAATATACTAATATAAATAATACTTCGCACGTGTGTACTAAGGAAGAAAATGAGACTAAGTCTTTCCTTTACAGTATGAAATAAAATAACAGTTACGAGTAAATAATAGTTTATTGCAATGTTTTGTAATTACATGACTCTGCCGCCAAAGGAACGATAAATAAATAAATATTGGAGAATATTTCACACAGCGCCATCTAGGCCTAAACTAAGCAAAACTTGTACTATGGGAACCAGACAGCTGACAGAATACTTACTTTTTTATTGTAAATACATATTTATAGAACACCCAAACACAGAACAAATGTATTATCATCACATAAATTTGTCCCGATGGGAATCGAACCCACACCACACCCTCCACCCTTCAACAATCAGATTTTTACCAAATAAGCTAACAGGGCAGTCAACAACTGACAACAACAGCCAGTAACAATGACCTCAACAAAGTTCTGTCTATTGCTGCAAAAGTTCTGTGTATCGCTGCAAAAGTTCTGTGTATCGCTGCAATAGTTCTGTGTATCGCTGCAAAAGTTCTTCTCACCAGGATAGCGTTTCGGTCGCTTATAACTAATAAAAGTAGGTACTCTGCCAATCTACAGTAAATTTTTAACAACGCTTCACGTGTGTAAATTTTGTTAATTTAACCTAGCTTTAAGCACATACGAGTTTTTAAATAGCAAATATTCCAGCTTAAACGGACAAGGCTAACTCAAAATGAAATTACAAGTAATATGTAAGTATCAACCGCCACCGCAGACAGATTGCCGAGTAAAGTTTGAGCGCGAATATTTTTGCAAGCGCAATATCTTTATACCTCGGGGTATTTTGCATCAATTTTACAATGCCAACGTCCTTTACGCAATACAGGTATGATAAGCTCGGGAAATTTACTTCATATTTTTCTGAAGTACTTGCCGGTATGATATTTATGTACTCAAGTATAAATATGACGAGACTGATAAAAAGACACCAAGAAAAGCGCTGGTGATAATAACAATTATACAGGACTACTGGCTGTTCTGTATGTATTATAAGTATGTTTTTACAAAAAAACAAGTATTTATGTATCCTATCAGTTATCTGACATCCATCACACAAGCTCTGCTTAGTTAAAAAAAAAAAAACTTACGCCACAGATGTCAGGAAAAAAGGCGGATAGAGTTTTTATATCAAACGCAGTGACGTCACTCGGCTAGCTATGTGTGCGTTACACATAGCTATTATCCGTGCGCTGTTTATGCCGTAGGATCTCGTGTGAATGTGAGAGTTATGATGCCGGCCGTCAGTGTTTAGGTTTTGTGTTGCAAGTTGTAAATAGAAAATTTAATTGTCAATATAATGTAATTTACATGTGAAAAGATATTCCGTCGTAACTCTTTTGTTTTTGTGAACTGTTTTTGAAGTCCTTGAGACACATTACGACATAACTTCTACAGTGAACTAAGGTAAAAGTAATTACACAGGAGATATACAAGCCACTCATCGCTAAGTTGCGTACTGAGCGTGAAAAAGTATTATTCGTGTTACGCGTATTTAGTATTACCGAACTTGCCTATACTTACGTTCGGTGCGTGGTGTCTGGGTCTTAGTCTGTGGCTTGATGTATATTAATCTGAAAGGGGGTGCTGTACTCATTATTATTATCGGTTTTAACTATTGGCACAACTCTAAAATTGCGATATAAATATCAACTGCTCTATACATTTAGTTAAGGGTCAAATATTTTTTCTATAAACCTTACAGATTCCATGTTGCTATGAAGCCTTTCAAATGATAACAGCACCACTTGCATTATTTAATTTTCCAGTTAAGTATCTGCGTAACAGAATAAAGCGTCTATTTGGGGATCTAAAATTACCACTAAATCCCGTAAGCTAAATTATCCCTCATCAATTAACACCCTTGTTTGTCCCCGGAGTGACACTCAAGGAACAAGCGGAATATTTACAAGGCTACCCTTCTCCAAAACGGTCAGCTACTCGTGACTAAACCTACAAGTAGGTATGTTATGAACGATATGCGATGATACTGGAAGAGTCTTTATTAATTTATTATAATACGTTTTTGCTTGTGTTGTGTTTAAATAACTGTATTAAAGAAGAATAAATTACAAACATGTATTTATCCACACACGCATGCACGCACGCACACAAAAACGCAAAGTTTTATATTAACGAAGTGGTTTGATGTAGTCTGTCTTTGTGCCTATTTCCGCTAGCTTCAAATGGTGAATCTATGTGTCCAAGAGTTCTTAGCGCCCTCAAAAATGTCTGAAATCTGCCAACCCGCACTTAGCCAATGTGGTGGATTATAGTCGTAGCCTTCTTGTTCTTCTTATTCGGAATGGGGGTGATAAGTCCTGTGTTAAAGTCCCGCTTGGGTTGTATTGTACGTTAACTCCTTACAGCATCTATCCGGGCCAACCTTACTCCTTGAAGTACAGGCAAACCCTTCTCACAATGAGAAGAGGTCTGTGAATAGCAATGGAGATGTAAGTCTTTTCATTCGCAGAAACGAAACATACGTCCATATTCTAGTTTAGTCAAGTTTTCCCCAAACAAAAGAAAAAAACAATTTTATCCTCGACGCTTACTAAGACTAATCTGAATTTACATCCGTGGTAACATATACAAAATAACAGATGGCTATCTAGTGACGAGTTTATTTAGAAATAGGCTAATGGATAGGTGTGGGTTACCTGGCTCTTAATTTGATTTGTAGAAAATTGTATCATTTTGAGAGTTCAGCATGGTAGTTTGTGAAAATACTTTCGTAAAGTTTACAAGTATAAAAATCTACTAAAAACAATAATGTATGTAAGCATTATTGTAATGTATATTTTATGTTTCGTGTGTGTAATTGTGTATGTATGTTTGTGGGCTTCTTTATTCCATCAACTAGCTGTGCCCGCGCTAGATGCCTACGTCATAGTAGCTTTATGCATGCAAAGTCTCAGCCCGATAAGTTTTAAATTGACAAAGTTTCATACAAACTTTTATCCCCTATTTTATCCCCTTGGGGGTAGAATTAATCAAAATCCTTTCTTAGTGGATGCCTACGTCATAATACCTGCATGCCAAATTTCAGCCCGATTCGTCCAGTGGTTTGGGCTGTGCGTTGATAGATCACTATGTCAGTCAGTCAGTCACCTTTGAGTTATATATATTTAAAGATAGATGTCAAAACCTGAACAGATTTGGATGTATGGGGTATAGTTAGAATCCTTACATCATCTTTAGTGACACTGGCTATAATGTTTTTGAAAAACTTTCTATATGGCGGCCGTATGACTAAATTTTCAAACGTGAATTTAAAAAAATATTGTTCGTTTTTTGGTTCATGGCAGTCTTGCTTTAATTTTATAAAATAGTATACTTATTTTATCATTTATTTGAGTTTGTGCCTGTTCTGGTCCTGTGGTCAGATATTTTTAGTCTGTCATACATTTGAAACAGACCTTGTTAGAACCCTGACACTGATGTTATGGTTGCCCCTATTCTAAAATCTCGAGATAAGACGTCGTTCTTGTCGGGGTGCGGGTGTTATCTGATCCGAATTTAGTTGGGTTAATTCAAACAGAAGATTTTGTCTTGACTAACAGAAATGGTATGTAAATGCAGGTAAATGTAAATGTTTTATTATTTATCGGCACTTTACATTCTTAGTAGCATATCTACTGAACTTTAACTGATTTATTTAAGGACAATAGTTTATGACGAAGCTTGTTTCGTAATGATTGCATTAATAGGAGATATTTTTAGAGGAGCACTACTACTTCCAAATCAGTCCCGATTTTATAAACTATAATATATATTTTCATAACAACAAGCAAGAAATCAACAAAATGAGAAGAGATCCGCGCCCAGCAGTGAGACAGTTTATAAAATCAGGACTGATTTGAAAATCAAAATGACTCCTCTAAAAATATTAAATGTAAAATAGATGAAATTAATTTGTCTAAATATTTTTTTCTGACTACAAAAAACGTCATGAATTACTAAGCTATCTACAGAACAACAATCGAATGTCTCAAGGTAGTGAGAGCCGAAACAGCGATGCCCAAATTTTTTTGCTTTCAAATTTCTAGGTACCGCTGCAATGTTATGCCTGACGCTTGCATGAAATGATAATTTTCACACGACAGCTAAAAAATAGAGTGTAATGTTTTCAGGATTCATGTATTGTATGTGCGAGTTGTTTTATTCCATCATAACTTTTATATGTAATAACAGGTTTTATATGTAATATGTGTGAGGTACATATCGTTAGTATCCTTACAATTTCCCGAATGACACATTTGCGTCACTCTGGAGTGGCTATTTTTTTTAAAAATCAAAATCAATAACCCATTTATTCAGTTTAGGCCCTGGTAAGGCACTTATAAACGTTAAGTTACATGTTTGAATCTACCACCGGCTCGTAATTACACTTCAACTGAGAAGACTCCGGCAAGAAACTCAGCAAGGCATTTTTTGTGGATCTTTCTTTTCATATTAGGTTATAATTTACAGTTATAAATATTAATACATACATTATGCTTACTACAATTGTCACTTAGCCTGGGGGATGCAAGTGCAGAGAGAAGCTACAACAACCATATATTCCTGTCTTCACGTAATGAGCCACCTTATAGAAGGCTTTGTCAAATTTTAAATTAATATTATTTATACGCGGTCGTTCTTTTTTTTCTTCTTTTCTTAATTAATTCATTGTTACGATCTCACAATGTATATTTTTATATTTCTAGGACAATATTATGACTGGGATAAAAGCCTCAAATTAATTGAATTACTATAGCAACAGTGACCTAAAATGATATTCACTTAAATGTTTTTACTACATGTATACGAGTTAAGTTTTTTTTAAATGAAAAAGTAATAAGACGAACGAGCCTTTCTCCTAATGGTAAGAGATAACTAGTGATGACCCTTGCAGCGATACACAGAACTTTGAGTAGTAAAACAAAGTCTAGAGCATCGCTGCTTTGGCGCTCATTACTTTTTAACACATTCGTTGGTCATATGTTACAGTCAATAAATTAATTTGTCTTTGATACAGTAATCTAATGTCTCTGTAATCTAAAATGTCTGTAATCTAATTCATGTGTTCCACCTAAAGAATTCCTTTTCAAATGTTACAGAAATTCCACTTGTTCTAAAACTTTTGAGTAATCCCCAAGAGGTCCACAATAGTCGTAAAACTAAGTCACTGTCCGACAAAATGAAAACCGATGGGCATCCTTTGATCACTTAGGGCCAGCGCTCAGTGACGGCACGGCACGGCGTGTCATGGCAAAGGATTTTATTACTAATCAAGTTATTTTAAATCTTATTTCAATGAGATGACGCGACGTGCCGCGGGATGCATCGTGGTATCGAAATAAAGTAAAATGAATTCTAATTTAATTGAAATAAGATTTAAAACAACTTGATTAGTAATAAAATCCTTTGCCACGACACGCCGTGCCGTGCCGTCACTGAGCGCCGGCCCTAAAAAGCAACCTTGTAAGCTCTGCCAAAACTCCCTTAAAGACTATGCTATAATATTAAACATATACTAACTCAAAGATTCTTTTTGTCTTTGACTGGCTAGGTGTTTGACCACAGCTCTTCTGATATTAATTGACGGTGTGGTCGAAGATGGTAAAGACAGCTAGGCATAGAACTGGAATTAACGTATCAATTCAAAATGCTAAAGAATATTCTGATTCTGCTCATGTGCCAAAATGGTAAGATATAACAAAATTTAACCACGCTATGGTTTTCTCACGATGTTTTCCTTCACCGGCAGCTCAAGCTCATTGTTGGGGTTTGAACCCACACCCTTCGGCATGAGACATCTTTATTTCATTTCAGTTTGCTGGGTTTGAAAATATCGACCAATCTATATTACTACACTTTTTTGAATCAACATGCTTAATGTATTTACCAATCTGTTATCAAAAACTTTTAAAGGCATAAAAATAAACAGAAAATATACGCTACATATGTATTGAATAGTAATATTCCACATTATAATTCAACCAAAATAGTCATGCATATTTAATGGCTTAGCAAATAGAGCTTCTAGCTTAAGGAGAAGTAAAAAAACATCGCCTGCATATATTCTGTGTAGCGTGAAAACCTAACGAGCGTGTCGCATTTCACAAGTGGCGGTATGCTTAGTTACTTAACGACGTTCTACTTCGTTACATACACTGCTTTGCGTTTGCATTTCCTTTGGATTTTCAATGACGTCAGCTCCATACAGAACTTATATATGGAAAGTAAGAATAAACTTTTTTTAAACGTATTTGTCGCCCGCTTGTTGGTAGTTTTGAATGATGTTACTTTTATACTTCATTGATATAAACCAGGTCACTAATTAGCAATGACACTTTACTGAAGTCTCGGCTTCAAAGCATTGAGCATCGTCGCAGAGTTGCTAGCTTATCGGTTTTCTATAGAATAAATAAATAAATATTGTAGAACACATTGCACACTACGCCATCTGACCCCAAACTAAGCAGAGCTTGTGTGATGGAAGTCAGATAACTGATAGGATACATAAATACTTTTTTTTTTTGTAAATACATACTTATAATACATACAGAACACCCAGACACAGAACAAACATTTGTTTATACCAAACAAACATTTGTCCTTGGCGGGAATCGAACCTACGCCCTACAGCTCAGGCAGACATACTCCCAATGAGCCAACAGGGCTGAATATATTTCGGAGAGTGTGCACTCGATCTGCACAATTTGATTCCCCCTGCACCTTTTTACTACCGGACGGTTAGACAAACGCGACCTAAAACGTCATCCGTTTATGGTGGATATTTCTCAGTGTACGTACAACTTAGGCGTTTGCATGGATAGAAGAATGTATTAGCTGATGTTTTTTTTTTCTATTGGATATTTTGTGTTACCAGTTTAGTTAAAAAAGTTTATTTTAGTTTGATTGAAATCTTTCCTAGCTGCAATTGCGTTTTCGGTGATAAACATTAACCTACGCGGTAATCCAAGTATCTAAGCTACCTTCCTTCCCAATTTTTTTTTATATGTCGAGATAATATTACATCGTATTTTTCAGTTAACCCTAACAGACCATATATTAAAATAACTTAATTTCTGAATATAAAATCTCTAATCTCCATTATTAACAAGCTGCACGTAATAGGTGTTGTCATTATAGACACGCTTTTTATTAGCTCGACTTGTATGTATGTAACGGAATCATTCCGATTTATTAGTTTTCAACAACTTCAACTTTCAATTAAATTTTCACACGTGGATAATGCAAGCGTATTTTGTCCGTTTTTTTAGCTTTAATTGATTTTGATTTAACTGTCCGACTAAATATTAATTTCATCATCATCATCATCATCATCATTATCTGTCCAGTTTAGTCCATTGCATTGCATCGGTCTCTTTTAATGCCCCCTAGTCCGATCTTCGGATTTATGCTTCCAGTCACTGCTTACTGCCTTATATACATCGTCACTCCACCGAGACTCTGGGTGTCCTTCACTATGTTTGTCGATACGCGGCAATCGCAAAATGTTACTAAGCGAGCCATAGAAAGAGCTGTTCGGCGTATCTCTAAGGAATTGTATCCGGAACGAAGTAATTCGCCAAAGAAGTTAAGTGACAGATAACGTATGAGACAGCTGAAGTAGCAGTGGGCTGGACATACCTATTTGTTGCAGAACCAATTACCGTTGGGGTAGGCGTGTTCTAGAATAGAATACAGTTTTATTGTACATCAACAATCGACTTAAATTGTAACGTAAAACACTTTAAAAAGAGATAAGGAAAAAAACTAACAACAATTACTAATTTGAGGTAGTACAAAGTGCACAGTGGAGACTACTTATTAATTTATTTACGGATAATATTATCAATTAATAATTTTCAATTACTTTTTTACTTATTATTACAGATGTTGACAATCATTACTCTGTTTATTTCAATCTAAACACGATTATGAAATGTAAATAAAAAGTTATATTCGAACAATCAGCTCACGAACCTTGCCAAATCAATTCCGCCCTTTGCAAAGAGCCAAAACAAAAATATTTTCGTAACAAGTCTTCCATTAACCTAACTTGGCAATTTAGAAGTTTCTCGCCCTCAAATTGGAAGTGACGAATGGAAATAAGTGGAGAAATTACAGAAAGAAATACGGAATTATTGGTTTTGGCCTCAAACGTGTCAAGATTATAATAATTTATCCTTAATTCAATATTCTTTTTCAACTTTATTGGGCCGAAAGTGTATTTTTGATTTACTTCTAAATAAGTCTACTTTAATAAAAATTAAACAGGTAGCATTGGCTAAGTACGAATCATTGAAAGCTATCGCTTCACGGAAGTGGAATTTTTGTGTGGGCAAAAAGGATTTTATGACAAGGATGAACTGAAATGAACATGTGGATGAAATTTTGTTGATAAAGTAATTATATTTATTTTATAAAGAACGTATTTACGCATATTATGACGTATTGCTTTGTGTTTGGATCATATATGAAAAACGCGGCTTATTATGAGATGGGTCACGTTTATTGTTTAGGCAATAAATATCAAATAATTTTACTATGGAAACCTCAAACGAACAATCAGTAGACAGAACCATAAAACGTTGCCGTTCCGTCGGACATTCTCATGTCATTATAATGTTTCTTTGTCTTCTACACGGATCATCGTCTTGAGTAAAAGAGAAAGCTATTGTTGGAATGGCAACCTCGCACTGTCCGTGTGCATCGTATCCTCTTTATCATGACAACCCGTGCGCTTATAAAGTCTGATTTAATAAAAAAAAAAATGAAAAAGTAGACGTTATAAATGATTTGAATTCTGCAACTCTCAGTTTTGTATCGATATTTTTTTCAGCGATTCTTGTATATATATATATATATATTGCAGAATTCAAATCATTTATAACGTCTACTTTTTAAATTTTTTATATATACCTATATAATCTTTATCTCGGAAACGGATCCAGCGATTTTCATGATCATTTCGGGGGTGATAAATCGATCTAGCTAGGTTTCATTTTTATAAGACGTCGTTTTATCCGTGTTTTCAGACGAGCAAAGCTCGGTCATCCAGGTACTATTATACTTATATTTATAAATACGTACTTGATATAATAATACCCACAGTACACCCAGACAGAACAAACATTTATCGTCAAATAAATCTTTGTTCTAGTGGGAATCGAACCCACGCCTGAAACAGATATTCTATCAAGTTAGTTAATTGGACAGTCTATACTAGATAATAATAATACTATATAATATAACGCCATAACTCTAGATTTTCTTCCAAATTTTTAAATCTGTGCTATCTTTTACTTGTAATTGTATTATTATGAAATTCTTGTTATTATTTAATAATTATGATTATGGTATCACAAACAAATATCATCAGAAATCTGTTGAGACGTAAATTAATGCTTTTTAAAAGGTTACGCTAATGAGATTAATATTTTACAGGGTATTAGAAATTATTAAATTATATTAAAAATTAAATTAATATTTTTCAGGGTATTAGAAATTCTAATACAGTTAACGTGAAAAGAAAATTCGAAAATTCGATTCAAAATTAGAATTTTTAACAAAAAATTGAAAGTTAAACGGTCTACTTTCATTAATGACTTGCTAACCCTCCCAGTTTCACCCATTTGCCTCACGAAATTTTAAATTGTTTGCGAGCTAAATTGCACCGTCAATCCGGTCTATATGCAAATTTTGCTATACATTTTACTGAAATAGCTCATACATATAACTTACATAATATATGAACAAAAGTAGTGCTAAGAGAAAACGGTCTAGTCAACACCTTATTTGTGATATTCTCAAAATCTTACATACAGCGTTCAAACATAAAAAATAACAAATATGGATAAAATAATCTTAAAATATGTCACATTTGTTAAGCAAATAACACATCCATCGCCATTTTACGGCGTCTACGCTAATAATGATGTCCCATGCAGTAGCGATGTTTAAAGGTCGCTTTCTATCGTCTTACATCGTTACGGAAATCGACAATAGTAGATACAAATATAATAATTATTAATTATTATAATCAAATAATAAAAATAGAATAAAAGAATAGAAGGAGGAATAAAGTATTATTATACCTGCTAGGTACCTACTGATCTGTTTGAAGTCGATGCCAAGCCAAAAAGGCTTGATAGGCTCTGCGCCTTTTTCGATGCGCTAAATTGTTGATGAAAGATTTTTAACATTACGGTTTTTATAGTTATTTGGTCTTTGTAGTGATTTCATTAGAATTATTTTTCGTTCAAATATAAACTTGCACATATCAACAAATAGGTGTTAACACATCTATCTTATTATTTTTGGGCTTGGCACTGACTTTAAACAAAACAGTAGGTACCTAGCAGGTATAATAATACTTTATTCCTCCTTCTATTCTTTTATTCTATCCTTTGAAATAAATGTTTCACTAAGTTTATTTTTCGCTTTTTAATGCTGATGTTTTTTTTAATTTGAAGTCGGTTTTACTTTTTTTTTAAGTTTGTTCATTTACATAAAAATCTGGGTATCGCTGCAATGATAAATTTTATAAACCATTTTACCATTAACTTGATACGAAATTCTTCAAATACACTGTTGTCTTCCATCAAATATTTTATCTTAAATATAACATGCCACGCACGTCACGTCTTAGATAAATATAAGCGTCACATCATATTAAAAAGGGCCTAGAACGATTTTCCTTTTATCATTCCCAGCATAACTCTATCCTTACCCATTCTGTTTCATTCGTCTGTCACCAGTGAAAGATTGTCGTACCTTTCACGTGTCTTAGAATAAGCCCTTCCACATCATCTTCTGAGACATTCCGAGGAGCTTTCGAGTAAACAATGGGATATTTATAGCGCTCTCACGTAGGGTATACATTGCATTTGACGAAAGTTTTTACGGTAAGTACGATTTTGGGTTGGGTATCGTATTCATATGTTACAATGGTATAAAAGTGAAGAGGACGTCCAAAACTGGACTTTATAGATTTAGCATTCAGAACAGTTTGAGTTTGTGAGTTTTTATTGTAATTTCTTTTTACAGAGCAAATCTATTTCTTAACTTTATATACATACGCACGTACTTGAACCAACATCGCTTAAATCCTGAGTTTCCGATTTATATACATATTTTTTTTTTTAATGGCTGACAGTTTTGTTGTTTGACCGCAACTCACCTGATGTTAAGTGACGGTGTGGTCGAAGGTGGTAAAGCACACCTAGCCTGGAATGGAATTGGCTCTCAAGTGAGGCTGCCGGAACACACCGTTAGATGCTTGGCGGCAGACTTTCAACTTGAGGGTGGTAGCTACCTAGCCGAATACTAGAAAGTACTCTATGGTTTCCTTACAATGTTTTCCTTCACCGGCAGCTCAAGCTCATTGTTGGGGTTTGAACCCACGCCCTTCGGCATGCAAACCGACCGCGCTTACCACTGAGCTATCATCGTTACAAACATATATATATTGCTACATATTTATGTATTTATTAATAAAAATATATATAGCACACACACGCATGTACTTTTTTATGTTTATTTTTATACACACTCACGCACACAGATTACTATTATATAATAAGCTAAACATAATATTTAGTAGGAAGACACTGGCTGCAGCAATACCTACAGCGAAAAAATGTTGTATTTCTTTAAACTAAGCAATAAATTTATTTGTATTTGTATCTCTTGATAGGTGGTCCCATCTACCAACTAAGTCTCTTAAATTCTATAGTTCACTAGAAGTAGTACGAATGAATATGTTGTCTTATCATATCAATAGATGTTATTCATCATCAGCCATAGGACGTCCACTGCTGGACATAGGCCTCCTCCTGGGGGGTTTTGCCAATACTCGCCACGCTTGGCAGGCGGGTTGGCGAGTGCAGTTAGGTGTGATTGTTCAAGGAAGACGCTGCTGCTCATCTTCCGGATTACATCCCTTAGCCGACTCTTACGGCAACCACGGGTAGAGAGGGTGGGGTACTATTCTTCTGCCGGCACCACTACGGCACATACCTAGATGTTATTATGACATCCAATTTCTACAATAACATCACAGATTTAAAAAAGGTATCTAATAAAAATAAGAGGTACATCGATATGTCTAAAATGACACGCAGGTTCTTGTAAGCGCTATTATGTTTATCCGCAAAAAAATCTATGAAAATAGTTTTGTCTATTTATCTCGACGTTTCGACGTTTGTTTACGAGTTGACCACGGCTATCGCAACATGGCCGAAATGTCGTGATAAATAAACAAAACTAAATTTATAGTATTTGTTGAAACTTCATTGAAGTTTCAAGTAAAGTCAAGTCACGACTAAGCATGATCGGGCATGACTAAGACTTGATTTACGTGACTTCGACTGTCTGTCGTGTGTTTACTTGGTGGTAGATCTCCTTAATAAGAGGTTGTCTAGGTAGGTACCACCGCAGTACCAGATGTTCTGCCGCTAAGCAGTAGTGTGTAAACATTACTGTGTCCCGGTTTGAAGGCTACCTACTGCAGCTAGCGAAATTTTAGGGCTGTCGAGACTAATCATTCCAAACTCTCAAAGTAATGAGCGCCAAAGCAGCAATGCCCTAGACTTTTTTAGGTCACTCAAAGTTCTGTGTATCGCTGCAATGGTTATGAACAGGCGTCTCGTTCAAATTCTATTATTATACATAAAAAATAAAATAAAAAAACCTATTTATTTGTCTTGATTTTTCTTTTAAATATTCGAAAATATTAAAACAGTTCACACTGGCATATATAACAAAGTGTGACTCCAAAAACATAAAAAGAAAGAAAACGTCTTACATTTATTGGTGAAGCTATGTGGTGTAACAAGCTTTCAATATTTTCTTGAGTGTAATATTAGAAGCAATATACCGCAACCCACGGGGGATCAAGTCTGTAGGCCTCACGGATGATTCAATTACACTAACTCGCTCGACCAAGCCAACTATGATTTGTCTCTCTTTGCAGAAATGGATCAGCTTCTACTCTTATCTAAGAGGCAATTCAAAATAAAAGGGTAGGCTTTAAAAGAGATACGAAAATATTGTTTGTTTTGTTTAGTATGGTTTAATAACTATAAACCTATCAATATGTCGGGATAGAACGGCTTTAAGATTATAGAAGAAATTAAACTAAATATAAAAACGAATGAGACTTTCTCCTGATGGTAAGAGATAACGCCTGTACATGACTATTGCAGCGATACACAGAACTTTGAGTGACCTAACAAAGTCTAGGGCATTGCTGCTTTGGCGCTCATTACTTTGAGACATTAGATCATTAGTCTCAACAGCCCCGTAATTTCGCTAGCTGCAGTAGGTACCCTTCAAACTGGAACACAGTAATGTTTGCACACTACTGCTTGGCGACAGAATATCTGGTATTGCGGCGGTACCCATACTCGGTTATAGCAGAAAAATTACAACATCTATTTTATTTATTAAATAATATACATTGACATAAAACTAACAAGAATATTTATAAAAAAAATATATATATAAATAAATAATGCACGCTTTTCTGATGGTAAAAGATAGCGCCTATACACAATCACACATAATTATGACTTAAAACACAATTAAAACAGCGAGATGAAAGGAATAAAAAATAAAACGTAATTTATAAATCACACATGAGAAGAAAAATGTGGCCTCAATACTGGCAGCATTGCTGAGCTAGATGGCAATGCCTAGTCTTTCTCCAAAAATTGACATGACTGAAACTTGATATTTTTATTTAAAACTCTGCCTATTATGTTTACTTACCGGGATTTCATTTTAGTCCCATCACTTAAGTAACGAGAGCTTTATTAATGGATCGGCTTTTAGTGTTGGCAACCTTTTTCATTATTCATAAGTGGGTGGCTATGCAAGATCAGTTTCATAAATATAGTTTGAGAAACAGTGTTTACTTCAATTACGATAAGATACTTAAAAATTAAAACCTATTGTTTTTAAATAAACCTGTTTTAATAATATCTCACTTATATGTTTGTTCTTCTAAGTCTGCTTTATCTTCAACCACATCATCGCTTACCATCATTGGTAGAAGATTGTGGACTTATACGTGTTAAAAAAATCGACTATTAAAAGGAAACAAACTAAATATATAACTTGAACACTCAAAACTTTCTTCTGTAGTTTAATATGTCCCTGACACTCCAGCCCTATGCAGGGACTCTTTGCGCTAAAGCAGGAAAATGGATTATTATATTGGAGCGATCCACTAAAGCTTATCTACGAGGACCTCGAATATGGTTTTTATAAGTAAGAGGGATCGGAAAACGTGACCCATTGGATTTGTAGCCCCCAGCTAAGTTGGCATAAAACGCTTTTAGAATACTAAATCGTTTGACAGTATCATATATTAGCACTAATATTCCGCCGAAATAATTTTTACATTTATTTGAGAACTTATGTTACTGGAGTTCTAGAAACATAAGTTACGAGTAGGTGTAGGTCCATTCCAGGCTAGGTGTGTTTTACCATCTTCGACCTTTGATTTTTGGTGATGAGGTAAAGTTGTGTACCAGTTTGAGTAGTAGTGAGTATGATCCCAGAAAACAGAACCGACACTAAAGACAATATTACTATGTTTAATACAAATTTATGTTTTGTTAATATAGGAGCATAATTGTTTCTATTTTTTTTTTATATGTTGCACTTAACTGCCATTTTACTTGATGTTAAGTGATGATGCGATCTATGGTGCAGCATGCTTATCTAGAAGATGCCGAGTCACTCTCGACTTGAAGACATCTAAAAATATGTTCTACTTCTGTCGTAGTTTTTCATATGGTTTTTTTTTTCGTATAAAAATACTTTTGTAAAACTTTTGTTTTGTTATGCCCATGTTGAGCCCGCTCCAGTATCAGTTTGGAATTCGGTTCTTGAAGTTGTTACCTAGGACAAGTAGTCCAATTAGATAGGTTCAATTTCAAGGGAGAGGTCAGTCGTCGAATCCAACTCGGCTGGGCAGCGTTATGAAAACTGCGCAACGTTTTTTCGTCTGAATTACCTCAGTGCCTCGAATCGAAAGTCTTCGGCTAGTGTGTGTTACCGGTGATGACTTGTGGTGCTGAAACGTGGTCACTGATTATGTGCCTTCTTGATAAGCTCAAAGTCATACAACAAGCTATGGAGAGGGCTATGCTCGGAGTTTCCTTACGAGATCGAATCAGAAATAAGGAGATCCGTAGACGAACCAAAGTTACCGACATAGCCTGACGGATTAGCAAGTTGAA
Organism: Biston stratarius; assembly: GCA_950106695.1. Classification (NCBI taxonomy): domain Eukaryota; kingdom Metazoa; phylum Arthropoda; class Insecta; order Lepidoptera; family Geometridae; genus Biston; species Biston stratarius. The sequence continues at coordinate 37,338,922 of OX467106.1, read as the reverse complement.
GTGACAGTGGGCAGGGCACATAGCACTCAGAATTGACGGCCGATGGGGCTGCAAAGTTCTGAAATGGAGACCACGTACCGGCAAGCGCAGCGTAGGACGTCCACTCACAAGGTGGACAGACGACCTAATAAAGACCGCAGGAAAGGGCTGGATGCGAGCCGCATCCAACCGGTCTTTATGGAAGTCAATGGGGGAGGCCTATGTCCAGCAGTGGACGTCCTACGGCTGAAATGATGATGATGATGATGATGATAAAAACTTTTGTTACTATATATCCTATACCGTTTGTATGTCTGTCCAGTTTGTTGCAATGTTTGTTTTTACTTTATTCCTATATCGGCCACATATTTTCCTCGATATTGTGAATCGATGGTATAATAATATGTATGTTACCGTAGCAAAACTTGCCTTTGCATAATCGGATTTAAGTTGGTTTGTAAGCTACTTATACTTCGCATTAAATCTGATCAAACATTGAGGAGTAAAGTGAAAACATACACACTAACAAACTTTTACTTTTTAATAATGTGATCATGGGAAAACTTATAGGTGTACAAATATGATTAACGTAACTTTTAAGCTCATAATAATTATGTTTGTCATCGGGACTTAATCGCGAACAAAATAAATACAAATTAGTAGTAAATTAGTCTTTTTTAGGGTTCCGTACCTCAAAAGGAACCCTTATAAGATCACCCTCTTGTCCGTCTGTCCGTGTGTCACCACCGATTTTCTCAGGAACGGGTGGACCTAGCAAGCTTAAATTTATACCAGATACTGAGGTCTATACCAGATAGTTCCTATTAGGTGTATAAAAATCAAGGTCCCGAGTCAACACGATAAAAAGATATGGGTAAATTTAGATTTATCGCGAAAACTTGTAAGTACCAAAATTTACCTTAATTTTAACTTTTTTTATTTTATTATGGCGGTATAATGGGCAGGTACGGAACCCTCGGCGCATGAGTTCGACCCGCACTTGACCGGTTTTTTACTTTAGAGGGCTCAATTGCGAATCCTAAGAACAAGCCCTACTCAGTCCTAATTACTGCGCCTGACTGAACTCTTATAATGGATGCGAATTATAATATCTGTATCGCTGCAATGGTCATGATCATTATCTTAACCAGGAGAGCGTCTAATTCGTCTCATTACATTTACATAATATATATAAATACTAGCTTATATATAACATAAATGTATGTTCTGTGTCTAGGTGTACTGTATTTATTTAAACAATAGTATTTAAATATTAGAATAATTATCTGATGCCCGTAGTACAAGCTTTGCTATAATTGACTTTATAACTATATAATAGGTATACTTAGATAAAATCTAGTAACAAAATATATAAAATTAATACTATTTAAAATAACTTAATCTAAAAGTCCGTCACAGGAGGAGTATGTTGCCAGAATGCTGGCAGCATTGCCACGTTGGATGGCAATGCTAAGCTTTTGACCAAAGTAGATGCCAGTATTCTGGTCCCTTAAAGCCTGCTCGAAACGTTTGGCCAGGTCCCGATATAGATGGTGAGTGGCCGGCCCCCACGGGCCTAAAGTTTCAACACCCAATGGCAAAAACAGATACATTAATTCTAAATAACTATATTTGTGCCGTTTGAGGTTTTCTGCTTTAGATGCGGCAGCACCAGCTTGTCCCGAAGTCACAGAAACATGAGACGGAACCAAGGTGTCGACTCATGTGGCGTCCCACACCAGAGGCCGTCCCATCTTCCATGGGATAAGGGTCATACCGTCGGTTAGCTTTGCTTAATTTGGAATTTTTTACTATAGCCGTAATCAGGAGTTGGACTACTTATTGCGCGATAAAAAAATATTTATTAATTGGATTTAGACTTTATGTTGTTCAAGATTTTATTACTGTCTTAATTAGGGATAACTCTCAAAATACAATAATTTAATGACATTGATGGCGATGAGTAGGTACCTTAATTTGTCAAGATAATTATTATAATTTGAAGCGTATTTCAAAACGACGCTAATTATTCACGTTTCACCAAGAAATAACGATAGGAAATTTGTTTGCGACGAGTACATTAAATTTCTGAAAATGAAATACTGGAAATGATGAAATTTAATTTTAATTTGTATTTTACTTACGATATTTGTATTATAACTTAGTTACTAAAGCCCAATAGTTTAATCGTTGAGGGTATTTGAATTGTATCTTTTCTTGAAATAAAACATAACTTTATTAAAGTCGCTTACTAAATTTATATTTTTTAGGGTTCCGTTGCTCAAAAAGAAAAAAATATTATAGGATCACTTTGTTGCCCATCTGTCTGTCTGTCAACACTCTTTTTCTCAGGAACTCTGTGTCAAAAATGATTCGGGGTTGTTACTATACTAAAAGTTGTTTACAATGATAAGAAAGAAAACATTTATTTCATCACACATAAAACTACAACAACAACACACTAGGATAATTAATTATACATGATAAAATGCGACATGAATAATATAATAATAATAATAAAAGCTGACACTGTAGTGTCCAGTGCGACAAAAAAGGTTAGTTCTCAAAAGTACAATGCCTTCTTTTGGTTTAGTACTACCTACGCGTAGCCTCATAAAACATATTTTAAATAAAAATAAATATTGGAGGACATTTACACACAGCGCCATCTAGCCCTAAACTAAAGAAAGCTTGTACTATGGGAACCAGACAGCTGAAAAAATACTTAAATACTTTTTTTTTGTAAATACATACTGAACAAACATCCATGTTAGTCACACAAATGTTAGCCCTGAGTAAGAATCGAACCCACGCCCTTCAGCTCGAAGCAGAACTTAACCAAAGGAGCTAACAGGGCAGGTAAATAAATTATACGTATATTAGTCTCTCCTAACCTAGTATTTTACTAAACACGGAACACGTACAATTTTATCTTCATACAAATCACGTCGACAACTACGAGTAAAACATAAATTAAATTTTGTAACAACCAATGAGAAGGTATTTTAACATTTTGAAATTAATCCTGAAAATTAAATGTCAACAAGTTTATTTCCCAACCGATTTGCGTAATCTAATAAAGTCTCTAAGTGTAGAATTATTTTTAGGCCGTCATGAACAGACGTTAAATTATTATAAAACCTTTCCACGGTTGAAAGGGGAAAATTTGCGAACCACTTCGAAACAACAAATTGGTCAATCAAGATATTTTTGATGGGTAACCGTAAAACCAGTATGGATTTCGTGAACAGAAAAAACGTTTTAAGCTCTGTTACCTGTGTGCAGTGTGTGAACAGTTTATGGGATCTCTCAGCAAAAGTTTTTTTCACCTATCTGTTAACATCACTGTAAATAATAAATCATACATCATTGTTAAAAACGTGTATCTCGCCAACGTGAGTTTTACCGGGAACAAGGAACAATCAGAACGTCGTGTTATATTATTTCCCAAAACTCGTGTTTTTGTAGCCTTTTGTAAAATTTATGGTATTTAATTCATAAAGTGCCGAATCACGTGCACGAGGAAGTATGTGATATAAAAATGTGTTTTCTTGTTGCTTCCAAAACTGCGTCCAGGTTTCTGGTAAAATTATTACATGACCGGACTGGACTATGACTTTATAGTGTGTCTTTGATTTGGTCTACTTGATATTGGCAGAATATTTAAAGTGCCAGAAGAAGAAGTAAAAAATGTCGAATTAGCCTGTAGACGTAGACGAATTACTTTTGAGTTCTGGCGGGAACGAGGAAAAATCATATCGCCCCGTAGTTTTATTTTTCAAAACTTGTTTTTTTTAAAATGTTTATGTATAAAAATAGTATTGCTTTATTCATTAAGTGCCGAATAACGTACGCGGATTTAAAACGGAGATATAATGTGGTAAAACATGACTTTTTATGTTGTTTTCAAGACTCATAATTTGCAGTGTAGATAAAATCTTTACTAAGCCATTCCTGGACTCGTCTTGGACTAACTTTGTGTAACTTCGAATTAACTTGATTTATTATAAAACACTTGAATATATAGAAATTTATAATTATAACTAGGCACTGGGAAATGCATAAAGTGCCTTGTGACAAAAAAGAAAGCTATCCTTGGTCGAGATGTTCTTCTAGATTTAACATATTATTTTCAAGAATCTTAACAAAAACTCCACAAAACTAATAAGTTGTCCACACTATTCATAGTAACTAGTTACATAGGTATACATCTCATCTTGTTTGCCGTTTCGTCCCAAAGACAGCGTCCTGTCACGAATTCCTAACTGTTTGTATACGTATCGCGATTTTACCATTGAAATTGGCTTCATTGGCTACGGGCAAGTTTGCTTGTCAGAATAAACAAGCTCTACCAGTGGTTTATTTCTTCGAGGAGGTTTATTTTTGTAAGGTTTTGCAATTTTTTTCTCGAAGCGCCTTTAGCATAGTACAAATACTTTTTTCTTATGTTTTACTTAAGTTCAAGAAAGTAAACATCTTTCTTAATTTAGTTCTGTTTTATTTTTAATGGTTTTAATTTACTGCGCCAAAAATCTCCAAAAATTGCTTACGTAATACTTGAACGCTTCCTAACAATGAGAAGAAGCCCACGCCCAGCAATGGGACAGGTTAAAAAATAGAGCTGAACCATTCTTTCCATATCTATTAAAATAATATAATAATATTTTTTTACGTCTTTCAACTGTCTAGCCAGGTCAATTGGTTAGTAGATTCAATCAATATAAATATTTATAAGACAACTATAAGGCAGCAGGTACGTACAATTTTTGATTGAAACTAGCGATCTGACGGAGGCGCAGTCACGGAAACGGCAACTTCGATTGATGGTTTCAGTCGACAGAACGAGCCTTTTAACGACATCAATAATTGTTCCATTAAATTTTCAGTTGTTTATAGAACTATTCCCGGTATTTATAGCTGAACATAAATCTTCATTATCTGTGCACATTTTTATGACAAATATTTCCATGAAACACGAGTAAGGCTGATTTAGTTTATTCAAGCAACATGATAATCAAATGATTGGATTCAAATTGTAAATATAGTGGTATTCATTTTTCTGAAAATGCGCAATTACGGTTTTTGACATTTATGTTTTAATATTTTTAAATTTGGGAGACTTCTTTGTTTTTAGTATCGCACTTTGTGCTTTTGCCAGTGTGAAGTGTTTGAATTTTATAAAAAAAAAGAAAGTAAAGAAATATTTTTAAAAATTAGTATTTTTCTGGGACAATGACCTAAAAAAATTAAATTAATTCTAGTAAGTATTTGGCGTGTAGGTACTTACCTATATTCTTAAAAGCATGTGGCACAGAAGTATAGTAAGTGCCTAAGCTGTAACCTGTATCGGGTAGTGCAATACAATACAACTTTATTATACACCAAACAAATATTATAACATACAAAACATAAAAACAAAAAATAAAATAAAGAAAATAACAAAACAAAAGTAACATAGAATTACAAATAAATGGTGTACAAGGGCGGCCTTATCGCCTAGAGCGATTTCTTCCAGACAATCTTAGGATGGAAAGTAACAAAGCAGATATTAAAAAAAAAAATATATAAAAAAGTCAGAGAAAAAAAATATAACAAATGACAATTGACAATATGTGATTACAATATGAAGTTTTGACACTAACGCTACCTCCTGCTCCCCTGCCTACTGGCTTTATTGTATTAATTGATACAAAAAAAAACATGAAGCTGTTTTTATTTGAAATCCGGAAGCATTTGAAAGGAACACGTAGATCATCGAAAAACTCTCCGAAGAAAACTCCTGGAAACCGTATAAAGTTTTATGGATTACCCCAAACTTTAAGTTCTATTCCCAAAGAGACGGAGACATCGAAATCCCCAAGAAACTTTCAGTAAATCAAAGACACGGTCAGTCCCAACTCCAAAATGTTCCAGAAAATTCTTTTGTTGAACTCCCAGATTTATCATTTCATTGTGTTTCGGCTTAACGAAGTGGAACATTGTTTGAATTCTAAAACAATTTGTTCCGTAATATATTAAACTGGCTGGAATTTAGATGGGTATATAATGGCCGTATCATAAACTCTATCTATTGTGTTAATTTTCTATATCCACTTTCCATGGTTGCCATTGTTGTCATCATTGAATTTAATTTCGTTGTTTTATTACAGCTTAGCTGTGATCATTTGATAATTTACATATCTATCGATCTACTGCTGTTTATAGGATTCTTTAGGAGCAGTGTAAAAAATAAAATGCTAATCTACCATTAATGTAGACAACTTTTATACTATGGACCGACCGCAATATTAATAAAAATAAAACAATATTTTATAAACAAGCTTTTATCTGGGACAATGAACTAAAAATTTAAAAATAAAATCTAGTAACTATTTGGCGTGTAGGTACTTACCTATAAAAGCTTGAGGTATAGAAGTATAGTAAGTAACTAAATTATTGTAACCTGTAACGGGTAAACTGTAGTGCCTTAAGCTTCTAATGATATAGGTAAGTGCCTACACGCCAAATACTTACTAGAATTTATTTTTATATTTTTAGGTCATTGTCCCAGATAAAAACTTGTTTTTAAAATTATTATTTTTTACTTTTAATTTTTTTTTAACTTTTTAGTAAATAAGTATTTTATAGTTTGTTCCTAAAGACGAATCAAACCAAACTCGGTGGGATTATGTTGTTTTATCACAGAGATTCCGTGGCCACTTTCTAGCTACATCATTGGACTCTGGATATCGTCTAAGCATAAAGTGCTCCTCAAGACGAATCAAATGAGCCCAAACTCAATGAGTTTATCTTATTTAGTACACAAGTTCCTATCTTCCGTCTCCATTATCAGGCCAACACCATGGAACGATGTTATAGTATTGTCACCGAAGATACATAAGTACACCAAATTTGAATTCTATCGGACATCGGGAAGTTGGTCAAATTTAAGTTACAAGATTCCACCCGAACAAACATAGTTGCATACTTGCATAGTTTTGCCGTGGTGGTGCGTAAGAATTGTACCCCACCCTCTCTACCCGTGGTTGCCGTAAGAGTCGGCTAAGGGATGTAATCCGGAAGATGGGCAGCAGCGTCTTCCTTGAACAATCACACCTAACTGCGCTCGCCAACTCGCGTGGCGAGTATTGGCAGAACCCCCCCAGGAGGAGGACGTAGACGTCCTATGGCTGATGATGTGATGTGTGATGAAACATAGTTACATACATACATACATTGCAAGTTAAAATAAAAGCTTGTGAAATAGCTGTTCTAAACATTTTTAAACAATGATAATTTATATATGTAACACCTGATTTTAACTTCAATTGATGCATTCAAATGTTATTGATATCTCGTTAAAAATTATGTGTCTTATCTATATAATAAAATTATAGATTAGTAATTAATAAATCAACGTTAGTAAGCGAAATTTTTGAAAGAACTGGAGCTATGCTTGGGGATTTCCGGAAATATTTTAGAATGATGTTATTGAAGCATCTTTTTTTTTTTGGTGGAAGTGTTAATTTTGGTAAAGAAAGCCCTAAAGTACCCTAAAGGTTTGTTAAACTTGAACCCCGCACAAATTGAAATCGTCTCGTCGTCGTTCTTGAATTTGCCTGTTTCTTTGTTTTTGTTTTTTGTATAACAAAATAAAAATTTTTTTTTTTTCTTTCTAAATAACAAATAGTTACCACAGAGTAGAAAAAAGAACTGAATGTTACCTAGTAAATTTGTGAAAACTCCTTGGCCCAACAATTACACGTACACAATTGTGTTTTTGTGTGCGAGTCCTTAGTGTAAGCAAACAACACAAATGTTTCAAGGAGTATTATTTTCTATCCAAAATCTTTTGTTATTTCTGCACTATTGTCTGCAACAATTTGTGCACGCTAGTGCGATATCTACCTCTTTTTATATAATATTATTGGTACTAGTGCATACGTTTCCTTATGCTTACTTATTCTTGTCTTTTTAAAGGTCAAATGTCTTGTTCCTTTTTTGAAAGTTGGCTTTACTTTCGACGGGTTTTGCATTAATCTTTCAGCGCCCCTGGAGTGTCGTGCTAAAACTGTCATCTTGCGTAACATAAGGCGTCATGGGAGGTTTTAAAAATTAAATTTACCTGCAAACGAGATTACGTAAATTTTAGGATATCTAATTATTCTAAAAATAAAAGTTAAAGGGATTCTAATAAATATATATAATCGCATTTTAGTCAAATTTATTCATTTACGAGAGTTATGTAGTATGTTATAGGAAAATGTACGAAATTTGGCGCCTCTGGCGGAACTAAATAAAAACTTTAAAAAATATATAATTATGACTATCGAGTGATACTAAGAATACCGTATGGATCTGAGAAAAGTACCTAACTAAAACAAACTGTTATACGAAAAAGTATCTCGAATACCTATTTAAAAAAAGAAAAAAAAGAAGCATAAATTATCTTATAGGAATACATTACTATATCTGTATATATGTATAGAAATCTCATGTCACGGTGGTTGTGGTCTTATTCCTGCGAAATGGCTAGACAGAATTGTATGAAATTTAAAAAAAATCGTTAAGTATATTTAATACTTTACGAATTTTTAAGGTGATTAGGGACAATTCTTATTTTAGTGCAATGGTTTTGGACAGGCGTTATCTCTCACCATCAGAAGAGCATCTCATTCGTCTCATACTTTTACATAAAAAAGACGACTTTATGCTACGGAGATGTATCAGTTAGTCATCATTATCATCAGCCTATCCTATCAGCTTATCCTGAGAATCAGTAATTCCCTTTGGTATTAGAATTAAATAGCCCATGCTCCACTGAGTTTATACAGTCTGACTGTTTTGACAGGCCAATTTCAACAATTCAAAACTATTCTCATTATTTTACAATTCTTGTTTGTTTTGGAAATGTAGGTAATCGTTAATTAGAATTCTGATTCACGACTGTTAGTAATCCCACATTTTCATTCCAGTGAATGTTGTGAAATACAACTGTTATGTTTTCAGGACAGCCCTGTTGGTTCACTGGTAGTACATCTGCTTTAGGAGCCGTAGGGGGCGGGTTCAATTCCCATCCAGAACAAACATATTGTTGTGTAAACTATAACGTGTTCCATATATATTTTGCGTGGTGGTAGAGTACTTTCTAGTACTCGGCTGGCTAGCTACCACCCTCAAGTTGAAAATCTGCCGCCAAGCATCTAACGGTGTGTTCCGGCAGCCTCACTTGAGAGCCAGTTCTATTCTAGGCTAGGCTAGGCTTACCATCTTCGACCACACCGTCACTTAACATTAGGTGAGTTGTGGTCAAACACATAGCCAAAAGTATATATTTACAACAAGTATTTAAGTATTATATCAGTGATCTTATTCCAACAGTACAAGTTTTGCTTAGTTTGGAGTCAGATGGCGCTGTATTATACGTATGTATTTGTATGTATTTATTATATTATAGGATACTAGCTTATGCCCGCGACTTCGTCCGTATTGAGTTAAGAATTGTCCCTAACCACCTAGCGGTATGAAATGTATTTTACTACCGCTATTCTCATACCTACCAAATATACACTAGCCAAAAGCTGAGCTTTGTGAGAGCTCGCGTAGTTTTTTTAACGGGTAATATTTTTTAAGACAGTTATTTTTTAAACTGAGTTTAGTTCTGTTGCAGCGATGTTCTCTTTGGTTTTCTAACAGATGGCGTTAGTAGTACAATAACATTATATCCAATGAATACAAAATTGTTAATGTTATTTTTTTTTATGGTAATGAAATTATTATTTTTTGAGAGATAACACATCTAGATATGAAGTTAAATTACTATGTTAAAGCACAAATCTAAAGGCGTGGTAGTTTTTCAGTAAAATGTACCACAAAAATGCTCAGGTTGTGGGATAGTGATAGGTATATACAGATAAAAAATATAAAAATCGGACGACACGTTTCGGAACATTTTTGTTTTACTTATGCGGGATTACTCACGATTAGTTTTATCGGAAATTCCTACTATAGTTTCGGCCACAGCCGGCAACGGTTTTCCATATTCTACACACCCAGGAAAGGTCAGTAGCCCAAGTACTTATAATAATAACAGCATTTATACAATAATCTTTTTAAAAAAATTACACTAGGTGAATCATTTGACACTAATTGACTTAATAACAGAATCAACTGACTAAATTAAATCAGATAAACTTTTGAAAATTCGAACAAGCTGAACTATGAGATTCAACAGTTTTAAGCGACTTCAAACGGACGTCTTAAACAAAAGGTAGATAATGGAAGCCCTGAACAAATGAAAATCTAATTTATCCCTGAGAAACTGCTTTACTACCTTGATAAGGGAAAAGACAAAGTTTCTTCGAGGTCGGAGAAGCAAGAATACACCAAAACCATGAGCAAAGTTTCAAAGTTCGAAAATTGTGATTGCAGTCGAACTAGTCTGAAGCTGTAGTCATTTTAATTTGTCTCCTATTCTTATAGGATATCTTAATTGTACAATCAAACGGACGTCAGTCTGTTAATGTCAAATAATTCAAAACCTTGACATTAATTTGGAATCATAAATTTTAACAAGAACAAATGTTTTACTACACATATAAAGGAAATAAGTAATCCAAAAAATCTTTTTTTTTTATTACTGTCGGGCTATGTCTTTGACCACAGCTCACCTGACGTTATCGAAGATGGTAAAGCACACCTAGCCTGAAATGGAACTGGCTCTCAAGTGACGCTGCCAGAACACACCGTTAGATGCTTGGCGGCAGATTTTCAACTTAGGTGGTAGCTAGCTAGCCGAGTAATAGAAAGTACCGTACCACCATGCTATGGTTTCCTCACGATATTTTCCTTCACCAGCAGCACAAGCTCATTGTTGGGGTTTGAACCCACGCCCTTCGGCATGCGAACCGACCGCACTAACCACTGAGCTATCATCGCTATATAGTTCATTAGAGCGATTTATTTAGAGTTGGTGTACCCGGTCTGTTTACTACCAACACGAACTTGAACGTATAGACATAATGAAATTTCTTTAAGCTATTGTGTCAAATAAATAAATACCAATATAGAACCTTACGGTCAAACTTTATTATTACTTGGCAAGAATTCCTGAACTATGCTCTAATTTTGTACAATGAGCAAGTTTGTAAAGTGTTTTTTCATGATTTTAACTACGTGCCGCTCAGTTCTAAAACTTCTGTCGTTTTACTACTCAAACTTCGGCAAAGTGATAAACATGGTCATAAAATTATGTAACGTAGTAAAACTAATGTGAGCGACCGACCTACTTTAACTTGTTATCTCAGCGGATGAACATTTGCAGATTTTCATGTTCGAGTGCCAAATGACCAAAACAATATTATACACTAAGGTCTCTTGCTTATAAAAGTTGCATAAACTTAATGTACGCCTTAAGTGGTCGTGAGATTTCATGTCAGCGAGAGCAAAATGTATAAGCAAAGCCATTAGAATCTTTCCCATAAACTTTGATTCGAATCAGTTCTGTTTTTAGGGTCCCGTACCTCAAAAAGAAAAAAAAAAACGGAGCCCTTATAGGATCACTTTTTTTTTCGTTTGTCCGTCTGACAAGACCTTCTATCTCGGGAACGTGTAGAGGTATCGATATGAAAATAAAGTCATATACGCAGATCTGTAATCCCATACAGCTCCGAAAAATTCAAGTTTTTCGGTTATTGTAAAAGAAAATTACAACGATTTATATCTCAAATCGCATATTTCGACACTCGCAAGGGAGTAAAAATCCATTAAACTAAGTACTTCCCTTTGACCTAAAAGTATGGAACTTGGCAAAAAGATTATATTACGTACGCAAAAAATTAAAAAACCAGAAAATTGTACATTTTCAATGCAATCACAAAAAATAGGTTCTTTATGCAAGGATAGAGAACAAGAATTTATCATACCTACTAGTTTGTACGGAAACTTCGATGGGCGTGTCTGACTCACACTTGTCCGTGTTTTTATAAACTGTTCCACTGCTGAGTGTGATCCTCTTCTCATTGTAAGAAGGGTAAGGCCATAGTCCACTACGCTGGCTAAGCACGGGTGACTTCTACTTCTTCACATCTTCGAGAACTTTTTTTTTAACGAACTGTGGGAGATGTATGTTTCCTCGCGATGTTTTTCTTTACCGTTTGAAGTTAGCGGTAATATACACATAACTTAGAAAAAAAAAGAGGTGCGTGCCGTGAGATTCGAACCTAGGACCTCCAGATTGGAAACAAGACGGTCTAGGCTGCCATAACTTTGACTAAAGCCAATTAATGCCCAGAATGCTAACAACTTCTTGCTGATGTGAAATGCCACGCGGGAAAACGAGACAGGCTATTTTAATCACACATAAAAATTTAAAATATATGCGTAACAATCGACGATTCGAAAGATTTCGATTCGCCAGCTGTAGCACTGGTTTAAAAAAAAAAAAAATTGTTTTATAAAAGTCTTTTTCACTTCAGTCCATTAATGAAAAGTTTAAAAATAAGACCTGTACTGGCAAACATAAATATAAATAAGGATGAGTTCATATATCTTACGTTGTATAGGATCAATCCGATTTACGGCCATGATTTATGTATAAACCTCTTCCGTGTACACTGAAACAAAATAAATGCCTACCGCATTTGATAAAACGTTAACATTTTGTAGAAAAACTTACTGAGGGCACATGCTTGCCAAACAATTTACTTTGCTTGTATAAAAAATGGCTGTGTCTGCGAAGAGCCAACTGCGGGGGTAAGATGGTAATAGAAAAGATGAGTGTGTACGTTATGAAAAGGATTTCGTGGCCTTGCTTTGGTGAAGAAATATTTCTAGAAAACAGAGCGTACTTGTTTGTACGAAGACCGCTTAAACGCTAAACGTTTACGCAAACGTCGTGTTTGTAAGTAAACATTCTTCTCTCTTCTTTATTTTTTACGATATCATGAAATATACGAAAATGTCTGTGCAGGTGTAAGCAAGATAAACTGGAATCCCGTTTCCGTAAAAACGGTCGTTTCCTATTACCATTTATTACATTACCTTTACTCATCCTTAAAATGGTGGTATACGATGCGTGTCACAGTGAGCTCATAAATAAAGTACTTGTATTGTACGTTTTACGCAGACTTTCCCAGGTAAACTTAATAATTTATGAGCATCTTGTTTTCGGGCTTGACACGCGTAGCGTATTTTGCTAATAAACCATACTACGTATTTGAGCACGTACCACAAGAATCATAAGATAAATAAATTCTTTTTTGTTGACGCTTCTAAGCAGACTTGAGCAGATTTCCGCCTACGGTGCTGGTGAGCGCTCTAATATCATTTGATTTCCCGATGTTTTGTGATACCCTAAGTTTGAAGTTCCCAAAGTATTGAGCATCACCGCAATGTTTCTAGTCTAGGTTTTCTGTTGGATATATTTTGAAAGCTCTGCAGGATCGAATCCTCTCTGCCTTCCTCTCGTTTTGACTCCAATTTCATCATAAAAATCGCTTAATATTCGAATTTGTTGCCCGAGTAAGTGTATCCTGTTCTATACACTCTAGGTAACTTTAAGTCGCAAGGAAATCAGTTTATTTTAAGTTAGCGTTCTCCATCGACCCGAGATGGCAGTCAAACGTAGGCCTATTTAATTAGAAGTAATTTTATAAAACTATTTCGTGAACACTTCCACCATTCAAAATTCAAAACCATTTATTCAAACTAGGCTGAGAATCAGCACTTTTCGAACGTCGAAATTACATAAGACAGTCCCCCAAAACGCCCACCCGTCACCACTTCCTAGTGCTTTAGCTGGGAAGAAGAAGTGGCGCAACAAACTCCCCAGCAGCACAGCTGTCTGTTCAGTTACAGAAAAAAATATTACGCGACACAAAACATTATTTAAATTATTAGCCGTATGTCAGCTAGCACACGCCAATAAACCAACCAAAAACATCGAGAACTATACTCAGGCAGAATAAAAACGAAACGTAAACAATATCTAAATAAAAGCCTCCAGGCATTATGGGCGTGCCCGCTTACACATAGCTATATTCATATAACTGTCACAGGAAGTTATAAATGATAAACTAGGACGTTAGCTAATCACATATTGCAATGCAACTCATAAAAAGCATTGTAATGAGTAGATTATGTCAACAATTAATTAATGTTTCCATTAATTTTTCTATCGTACAGCCAAAAGCTCAAAAAAGCGACATCGTTTCATGGTAGATGTTCCAAAAACACGAACGAAACGATTTGATTCCACGTTCATTGTGCGAACTGCTAGACAGTGGAATGCGCTGCCTGAGTGGGTTTTCCCCGATGGATATAATCTAGGTGTCTTCAAGTTGAGAGTGAATCGGTATCTTCTAGGCAAGCGTGCTCCATCTAAGACCGCATCATCACTTAACAACAGGTGAGATGGCGGTCAAACTTAAGCCTATTTCTAATAAAAAAAATAAAAAACCTTTTTCCATTCCTTTTTTTTTTATTTTGGCATCGAATGTGGCATTTTCCAGTGTCGAGCATGTATGCAGGGGGTTTCGGGGGCGATAAATCGATCTAGCTAGGTTTCATTTTTAAAATCCGTGTTACTGATACTGATAAATTAAGTAAGTGACAGTTAAAGTCTCACAGAGTAAATAAAGTCCGCTCCTGCCCCAGTATAGTAGTGACTTTACTTCAACAATCGATAGACCTTAGGAAATAACATATAATTTTTATAATATTCGTTATATCACTTTCCCAAAATCACGCATAATCAAGCTCTTTGTAAATAAAATACTACTAATTTTATGCATAATCTTAGACCGTCGAGCTGTCTGTTCTTACACTGGTATTTCCCCTCAGGTCCACGTCAAGCCCAGCTCGCTAAGCAGGGTCCTGCGGTTTGTTCTCGTCGCCAGGGTGTAGACTGCAACACCGATGTGGCTAGTGAACCATGAGTGCTTGGTGCTGCATCGCAATCATGATGTCCACGGTCAGCACCGGCGTTCTGTCGCCGGCGCCTTTGAAGACTGAGGCTAAGGAGGCTTATGGTAAGAACTAAAAGCAGTTTTATCTATTTTACATTTAAGTGTTATGCACGGACCGCATTTTTACTAAAGCAAAATTAGCTGTTGTGTTAATCTAGTGAATTTGTTGTAGCGATGATAGCTTAGTGGTCAGCGCGGTCGGTTCTCATGCCGTAGGGCGTGGGTTCAAACCCCAACTTAGGGTGCTTAAGCTGCCGGTGAAGGAAAACATCATGAGGAAACCATACCGTGGTAGGGTACTTTCTAGTAGTAGTCGCTACCACCCTACAACAAGTAGAAGCTACAAGTTGAAAATTTGCCACCAAGCATCTAACGGTGTGTTCCGGCAGCCTCACTTGAGAGCCAGTCCCATTCCAGGCTAGGTGTGTGTTCCGTTACATGGAGTGACGATATACAGGAGACAGCTGGCGGTGGATGGAAGTAAAAAGCCGAGGATCGGGCTGTTCGGCGTGTCTTGGGAGAGGTCTGTCTAGCAGTGGACTACAAAAGGCTGATGATGATAATGATATTGACCAGGGTATGAGCTATCTACAATCCAAATGCCATCCAAATCCGATAAGCCAATAAATCGTGAAAAAGTAAGAAGTACCTATACATACAAACTTTCGCATTTGTAATATTATAGAGACATAGAACACGTAGATATTTTTTAATTATGCACAATGCCTTATCTCAAATGAATTACAGTAATTATATTTGAGAGAACTGCATTTATAGTATGAAATGTAATAAATTCCAAAGATAGACGAGAACTTTCTACGTTCCTAACAATAATTGCGCAACTTTGCTTGTCTTCCCTTGCAAGCACGCTACGTAATAAAAGAAAAAAAAATTGTAAAGATCTTGCCCGAGATTTATTAAATGGAATTTGCGTTTAGACGATGATAGCTCAGTGGTTAGCGCGGTCGGTTCGCATGCCGAAGGGCGTGGGTTCAAACCCCAACAATGAGCTTGAGCTGCCGGTGAAGGAAAACATCGTGAGGAAACCATAGCGTGGTGGTAGAGTACTTTCTAGTACTCGGCTGGCTAGCTACCACCCTCAAGTTGAAAATCTGCCGCCAAGCATTTAACGGTGTGTTCCGGCAGCCTCACTTGAGAGCCAGTTCCATTCCAGGCTAAGTGTGATTTACCATCTTCGACCACACCGTCGCTTAACATCAGGTGAGCTGTGGTCAAACACCTAGACTGTCATCGATATAAAAAAAAAGACTCTACTCTTTTCCCTTTGAAATAAGGACTAATGTCTTGATTTACTCGTCTTATCCTGCATGAGTACTAACGCAAAAGATTCAAAATCGTTTCTAAAATATCTAATAATTGCCATGAAATGAAGATAATTTCAAAACAAAGAAGTGAAAAACATTACAGGATTATGTGCTTCTTTTTCTAGAACAACTTAAAAGTATAATAACCTAAACTGTTCTGGCAATAAATAATAATATATGTATGTAATAAATTAATAAATATCATAGGACTTTAAACACTGCCCTCTAGCACCAAATTAAGCAAAGCTTGTACTATGGGTACCACATAGCTGATAGAATACTTAAATACCTACTTTTTTTGTAAATACATACTTATAATACAGAACATCTAGACACAGAACAAACATTTATCGTCACATAAATGTTTGTCCTAGTGGGAATCGAACCCACGCCCCACAGCTCTTGAAGGAGCTATTCTACCGAATGAGCTAGCAGGGAAACTATTATAAATGTGAAAGTATGTTTGGATGTTTGAATGTTTAGTCGTTTGCATGTTTGTTCAATCACGCAAAAGCGGCTGAATGGATTTGGATGAAATTTGGCACACACATAGTTTATTACTAGGATTAACATATAGGATAGTTTATATCCCTGTAAAAAGTTAGGTTCTTGTGGGATTATCAAAAAACGAATTACAAGAAGTCATCATCGTCACCAGCCGTAGGACGTCCACTGCTGGACATAGGCCTCCCCCATTAATTTACATAAAGACCGGTTGGAAGCGGCTCGCATCCAGCGCGTTCCTACGGTCTTTATTAGGTCGTCTGTCCACCTTGTGGGTGGACGTCCGACGCTGCGCTTGCCGATCCGTGGTCTCCACTCCAGAACTTTGCATCCCCATCGGCCATCAGTTCTGCGTGCTATGTGCCCTGCCCACTGCCACTTCAACTTGTTAATCCGGTGGGCTATGTCAGCTACTTTAGTTCGTCTACGGATCTCCTCATTTCTGATTCGATCTCGCAGGGTAACTCCGAGCATAGCTCGTTGTGCTACTTTTAGCTTACTAAGAAGGCACATAGTCAGAGACAAGAAATGAGGAAAGAATTCAAGAAGTATCCACTTAAAATAGGTATAGATGTGTCTTACGAAACATTATTCCAGAATACACGGTATCTTTTATATTAATCTAGGTAATTAAATAGCGCAAGTTTCATGACGGATGAAACTATTGTAGTAAACTTTATTTTATAAAATTATTGGAATATTTTGGCCTTCTACGCGGTAGTTGAATTTAGTAAGTTTCCAAACTTTTTATAGCGATGACGTCATAAAGTAGGTTAAATATCTGTATGCCCTTGTTATGTACAACGAAGAACATACCTATTGTGACACATTTGATTGAGTTTGACAATAGACATGAAGTAAACAAATCTTATATCAAAACCTTATAAAGGCGATATTAGAGTCCTAGTACATAACGTGTAAAGTGGAATAATCCAGATATTTGTATTAATAAAGCGAAAAACAACTCGACGTACGTACGTGTAATTATGGAATAGATTATTATGGCCACCGTTGACTTGACATTGACAGCTTTTTTATGGGCTGCCATTACTTTTTTAGGCACTAAACGTAGCTCGATACAATCTACTATGTGACGTCATTGGAGGTCAATTTAAAGTCGAGTTTATTTTATGTACTTTATTAAAGTAAAAACCATCTTCATTCATTTAGTTTAATGTGTTTTAAACGTAAACATAATGTACACATCACATCATCAGCCATAGGACGTCCACTGCTGGACATAGGCCTCCTTCTGGGAGGGTTTTGCCAATACTCGCCACGCTTGGCAGGCGGGTTGGTGAGTGCAGTTAGGTGTGATTGTTCAAGGAAGACGCTGCTGCCCATCTTCCCGATTACATCCCTTAGTCGACTCTTACGGCAACCACGGGTAGAGAGGGTGCGGTACTATTCTTACGCCGGCACCACCATGGCAAAAATAAAGTACAGGAATGTAATATTTCGAAATGGTTTTGGAACCAGTAATGTTTTTTTATGTACACTCCGAATTGTCCGGTAGCCTGTAATGTGAATGTAGGTATACATTTAAGCATACAATTTGTTTGTTTGTTACAGATCGTCATTATTGGTATACCCAAGCACAAGAAACGTTACAAAAAAGGCTTCAGTATTCATCCGATAAGAAACCTGTTGCGAAGTAAGTATAAGTTACTTATGCAAATTTCTTGAAGTTGAAACTCCGCTGAATATTTCAACATGCGTGTAAGTAAATTATAACTCCGTTGCCTAATATTGTTTTAACAACTAAACTTCAAGCAAACACCTAAGCTGTTCTATGAAATTAAATACCTTACTCATTTAAAGTTCATCAGTAACTTAATAACAACAGTTTCATGAAGACGGTTGTTCAGAGTTGACCCGTTTACACACACGTGTAAATGAATTCGGTATGTAAAGTGTATTTTTTGTATTTATTTTATATTTTTTACTGATAGTAAACTTTATTTTATGAAAGTGATTTAAATATTTTGGCTTTCTATGCGGTAGTTAATTTTAAATACGTTTTCAAACCTTTTATAGCGATGACGTCATAAAGTAGGCTGAATATGGCCCTTGCAAAAAAGTATACATAGTTATTTGGACACATTTGATTGACTTTTTTCTTTTTCTTTCTTGATCTTAAAAGCGATATCAGAATCCGAGTAACGTTTAAAGTAATCCAGATATTTGTATCAATAAAGCGAAAACCGACTCGACGTACGTGTATGGAAGAGGTTATTATGGCTGCCGTTGACTTGACATCGACAGATTTTTTTGGTTTACCATGTTCGTAATTTTTATTAGGTACTGAAAGTAACCTTATACAACCTACTATGTGACGTCATTAGAGGGCAATTGATATCCAAGTTTATTTTTTATATTTTATTAAAATAAACCCTTCTCATGGTTTAAAGAGTTTTAAACGTAAAAATAATGTACAGGAATGTAATACTTCGAAATGGTTTTAGAATCAGTAAAGTATTTTTTCTTTACATACAGAATTTAACAGCTTTGCGTTAATATTCGAGGCTTCTTGATATGTTTTGGAATCTATCAATTCTACACCGCACGATTTCAAAGCTTATTAACACAATAATAACATTTCTTTTTCTCTAATAAGCGAATGATCAATATTCTTTTGAGAAAATAAACATCTTAAATCGTAAAGTTTTTCATTTATTATCGAAATTAGAATTGTATTGTATCTTAATTCGAAGGTAATGAATCCTGACAATGACTAACATTTCCTTAAAATGTCTTGAGCTAAAGTAGCTTTATAAATTCAGTATTCGATCCTCTGTCCTTGAATGTTTCTACAAAGTAAACTCTGGGAAGAAGCGTATCGTCCGATTTACTTTGTACAATATTATGAAGTTTGCTGTCTTCCTCGCAGAATTTCAGTCTTACAAATATTGACGCGACTAAATTCACAAAATTAACAAACAATCCAAAAGTTATTATCCTTCACTTGTATAAAATAAGCATTTTCATTGTTAAAATATAAACGAGTGCCTAAATAACTTCGATCGTTCAACCAGCTTTTTTTATTACTAGCTGCGCCCCGCGGTGTTACCCGCTACATTTTTTCGTGATAAAAGTATCCTGTATGTTAATACAGAGTGTCCGCTATCTCCATACTAAATTTTATCAAAATTGGTCCAGCCGTTTAAGCGTGAAGACGTAACAAGCATACTTACACGCTAAAAAATATATACGTCTGTTAATATGAGTATAATACGTAGCTACTATCGTAAATGCATCTAAAGCTATCCTCGTTCTGAATTTGTCTGAAATTAATTGAAGAAACCAAAAAAATATATACATAAAAGTAATTTTAATGTCAATGCGACCTTTAGGCTGTATTTAGTAAGAATGATGTGAATTATTATTAAAAAGTAAAGTGAACCTTTTACATAAACCTTCCAACAATCTACGCATTTTTACCCACCGGCTTTTTAAGTGTAACATTGTCTTCAATTTCCCTAGGAACATCATTCTTGTGGTCGGGGACGGCATGAGTCTTACAACAGCGACCGCAGCCAGAATACTTAGAGGTCAGAGAAGGGGACAAACAGGCGAAGACACAGACTTGGTTTGGGACACATTCCCTGCAGTGGCATTAGCGAAGGTAAGTCTCGAATTTAAAGTTCGGCCTGTCATGAGTCAGATTATGAACAAGGATGAGTTAAACATAATGTCTAACTTATCCCTTCCCGTCCCATTCTCTCTTGTAGAAAAGGTTTTGTATTTATATTAATAAATAGTAAATCTAATACCTTTAAACGAGCAATTCTTGTATAAGTATATGTATATATATAATCTGAATCTCGGAAACGGCTCCGACGATTTTCATGAAATTTAGTATGCAGGGGGTTTCGGGGGCGATAAATCGATCTAGCTCGGTTTCAGTTTTAGAAAACGTCGTTTTATCCGTGTTTTCAGCCGAGCAAAGCTCGGTCATCCAGGTACTAATAATTATGTCTGTAGGTATTATAGTACACATTTTAAGTTTTTTTTTAAGTTTTATACGATAATTTAAGTTTATATGAAATGAATAAATTAATGTGCAATAAATGTCTAAAACGCTCTTAATTCTACATATAGAAACTGATCGGGCGAGAGTCGGTGCGAATGTTTGCCAACGAAAAAGGTCGTTGAACAAAAGAAAGAACATTTATTTACAAAACTCTAGACACTATGAAACCATAAACAATACACACAACTAAGAACTAAAACACAATTATAAATAAATAAAAAGGATCGTCCTTTTCCCTGCTTTCTCTCGAGCGCAGTGTCTCGGTCCTCCCATCTTTAGAAGACGACTAACGATTCAGGTTTTGCCATACATAATTGAAAAATTGTATTTGTGTCTAATTTTGTATTTGAGTCAGCAATACATAATTAGAATTATGTATTATAAATTATTGTTATGTACTTACAGCACTCACGCTCGCCTTCTTTCGACGGCCGCGTATGACGGGCAACTCTTTTTCTTCAATTTATTGTTAAGAAGAGTGATCGCTGGCACATGCGTTGTGGCGTAACAATAGGGTGCCAAAACGGGCAAAATGCCACGGACTCCCGATCCGACGAGCCCCCGACCCAAGAAGGTCGAGAATACATGATGTTTTTTTTTCTTTCATAACAACATATTTTTTAAATTTCTCGCTTGCTATCCTTGTGTATATAGTGCCAAGTAAAAATGTTTTTATCGACCTAAAATAGCTTATAATTGAAGGTTGAATTTATACAATGAAAAGGTAATTTTTCATAATAGACATCACAGCTATTTGATTATGAAGGAAGGATCCACTGCACATTCGTCACACTCTTGAATGGGTGCTGCTTCAGGGAACTAAATTACGGGCGTTATATACTTAATTTAAAATTAAGTTAATATGAAGCCTACATGAACATTTTCTCTTGTTAGCTTAATTAACTTACACAATTTCGTGTTTTTTTTTTGTGTAAACGTACTGAAAAGAACTATACGCCCTCCTGATGTTAAGAGATAAAGCATGTCCATGCGAATTGCAACGATACACAGAATTTAGAGTAACAAAACAAAGTCCGAGGCATCGCTGCTTTGGCGCTCATTAACTTTGAAACTTTCTATGGTTAGTTTCTCGCAAAGTCGCTGGTCTGTCTTCTATCGGATACATTTCGGAGAGTGTGCCTTAGACTTACATAATTTGGTTCCACCTGCCCCTTTTTATTACCGAACGGCGAGGCAGACACGGCCAAAGCGCCATCGTTACATGGTGGATATTCCCCACGTACGGACTAAACGCTTCGATTCCACATTCTTAATACGTACAGCGAGGATGTGGAACTCTCTGCCGGCGTCTGTTTTTCCTGCTAAGTACAACTTGGGTGTCTTTAAATCTAGAGTAAACAGGTTTTTTCTAGGTAAGCGTGCTTCATCGTAGACTGCATCCTGCTTAACATCAGGCAGGGCGTGGTCAAACGCAAACCTATTTAGTATATAAAAAAAAAAAGTTTCGACAGCCCTATAATTTCGCTAGCTGCAGTACTCTTCAAATCGGAACACAGTAATGTTTACACACTACTGCTTGGCGGCAGCATACCTGGTACTGCGGTGGTACCTACCTACACAACCTCCTGCTAAGGAGATCTACCACCAAGTAAAAAGAGCATAGATGTTTGTGTCTGGGTGTTCGAAGTGTATGCATTATAAGAAAGTATTTACAAAAAAAAAGTACTTATATAAATATATTCCCAGTAATTTGGTTCCCATAGTACAAGTTTTGCATAGTTTTAGGCTAGATAGCGCTGTGTGACAAATGTCTAACAGTGTTCATCAAAGTAAATGAACCTTATTTCTTAATAAACTACAATTCGAATATAAAATTATTTATTCACTTAGTAGCAACTCAGTAAAAATACCGTATTAATGTTTTGCGAAAAAGCTTTAGTAGCGCTCATTAAATCGACAGCATCTCCGTTTTATTAATTGAATTGCTTTGGGAATATTAGTGAGAGGAAACTTTTATTAGGAACGTTATTACATGTATCAGATAATCACTGTCGATAATAATAGGTTGGATAACAATATTTCACAATTTTTTCTGATCGACCAGGTAGGTCCCGCCGAAGCATCGAATATTTTACCACCAAGCAGTAATGTGTAAACATTACTGAGTTTTAGTTATGAGCTCTAAAGCAGCGATGCACTGGACTTCGTTTTATTACTTAAAGTTTTGAGCACCGCTGCAATGGTCATGGACAGGCGTTCTTTTTTTAATGGTTGACAAGCTGGGTATTTGATCACAGCTCACCTGATGTTAAGTGACTGTATAGTAGAAGATGCTAAAGCACACCTAGTCAGGAATG
This sequence comes from Biston stratarius, assembly GCA_950106695.1. Classification (NCBI taxonomy): domain Eukaryota; kingdom Metazoa; phylum Arthropoda; class Insecta; order Lepidoptera; family Geometridae; genus Biston; species Biston stratarius. Next base: position 37,315,818 of record OX467106.1, on the reverse strand, counting down.
AAACTGGCTCTCAAGTGAAGACAACGGAACACAACGGAACTGCTTGGTGGCAGATTTTATAACTTGAGGGTGGTAGCTAGCCAGCCGGGTACTAGAAATATTCTATCACCATACCGGCAGCTCAAGCTCATTGTTAGGACTTAAACCCTACGTCCTTCGGCGTGTGAACCGGCCACGCTAAACACTAAGCTATCATCGCTACGAAATTAAAATTATCATTTTTCACCAGGAGAGCGTTTCATACAAATTATTTCCATCTACTCTAATATTATAGACAATAGACAACACTTTATTCGCGACATAAAAAAAAACTAATACATTAACAACACATTAACATATTATATGAACTCTAACAAGTTTGGCAACACGTGGAATACTGTTCGCATCTTTGAAATACGATTAACGAGTCAAGTATCAAGTTGAGTCTATTGATACATTATAACGTAGATCTGTTAGAATAGGTAATGTCCCTAAGCTCATCGATATCCTAGAGCCACTATGCTCGCTCTAAGGTATTGGATCTCTGTGCATATTATATCGCGAGTAAAACAAGCGCTATCAAGAACTATTTAATGGTCTGAACCGTTCAGCTTTCGCCGGGACATTTGGGCTTATCCCTCCATCTTGGTTCTACTATTGTACCGGCCGCCATTGCCATAAGTACCACTCCACATATAGATGTACCGCTCGTACCGCTCGGTTTAATCGACTGCTTCTTCCGCGCGTCTGTCTTATGTGGAATGGCTTACCACTTTCGGTTTTTCCACCGAATTTTAATCTACCTGGCTTCAAACAAAGGGTGAATAGGATCCTTAAAAGTAGGCAACGGACTGACAATGCCACGGGTATTGTAGGTGTCCAAAAGCGGCGGTGAACACTTACCATCAGGTGGCCCAACGCTTGTTAGACACTTTTTCGAATTAAAAAAAATCGGCGTCGCGTTTCTCTCACCGCACTAGCTGCCATCTTGTGAAAGCTCATACACATATATAATTATTGATTTACACATTCCTTTCCTTGACACCTACAAATTGTGAAAAGTGAATTCCACAGTGTGCAGGTGTATTTATTTGCGCGGAGATATGCATATATGTACATGCGGAGTACATGTATTTTTTGTATCCAAATAGAGAAAATTGTTCTAGGAATTGAGTGTGTATAAGTCACTTATGGCGCTGAAACGTGGTCTCTGACTATGTGCCTTCTTGGTAAGCTTAAAGTAGCACAACGAGCTATGGAGAGAGCTATGCTCGGAGTTTCCCTACGAGATCGAATCAGAATTGAAGAGATCCATCGACGAACTAAAGTAGCCGACAGCCCAGCAGATTAGCAAGTTGAAGTGGCAGTGGGCAGGGCACATAGCACGCAGAATTGATGGCCGATAGGGCTGCAAAGTTCTGGAATGGAGACCACGGACCGGCAAGCGCAGCGTAGGACGTCCACCCACAAGGTGGACAGACGACCTAATAAAGACCGCAGGAACGCGCTGGATGCGAGCCGCTTCCAACCTGTCTTTATGGAAATCAATAGGGGCTTATGTCCAGCAGTGGACGTCATACAGCTGACGATGATGATCTTCTAGGAAAATTGTGTTGTCTATTTCAATTTATTGAAGAACATCCCGATTTAACGTGATGTCGTTTTTTGTATGGGATGATGTATTAATACTATCTACCGCCCTTTCTTTTGTAACTGCTCGAATCCTTAGTGAGGTTAATAAAATATAATACCTTTTGTATTAAAATATCGCTTATTCATTCTTAATAAAGCTTGGTATCTTTCACTACAGACGTACAACATAGATGCGCAGACGGGCGAATCTTCTGCATGCGCCACTGCTCTGTTGTGCGGCGTGAAAGCGAGATACGAAACACTGGGTCTAGATGCTGGTGGTCGGTTCAACAACTGCGCTTCGACAATCCACTCGAAAGTTAGCTCGCTGGTTGATTGGGCACATGATGCAGGTAAGATTAAACTTTCTTTTGATATGATTATCATCATTTCAAGTCAGTCCACTGCACAGATCGCTATACGAATGCAACTCACATAAAATAACATAACACTAAACTGCGCGCAGACACTGCTTGGTACATCCGTACGACCTAGATCATTCATCTGCTCAACGACCTGCTTGCTCACTAGCTAGTGAGCTGACGCTTGGACTATTCGCGAATAAATTTGAGCTTGTCATGAACTCTGCTATCGCCTTCATTAGTGAATGATAGCAATAATTACATTTATATTTATTATTATTGTTAGTCCTCTATGCGCTTTAGTAATATGTAAGACCAGGGAGTATCTGATGTAAAATAAAAACCTTGGGTTTCCTTTCATTAATGAATAGGCTCGCGTTGTCATCTCGCTTGATGTTAAGCGTAGATACCATCAACGATGGAGTACCCTTATCCAGAAATGAGGATTTAAATTTAACTAACTTGACATAAATAAAATAAAAACTTATCCGCAATTTTACTTAATATCTAAAACTAATATTTGGCAAAATCTTAAAAGCAAAAACAAATTAAACAAAAAACTAATTTAAATAACCACACGTCATTTTATCCTTTTCTCGCTGCAGTAACCATTTGCCGACACGTGTTTCACCTCTATACGAGGCATCCTCAGGACGTGTTGTCTCTTCGAGTGCTTGGCTGAGACTGAGCCAAAATTTTAGATATTAGGTAAAATTTCGGATAAGTTTTTTTAAATTTATGTCAAGTTAGTTAAATTTAAATCCTCATCAATGTTGTAACTGAAACGACTGTTTAGCGCAATTTAATACCTAAATAAATACCTTGAACACTTAAAATAAATTTCCGCAAAGTAACGTCTGAATCAATCAAGCCTAGAAAAAACGAGCTTATACTAAAATTTGGTTTAGTCATATACATATGTATTAAAAAATTAAATAAAAAATTGTAATGGGCATCATAGATATAGTTGTGTAGATAAACTGTGGAACGTAAGACGGTATCCCAATTACGCTGTCATAATTTCAAATATTAAATAGTAGGTACGTTTCACTTGGTGGTAGATCTCCTTAGCAGGAGGTCGTCTAGATAGGTACAACCGCAGTACCAGATATTCTGCTACCAAGCAGTAGTGTGTAAACATTACTATGTTCCGGTTTGAAGGGTACTGCAGCTAGCAAAATTATAGGGCTGTTGAGACTAACCATTCAGGGTCTCAAAGTAATGAGCGCCAAAGCAGCGATGCACTGGACTTTGCTTTGCTACTCAAAGTTCTGTGTATTGCTGCTATGTTCATGGACAAGCGTCTTCTCTCACCATCAGGACAGCGTCTCGTTCTTTTCATTACTTTTATATTTACTATAAAAGTAAAATATAATGCGGCACGTTCTATAGTGCTTTATGTAGGTTGACAAAAAGTATTATCCTTCCATAACAGTGACGCAATCACTCACAAGTATTCCCATATATTTCTACATGAATTCGCACTTTACGGCTCGTCTATTTATTTATCGTGAGGAAATCAATAGCATGGTGGTTGGATAAAGATAAAGATGCTTTATTTGTATACAACAAGTAATACTTGACTTTAATTGACTGCTCTTTCTAATATTTGACTGACTGCTTTTTATAATATTTGACTTTAATTGACTGCTCTTTCTAATATTTTATTTTAATTGAGTGCTCTTTCTAATGTGTTACTTTAACTGACTGCTCTTTCTAATATTTGACTTTAATTGACTGCTCTTTCTAATATTTGACTTTAATTGACTGGTCTTTCTAATATTTGACTTAATTTGACTGCTCTTTCTAATATTTGACTTTAATTGACTGCTCTTTCTAATATTTGACTTAATTTGACTGCTTTTTCTAATATTTGACTTTAATTGACTGCTTGATTTTGTATTTGCTTGATAGGGCATGGTTTCGATTCCCACACAGGACAAACATTTGTGTGATGAGCATAAATGAGTTTATTATGGGTCTAGGTGTAGTATTTATTAACAAAAAAAGTATGTAAGCATTATGTCAGTTATCTGGTTCGCGTAGAACAAGCTTTGCTTAGTTTGTGGGTAGATAGTGCTGTGTGAAATGTCTCAGAATATTAAAAAAAATACTCGTCTGGCTAGCCGCCAAGGTGCCTCATTTGATAGTTTTCAGCCAGTTCCATTTACACACGTAGTGTTTACCATCTCAAACCACACCATCACTTAACATCAGTGAGCTGTGGCCAACAATATAAATGGTTAACTTAAAAAAGTTTATTTTGATAAAAAAGTACTATTCTAGTTGTTCGCTAGTTCAATTTATTTGTGTTATTGTTAACATGTCATAGAAGTATAAGTGATTATAACCATTTGTGTACATCTTTTACCACCAGAAGAATAAATAATTGATAAAAAAATATATATTATTACAAATAAAATATTAACAATCCTCTATAAAACTTAACATTAAGTATTAGGTAGAGAGGCAAAAAATTATGCGACATATTCATTGTGAGTTCTTCCCCAAGAAAATCCGTATTTCGTATATACATTATTTGAGTATTTCGTTTGTTTCTCTATACGGTGGTTATCATTCAATATTAAAAGAGCGTCTCATTAGTTTTATATTGAAGAGGTAACCAGAACATTAAATAACAAAACAAAGTTAAGAGACATTTGATGATTTGTCTCAAAAATATAATTTTGTTACAGCACTTGATGTCGGAACACAGTAATATGACAGAATATTTGATATCTACCACCAACTAATATAAAATGCTGAAATGTTTTTTTTATATAAATTATTCTTCATTTAGGAAAATCCAGCGGCATCGTGACTACAGCTAGAATAACCCACGCTACCCCAGCCGCTTTGTACGCCCATGCGCCTTCAAGGTATTGGGAAGATGACAGCCGAGTCCCGCCAACTGTGAGGAAAGACTGCAAGGATATAGCCATGCAGCTTGTGGAAAATGAACCTGGGAGAAGTATAAACGTAAGTATTTCACAGTAATTGAGTGAGAAATGGTAATTTTGAGCTTTGACTAAAATGAAATGAACCAACAAGCCCACAGAGAGTGCATTTCTGAAGACTGGATAATGTGCGCCACCACTAATGTCTGAGACATTCTCTCACGTGTTTGTTTTTTCTTGTGTTAGTCTCCTGGTGGTAAGAGATGACGCACGTCCATGACCGTTGCATTATTGTATTGTAACAAAAAAAAACCCAGAAGACACCGAACACATCGCTGCTTTAGCGTTCATTGCTTTGCTATATCTGAGCACAGAAAAAGTAACTATAATTGAAGGAAAAGTAACCTATTTCTTTACCTTTAAACCTTTAAATTCTTACATGGTTTTCTGTTTTGTACACCAGTCCACCACAAGCTACACTAACTATAATTACAATAGATTTAAAATAATTGAATAGATTTTACAAATGAAATAACAATTGCGTCTTTATCGATAGAGTTTTATCGATTTCAAAATACTTTAACATATTTTTGTTTTACTTATGCGGGATTACTCACGTGTAATTTTATCGGGAACTTCGACTATAGTTTCGGCCACATCCAGTGGCCTTCATAATATTTTTTATTCTTCTTCTTTATGTGCGAAGCAATACGAGGCCACGCGCGCGTTGTTCTTAGCTTTGTCTCCATGATGAAACCACCGGATGTGGCGAAAACTATAGTCGTGTTTCCGATGAAATTAAACGTGAGTAATCCCGCATAAGTAGAACAAAAATATGTCAAAACCACAGTTTCTACATCAACATAACTTTATAGAAACAGTTGATAAAATGATCGCGATAAGGCCGCCACTTGTGGCACTAGCTCATAAGATTCTTGTGTTTTCTGTACTCTTTATCTTTTTCAGTGTGCACAATAAAGAGTTTCTATCTATCTATCTATCTATCTAAAACCGAGAGTACGAAAATCGCATAGGGGCTCGATTGATTCAATACATTCCAACTTCACGTAAATCTGAGCGAAAATAGACATTCTACACACATTTCATTCGCACGTGTTATTTACAACTCACCACCGGGAATTGTCAGCGGCGAGGGAAATAACACTGGCTGACTGGCACGATTACGACGGAAACTAGCTTATTATTGTAACTAATAATTTATAAAGTTTACCTGTTGTCCTATTTTCTACATGCATTTCTAACCGTGCAACGTAATTTTAAAATTGTACGCTTTCATGCAAGTCATTGTCGTTAAAGTTTTCCAGTCAAGAAAATTTTGTTGCGGAAGTTCATTTTATATTGCGTAGGTACGTACTAAACGTTTTGACTCTACGTTTCTCATCCGTACGGCCTAGGAATGGAACAAGCTGGCTTCCTTGTTTCCTGATATAATCTAGTTCTTTTCAAGGTCAGAGCGTATACGCATCTATGTCTAACAATAAGTCTAAGTATATTCTAAGTCTGCGTGCTATATCTTCGACCACATCATCACTTACTATCGGGCTATCGGTATATTATGTGGTCAAACGCGGACTAAAAAAAAAGCTCGGCCAAGTGCTCGAAAAGTCACGTCCTGAGGATGCCTCGTGTAGAGGCGAAGCACGAGGCAACTGGTTACTGTAGCGAGATGAAAATATGAATACTTGTGGTTATCTTAATTACTTATTTTTAAATTATTTAAATTTTAAGTTTCTGTAAGATTTTAGTTTTAGATAAGTATTAAGGAATATTTCGGACAAATATTTAAAATTGTCTTCAAATTAGATAAATATTTAAAATTATATTAAAATTAAATTTTTACGTCATTGTTGTAACAAAAACGACTTTTAAGCGGAAATACTTGAAAAGTTGTACTCTTGAACATATTAATATTTTTGTTTATTCTATATGTTATATGTATACTCTTCTTTGTAACCTTCAAGGCTCTTTATGTCGGCAATAAGAAAAATTCATCAACTGTGTTAAGACTGTTTTTACCCATTCACTGAACTCAATGGCAAGGAATGCAGACAATTCCCCCGCAGATATTCTGAGCAATAAACTTCACTGAAATCTTATATTCAGAACGAGATTTTATATCAGCGGTATCTTTTCTTCATAAAAATTTAAAGCGAATAACAAACTATTTTATAGCGCCATCATAATACTGAATACGAAAATATTTTGGTCTTTGATTTTGGGTATTCTAAGTGTACTTTATGAATCATAAGAATGCTCAAATGCAAATTTATATTATGCCCTCGAAAATAAAATATGGCAATAAATTTAACGGTGAAAATATACAGTAAAAATTTTAAAATATTTTTAAAACTATTTTTTTTTTTTTAATAAACTAATATTGTAAATGCGAACGTGAGTTTCTTTGTTACGCTATCACGCTTTAACTAATGATTCAATCATCATGAAATTTTGCATACACGTTGTCCGGGGTAAGGTGTTTACTGATAAAAATGTACAGCTCCCAACGAATAGATAAAAAAGAATTTGCATTAACGCGAGTGCAGCCGTAGGCAAAACTTAGTTTTGATATTTAATTCAATTGAATGAAAATCTACCGCCAAGCACCTAACGGTGTGTTCCGGCAGCCTCACATGAGAGCTAGCTCTAATCCAGGCTAGGTGTGTTTTACCATCTTCGACCACATCGTCACTTAACATCAGATGAGCTATGGTCAAACACATATATTGTCAACAGTAAAAAAAAAACGAAATAATACCTGTCTATATTTAACAAATAACGTCCCAATACCCTTTTCATTCATATGAAGATCAAACAAAACATTTATGAAAAGCACTGACTTGGAATTTATTGTTTCTTGTTTCCAAAATATTGGCATTTATTTTGATATACCTATCTGTGTTAATTATTTTGAAGTATAACGAGCGGGAATGGTCCGTAAGTTCAAAGTCGCTCGGCGAGCTATGAAAAGAGCTATTCTTGGCATTTCTCTGAGGGTTCGTATCCGGAACGAAGTAATGCACCAGAGAACTAAAGTCACAGACATAGCTCAGCGTATTAGCAAGCTGAAGTGGCAATGGGCTGGACATATCTGTCGCAGAATCGATAACCGCTGGGGTAGACGTGTTCTGGAGTGGAGACCGCGAATTGGCAAACGTAGCGAAGGACGCTCTGAGACTCGATGGAGTGACGATATACGTAGGACAACTGGCGGTGGATGGAAGCGACAAGCCGAAGATTGGGCTGAGTGGCGTGTCTTGGGAGAGGCCTATGTCCAGCAGTGGACTTCGATAGGCTGATGATGACGACTAAAGAACAGAATTATAAAAAAAACATCCACAAAAACAAATACGTTTATTCCAGCCTGCAAACTATTAAAAAATATAAGGATAAATATTATTAATGTGTAAGAAATAACGCCAGTCCGTGATCATTACAGCGGCACCTAGAGGTTTTAGTATCTAACGAAATAATATGTAGGATATCGCTGTATTTGCGCTCATCAATATGAGACTAGTTGACTAAATGAGGTTAGTTTCAATATATCTGTAATTTCGCTAGATGCAACCCAAACAGGAACAGTAATGTTTACTGCATGGCGATAGAATAACAGAATCTGACACTGCGTGGTAGACTGGACAGCCTCCTGCTAGAAGATCAACAATCTAGTAAAATGGCATACAAATTACCCTTTTAGTACAGAACTCTGGAACGTACCAGAGCAATCTATACAGTACAATCTGATGCCCAATTTAAAGTTAAGTATTTTAGCGAAACAGGGTGAACATTAATTATGAGCCGATAAAACAGTCAAGTAATGTTGACATAATGCTTTATCGTCGGTTTCAACACATTTAACTTAAAAGCTATCAAGCTAATAAATTATGCAACAGCCGTTTTAAAGTCCGGCCGGCTTCGTGCATTTCACTAGAGATACAATGAAAATGGACCATAAATATACAAGTTGGATCAGCGCCATAAAATCTACGGCGCTGTGAAAAAGAGTTAGCAATAGAGTGTGGATCTGCTATGTATGTTACTAAAAATCCCGAACTACAATAAATCCTAAGATTTTCCAATAAAACCTAAGATTTACCAACTCCTAATAGTAAATAAAAGTCCGAACAGTTTTGTGATCATCGTTCAATTTAACTGTTACCTCCATTCAATTGGTAAATCGTAGATTTTACACCAGTGACACGGTAAACGTTGAAAAATAGGGTTCACTAATGACGAAATCAATTCTGAAATTTTTTTTAATGTAAAAAGCAATGAGACCAACGATGCATTCTCCTGATGGTAAGAGATAACGCATGTCCATGACCATTGCAGCGATACACAGAACTTTGAGCAGCAAAATAAAGTCCAGGGCATCTTTTTAATGTCCACTGCTACGAAACAGTAATATTTACACAAAACTGCTTGGTGGCAGAATATCTGGTATTGCGGTGGTACCTACCTAGACGATCAGCTAAAGAGACCACCAAGTAAAATATTACTTTGCAACGAACATTTCGTATATTATAAATTTCACAAACACAACACAAACAAAACTTCTTGGCAAACATTTTTCTTATAAAATGTGTCGAATGTTATTCAGTGTTGCAAGAGTATATAGTGAGAATTAAAATAAAAAAAATCTAACGACAACGCCAAAAAGTCGGTTATTTTTTGATGAATTCCCTATTCTCAAGTCACATTGGTAAATTTTAAAATTTACAATTACATTTTAAGATTTAGAAGTAAAACCAACTTACGGGTTTTACAGTAACACATATAATAATATGTAAATATATATATATATATATTTTTTGATGTTGGTAGAATACATAAAGGGTTTTTAATAGTTACAATATTGTAATACGGTGATCACTGACATCTAATGTTAGATCAAAGGCAACTAATTACAGAGCTCAAAAAAAACACATGAAGTAACTAAATGAACTTCATTTAGCAAACTTTTTGCGCAAAGTGAACACATCACATCATCAGTCATGGGACGTCCACTGCTGGACATAGGTCTCCTCCTGGGGAGGGGTTTTACCAATACTTGCCACGCTTGGCAGGCGGGTTGGCGAGCGCAGTTAGGTATGATTGTTCAAGGAAGACGCTGCTGCCCATCTTCCGGATTACATCCCTTAGCCGACTCTTACGGCAACCACGGGTAGAGAAGTTGGGGTACTATTCTTACGGAAATTTTCATATTATTTTCCATAGTAAAAGCCAAAGTGATTCCTTGACAGCTACAAACTCATGGTATATACTAATTATTATCTATTTTGATCAAAGTTTTCGTCACAGGTCATAATGGGAGGCGGCCGTAGACACTTCCTTCCAAACGTGACACCAGATCCAGAGCATCCGAACAGAGAAGGCAGAAGATTAGACGGGAGAAACCTGGCAGAAGACTGGGCGAGAGAAAAGAAGAGGCGACGGTTAAGGGCTCAGTACATTCATACCAGAGAAGAACTTGCCAAGCTGGATCCTAGGACAGTTGACTATTTACTAGGTATGAGTTGTTCGATTGCTTCTATACTAGAAGGTAGAAGTATCCTAAATGCATTAGTGGTTTTGTAGCTGAAATAAGATTATAAAATGCTCAGCTTGTTTTGTCAGTGAAATGCATATAATGCCAAATATACGTAAAGTAACCAAACAAATGTTAGTCTAATAGCCTTATAATTTGGCTGCTACTGTACTCTTCAAAGTGGAACACAGCATTGGCACAAATCCCGTTGACTTGCCATTCATCTTGGTTAAATGACAACGCAACATAAAGCCTGTATTATTTTTGTTAGTTTAATTTTCTTAGCTTAATAGTGTTACAACATCTCCCGTCTGTTCTTAAGATATATCGTGTTTTTCATTCTTGGTGGCCTGGAAGAGATCACGCTTTACGATAAGGCCACCACTTGTGGCACTAGCTTAAGCATAAGATTATTTTGTTTTCTGTACTTTTTTTCTATTTTTGGTGTGCACAATAAAGAGTTTCTATATACCTATGTTTTATAGTTTTATAACACATTGTACATTGTTACCCTAGGGTTCACCCCTAGGGTAACAATATACTTATTCAGTCCCGAGACAGGGTTTGCCAATAGTTCGAGGGGCTAAGTAAATCTTTAACCCAAAGTAAACACTGTGCTTTTCATTACGAATACAAGGAAAGTAAAAATAAAAACATGAATTAGCTAAAGAAACAAAAAAAGAAAAAAAAAAATTATATCGGATTGCCGCTTTCCCGTCTATATTTTGTTTTATTGCCGGCCAGCTATTCAGAAATTATTTTTCATCATTGAAAAAATAATCCAAATTATTTTTCATCATTGAAAAAATGGTAAATATTTCGCCCAAATGTACCTATGTTAATTTAAAGAAATAGTTGAAAGTAAATTATAATAATTTCGTTTAAAATAAATATATTCTTTAATTAATACTTAACTTTATGTTATTTCAATGTTATATTGCGCTGTAATTGAGTGACTGTTTATAACGTTGGAATATGGTTCAATAGAAATGTGAAAATAGAACTAGTTTTTAATAATTTGACAGCTGTCAGTTTAAAACAGTTATCCCTAGGGCTGAAAAGTGTTACTTTCAACCAGCGGCTCAGGCAACTTCAGACCTACTTTCCGAGTATGATTAATGAAAAGGCATTTTATTAAACGTGCTTTGCTTTCATTTAGTTTTACTATTTAGATACAGATTTACTAAAAATTTGTTGGTGAATAATATTTGTTTGGGGTTAAGTTTCACCCCGGGCTTTGCAAAATATAACTCTTGACGGGTCAATGCGCGGACCCAGTTAGTCGATTAGCTTACGCAAAATCGTACTAAAATAATGGAATCCAATCTGTATTCATCAGCCTGGAACATCCAATTTTATTCGATATTTAGTTTGTCTCTATTAAACTTCATGTTTTTATAAATTCCGAAATGGATTTCCGATTCTTTAGTGTGTTGTTGTGAAATATAGAGGAAAACATAAATGCATTTTTTACTGGCGAAAGACTTATATATGACCATAGCTTTCCTGATGTAAAATAGTGGTGTGGTCGAAGATAGTATACACACCAAATCTGTACTATATTTCGCTAAGTATGTGTACTTTTTTTCAAACGAGACTTTTGCCAAATGGTAAGTGGTTACGCGTTCCCATAACCAACAGCTGTCTCTCTCAGTACTCAAAAATTTGAGTAACAAAATAACGTTCAAGTCGTCACTGTTTTGGCAATGAGTTCCATAACTGAAAAACATTGAATGGTTAGTTTTAATGGCCCTGTATTAAAGTTAGCTGTTGTCCTTCTGACCAGAACACAACTATTGTACACATTATGAAATGTACATGCTATAGATATAAATATAAAGAAGTTATATAATAGTTAGAAACAAGTTACCTACGAGTATATACATACTTTTCTATCGTGTTGGAAATATGAAAGTCAATGAAATTAATGTCTCAAAGTAATGACCGCCAAAGCAGCGATTCCCTGGACTTTATTTTACTACTCAAAATTCTATGTATTGATTCAATAGTCATGGTCAGGCGATAACTCTTACCATTAGGATAGAGACTCATTCGCCTCAAAACTTTCACATAAAAAAATATTACTACTACTTAATACTTTAAAGTTACTTCCGTTCAGTACCCAGACTCAATATTAATTGTGTTTTAAAAACACAGGAAGTTCAACACAAATTTATAATATCTTTTTACCGAAACATAAAGATTTTAAACCTTCTAACACCCTAATATTGTTCCTTTATTAATGAAAACCGCCTTTAGGTAAAAGCTGTTACTGAAATTCAGTTTTTTATGCTCCGCTAAATGGGAAGCGTCGTTGAAATTATTAAAGAAATCGGACCCTTCTATACTCTTTGTTAGGTTTATTTAATGGTGGAAGCTTACGCAGCATTTCGGGTGAAACCCTTTAGGGTGATGGCCCTTTTGGTAAACCGTATAACCCGGCGACTTAACTTGACCTACTAAAAATACGTACTAACGGTTTTTAATTACGATCAATATATAAATTTTATTTAGTTCCGTGGAATGATTTATTTTAATTTTGTCTTCTTCAGCATCATCATCATCATCCCAGTGCTGGGTTTAGACTCTTTTTATGCCATCTGCCTCAATCCTGTGCCATTGTGATCTAGGTTCGACCCGCGACGTTGACCATATCTTCTTAAGTAATATTAATTAAACAAGCTGAAGAGTTTAAAAAATCCATTACCCGACTGCGATTAAAATAGCTATAAACTTTTTAAGCAAATGTTTTACTCTTAATTCAATTTAAACATATAGCTACATTTTTGTTTGCCTTTATTAAACCAATCCTATACTTGATAGGATTGTTTTTTTTTTTAATTAACGTATTACTATTTCGCGCCAAAAATCCACCATCTTGATTGTTTTTAAAAATCCACCCTCTAAAGACACTTGGGTTATTGAGACAAATCTTACTCGGCTGGCTAGCTACCACCCTCATGTTGATAATCTGCCACCAAGCATCTAACGGTGTGTTCCGGCAGCCTCATTTGAGAGCCAGTTCCATTCCAGGCTAGGTGTGCTCTACCATTTTCGACCACACCGTCACTTAACATCAGGTGAGTTGTGGTCATACAACTAGTTTGCCAGACAATAAAAAAAGACTAACGTTTGAGTGACGAATATAGATTTTTGTCGTGACTGGGTGTTCTATATGTATTATTAGTTGCACCCCGCGGTGTTACCCGCTACATTTTTTCGGGATAAAAAGTAGCTAATCACCTAGTGGTATAAAATATACTTTACGGCTTATTCTCATACTTAATAAATATACATTTAAAAAAAAAAACGATCGAACCGTTTCAGATGAGTGCGACTACAAACACCGTGAACATGAGATTTTTATATAATTACATATAGATAAGTATCTATTTACGAATAATACGTGTTCAGTAGTATACGTGCTATCTGGTATACTACAAACTTTGCTTATTTTGGGGGTAAGGTGGCGAAGTTGCCGTGGTGGTGCCGGCGTAAGAATAGTACCCCACCCTCTCTACCCGCAGTTGCCGTAAGAGTCGGCTAAGGGATGTAATCCGGAAGATGAGCAGCAGCGTCTTCCTTGAACAATCACACCTAACTGCACTCGCCAACCCGCCTGCCAAGCGTGGCGAGTATTGGCAAAACCCCCCCAGGAGGAGGCCTATGTCCAGCAGTGGACGTCCTATGGCTGATGATGTGTGGCGATGTGTAAAATAACCTCTTATATATTTTTTTTAATTTGAGTCTTTTTGGCTATAAATGCAAGATTCAACATGATCATGGTTACTTGCTATAACATGATTGCCATACTATATCAAGTAAGTGTATGTGATACATACCAAGTGTAGCCATGGGGCATATTAACCGCCGACGATACGTCCAAGCTATTGAGCAAAGCTCTATTCTATTTGACCGAAATGAAATACTTAGTAGCGATTCGCAATCAATTATACAATCAAAGCTCTGTATTTTCGTCACTTCGTGTACGAACACTCATAAACCTAACCTAATAACCAGTTAGGTATCTTGAAATTGAAATTAATTCTAACGTCTCCCACCAAATTTGGTAAAGTTTGTCCATGGAAAATTAAATAACTTTCCCAACATTTCCAAAGTCCATTAAAGTATTTTACTCATTATTGAAATCCACTTCGGCACTTATGCCTAATGGCTCAAATATAATAAGTTTTACGACAACATTTGCCGACTTTACAATTAAATTATGATCTAGAGTCCAGTACCAGTGTAATCCGGTTTTGTATCCTTTTTAATCCGACCCGAGTTAAGGACCATTTGCATTTCAAATGAGGGAGTACCCACATTTATAATTGAAAAGTGCGCGCTGTTAATACGTGTATTTTAATGTTAAATATCATACTTAACGCGCTTTAACTCTACTAAGAGACTTTTAAAAATAGCTTCTAGGGATCGCTCCCATAATTTCTTTACAAAATGTCGTACATACATACCTAGGTAGTATATTATGTTTTATGAGTACTGTACAATGAACATAATTATTATTGTAGCATTTCACACAGCGCCTTTTGGCCCCAAACTAACTACTATATTGTACTATGGGAACCAGATAATTTACATGTTTTTATATTAATATTTCTTAATTTAGCTGACTCCATTATATTTTAATTTAATTTATATTGTATGAATATTTAATTGTTGTTTAGTTTGTATGTATATTGTATGTTTGAATTTGTATTGTTTTACTCGGTGGTAAATATCCTTAGCAAGAGGTCATCTAGGTAGGTACCACTGCAGTACCAGATATTCTGCCGCCAAGCAGTAGTGTGTAAACATTAACAACAACATTGTTGTGACTAACCACCAAAAGTCTCAAAGTAATGAGCGGCAAAGCAGCGATGCCCTGGACTTTGTTCTGCTACTCAAAGTTTTGTGTATTACTACAATGCTTATGGATAGTCATTATCTCTTACTATCACGAGAGCATCTCGTTCGCCTCATTGATTTCATATTTTATAAAATTTACATACTCTGTACTGTTATAATATCTTTTGTTAATGCAATAGTTGGTAACGAAACTAATCAAAATGGATTTTAGGTACTTTAATATTGTAAAACTATTTACAAATGAAGAAAATAAATGAAAACAAAAAACAAATCTAATATCTATCAATGGTCGTCGCGAAAATGTTTATCGTGAATAGTAATCGAACTCAAGCCCATGAAGAGCTCTTAACACAGAGCTGAATGACCTAACAGGGCAGGCAGATGTTCATTGCTCTCTCTGGGAAAGCTTCAGTAAACGAATGATAACTCAGACTATCAATGTTTTATATTACTGGTGGAATATTACGAATATTAGAGTTATCCGTATATTCTATCAAAATGATGACGCACCTAAAAAGAGACCAATGTCGTTGTATTGTACAGATTTAAAGATAAAGGTATCACAGATTTAACTTTGCGTGAAAAATGGGTGAAGACTACAATATCACCTGACATATTATGCTGAGTACAGATAAGACCAACGAACGCCAACGTATGTAATGTTATCTCGTTTGTTTCATTGAAATGAAAGGATACAACAGGACGGGAATTACTACACACATATAAACACCTTCATATATTTGTATGACGCAAGGCCATGAGGTATCTGTATCTGTAATTGTGTGTAAGCGTATGATAAGCGAAATTGTAGAAAAAAGGAGTAATCACCCATTTTAAATTCAAATTTATATCTGTACTACCTTTATCAACTAAGCTTAATATCTGTTCTATCATTCCTGTCCATACAAAGTTGTCTGGAATAAATCGCTCCAGGCGATAAAGCAGCCGTTGTACTACCACATATTAGTCGATGTTGTTTTGTTTTTGTTTTGTTGTTATCTATTTCTTTATCTCTTTTTAGTTTTTTTTTGTAATGTTATAATGTATACTAGCTGCCCGCTCCGGCCTCGCACGGGTATAAACCTCAAAAATAACTGGATCTTATTATACATATAAACCTTCCTCTTCAATCACTATCTATTAAAAAAAAAATGCATCAAAATCCGTTGCGTAGTTTTAAAGATTTAAGCATACATAGGGATATAGGGACAGAGGAAGCGACTTTGTTTTATACTATGTAGTGAGATAGTGAGATGTATGTTTGGTGTACAATAAAGTCATATAGAATAGATTATCTTTACAATACAACGGCATTGGTATATGAGTGAACTTAGCAGATCATTGTCCAGCTGAACAAAAACAAACGTGAGTTCTTCTCGTATAGGTACAGCTAAGTTCTACAGTTCCTAATACTTTTTTGGAATAGTTCTGCCGATTTTGTCATAAAAAATTCAATTGAAAAAATGATCTGCCAACTTGCCTAGCGCATCATTTTGCCGCAGATTAAAAATAAACATGAGTTCTCGCAAGCAATTGTACTTTTCGTTTTTTTTTTAATAGCCGTGAATTTAGAACCTTCTTAGGTATGTCATCATTTTGATAATTATAATCTCACTCTTGTCTACTGCTAGCTACGAGGCCTTTTCTACGCATCATTATAATATATCTGTATCACTTTTTTAAATATCTATCTTTTTTGTCTATCTAATACTTAGTTGAAAGAAAGCGATTGAAGATGATAATTATTAAAAAAAAATCGTCTACGTTCTACGTTTTATTGCGCTTCACTATATTTATAGTCTCTTTTTAAATCTATAATCTTTGTTGTCTTTACTTTTATGAGTATCTTGTTTTATTATAATGGCTATTTGTCAATTATGATCAACCAAAGTTAGGACGAGTAATTGACTTCGATTGAATCAGCTACTGCTTAGTTACGTATTTTAAAATATCTCACCCACATACCTCTCTATACGGTAACTACATTTGGTAGGTTTAAGGTCGGGTGGTTACGAAATTGTATAGTGTCGGTACCTAGTGCGTATTAATGTAATAAATCTGGCCCGCTTGAGGAATTAGACCTTTACCAAAACATGGGATGGACGTACTTAGGAGGGCACTAGGGGCCTCAAATATTCCATTCTGTTAAGTCAGCTTAAATCGAAAGCTTTCACGGTGAAGTAATGAAAGTGTATATACAATACACTGCTTTAGCACGCATGCATATTGTAAGATTACGCAAGCATGGTGGTAGGGTCTTTCTAATATTCGGCTGACTTTTTTCTAATGTATAAGTAATGAGACAAACAATGCACTTCTGTTGGTAAAGAAAACGCTTGTCCATGACCATTACAGTGGTGAAACTCACTGGAAAGCCAGCACGCTAGCTGTGCTTACAATCTTTCACAACATCGTAACTTATATCATCACTTATCGGCTAGCCTAAGTCATTAACTTCAAGATTGAAGTCAATAGATTCAAGCACAGAAGTTTTTTTAGTAGTAATTTTAGGTTAACTATTTATTAAATAATAATACATAAATATCGTAGGATATTTCACACAGCACCATCTAGCCCCAAACTAAGCATATTAATATATAATATATATTTGTTAATGTAATTATTAAATGTAAAATGAGGACTGTGTATTCCTCGAGCATTCATGCTCACCATCGAAGGCTCCTTCTTGCGGCGGCGTCGTGTGTCGGGTCGCTCTCTTCCCTCAGATATGGTTGAGGAGGGCGATGGCTGGCACATGCGTCATACTCGTGATTGGGTGCTGCTTGCGGGTCGCTGGTCTGCTCGCGGTATACACACAATCTAACATTTTATCCCTAGATTAAACCCTAGATTAAGATTAATTTGACTAATATTCCTCTTCCCATATTGTAAAAAAATAAAAAAAAATGTTTTTCAAAGTTGTCAAAGGTCACGGACCCCAGTGTCTGTGGAGAGTAATGTTAAAATAAAAAATAAATAAAAAAAAACTAAGCATAGCTTGCACTATGGGACTCAGAGAACTGATATAATACTTATATATATATATATATATATTTGTAAATACATACATACTTTTAATACATACAGAACACCCAGACACAGAGTAAACATTTATCGTCACATAAATGTTTGTCCTGGTGGGAATCGAATCGAAATCGGCAGTCAATCTATTATATAGATCAGATTTAAAAAAAAAACAGTGTTTATTAATTCATACCCCATCACAGTTACTTCATTACGTCCACCTATGAAACGTATTCACCTATTATTAACACACAAACAAACATTCCGCCATCCCGTTTTCTCGAAGACATGTATTGTAAACAAAACCAATTGGAATAGAGTAGGCTTATTTGAGGTTGACTTATGTGAGGATGCCTTTAGAGAAACACTTGGGATGAGGTAATGGTTTCATAATATTATTACGCGGGTTGTTGTGAAGATCGGGTTATATACTTGTGTTAAGTTGTTGATCAAAACATCTTTGAAATAGAATCAACACATCATCATTCTGAGTAACAGTGACTATAATAAAAAAAAACTTATAATTATTCTTTATTTAGTCATTCGTGTTTTTTTCTATGGAAACTGTGACATATTTGAATTTTACTAGTACGAAGTTTTTCATGTTTAATGATATCGGATGCTCCGATTATAACTTCGTTCATACACACACATTTTGCATGGTGTGAAAGCAGAGTAATCGGAGGCAAGTAAAGTGTCGGGTTGCTCCAGCACATTCTGGAACTCTTTCTAGCCTATACCAGCACACTGATTTTACTGAATCGTCTTTAGAAGCGTGACGACCCACACGAGTTCCATGAATACAATATCTTCAAATTAATAGCAGATTCCAACCTTCATCTCT
This sequence comes from Biston stratarius, assembly GCA_950106695.1. Lineage (NCBI taxonomy): Eukaryota > Metazoa > Arthropoda > Insecta > Lepidoptera > Geometridae > Biston > Biston stratarius. Next base: position 37,296,669 of record OX467106.1, on the reverse strand, counting down.
GTTAAAGTTTGGACGCCTAGTAATCTCTATTGCCTCCCTCACTTTCCGAAACACATAGCTCCTAATTTGCAAGCAATTTCGCCTTTAGATCCGGATGTAATGCTTCGTGTCCGAGCCAATTGAATGTACTAAAAATAGGTCACAAAGGTCAAGGATCATCATCACCACCAAAAACCTTTCATAGTCCACTGCTGGACATATGTCTCTCCCAGGACACGCCACTCAGCCTGATCTTCGGTTTTTCGCTTCCAGCCACTGCCAACTGTCTTACGTATTCCACTCCATCTATTCTCAGGACGTCCTACACTGCGTTTGCCGATTCGCGGTCTTCACTTTAGAACACGTCTACTCCAACGGTTGTCGGTCGGCAAATATGACCGACCCACTGCCACTTCAATTTGCTAATACGCTAAGCTATGTCGGTGACTTTTGTTCTCTGGCGAATTACTTCGTTTCGGATACGATCCCTTAGAGAAACACCGAGCATAACCCTTTCCATAGCTCGTTGAGCGACTTTGACTTGAAAGGTCAAGGATGTGTGGGAGTAATTCTGCATAAATAAATAATAAATTTGGCAGCCTAGTTTGGGACCGTCTGGCTTCCAATCTGAAAGTCCTGTGTTTGAATCCCACAGCGCGGTCCTTTGTTTGTTCTAAATTATGTGCGTATTGCTGATGACTTCAAATGGAGAAGGAAAACATCGTGAGGAAACCTACATGTCCGAGAGTTATTATAAAAAGTTCTTGAATTCGTGTGCCTTCTGAATGAATTCTGCCAACCCGAACTTGACTAGCGTGGTGGTTAACGACCTTACCCTTCTCACAATAAGAAGAGGCTTGCACCCAGCAGTGGGACAATTAAAAAAAACGGCTGTTTCGGATATGTACATTTAAAATATTTATGTAATATTTAATTTGCAGGTTTGTTTGAATATTCTCACATGGACTTTAACGCCGAGCGTGGAGCGGCAGTAGACGCCGAAGACGGAACGTCAGCGGGAACAACTGTCAAAGCGGATGACCCGTCGTTGGCTGACATGACGAGAGCTGCCCTGTCTATTCTACTGAAGAACGATAAAGGATTCTTCTTGCTTATTGAAGGTGAACAAATTACATTTATTTATCTCTTCACAACCGTAGCAAAAATAGTAATAGCAGCTCTGAGAGGCATAGTACAGGAACTCATAGTTCTTATTCTTATTCGGAATGGGGGCGATAAGTCCTGCACTGACGTTCCTTCTTGTTATCCACATCACACATCATCAGCCATAAGACGTCCACTGCTGGACATAGGCCTCCTCCTGGGGGATTTTGCCAATACTCGCCACGCTTGGCAGGCGGGTTGGTGAGCGCAGTTAGGTGTGATTGTTCAAGGAAGACGCTGCTGCCCATTAAAAAAATAAGATACCTACCAACGAATTATGTATCAAATACTTAACAATTTTATGCAATAGCAGCAGAGTTAGGTATATTTTTAGCGGATTTTTTCTTCCATAAATTCAGAATCACTAACCTCCAAGTTCCGGATCCCGAGGTCCCTAACTGAATTATTTATTAAAGATAACATGATACGCTGCTCTGTACGCTTGAGTAGAGTAATAAAAACCTTTTAACGCGTAAATATGGGTCATGAATGGAAGATGAGACCGTGAATATAATAACATTTATTACATAATTTTTTGGGATGAATTGAATTCAATAAACCTGATGGTCACGCGAGCTACGCAATGATAACTAAAACAATCTTGAGGTTTATAGAAAACTTTATTAAACAAATATACGAGATTATACAGTGAGACACGTCTATACCACAGTACACTAAGAACAGTAAGTCATCTTCATAGAAATTGGCCGCTGCCGATTTGAATGTTTGCGTGCGTACCGGGCGCCGTCTACGAACACACTGCCTGCCACGCACATATTAGCATAATCTCGGGGAGACTCGGGTGCCACCATTCTGGGCCTTGCCGTGAGTTTGGTCGCGCGTGTTCCAGTACGCTGCACGCGGGCGTTCGCCTGCTCTCACCGGCCACTTTATTATTTACACTTTACCGGCCAAAAATAATAACATAGTGCTGCTAATCATACGCAAATAATATTTAACTAAAAATAAAAGTGACAACCCTAAGCGTCAATGCAAGAGAAGGCTATTAACTCGCCGACTGGTCTTAGATGAACTACTTCTCTCAGTGTATTTTGTCTATACCGCGGTCGTCGGAAACGGAGAGAGAGAGATATATAATGTCAGAGCGAGAAGGTTGCGTGAAGGTTGAAGGATTATCATAGCCGGATATAAGCCAGCAATGAACTTTGAAAGGCTGATTATGATGGTGAAGCAATCAAACAAATTGTTGCGTATAAAAGTAATTTATAATTATATTTACAGGTGGTAGAATCGATCACGCACATCACTACAACAACCCATACAGGGCGCTTGATGAGACACTCGAGCTTGAGACAGCATTGCTTGCAGCGCTGGAGCGAGTGAATCCTGCTGAAACACTCATAGTGGTCACGGCTGATCACGGTCACGTCATGACGTTTGGAGGTCAAGCCACGCCAAGGGGACACCCTGTATTAGGTGAGTACTTTTTTTATTGTTATTTTAGCGACCCGGATTCTCACGGGTACAATTTATTTTGGCGACTTAATTACAAAACATTGAATTTAATTAAATTTCGTGGAAAAATCATTATATTTTTTGCAAAACTTTGTGTTTTTTGGAGTGTTTAGGTATGTCAATAAAATAGTGGTGTTTTATTCATAAAGTGCCGGATTACGTGTCTGAGTGTGGGAAAGTGATATAATGTGATAAAACGACATTTCTGGTTGTTCCCAATATCCCACCAAAGCTTGTAGTGAAGTCACCACTACTTTACTAGGGCATGACCGGACTCGATTATGACATACTTTGTGCAACTTTGACTATGACTTTTTTTTAATACTGGCTACACTTGACAAGTACAAATACAATACGTGTGACGTCAATAATAAAGAAGAAGTACATTGTAGTAAATTAGATCGTACTTAAAGTTCCTATAAAAAATATTTTCCTATATTTAGTTATATTTCCTTGAATAGGTAAAAATTAAGTTACATATTAAGTTACACCCCATCGTTATATAATTCAAATTAAAGTTGTCACTGAATTACTTCTAATGACTTATATATTCTAATACTCTGTTCGTATCTTACAATATTCATGCGAATTGATTAGAACATACGAATATAAATTCGTTGTGTGTTCGCTTCGTAACTAAGCATGAAAACCGTGTTTGTATCTCGGTCGCGTAGATTTCTCAAAATATTCACCGATTAGGAATAATTCGACGGAGTTCTGTTGCCAACAAGGAAAATTATCAAAATTCCGGAAACCATTTTTATATGAATACGAATTTTATATGAGTACGGGGACATAAAAAAAAAAATATAAAAAAACTCGTTATTCGTTTTTGGCATATCACGTTGTGAATTTAAAAACTAAGGAAAGTAATTTGATATTTTCAGCTGTTTGATGATTCAGGAGAATAAGTCAAACTTATTCAGAGTAAAAAAGATACACAAAGCCCATCTTACGTGTCATTGGTATCAAATTGCAAAAAATTATACGAGCAAGCAAGTGGTGTTTTTAGAGAAAAAAAAAAACCGAGAAATAAATTTTTCAGGTGTCGCGAACAAAGTCGCTGGTACAACTAGTAACAAATAAATTAATTGTGATAAGTAAATATTTAGTCCAAATTCATGGGAGAGATATTTTTTCAAATGTTTTATATTTTATCTAGTCATGTCGGCTGCACAAACTAGTCGCATCCTGTTTATACCACCCAGCATAGCCATTCCCTACAACCGCCCACGCATTATCGGCCGTGCCTAAGTTTGCAGACTGATGAGCTAGCGTCTGGCTCTTTGTCGCCCTAATAGAATAAGCAATACATTTAAGCAAGCAAGCAAGCAATACATGACAGCCCTGTTGGTTCATTGGGAGTATGTCTGCCTGAGCTGTAGGGCGTGGGTTCGATTCCCGCCAAGGACAAATGTTTGTTTGGTATAAACAAATGTTTGTTCTGTGTCTGGTTGTTCTGTATGTATTATAAGTATGTATTTACAAAAAAAAAGTATTTATGTATTCTATCAGTTATCTGACTTCCATCACACAAGCTCTGCTTAGTTTGGGGTCAGATGGCGCTGTGTGTAATGTGTCCTACAATATTTATTTATTTATTTAAGTCATTCTGAATTAAGTCACTCGTTGTGACAGACGTATTATAACAATTAAATAATTTTAATTAATTGATTGGTTTTTAAAAAATACTTCTACTCGTCCTCCGTGCATGTCTATCTATGGCAATTCATCATTCAATATTGTGTGTATTATTCAATCAACCCTCTATCTCTTTTTTGCTTGGATTTGGTATCGCAATTTGTGCATTTGCCCGTGCGTATTTGAGTATAAATCAAGAATGTTTCAATCACATAAAGTCAAGGTGAAATCTAGTCATGATTTAGTAAAGTAATAAGTTTGGTACAAGCTTTGATGTCAAGAGTTATGGAAGCAAAACGATAAGTCATGTTTCACCACGTTATAGCTTTCCTACACTTACGAGCGTAATTTGTCACTTTATAAGAAAACACAATATATTAGCAGCAAAAAAAATGATTTGGAAATTAAACAATGTGGCGACATGCTTTTATCTCGTTCTCAATAAAACTCAACCTGAATATCTTTACTAACATAACTATTTCTTAAAGGTGCGGACACTGTGGTGTCGGATATCGACGGTCTACGGTACACGACGCTACTGTACGGAACAGGGCCGGGCCATTCTGAGCCGAGGGCTCTCCCGCTAAACGCTACAACGTCCGCTACCGCTACCGCCGATGCAGTACATGCAGCGGCTGTGCCAAGACAATGGGCTACACACGGCGGTGAAGACGTGCCTATTTGGGCTTTAGGTATGAGAAAATATTTGACTAATATTAATACTGACTCCTCTATATCTAGTCTGTAGTACCTCTCCCTTCTAAGCTGTAGGGTTCGATCCCATCCAAGATAACTATTATGTATTATATTGTATCTAAATTGTTAATGTTCTAAATTAATACATTATATTACGGGTGTATTTATAGAATAAAGTGTACTAATATTTTTATTAAATACTTACCTGGGTTTGATATCGGTGCTTACTTTGGGCCTAAGTGGCGCTAAAAATAACTAATACACGAAGTGGTAATACTTACTAACCTAAGAAGTTGCCTTAGGAGATACATTCGATCCCCCGAATCGTTAAAAAAACTATAAGAGTTTTAAACAAAGCGAAAAAATACTTGACCTTTCGTGGTACAAGTTAATCTATTAAAATTATTCTGTCCTTGTGACAGCTAGGATGATTGGTTGAATAACTCTTTATCGTCCACACCAAAGATCACATAATAATTTGAAAATAAACTGAGACAATAAGTAATTGGCAACTTCATCGCCAAAAGCTCTAAAATAAATCTCTCAGACATTTTGCTTGAGGATTGAAAAGATTACATACCAATTTCACTTCAATAGGTATATGCCAGTTCCTTGTATAACATATAAGACTGGTGACTTAATTGCTACAAGTTCTTCAAACTTATGTAACTAATTTTAATTCTCTTTTTTTTTTCTTTATTAATTTCTTTGTGTTTGGATTAAATTTTTTACAAGACAGCTGATTTTTCAGTAATTTTAGAATTAGTCCCATAATAAATAATAACATTTTAAATCTTATTTTTCTTATGTGTTTCAAAATTATCTGTTCACTGTATAGGTCATATTTCTTCAAATAATTAATATAACAATTTTTTACACTAACTCTTTAAGCTACCGTTTCGCGTAAGCCCCCCCCCCCCCCCCCCCTCCCCCCCCCTTTATATCAAATCACGTAGCTATAGAAAATAAATATAAGAAAAAGTCTCCCCGTCCTACGTCATTAGTTTTCTCTATCCCTTTTGCCTAAATATAACTAAAATTAACAAAAACAATTAACTGTATAAATTACGTGGGTGGTTCAACTCTGTAAACTGACAAAATTATTATTACTAAAGTCACACGAAGTGGGACTAAAATGGTTGTACCAAAAGTCTGTACAAGAAAATGAGTCAGGGAATTTTACTGCAGAGATCAAGATATTTTAACGAAATGTAGGATAAGCATTCAACTCGCTTCCCTAATTTGGTGCAATGTGGCACAATGTATTTGGTAAATGAAACCAAGAAGTCTTTTTATTTTATGAGTTTTAGGGATCAATTACAACATAATGAACTAAATAACATTGTGTGGCTATGAATTTTATTGAAGGGCTAACATATCAATTTACGAAATGTATGGGAAGTAGGACAATGTCTTTGACTGGAGTGAATTGAAACTACTTTTTAGAAAAAAAAACGTTGTAGGTGTGGACGAAATGGGAATAGACAACTTTTTTCATACATTTGAATATAAGAGGTCTTTTTTTAATGCATTTGACTATAAATAGTCATCATAATTCTTTAAATTTTTATTAATTTGGACATGAACATTGCCGTTCATGAAATTTATAAACTTATTTTTTAGCAAAATACGAAACCATGATCGGCATTATGCAAATAATACCTTATACATAGTAGTAATGAAACTTGATCTTAAATGTTTGCCTAAAATACACTTGCCTTTTAAATACACGTTTTTCTATGTAATCTAAAATGTAATGGAAGATGTCAAGATTAAACCGAGAAAAAACAAGCGTCAGATACGTTAGCTTTCCCTAAATTATTCATAACCTGTATTCATATGGATTTATGATTATTCGACTGTATGATGGAGAGCCGAATTGGCATTGAATATGAAAGCTTTCATTTTGACTTATGCTGTAATATTGTAATGAGAATAAAAAGTATTCTGAAACTACTTAAAAAAAGAACTTCAGAACTTTCACCATAGCTAGTAAACAAGTAAATGGGTTGCTTGATGGTAAGCATTTGCCGTCACTTATAAATATTTGATGTTCCAAATACGTTGCTGACATACATTTTTAAGAACATAATTTCGTAAAGCAAACACGTAAATTGCACATTATGTCACTTTCATAAAACAGTTATATTATGTGGATGAGTTTGCAAGCATATTTAATATTAAGCAGATAACATCTAGAACGATAATGAAACAATGACATCAGTGTATGATTAAGTTTTCCAATTTGGTTTTATTGGTGAGAATAAATTACCTATGAAGACACTAAAAGATGCGTTTTTAGGTCCTATGGCCACTACACTATTTGCCGGAGTTGTGGAGCAGAGTTACATTCCTCACGCGATCGCCTACGCTGCGTGTCTCGCTCACCAATCACGACGGTGTCAAGAGAAGATTAATATCACACAAACGGTGGTAAGTTTACCTCCTCAGCTAATAGGTGCGTGAAATTGAATTTCTTCAAGCTGCGAGGTGGATTACCTGTACGTATGGTTGAATTTGAACGCATGTAAGATAATTTAGGGGGAGATAAATTGTGAAATTACAACTCCTTTGCATGTCTTGCGGTATCAGTTTGGTTTAATAGGTTTGGATTGTAAAATTTTATTATATATAGACTTGCATAAAATACTGAAATTGGATATATGGGACAAAATTTACATTTTATATGGCTTAGGTGTTTGTTAAACCGTTCAAATTAGACTTTTATCCAAATATGTTAACGTAAAATACTAGCTACGCATGGAATACGCCTGTACAGAAGAAATCAATACACTAGCATTGCAAAAAATGCTCTCCTGTTGGGAACAGATATCCCTGCTCATGACCATTGCAGCGTTACTCAGAATTTTGAGTAGCAAAAGAAAGTCTAGGTTTTTGCTATTTATTTATATTGCGCTTATCACTTTAAGACATTTTATGATTAGTCTTGGCAACTATGTAATGTCTAGCTGCAGTAACATGCAGACCGGAACACAGCAGCATTTAAACACATCTACTTGATAGCAAAATATCAAATGCTGCGGTGGTACCTACCTGAATAGAACCACACCAGTGAAGTGTATCTAATTCCACATCTATTTCAATCCAGGTTAACTAGTAATGTTTTGCAGGAAAAAATTCCGACTTGCGTCTCGCCGGAAGTGAGTAGTGTCTCAGCTGCAGACGAGACTCGAAAAGAAGGCTCGAGCGGTCGCCGCGTCGTCGTCGCTTCAAGCGTTATGGCGGACGAGCGAGTACCGCGGTCATCCGCTCCGCTACTCGCTCCGCTCATCACGCTAAACTACCTTACATGGAGTGCATTCGATGTTATAGCATCATTAATTTCGTTTAAGTGTTTAATTCAAATGTTAATAAATTGAGTTGATGAAATCTCGATGCGATGATGTTTTGTGTTAATAAAATTAAGATTAGTCATTTTGTACAGAAATGATGATGTAAATACACAGGCACTAATAGTGTAAATATTTTATGGTGAATGTAAATACAAAAAACCTACTTTCTTCGGTTGTTTTATTTTAACCGCATTAGTTTAGTTTAAAAACTATTTATTTTTCATTTAAACTAGCAATGTAAAATATCAAAATGAAATCCTTTACTAGGAGAATGGTGCGTGTTTATTATAGCTAAGTTTTATTTTTATTATTTCGAAACCTTTAGGACAAACTAGCGACGTTTTGTACCTGCTATCAGCGATTTGCAACTGCAACGATACTGTCTCGTTTTGGCGACTTTCTGCGTTTGGTAGCTGGATTATATGCGCATTTCAATGACTGCGCCGATATCAACAACAGACAGACAGAGACCAACACACACAGACAGAGACAGACAGAGAAAACAACACACAGACAAGACAGAGTTCCAAGTAAAACGTTGGGTCGCTGCTTTAATAAGAATAAAAACCCAACGGTTGGCCCATCGGGCCCAACAGCAATGCTCGTCGACATCACCATGACGAAAATCTCGCGAAGGCCGAGAAGGACAAGCTCAGTAAGTATCTTGACTTGGTTCACGAGATAACCGTTATGTGTAATGTTGATTCGACGACCATTGTCCCGACATCGGTACGGGGAACGGTATTATAGCAAAGAGTCTCGACCATCATCTAAAGAGACTCGCTAGACTGTAGTTTTACACGTACATATAGTGTATATATAAAACTAAGTTAAAAGTCTGCCAAACTATACAAATATTGGCATTACTCTCATTTTTATAGTTTATCTATAGATATATGTATATGAAAATTACATAAGGAAGTGCACGTTACTAAATGGTACATTAATAGTCCACACCAATGAATTATCAGAGCGGTGATGACCCAGTTTTTTTAATTCAATTATAGTTACATTTCATTCAACTCCAGTTCCTAAAGCGAACGTTCCTTGATGTACATGTAGGAACGTTCGCTTGCGGCATCTAGCCCAAAAGAGCATGAATCGCTAATCTAAAGATAGCTAAAAGCTAAAGCTAGCTAAAGGCTGCAAATTTCCTCGAGCCCTTATTGAACAAATGCAATGCCAGGATAACAAAAAGTAATCGACCGCTGCCAGAAATTGAATACCGCAAAGACAGTATGTAGGATTGTAATGTATTTACTTTTAAGAACCAGCCCCCCTAGGACGTAAGTCGTGATAAAAGTTTTTTCATTCGCGAAAACGTGACAGACATATGATCTGCGTTCTAACTTTGCCACGTTCAGCGCGGTGAAAGACAATTTTGTCCACGAATAACAGTAGAAATACTATTTCAAAACACTAGTCCATGATATCATGTAAAAGATTTTTTAGAGACCAATTCAAGGAAAATTGCGTGAAGCGTTCCTAATAGCTATTTCGAGCGCGTTTTGATACTTAAGTTAATTACTAAACTCATTCAATAATACACAGAATCGACGTTGTGATTCATACGATTAATTTATACGATTAATCAGAAAATAATTAATAGAATAAAAATTATAGCATATTAAAATAAGAAAGCAACAAATTGCAAAAATGTTAGGTGTTTTTCTTAATATAAAATTAATGAGACGAATGAAACGCTCTCCTTATGGTAAGAGATAACGCCTGTCCATGATCATTGCAGCGATACACAGAAATTCGAGTAGCAAAACAAAGTCCAGGGCATCGCTGTTTTGGCGCTCGTTACTTTGATGGTAAGTCTCAACAGCCCTGTAATTTCGCTAGCTGCAGTACCCTTCAATCCGGAACACAGTAATGTTTACACGCTACTGCTTGGCGGCAGAAAAGCTAGTACTACGATGGTTCCTACCTAGACGACCTCCTACTAAGGAGCTCTGCCACCAAGTAAAAGATAAAAAGATAGAAACTCTTTATTGTTCACAGCGTAAATAGAAAAAAAAAACATAAAACAAGAGCACCTTATGAGCTAGAGCCACATGTGGCGGCCTTGTCGCTAAAAGCGATCTCTTCTAGGCAACCAAAAAACACGTTACTAGTTAAGAACAGACGTATATAAGTAGCCTTTAATAACAGTCATAATCAACACTGAAAACTGTTACTACTTATTTTAGAATTTGATTACCTACTCTAAGATTGTGTTTACATCGAGACCATTTGTCGAAATTGTTTTTCGATAACAACTTTCCCCTCAGAAACATCAACAAGAATAATAAAACTTTAATTCAAGTAATATAACTATACCTAATAAAATTTAAACATATTATTATAATTAAAATGATAAATATAAAACAACTAAAATATATTATTAAAAGGAGTCCCTTTAGGCAAGGTTCCGAAGATACTGGCAGCGTTCCCCCTTTGAATAGCTAGACTAATTCTTTGTCCGAGGTAGATAAAACTATTAATAAAATAAAACTAATAATAAAACTATTAATGTTATTCCCTAAAAAAACTAACTGCGTAGTACGTTTTCAAAACATAGTATTTGTATTAAAATAAGCTACAAAATTCTTGAAGGCTTCGTGTCCAATTTATCAGACAATTGTGTTATCCGCAACATCTACTACAATCAAGTAAATGCGTTTTCTCACGGGTTTAACCTGATAAAATGGGGTGTTCTCTAAAACGTGTCTCACACATTTCTCACGAATTTATTTGATACAAAAGGATTTTGCTCCGTGGATTAGATTTTCACTGTTTCTATCTGACACGGTGAGAAGGTAAGTAACAACATCATTTCAAGTGTTAGGTAAGGTGCTATAGGTACTTACATTCATTTTTATTTATCACTAGCTGTCTCTACAAGCGTTGAAAAATCCGTTAAAATTGATTTCTAAAATTAAAAAACCGGCCTAGTGCGAGTTGGACTCGCGCTCCAAGGGTTCCGTTCAAACCTATATTTCACCTATAGTTCAGGTATACATAATAAGTAAAAGTTCTGATATATTTTTTTATGATAATTTATGCTTTTAGCTTTTTTTCCTTTATCTGTGCTATAAGACGTTGCTGCGTACCAAATTTCAAGATTCTGAGTTCACGGGAAGTACCCTGTAGGTTTTGATTCCCTTGCGAGTGTCGAAAATTTGCAGCATTAACGGCTGTATGTATCTTTTGATTGCGTTGTCTTAGAAGTTTGATTTTTTCACAGTTCTAAGGGACAGTAGACCTGAGTATTTGATATGAATTTCAGCTTGATACCTCCACGTGTTTCTGAAAAAAAGGGTCTTGAAAAAAGACAGACCGACAACAAAGTGATCCTATAAGGGTTCCGTTTTTCCTTTTGAGGTACGGAAACCCAAAAAAAATCATTATGATAAGATAACTTTTTGATGCTGGACTTTTTAATACACGCGCTATTAACATGGACTATGTTATATTGTCAGTTGATTATTTTCATCGCTATTTCAAGGTCAGCTCATAATATTTTTATAAAAATGTAACCTATAAATGGATATTGATATTTGATGTATTAATAATACCCAGTAGGTTTATTAAAATAGTTAAAATTACATAATGTCGATCTTATTTACCTATGTAACCTCAATATCGTTTACAAATCACTAGCTGCAACTTGTAGTTTTGTTCATATTAATAATCTCTAGAAATATTTTAAGGTTACAATTCAACTAGCAATATACAAATACAAATATTTAATTAGTAACGCCAAAATAACAAGTAATTTTTTTATAGAGATGATAGGTCAGTAGTTAGCGCGGTCGGTTCACACGCCGAAGAGCGTGGGTTCAAACCCCAACAATGAGCTTAAGTTGCCGGTGAAGGAAAAACATTGTGAGGAAACCATAGCATGGTGGTAGATTATTTTCTAGAACTTGGTTGACTAGCTTCCAATCTCAAAATCTGCCGCCAAGCACCTAACAGTGTAAACCGGTTGCTTCACTTGAGAACTAGTTCCACTCCAGGCTGGGTGTGCTTTACCATCTTCGACCACACCGTCACTTAACATCAAGTGAGCTGTGGTCAAACACCTAACTTGTCAATCACTAAAAAACCATGTCAATTCATAATACATGTCAATGCAATAATATGTCAAATATAAAACTTTGTCAATATAATTAAATGTCAAGAAACCCCCTTTCTATAGATGTTTCCATACTATGATCAAAGATTTTGTTTCATTTATGTTTTTACTTTGTTGCGTAGAAAATATGTAAAGACTCCTTAGTTCTACAATATTAATTTCACTCGAATTTCGCACCAAAATAGTATAACATGTTCTGAGACTATGGTAGTAGGTAGACGGGCGGACTACCTACATCCGTTGCCCTCGTACATTACTGTACATTGAGAGATAAAGCTATTGTCACCCTTATTTCTGACAGCTGACAGCTATTATGAAGAATAACCCGGAGTGCTGAGGTTTGGCGAGAGCGCAGAAAAATCATGTCGCCGTATTGTAATATTTTACAAAATTTGTACTTACTCGAAATGATAAATTACGTACACAAATATGAGAAAATAATACAATTTTGATTTTGCCTCGCTTCCAAAATTCCATCAAAGTCAAATCTACTTTAAGATGGCATGACCAGACTTGACCATGACTTATTTTGCGTGGCTTTGTCTGTGGTTTACATTTATTTAACTTGATTTTGCACAATTGAATATATCAAAACATTTAATAGTGGCAAATGCACAAAGTACGACGCCGAAAATAAATAAGTAAGTAAGAATGATTAGTTCACAGGCTTGGCATTTCTCTAAGGGATGATATCCAGAACTAAGTATTTTGCCATAGAACCATAGTAACCGACATCAGCGTATTAGTAAGCTGAAGTGGCAGTGGGCTGGCTATGTCTGTCGCAAAATCGATTACCATGACTGACCGTGACGTGGTCTGGAGTGCAGATTGCGTATCGGCAAACGAAGCGTAGGACAGCCTGAAACTCAGTGAAGTGATTATAAACATAAAGCAGTGGGACTGGAAGCGTAAAACCAAAGATCGGGCTGGGTAGTATGCATTAGGAAAGACCTATGTCCTGCAGTGGACTAAAATGGTTTAAAAATAATTTCACTAAATTCGAGATTATGGAGTCAGTTTTGTTATAGTTAACAAGCTTGTTTGACCACAGTTCACCTGATATTAAGTGATTGTGTGGTCGAAGATGGTAGAGCACACCTAGCCTGTAATGATATCAGAGATCTGCAGTGTCGTTATCTATATGAGTCACGAATGGATATAATTAATGGGTTCAATTCTATGTGAGGCTGCTGGAACACATCGTTAAATGCTTGGCGGCAGATTTTCATCTTGAGGGTGGTAGCTAGCCAGCCGAGTACTAGAAAGAACCCTACCACCATGCCATGGTTTCCTCACGATATTTTTCCTTCACCGGCCGCTCAAGCTCATTGTTGGGGTTTGAACCCACGCCCGTCGGCTTGTGAATCAACCTCGCTAACCCCTAAGTTATCAACGCTTTTTAACTTTAGCTATTGGATTCATGTGAATACAATTTTGAAGTCTTTAGGTGACAGGCTATGGGCTTATTAAAAATATTGCTGTCATTGTCCAACATACTGCATTGAAATATATTTGAGTATGAGTAACAATTTTTACAATATTTAAATCTGTCAATTAAAATTTCCAAAATTGGCTTCAATGCCTAGCGCTAAACGATAAAGTTAAAATAAACACATCTTAAAGATTGAATATACGTTTAAAAAATATATAAATATAGTTACAAACCAAATTTAAAAGTTTTTTTTTTCATTTACACTTGACGTAAGAAATTTGTAAAGCGTGAAGCGAAAGCTTTTCAAACAACGGAACGTTTTACCTCAAAGCCGGTTCTTATTGTATGGTTTTTGTATGTGATTATAACGTAAAACGTGAGGTATTTTATACCAAAAGAGTTATAGGGAAACCACATGGATACTGTGTAGTCCAAGACCTATCGGGATTGGATGATTACATATCCATGTTTATACATATCACTCACAAACATATACATGCATAATCACAAGAAGAATAAGTCGAATTCATAATTTGACAACTATATAAAATAAGTACCTAAAATTTTATTTAGCTACAAAACATACCTTATTATTTACTACATAACGTACTCATTACTTTTAATTTTTTATTTTTTTTTAAATACAAAACATCCATAAGATTAATACTGTAAACTGACTTGACTGACTGACTAACTTTACTATAAACTGTAATCTTTGCTGTAATAAAACGAACAAAACGCTCTCCAGTTGTTAAGAGATAACACCTACCCGTGTCCATTTCAGCGATACACAGAACTTTAAGTAACAGAACAAAGTCCAGGGCATCACTGCTTTGGCGTTCATTACTTTGAAATTTTCGATGGTTAGTCTCAACAGCCCTGTAATACTATTGCTTATTACTTACTTACACATGTTTCATTTCTCTCTGAATCTAATTCTTAAGTTATCACAGATGGAGTCGCGGGCGTAACCTAATAATCAATAAACAGTAGTCATGAAGGAATAAACAATAATGATCAATAATGATTAGTAGAGTCGTGGTGGTGCCGGCGTAAGAATAGTACCCCACCCTCTCTGCCCGTGGTTGCCGTAAGAGTCGGCTAAGGGATGTAATCCGGAAGATGGGCAGCAGCGTCTTCCTTGAACAATCACACCTAACTGCGCTCGCCAACCCGCCTGCCAAGCGTGGCGAGTATTGGCAAAACCCCCCTAGGAGGAGGCCTATGTCCAGCAGTGGACGACCTATGGCTGATGATGTGTGAACAGTAGAATGCCCTTATCTCGGCCCAATAAACTCAAAGCTATAATCCTACCCTATATAATAAACGGTGTCGTAAGTTATGAATTCCAAGAATACCTACACTATGCTTGTCAATTCATAGGTTTCTAGAACATATCTATCCTATATGCAACGTAGCAACAAATCATCCATAAGTAATGATATCCGCCAGCAGCTCTTTCTTATTCACAAATTCGCGTTGTCTGAAACGTGATCCTTTCTACAGGAAAGGGCTCTAATGGTGCGTAACCAAATAAACAATAGAATATCACTGTCGAAACGGAAAACTATCAATTACTTACCTATAGTTTGTCAACTGGAGTAAAGACTATAATAGGAGAGGTAAAATGACTTGTGTATGGAAATATGCGGCAGTTATTCAATGTATAAATCAGTTTTATGAGGCTAACTCTGAAATTAGTCGGAAAAACAAGTTTGTAAAAAATATTAAGTGGCACTGACATTTCAATCTAGGTAATTCAGTATTATTGCTAAAGATAATTACTTGTTTGGTTCCACGAAATGATAATTAAGTAGAACCAGGTTTTCGATTCCACAAAAATTTGCTACAATTTAATTCATATTAACCGAAACTATTAATAGAATTCTCAGATACAATATATATCAGATAATTATAAAATAATAGGAATAATTTTGAAATTAACACAACAATGGCTGGACTTTTTTTTATGGTTGACATGCCAGGAGTTTGACCACAGCTCACCTGATGTTAAGTGACGGTGTGTTCGCAGATGGTAAAGCACTCCTTGCCTGGAATGGTACTGGCTCTTAAGTGAGGCTGCTGGAACACACCGTTAGATGCTTGGCGGCAGATTTTCAACTTGAAGGTGGTAGCTAGCCAGGCATGTACTAGCAAGTACCTTACCACCAGGATATGGTTTCCTAACGATGTTTTCCTTCATCGGCAGCTTAAGCTCATTGTTAGGGTTTGAACCCACGCCCTTCGGCATGCGAACCAACCGCGCTAACCACTGGGCTATCATCGCTACAACATACTACAAACATAATTTATTTACGTCATATATAAAGCTCCCAGTATCTAACGCGAGGGTGTTTTGCCAGCTTAAGAGAAACGGTATAGTAATTGACAGTTAGAAGTTTTGGCAGTTCTTTTTTTTAATTAAAGACTGGCTTGCGTTTGACCGCCATCTCGAGTAATTTCGGTTCCGTTTTTCCTTTTGAGGTACGGAACCCTAAAAAGAAAATGTTCTCGAACATGAGTGAAGTCTGCCTACACACACTTGGCTAGCATGGTGGATGATGACCTTAACCTTCTCACAATGAGAAGATAAATTTGCGGCAAATGAAACCGCGTATAAAGCTAGTATTAAAATATTTTAAATGTCTTAACAAAGTATAAAATAACTAAGTATTGCACAGTACGTATGGTATTTTACAGGTCAATGTTTTCTACGTTTTTTTTTGTCATAGACCTTTCACGTGCTCTCAGGTAGAAAATACCTCAAATACCATAGTTCTATTACATCCCAGTCATAAAAAGAATTTTTGGGCGCATGTTTGAGTCTGTCCTTTCATGCATTCCGCGGGATGGAACCGAGGAAAAATCCCATTTCGAGCTGTATTTTTAACAATGCGGTTACTCTCGTCTTAGCATGCATTTTCTAGCCACTGAAGCGCTATACGAGAGTAAAAGTACATTATATACTTTTTAACGAGCGTGTACTTCACTTTTATTTTATTAGTTTTGTTCAAGAGTTTTTTGTTTGTTTGTTTTAGTCATACCATTTTATTTTATTACCAGTGTTAAATATATATTAACACTAATATTACTAAAAATATTCGTTTTTTTTTTTTCGAAAATAGTACCTTGCGGCGATATGCTAGTAATATTTTAACGTTTACGCCCAATTTCTTAGAAGAGCTAAAGTTGTAATTTTGGCGTGTTTCAAAATCTAATTAGGCTATTATTAGCACCGTACAGTCGTATAATAATTTATAATTATAGTTTTAATTTTTTCATTTTTTTATTTCTTTAGTTTTAATTTAAATTTTGATTCTAATTGTGTTTTTTTTTTTTTTTTGACATTAATTTTGTTTAAGATTTTAATTTTGGTTTTGATTTTATATTATAAACTTGAATTTAAAAACTGCATGTTGTGCTTCCTTGAAGCGTTACTTAAGTTATAAATAATTGGTGTTTTCATTATTATAGTTCCTATTATGAAGCGTCAATAATTAAAATAATTTAGATTTAATATTAATGGCTTTATAATAGTAACTTTGCACAGTCAGTAGATATTAGCGCATTATAAAAAGAACATTACAATAGCAAACAAGACTCGAGTTTTTGCAGGAATGTGAATAAGTTATGTCACCGCGTTTTATTATTTTGCAAACCACATGTTTTATCAAGTATTTTCATATGAAAATAGAGGTGTTTTATTCATAAATAAAAAAGGCATATGATACGGTGAAACATGAGGTTTCGTTCTGTATCTAAAACTGCGTCAATTTTAATGAACTTACCACTACTAAGACATGGTTGGACTTGACCTTGACTTTTTTTCTGACACTGTAAATCATACTTATTTCACTTGATTTATCATCTAAGATACAAAGTACCGTCCCAAACAAAAAGAAGAAACGATGTGAAATTGTCGCCAAAATGTTAATGAAAAATGTCAATAAGAAATACAGTTTAGGTTTTCTGTTTTCGTTTTAGACACACAATCTAACTTAAGATGGAACTAAAATCTCTTTGCACTTTCTCGCTCCGTATGGAAAATAATGGATGCAAGTAAGACTACCATTTTCCGCTCGAAAAATACTTATGTGCTCCTCCAAACTGAGAGAAGATTGTTCTTATCGGAAATGTCGATGGTAGAAAGTTCCCCGGTCTCTGTTGTTAAGAGAAATGTTTGCAGCTTCGAAACTCAAAGCAAACATAGGTATTTGTTGCGATAAAAAACTTCCGTGTTACAAATATGTATAAAATCTAGCCAAAGAGGTCTTGACAGTTTCAAGTCTCACATGATAGCTTTTAAAACTCATTAAAAGTCTGTATGTTCTTTTGTTTTCCTGACTGGAACTATTTGCAAATAAATTAAGCAAACTAGATTTTTTTAAGCAAAGCATTAACAAACGAAACAATTTTTTTTTATATTGTTGACAGGCTAGGTGTTTGACCACAACTCACCTGATGTTAAGTGACGATGTGGTCGAAGATGGTAAAGCACACCTAGCTTGGAATGGAACTGGCTCCCAAGTGAGGCTGCCGGAACACACCGTTAGATGCTTGCCGCTCTCATGGTAAAATATAGCGAGTAAGGTTTGGTATTAAATAACACATCATCAGCCATGGGAAGTCCACTGCTGGACATAGGCCTCCTCCTCGAGAGGGGTTTTGCCAATACTCGCCACGCTTGGCAGGCGGGTTGGCGAGCGCAGTTAGGTGTGACTGTTCAAGGAAGACGCTGCTGCCCATCTTCCGTATTACATACCTTAGCCGACTCTCACGGCAACCACGGGTAGAGAAGGTGGGGTACAATTCTTACGCCGGCACCAGCACGGCAATTAAATAACGCTTACCCAAAACTCCGTAGAAGCTTACAAGCTTCACCTATACTTATCGGAGTCACCTATACTTCACTAAGGTATGTATTAGACTTGACTGTGACTAAGATTTGTTTTAAATAATTTAATCACAAGATGCTTGAAAATATTTATTACACTGGCACAATGCACAAAGTGCGATGCCAAAAATGAAGAAAAACAGGGATGATATGTTTGTCGGTGCTACCTACGCATCTAGAATGTTCCACGATCTAAATCTTAGCTTACCTAGTTGCAAGGTTATTTACCGTTGACTGACTACTCTACTATCCAGAGAGTAATAAAATAGGTCGGACTCGGCCACTAGGTGGGTGTGAAGTTTGTTTTATAGGGGTAAATGGATGCAAGCAGGCGTGTATTGAGAGAACTTTATTTGGGATTCTGGATACTAAGTCTTGGTTATACACACACTTCACAAAAAACTTCACAGTTTTTTTTTTGGGTTTATAACTTTACTATCTGCGCCCTACTGTTTTTTTTTGGCCTTGTAGCCTATGTGTTAATCCAAGGTGTCAGCTACCTTAATACCAAATTTCATCAAAATTTATACCGTTATAAAATTTATATTATTATACCGTTTGATCGTCAACAAATAACAAACATACAATCACACTTACACACTCACAAACATTAGCCTTTACTTGAGAGCCAGTTCTATTCCAGGTTAAGTGTGCTTTACCATCTTTGACCACACCGTCACTTAACATCAGGTGAGCTGTGGTCAATCTCCTAGCTAGTCAGTAATAAAAAAAAGGTTGCCGGAAGCCAGGCTTCTCTGCTATAAATGCTCTCTCTCTTTCTACTATTTTCCATTATCTTCTTTTTCTTGTACATATTAGCAATCGATGTACGTTAAAGATCTTACTCCAATGTTACTTACCCAAAGAAGCGCTATTTTACACCTGAGCCATATAAAATTAAAACGAGGAAAACTAATTTAACTTTACGCGGCGTTTTTAAGTAAGATCCCATAAGCTTAAAAACCCAAATAGATGGCCCTCGCTGCTGGGTCTGAATACCACCCTGGCTTTAAGCTCACTCTCGCCAGTTTCACCCATATTACTTTGTAATCCTTTCACCAGAAGCGGTGTTAACCAGGTTAGCGGACTAGATTTGAAGATTTTTATTTTTCTACTTTATGGGGAGCTCGTGACTGCGCAGGAAATTTTGAGGACGTGTCGAGAATGATTGATCGAGCCTCGCCTCGAGACCCATCGGGGTACCTTTTCCCCGGAAAATTGTGTGTATTTGTCTTGTTGGTAGAAAAAAACTGATATAATGAATGAGACTGTTTTAATGAATTGCTGCTGGGGAGTTTGTTGCGCCACTTCTTCTTCCCAGCTCTTTCACTAGGAAGTGGTGACGGGTGGGCGTTTTGGGGGACTGTCTTATGTAATTTCGACGTTCGAAAAGTGCTGATTCTCAGCCTAGTTTGAATAAATGGTTTTGAATTTTGAAATTTTGAATTTAGACAAAGTATAGCTACTTAGCTATATCTCTTCGGAATTATGGTCAACCACCAAAAAAGACTTTCGTTTTTTTATTCAAAATAGGTTTATATTTGGCCACACCGTGTCCGATGTTAAGCAGTGATGCAGTTTGGGATGGAGTACACTTATTTGGAAGATACTTATTTGCTCTGGATTTGAAGACCACATTTGAATGTCAGATTTAATACATCACAGCCTATTAGGTTATCAATCTGTACAAAAAATTACTGGTATAATCTTTGCTTCTTCATTATCAACCTGATCTAATCATACCCACTGATGGGCAAAGGCTTATCCAAAGACGCATCAATCAGCTCAATTTTTGGCTTGCTTCCAGCAATCGTTAGTTATCCTACATATATCGTCACTCCATCGCATTTAAGGACATTCTACGCTACGTTTGCCGATTTGCAGTCTCCACGCGAGAAAATATCTACCTCGACGTTTATCGGTTTTGTGAGAGATATATTCCAGCCCACTGCCACTTCAGCTTGTTAATACGTTGAGCTCTGTGACTGGCGATTTACTTCGTTCCAAATACGATCCAGAAATGTCGAGAGATCATTCGGGTGTAATTTTTTGCATAGCTTCACCTAACATATTATACGAGGTTAAGTAGAGATCGCTATGGGGTCTAATTGAATAACGTTTACATTACCTCTAGATACCTTTTCTTAGGTAGGTCTCCGTAGGATGAGAGGTGGTGTACTATCGCAATATTAGACAGCAGTGTACAAACATTGCATTGTTTCACTTTGAAAGTTGCTATAGCTAGAAAGATTAAAGGGCTAATTAAACTCACCAACGTAGATCTCAAAGCAATGAGAGCTGATGCGGCGATGCCCAGGAATTTGGTTTAAATACCGTTGCGCTGCAAGGGTCATGGACAGGCGTTATCTCTTACTATCTAAACTAGCTTTTGCCCGCGACTTTGTCCGCTTAGTGGTCGACATCAGACATGGTAGAGTATACCTATTTCAAATTATTATCATTTTTTATAGAGAATATAATTATACAGAGAATTCCTAGAATCGCTAAGTTAAAAAAAATTGTTCTCCATATAAACACGCACCCCTTTTTAAGAGTAGTTTCGAAAAATTAGTTACTATGTTGTTTGTTACTTTTAATAAAGAGTATTTGATGTGTGTTTTTAAACTACCAAAAATAACGAATTTCATATAAATTTCCAAGTCCTATTTTGCACCCTTTGGGGTGGAATATTTAAAAATCCTTAGTGCACACTTACGTTACCTAAGAAACATTTGTGCAAAATTACATGCGTCTAGTCTAATGACACTTTTCGGAATCAGCTCTGCGTTAATCGACCAGTCAGTGAATCAGTCTGTCAGTTTCTTATTTTATATATATAAGATAAAAATTAAAATGTCGACAAAATCCAAACCCAAATATCCATTAAACAGAAGTTACTTCAGGCCCATTCTCTATTTAAGGTAACAGTATTAACAATTTAGGGAGTTAGGAACTTGCGACATAGTTTCAAACTTCTCTATGGCTTCAATTCCAAAGTTTCTTGGTCATATGTTTAGTACTATAAGACCTTTGCTTTCGCCCAATGTCTTCATAAACGTTTATCAAGCGAGGGAAAAAGGGATCGTCGCCACACCATAAAAAGCTAGGTCACTGCATATCGGACATCATTTCTGGCGCAAAACGTCCGGTGGTCATTATAGGCAGAGAGTTCTGTCCTACATATAGCAACTTAGTACATTAGTAGTCTTACAGACTAATCGATTTGTGGTACAATACAAAACAACAAACGAACTGCTTGTATAAACGTCGACGTCTTAGACGTCAGAGCAATTTAAACTACTGATTTCATTAACTATTTGCACAACGTCTCTAGACACCGGTCCCGTTTGTATGAAATAAGATGTGCCATATTGTATATAGCTACAATAATGATAGTTGAGTGCCTTGTTAGCTCACTTGGTAGTGTACCTGCTTCAAGAGCTTAGGGCGTGGGTTCGATTCATTTGTGTGACGAGCACATAAATGTTTGTTCTGTGTAGGTGTTAAAGATATGTATTTACAAAAAAAATTGTTATAGTATCTGGTTCCCATAATACAAGCTTTGTTTAGTTTAGGGCTAGATGGCGCTTTGTGAAATATCCTAGGATGTTTTTTTTTACATTCAGTTGATCGTAATAATATATAATATTTAATTAACTGTAATGTCATAAATCCTACGTATATTGTTTACGTATATCGATAGATACCTCATTTGTAAATTTGAATATATACACCGTGAAAGTTTGAATATCAGCAATATTGATACAAGGGGTTCAGTACTCGATTGTCGTTTCAAATAATTAAAAAAGGCGGTTAATATTTGACCTAATTATCCTAAACAAACACAAAAATACGGACACTCAAATCACGCGCACCGATAATGACACGGTAGTCACGTGCGATCCCAGATTAGATAACAGTTACTACGTAGTCTACATATGGTAGTTGTCTTGCGCTAGCTCGGTGCGTAAGGCTGCGCGCTGTCCATAAATTCTGAAGTCTTGGGAAAATCTTTAACCAAGGTTTTCTTAGTTTTATTTTTGTATTTGTTTCGATTTTATTTCTCTATACGTTTCATATAACCACTAACTAACATGGCTTTGAATATTACTCATGTTCAAACTGTCAGCCCGTATTATGTGGCGTTTGTGATGAGCTTGATGTTTTTCATCTTTGTTTATTCATGACATGGTTCTTTAAATTTGATGTAATTTTAATTAAAATTGATTCTTCTTGTTTGATGTTTTAAGCAAGCAATCTCAGCAATGATGTGTGCAATGTTTAGGTTAGCAAATGTATAATACATTTGCTAACCTAAACATTGTTGTTATTTTGTTTCAATTATGAACCTAGGTTTACTAATTGTTTTTGTAACAAATTTAATAAAAATAATAAATACCTAGTTTATGAGATACGAGGGAATAAATGAATGTATAATACATTTAAAAATAGAATTCTGAAATAATTGCCCTAATTTTTGAATAATTATGTAAACAGGTTTATCGAAGACATGATGGAGGCGTGACGAACCGTTTCGGGAGCGTGGAGGTACACACAAATTTGCATAGCGTGTCTGTTTTTTTTAAGCTACTCATTACAATCTTTCCAAATTACGTTAAGAAATAATTATGATAATGCAAGAAAATAAAGGTTGACCTTTGAAAAGTAATCAGTGTCAACGTTGTCAAGTATAATGTTAAAGTATAGCTTATAATTAACCTTGCTCCTGGCCTATTAGTTACGTCCCATTTCACCCCTAAGAAAAAGTAGTATATCTTTATAAGGTGACAGTTTGTTAGACGAAGATTTATGACAGGCCAGTGGACCGCATCGACGGGTGTTCTATAAGTGATTAACTCCCAATGGAACTTCCACCAGATAATACTGTTAAGAAAGGCTGATGTTTCTGGTTTGTAGTAAACATTGTTGGGTCGATGGATGTCTGGGTTCAACGTTAAAGGTCAGTGTGTCGACTTATAAGATGTGATGCGTAAATATTCTACGACGTGTTAAAGAAACTTTGTTTGAAATGTGCCTAGATAAGAAATAAAAAATAAACAAGTGAATGCAAAAGAAATAATCAACAAAACTGCGTGATTTTTCTGACTTTGTTATTGGAAGCATTTATTAAGACTGAAAAAAAAAGTTTGTAAAACATTATTTTAAATGTAAAATAATAAGACAAACTATACGTTCTCCTGGTGGTAAGAGTACTTTGAGTGGTAAGAGAACTTTGAGTAGCAAACCAAAGTTCAGGGCATCGCTACTATGGCGCTCATTACTTTGAGACTTTCCATGGTTAGTCTCAACAGCCCACTACATTCGCTAGTTGCTCTTCAAACCGGAACACAGTAATGTTTACGCACTACAGCTTGCCGGCAGAATATCTGGTACTGCGGAATATCTGGTTCTAGTTTTAAAATAGTTTCGGTGTACACTTACAATAAAGTTATATTTTATTCTATTCAATTGACAGTCTCGGTTCGTAAATTACATTTTCGATTTTGATTTTGCATTTCAATTGCATTGCATTGCTTTGAGTTCAAAGTAAACTTGACCATATTCATATCTCGAGATCTTGCCGACCACTATGGATCAAAGCTTTGACGGTGAGAATTTCTCGTCCTCATAATCTGAACTTGTGGTTTAAACCAGGATAGTTTAAGTTCTAAATATATTCCTTTGGAACTAGGCTGCAGTGGATGATTAAATAACTTTGGCGAACTTCAACTGATTCAATGCTACCGATACACCGACGGCGGGTAAATTATTTGATAAAATAATTTCATGTATGTAGTTTTCTTAAACTTTGATCTAAGTATTTATTTGCCCAACGTTTGAGTATTTCCATACAACGTGGCAATGAGGCAGCGTTTTGGGAACTATTCCCATTTATTTTGTTATAATTTATTTATTAGTTCCTCTGTAGTATTTGAAACACTGTAGTTTGTATGTTAGGATGTAATTTGTTGATAGATTTTTTTTAAAATGTAAATAAAAAACAGTAAGCAATATTTTCATCATCATCATCATCATCATCTCAGCCGCGGGACCTCCATTGCCTCATAGGCATACATAGCATAGACCTCGCCCATTGACTTCCATAAATGTCATAGACTCTAGACTTATTTGTCACTCAAAGTTCTGTGCATCGCTGCAATGGTCATGGACAGGCACGCATGTACACGCGCGAGAATGACCAACAATCACGTATTCAAGAGAAAAATTTAGGTAAAAAACAAATTGCTTTCCGCTTGTCAGCATATTAAACACGGGTAAGTGGGTACAATCAGAAAAATCCTTTTGCAAAATTACTTTTCGATTGAGATAAACGTCTTTCTGCGCGGATTTAGGATCTTAGCTTTGCTGTACGGTGATATATTTGTTTCATTTATTTAGACGTAAGTAAACAAAAATAATATTTCATCTTTTAGCTTTTACTCAAGTAATATACAAAAAGGAAATGTAATGTGGATAAGTGATACTCTCGCCTCTACAAACACTTATACACACGAACTTTACCAAACACTCATAAATAAATAAATATCGGATAGCATTTAACACAGCGCCATCTAGCACCAAACTAAGTAAAACTTGTACTATAGAGTTTTTTTTGATGATGTTTCTAAAACTTCGTAGAAGCTTCCATTAAAATCATTACTTACTTATTATTTATATTTACTTGGTGGTAGATTTCCTTAGCAGGAGGTCGTCTGAGTAGGTACCACTACAGTACCAGATATTCTGCCGTCAAGCAGTAGTGTGTAAGCATTACTGTGTTCCGGTTTGAAGGGTACTGCAGCTAGCGAAATTACAGGGCTATTGAGACTAACAATCTAGTCCCAAAGAAATGAGCACCAAAACAGCGATGCCCTGGACTTTGTTTTACAACTCAAAGTTCTGTGTATCTCAGCAATGGTCATGGAGAGACATTAGCTCTTAACATCAGGAGAGCGACTCGTTCGTCTCATTAACGTTACATAAAAATAATACATTATCTGGATTTGACTGTGACTTACTTCAAGTGAGACTGTGACTAAATGTTATTGCCCTTGATTTTATCATGATATCATATATCAAAATATGAAATACTTGGCACTGGTAGAATGCAAAAAGCTCTTTTGACTGCCTCGTTAGCTCTCTCAAAAGTAGCTCTGCCTCATGAACTATAGGGTGTAGCTCTGTCTCATGAACTATAAGGTGTAGGTTTGATTCTCATTCAAGAAACTTTTAGGTGATGAACTTAAATGTAATACAATTTTTCCGCAATTCCGTCAAAACCTTCGTCAATAAATACATTATGTATTTGTATTAGCTCATAAAAGACAATTTCGATAGAAACATCAAAACATCAGAAGGAACTGAATTTCATCACCGTTGCCCAAACATATGTACATATACATAGATATATGGATGCGTATCAAAACATACGCGATCAAAGAAAATCAGCGTATTTTTGTGTCAAACTCTTGATTTATTTTATGAAACCTTTGCTTTATGAGAAGCTCTGTAACAAAAACCTTTATGTTTCGAATGCTTTATTGTTCCATTTTATGTTTCTGTGGTTATTAGATTTTCTAACTTTTGGCATACACCATGGCTCTTAGAAGAAATTGAAAATACAGATAATAAGTTTTATTTAAAAAAACCTATCACATCACACATTATCAGCCATAGAACGTTCACTGCTAGACATAGGCCTCCTCCTGGGGGGGTTTTGCCAATACCCCTTTTTTTGGGGGGTTTCTTTTGTTTTACTCGCCACGCTTAGAAGGCAGGTTGGCGAGCGCAGTTAGGTGTGATTGTTCAAGCAAGATGCTGCTGCCCATCTTCCGGATTACATCCCTTATCCGACTCTTACAGCAACCACGGGTGGAGAGGGTGGGGTACTATTCTTACGCCGGCACCACCACGGCAAAAAAAAGAGTTTTCAATACATTTTGTTAATTCACACTAGATAATATTTATGGACCAGCTGTTTTTTTTAAATTACTGGCTACTAACTCAACACTTTTATTACTGCAGTATTAGTCTAATGCTGTATTAAATAGGGTCATATTTAGCATAGCAAAATTATGACGGTTGTTATGCAAACCTGTGTGTGCCAATCTTAGATTTTTGAGACTTTTTTTCATTAGAAAAGTAAAAATAAAACCAACATTGTGTCTCAACAAATCTTGTAAGTCTTGAAAATAAACATTCATGTCAGACAGCGTCATGTTTAATTTTATTTTCTTCTTCCGAGTCATACATTCTAAATAAAACTTCACCTTTTACATAAATTTAATTCAGGCAACATATATAGATATACGTATAATTATTTTAAATAAATATACGTATATATTTTACAAAAGGTTAAAAAAATATCATAGTAAAAGAAAGTGAGGAAAGAAATCGATAGTTAACGGTCAAACTTGCTCCTTTCATGTAAGTCTTCAAAGAAAACAAATTAAATATAACTAAACATCTGTAAGGCACTTTGGCGGAAACTTCTTGTTGCTTTAAAGCTATTAACTAAATGGGCACAGGAGTGGAGAGCCAGCAAAAACTGTGATATCGGTAAGTTTGTTGGTCGTGAGACATAAACCGCTTTTAACTCCTCGGGTGTTAGATAAAGTTTTGAGTTAAAACTCCGGACACACCTAAACTAATAATCTAACTGCAGAATGTTGCATTTTTCACACCCAAGGATGACTCCGTAGTTGATCTACTTTGTAGTAGATCTCCTTAGTCGTCTAGTTAGGTCCGCAGTACCAGATATTCTACCGCTAAGCATGACTGTGTATGTATTACTGTGTTCCGGTTTCAAAGGTACTGCAGCTAGCGAAATTACTGTTGAGACTAACCTTCTAAAGTCTCAAAGTAATGAGCACCAAAGCAGCGAAGCCTTGGACTTTGTTTTGCTACTCAAAGTTCTGTATATTGCTGAAATGGTCATGGAAAGGCATTATCTCTTACCATGACAGGTATTATCTCTCTCTCTCTCTCGTAGAGCATGTCATGGTCTCATAACTTTTAACATAAAAAAAAGATCAACACATTATGTTTCAAAATCTGTGTGTAAAATTTCTTTGAATTTTAACCCATAATAGTATATTTTCATGTAAAAGTAATGATACAAAAGAAACCCTCTACGGTAACAGAGAAACCATTTCCATGACCATTGCAACGATACCCAGAACTTTGAAGAACAAAACAAAGACTAGGGCGTTGCTGTTTTGGCGCTCATTACTTGATTTCTTAGTTTCCGAGATACAAGTATTTTTAGTTTCCGAGATATTCCGTGTTACAATTTTATATGTTTAACACTCTTGGTGAAATTTATCTCACATTAATTTTCATATTTTTTTGTGTAACACTTCTAGTTTACTATTAGACTAATACAGTATCAGATAATTTATTAAACACATGATATTTTTTAAATATCTTGATTTTTTATTTAGTCAAGCTCATTTTATTCAGTTGAGTAATCCTTAAAAACATATGCCCCAAATTCCAAAGAAGGCGTATCATGCAAAAAAAAAAGTTTTTTTTTTTTAAATCACATTAAAATGTATATATCAGATAAATATTTAAGACTGAATATATGTATATGAAAGACATAAATATTAAGTTGTAACAAAAGCGACTTTCAAGTGGAAATACACTAAAATTATAAATCTGGAATACTTTCAAATTAATTTTTTTGTTAAATTGATAAGATCCTTGTTAAATAATAGAGATCTATAGAGAGAGTAGAAATAAAGTGTTTTTTTTTTAAATGTAGTTACAATAATGAAGGAGAGGTCCAAAGCAATGTCCAGGCTAGACTTTTACGTTCTGCTGTCACTCTTCTCACACACATCTCAGCAACCAAGTCGGCCAACCTGCAGTCTCTATTGTTGCTTAGGTATGATCGCGATAAAGTGTACCCGTCGTGCTCGCTTAGCAGTCATAGTAACTCGCTTCTGCACATCTGCGTTGCGGTGGATGCTGTGTGGCACATCTAACTGAAATATCGCATAACTTTAAGACGTTGTGGGAAGCAAAATTTATTCACAATAGATTTTTTATCAATATGTATTTGATTTATAATTTAAATGTATGACAAATGTTTGCCATGTAATCGTAATTGTATTTTAATGTTCTATTGTAATTTTCAACAATAATTAATGGATGATTGTCAAGAGTCAGTCCTAAAAAAATATAATTATCAACATTATATAATAATTCATTATAATATGTCAAGCTGCAAAGAATTGGAATAATACGAATTAAATAATAAAAAAAAAAAAAATGTATTTTTTTAATTACACTTTGATCTTAGCCAAAATGCCGAGAAGCGTGCACGTTTAGTAACGTACGAAGTACGTTTTCTGTGTAAGTTTTATATTAAGTTCGTGACTTATTACTCAAGGTAAATAAATAACAATAATAAACATTAGGAGGACGTTTCACACAGCACCATCTAGCTCCGAACTAAGCGAAGATTGTACTCTGGGAACCAGATAACTCATAGAATACTTATATACTTTTTTTTGTAAGTTTTGTTGTGTTCGATATTAGTAAATGTTTTGCTAAGGTACTATTGTCTTCTTATTTATTGCTCAATAGTTTTCATTTATTTAATTATTTTCCAATAATTGAATAATATAAATCACAACGGTGACGCCAAACTTATATATTTTTGCCCCGCTAAATGCAATAAAAGCCATAGCTTGATAAATAAGGTTACTAGTCAACTGAAGGACCAAAATACGCTCAGATTAGGCACGTAAAGCGCCTTATCGTAGCTTCAGCTAATACAATCAAAACTTATTTTGATTAATATGAACTAAATCTAGGACCATAGCAAAAATAAATAAATAGTATAAATCGTAGGATATTTTCACATAGTGCCTAAGCGCAAACTTAGTAAAACTTGTGCTGTGGAACCAATAATATGTTATAACTGATAGAATACATATTGGTATACTTTTTTTCAAAGATTGGTTAGTCGGAAATAACTCTTTAGTTCATTAATAGTATGATATGAATTCCTTAGGAGAAATGTTTTTGTTTTACTTATGCGGGATTACTCAAGTTTAATTTTATCATACAACGCGCGCGCAGCCACATCTTGCTTAGCAGGCCGCGTGCGCGTTGTAATCAGCTTTGTCTCCATAATGAAGCCCACCGGATGTGTCCGAAACTATAGTCAGAGTTTCCAAAAAAATTATACGTGAGTAATCTCGCATACGTAAAACAAAAATGTGTTAAAACCATGTAAGTTTCCGTAGAAAAACGTTTTCGTACATTGTAGTAAAACGTTTCATCAAAAAAACATTTAAATTTTTGTCTTTCATTTCCACTAGGAACGTAAAAACTCTACTCCTACAATACTATTCAATTCTACTATCGTTCTGCGAACCGCAAACAATGGCATTTGCTGCCCGAGTGGATGTTTCCCGATAGATACAATCTGGTAACTTTAAGTTATGAATGAATCGGTTTCTTATAAGTAAGCGTGTCCTACTTAAAGAGCCTGTCAGCAGTAAAAAATAAAACCAGATAACTGATACAAAACTTATAATATAACTAATAATGTGTACAGAACACCCAGACACAGAACAAACATTTATCGTCACATAAATGTTTGTTTGGTGGAGTAAGGTTGCTACAGAGTGGTGGCCTAGGCAAGGTAAGCGGAGCGTTGTTCGTCCAGCCGCAAGATGGGTCGACGATATTGTCACCGTCGCGGGTCGAACCTGGACCAGATTGGCACAGGACCGAGGCAGATGGTATAACAACAGAGAAGATAAAGAAGGCTGTGGATGATGATGATGAAATGTTTCTCCTGGTAGGAATCGAACCGACGCCTTACAGCTATTTTACTAAATGAGCCAACAAAGCAAGCAGTTGAGTGTGCTTTTCCTTTGCCTGTTGATCCTCACAATTGAACAGAACAGATTATTTTTGTATTGAATATAATTCTATTGTGTTTACGGCCATTGTCAGCATCTATTGTTCGCGTATCATACGAGTAAATTGGATGTGCCAAGAGGCAAAATTACATGTAGGGCTGTGCGAAGTCAAGTAATTTCATTTTTATGCTAATTATCATGAATGAAATATCTTGGATAACTTTAAATCCAGCTTCAAGTTTGAATGAGGTCAATTTTATCATACCACTGTCATTAAATGTCTTAAAATAATGAGCGCCAAATCAGCGATACCACGATTTTAAGTCCACGCTTTTTTTTAAATGTAATAGTAATAAGACGAACGAGACTCTCCTGATGGTAAGAGATAACGCTTATCCATGACCATTGCAGCGATACACAGAACTTTAAATAACAAAAGAAAGCCCAAGGCATCGCTGCTTTAGCGCTCGTTTATTGAGGCTTTCATTTCGTTGACATTCGATGGTTAGTCTCAACAGCCCTGTAATTTGGCTAGCTTCAATACCCTTCAAACCGGAACACAGTAATGCTTACACACAACTGCTTGGCGGCAGAATATCTGGTACTGCGTTAGTACCTACCTAGACGACCTTCTGCTAAGGAGATCTATGGCAAGACCAAGACCTATACCAAGAGTTTTATAGTAATAAAATTATGTGCTCCCTATTCCCGGGCGCAAATCGAATCGAATAGAATCGTTAGCATACTTTCACAGAATAAGCAATAACACTGTGTTTGTGAGTGTGTTTATATGTTTGTTACTTCTTCAAGCTTAAACGGCTGGACCAATTGTGATAAAATTTGGTGCGGAGGTATCCGATACCCTGGAGTAATATATGCTACTTTTTATCCCAATATAACATGGCGAGTAACACCGCTAAACGCAACTAGTAAAAGTTATAAAATCTGCGGTTGTCTGGTGCTTACAACAACCAACACGCGTTTTTTATATTATTTGTCGAGTTTTTTATTGGAATTAACACACATGGCAGATTTTTTTAAAAACCTATTTACTTTCCTCAAGAATCAACCTCAACAATTTCCTTTACAATAAAATCCATTGAGCCGTTTAGCTGTGAAAGGTAACAAACAGACTGAGAAACAGAGTTACTTTTGCCATTTATAATATTAGTTAGGATGCAGTGACCCTAAAAGTAATGAAGGTGCTATCTACTCAGAGCTCATACTTATGACGATTGACAGCATCTTCTATATACCTAAGTACCAAAAGTTTCTTGAAGGTATATACCTGAATTGAAGATCTCGAGACTGATCGATCCCTTGTCAGTTTGTCCTGTGTAGTGTTATAAATATCTCGAGTGTTTTAGTCTCAATTTCGAGACTGAAGTCTTTTCGCAAGAATAAGACTAATTAGTTTCGCGAATCAAGTATTTTCAGTTATTTGAGTCCCCTTTGAGAACCTTGAGTTACTTGAATCCCACGGATTGCTTGAGTCATATGAAGTCTTTTTTTATGATGAATAGGCTTGCGTTTAATCGCTATCTCACCTGACGTTAAGTGAAGATGCGATCTACGATGGAGCACGCTCGCCTAGAAGATACCGATTCACTCTCGACTTGAAAACACCTAGATTGTATCCATCAGGGAACACCCACCCGGGTAACGCATTCCACGCTTTAGCCGTTCGAACAAAGAAAGTAGATTCAAATCGTTTCGTACGGGTTCTTGGAATATCAACCATGTAACGATGTCGCTTTATCGAGCTTCTGGCCGTCCGATAGAAAAATGGGCATGGGGGAATTAGAGCATGCAGATCCGAAGCACACTCTCCGAAATGAATCCGATAAAGAACCGATAAACTAGCAACTTTTCGACGATGTTCAAGGCTATGAAGTTTAGCTTGAACGAGGGAGTCGTTGCAGATGAGTCTCTTGGCACGTTTCTCAATTGACTCCAACGCCTCCAGCTTGTATTTGACGGATCCATCCCATAGGTGCGAGCAGTACTCCATGCACGATCGAACTTGTGCTTAATACAATGTGAGCAGCTGTTCTGGCGTGAACTACCGACGCACCTTCGAGAGGACACCCAGCTTTTTGGCAGCTAATTGAGCCTTTGACTCAATAATTATAGGAGCCAAAATTGAGGGTTGGAGACAAAGCAACGCCTAAAAGCTCAAGATTGTCACCTATCGGCACGGACACATCTCGGAAAGTGGGGGTCAGTTCAAACGGACTCTTTTTTGCGGAGAAGAGACATGCCTGGGTATTAGCTCCATTAAACTTTACCAGATTGGCATCGCCCCAGTCTGACACTACCTTAAGGCTCAAGCTTATGTTTTTTTCTTTGACCTAAGCTAAGTAATGAGTTGCCAGCTATTGTTGGATGTTATTAAAGTTTGAGTAATAAAGTTCTAAAATCATGCTCACAATAATGTACATAATCAATGACATTTGTGTTAACAATCTTTTTTTAATATTCAACTTCATTCACTTATAATTCCAGCCAAGGACTCAAAAATTGGACTGCGTGTTTATTTGATAAAACTTTATTAATGTAATTTTTTTATACAAGATTCGAAATCTTCTTTTGACAACTGAAAATTTACAAGACTTGAACTTAACTCGGACTCAAATCACTACATATAGCAACTAAAACTTCAAAAGGACTCGAGCTTGGCTCGGACTAGACTTTGAGTCTTCAAATAAAACACAAGTCTTATAATTGTCAGAGTTAGGACTAGAGCTTCTTACAACACGAGTTAATGACGTATGTATCTAATGGTTTAGATTCAATATAAACCTACCGAACAAATTTGCTCCTTTCAAAGCATTTTATTTTTATTTTTATATAATTTTATATAATAGGAATGAAAATCGCTCCTAATAGTAAGAAATAATCTCTAAGAGGCATCCACAACTTTAAAGTAACAAAATAAAATCTAGGGCATCGCTACTTCGGTGCTCTTTGAAATATTCGATGGTAAATCTCAGTGGCCCTGAATTTCCACCAGCAATCTTTACTAAGGCTACAGAATGGTACTTTCAAACCTGAATACAGAAGTATGGTAAAATCTAAGTATGGACTAAGTTTTCATAGTTTGAAATCTCAATTAATTACAAGGAGGTATTTATTACAAGTTACTTAAGAAATTGATTTTAAGTCACAAAGTTATATAAGTAATCCGTGGGTGGAAGTTGATAATTAAATTTTACAAGATCACTCATAATACCTGGTAGGTATTCGAAGTATATATTGATGATAACTAAAATAAAATTCGCTCGTAGAAAGAAATCCGAGAGCTCGATGGTACTTATGTTCGACAATCTAGGTATTTGACAACAGCTCACGTGATGTTAAGTGACAGCCTGATCGAAGATAACAAACATATAATGGAACTAGCTTCAAGTGAGGCCGCTGGACCACCCCGTTAGCTTGGCGGAAAATTTTCTACTTGAGGGTGATAGCTAGCCAGCCGAGTACTCTACTACCATGCTGTGGTTTCTTCATGTTTTACCGGGAATAATCAGAAATAATTGGCTCAAGATAATGCTGGGATACCTATGTCATGCGGTATGTGAACCAACCTCGCTAACTACTAAGCTGTCAACGCTATATAATCATGTCTGAATACATAAAGCTACCAGTAACTAAATGATGTCACATTGTGTGATATAAGTGATACTAAGCGTTACTTACCTACGTTACATATTTACCCGTGAAAGATTAAAGCTTCGTTATTAAGATACAAGAATTCAGCTAAGTAATGTCTAAAAGTAAAACCTTCTATATTCCGCTACACCTGTCAATTCAGAGGTTATTTTCATATACACGAAATTTTCATACTAACATATTATTATGTTACGCACATACGATTATGTTACTCGACCAAGACCTGAATTCGAGAGTAGGGGCAAAATGTAAACCAGCGCTGTAAGAATTTAATTCTTACAGCATAAAGCTGATTTTGCCCCATTGGCAACATTAATTAATTTTTATTTTTAAGTCACATATGTATATATTTTTTTCTGTTTTTTTTGTCAATAAATTGTATTATTATTATTATTCTTTTGGGAGTGTTTTCCTTCTCAGCTCTTTGGCTGGTTTTTAGCTACATTTACGGGCGTAAGCCAAGTAAATGCAGCATGTGGTGTGTGTTTAGTTTGAAAGTGTGTTGTGGTGAGAATCTGTAGCATTTTCTTCTATCTGCATGAACTTTCTTACAATTCGACACGTATTTAAAATTGCAGCTTTTTGTAGGGTTATGTAGAGGGTTTCCTTTAAATTAAGTAACTTTAGGCTATGGAGGAGATGATTGGGGATTATACCTGTTGTCGAGAGGACTACAGGAACTACATATACCTTTTCTTGTCGCCAGATTCTAGTCACTTCCTCTTTGAGTTCTGCATATTTACTAATTTTTTCAGTTATTGTCTTCTGTATGTTATGGGTGTTGGGAACTGCAATGTCTATTAGGTAAGTTACTTTATTTGTTTTATCTTGTAGGGTTATATCCGGTCTATTGTAGTGAATCGTCCTGTCGGTGAGGATGGCGCGATCGTAGTAGAGTTTGTGTGTTGTATTTTCTAGGATTGTTTGTGGTGTGTATTTGTAGTAAGGGGTGCTTGTGTCGTGTATGAGTGTATATTTGAGTGCAAGTTTTTGGTGTATGACGTTTGCTACCTGGTTGTGTCTGTGAGTGTAGTCCGTTTGTGTGAGCGTTGTGCATGCTCCTGTTATGTGCTGTATGGTTTCCGGTTGGATGTGACACTTGCGACATTTATCGCTGGTTACTGAAGGGTCTTTGATTATATATTTTCTATAGTTTTTAGTGTTAATTATCTGATCTTGTATTGCGATTATAAATCCTTCTGTTTCTGGGAATAAATTACCTATTTTGAGCCACTTATTTGATGCTATTGTGTTTACGTGGGATTGTTCCAGGTCATGGGGATGTCGACCGTGAAGAACTTTCTTCTTCCATTCTTCAATTTTTTGTTTTTGTGGATCATCATTATTAATGTGTTGTGTGTCTGTCTGTTCGTTTAGGTTAAGTGGAGTGTAATTAAGATCGTTTAGTACTATGGCTTTATGTATATTACTAGTGACAGATTTTGTGTAAAAGAATGTTTTTAATCGACTGACTTGTTTCCGCCAAAGGTACTGGATGTCTATTAGGCCTCTTCCTCCATTTTGTCTTTTGATAGTTAGTCTTTCTATTGCAGATTTAGGGTGTAAATTGTTGTGTTTCGTAAGTGTGGTGCGTGTAGTTCGTTCTAATTGTTCTGTGTCTGTTTTTGTCCATTTTATAACACCAAATGAGTAGGTTAATATTGGGATGGCGTAAGTGTTTAAGGCCTTAATGAGATGTTTACCAGAAAGTTGAGTTTTACATATGGCGTTAAGTCTCTTTTTGTACTCTGTGATAAGCGTGGTTTTTATTCTTACATGATCAAGTCCCTTTAGCTGCGTGTACCCTAAGTATTTATATAGGTCGGCCGGTTCCATTGCTGTTATTGTGTCTGTGTTATTTACTACATAGTTGCCAGGTTGTATCTTGCCTCGAATAATGTGTAGTGTTTTGCATTTATCTAAACCAAATTGCATGTTAATATCTTTACTGAACTCTGCTGTGGCTTCTACTAGTATCTTCATGTCTTTTTCAGTTTGTGCATATAGTTTAATATCGTCCATATATATAAGATGTGAGATTGTTGTTTGTTCTGTGGTGTGTTTGAGGCAATAACCGGCCAAACATCGCTGCAGCAGGTGAGACAGGGGGTTAAGGGCGAGGCAGAACCACAGGGGGCTCAGGGAATCCCCTTGGTAGATACCTTTCTTAATGGAGATTTGTCGTGTTGTAATAGTGTTGTTAGTACCATTTACCTGAAGTGTAGTTTTCCATTGTAACATTATATTGCGTAGAAAATCAATTAATTTTGGGTTTATTCTATAAATCTCTAATATTTGTAACAACCAGGAATGTGGGACACTGTCAAAAGCTTTTTTATAATCAATATAGGTGCAATGAAGATTTCTATTTTTTGTTGTGGCATGTTTATGTATAGCTGAGTCAATAATCAGTTGTTCTTTGCACCCCATGTGGCCTCGTCTACATCCCTTCTGTTCTTCTGACATAATATTGTTGTGTTCGATATGTGAGTTGATTTTTGTTGTAATTACTGATGTTAATATTTTGTATATCGTGGGTAGGCATGTGATTGGTCTATATTGGGAAGGCTGGGTTGAATTTTTAGTTTTAGGTAGCATGTAAGTTATTCCCGTTGCGATAAATTCCGGTATATTCTGTTTTCTCAGTACTATATCTGTTAAATTTTTCGCTATGGATTTGTGTAATGAAGTTAACTTTTTGTACCAAAAATTTTGTATTTTGTCTATACCAGGTGACTTCCAATTATGTAACCTACCTGTTATGTGTGTGATATCAGATTCTGTTATCTCCGTAAATTCCATTTCGTCTATTGATCTCCATTTTTCTTCTTCTTCTGTTATCCAAGTTGCTTTGTCATTGTGTTGCACTTGTTCTTCCCAAATGCTAGCCCAAAATGTTTCTAGGTGTTCTTTTGTAGGAGTGTCTGCTTCGTTTGTGTCTGTGTTATTTGTATTGGTGTGTGGTTTGTGTAGGTTTCTATAAAACATTTTTTCATTTGTAGCAAATATGGCGTTATCATTTTTGCGCTGTTGTGCCTTCTTATACCTTCTGAGCCTATGAACTTTAAGTGCTAGTTTTTGTTTTAAAGTGTCTAAGAATTCCTCAGGTTTTCTGTTACTATTTTCGTGTCTGGTGTGAGTAAATCTGCTCTGGAATATAGCCTCAACTCTCTTAACTACTTTATTTGATCTGTTGTTATTGATATACTGTGTAAGTCTACCGCAGTCAGCTCTTAATTTTTCTATATCTGTTTCTAATCTTTGCTGCCATGGTGGTTTGGTATTATGTTTTGGTCTTGTATTCCTTGTGTGTTCCGTGATTGTAAAGTTGAGTTCTTCACAGATAACTACCGCTGTGCAGTATATGAGTGTGTGTATGTCTATAAGTTGTGTGTCATCCGATA
Source organism: Biston stratarius (assembly GCA_950106695.1). NCBI lineage: Eukaryota > Metazoa > Arthropoda > Insecta > Lepidoptera > Geometridae > Biston > Biston stratarius. The sequence continues at coordinate 37,258,953 of OX467106.1, read as the reverse complement.
TAAATTGTTGTAGTATATTTGAATTGAATAAATTAACTAACCGAAATAGATTAGTGCTGTATCTAAGTTTAGGTAATCTTGGTCGAGCTGCTGGATCCATCCCAGAGTATTGTGCTAGTGTTGTTGTAAACTTGTCATGTATTTTTTGGGTATAATTATCTGTTGTTAGATTCTGATCTACAGTGACTAAGGTCTCGATATCATTTTCTAGCGTTAACATAATAGATTCGGTTTGTGTAGATGTGTGTGATGTTTGTGTATGCGCTTGCGAGTAATTGTAGGGTTGCGTTTGTGTATTAGGTACTAGTTGAACTTGTGATTGTAATTGTATTTGTTGAGTATTTTCGGCTATGTTTTGTGATATTGGAGAAGCGTCTGAGTTAATTTCTTGTTCTTGTAGGTGTATTCGGGTTTCTTCTTTTAATTGCTGTATTATTTCTTGGGACAAAAGTTTATTTCTAACTATAGCTCTTCTCTGATCTGAGATTCTTTGTTGTGAAACAGTTACTTCTGGGTATTGTCGCGTAAAATGTTCATGCAGTTGTTGTCTGTAGGTGGTCATGTCGGTCTCTAATTTGGTAATGTAAAAGTAAGTTCGCATGATAAATATGTTAACATCTTTACTCCATCTCATGCGAACTCTTGCTTTTCCTGCCTTGGTGGACGCGGGTAAAAAGGCACTTGCCCCCCGCGCAACATTCAAGGCTGGAGTGGGTGAAACTGTATTTAAACTAGTAGTGGGAGGTGACGATGGTATGGATGGTGATGATTGTCTGGAAGGTGTGTATGATACTGTGCTTGGGCTATATGGTTCTAAAGGGGTGTTTGTTCTGTCCGGCAGTCTACCACCATCGTCACTGGTTTCGGCTGTAACATCTTTGTCGGTGGGAGCCCGCCTGTTCGACTCCTCACCGCTGACGGTTCGCATGCTGAGACACCCAGCGTCAGCTCCAGGTGTGCCCCGGCGATCGCCCCCGGGCAGCGGTCCTATACGTTTTCTTTTTGAACGAGTCTCCATATTGAATGGGTTTCCAGAGCCATGTTAGCCACGCCAGTAATTTCTCCTTCGTGTGTCCGCCCCCCACGTGATTAGATGGTCAATCAGGACGTATGGTTGTTTAGGGGGCTTATTATTATTATTATTATTATTATTATTATTATTTAGAAGAGATCATTTTTTAGCGCCTTTAGGTCTATCTGTTGTGATATATGATATGTCTATATTTGGTGTCAATAAAGTCTTATTATTTGTTGTGTTATTTTATTACGTTAGTTATTGTACTTGTATTGTACCGTATCGTCTTGTATATTAATGACTTGGCAATAGAATTAAGAACAACTATTTTTTTTTGTATCACTTAAAATTTATGAGAACAAATCAGCTGTTCTAGAATAGCGATGTCAATGAATTCGTTAGTTGTTTTTACTAAATTTCATTTCGCTTTCAGAAACATAAAGCTACAAACAAAAAGTGCGGATAAACGACACTTCATAAATCTTTTAATGGAAATCTCGTGTAAAAAGTAAACAAACAAATTTACACGATATGCTAATGTGCAAGCTGTGGCTATCGCCCGACGCCATTTTTCATTTAAAAACACATCGCTAAAACGGATGGCCTAAATGGATGTGAGTTTTCGAACAAAATGTTGAAAATCTGTTAGGTAATGTTCATACGAATACTTTTGTACGTGTTACAAATGACAATGCACATTTGATGCAAAATTTGCTACATTCCTGGCCGATGAAAAATTTAATTTTGATAGTATACAACTGAATTAATAAAATTTCGTATTTAGTCGTTATAATTTGACAGAAACTAATGTAATTAAAAGCAATTTGTAGTAATTATTTTGCTTTAATACACGTTTGGTGCAAACATTTTTAAGCTAGAGATAGTTACCAATTGACCCCGAGAGGTGCGCGATTTTTTTTAAATTTAATTGCCCCCTCGGATATGCTAATGCTGTAAACCCATACTGGCTCGTCTTCGGTTTATGCAAATTCATGTCTAACATCTATGGTTACAGTCCAAGTCCAGTCTTAGTCAAGTCCAGTCCGTGCCAGTTAAATCCAGTCATGCCTTAGTAAAGCAGTGGCGACTTAATTGGCGCTTGTAATTCGGCACTATGAATAAAACACCATTATTTTTATGCATAAGCACTCGAAAAACAATAGTTTTGTAAAAAAAATACAATGGGGCGACACGACTCTTTCCGCGTTCCCGCCAAATCTCTGAGCGCGAGTTATCAAATGACCATAGACTAAAAACGATTACGATTACGTTCTGTCGTCAATGTCTGTATTCCAATATCCTCCTTGGACATGGCCCCATTTTTAAAGAGCAGTACGAGTAATCAAGCTTTAACTGTGGAGTACCTTTTGTCAAAGCATTAACGAGCATCTTTGGACGTACTTTATAACAGTCTGCTTCAATAAGTTTATTATTCCAATAGAAACAATATAAATGTCTGTGTTTTGTTTCTGTCAAACTTTCGAATGTTAGAATTGTTATTCGCGAAGTTGAGAAAGCTTCACATGTAACTATAAAAACAGTGCGAACAAACCACAGCATAATGTTAGGCTTTTTTCTGGTCATTATATTATATTCTGGCTACCTACCGGTATGTTTCAGGTGTCTTAGAGCAATATCCCATTCCAAGCTTGGTGTGTTCACCGTCAGTTAATATCAGATGAGCTGTAGTCACCTAGACTGTGATCCTTAAAAAAGTTAACGATCTTCTTATATTGTATGACTGTTTTGATTTTAAGTCAACAAGTCATAAGGTGAACGCCAAATTTCATAAAATATGTCCATCCAAAATTTTATAACGTAGTAAAATGAAACCAAGATAAATAGATAATTTCATCTGTTTTGTTATCAAGAGAAGGGTAGGTACAATACAATCTTTGTCGAGATTAGGTTCGACGTCAAGGGCTCCTTTATTAGGTACCATTGTTACAACATTTAGCAATTACAGTGAATGTTACTAGGTTAAGATAAAATGGTAAGCTTTTTGAGTTCGTAATTTTGTATTTATTTCTTGTTGGGTTCTTTTGTAAATTGTTTAACGTATCTAGTTGATTTCCAACAATTTTAGCTGTAAATAGCCGTACGAGGGATGCCTCTAATGGTTAATGGAAGCATGTCTTGGTACTTCAATTGATTACTAAACTTATACGTGTGAATTGACGTATAAGTTAAAATTTCCCGACTTGAATACATAATTGTGTTCACCACCGGGTCTTAATCGGGAGTGACCATGGCCTAGCCAAAATATCGAGATAAATAATATTAATTTTCATAGTATTTTGTGCGCGATTAAAACCCGGTGATAAACATAATTAAGCACTACTCAAACCTAAGTACGGCGCCCGCTGAACTCTTATGATGGACGCGTATGAAAAACATCATAAAACCTCTAAGGACTTGGTTTTTTCGTCATTTAGGCCAGACATATAACTTTTAACAAGAAAACTTAAGCGTGTAGTCGTGGAACTTACTGTGTCATGAGAAACAAATACTCCCAAAGGTCACACAATAAAAATAAATAGATATTATTATCTTTCCAATAAATTGACCATGTAGGTGGATGTCAAATTAAGATAGACAGGGAATGCTAAGAAGTTTCGTCATTTAACGATGTGTTCCGGCAGCCTCATTTGAGTTGAGAGCCAGTTGCCATACCAGGCTGTGTTTACCATTCAACCATACTGTCATTTAACATCAAATGAGACCAAAACGTCATCCGTACATGGTGGATATATGCCACGTACGCACAAAACGCGTCGATTCCATATTCTTTATTTGCACGGTGAGCTTGTGGAACTCTGCCGGAATCTGTGTTCTCTAAATGGTACAATATGGATGTCTTGAAATCCAGATTAAATATATTCCTTCCAGGTATGTAAGTGTGCTCCATAAAGAAGTCCATTGCATCATGAGGTCCGAATAGCCTCATGCGTGACTTTCCGCTGGTGCGGCAGTCGAAATCGTGTTCTCTTTGGTACTCTATATTCGCATTTCTGTGAGTAAGTAAGTAAGGCGAATATATAATATTGCTTCTTATACATAGTCTAACCCAGCGGCATATTAAAAACAATCGCTTATTAGAAATTATATTGATAAATTGAAATTTAGACTATCTCAAAAAACATTACCAATACTTAATAATAATAACGATATCTAATAAAGATGCAAAATTGCGATGAGAGGAAACTAAACAGACGTTTGATAATAGTTATTCGTGCCCCAAAGCGTTTTCAAATCAAAACCCTATTTGCCAGGATTATTTTCATTAGCCATAATTTGAACCCAACGGATAGCGAATGGAATTGAGACACTCAATATTGGCCCAGGAAAATCCCTTTTCCGTAAAATTAAAGTGTCACTAAATCTGAACGACCTCAGATTTACCAGGGGGGTATCATAATCTATGACGATCAATGAGTAGGTAGCCTTACGAGCTCGCTTCAAACCTCTTCAAAATGAAACGTGTAGAGAAAACGTCGCATTTTATCTGCCGCAAAAATGTGTCGCACAGGGCTGTCTCTTGGTTCCCGTAAAAGTGGCTTGCTCAATAGGGCTGAACTATTCTGGAAACAATAATCGGTTCGGCTCCCTGAAGGCTACTTGACGTTTTTCTTCGACGAACAAATGCCTACTTTGACACGTTCGTGTACTGTCAGCGCCAAACGTAGTAGACTAGACAGTAGACACATATACTAGCAAATCTATTGTCTAGAGATTTTAAAAAAATATTATCAATTCTAATTTACAGGTTTATAGCGTTCGATGCTTGGGGTAAACTAAGCCATTAAGGAGTATTTATACTAATTTTGAAAAATCATTTTTTACGGCCACCACTCTAAATTCAGCTGCGGGGTTACCGAACTTTCTCTACAGAACAACTGATTTATTTCAAGATTTCAAAGTTATACCTTAACATAGAAAAAAAAACATGTTTAAAATAATAAGTACAATGACGCTATTATTTTAACTTATTATAACTAACGATATTATTTTTGCCTAACACTATTTTACCCAAAAACTATTGAAAACACACATCGCTTTTATATAGTCACTGCTTTATTTATGTATGTCACTGAGCTGTTATTTTATTTAACAACAGAAAATTCAGTCTGAGCTGAGCCGCTTTAACCTTGCCACCTTTCCCGCTAAGCCAAGCCGTAAGCTGGATTACGCCGACCCTCGACATAATTATTCGAGCTTGACCAAGGCAACGTTTCAAAAGCTTTTCTATGTCATTAATATCTGTTGTTATAAATCAAAAGTCGTGATGTCACTAATCTACACGAGTTTATATGCGAGTTAAAAAAATAATAATGATTGTTTTTTTTCTGTCAGTCGCTAGGATCACAATAATAATAATATTCCCGTCAAAACCTCATATAGGAGGCTATATGAGGTTTTGTCGTAATTACGGAAAAGAAGTGTCGTCTCAGCTGTTAGAGTGGTTGATTCACGCGCCGAAGGGCGTGGGTAAGAATCCTAACAATGAGCTTGAGTTGACGATGTAGGAAAACATCATGAAGAAACTAATACATGGTGGTAGGGTACTTTCTAGTACTTGGCTAGCCTAGCTACCACCCTCAAAATAAACATCTGCCTCTAAGCACTTAACGAGATGTTCCAGCAGCCTCACATGATAGCCATTCCCTTTTTAGGCTAGCTGCTTTCACCACACCGCCACTTATTTAACAGCCAAGTTATGGTCAAAGACTTATTAACCTGTCGCCAGTAAAGTGGTATCGAAAACATGAGGATTTTTTAGCAAATTGTCTTGCTATACCATCAGAAAATTGTTGGTAACTATAAAAACAAAGTCTGTTAGAATAAATTACATAAATGTACTAACTTCATAGTTATACGTAAAGAACTCGGTGCCTCGAGCGAGTTTATAAAGAAAGTTTGGAACTTATACGGTTGAAGTCTCGCATGTTCTAACAGTTTAATCACTGAAAACGCAATAATAGAGGCGTTTGCACTTTCGTATTTCTCAGTACATAAGGTAGCGTATTCATGTAAAGATGATGTGACGTTGCGAAAACGCACTTATCCTATTTTTATTTAAAAGACTAAAATATTAAAGAATTTTATTAGTAGTCTGAATTGGCCATGTGAATTAGAAATCTTCACGTCATCGATTTCGCACTTTTTTATTATTTTGATCTCATTCAACTAACGCGCGTCCCTGATGCTTCCACTCTACTGCTCGCTGAGATCGAAAACACATCGAAGTAGGATTAGATTCTTTGCCATACTCACTAGATATCTGGAACAAAATAATCTCGGACTATTCGACGACAAAACAATTTCGTTTTCGTTTTTCGGATGTACACTGTGTTACTGAGTAAGGTACTACTGTTGGTTGAATGCAAATGCCCTGTTTCCTGATAGAAACAAAAGTGATTAATGCCTTTGTTTCTCGAAACTCTGTCTTACGGGTAATTGAACACAATAAAAGACTATTTTTAGTAATGGAAATATAATGAATGATTAAAAATGGTTAATAAGGCACTATTTAACTCTACTTTCTAATTCAAATAAACTTATTTCTCATAGAAACAATAAAATTGTCATCTATCAACGTCCGTACTAACCGTTGTACTTCTGCGCACTTCATTATTATATTCCGCACAATTAACAGAATGTTCGAGATAATCTACAACATCTATAATATTTTTATATTGTCTAGAAAGAACTTTATGCCACATGTGGCAATCAAGCAGACGGGTTGCTTGATGGTAAGCAATCACCGTCGTCTATGGATATCTGCAAAACCAGGGACACTTTAAATACTTTGAAACTATTAACACGCCCTTTGAAGTTTCATTCCAGACTAGGTGTGCTTTACCATCTTCGACCACACCGTCACTTAACATCAGGTGAGCTGTGGTCAAACACCTAGCCTGTCAGCCAAATAAAAACCTAATGTTGTAACTCCGCGGGAAAACATAAATACATATGTCAAAAGCCCAATCACTACATATGATAAAACAAAGTCATCCGCTGCGTCTGTGTGTCTGTCTCTTCGCGATAAACTTAAAAACCACTGAACGCATTATCATGCGGGTCGTTAGTGTACTATAAAAGCAGAAAGAGCAAAAAGATGCATTTTTTATTCAAAACTTAAAGGATTTTATAACGGATTAAAAAAATGTATTACGAATACAATGTTGCGTAGAAAACCGTGAAGACTCATTGCCTACACAATACAACAATACATCAAGGCCTTACAAATATACGTTACAATAATACACGACAAAGTACACAACAATACAAAACAAAATATACCCTGCATATCGTTATCGACATTCACTCAGTCGTGCGCGGCGCACCGTGTGTGCGGAACCGCTTGTTTTGGTTTTCCAGGTCACCGATACACTGCAGACTGCAAATACGCACCAGATTAGAAACATAAACACTGTTTCATTTCATTTTGTGTAACACAATGGTCTTTTGGGCGCCTCAATTCTGATACTAGGTATATTTGACCTTGTATTTCCTTTTTATGTTTTTCTTTTGATTTTTAAGTCCTTCTATACCTTTTTTTAAATTATTTTGACGTTTGTGGGTATTATTCATCGATAATATTTCAATAAATTTCTATATATCTAGTATTTGATATAAATTTTTACAGACGTTTGCTTAATAATTTTTTTCCGCTTCTTCCAACTTTGGATGTCGGAAACTTTTGTTATCTTTTTTGTCTTTTTACTTATCTTAATGCCTATCTCATGCTAATATTCGGCTACCTACGATTCTGTTACATACTTAATGTTACGAGTTTGACATACGATTTATTATCTATTATAAACTTATGATTATTATAATTATTTTTATCCTAAATGATCTCTATTTTACATCTTTATTATATTATATTACATTGTTTCTTATACAAATACAAAATACAAATACAAATAATCTTTATTCTTGAATTAACTCAATTAGTTTACATGGGTTCGGCCTCTCCTGTTAAGTATAAATAAACCTGTATTAGGAGAGACCGCTTCTTCAAGCTTTACTAATCCTTTTGACCATTTTAATTTCGACGTTTATTTTGACTTTTGCCTTTATTTTCCAACTAATATTTATATGTTTGATATACTAATATATTATAGTCAATATATTGTTAGCAAATAATTATCTATCCTTGTGTTTTATTTCTAGCTATTACTTGTTTTGCTACCTCCTGACAGTAGTCTAGGAACAAGTTTCTTTCAAGGTTGTTTTCAACCAATTTGTGTATGTTCTCTTGGCTTATGTGTATATCGAATTTTTATTGTAGGTCGTATCTCCTTCTACCGAATACAGTGCAGCCCAGTATGAGGTGTACTATGTCTTTGTCGACATTTGGATCGCATGTGCACGATGGCGTCTCCTTGCACTTAAATCTGTGCAAATATTGAACCCTTTAATTAAAGAAGAATTGCAAAATTTGCATTCACACCTTACGAGCTGAGAGATAAAGAAATTTCAAATAATGAAATGTATCCTATTGTATCAACGTTGTATGTTTGTTACTTCTTCTTCTTGTTACGCTGTAGTTGCTTATCGGATTTGTATGAAATTTAGAATGCTAGATTAACACATGGGCTACTTTTTACTCCGGAAAACGCCGATAAAGCCGCGGGTTGCAACTAGTTTTGTAATATTCTGTTCATCTAAAAGATACAATTTATAATTACATTTTACATTACATTTACATACATGTCCAATTATGGTAAGGATGTATATTATGAAAAATTAAACTTCTTCACAACCGTAGTGATGTACAACTTTTAATCGTTTTAATTGGAAGCATATCACCATCATCATTTACCATCCTTATACTGAAGTTTAGAGATCAGTAAGCTAAACGTTTTGCGCTCCTATGCTGGTTTAGATGCATTTTAAATGCTGGTAGCTCAGTTCAGTCCACTCCTGGATGTCGTCTAGCCATTTCCGTATTGGACGTCCTGGGCTTCGCTTCCCCGGGATTCTATCTTCAAGGATCAACCTTGGAAAGTCATATAGGGATCCTCTTGGCATGCGCCCGAAGAAGGCGGTCTTGCTTCTCATTACTATGGGCATCAGCTCTCTTTTGCCATTTATATGGTTGGCCATATCTAGAATCTTGGCGTTTGAGGTCAATCATAGATTGGAAAATATAGAAAGTAATGTTGCGTGGAAAATATGTATTCCTCCTTGGTTCTACAACTTTAGCTTGTCATACCCTAACTACACGCACACTAATACATCAAGGTATTTATGTCTAAGCAAAATTGTAGCACTAAGGATTATTCACCCATTCTTTACGCAACATTACATTTGTGCAACTTTGTGTTTGTAATAGTAAAATGTAATTGTTATTTATGATAGTTGCTTTATGCAAGCGATTTACATCTGGTTTCTTCATGTTTTATACGATAAAAAAATGCTTTACAAAATCAATATTGTTTGTACAAAAAAATTTAGCTTTACGAGGAAATGCAGATCTTTGTCTACACAAACCAAAACAATTCCCCCGCGCACTATCATAGTATTAAGACATCCTCTTGATTTAATTCAGGGCCCATTACACGGTCAATTTTATTAGTATGCGGAGTTTTGTTACTGCATATATATAAGGCTATAAATACATTTAATTAAGCACCTATAAGTTATGACTAGAATAGTTTTTTTTTTAATTTATTATTTACTTGTAAAAAAGTGGAACATATATTGTTTCTTTATTTGTAAGAAGATTTTTAGTTTACTATTTTGCAATTTTTATTCTTCTTTTTCTATATATTATCTTGCAAGTCATTCTTGACTATAAACAGATGGGGTGTGTGCTGTTCGCAGTGAAACCTGTTCTTTATGTTTATTCTTTATTGATCAAAAATATCTCGCCGCTTCTTAAGCTGAGGTATGGTTTCAGGGATGGTCAATCGATCAATTGCCCTGCTAACTGGTGCGGGCATTTTTTTTTTTTTTTTTTGCATTTTGTAATATTTATGTACAGTGTAATTACGAATAAAACATTAGAACTTAAACTAACAAAGCAGGTAAGGTACCTACGTTTCAACAGATTCACACTCAAGAGAGGGTTTTTATTCATTAATTTGACTTAGTACACTGATGGAAAAAAACAAATAGACAAATGCGTTGTTATGTCTAATGTATTTTAAATGACATTTTGATTTTGATTTTTGTATTTAGACATTCTTGTAATTCTGAATTTTGTCTTCTTTGTGATTTAAATCAATACGGTAATTTAAATTCACATACTTATTTGTTCTTTCTTAATTTTTAAACTCTCTACATATACCTAATACACGAATTTTGTATACATGACAGTTAAGACTATATAATGTCTCAAAGTAATGAGCGCCAAAGCAGCGACGTCCCAGACCTTGTTTTGTCACTCAAAATTCTGTGTATGGCTACAATGGTCATGGACAGGCGTTATCTCTTACCATCAGGAGACCGTCTCATTACTTTTACATAATAAAAAAATATATATATTCGATTTTCTTTTCAGCAATTGTGTTCCCTGCTTTAGTCTAGCTGCCACCGACTACCCTATTAACGAGGAATAGCGCAACGCTGGGTTAAAGAGATTTGCCCCATCCTAATATTGTCTGTATATATTATGCGATCTCATACATATTTAGCGACAGGAAATCTTAGCCTTGATGTCACCATTGCGGGGTGTGTTGCCTTGTGACGAAAACTTGATGTTTAAGATTTGGGTTAAGTTGCGGATTACGTACTAACATCGGTAAACCGGCATCGGTTTACCAGAGCTTAGAAGTTTTGTAAAGACTAACACAAGATAATTAAGTTACTTATTATCATCATCATCTCATCCATCTCATCCACTGCTGGACATTCTCCTCTATCGACTTCCATAAAGACCTGTTGGAAGCGGCTCGCAACCAGCGCGATCCAGTCTTTATTACGTCTGTCCACCTTATGGGTGGACGTCCTACGCTGCGCTTAGCGGTCCGCCCCAGCGGCCATCAGATATGCGTGCTATGTGCCTTGCCCACTGCCACTTCAACTTGCTAATTCGCTGGGCTATGTCGGTAACTTTAGTCCGTCTTCGAATCTCCTCATTTCTGATTCGATCTGTTACTAATTCAACGTTACAATATCATACTACAAATTAATAAAAAGTCCAGAATTTATATAACGTAAAGTTTATGACATTTTCATGCTAGTTTTATATTGTACTGTACTTGATTACGTGATCTGAACTCTAACTTTGTGCAGCTCTACTGCAGAGTAGAATATATTTAGTTAGTAAATTAAATTTCATACCATGACACAAAATAATATATTAAAACAAAGAAAGGTCACTGGATGTGACCGAAAATATAGTCTGAGTAACGTAACGTGAGTAATCCCTTAATAAAGAAAAAAAAAGTTTTTTTTTTTCTAATTATAACCAGTATCATTCAGGATGATGTAAGAATCCTAAAGATAAACGATACATCCAAATCTTTCAGGCATTACAAAGTTATGGTAGAATAAAAAATACATGGCACATACATACGGGAATCGTGAAAAAAATTACACACTTTTATGGGCAGTCGTGTAAAAATATAGTTTCATATTTTCACTCAAGTCGAATTAGTATTTTTTTCCATCATAAGAAACTTCACGAATGTCTATAAAACGTACCTACTTGCTCTAGGTATTGTAGGTATTCATAGATGGCGGTGACCACTTATAATTAGGTGTCCCGTAGCGTGTTTGCTAATTTTTCATGTAGAAGAATAATTACACATATTGGTAGACCATTTTACTTCTTCGTTTTGCATTTTTTTTTTCTATGCCCTTACTGTAGAATTCGATGTCTGTACATACACTTGAATCATTATCATGTTTTTTAATTAAGAGGTCGGTATGAATTTTTAAATCTGTACCTACTTTTGAAAGAATCAAGACGAGCAAATCAAGACAAGGACACGCACGCGTCGTATTGTTTTGACTCCTCGTATAAGTACAACAAAAATTTGTCAAAACGAGATCAGTTTTCATAATAAGCAGAAACGGGGCCGAATCCGTAGCTGCAAAAACGTCAGACGTCTTATTCTCTCAAATTCAAGGCTACTCTATCTATTTACCACATTATTAAGCACACAAGGGAAAAAAGATAACAATTTTCTATGCGTTGTACGGAACATATTATTATAGCTTAGTGTGAAGATTTCAATCACAAGCTAGAAGAATTGCGTAAAAGAGAAAAACTAGCGGAATCTAGTGCTGAATCATTCCTTATAATAGATTTATGCTATGTCGAGAATCTCCAAAAGGGTTCAAGGTTGAGATAACCCTTGAGCTAGACACGTATCATACTATTATTCTTCGTCTCGCTTATTTGCCAATTTTATCTAGAGTAGAATTATATATTTCTAGTAGGAAAACTTAAAGTAGTCGTATATTTGCGTTAAAACGTATTTTAAGGGGATCGTAAACTAATGCCATGTGCGTGAGTTCTAGACATTGTACGGGTTCCAGACTTAATTTTATTTTAAGTGAAAGTCTTATTTAGCCACGTAGAACGGTAGTTCGGTAGGAGTAAAACTTATGGGTTCGCGTCACCGACATGGTAATGTAACGTGTTTTAAGTTTTAGCGTGCCGACTTTTGCAGAACAACTTTTAAGCGAAAATACACTAACAATATAACTCTTGAATACTTAAAATGAACTTCCGCAAAATAACACCTGAATCAATCAATACCTATTGTATTGTTAAAATCAGAAGAGCAGTCTACTAGCACAAGCAATAATTACAACGTACACTCCACAAATGCAAACTCTTTAAATAAGTAGATGAACGATTGTTTTAAACACACAATTTGTCGAATTAATGATATTAGTAAAAAATGAAAAGAGATAACACTGGCGCAAAATATTTCTTGTTACAAAATTCAATGTAAATCCTTTAAAGCTCTATTTAATTCATTTTTCTCAGACACTTGCCTACATTAAGTGACACGTACGTACATAAAGACGTCTTTATGCAATACAAGCGTCTTGGGGATGAAAGAACTTTAAGTTTGCATGCAGACAGTCAGATAACTTTTTGAACACTGATTGCTCCACAAAATCTCGCTATTCAACGTCACAGCGTTGAATTGAAGTGGCATCTAAACTTAGTTTAAAGTTTAACGCTTAAGAATTCACACGAAGAAATACTTAGATGAAAATGAAGGAACACGAAAGATCGTGAGGATTCATACAGACAAAAGCTAGCCGGTTTCATTGCACATTAATTTCAAGTATTAAAAAAAGTTCTTGTTAAGTGACATTATTTGGAAAAAAAATAACTGTTCCAATACTAGGTAATATTCATTCATTGACAGCCATGTTGGCTCATCGGTAGTATATGTGCTTTAAGAGCTGTAAGGCGTGGGTTGGACTCCCTTCCAAGACAAACATTTATGTGTCAGTAAATGTTTGTTCTGTGTCAGTGTACTAAAAAAAGTATTCTATCAGTTATCTGACTTACATAGTACAAGCTTTACATGGTTTAAGGGCAGATAGCGCTGTGTGTGACCTTCGAAAAAAAAACCACTTTATCTCTTATGATCTTCTTAGTCGGACACTCTTGGCGGAGTGGTCGTGGCTGTAGATGGACAGGGTTGCGTCCCGTCGTCACCGCTCGTTCCCAGGGCTGCTGCACGTCGCGCGATGTCTCTCCACTTGTGCCGATTTTCCGCATTGCGAGCACACTACTACGGTGGACTGCGTAGGGTTTAACAAGGTCAATCCAGCAATTCGGAGACCGACCACTATGTATCCTACCTTTTTCTATCTCTTATGATACTGGTGGACATTGGAAGATTGCAAAAAATTTAATTGTTATAGACGCCAGATAACTTATTTTATTATATTTTTTACGAGATAAATGCCTTTTTAGCTACATAAGAGTACAATGAAACACACAAGAAAACATATTACGTTTTGTGGTTTTGTGTTAAAATTTAAATCATGACTTTATTTAGATACATTACCGTATAGTGGACACATTTAAAAAAATATAACTAAAATATTACTCAAAATTAAATCCAATACCAACAAAATACTGACAGCATTCTGGCCACATTTTTTGCCATTTGTAGATTCTTAGATTAAGTTTTGTTTTTATAAATTTGAAAATTTATTCAGAAATATAATATAGCTCAGGTTAGCTGACGAAGCAGAACAATACCGGCTAAACAGGGCAGTTAGACAAGCCGTTTTGGATAAAATTATATACTCGGCATAAATTGCCCAAATACGAGTAGAAGCCGAATTTCGGGTGGGGTGTTGTGTCTTGGGAGTGACCTATACCACGCAAAGAGCTGTAACATGCGCACCGGCTGCAGGGGGGAATGGGGGTCCTTGCACCCTGTCTGGAAAAAGAGTACGTAAATAGATTTTCACTTACTATATTTTTTTCTTTATGTTTGACATTGGGCCACAGCTTGAAGCAGAAAACAACCTTTTTATTTGTTGTTTTGACCACAGCTCATCTGATGTTAAGTGACGGGTGGTCGAAGATGGTAAACACGCCTAGCCTAGAATGGAATTGGCTCTCAAATGAGACTGCAGGATCACACCGTTAGATGCTTGGGGGTAGATTTTGAACTTGGGGCTGGTAGCTAGCCAACTGAGTACTAGGAAGCCGCTACTTACCACCACGCTAAGGTTTCCTCGCGATGCTTTTCTTCACAGGCAGCTAAAGCTCATTGCTGGGATTTGAACCAACGCCCTTCGGAGTGCGAACGGACCGCACTAACTACTGAGCTGTCATCGTCACAAACTACACCCTAAGTTCATAACTCTGTATAGAATAATGCTATTTTGGTACTTTAGATAACATTACACAAACGCGATCAATTTGTATGTATCCATCCAGTGGAGATACGACATCACGAATATTATGTCGTCTCGTGTGGACGCGTCCTGAATTAAAAATGTGGGAAGTTGCGAAGGAAGCAATAAAAGGAATTTATGTCATTGTCAACTGTTTCAGAAAAAAAGCGTATTGTGACAAAATGTTATTGCAGTACCACAATACACGGTGCATGACAGTTTATGTGTTTGTTTTGCGTTCCCAAAGCTTTTATACGACAAATATACTTTTGCTTTGAGAATTATTAAACTACCCATAAATTATCTTGACATTACATTAGCAGTTCTTTGATAATTACTAGCTTGATTTGTAAATACTTATTTAAAACTAGCTGCGCGCCGCGTTATTGTCCGCTATATTTTTTGGGGATAAAATGTAGCCTATGGTGTCAGCCTACCTCTATACCAAATTTTATCAAAATTGGTCCAGCCGTTTGAGCGTGAAGAAGTAACAACCATACAAACACATACACTCACAAACTTTCGCTTGTATAATGTTATGGTGATTTATGTATAAATACATAGAATAATGACATATCTTTTAACTGAATTAAAAGAGATCGAAATAAAAAGGTTGGAATTGGTCCCCTTAATAGTCCCCGTAGCCTGAAACTGTGACATTTATTATAATATTTTGAAAGTATGCTAGAGCCCTGCCCTCGCCCACATAATCTTCTTTGTGTAATTGATCATCAAAATATCGTGGAACATTGAATAAATATCCTGAATACTTAAGAAAATGAAAATACGATTTCACGGATCCGAAACATCCAAGAAAGTATTTTAAGCTCTTGTGTAAACATTCAATACACAAAATTACGGAAATCTTGATTGAGTGTTTTTAGGTCAGCTGATAGATTTTGGTCCCGACCACAGCTGCGATATTTAAAATGTTTTATAAAATAACCTACCTTATGCTTTATTAGTCAAAATAAAATAGATAAAAACAAAGTATCGATGGGCTAGTTGGAAGACCGCCTGATTTTCAATCTGAGTTCGAATCCCACTGCACAGCATCACAAACCTACATATCCGAGAGTTCATAACAAAAACGTTCTCGAAGATATGTAAAGTCTGGCAACCCGCACTTGGCCAGCGTATGGTCTTTGGCCTTACCCTTCTTACAATGAGAAGAGGCTCGCACCCAGCAGTGGGACAGTTTGTAATAACAGGGCTGATACAGAGATAAAAACAATTCAAACTCCAATCAATGTTTTTAATACTTTTTGTTTGACAGACTAGATGTTTTGACCACGTAACAGCTTACCTGTTGCACATTTAGTCTGTCAACAGACAAAAAAAAAAACAGTTGACACAATAAAGGCGTTTCAGATTTTTTTTTTATATTTTACACCACTATCCATAAGGAAAAAGAACGATGACTTCAGATGAATTTAATAAAACTCATAATTTATACAAGGTTTTAGGTAAGGTTAGAAAACGAAGAAAACTACCCTGAAACTTGGACAATAGATTAAAAGTATAATTTATAAGCTATATAATGAAACCTAGCTAGATCGATTTATCGCCCCCGAAATCCCCTTCATACTAAATTTCATGAAAATCGTTGGAACCGTTTCCGAGATTCTGATTATTTATATACATACATACATATATTATAGAAAAAGTCTTTTTATCCCTGTTTTTAGCCGAGCAAAGCTCGGTCATCCAGGTACGTATGTTAATAAGCGATTCCAATTTTGATTCAATGAAATGAAGCCTAAACTGAAACCTAACTACATGATATCCTCTGAAGACAGATTGCTATACAGAATTACTTCATTGATATTGACTAACTGTGTGAGGTGGGCTCTTTTCAAACAGTTTAATCACTCCGAGGAGTCCGATATTGTTTCAAATGGTATTATTCTCGTCGCCATACACTGCGGTTTCACATTTGAATTCTCGTTCATTGCCAGTTGGGCCCAGTGCTAATTAAGGCTGCGTCCCTAAGGCCTTTATGTTGTGAACACGTAGATGCATTATTGATGAAAGCCCGCTCGAGTCTGAATTTTAACCCTCTATCAACAGAAAAGTTAGCTTTATTTACTTAATCAGGAGTAAGTTAGTAAAACCAACGTGCACACTGTGTTAGGTCCCAACGACTTTTCTATGTTTATATTTCTTATATTTACTATATCTCTATTTTTTTAATGGTGGACAGCAAGGGCGTGTTAGCCGTCGTATCAACCGTATCAATAATAAGGGGACCCCGTGCTACGTGCTCTCAAAAAAATAATAGACATGACCCCCGTAGAGGTGTGAAATGAAAGTCGGGTAGAAAGGCAGATTTTGATACAGGGCCCGTCTAGGGCAAGCTACTTCACTGGTTGACAGACTAAGTGTTTGACCACAGCTCATCTGATGTTAAGTGACGATGTGGTCGCAGACGGTAAACACACCTAGCCTGGAATGGAACTGGCTCTCAAGAGAGGCTGCTGGAACACACCGTGAGGTGTGTTCCAGCAGAAAGTACACAGACAACTTTAGCGTCTGTGTACCAGCGGTCGTTCGACATGCAAAGAGTCTCTATTCAATTATGAATTAAATCAGAATGTCAAAATTGAAACTATCAAATATGTATATAACCAACAAAATCCTATTAAGAAAGATACAATTTTGATTAAAAATAAAGTACCCTAATACAAAACAAAGACGCCGTCGATATCGCTGCCGTGCGATAGTGTTCAGTACACTGGCGGCGTTGCCCCGTTTTATCACTATGCTCAACTTTTGGCATAAGTATTCGCCAGCTCTGAGATCCCGCAAAGCGAAGCCGGCCGCTTCGAAAGATCTTTAACAAAAACAATTGTTTCGGACAACCACGAATCCATCGTTACCACAGCTACATAAATTACAATTATTTTAAATATTAAAGACATAGTGGATACATTAATGCCACAACAAAAACATACATACATTACATTACATTTTAAAATATTTAATTACTCATTCATTCATGAAACACTCTCATAGTACTTACCTACCTCAAACATCATCATCATCATCATCATCATCATCATCATCATCATCATCATCATCATCAGCCGCATGACATCCACTGCTGGACCTCATAGGCCTCCCCCATTGATTTCCATAAAGACCGGTTGGAAGTGGCTCACATCCAGCAAGTTCCTGCGGTCTTTATTAGGTCGTCTGTCCACCTTGCGGATGGACGTCCTACGCTGCGCTTGCCGGTCCGTGATCTCCACCCCAGAACTTTGCAGCCCCATTGGCCATCAGTTCTGCGTGCTATGTGCCCTGCCCACTGCCACTTCAACTTGCTAATCCGCTGGGCTATATCGGCTACTTTAGTTCGTCTACGGATCTCTTCAATTCTGATTCGATCTCGTAGGGAAACTCCAAGCATAACCCTCTTCATAGCTCGTTGTTCAAACATGCTGTCAATATATCGTCCATCCACCCATAACTAAGGACACAGGCAGAATTTGAAAACAAAAGCGTAACAAGTATCGGTAACATAACCATTCAAAGGTCCATGTATTGTGCCTCGATTTCGCCTTTGCCGTCAGTCAACCCCCATTCACCAAAAGCCATGTTTGCTTGGCGCAACAAGCTTCACCTAGAGCAACCGATATTGTTTCTATCTGTCGATCTCATGTTCGTAAATAAATAAATTAAATATCCTAGTACATCTTAGGCAGCGCCAAGTATTCAAGAGTTTCTTATTTTACATAGTTTGATAAGTAATGCAGGCGAAATCATCAAGTCCTTGCAAAAAAGCTCCGAAAAAATCCATAACGCATAAAAGAAAGAAAGAACTTTTGAGCCCTATAAGCCTATGAGTATCTTTAACAATATATAATTATCATGAGTTTAAAATGATTGTTATATTGAAGTATTATTTTAAAATTTCCAATATACCTATCTATTTTGTCATATGACGTATGTATATTGGAATACGCTATGTAACTTTGGTATTATTAATAAAATGCTTCTGTTTGTGTTGTATGTGTCGTCAATACAACGATATTTTAATGCTAGCTGCTGCATAGCTCAATAGATATTATCACATCACATCACATCATCAGCCATAGTACATGCACTGCTGGACAAAGGCCTCCTCCCGGGGGGGTTTTGCCAATACTCGCCACGCTTGGCAGGCGGGCTGGCGAGCGCAGTTAGGTGTGATTGTTCAAGGAAGACGCTGCTGCCCATCTTCCGGATAACATCCCTTAGCCGACTCTTACGGCAACCACGGGTAGAGAGGGTGGGGTACTATTCTTACGCCGGCACCACCACGGTCCAATATTATATTTATACTATAGATATTATATTTAACTTTAAACTTACAATATTTTAACGGTATGTCTTGGCTATTTGCAAAAAATTTCGTGATTAGTTTGATAGCTTGTACATTCCCTCTGTTTTTTTTTTAAATATGTATTTCATTAATTATTGTTAATTTGTAAACGATTTGTGTCACTCTCTTTGTGCTATTTATATGCTTCTGATTGTATTATCTACTGATACTTCTTTTTATAATGTTCATGTTGTATACATATTTGTCGAAGAATAGAATTAAGATCTAATCCTTATTGTCATTTACACAATGCTGATGTAAAAATTGTATTCTGTTTTGTATATCGAAATAAATAAATTTGTGAACAAAAATGAAACATGCCTTATTCCATCAAATAAACTCACATTGAAATAAACAAACCTGTGTAATGTGTATTTAAATTTACTCGAGTTCGCTAACAATCTGACCCTTAAAGTTTTATTGCTACTGAACAAATGCTTGTTCCATTAAAACATTTCGTCGGGTAATCGATACGATACAAATGCCTTCAAATTTATTGGCTTCAAATAAATCTTGCCAGTGCCGGAGATAAATTATGGCAATCAAAGATGCTATTCGTTGAAAAGGTCTGGAGGCCTTGAATAATCTTTTACTGGCAGATTTTATGGCAGCGATATGAAACTATATTTATTAGCATCTAATTTTATACTCAGCAATAATAAGTTCTAAAAGCAAAACCTAAAACCTAGATATTATATTACCAATAACTGGAATTGATTTCACATTATTGTCGCTTATTTATGATGGTCGGAATAACGCTAGACTCAATTTAGTGTTTTAGTTAGCGGGAATAAAACTGTCCTATTCGTATTATTCATAAATATATAAATATCGTGGTACATTACACACAGCGCCTTCTGACCCCAAACTAAGCAAAGCTTGTACTATGGAAGTCAGATAGCTGATAGAATACTTAAATACTTTTTTGTAAATACATATATACATATTTATAATAATAAAGAACACCCAGACACAGAACAAACATTTATGATTATACCACAATGCTTTTTCTGAGTGGGGATGAGAAGTTTGTGTAGCAAAACAAAGTTCAGGGTATCGCTGCTGAGGCGCTCATTACTTTGAGATATTCGATGGTTAGTCTTAAAAGCCCTGTAATTTCGTTAGCAACAGTACCGAATATCTGGTACTGCCGCGGTACCTACCTAGACAACGTCTTACTAAGGAGATCCACCAGCAAGTACGCCACTAAGTACCTTCATACATAATATAAATAATAACACCTTTCTCTTATAGGGAGAGGCAGCCAATTTTTTTTTTTTTTGGCTGACAAGCTAGCTGTTTGACCACAGCTCACCTGATGTTAAGTGACGTTGTGGTCGAAGATGGTAAACACACCTAGTCTGAAATGGAACTGGCTCTCAAGCGAGGCTACCGGAACACACCGTTAGATGCTTGGCGGCAGATTTTCATCTTGAGGGTGGTAGCTAGCCAGCCGAGTACTAGAAAGTACCCTACCACCACATTATGGTTTCCTCACGATGCTTTCCTTCACCAGCAGCTCAAGCTCATTGTTGGGGTTTGAACCTAACAATGAGAATCACAATGAAAGTCGGCATGCGAACCGAGCGCGCTAACCACTAAGCTATCATCGCTACAAAAAATGTCTTCCACTTGCTACGTTCCTGGTACACACCACTTACTTTCATTAGTGTTTTCATAAATGCTCGTAGATATATTGACACATATTACGTTCGTATGTATAAAATTACTTTCACCCTAATAAAAGTCTAGAGCAGAATAAAATTACAAAATAATTTCTAAGAAATGTACTCACAGTACAAATGTAAAGCAACAACGGCGCGTCTCGTAGACTCATTCCCTATTATTTCTCATAAGGGCATGCTTTTTATCCTTTGAGCAAGGAAGAGACTATCTTCTAAAGGCTGAGCCTCTTGTTCACAGCGAAAATCCACAGATAAACATCAAAACGCAAATAAAAACATTTTAGATAAAACACAAAGCCAAGAGTAATGTGAAATTGTTCGTCATGATTTTATTTATATGTATATAATCTAATAAAGGGACTAAAAAGGTTTTTATAGAGAAAGGAATGTACCTATATGAGAGTTACGAAAACGAATGGGTAACCATTTGAGCTTTTGACGAAATTTAGAAATGTGATCATATTAACGTAAACCAAATATGATATGAACGCAGAAACATTGTAAGCATTCAAGCTTGTCAAGTTGCTTATTTCTCTTGTCAAGTTAATCACTTGGGTCAAGTTATCATGAAACTTTTTAGCATTTAATATATCGCTATATGGGGGCAACAGATTCAAACAGATCAGTAGGTACCTAGCAGGTATAATAATACCTTGTAAAGTAAGTTTATTTTTCGCTTTTTAGTTTTGATTTTTTTTTTTTTTGAAGTCGGTTTTACTTTCTTTTTCTAAGTTTGTTAATTTTAAAATTTTTAGTTTATTTATGTTCACGCCAAGAAACATTTGAACAGTATGAGTCTAGCTAGACTCGCTACGATTCAAAAACGTCTTGCCAAAGACAATTACAACGTCCACGTAAACAAAATTTTTTTTTTTTTTTCATAAGATGAACTATGCCAAACTTTGTTAAATTTTTATGGGGCCAAATGACAACTATTCCGCATCAAAGAAGAATCACGTAAATCAGATCATAAATCTCAGCGTAATCGGTGCACATAGGTACATAAAAAAAATACCAATCAAATTGAGAACCTCCTACTTTTGAAGTCGGTTAAAAATGAAAAGAAGGTATTTCGTAGAAAACAAGAGAGTCCGGTATGGGCAAGTACTTAGGCAGATGATGTACTCAGGTAGATGCAGATGTGCAGTATTAAATTTAAAATAAATAACATCTTCCCGGAACCCTCGGTGTGTGGTATTGACTTGCACTTGACGGGTTGTCTTATTTATTAACATGGTGTACACTGTATAAATTTACCAAAATTACAGTCATAAATAAGAAATATTGTCATTGTGGCATTTCAGAAATTTTATTGCGCTTACGTGATGGAGTAAAAAGTGAAACGTGAAGCGTATGTATTTAAATATAAATAGTATTTATTGACTACTAGCTGTGCCCTGCGATTCCATCCGAATTTTAAGGGATGACAAGTATACTCGGCTGGGCAGCGTTCGGAAAACTGCGCAACATTTTTTCGTCTGAATTACCTCAGTGCCTCAAGTCGAAAGTCTTCGACCAGTGTGTGTTACCGGTGATGACTTATGGTGCTGAAACGTGGTCTCTGACTGTGTGCCTTCTTGATAAGCTCAAAGTCGCACAACGAGCTATGGAGAGGGCTATGCTCGGAGTTTCCCTACGAGATCGAATCAGAAATGAGGAGATCCGTAGACGAACCAAAGTTACCGACATAGCCCAGCGGATTAGCAAGTTGAAGTGGCAATGGGCAGGGCACATAGCACGCAGAACTGATGGCCGATGGGGCTGCAAAGTTCTGGAGTGGAGACTACGGACCGGCAAGCGCAGCGTAGGACGTCCACCCACAAGGTGGACAGACGACCTCGTAAGAACCGCAGGTTCGCGCTGGATGCGAGCCGCTTCCAACAGGTCTTTATGGAGGTCAATAGGGGAGGCCTATGTCCAGCAGTGGACGTCCTACGGCTGAAATGATGATGATGATGATGATGATGACAAGTATAAATTTACAATTAAAAAGACCCATGACCCTAAGCCCAAACACGTTTTAGGTTTAAAGATCAAACTACAGAATCAATTATGAAATTTTTATGGGAACCAATCTGAAAGATATCCTTTAAAATAACAAGGAGTCGTGCCTTCCATCATCAGCTCACCTGAATAACTCAAAGGAATATAAGTAGTGGTCTATACGAGCCTATTATATTTAAAGAATTATCCACTAACTCCTACTGGTTAATGAGTTATATTTTCCATCGTCAGCTCAGCAACATGAGATGATGAGTATCAAACGAAGCCCGCAACGTTTTAGGGTTCCGTACCTCAAAAGGAGAAAACGGAACCCTTATAGGATCACTTTGTTGTCCATCTGTCGGTCTGTCAAGGTCCTTTTTCTCAGGAACGCGTGGAGGTATCTAGCTGAAATTCATATCAAATACTCAAGTCTACTGTGCCTTGGCGCCGTGAAAAAATGAAACTTCTAAGCTAACGCAATCAAAAGATACAGCCGCTTTCGACACTCAAAGCGAATCAAAACCTACAGGGTACTTTCCGTGAACTCAGAATCTTGAAATTTGGTACGAAGCAACGTCTTATAGCACAGATAAAGGAAAAATTGCGAAAAGCATGAATTACCATATGTGTCGTAAATGTCGTACTCAGAACATATAGTAACAGAAAATACCTAAGCTTCACTGTTTCGACTGCCCCGTTTGCGTGGGTTCAATTCCCACTAGGACAAACATTTATGTGACAATAAATGTATGTTCTGTGTCTTGATGGTCTGTGTGTATTACAAGTATCACATCAGACACATTATCAAGCATTTAAGACGTCCACTGCTGGACATAGGCCTCCTCCTGGGGGGGTTTTGCCAATACTCGCTACGCTTGGCAGGCGGGTTGGCGAGCGCACTTAGGTGTGATTGTTCAAGGCAGACGCTGCTGCCCATCTTCCGGATTACATCCCTTAGCCGACTCTTACGGCAACCACGGGTAGAGAGGGTGGGGTACTACGGCAAATTACAAGTATATAATACAAAAAAAAAACTATCAGTTATCTGGTTCTCAAAGTACAAGCTTTGCTTTGTTTGAAGCTAGATGGCGCTGTGTGAAATTTCCAACAATATTAATTTATTTTATTGGCACAGTAATTTTTACACACTGCTTGGCACATAATTTATCACAAAGCGGTGATACTTAAAATAATAACATAAATAGTCAGTTCCTAAACTCTTGTTAGCCAAAATTAACTGCCAAATGTTACTAGACTCTTGACGATTTTTTCAATGATGACATTATTTATAAATAGTTTTATAATAGTAATTTTTGTTGTAATTTATTTTAATGATCATATTATTTATAAATAGTGACTAATTAATATTCTAATTCTAATTTGATTTAATATTAAAACATCTTGTAATTTCAAATATATATTTTTTTGCCATACCCTAATTTGGTCATATATATAGGCATAGCAATGTAATATATTTATTAGTCCTGCACCTGTACATATGTTGCAATAAACAATTCAGTATTGAATATTGTTTAAGTCTCATCTTAGCACTCGTGACAAACCCACCAAAATTACGTGCCATAATCCAATTGATGTCAAAAATAACATAAACAATGTTAACATACTAATAACATGTAAATATATGTCAATATGAGTTAATAATTACTTAGTATTTTAACGTTTAAGTTGTAAGAACGCCCTCATTTCGTAGAAGCTAATTGTTATTAGCTCCTATTATCATTATTTTCTACTCAATTACTGAACCTTATGTCGCTCTTGACTTTATTACAGGCCAGTGTAATTAGGGTCATATTAATATTTAGCACCTATTCCTTGCGTAGATACGAATACATATTATGAGCTACTTTGTGCAAGTTATTGGTGTATTTCGATGATGGAGTGACGATATACGTAGGAGAGCTGGCAATGGATGGAAGCAAAAAGCCAAAGATCCGGCTGAATGTGGCATGTCTTGGGAGAGGCCAGCAGAGAACGTCGATGGTGATGACGATGATAATGAATTAACTTTTGCTTCCCACGGCTTTGTTTGCGTAGTCAAAGGCGTTTACTCTTTACGCCACCATAGAAGAGATTTTACGCTTTTATATAATTATATGTACATACGTATATATAATACATATATATTTTTTCGTTTTATTTATGCGGGATTACTCACGTTTAATTTTATCGGAAACTCCGACTATAGTTTGCTTTAAGTCGTCCCTAACAAATCTTGCGTAACAGAAAACATCTATACTTTAACATAGTAGAAATTATATTACGTACAAAATGTTTTTCAACAACATTGGACTTCTATAGGAGTCTGAAGATAGTAGAGAAATTCCAATAACAATTTATCAAATCTTATTTATTTTTAATAACGACCAACGTTCAGATATTTGTTAATATCAATAACGCAAGCATGGCCGTCTAAAATTTTCATATAATAAATTAAGTTTTGCACAGTTATTAAATACCAAAGCTTAATTAAAATCGATGTTCTATGTATATTTATATTGTACTTACATTTGATTGTGTATTATATTTATCGTTTTCATCCCAGTTCCCAATTGTAGACCAACACGTTATTAGAAGGAAATTAAAACATTAATTTTAATTCAGAACATTTTTCCGTGTTTGGTAACAATTATTTTTTCCCGACTACGACGAAGCAGAGGGGAGGGTTATGTTTTTGATTAATTTACTATGAAAACTGTCGATATTTTGACACATTTTATTTGATTAAACTTATTCGGGATTACTCACGTAGGCCGTGTACGAAACGAGACGAGGCCGCGCGCGCGTTGTATTCAGCTTTGTCTCCACGAAGAAGGCTTTCGGATGTGGCCAAAACTATAGTTGGAGTATCATAATTTAACGAGAATAATCCCGCATAAGTAGAACAAAAATAATTAATTGTTATAAAATCAAATCAACTGATTAATTGTCATCGAATCAAAACAATTGAATAATTCTTATCAAATTAAAATCAGGACTATCTCATGTTCTCAAATATTACATTACTATTTAAACATACATAGTAAATTAGTGTTGGAAATTAGCATTTTCGGAAATAAACCACTCACTCAAAATAAACACGTAAAACCCATATCCTACGTTATGTCTCGCGAATGACATCATCACCAAGCAATTCTGAAAATCTATAAAACCACCAGAAATATTGCAAAAAGCAACGAGTAAATCTTGGTTAGGAAGAAAAGTTTAGGTAAAAGTATAATGGAAGCAGAATTAATTTTTCAAAAGTATGAAAGGTAACGCCGAGTTAAGGTAAAAATGAAGTAAAGTGAGAATTAGAGTGGACAACGTATTGGAAAACGTTGCGTAGTAGTAGTACTCCTTCAGATTTGGTAGAGTGATGATATACGTAAGGCAGTGGGCTGTACTGGAACGAAAAGCTATAAATCTGGTTAAGTGGCGTTCATTAGTAGAGCTGTAGAGTCTTATGACCAGCGGCCTAAAGTGGCCTGATGATGATGGAATAAGTATTTAGTATTTTTTGTGCAAGTATAGTATTAGGTTATAAGTTTGTGTTCTGAGCCGAAAGAGGGTCCTTTTTTGAACAGCCATACCATTCTATACCTTCTGCATAATGGTGGGTATACTGTTTGATATCTATATCTTTAAAGGAGCAATTCTTGTATATATATATATATATATATTCTGAATCTCGGAAACGGCTCCAACGATTTTCATGAAATTTTGTATCCAGGGGGTTTTGGGGGCGAAAAATCGATCTAGCTAGGTTTCATTTTCAGAAAACGTCGTTTTATCCGTGTTTTCAGCCGAGCAATGCTCGGTCAACCAGGTACTACTATATAGTATGCCCACCATTATGCAAAAGGTATATACATACTTTCTAATATTTAATATTATAATATATATACTTTCTTTATTTCTATTATAATTATTAACTAGTTTTATTATGGGCACAATTCTGAAACCGCGACAAAAACTTCCCCATACGTCTAAGTAAAAAAAAAAACATCTTTCACAGTCACATAATTCCGGGGCCGGTGGAAGTCGATGGTACTCATCTCGAAGTTGTTCAAGAGTATGTTTACTTAGGGCAAACCTTGCAGTTACGTAAGAACAACTTCAAGAAAGAAGCCAATAGAAGAGTCTAGCTGGGATGGGCAGAATTTGCGTCAGACCTTCACGTCGTCCATACCACAATGCCTTAAAACGATTCTTCAACCAGAGTGTCCTACCCGTCATGACGCCGAAACGAGGACGCTTACGGTGAACCTGGTTCGGAAACTCAAAGTTGCTTAGCGAGCTATAGAGAGAGCTATGCTCGGAGTTTCTTTGCGGGACAAAATTCGTAAAGAGGTCATCCGACATAGAAGTAAAGTCACCGACATAGTTCAAAGAATTAGTAAGTCGAAGTGGCAGTGAGCCGGTCACATTTCTCGAAGAACCGATAACCGGTGGGGTAGACGAGTTTTAGAGTGGAGACCACGGGCAAGCAAGCGCAGTGTAGGCCACCCTGCGGCCAGATGGTGTGACGGCGGCCAAACACTGGGCACAGAAACCTGTCGACCGAGCTCAGTGGCGTGCATTAGGAGAGGTCTACGTTCAGCAGTGGACAACAAAGGGCAATGTTTTTATTCTATAGAACAGTTGATTTCAATTTTACGATTCCAGAGGGATTTTCATAGTTCATAATGAAGAGTACAATGACCTCTTTTTGGCTTAACACACTCTAGTTAATCGAACGTCCCATTGCTTGATGGTAAGTTTAGTTTCAAGTTTAAAGATTTATTTCCATGCTCAAAAAAAGTTAACTTTCTTTCACAATGCCATGACTTGTGAATAGCTGATAAGTTTGTCCTCAAACGCAGAACATATTATAAACATACTATAAAAGTCTGTTTATCTATCTGTTTGTTACCTTTTTACGACTAAACGGCTAAATAGATTTTAATGAAAATGATGTTTCTAGAAGACGCTCATAGGCTCACTGTTTCGCTCAAATACGAGCTATGTATTAGAATTATAAAAAATAATTTAAAAAAAATATTGATAACGTGCGGCGTTTGTTGTAAATGTCAGACGAACGCAGATTTGGTTATTCTTGTTGCTTATTCTGTGACAGAATACTATGGTCGTGGCACGCGACTCGATACGCTTAAAGAACACTCAATACGATCACAGATTCTATTAAAAAATGATATTATTCAGAGGAGGCAACGAGATCCTATAAATAGCCTTTTCTGAGCCCTATTAGTAAAACTTACTTGTCTATTCGTCTCCTTTCAGACTACAGTCACAGAACGCCTTATAAAAATGTCAAGGTGACCTTTTCTAAAATAACTGTTCCGAATACGAATTGACTGAAGCGGGTGAAAGTACAAAATACATTTTTTTCAAACGTATACTTAAAAAAGCTATAGGATGCTATATATTTTTCGTTTATCAACCGCATGTTTATGCTAATACCAATGAGTTCAAATGAGAATTATCGGAAAATCAATTCATAAGTTTGACGAACGAAGGATTACCAGATTATTAGCTATAAACGATACGAACGATAATACGATATTCAGCCAACGTTATGACGTCATCGCTATCAAAAGTTAGAAAACGTATTAAAATCAACTACTGCATAAAAAGCCAAAATATTCAAATTAGTTTCATAAAATAAAATTTACTATCAGAAAAAAAAATTAAATAAATACCAAAAAAAAACTTTACATAGCGAATTAGATTCTGTAGGATTTTTTTATGGTGGACAGGCTAGTTGTTTTGACCACAGCAGCTCACCTGATGTTAAGTGACATTATGGTCGAGGATGGGAAAGCACAACTAGCCTAGAATGGTACTGGCTCTCAAGTGAGACTGCCAGAACACACCGATAGATGCTTGGCGGAAGATTTTCAGTTTCGGGGTGGATTCTAGCCAGCCGAGTACTAGAAAATAACCTACCACCATGCTATGGTTTCCTCACGATGTTTTCCTTCACCAGCATCTCAACCTCATTGTTGGGGTTTGAACCCACGCACTTCGACATGAGAACCGACCGCACTAACCACTGAGCTATCATCGCTACAAACACACAATATATAACTTTGTCACATTTCCGCGCGGGGAAAGACAATTTTAAGTTGTCTTTTGAGATTTTAAGTAAGAATGCCGACGCTTATGATTCACTTCTTTATCACATAAAATAATTTATTACAATTTAAGCACGCGCAATTTTCTAAATCGTAGGTGCAAAGTAGGAACTTGTACTAGAAACTTTAATTTCTTCACTAAAAGCGAGCTGAGTTGGAATATATTGATCCATCCGACTACATACTCGGCATTCCCGGAAGCTTCAAAGGACGACGAAAATGGTACCGGAGGCGAGATAGTCTTATCTCGAAAGAACGAACTAAGGAAGAATAAGGGCCAAGTTATCAAATTGTTCTGTGGTCACATTATTCGGAAGAACAACTGCGTATTACGGCCGTGATCGCCATTTAAGAACGGTTCCCTATTCTTTTTTTAAACATCTTTTTATTTTGCCTAATATTTTTGTCAAGCGTAGGACGTCCGTCCACAAGGTCAGGACAAACGACCTAATGAAGACCGCAGGAAGGCGCTGGATACGAGCCACTTCCAAACGGTCATCATGGTGGTGGTGGTGATGATGGTGATTTTATGACAGAGTAGAAAATGAACTTTATTTGTTCTTATCAATATAAGTTATTATTCAAAATAATTAAAAAGAACCGGCCAAGTGCGAGTCGGTCTCGCGCACAAAGGGTTCCGTACCATTATCTATAAAAACGGCAAAAAAAACGCGTATGTTGTATGGGAGCCCCCTGTAAATATTTATTTTATTTTGTTTTTAGTATTTGTTGTTATAGCGGCAACAGAAATACATAAATTGTAAAAATTTCAACTGTCTAGCTATCGCGGTTCTTGAGATACACCCTGGTAACAGACAGACGGAAGGACAGACAGACAGCGAAGTCTTAGTATTAGGGTCCCGTTTTTACCCTATGGGTACGGAGCCCTAAAAATAAGCTTTTATTTGTTCGGACTCCAGGTAAAGGTGCAATTTGAAACGGGCAATCAAAATTCACTAGTATCCAAAATTTCGTGTCTATACTGCTATCCGAGTTGTAGTCAGGTCATGTTTACCATAAACATACATTGTTATCAGAACTTAACAAACATGTCAAATATAAGCTTATAAAAACTTTTATGAGGCATATATTATCAATTTGTTTCTCCGTTTTTAATTAACATTTTGTTGAAATTTTGAATTTATATTTATATGTATATAATAATAATTATGGTATTCTTACATCTCTCCTTATGCCGGCGTGGGCATGGGGCACTTCACAACTTAGCACAAGTGAAAACTTTATGGCTTTTGTATTATCAGTTATTTTAGCTGCAAATGGATTACATAAATAGGAGTATTTATGTAATCCATTTGCAGCTGTTCGTTTTCCATGTAAAATTAAATAAAAATAGGTATTTTAAAATAATTTGGCAACAAGTAACTCATTATTGAAAAAAAATTATAACATCAACAATTACATTATTTCAATTTTATCAAATACAGTTCACTCGGCCTACATATGGATATAAATCGCTTCCCCCGTTCCTGTAATTGGATTTTCGCTTATACCTTTTAAATGAATCCCTAAATCCGTCCTTAAATTACAAAGTTTAGATTTCGAAACTAACTTCACAAGTTCCGGTTCTAAAGTTATCGGATGGTCCTCCTGATTAGATCTTGCTATTTCTTCTGATACTTACTAGAATCAATCCCATGGAACTTAAAAAAAAGTGATGGAGGAATTCTCTTGTAATTCTTTAAAACAATTGTTCAAAAACCTTCATACAAACTTATAGGGTAACACTATAGCTATTTATAAGATTAACCAGTAAATAAGAAAAGTTGGTAAGGAAACCATAGCATGGTGGGTACTTTCTAGTACTCGGCTGTCTAGCTACAAGTTGAAAATCTGCCGCCAAGCATCTAACAGTGTGTTCCGGCAGCCTCACTTGTGAGCCAGTTCCATTCCAGACTAGGTATACTTAACGTCCTCGACTACACCGTCACTTAACATCAGGTGAGCTGTGGTCTACACCTAGCCTGTTAAACATAAAAAAAAGTTTATAATAAATAATATGTCATACCTTGCCAAGGGAATATCTTTTACAAGTAATAATTAGCTTTTATTTTTATCTTGCCAGATCTGTAAAAATCTGTAAAAAAATATATTTAAAAAAAACTATTCTAACCACTATATGAATACGAATAGTATATTGAATGCCGCTTAGGTGTTGTGGAGACTTGCTTGGGTTCTGTTTGGTCCTGCTGGGTTTGAAATAATTGATGTAATAATTACATGACTGGAATTTATGAATCAGTAAAATTTCAATATACTAGATGTTCGCGCCTCAAATCGGGATCCATCGCCCGCGCAGCGGAGTGCGGGGCACGGGGCGCACCGCTCGGACCATTCGGCTCAAGAACACCAGAGCGACACAACGTCATTACAGACATTTGTATAGTATCGTATTATATCGTATTA
This sequence comes from Biston stratarius, assembly GCA_950106695.1. Taxonomy (NCBI): domain Eukaryota; kingdom Metazoa; phylum Arthropoda; class Insecta; order Lepidoptera; family Geometridae; genus Biston; species Biston stratarius. The sequence continues at coordinate 37,227,504 of OX467106.1, read as the reverse complement.
AACACTAGACTTGTACACAATCATTTCATACCCAGCAGGAACGAACAGAACCCAAGCAGGTCAACACAACACCCAAGCGGCAGTCAATATACCTACTATTCAATATAAGTGTAACTTTGATATCTACTGACGTGACATACAAGCACGAAGCCACTGTTATGTGTAATTTGCGTGCTATTTAATTAAACAGCTACCCATCTACTTATTGGTACGACGAAGGCTTCATGGTAATTATTCCCATTATCACACCGGAGCTCATAACAGCATGACTATCGCACCGTTATTGCATCATAAACGCTTTAACACGCTAATCGATAGAAATTGATGGCAAAGCCGATCAACGGTGCAGTACTTAAGCTTTGGAAAAACCCAAATTTCTAATCATTTATAGAAAATTAATAGTCATTACATCATCAAAATTGCAATTTTAAAAACTATGAACATGAAATAGTATCATGTAGTTTTTTCTGATTATTATAATAATATATGTAATTTATTACTTAACTAGCTGCGCCCCGCGGTTCTACCCGCGTGGTGATGGATGATGATGATGATGATGATGATGTACGTCTTTGTCTTATTCCAGGGTCTAATGCCAATCCAGGGTCTTTTATATCTATATACAAATTTTCACCCAGATCCGTTGAGTAGTTTACGCGTGAAGGCGTAAGAAACAAACAAACTCACATTCGCATATAATATTAATTAGAATATACATAATTATTCTAACAGTGTAGGTATTCACTATAAATATATAAACAACTGCCTATATACAAAACGCAACAACTATCCTACTATAAAACATAGACGCCGTCGAGATCGCTGCCGCGCAGTTCCCAGTACACTGGTGGCATTGCCCCGTTTTATCAACTTTTGTCATACATAGATAGGCGCTAGCTCTGAGCGATGATAGCTCAGTGTTTAGCGCGGTCGGTTCACAATGCCGAGGGGCGTGGGTTCAAACCCCAACAATAAGCTTGAGCTGCCGGTGAAGGAAAAACATCGTGAGGAAACCATAACGTGGTGGTAGGGTACTTTCTAGTACTCGGCTGGCTAGCTACCACCCTCAAGTTGAAAATCTGCCGCCAAGTATCTAACGGTGTGTTCCGGCAGCCTCACTTGAGAGCCAGTTCCATTCCAGGCTAGGTGCACTTTACCATCTTCGACCACACATCAGGTGAACTGTGGGTCAAACACCTAGCCTTTCAAACATTAAAACTGACAAACTTCGAAAGGTCTTTAGTAATCAAGGCATGTGGTTTTTATTTTATTTTAATGATATATTAATGAGACAACTGAAACGTTCCCTTGTTTAGCAAATAACGCTTGTAACCATTACAGCAGTATTCAGAACTTTAAGTAGCTTGAAATAAGGCAGTAACTTTCTGCAAACTTATTCATAAAATAAATATCATAGGACACATTACACAAAGCGCCATCTGACCCCAAACTAAGCGAAGCTTGTGTTATGGAAGTGAGATAACTGATAGAATACATAAATACTTTTTTTGTTGTAAATACTTTCTTATAATACTTACAGAACACCCAGACAAAGAACAAACATTTGTTATCATAAAATGTTTATCCTTAGCGGGAATCAAACCCACGCCCTATAGCTCAGGGCCAATACTACCAATGAGCTAACAGTGCTGTCAATGTCATGCATTTCTTGTCCGCATTTTGATTGTGATTTGGCTATTTTCGAATCATTTTGAATTTAAATCGTGAATTATTTTAAGGTTGACATGCTAGGACTTTACCACACTACACCTAATGTTAAGTGACGGTGTTGTCAAATATAGTAAACGCGCCTAGCCTGAAATGGAACTGGCTATCAAGTGAGGCTATAGAAGACACCGTTAGATGCTTGGTGGTAGATTTTCAACTTGAGGGTTGTAACTAGTCAGCTGATTACTAGAAAATCCGATGTTTTCCTTTACCGCCAGCTCAAGCTCATTGTTTGGATTTGAACCCCTTGGCGTGTGAACCGACCGCGTTAGCCATTGAGTTGTCATCGCTATAATTTATGCACTGATTTGTTCTATATGTAGGTAGTTTACGAGAAAATACTCATCATTCTTATCAGATCCTCGTAGCTACTGATGATATGGCGCTTTTTTAATAAAACGTTACCCAGAATGAGGCCACCATTGTCGGAGGATTTTGATGGTTTTCCGTTTAATAAAGTGCTCGTAAGCCCCAATTGGCAGTTTAATAAAGTATTTTCGATCTTGGTACAAGGTTATAAGAAATTATCATTAGTTAAATCATATACATATATTCGGTTGCCTTAGCGAATAATGTGGAGTTCGATTGCTATTGAATTATTAATATGTATTCATAGTTTGGTGATTTATGCCAACTGAAGTATTGCCAGTGATAAGTTGTTGGTAATTGTCTGCTAAATAATCACATAGATTTTAACCAATTTCAAAAAGGAATTCATGTTTTTGAACAAATCCATATTTTGTCATCCCGATTAGTAAACTACTATCAAATAGTATATCATCAAAGGAATAATCTTACTTTTAAAGTCTTTTAATCTAGTTAAATCTGAAGGCCGTCCCTGACATAAAGGAAAGCCTTTAGTATGGGACGCCACTTGCGTTGACACTTGCACCGTCACATCTTCCAATAACTCAGATTAAGGCTAGATAATTTGCAGAAGACCTCAAAAGGAACAAGTATAGTACCTTGAGTAGTGGGTACATATTTGAGCTTTTTGGGGTTGAACTCTGGGATCATGGGGACCGAGAGCAAAAAGAAAACTAATATTTGTCATCAGCTCAAGGCGACGCCAAACGTGAACAAAATGTTGGCCTTTATTTTGACTAACGTTTGAATATTACCATACAACGTGGCAATGGAGCGGCGTTTTGGGAACTATTCCCATCGATAGCAACAATTTAGATTAGTTTATTTTATTGTAATTTTCTTATTAATTCATCTTAGTAACACTGTAGTATGTATGTTAGAATGTAATTTAATAGATATTTTTATGTAAATAAAAACAGTTTAGCTAAATATTGTTTCACGGTAAATTATTGGACGTATTTTTGTTATCATTCTTAAAATTTAGAGATTACCTACTCAGAGTCGATATTCACTTAAAATAATAAAAGTAATAAATTTTGACAAAGACAAAAAAGATTTTAGTATAACATCTTAGTGCTCACTCTAATTTAAAAAAAAAACTACGATAGTGGTATTTGTCCCTTTGTAAATCAAATAGTTTATCTGCAAACTATAACGAAATGTTAGAAAATTGCAATGTTTTTAAGAAAAAAGATTCTAAGAGAAGAAAGCAAAAGTCACAAAGAGCTTTTATACACATTGTAGAGTTGATGGTCCGAGACGAGTGCTATAGCCCAGGTTCGAACTAAGTGCATTTGCATCTAAAAGCTTCTTTATAGATAAAATGTTTTTTTAAATATTTAACTGGGTTAAAAGATTTTACGTCTCTGCTCCTGGTATTAAAGAGATTGTAGAATTGTAACGTATAATTAAGTTTGTTTTATGGTTGACAGGCTAAGTGTGTGACCACAGCTCACCTGATGTTAAGTGACGGTGTGGTCGAAGATGGTAAAGCACATCTAGCCTGGATTGGTACTGGCTCTCAAGTGGGTGAGTAAAGTTCTAGTACCGCCGAAATAAGTATCGATACCTTCAGATGATAACGATTTTTTATAACTCCAAACTAGCACACAATATACTATCGGAAACAGATAACTAATAGCATACTTTTATTACTTTTTATAAACAAATAGTAAGGAAGTTCGTGTAAGTTAAGTGACAAGTCCTAATGTCAAAATAATGTGTGCGGTACATGTAAATTTAATGTAGGTACCAACTTATAAATACATATCTACAATGTATACGTAAAAACCCTGACACTAAAAAAACATCCATGTTGTTAACAATTTTTTTTTTCTTTTTTCAAATCGGACCTATTTTATATGAACACTAACAATATTCGCCTTATTACCAGTCTATCGATAAATTATCGACAATATCCTATCGATTTTAACACTAAACAAATCGAATGCAAGTTTTTTTAAATTCATTCTAGGTACTGATATTGCTGTTCTTATCAAAACTATACAGGAATATATCAGCTCATCAGTTATTTAATGTTAATCAGTTATATTACATATATAATATAACGAGAAAATTAACTCAACACGGGGATGGGGGCGGGTACCCACCCCCACGCCCGCGCCCGTGCATCAACCGCTATCTTCACGTGCGAGGCGCGCGGCGGCCCGCAGTGCGAAGCAAGACGAGGCCGCGCGCGCGTTGTCTCAGCTTTGTCTCCATGATGAAGGCCACCGGATGTGGCCGAAACTATAGTCGGAGTTTCCGATAAAATTATACGTGAGTAATCCCGCATAAATAAAACAAAAATGTGTCAAGACCACGTCAGTTTCCATAATAGAAAATTAACTATTTATTGTGTTATAGGACAATAATAAGATGCCACCATTTTTTGTAGCTTATTTATCCATGTAATTAATGAAATTTTGTATTATATTTTATTACAATTTTATAATCATCATCAGTCTATTGAAGTCCACAAGTCCACACCCCCAGTATATCCAACGTATATTGTCTCAGGGCGTCCTAACAATTTTATACAAGATTATTTTAGAGCTTTTGTAAATAGCTTGAAAGAAATGTTTTATTTATATCAAACATTATAAGATTGTTGCAAAGCTTGTCCCAAAACTTAAGTTTCAGTTAGGCGGGATCAATGAGTAAATCTTTATTTCAGATTCTTAAGCTCTTAACACTGAACCCTATAAAGTAAAGGTCACTTTTCTCTTCACATTTTATTAGCTTAACTCGATACCAAAAGACATAAATTTACTAATGTTCCTTAATAGTTTCTAGTAGTTTTAATTACTATAATTGAATAGATCTAATCGATGGATCAATAAAATTCAATGAAAAGAGAAATATAATTATTCGGGTCCACAATGATCTATCTCAAACCAAATTTACAGATCTATTAAAATAATAGGGGGCTTAATATGAAATTTATTCCAAAATTCGTTTCATAATATAATCACTACACTGGACCATGCCTTAATTTGTGTGACATAGATTTATTTAGCTTTAGTTTTCATGATATACTTAAAAATATCGAAATACTTGAGAAATGCAGAAAGAAGAAGAAAAAACATTTAAAATTTAAATAAATCATAACGTTTTTTGGCTATTAATTGTTTATCGGTTCATTCAACTTTTAAAGTAAAGATGAATACAGTGATAATTGGAATAACTTTCGAATAAGAGTTGCTACTTGTACTGCTACTTGTTACTGCTACTTGTTACTGCTACTTGTTGCTACTTGGATTACTTGTCCTAGGTAAATGTACGTGTCAACAACTTTAAGAACCGAGCTCCCAACTGATACTGGGGTGGGCACAACATGGGCATGCAACATTACCTTCGTCTTGACCTTGTTCATTTTAAGACCCACCCGTTGGAAAACTTGATGTGGTAATATTATAGGTAAATGTTGAAAAACGAGTACCAACCAAGTTGCCAAAACTTCAGAATCACGTTCAGAGATAAATAAAACTAAAACTAATTTTTAGTATTTTGTGTGCGATTAAGTTCCGGCGACTATCTATATACTTATTGCGTGCTCCAGACTTACCTCATAGACCTCGTAGTATAGGACTAGGTAGTAAGATCGTAACCTAACATTACAATGACCTCTCCTCATAAGCACTCTATTATTAATAAAGGTGCAACCACCTACATAATCCTGTAAGCCTGTAGTCTAATAACCAAGCTGGTTGAGTGGGGAGCGTTGGTATTCGTCTTTGAATATTAATTACTTACTCTGCATATCTCTGGTCGCATGTATAAACATATTTCTCTGTGTGCCATGTGATACGTACAGTATTAGGGTTGTCAAATCGTGGTTGTCAATTACAATCAGTTTTTGACAGCTGACGATTACCACTTAGAGGTTACGTTCTTAGAAAAATATATTTATTTGACTGCCCTCTTAGCTCGTTTTCTAGAATATCTGCTTCAACAGATGTAGGGCATGTGTTCGATTCTCTCTAAAACAAACATTTATGTGACGATAAATGTTTGTTCTATGTCCGGGTGTTCTGTATCTATATGTTTAAACGAGCAATTCTTGTATATATTAAACGAGCAATTCTTGTATATGTATATATATATATATATTTTGAATCTCGGAAACGGCTCCAACGATTTTCATGAAATTTAGTATCCAGGGTGTTTCGGAGGCGAAAAATCGATCTAGCTAGGTTTCATTTTCAGAAAACGTTGTTTTATCCATGTTTTTAGCCGAGCAATGCTCGGTCAACCAGGTACTATATTATAACTAGCGACCCGCCTCCGCTTCGCACGGGTGCAATGTAGATATTAATGTGGTGCATATGCATGTATTATACATAGTACCTGGTTGACCGACCATTGCTCGGCTGAAAACATGGATAAAACGACGTTTTCTGAAAATGAAACCTAGCTAGATCGATTTTTCGCCCCCGAAACTCCCTGGATACAAAATTTCATGAAAAACGTTGGAGCCGTTTCCGAGATTCAGAATATATATATATATACAAGAATTGCTCGCTTAAATATATAGATATATATATACAAGAATTGCTCGTTTAAAGATATAGATAATTCTTTATTACTTACAAGTATAATAGGTATGTATTATAGACGGACTTTATACTAAAGCATTTTCTACCACCCATCCACGCGGTAAATGCGATGAGGTTGTAAAGGCAACTGTATATACAAAGCACACAGCAAATAAACAAAGACGCTAACAAAAAAAAAGTCCATTTAAAAAACTAAAAAATAAGGAAAACAAAATGAAAGAGGTATAGAATCGCTATACTGTTCAATATGTTGTTCGTAGTGAGTACAAAGCCTTTCGGCACATTTAATACACACTGAGCTTGGAGTCCCTACTACTTTTTTGTGTCCTAATTATAGCAGCGGCAGTCACTGAGCAAACCGCTGAGCATTACTGCTTACAGTCGTTTTTCTATATTTACCAAAAAACGAATACCTTTTTGTTCATTAGTAAAGCTGTGTGTATTCATACAAAGTATTTTAATTACAATTAAAAGCGCCAGGAACAAACTGTGATAATAATTTGAATATTTGCGCTTCATGGAAGTTTGTAATCCAAAGAGGAAGGGTTTATTTTGTCCTAATTATTTGGTTGGACACGTTCGGGTCGTTACTGATTTTACTTTTGTTGGACTGGAAAGTGTGTCCCTGTGAAAGTTGAATTATTTGCACCTGAAATTGTTTAAAATATATCTCTCTGTGGTATCATAAATGAGCTCTGCCCCGTGGCTTCTGCCACGTCGAGATGAAAAATGACGACGATGATGACAATTAGTAACACTTTACAATTGATAGATTTTCAACTTGACGGTATCTACCGATAAATAAAAAAAGATAGTGTTCGTGTGTTCTAAAATAAATCTTTACGGAAATCTATTTGAGAACAATAAATATGTTGTAAAGTAATCTCAACGTAATAATGAAGGTGAAAAAACCCATACTGCTTTTGCCATAAAATTGCTAATCAAGCGATATATCCTGGAAAAGTGATGCATCAGTCACGCGCGCCCTCGTGAGAAAATATCCGGGGCAATATGTTCTGGGCAAGTTCCCAGAATATCCGGAATAATCCCAGTGCAATTTGTCGGTGAAACCTCGATTCTTGATGCGGATACAGTAATAAAGCTTTATAAAATTATAAAGAATTAGCTGCTTCAAGCGGTTCATCCACATTTTCTGGGATAAATAAGAGCATATGTGATAATCTATATTACCTATGGGTATAAATTGTCTGCATTCCTAATTTCATCCAAATCCATAACAACTTTAAGAAGTAGCAGACAAACTTTCGTTTTAATAACATTAGTGTGTAATGTTGATCATTAATATTTTTCACATTTAAGTAATAAATAGATTATCTGTTATTTAAATATAATTTTTTGCGGTTAATATTTTTTTTCATATAATATTTATTAAAAATACATGCCACAAATAAAAAAATAAACATCGAATACAGAAGTAAATGTATTATTACTAAAATAGTCTACTTGAAAATTTACAATTAAATAAAATCGTCTTCTTAGGCCAACTAAACGCATTGCTCCAATGAAACAGAGAGGTGGCGGAGTTAATGAAAAGTTCTCATCAAAAATTTTGCCGAAGGAAACCACAAACCAAAACATTATCTTATATATTTTGTTTTTGTTGATTTTCTAAAAAAGCTCTAAATCAATTTCGATAAAATTTATATGGGACCACCTCTGAAGTATGATCTACCAAACGAAAAATGATCAAAATCGATTCATAATTGGCGGAATGATCTCGTAATAATATACATACAAACAAACAAAAAAACATATAGACATTACAGAGCCTAGAACATCGTCGCAAAGTTGCTAGTTTGTCGATTTTTTATCGGATTCATTTCGGAGAGTGTGCTTCAGAACTACATGGTCTGATTCCCCCATGTCCATTTTTCCATCGGACAGCCAGAAGCTCAAAAAAGCGACATCGTTTCATGGTAGATGTTCCAAAAACTCGAACTAAACGATTTGATTCGACGTTCATTGTGCGGACTGCTAGACAGTGGAATGCGCTGCCCGAGTGGGTGTTCCCCGATGGATATAATCTGGGTGTCTTCAAGTCGAGAGTGAATCGGTATCTTCTAGGCAAGCGTGCTCCATTTTAGACCGCATCATCACTTAACATCAGGTGAGATGGCGGTCAAACGTAAGCCTATCTATAATAAAAAAATAAAAATAAAAAGTCGAATTAAGAACCTCCTCCTTTTTTGAAGTTGGCTAAAAAGAGCGACATGTAGAAAAAAAAATGGTAAATTAAAAAAGTCTATTTAATTATTATTTTTTTACTTTCAAATTAAATAACTCGTTGCTATGTTCATTTTTTAAATAAACTTTTTTTAATTTACTATTTTTTTATCTGACTAAATTGACCATGAACTATTCAAACATATTAATATAAACGTACACTTACATGTCAAACCTATACGAGTATGCAAAATATTAAAAGTATAGTAATTATACAAAAAATACGCAACTTTGTAATCACCATTTTAATCTTTTGGTATATTTCCGTTTAGCGATCGGAATCCAATCATCCTCTGGAAACTTACAAGTCTGAGAGTTCGATTATGTGTGAAGTCTTTCAACCTACACTTGACTAATGTGGTTAACTATAGGCTGGCTTACCCTTCTCATAATGAGAACAGACCCATAGCAGTAAACCAGTTTATAAAAATCTGACTTATTTGGACTATCTGTCTTAATAGAGCTAGCTCCCTTCATTATTTGAGACAAAATGTTGACGTAAATACTTCCTTGAATTTTTCATAGTGGGAGGCAAGTCAGATTACTGGTTTTAACAAATGTGATATAGCATGGTCTTGCAGTTACATATTAATCATCTTTATCTGTTTTTAATAACATTACTCGATAGTTAAAGGATCAAAGAATTCCTTCCGTTGAGTAAGGACTTTAAACATAAAAATCAGAACGGCTTCATTGTTTTCCAAAATGTACACGAAACACCACATAAGCGTATTCTAATTCAAACGCAGCTCAAATTCTTTACTTGCTTGCAAGTTGTCCTGTCTACATCCTCATGATTTCCATACATTTTCGTCTAAAATTGTGGTATTTACTTTTAAAATGACTGAGAACAGGCATTATGAAACCGTATGAAAACATAAAGTACCAAGATGAGACCTTTGCATATAGGCGTGCAGCGTGTTAAAAGTTATGTCTAAAAAACTTTGTTTGGCATGGCCTAACCTAAAGCGTTCGTAATTTAAATATCACGATTAAGGTACCACTGGATAATTTAGACGATTCAAATCGAACGATTCGATTCGATTATTTTATTCCCCATTCTGATGCATTCGTGGTATTCTTGGTGATTTTCACTTTCATGATATTTGTCAATGATTTATTGTATGGAGTACCAAGATAGCAGCTATGCCACCCAATAGCAATTGTCATCCAGTTAATTAATAAATATGTTTGCTAACCATAAGCCTGGAAAATTTTGTTTGCGGCCGACTACTGTGCTCGAAATTTCTCATACAAATTGATGTTTTTTTCTTAATTCAAATGAATAGAATAGTACCACTAGATAGTTTAAGCTTTAAAAAATTACATTCTGATGCGGTCAAGATATATCCTCACCAAAGTAATAATATATATTTAAAAATATGTATAACCTTAGACACTGGTGTATATGTCGCTGGTTTGTGCAAGAATGGCTTGTGTTCGTACATAGAAGGGACATGTCGTCTATAGAACTCGACGTGACCACGGCTCGGCCGTAAGTTATAACACGTTACGCTTATAGCTGCTCGAAATCTGTCTGTTTTTGGTGGCGGTTTGAGAAATCTAATACGGTTTTGCTGCTACCATGTTGTGTAGATTAAATTTTGTAATATGTAGAGCAAAAAATCTAGGTAGGTAGGTACACACATATTATTCCGATCTGAACTATAATTTGTCATAGCAATAATATTACAGATTTGAATTTATATACGAAATTGTTTGAGATAGAAATAAATTAAATATTATTTATAGATTTACCCCAGTCTTGCTTTATCATATCAGATCCCTTTTCAGCTATCATATATGTGGCTGCATTTGTATGGGCTGCAACTATTTCAGGCATTATACTAGCATCTATGACTCTCAATTTTTTAATGCCATGTACTCTTAACCTTGGATCTACAACGGCTGTCTTATCATTTACAGTACCCATTTTACAAGTACCAGTCGGATGATAAATAGTTAGTGTATATTTCTGAGTTTGACAAGCGTAATAAGCATCGCTACCAAAATCGCCGTCTTGTAGACAGTCTTTTATTGGATTATTGAATATCTTAGCCCCGATTTTTGCCATTGCAGGCTGGTTTACTATATCGATAGCTGTTTTGATACCTTCGATAATTCTTGCCATATCTTCTTCGTACGCTAAATAGTTTGGAATTATTTTAGGAGGCGTTTTAGGGTCATCGCTTTGCAACAATATTTTCCCTCTTGATTTTGGTTTTAACAACATCGGAAATATCAAGAATGAATCAGTGAGCGACCCAAAAGTTTCTAAGTAGGTAAGTTTATCATACTGAAACATATTTTCTAGATCTGCAAATACTGCACCAGGCATGAAAAGCAGTTCCACGTCTGGTTGGAGTGTTGTATTGAATTTGTCATTGTGATTCATAAATAATATCGCCTCGGTACCACCAGGAAGCGACAAAATGCTTTCACGATTTTTAAACCAATCCATGACTAATTCTAAGAAATTTTTTGTTGGGTTAATTGGCGTGTCAAACAAAAAATGCAAAGCACCCATGGTAATATGATCCATCAAATTACTACCAACCGGTAAATCTTTGACTACTTTAATGTTTAGTGACTCCAAATGCTCTTTGGGTCCGATTCCAGATATCATCAGCAATTGTGGAGAGTTTATTGTTCCAGCTGCTACAACTACTTCATTTCTTGTTAGTATTGTTTGCTTTCTATTATCTTTTTCTATTTCCACGCCTAGCACTGTAGTATTTAATTCGTCGAGTATTAATTTCGTAACCAAAGTATTTGTACTTACGTGGAGGTTACGTCTGTGTTTAACAGGATTAAGATACGCTCTGTTCGAACTGTGACGAGTACCATTTTTATAAGACAATTGTAGATATGACACTCCGGAAGGTTCAGCACCATTATAATCTACATATTTGAAACCCATCTCTTCAGCCGCTTTCACCCATGCTTTTCCTGCTTCTGTTCGGATAGGCGCATATTCAATATTTAAATGTCCATTTTTACCGTGATATTTTTTATCAAACGTTTTTGATGGTATGTTAAAGTTTTCAATTTTTTTGAAATATGGGAGTACATCTTTCCAGCTCCAACCATCGTTTCCCATTGATTTCCAATTATCATAGTCTTCTCTAGACCCTTTTGTATAGATCATAAAATTAAGAACGCTAGATCCTCCTAGAGTTTTTCCTCTCGGCCAGCTGCATTGTCTATTTATATTTCCCCTACAATATTTTTCTGAGGGTTCAGTTTTATAATTCCAATTGGCTGATGTAAATTGTAGAGTACCAGCAGTAATAGGTATGTCCATTATAATATTTTCTGCGCCTCCAGCTTCTATGAGTAATATTTTCCAGTCTGATACTTCAGATAATCTGTTTGCGAGAACACATCCTGATGTTCCAGCCCCAACTATGATAAAGTCGTATTCGGAGAGCAAATCTGTTCTATCTGCGTTGTTTTCATTGTACAACTTATTGTTTTCGTTAATAATTTCAATAAGAGACAAAATGGTCTTTGAATTTTGACAGTCGTTTGGGAACACAAATGTGCATAAAATCCACAATGTGGTCCACGTTATAGTTTTACTTAAAAAACACATCTGAAACAGTATTAATAAACAAATTAATTAGGTGGATTTTTTATGTAAAAAAATAATGAGACGAACTTGACGCTCTCCTGATAGTAAGAGGAGCCTGTCCATGACCATTGCAGTGATACACAGAACTTTGAGTAATAAAACAAAGTCCAGGGCATCGCTGATTTGGCGCTCATTATTTTGAGACTTCCGATGGTTATTGATAGTCACAACAGCCCAGCAATTTCGCTAGCTGCAGTACCCTTAAAACCGGAACACAGTAATGCTTACATACTTCTGCTTGCCGGCAGAATATCTAGTACTGCGGTGGTACCTACCTAGACGGCCTCCTGTAGGAAGTGGTACATTATAATCATAATACACTATAAATAAAGTAATGGTCTTGAACAAGCACTTGAAAATTATTTCTTACCATTTTATTTCAATCTTGTGATAACTTTACAATGTGTATTTATACAATGTGAATATTTTTAAATATAACAACCATTACCACTGAATGTTTTATTTATATTTACTTCAACAAGACACACTCAAGACAGATTAAATGGATTTTAGGAATCTTAAACAATGTATAACCATTGTTAACTTAAGTTATTCATTAGAGATCTTGCACTAAACGATTTCTGACCACTGGCTACGACCAGAGGCCAGATTCCCACGGGATCTGGACTAACGCACGAGGCACAGCTAGTATAATATATTTACAAAAATAATATTAAGTATTCTGTCAGTTACGTGGTTTCCAATTTTTTGTAAGCTTTTCGTAGTTTAAAGCTAAATGGCGTTGTGTGAAATGTCTTCTCTCTAAACTTTATTTATTCTATGGTGTGTGTACTTTGACGTAATCATTATTTTTATAATATTATGTCACTATGTTTACTATTAAAACTTTGAGTTTTGGCAGAAGCGGAGAAAGTCACTGCGTTGTATTATTTTTTAAAAGATAAGATGTATTTTTTACTTTGTTACTTAAGTAACTTTATTAACGTAACTTTGAATCTTCAGGATAAAACGAGACTACGTTATTTTTTGATATTATATTCTTATTCATAACTAGCAACCCGCCCCGGCTGCGCACGGGTTTAGATGGTTTCTATCTCAAGGGTAAGGCAGCGTTTTCGATGAAAGCACCCAAGAGGCTTGACATTTTCCGACACTTAAACTCACTTAACTTGACTTTCCGAAAATTATCATCATATTTCAACCAATTTAAACAAAAACCTTAACAAAGTATATATCTAAACCTTCCTGGTGAATCACTCAATCTATTAGTGAAACTGGCATGATAATACTTTCAGTAGTTTTTAAGTTTATTGCGAACAGACAATCTGACAGACAGACAAACAGAAAGGCGCAGCGGATGACTTTGTTTTAAAATATTTAATGATTACTAGTGGTAGATCTACTAAGCAGGAGATCGTCTAGATAGGTACTACCACAGTACCAGATATTCTACCGCCATGCAGTAGTATACATTACTGTGTTCCTGTTTGAATGGTACTGCAGTGAACAAGGCTAGCTGAAAAGTTACAGGGCAATTGGGACTAACCATCGAATGTCGCAGACATGAACAAAGCAGCGATGTTTTATTACCCAAAGTTATGTGCATCACTGCAATGGTCATGATTATGCATTATTTTTTACCACCAAGAACGTCTTGGTCGTCTTATATTTATTAAATTTTAACTACATAGTGCGCGCTTACCCTTGCAATTCTCACGGAATTATTTCAGCAGAATACAAAACCCCAAAAAAGCATAGCCGGCTTAAATATTTTTCGCTGCGTTAAAGTTTTAGCAAAAAAATATTAATGTAGTTATTTGTATAATAAATATATTTTAGTTTTACTTATAGGTAGATAAATTATTGTGATGTAAATTTATTATTGTTTAAGATCTTCATTGTACTCACAGTCTCATAATTATAATAATTAACTTTTACGTAACATTATTTATTATTTACGTGGTAATGAAAATTAAAAAACCATTTTGGTTATTTAATACCTTTAAACAAGCAATAGTGACGGTGTGGTCGAAGATGGTAAAGCACACCTAGCCTGGAATGGAACTGGCTTAAGTGACTCTGCCGGAACACACCGTTAGGTGCTGGGCAGCAGATTTTCAACTTGAGGGTGGTAGCTAGCCAACCGAGTACCTACTAGAAAGTACCCCACCGCCACGCTATGGTTTCTTCGCGATGTTTTCCTTCACCGGCAGCTAAAGCTCATTGTTGGGGTTTGAACCCGCGCCCTTCGGCATGCGAACCGACCGCGCTTATCACTGAGCTATCAACTACAAACGCTACAAACTACCGGATGCCTTGTTTCCTGGTGGATATAATCTACATATTTTCAAGGTTAGAGTAAAAAGGCAATATCTCCTCTGCATGCTTTATCTTTGATCCCATCATCACTCACCATCAGACGAATTTGGCTTTGATTTGACCAAGCTTGGACTCAAACATATTAAAAACAAGATAAATAAAGATCCGGGCCCATTTTGCTTTCATTAGTATACATATTGCTTGGAAACGTGCAATATACACGCATATTGCACGTATCCAAGCATCACGAATAAATACACAAGACGCATAAATCTTTACAGCAAGCAAAATTTAAAAAGAGCACAGACAAGAGTACAGAGTAAGAGTACAGTTGTAAACAACATCAAAAATAAACCTTTAAAAATAAAGAAATTCCGACATTATAAGGCACCTTCCATATTTACATCGCAAATTTTCGCAAATTAAGTCCGTTTAATGCCGTTGTCGCGGCAAAATGCGGCCGAAGCGGAATTTCTACTTAGTAAACGTTTTATACCGTTCCTTTTGTCCATTTCCAGTTAGTGAGATAGCGCCTTATTCGTACCATTTTATTTTAATTGTCGACTGATGAGAAAAAAATGACTGAAGTATCTTGTAGCACCAATCTGTTTTGATGTGCCACTTTTTAAGACGTACGAATCGTTCGCCTGGTGAATATAGATTATATATGTATGTAGATATAAATTTTACATATGGATGCCTGTCCATGACCATTACAGCGGTACCTAGAACTTTCAGCAACCAAACAAAGCTCATAGCATCGCTGTTATGGAGCTCATTACTTTGAGACTAGACTGCACTACAGTGACTGCGACGGTGTCATTAAGATCATCCCCACCTTTACCCTCATCTTGCGGTTTGATTATTAAGGACTTCCCCACAGTATCACTTTCATAGCATGCAAAATATCTTGGGCTTGATCTGCTGCTTTGATTCCGTATCATATATACCGTATTAGCTTCTATAGCATTGATTTTAATAGTATGCTCAGTCACTGCTCTCATTACGTCCTTTAAGGTCGGCTCTGTGGCGTTTGGAGCCACGTTACTAATTTTTAAAAATTACTAATGCGGAAGTGTATTTTGATGTGTTGGTACATCATCATCATCATCATCATCATCACCATCATCATCATCATCATCATCTCAGGCGTAGGACGTTCACTGTTGCACATAGGTCTCCCCCATTGACTTCCATAAAGACCGGTTTGAAGCGGCTCGCATCCAGCACGTTCCTGCGGTCTTTATGAGGTCGTCTGTCCACCTTGTAGGTGGACGTCCTACGCTGCGCTTGCCGGTCCGTGGTCTCCACTCCAGAACTTTTCAGCCCCATCGACCATCACTTGCTAATCCGCTGGGCTATGTCGGCTACTTTAGTTCGTCTACGGATCTCCTTATTTCTGATTCGATCTCGTAGGGAAACTCTGAGCATAGCCCTCTCCATAGCTTGTTGTGTGACTTTGAGCTTATCAAGAAGGCACATAGTCAGAGACCACGTTAGTACCATAAGTCATCACTGGTAACTTGGAATCACACTGGTCGAAGACTTTCGACTTGAGGCACTGAGGTATATCAGACGAAAAAACGTTGCGCAGTTTTCCTAACGCTGCCCAGCCGAGTTGGATTCAACGACTGACCTCTTTCTTGATACGTGTTGGTACTCTCCCTTCAAATACCATATAACATATTATGTATGGAATAGCAGATTTTTATCTTGATTTCAGATTTAACCTCATAGATAACGAAAAACGGTACCAGTGCGGAATACGATGTCATCAATTCGGGCTAATTATAGCGTTTTGCGTAGCCCTGTTTTGTGTACATCTGTGAGTAGCCTGGTAGATGCTGAAATAACGATTACAGTGCAAAAATAGGGTCTTTGTGTAATTGAAACAAAACAGCCCTCGATATGAATTCCACCTTCCCCCCTGGGTACATTGTTACCTAGCTCCCAAATACATTGCATTTGCAAACTTTTGAATTGCAAATAAGCACAATGAATGTACAAAATATTTTAAGGGAACCTCATTTACATTTTGCAGTAGTACCTACCTACTCTTGCTTTGTTAGTAGATACCTACGCCATTTCAGGCGGAAAAGTTGGGAATTTGTTGGCATTGTTTGAAATTCTTAAATATTCTTTATAAGCGGCTAAATAGTATCTAAACAGACACGGCTGTCTATTCATAGAGAAATTATGGTCCCTACACAATGTAAGTGTAGGATATGGTAAATAAGCATGACAGTAAAATTAATGCAGTGGAAATTATAAGGTTTGAAAAGCATCTAGAGTAACCTTGTGAGATGACGAAGTGAGGAACAGTGGAGTAAGGGGACGCTATGGTGTGTTTGTTTACGAAAATTCAGTCTTTATACCTTTCAGACACCGTCACCGTCTACAGGTAAATGTAATAAGTTTTCAGATCACTGGAATATAATTAGTTGTGACCAGCATAGTGTCTCCCTATGGCACGTTTTCCTAGCGGTAGCCTTTCGACCCCGTAACACAATAAATCTGCATACTTCGGCGCCGGAGATGGGAGGAAGATCAATTGTAAATGCTCGTCATTGTACATATTATGTTGGTTTTTGCCTACACAACATTTTTCTAGTAAGCAAATAGATTTTTTGTTTTTCTTTCTTTCTTGTAAACGAAGTACTTTGTTCGCACCAGTGGGACAGCTCTGCCAAGTACCAGCTTGAAGCACTGGAGTCAGTCGAGAGGCGCGCTAAGAGGTTGATAGGCAAAAACACTTTGGTCAAGTCTCTGCTGCAAATCCATTAGAAAAAACAGAACAAAGAAAAAATTAAAAGCAATAACTATCTAATTAATTAACATTAAAAAAAATTGCTATTGATAATAGCTAACTATTGCTTTTAATTTTTTCTTTGTGCGTACTTAAACATAAGCATTATTTATATATTAAGTCACAGTATTTTTGACGGGAATGTTGAAAATTTTGTTACTGCGTTACATTTTTTTTTAAATTGTGTTTGTGTTTTATTTGTTTTTTACTCTAGTTTTTAGACATTTATTCTTTGTTTTCGTTTTCAGAAATTTTAGTTAAATGTTTTGCGGACCACAGGAAGAGGTCAGCACCGGGAAACAAAATTCCTTGTCCGGAGTCCGACGGATTTGTACATTATAATTTTAATGTAAAATTGTTAAGTTCAAAAATAAATTGAATTAAAAATAGTGGTATTTTAATCATAAAGTGAGAGTTAAACGCAGAAGGCAAGTAATGACACAGTAATACAGACATTAAATACATTTTTGCGCAGAGAAAAGACATACTTATAGTCTTGTTTATTTATTGATCACCATCATCATCATCTCAACTGTAGGACGTCCACTGCTGGGCATATGCCTCCCCCTTTGACTTTCATAAAGACCAGTTGGACCAGCGCGTTCCTGCGGGCTTTATGAGGTCGTCTGTCCACCTTGTGGGTGGACGTCCTGCGCTGCGCTTGCCGGTCCGTGGTCTCCACTCCAGAACTTTGCAGCCCCATCGGCCATCAGTTCTGCGTGCTATGTGCCCTGCCCGCTGCCACTTCAACTTGCTAATCCGCTGGGCTATGTCGGCTACTTTAGTTCGTCTACGGATCTCCTCATTTTTATTGATATCATTCGTTTATTTATTACATCTTGGTGGTAAATCTCCTTAACAGGAGATCGTCTAGGTAGGCACCATCGCACTAATATTCTGCCGCCAAGCAGTAGTATGTACTATATTGTATAAATTAATGTGTTCCGGTTTGAGCTGCAGCTAGCGAAATTACAGGGCTATTGAGACTAACCATTGAACGTCTTAAAGTAATGAGCGCTAAAGCAGCGATGTTTTGTTGCTCAAAGTTCTTTGCATCGCTGTAATGGTCATGCGTTATTTCTTACTACCAGGAGAGCGTCTCGATAGACTCATAACTTTTATATACTTCAAAAACCACATAGTACGCGCTGACCTTGGCTGAAGTGAATTCTCACGGAAATATTTCAGCTGAGTTCAAAAACAAAATAAGTAATACTAAGTTATATACTTTAAAACTACGTCAGTTTTCTTAAACAATAAAATATGAATGTAGCTATTTATATTATAAATATATTTTAATTTTACTCATAGATAGAATAAGATGGACTCATTGTGATGTAAATTTAATATTGCTTGGGATTTTTCATTGTATTCACAATCTTATAATTACAATAACGTTCTTTGAAATATCATTATTATCATCTACATCGTAATTAAAAATAAAAAAGAAACGGTTTGTTTATTATTACACTTATATAATGTTATTTTTGGTGTAAGATTTCTACTTCATGAAACATATTTTTATTTTTCTAGAGTCTGGCTAGAGACTAAATAATCCAGGTTAATTAAAAAAAATATTAGTATGGCAACACATAAATTATCAAGATACTTGGATTGACCTAATTTGATACTTTATGTAAAATACTCTCACACTCCATTCTTAATTATTCTATTCATTTTAACACCCACAAATCTATTTAGTTCTTAACAACGTAAGTACACTAATAAGACCATATTGTAATATGTCACCGTCTTGTAAACATTGGAAAGTAAACATTGAAGTTTACACCACGTTTTTGCTTATTTTACAATCCACAATCTAATAAATAATCAATAAAAAACTATCAATACCTAGCCTGGAATGGGACTGCCCATTCCAGGCTAGGTGTGTTTTACCATCTTCGTCCATCACATCAGCCATAAGACGTCCACTGCTAGACATAGGCCTCCTTCTGTTGGGTTTGCCAATACTCGCCACGCTTGGCAGGCGGGTTGGCAAGCGCAGCCACGGGTAGAGAGGGTGGGGTACTATTCTTACGCCGGCACCGCCACGGCAAATACCGTCTTCGTCCATACCGTCACTTAATATCAGGTGAGCTGTTATGTAGTTAAACACTTAACCTGTCAACCTTAAAAAAGATTTTTACTAACCATCAGGTAAATTGGTGGTCCAAGGCAGACTTATCTGTATTTAAAAAAAAAGAGAACCAAAGCAACGATGTCCTAAACATTGTTTTGCTACTCAAACTTCTGTGTATCGCAGCAATGGTCATGGACAGGCGTTATATTTTACCATCAAGTAGTATAAAAATAGTGATTCGTAGACACCTTGTCTACAGATCACTATTTTTATAATCAATTAGGACTAATGCGATTTAATTCAAATATGATAAGATTCGGGTTTTGCTAAGTATGTTTTAATAGAAATTTAAAAAGTTGTTCAATTGTTGTCATTGAAAATAAATCGCAACGCAACCCTACTCGATGTATGATACAGCTAGATAAGCTTGAAGGAAACATTTTCATTGGATGATTTGGGTTGTTTTAATTCAATCAAGCGCAAAGGGACTAACGAGGGTTGCGTCTTAAATCAACACGAGGGAATGTGTGAATACACCCTTATTGTTTTACTAGGAAATAGGATTTTACTAATCTATTTAATCTATCAGAGCGTTATGTTTTGCACTGTTCAAATATTAGGATTGGTTAATAGCCCAGAGCTTATATTTTCATAGTTCTGATTACATGTTTTGATTTCCAAAACCAATGTTGATGTAGGCATGTGTTAACATATTTATAAGCGTATTAAAAGAAATATGAACACTTTAGTGTTTATGTTTCTTTAGTTTATTTAAAAATTAAAAGTAAAGATATATTTTTATAAACAAGCTTTTATATAAATATAGGACATTACACACAGCGCCACCTGACCCCAAACTAAGCAAAGCTTGTACTATGGAAGTCAAATAGCTGATAGAATAATTAAATACTTTTTTTTTGTAAATACATACTTATGATATATACAGAACACCCAGATACAGAACAAACATTTTTTTATTATACCACAAAATGCTTGTCCCGAGTGGGACATGAACCCACGCCCTACGGCTCCTGAAACTACTAAGCCAACAGTCCAATCAAAAAGTTTTATGTGGGATAATGAACTAAAAATTTAGTAATAAATTCTAGGCTACATGGACTAGTTTTTTGCGAAAATAAATTTTGGAGGGGGTGAAATAAAGGATGAAAGTTTGTATGGGTACCCGATAATTCCTCATGTGAGAGATATAAAAAAACCATTAGGTACATCTTTACTTGGTAAGAATAAAGACTTAGGTTATTTTTTTGCGAAAATAAATCTTAGAAGGGGTGAAATAAGGGATGAAAGTTTGTATGGAGAACCAATAATTTCTCAAGAGATGTAAAACACCATTACTAGATCTTTACTTTCGGTAAAAAATAAAGATTGTTTCTGCGTTTTGGACTAAGCAAATGTGACTAGTGGGTGATTTAATTATTTTCTTAATGTACTTGCTACCCTACCTTTATGGTACGAACCCAGCGAAGCGGACGGTAACAGCTAGTAAGCTATAATTAAACGCAATTCTCACACAAACACGACGTACTTTCAATAAAATTACATCTAAATAATGTTTGTTAATGTTGTATAATACATTGTACTCGTAATTGAAGATCAATATAATTAAAGCTCTCTATGTCAATTATCGGAAAATCAAAGGCAACAACAAGCCCTCAGCCAAGTACGAGTATTAATTTGAAGCCGGATTCTCGAAAAGCTCGAATTATATTGACAAAGGTCAATATTTCGAATTAAACTTGCTTTCGTAGAGCTTCAAAGTCTAGTCACAAGATTAGCGGATGGTTCTAAAAATCTACACTGTAGATGTAAATACATTATATCATCATCATCATCTCAGCCGTAGGACGTCCATTGCTGGACATAGGCCTCCCCCATTGACTTCCATAAAGACCGGTTGGAAGTGGCTCCTGCGGTTTTTATGGGGTCGTGTGTCCACCTTGTGGGTGGACGTTTTACGCTGCGCTTGCCGGTCCGTGGCCTCCACTCCAGAACTCGGCCATCAGTTCTGCGTGCTATGTGCCCTGCCCACTGCCACTTCAACTGCTAATCCGCTGGGCTATGTCGACTACTTTAGTTCGTCTACGGATCTCCTCATTTTTTTATTCGATCTCGTAGGGAAACTCCGAGTATAGCCCTCTCCATAGCTCGTTGTGCGACTTTGAGCTTATCAAGAATGCACATAATCAGAGACCACGTTTCAGCGCCATAAGTCATCACCCAATACATTATAATTGAAGATTTTTGTCATTTATATTTTTCAGTAAATTTAAACATTGCGTATTTGTGCGTTTCAGTATTACCTATATCAAATCAAAGTACCTATATCAAGTAAAAACTTTCATCAAGGTTTTGATATCACAATGTATAAAAACAACTAAGTAGGTAGGTACCATCACAGTATTATATGTATAAGCAACTTTTACTATAGCCACAACTGTAAAATCGACAAAAAATTAATCTGCTGACAAATCAGCCATGTTTTTATAAACTGTCCCACTGCTGGGCGCGGACCTCTTTTCATTGTGAGAAGGATAAGGCCAGAGTTCACACTGCTGGCCAAGTGCAGGTTGGCAAACTTCACACATCTTCGGAAATTTTGTTAAGAAATCTCGGACTTTTATGTTTCCTCCCGATGTTTTCCTTCGCCGTTTAAAGTCAGCGATACGCACATAGATTAGAAAAGACAGTAGCGTGCGCTGTGGGATTCGAACCCAGCACCTCCAGATTGGAAGACAGGCGGTGTCCTAACTTGGCTGCCAAAACTTCCTTGCCTATGCCGATATCTGTTGAGCCATGAGCCAACTATATGGTGTATATAACTATATACTCGGTGGTAGATCTCCTTAGAAAGAGGTCGTCTAGGTAGGTACCACCGCAGTACCAGATATTCTGCCGCCAAGCAGTAGTGTGTAAATATTACTGTGTTCTGGTTTGAAGGGTCAGCTAGTGAAATTACTGGGCTGTTAAGACCATCTGTTAACCATCTATTGTCTCAAAGTAATGAGTGCCAAAGCAGTTCTGTGTATCGCTGCAATGGTCATGGACAGGCGTAATCTCTTACCATCAGGGGGGCGTCTAGTTCATATCATTACTATTACATTAAAAAAAATGGATCGGCTGTTTTTTTTGCGATTCCTGCGTTGTTCCTTTAGTAAAAGTTGTTTTTTATTATGGGTACAATAATTATCTTGAAGCTTAGTGCACCCTAAGCGTATTTCATAACTTATAGACTTGCGTTCGACCGCTATTTCACTTGAAGCTGCGTTCTTCGATGGAGCACAGTTGCCTAGAAGACACTGATTCACTCGCGACTTAAAAGTACCCAGATTATAACCCTGTATAAAGATAAAATAGGTATCTAAATTTAAGACTTTAATGACATACACCAAACGGCAAGGCTAGCCTGTATATTGCCTCTTAAAAATTAAGCTCGTTTTGAAGTCAGCTAAAAGATCTCGACTGTGAAATTAGGCAAGCATAGCGAGTTTCATTTTGTTGAGAGCTGTAAACAGGGCTGCTTATGCGGTTGTTATCTCGAATTTTGTATTGTATAAAGTTTTATTGTCGCTTATGTTTTTATTAGCAGTATTTATTCTCCAAGGAGTAAGACACGGGTTAGTTAAGGGTGCAAAGTTCATGTAACAATTATTTACTGCCCGACTACACAAAAAGAGCCGTATTTTTAGCAGTCTATATGTTCGCAACACACACACAGAGAGAGAGAGAGAGAGAGAGAGAGAGAGAGAGAGAGAGAGAGATATTTATGTACATATAAGTTAATATTGTAATTCTTTAATAGAACAACTAAGAACTAAGACCTTTTTGGTGAAATCTATGGCATGAACATTTTCCACCGCGGTGTGAAGTTTTGTTTTTTATGGTTGACAGGCTAGGTGTTTGACCACAACTCACCTGATGTTAAGTGACGGTGTGGTCGAAGATGGTAAAGCACACCTAGCCTGGAATGGAACTGGCTTTCAAGTGAGGCTGCCGGAACACACCGTTAAATGCTTGGCGGCAGATTTTCAACTTGAGGGTATATATACCAGCCGAGTATTAGAAAATACCCTACCACCACGCTATGGTAAAGTAAAGTGTGGTATGGTATGGTAAGTTAAACGTAAGTAGTTTTAGCACAAAACAGTAAGTATTATCGTAGACCGCAGATAAAGGAGAGGAGTGGTGACTCCCGTTCCGTTACGACAGCTTAGTTGGGAGTAGGGTTTCTACTTGAGCTTTCTCGAACTCGAGAATGCTCGAGAAATATGGCTTAGTTCGAGATGAGAAAAAAATGACCAAGACACGAGATATCTCGAGTCTCGAATTTAAATTGCGCGCTGTAAGCCGGGCGCGTTTTGTACTACTAACAGTAGAGTATTTAGTTAAGTTTCATGTGATTTTCGTTTTAATGTTTCTTTTCATTTCATGATTATTATTGTGATTGCAGAATTTTCATTACCGTCCTTAAAGTGCACGCGTATTATTCTTGACTTTTGGGGCTTCTTCTTCCTAGTATTTTGTCCCGTTCTATATTAGAGGTACCCTTGACTATGATTCAGAGTTAAACTGAAATATGTATAAATATGCCGTGCCGTGGTGGTGCCGGCGTAGGAATAGTGCCCCATCCTCTCTACCCGTGGTTGCCGTAAGAGTCGGCTAAGGGATGTAATCCGGAAGATGGGCAGCAGCGTCTTCCTTGAACAATCACACTTAACTGCGCTCGCCAACCCGCCTGCCAAGCGTGGCGAGTATTGGCAAAACCCCTCTAGGAGGAGGCCTATGTCCAGCAGTGCACGTCCTGTGGCTGATGATGTGTGTGTGATGTGATGTATAAATATATATTTACCTTTCTTTGTTTTGCACGACCCTACACCCCAAATTTTAACTCGCGTCCACAAATGTAATCTGTTCCTATTAGATAACTGTAATACCCTAATTTCGATGATTATGCAAGAAGACTTTCATGTTTGTTTAATTTTTGTAAGAAAATATTAATTTTAGTTTTTTTGTTAAGAAAATTTTAGCTTTTGTTTTTTGTAACAAGATTTTAATCGTTGATTTGTATTTATTTGCCTGAATAAAAGGTAAATACTACATAATGGTGCAATAAAAAATTATACTGACTAAAAATATGTATTTTTAAATTAATTTTGATCAAAATATGTTTCTATAAAAAGACTCGAGACCCGATAAACTCGAGAAATTGGCCTCGAGAATTCTCGAAACTTGAGAATTATAAAAAGGCCGAGAAACGAGAAACCCTGGTTGGGAGACCGTCTGGCTTTCAATCTGGAGTTTCTGGATTCGCATTCCACGGCACGCAACTCTACAAATTGAAATAAATTTCAGATTTGCTTTTGAGCACCCATTCGGCTTTCAAAGGAAAAGCAATGAAGCGGTACTAATAAGCCAAAAACATTTCCAATTGTATTGTTCTAGAAAAAGAAAAGACATTCTGAAAGAACAACACGTCTACCTACTTTGCTTTGTCGTCCATCAAATAATAGGTAGTCTTTGCCAAAAATAAATCCATGCTTGTGGGTATTTAACACGTATGGCTCGATGCGATGCGATCGCTATCGAATAGATTTATAAGGAATATCGTCAGATCTTAATATGAAATCATTAGTAGATAGATGATGCCGTGGTGGTGCCGGCGTATGAATAGTACCCCACCCTCTCTACCCGTGGTTGCCGTAAGAGTCGGCTAAGGGATGTAATCCGGATTATGAGCAGCAGCGTCTTCCTTGAACAATCACACCTAACTGCGCTCGCCAGCCCGCCTGCCAAGCTTGGCGAGTATTGGCAAAACCCCCCCAGGAGGAGGCCTATGTCCAGCAGTGGACGTCCTATGGCTGATGATGATGATGATGAGTAGATAGATATTCGCGATTGCCCTTACATTTTTTAAGACCGACGTTTATTTAAGATTGACAATCGATTAGCTATGTATACTCAAAAAACTGACGTCTTTACAATTGTCTACCATCTCCTATTAAAAGAAACGAAAACAATGGCGTAGTTAGGTAAATAAAAGCTCTGATGTTATATGGTTGTTGTAGCTTCTCTCTGCACTTGCATCCCCCTGGCTAAGTGACAATTGTAGTAAGCATAATGTATGTATTAATATTTATAACTGTATATTGTAACCTAATATGAAAAGAAAGATCCACAAAAAAATGCCTTGCTGAGTTTCTTGCCGGAGTCTTCTCAGTTGAAGTGTAATTACGAGATAGTGGTAGATTCAAACATGTAACTTAACGTTCATAAGTGCCTTACCAGGGCCTAAACTGAATAAATGACTCTTTGATTTTGATTTTGATTAAAAATTTAAGGTCCTATCTTAACTGGTACGGTTTTATTAAGGAAAATACTTTTACATTACTAACTCGCATAACTTTTCAATAAATAAAGTTGGCAACACTATACAAACTACAAAAATAATTTAAGGGAATGTCCTAAAAGCTTGAATTGCTTTTAACTGAGTTGTTTTGTTAATAGTCGTGCCGCAACTTGTTATATTTATATCTTAAATGGGGGAGAAATTATAGGAATTTTGACTTGCTTAGTGGTCAGGGGCCGAGAGGACTCTAAGCTTGAGGGTCCTTGTGCACAGCCCCCAGCCTACCTGCTTAGTAGTTACGCCACCGAACGAAAAGCAAAGGAACGAAAATGAAATCCTATAAATCTTTTTTTTAATAATACGGATAAGTCCGCGTTTGACCACTAACTCGCCTGATGGTAAGCGATTATGTAGTCGAAGATAAGCACGCAAACTTAGAAGATACCTACCTATTCACTCTGGCCTTGAAAAGATCTAGATTGTATCTCTCAGGAAACAAGGAAGCCGGCAGATTGTTCCATTCCTTGGCCGTACGGATGAGAAACGTAGAGTCAAAACGTTTGGTACGTACCCAAGGATATTCCACTACGTATGGGTAGTAGTGGGCTGTGTTTCTACTTGTCATGTAGTAAAAAGAGGGTGGAAGTACAAGTTCGTATAGCTCAGTAGTACATTCTCCAAAATGAATCCTGTAGAAAATTAACAGACACCTTCCGGCGGTGTAAGGCTTAAATGTTTTTTCTAACAACTTTTCATCACCAATAAGTCAAACAGCACGCCGTTCTACCGAATTAAGAGCTTGAAGTTGGTGCTTAGCAGAACCGTCCCAAAGTCCCAATACAATGTAAGTAAGCAGCTGCCCCGGTGTAAATTACTCAATATTGCTAACATGCTATGCTATAATAAAATTGGAAGGCGATACAGAACTGAAGTAAATAATAACGTCTAAGAGAGCGACAGATGTGACGGGAGACAGCTTACCATAATCTCAGAAATATTCTTAATAATATTATAGTACTTTGTTTTCCTCTCTTGGTGTAGGATACTAGGTAAGATACTACTTTGCAAGAGCTTGTCTAGATTAGTTTCATATAATAAATCTTTGTGACTGAAAACAAATTAACTTTCATTTGATTTAACGCCGAAGTTTACTCTCAAGTTGAAAATCTGCCGCCAAGCATATATCGGTGAGTTTCGGCAGCCTCACTTGAGAGCCAGTTCCATTCCAGGCTAAGTGTGTTTACCATCTTCGATCACATCGTCACTTAACATCAAGTGAGCTGTGGTCGAACACCTAGCCTGTCAGCCATAAAAAAGAGTATTAGATATTCTGCCGCCAAACAGTAATGTATAAACATCATTGTATTGCGGTTTTGCAGGGTATTGCCGCTAGCAAAATAACACGTCTATTCAAACTAACCATCGAATTCCTTAGTCCTAATGAGCGTTATATCAGCCGATGCGATCAGCGATTTACTTGGTGGTAGATCTCCTTACCAGGGGTCATCTAGGTACCACCACAGTACCAGACATTCAACCCCCAAGCAACAGTGTGTAAATATTACACACATTCTGGTTTGAAAAGTGCTGCAGCAAGCGAAATTACAGGGCTGTTGAGACTTACCATCTATTGTCTCAAAGTAATGAGGGCGTTTTCTAACAAGTTTGCGGTGATATTTAGTTTTCGGCGGACCATGATTGCGGCGACTTAAACTGTCCTGCTATAAGGACCTCATGGTATGAATTTGCCAAACGGTTCAGTTTAGGGCCTATACTGAACTGCGCTAACACCTCATGGTACGCCTGCTGGACTTTGTTTTGCTACTCAAAGTTCTGTGTATCGCTGCAGTTATCATGAACAGGCGTTACCTATTACGATTAGGAAAATAAAAAAAGATGGCACCAAGTAAAAATTAGGAAATATATTATTTATTTGGTAATAGAACTGTCTGCAACTGACTGAGTCGTATGGCCGGATTTCAATTCCCACTTGAGCTATATGTTCGTAAAGTAGGTTTTATATGAAAGCGGTACTAAAGTGTTGTAAAGATTCATAATTATGCTAGTTTAAAAGAAAAAAATAATAAACCTGGCTTTTGTTGTTATTAGTCATATTGTACATTAAAGATAAAAAATACAATGTAATAAAGTTGTTGACCTGTTTTTCTTCTGTCATGCACTCGGAATCGTTTCGTGACCGCCATGCGGCCGTAATTGCTTAGAAATTGCATTGCGTGTGACCCTTTTATTTCAGTCTTTAGTTTCTAATTTTATAGACGCATTTATTACCTACAATATTTTTTTTTAACGCTGACATGCTAGGTGTTTAACCACAACTCACCTAATGTTAAGTGACGGTGTGGTCGAAGATGGTAAAGCACACATAGCCTGAAATAGAACTGGCTCTCAAGTGAGGCTGCCGGAACACACCGTTAGATGCTTGGCGGCAGATTTTCAACTTGAAGGTGGTAGCTAGCCAGCCGAGTACTATAAAGTACCTTACCACCACGCTATGGTTTCCTCATGATGTTTTTCCTTCACCGGCAGCTCAAGCTCATTGTTGGGGTTTGAACCCACGCCCTTCGGCATGCGAACCGACCGCGCTAACCACTGAGCTATCATCAATACAAAATCAAATCTTAATTAAGCTTGTTAGGGTTCCGTACCCAAAGGATAACGGGTAACGGGACCCTATTACTAAGACTTCGCTGTCTGTCTGTCCGTCCGTCTGTCTGTCACCAGGCTGTATCTCAAGAATCGCGATAGCTAGACAGTTGAAATTTTCACAAATTATATATTTCTGTTGCCGCTATAACAACAAAAACTAAAAACAAAATAAAATAGATATTTAAGGGGGTTCCCATACAACAAACGCGATTTTTTTGCCTTTTTCATAGATAATGGTACGGAACCCTTCGTGCGCGAGTCCGACTCGCACTTGGCCGGTTTTATTTTTATTTTGTTGCATCGCTACAGAGACATGAAGCAAAATATAACAGCGACACAATTACAGGAACAGACTGCAAGAGTTCACGTTCCAAGACTTAATATTATGGATAGAGTTGAGAGTTTAAATTAAGTACAGTGTAAATAAATACCTACCTATTATTTAAGTATACCTAACACGCACTACCTACCAACTTTGTAATCTGTAGGTATTGATCTGACGCCCTGAAATGGCCGAATGCCCAGATCCACATTTCTAACTGCTATCACGAATTCAATTCCTTCTCTCAAAATGGGTTTGACGCGGTGACCTGCATTTTGATAGGGGCGTGTTTTGTTTGGCACCAATTAATGTGCCCAATGTGCTGGAAATTCCAAATGATTCAGTCTTCGTTTCATGCTGAATTACATTGAAATTAATTGGTTTAATGTATATATAGGACTCGTTAAATCAAAACGGATTTCTTAAAAAAATATTGTTGAAATAAATTTTGTTCATTCTCCTTGTACTTAAGTACTTTTTTTTTTTTTGTTGTGCCCCGCGGTATTTCCCGCTGTTAATTTAGATAAACGTATACACTTCATTTTTACGGGATAAAAAGTTTGGATAATTAATCCAGGGTGTTAGCTATCTCCATACCAAATTTCATAAAAATTGGTCAAGCCGATTAAGCGTGAAGAAGTAACAAACATACAAAAACACTTACACACTCACAAACTTCTTTATAATATAAGTGTGATTGACGAGACAGGCAAGTAGCTCTTCTGTTGGTATCTTGCAAGATATAATGCTTGCTATCTTGCAAGATATAATGCTTGTTCATGATTATTGCAGCGGTAGATACTACCCAAAACTTCAAAAGTTTTTTTTTATGCCTGACAGGCTTGGTGTTTGACCATAGCTCACCTGATGTTAAGTGACGGTGTGGTCGAAGATGGTAATCACACCTAGCCTGGAATGGAACTGGCTCTCAAGTGAGGCTGCCGGTACACACCGTTAGATGCTTGGCGGCAGATTTCCAACTTAAGGGTGGTAGCTAACCAGCCGAGTACTAAAAATTACCCTACCACCACGCTATGGTTTCCTCACGATGTTTTTCTTCACCGGCAGCTCAAGCTCATTGTTGGGGTTCGAACCCACGCTCTGGGGCATGCGAACCGATCACGCTAACCACTGAGCTATCATCGCTACAAATAGTATAAAAAGTAATAAAACCAAGTACCTACTTTGAGTCCACGTGCTTCAGAACCAAGCTGATATCTTGGTTTCAAGTGACCTTGTTGTGTTTGTTTGACCTTTATTTAAAACTAAGATATTAATAAATGTAAATGTAAAATGCTCTGTAATTTCGCTTGTCGCCGTATCCTTTAAACCGGTACACAGTAATATTTACACACTGCTTGGTGGAAAAATATCTGATACAGCGATAGTACCTAGTGCATGTTAGCAGACGAATAATAAATCTGAAAGTTTGTATGTTCGTATGTATGCACGTTTGTTACTTCTTTATCATGTAACGGCTTAACGGGTTAGGATGAAATTTGGAATCAAAATAACTTTTTAGCGATGATAGTTCAGTGGTTAGCGCGGTCGGTTCGCAATGAGCTTGAGCTGTCGGTGAAGGAAAACATCGTGAGGAAACCATAGCCTGGTGGTACAGTACTTTCTAGTACTCGGCTGGCTAGTTACCACCCTCAAGTTGAAAATCTGTCGCCAAGCATCTAACGGCGTGTTCCGGCAGCCTCATTTGAGAGAGTTGAGAGCCAGTTCTATTTCAGGCTAGGTGTGTTTACCATCTTCGACCACACCGTCAGTTAACATCAGGTGAACTGTGGTCAAAACAACTAGCCTGTCAGCTATAAAAAAAACTTATACTGTGGATTAACACAAAGGTTACTTTTTATTCCGTAAAACGTGGGTCGATCTGCGAGGTGCAGCTAATATGAATCGATAAATTCAATATTATCATGTATTCGTGTTTTATACCAGAAAAATAAAGTTAGCAAATAACATTTGCAGAAACAATTATATGTATGTGTATAGGTATGTGTTTTCTTATAAATATTTCTCGACGATTTTAATAAATACTAAAGTGCCAAGATAGAACTTACGTAAACACGACACCGACGCGTTAGAGCAGAAAAAACCTAAGCATACATTTTTTGTAATTTGTGATCTAAAAATGTCCACCTAAATTGGGGTACAGCCAGGTTGTGTTAAATCTTGTTCAGCATTCTACCTCTATGAATGATTAAGGGTTCCGGGATATCTAGAAGAACGCAACGGTACCTTAGCACTTTTCATTCGGCGTCGCTTCCGTGAAATGCTGGGAGCGCGCCCATTCTTTAGGGTTCTGTACCTCAAAAGGAAAAAACGGAACCCTTATAGGAACATTTTGTAGTCCGTCTGTCTGTCTGTCTAGACCGTTTTGCTCAAGAACGCGTGGAAGTATCAAGTTGAAATTCATATCAAATACTCAAGTCTACTGTCCCTTAGAGCTGTGAAAAAATCAAACTTCTAAGCCAACGCAATCAACAGATACAGCCGTTTATGCTGCAAATTTTCGACACTCGCAAGGGAATCAAAACCTATAGGGTAGGTACTTCCCGTGAACTCAGAATCTTGAAATTTGCTACGAAGGAACGTCTTAAAGTACAGATAAAGGAAAAGTTGGGAAAAGCATAAATTACCACAAAAAATACTTAAAAAATACTTAACTAAAAAATTAAAAAATAACTTTTACTTATATACCTATACAGGTTTGTACGAA
Source organism: Biston stratarius (assembly GCA_950106695.1). Classification (NCBI taxonomy): domain Eukaryota; kingdom Metazoa; phylum Arthropoda; class Insecta; order Lepidoptera; family Geometridae; genus Biston; species Biston stratarius. Next base: position 37,195,726 of record OX467106.1, on the reverse strand, counting down.
ACCCTCGGTGCGCGAGTCCGACTCGCACTTGGCGGGCTTTTTTTTCTTCTACAACAAAGCGAACCACACTGTACCAGTGTTTTCCCTGAGTTTACTTGAATAGGAGGTCAGATCCATAAATCTGAACTACCTTAAGCCCAGAGATCCCCTTTTACATTCGTGTTTTTTTTGTGTAAGACATAATTATATTTGCATTAGGAATATTACTGTGTTACATAGCTGTTAGTTTTTATATTCATTAGTTGTTTGACTTCATTTACTTAAAAGTACAATTTTTGTCACAAATGACTTGCGCGCAACATTTCTAGTTATTTTATTTATTAATAAAAACTTCACTGATTACTATAATAAATGTTTATGTCCGTGAACCTACACCTACATCCACTACATCTCTAATTACGTACTGGAAAATAAAGTTAGCATATATAGGTTCTTGGTAGATTCTCGACAAATTTTAATTCGCCGCACGTCTCAAGTGTTCTTGTCTTGTCATAATGGGTAGGCATACAACACTCGAATAGCGTAAATTAAACTCGAGATGGTTTTCATCGTTTTTTATAGGTTTTATTTTGAAACGATCTGGAAATTTCTGATGTAGGTACAATACTGTGTGAATAAGCGGTTATGGAAGGATTGTATAGCAAGCATGATAAAGTAACATGATTTCTGTGATTTTTTAAGAAAAGTCATGTATAAATAAAGTGACCATTTAAATTTAAGTCAAATACGGGACATTCTCAAAATTGTAACGACTGTTACCTTTTGTTATCAACATAGATTTGATATCTGAAACTGAAGTTTTTAGATGTCTTGAATAGAATAATTATTTAATTATTTTATTAAAGAGAATAGTTATTGTTCTTGTTCCAGGCGGATGCTAAAGTTAACATGATTCAAATTGTTAGTGTGGTACTTCCAGCCAACGATGTTCGTTTGAAACGACTAGATTATTCCAATCTGTTACTTTTCAGTATAATATCTTATACACTAAGAGAAGACCTTGTCTTTTATAGATTTTGATATTAGTATTGATCGATCTGTAACTGTAAATGGGACAATTTGCTACCCTGGGGGACACCGGGACGGAGCACTGGATAAAGAGACAGTCCCGTTAAAAACGGGACGTATGGTCACTTTATGTATGACACACAAAATTTAAGAGTACCATTTAGTTAGTACAACTTTTTACAAGTTTCGGCAGCCTAATTGGAAGACTGTCTGACTTCCAACCCGGAGGTCTTGAGTTCGAATCCCATGGCACGCACCTCTGTCTTTTATAGGATATGTGCGTATTGCCGATAACTCCAAACGGTGGAGGAAAACATCGTGAGGAAACCTATATGTCAGAGTTCTAAAAAAATTGTTCTGGAAGATGTGTGAAGTCTGCCAACCCGCACTTGGCCAGCGTGGTGTTCCCTTGAGCACTAACTGTTGTGCCGAAGGGAAATATATTATCCCAGTAACACAACCAAGCGATGCCAGTGGTGCCAAGGGGAACTGATATTCCCTTAAGCACTACCAGTTGTGCCAAAGGGAAATATATTATCCCAATGACACAACCAAGCGATGCCAGTAGTGCCAAGGGGAACTGATATTCCCTTAAGCACTACCAGTTGTGCCAAAGGAAAATATATTATTCCAATGACACAACCAAGCGATGCCAGTAGTGCCAAGGGGAACTGATATTCCCTTAAGGACTACCAGTTGTGCCAAAGGGAAATATATTATCCCAATGACACAACCAAGCGATGCCAGTAGTGCCAAGGGGAACTGATATTCCCTTAAGCACTACCAGTTGTGCCAAAGGGAAATATATTATCCCAATGACACAACCAAGCGATGCCAGTAGTGCCAAGGGGAACTGATATTCCCTTAAGCACTACCAGTTGTGCCAAAGGAAAATATATTATTCCAATGACACAACCAAGCGATGCCAGTAGTGCCAAGGGGAACTGATATTCCCTTAAGCACTACCAGTTGTTCCAAAGGGAAATATATTATCCCAATGACACAACCAAGCGATGCCAGTAGTGCCAAGGGGAACTGATATTCCCTTAAGCACTACCAGTTGTGCCAAAGGGAAATATATTATCCCAATGACACAACCAAGCGATGCCAGTAGTGCCAAGGGAAACTGATATTCCCTTAAGCACTACCAGTTGTGCCAAAGGGAAATATATTATTCCAACGACACAACCAAGCGATGCCAGTAGTGCCAAGGGGAACTGATATTCCCTTAAGCCCTACCAGTTGTGCCAAAGGGAAATATATTATCCCATGACACAACCAAGCGATGCCAGTAGTGCCAAGGGAACTGATATTCCCTTAAGCACTACCAGTTGTGCCAAAGGGAAATATATTGTCCAACTAGGACTACGCAAAACTTGATAAATAAAAACCCAAAACCCTCTTCTTCTGGGAATGCAATGTTGCCGTTTTAGAACTGGTTAGGTACCTATTTTAATTATCAAACGTTCAAAAGGGATACAATATATTTTTTAAAGCCCTTTTTTTTTAAAACGGACTAGGCATGCGTTTGGCCACGATCTCACCTGATGGAAAGTGATGATGTGGCCGAAGATGGAGCACCCCAAAACTATGAACCAGTTCAATTTATGAAAATCCTACTAATCTTACTAATGTTATAAATGTGAAAGTTTGTATGTCCATGCAACACACATCAAATCACTATTATTAGCCCACATTATAAATTTATTAACTTATAAAAATAATTTAAACGCTCACATATAATCTATTTATTTACTATCAGACGATGTCGTAGCTGAACTTGAATTTATTTTTAGTTGGTATATTACAGGTGAAAAAAAATAATAAAATTCTTTATTAACAAATCATATGTTTTTTTTTTTAAAATATATGACTCGTGCAGAGATTACAAAAAAAAGCAGTAGAACAGGTTTGGATTAAATTTGGCAATTTGGCAGGAAATATCACGAGGTCGGACATAGACGACACAATTTTTTTTAGCGTTCAACTGGTCTATCGTATGTAATTTTTTATCTTTCGCGACTGGAACGCATAATTATGTTTATCATCGGGTCTTAATCGCACATAAAATACTATGAAATTAGTTTTGTGTATTCGTATCGTATTTGCCGTGGTGGTGCCGGCGTAAGAAAAATACCCCACCCTCTTTACCCGTGGTTGCCGTAAGAGTCGGCTAAGGGATGTAATCCGGAAGATGGGCAGCAGCGTCTTCCTTGAACAATCACACCTAACTGCACTCGCCAACCCGCCTGCCAAGCGTGGCGAGTATTGGCAAAACCCCCCAGGCTTATGTCCAGCAGTGGACGTCCTACGGATGATTGTATTGCCCTGATTATGAAGGTACATATTTGAATAGAACTATAATAAGAATAATAAAAACAAGTAGAAGCAGGTTTTTCTATGACTCCACTCGTAACAGCATGTACCAAATACAGTGGCATCATATCAGATATCAAAACTTGGGATTATTTTTGGCATCTCGCTCATTTTTCCATTCCACGCCTTATAAAACCTTATTTTACATTCGCGGTAAGCGTAAATATTAATGGAGCTATTACAATAAAATATGGGTAATCTTCATGACGAGTTGAAGATTTTTTTCTCTTAATGCTAATTTTACTTTGAGTGAATTCAAGTTGAATTATTGGTCTGAGCGCTTTCAACTTGAGGTAAGTAATGGTAATCTTATTTTAAATTATTAATACTTAATCCAAACTTTATCAGGTCTTTTATTGTATTTAACATCGGATTGAAGGTATTGAAGCGTATTTCAGCGCTGATAAATAAGACTCAAAGGCAAAGATGGTAAGCCTTTTATAAGGAAAACTGGGGTAAGTGGTATTTCTACCATCTAGTTAGTTAGCTTAGTGGGGACTTATACAGGCAGATGGCGCTGTGGTTATACACATCTTACCGCTGCAGTAGTGTAACAACTTTACTGTGTTCTGCTTTGAAGGATACTTACTGTAGCTAGTGAAATTACAGAACTATTGAGATAACCGTCGAATGTCTCAAAGTAATGAGCGCCAAAACAGCGATGCCATTGACTTTGTTTTTAACCGACTTTTAAAAAGGGTTTTCAATTCAGTTGTATTTTTTTATTTATTTTTATTTCTGTCAGAACTAAAGATAAAGATAAATTTAATTCACAGAAGGAACAGTGTACAGAGAAAAGAATACAATGAACTTAGCACATCTAACGGTGGTTTTTGACATTACAATGCAAATTATAAAGCGGTAATCATTGGACCCCAAACTAACATGAGGCTTGTGTCTTAGGGACTTCGTCATTTAATAACCGTTTAATAAAAAAAAAAATTTAAAACATAAACTTCCAGATTGGTCCCATAGAAATACATATCATTATCAAAATCGATCCAGTAGTTCGATTTTTAAACCAAAATAACTAGAAAAATTATGTCATTCAAGTAAACAAAATTGCGTTTTTGCTTTTCTGTGACTTTTCATTGGTGTTTACGTTCACTAGAATTATAGTCCTAACAAACTACCTACCTTCTGATTTCATTATCATCTGATGCACCGAATGTAACCTCAGCTAGGTTAGGTTAGGTTAGGTTAGGTTAGGTTAGGTTTATTTTAGGTTATAATAATAAAATAAAAAAAAAATAAAAAAAAAAGGTTTATTTTAGGTTTTTGTTTGGGCTTAAAGGAAAGAAGTCTATATTTTTATGAAAATGGAATGTCTGGAAATGTCTGGAATGAAGTCTGTATTATTTATGAAAATGTCTGGAATGAAGTCTGTATTTTTTATGAAAATAAAATGTCTGGAATGAAGTCTGTATTTTTTATGAAAATAAAATGTCTGGAATAAAGTCTGTATTTTCGTGTTTTGCAAGTTCTTGATACTGCTACTAATAGTCTTGAGCGGGTTTTATCTTTTACCAACAAAAGATAGTTCATTACTATTACATAAACAATCAAGATCTAGTGGAACGAAGCCTCAGATATAATTATATTCACGATGCCTAACTAAATAGATGTGGAACAAATCACGTCCAAAACTTTAGCAAACAGGTAAGTTGTTTCTCTAGGAAAATTAGCACGGTCTAGAAAACTTGTTGTTAGTTCTTGTTGTTTTTACCCTTAAGCGATAGTAACGCTTAAGGGTAACGTAGGGACACGTAGGTGTCCGTAAAGGTACTTACTAACTTTTAATAATACTCTAGGGGAGTTTTCAGTTGAATGTTCTATCTAGAATGTTATTGATAATTACCTAACAACCTCTACATTATTTTGACAAACTATATTGACAATGCCCTATAAGGTGGCTCATTACGTGGAAGACAGGAATATATGGTTGTAGTAGCTTCTCTCTGCACTTGCATCCCCCTGGCTAAGTGACAATTGTAGTAAGCATAATGTATGTAATGTATAACTGTAAACTGTAACCTAATATGAAAAGAAAGATCCACAAAAAAATGCCTTGCTGAGTTTCTTGCCGGAGTCTTCTCAGTTGAAGTGTAATTACGAGCCGGTGGTAGATTCAAACATGTAACTTAATGTTCATAAGTGCCTTACCAGGGCCTAAACTGAATAAATGACTTTTTGATTTTGATTTTTGATTTACATCGTGAAACTTTAAACATCAGCTATATTGATACTGTTCAGTACTTGATTGCCATTCCAAATAATAATAAAAAATAGGTGGTTAATATTTGACCTAATTATCCCGAACAAACACAAAAATACGGACACTCAAATCACGCGCACCGAAAATGACAAGGTTGTCGCGCGCGGTCCCAGGCGGGCACTCTTGGCAAAGTGGTCTATTTCGTAGATGGACAGGGTGCGTCCTGTCGTCGCTAGTTCCCAGGGCTGCTACACGTTGCGCGATGCCTATTCACTTGGGGCAACTTTCCGTATTTCAAGCACACTGCGGTGGACTGCGTAGTCTTTGTAATAAGGTCAATCCAGCGAAGTTTCCTGCCTTCTATGCAGCATTGTGCTACAAGTCTCTCGATTGAGTCCTCATTTCTGAAGATATACCCAAAGAACTTCACTCTTCGTAATTGCACAATCAACGAAAGCCTGTCCCATATGTCTCTCATCATCTGTCATCTTTTAAAGATGGAGTTGTTTGTGCGGAACGATGTCCAGGGAATTTTTAGCATGCGTCTCAAACACTACACCTCAGTCTACACCTCACCTGCCGCCTACAACATCGCCGTCAAACAGATGACGGCGATGTTGTAGCTTAAGAAACCGGGTGTTGGCTTCATAGAGAAAGATTGGAAAAACCAGACCATTAGATGAACGTTAGTATTTTTGGTTATTTATATTTTATTATAGTTTATTCGCCTGTCTTCCCAGATCTTTCCCAGCCACTCCACTGTCAACCTTGTGATAGCAGAGCGGCACTGGCTCATCTTCACATAGTGCTACCTAAATATTGTTGTTATTGTTTACGAAAACTAACAATTTCGTTTTATTATACTAAAAATTATCTTGCCTTCATTTAGTTCAATTGGAGTGTTATTTATATAAAATACCTAATCCAGAAATTAAATATGATAATTTGTCAGAAATCTACCTGCATGTTGGTTTTATCGTTCCTTTTTGGTAAATAACACACCCGAAGATCTTTGTAATGAACTTTTAATTTGAAAACTTCTGTTGTATCAACACTGAAAGGTAACAAATTCACATATATTATCAAGAATACAATACAAATACAAATAACATTAAAACTTAAATAAAATTATTCATAATAATTTAAATTACATTTGCTAATGTGTTTAATATTTAATAATGACAATCTTACCAAAACCATTTTCATGTAAAATGTTGCCAGGACGAGACCATATAGCTCGAACTGTCAAAAAGTTATCAGATCTCATGTAAAGCCAAGCTTCTAACTCTACAAGCCCTAACTTAACAAACTCTAAACCTTTGTCAAAATATGTGGCTTAGGCGTCTCATACAAACTTCCATCCCCCTAGTTTAATTAAAATAATTTTGGGTTGGGGGGTGAACGTTCAAAGTTTTTTTTGTTTGTTATGGTGTACTAATACTAGCTTACATACCAAATGGTTTTTATATAGTAATAAAATTTAAAGTATAATTGTAACTTTATATGACAAAAAAATAAAACATATAAACTTTGATCATTTTCATCATCATCATCAGCCTTTTGTAGTCCACTGCTGGACATAGGCCTCTCCTAAGACACAAGCCTCAGCCCGATCCTCGGTTTGCTTCCATCCACCGCCAGCTGTCCCACGTATATCGTCACTCCATCGAGTCTCAGGGCATTCTACACTACGTTTGCCAATTCACGGTCTCCACTCTAGAACACGTCTACCCCAGCGGTTATCGGTCCTGCGACAAATATGTCCAGCCCATTGCCACTTCAGCTTGCTAATACATTGAGCTATGTCTGTGACTTTAGTTCTCTGGCGAATTACTTCGTTCCGGATACGGTCCCTTAGAGAAATGCCAAGCATAGCTATTTCCATAAACTTTGATATAAAGCTATTATTGACCTCTTATCCCGAGAATTTTGATTATCTGGTATAATCCGAACCCAAGTAATTTTTTGTACCCTCATACAAAAAAATTAAGCAAAAATAGTACCCTTGCGCTTCACTTGGCTCGTCTTGACAGATACATGCATTATAATAAAATAAACAAAATTAATGCAGTAAGTATACGTCAGGTGCGTGTGTGCGGGCAAACGTTAGTGTGTGTTACTTCTTTGTAGCCATCGAATATTATTTACCGTCACTTAGTGTTTGCCTTAGAAACAAGTAGGTATTTACAAGAGATTAATATATCAGTATTATTATCTAGCAAGTATATTCTAGGTTCCGAATAATCCGTCTCTAAGTAACCCTTTCATCATAATATTTTTTTTATTTTATGGCTGGCTGGCTAGGTGTTCTTAACATCAGGTGACCACAGCTCACCTGATGTTAAGTGACGGTGTGGTCGAAGATGGTAAAGCACACCTAGCCTGGAATGGAACTGGCTCTCAAGTGAAGCTGCCGGAACACACCGTTAGATGCTTGGCGGCAGATTTTCAACTTGAGGGTGGTAGCTAGCCAGCCGAGTACTAGAAAGTACCCTACCACCACGCTATGGTTTCCCCACGATGTTTTCCTTTACCGGCAGCTCAAGCACATTGTTGGGGTTTGAACCCACGCCCTTCGGCATGCGAACCTACCGCGCTAACCACTGAACCATCATCGCTACAAAACCTATTTACGTACATCACATCATTAGCCATAGGACGTCCACTACTGGACATAGACATAGACCTTCTCCTGGGGAGGAGTTTTGCCAATACTGGCCACGCTTGGCAGGCGGGTTGGCGAGCGCAGTTAGGTGTGATTGTTCAGGGAAGACGCTGCTGCCCATCTTCCGGATTACATCCCTTAGCCGACGCTTACGACAACCACAGGTAGAGAGGGTGGGGTACTATTCTTACGCCGGCACCACCACGGCAAAACAAATACGACTACCTAATTAAATAGGGCACAAGATAAAATATGTCACTGGCATACAAAATACTAAGTATGTACAGATACACGGAATCACTTTAACCCTTAATTTAGATTCGGGAAGTATACTGAACGTCGAGTTTCAAAAAATTTGGGCTAAAAAGATGGGGTCTGCCGCCAAAAATATTGGTTTGGGTGCGGTCAATACATATTTAATATTCCTGGCAAAAATTATCAAGATCTTGAACGCAAGCATTTCTCGTCAGTGTCCGCCAACATGAAGAGTAAGTAGAACTGTCGCGCGAGCTCTCGGTAAGTGTTTTTTTTTCTAATTGTTTTTGTTAGACAACTATATCTGATAAATTGATATGCTCATGTTATTGAATATTTGAAACGGTGTACATAATTGTAAGGTTAGTAAGCTGAGTACTTTTTGTTGTGTACTGGTGTAAATGACGACGTACAGTATTCTTCCCATTTCTAAATGTGTAGTGATGTGACATCGTGTATGACGTACAGTATACTAGACGTATTCTCGGTATGTAGAAAACAAGAATAAAAGACAAAATCACCGTTTTTGCGAACATTTTTTTTTTTTTTTCTCTAATAATAGTAAGAATAATGCATAGAATAATGAATAATGAATATGCAATACGATATCAGTTTTTACAATACATTTATATTTTTTTTTTTAATTTTTCTTAACTATTAATATTGGTTATTTTGGTTTCAGAACTTCGAAACACTCCAAAATTGACTTGCCATAGTAAAATGGTATGATAACAAAGTTGTGAACTGTGTAAGCTCTTATCAAGAGCATACTAGAGTCACAACTTTGTCTCACATATCAAATCATCAGCCATAGGTCGTCCACTGCCGGACACAGGCCTCCTCCTGGGGAGGTTTTGCCAATACTCGCCACGCTTAGCAGGCGGGTTGGCGAGCGCAGTTAGGTGTGATTGTTCAAGGAAGACGCTGCTACCCATCTTCCGGATTACATCCCTTAGCCGACTCTTACGGCAACCACGGGTAGAGAGGGTGGAATACTATTCTTACGCCGGCACCATCACGGCACACTTTGCCTTATTCTGTTGATAAGATCAAGCGATACAGCAAAGAAGAAAAGAAGAAAGTTGATGTAAGCTGCCTACAACTAATCAAACACTACAACGCCCACGAGGGCGGTGTGGATCTTTGCGACATGATGGTGGCTTTGTATAGGACAAATTATAAAAGTCGACGGTGGTACATGGCTATATTCGCCCAAATGCTGGACATATGCGTTAATAATGCTTGGCTGCTTTATCGCCTGAATTTTACGCGTAGAGCTGCAAAAATATGTGCCTGAAAAAGTTTCGTAACCAACTTGCCCAAGAACTGGTTTTAAGCTCCAGAAATGGACCTTTTCCACAAGATGTTCGTGAAAAGGAGACCAAGGCGCGTTTGAAACCCCGTCCAACATTTGCTGTGCGGTATGACAAAGCAGGTCACTGGCAGGACTTCACAACTTACGGACGGTGCAAGCATTGCAAGACGAATAAAACAGAAGTTTATTGCACAAAGTGTAACCAAAGGCTGTGCTTTGTCCGCGAAAGCTCAATTTCACAAAAATGTATGCGTGTAACTTAGTGGCTATGATGCTTATTGACACTGCTAAAAGACTTATCTGCATGCTTTCCTCTCGAAGACTGAATTTTTATACGGGGTTTTAATTAGTAGTACCTGGTTGACCGAGCATTGCTCGGCTGAAAACACGGATAAAACGACGTTTTCTGAAAATGAAACCTAGCTAGATCGATTTTTCGCCCCCGAAACCCCATGGATACAAAATTTCATGAAAATCGTTGGAGCCGTTTCCGAGATTCAGAACATATATATATATATATACAAGAATTGCTCGTTTAAAGATATAGATAAGGATTTTCATGGTGTCATTTTTTGTAGAAATTAAGAATAATCATAGTAATTTTGACTCCCTGGTCTCTTTATATTATGTTTTGTAATTTTTATGTGTCTTTATTAGAATAGCGGGTAAAACTCAATGAAAAAGACGAAATTATGTTCCTATTTTAGACTGAAAATGTTGAATTGATGTTTATTTTAATAAATTTGATTATATAATTGATAAAATATAATTTTTATTTATATTATTTTAAAAAACACAATAAATATCCACAAAAAAAATTTTTCTACGGCTTTAGATATTGTCCAGTATAGTGTACGTGCAGCAATCACCTAATTTTCTAGGTATTTAGAAAAGTCCAGCATACTTCCCGCCCTATATCACCAAATCTATTGATAAGGGAATTTTTTAACCATTTTTTCCATCTTGCTGTATAACCTAACACACCTAAAATCGATAGTATTTATTTAAATTCACAAAAAAGCGGTCTGGGCAAATTAAGGGTTAAATTAAATGTGGCTTGAATTGATCGTAAATTAAACTTGTTTGCGTCGAAGGCACCGTATTCGTAGGTATTTACTACTATGTAACTATTTAGGTACTAATATGTGGAAATTTATAAAAGTCTGTAGTTTTTGTGCGAGAACACGAAAAAGTCATATCACTATTCCAGACTCGTATATTTCTTTAGTTTCAAAATAATTGTTTATAATGCGTGTGCAGGAAAAATAATGCGGAGAAATATGTAATTTTGTGAAGTTAACAAAATTTCGTAGATCTTTTTTGTGGTTAACAAGTTTGGTGTTTCACCACAGCTCACTGTGTTAAGTGACGGTGTGGTCGAAGATGGTAAAGTACACCTAGCCTGGAATAGAACTTGCTATCAAGTGATAAAACAGCCGAGCTAGCCAGCTGAGTACACCAAATACCGTACTACCATGCTATGGTGGCTTAATTTGTGTGACTTTTACCGTTATTAAAATATTAAGTTATTTTCTAAGTACAGAGAATTCATTGGACTTTTTTTTGTATGAAGAGACACTGTCCTGATAATAAGAGCCATGTCCATGACCATTGTAGTGATACACGAAATTTTGAGTAGTAAAATAAAGTCCGGGGCATCGCTGCATTTACACTGTTGCTTTGAGGCTTTTTTTAGTCTCAATAGCGCTGTAATTTCTAATATTTCTAGCTGCAGTGCAAACCAAAACACTGTAAAAGTTTACAAGCTTCTGCTTGGCGGCAAAATATCTGCTATTGCTATTATACTTTTGGCTTCGCCCGAAGAGATCAGCAAACAGATAAACAACTTGTAGTAACGCATAGCGATTCATTCGCGATTCGCGATTCTAGCTGCAGTGCAAACCAAAACACTGTAAAAGTTTACAAGCTTCTGCTTGGCGGCAAAATATCTGCTATTGCTATTATACTTTTGGCTTCGCCCGAAGAGATCAGCAAACAGATAAACAACTTGTAGTAACGCATAGCGATTCATTCGCGATCGCTATGCGTTACTACAAGTTGTTTATCTGTTTGCTGATCTCTTCGGGCGAAGCCTTCGTATAATTATGATAGAACTTCACTTACAGGTAAGTTCGTTTAATCACTAATTATATCCACCTAGACCACCTCCAGCTAAAGTGATCTACCACCAAATAAAAGCAAGCAAGCTGATGGTAAGTGATAACGCCTGTCCATGACCATTGCAGCGATTCACAGAACTTTGAGTAGAAAAACAAAGTCCAGGGCATCGCTACTTTGGCGTTCATCAATTTGAGACATTCGATGGTTAGTCTCAGTAGCCCTCTAATTTCGCAAGCTGCAGTACCCTTCAAACCGGAACACAGTAATGTTTACACACTACTGCTTGGCAGTAAAATACCTGGTACTGCGGTGGTAGCTAAGGAGATCACATCATCATATAGCCATAGGACGTCCACTGCTGGACATAGGCCTCATCCTGGGGGGGTTTTGCCCCCAAGGAGAATCCCCAAGGAGAATCCCCAAGGAGATCTACCACCAAGTAAAGTGTATTTAATAGGTTCACTTTTTTTAAACCCAAACAAATCGATACGTTATATTTCTTTTTAACAGAACTGATGATAAATCGGCTCTACTTTGTAGGCTCAAAGGAACTTTGTGAGAAGAGTTGTTATTTTTTATGTCTTAGTATAAGACACATCTGTGTTGGCGAAAAACGTATATTGTAACACGTTGTAAAGGTGCTATAAAGATATTCGATCCGGCTTTAGTAACGACTGTTTTATAGCACTATTTTATATCATGCTATTCTTACTGAAATTCATACGTGATGTAGACAGGAAATCTTCCCTTTTTGCACGCGTGTCCTTGATTAGATATAGCTTAAGCCATTTAGAAAAAAAGAATGGTAAATACGCACGTCGATAATTGTCATTGCTTGACGGTGGTATTAATTTCTTCATTCGAACCGCTAAACATTGGAATTCGCTGCCCGAGTGGGTGTTCCCCCATAGGTACAATCTTGGTGCCTTCAAGTCGCGAGTGAATCGGTTTCTTCTAGGCAAGCGTGCTCCATCGTAGACCGCATCTTCGCTTATCATCAGGCGTGATGGCGGTCAAACGCAAGCCTATTCGACATAAAAAAAAAACCATTAAATAATACAAAACATTTTGGAATACTTGTCTAACAGTTTCAAGTCAACTGTTTATTAGCGTGAACAAACGTATAGACAAACAGATAAACAGACAAAACTTCTAAAAACTATATATTAGTCCTCCGTTACTCAAATAAAAAGTGTATAAATAGTATTTTGAAAAAATATTTAATGTACAGACACGACTCGGTTACGATTTTATTATATGTATAGATTTTATACAGACGTATTTGTTTTATAATATGTAGTGATATGTCTTGACATGGCATATATTGATATAACAAAACATTTATACACGAATCGTTTTGAATTATGTATGTATCTCTTATAGTGATTACTATCACTTGTAGACAGAATTTCCAGATCTAGATCAGCCCTTTTTTTATAGGTTAAGGTCACCACTATTCAGACCAAATGCGGAATGGCAGACTTCACGAGTCTATTAGAACATAAGAATTCTTAGACAACGGTATTTTTAAGTTCACCGTATGAAGCTTGCGACAATACACAAATTATAACTTAGACAAACCGTCCAAGTGCGACTCGGGCTTACGCACGAAGTGTTCCGTACCATCTATGAAAAAGGCAAATAAATCGCGTTTGTTGTATGGGTTAAATATTTTTTTTGTTTTGTTTTTAGTATATGTTGTTATAGCGGCAAGAGAAATACATAATTTGTGAAAATTTCAACTATCTAGCTATCGCGGTTCTTGAGAGACAGCCTGATGACAGACAGCGAAGTCTTAGTAATAGTGTCCCATTTTTACCCTTTGGGTACAGAACCCTAAACAACAGCACGTCCAAGGAATTTGAACCCAGGATCTCCTGATTGACAGTCCTTACCGTCTCCTAATTAGGCTAAATTAGCACCCAGTTTATTCACGAAATTCACGATCACAAATTAAATTTGACATTATAGCATACTGTAGATACCTATTCAGTTTTTGTGCCGTGAATTTCCTTAATGGATCTACTAGAACTGGATTACATTTGAGTCAGTAATTTATTTACCACAACAGTGACGACAGATAACTTTAAAATAAAACCATATCCGTTTACGTAAGACGTAAACTTCACGCGCCATATAAAGCGCCCCACTTACACACGAGCTCTAGGAAATAGGTAGGTACACTGCTGACCTTCAGGAGCTTTAGATAAACGGGTTGGCGCAATAACTCAAAATGAGTCTTGACCTCAGAATCTTATCAGACGTTACTTTTACCGTCAGTCCTGTATCACAAATAAACCTATTAAGTATTGGTTTACCACAGTTTCGTCACTAAAAACATTGTATTTGTCGGTATATCATCGTCATAATAATCTAGCAGTCATAAGCAACCATTCAGCAGTTGACTAAAATATCAATTTTAAACTAACGCTGAATTTAAAAATAAAACTGGCCAAGTGCGTGTCGGACTCGCGCACCGAGGGTTCCGTACAAACCTGTAGGTATAAAAGTAAAAATTATGGTTTTTTTTAATGGTAATTTATGCTTTTCGCAATTTTTCCTTTATCTGTGCTAAAGACGTTGCTTTGTACCAAATTTCAAGATTCTGAGTTCACGGGAAGTACCCTGTAGGTTTTGATTCCCTTGCGAGTGTAGAAAATTTGCAGCATAAACGGCTGTATCTTTTGATTGCATTGACTTAGAAACTTGATTTTTTCACAGCTCTGAGGGACAGTAAACCTGAGTATTTGACATGAATTTCAGCTTGATACCGGACCTGAGAAAAAGAGTCTTGACAGACAGACAGACGGACAAAAAAGTGATCCTAAAAGGGTTCCGTTTTTCCTTTTGAGGTACGGAACCCTTAAAATATTCAAACACGGAACACGGTTTACTACAAGAAACGAAAGCTTGTCTGTATGTGATTTTAACTTGCCTACATATTTGCTTTGTTTTGTTTTTGTTTTTAATTATGTACAAATTAAAAAAACTTGCTGTTTGCTAAAAACCCCGACTTCGTCCGCGTAGAGTTTATCAAAAAAATTCCATAAGAACCTTTTACATGTTATAAGAAAACAAAAGAAAGATGAAAAAAATCGAAAAATCGTTCACAAGTTATGGCGTGACCAAGGGAAACAAGGATAAATCTATTTATATATATATATATGTTTCTATTTTACTGAAATATCTTTTATAGTTGACAGGCTAGTTGTTTGGCACAGCTCATCTGTCGTCTGAATCGTGACGGTTTGATCGAAGATGTACACACTTGGATGGAATAGCTTGGATTTGTTAAACTAAAAATGTAAACCAAACTAGTTTTGCATTAAATGGAGATTGTTTGAAGTATGGTATAAGAAAAGTCTATGGAAAGAGCAAACTAACTCTAATTAAAGAAAACCTGCCCAAAATTTTAGCCGGTTAGACTGCGAGTATAACTTTAGTATACAGTAATGATTCCCTCACAAAACGGAACACATGCTACCATATGTAGTTTGTTTAGACCAACAACTGTGAAAACACAAACAACTGAGCACAGAGATAGCTGTGCGACTCTATGCATAAAATTACTTACAAACAACATATTTAAATGTACAAGTGGCATTCAGGAAGTCTTTTGAATCTTGAAATGAAACAATTTAATAGTGTATTTTAAGTAAAGGTCAAAAACATTGAAGAAAACTTTGTAGTGGTGAATTATTGGTTGTTTTTAACGCAGATAAATAATAATCTACGTTTGACTGCCTAGTTGCCTGTTGGTAAGCGATGATGAGGCCGAAACTGAAGCACGAAGAATTAGGAGAAAGCTACTCATTTTGACCTTGAGAAGGCCTAGGTTATATTTCTCGAGAAACAAGGAAATTTTGACATTACCATTAGCAAGGTATCTACTTTTTTTTTATTACAATCAATAGGTTTGCGATCATTAGATGGAAAAGATGCAGTTCACGATGGAATACATTAATTTTTGAATTGGGAATTGGTGCTTAAGAAATGCTGGCGGAATACCTGGATGCTTAGTGGCAAACATAACGAATACTTGAAAGTACTTTGCCACCATGCTGAAAGCTTCTTTTCATTTTTTGCTCCTTTTTTTGGATTGTTTTGTGTTTGACCACACCCTGCCTGACGTTAAGCAATGTTTTTTTTTATGTTTGACTGGCTAGGTGTTCGACCACAGCTCATCTAATGTTAACTAACAATGTGGTCGAAGATGGTAAACACACTTAGCCTGAAATAGAACTGGCACCCAAGAGAGGCTGCCGGAACACACCGTTAGATGCTTGGTGGTAGATTTTCAACTTAAGGGTGGTAGCTAGCCAGCCGAGTACTAGAAAGTACCCTGCCACCATGCTATGATTTCCACACGATGTTTTCCTGCACCTGCAGCTCAAGCTCATTGTTGGGGTTGAACCCAAACTGGCCATGCTAACCACTGAGCTATCATCGCTACAGATGATGCGATCATGAGTGGATCACTCTTACTTAGAGGAATCAGTTTATTCTCTATTTGAAATCATTAGAAATATATTTTTATAAGGAACCAATTCAAACGAAACTTAAAGGCGGCAGCAAAAACAAAGTTTCTGGAAATGATTCCAGTTTGTGTACAATTTGTAATATTTTTATTGATTAGTCTATCCTTATAGATTTCGTGCAAGATCATAATTGTAACTACCATTCTACGGAATCCTGTGTTAATTGATCAGTAATATTTATCGGCCATAAATAACAAGAATGTTACAGGCAAGAAAATTGTTTAAAAAAAAACATCAGAACCGTAGATCAATATCTCAATTTGATTGCATTTGTTGAAGTTAATAAAAGTGTTTTTGAAATTTTGATCAAGCAAATAAATAAATGAAGCAATGGTCAAGGATAATACTAAAAAAAAACTAGTTTTCAAGTATTTTTTTGCAGACCAAAAAACGACAAAACGATTGACGTCTTTGTTCATTAGTATCAGAAATGCGAATTTTGTATTTTTGTATGTACATACTTACATTAGGTCAGTGAAATTATAAGCGATATAAGCTTACGGTAGAGACAGCTTACAGCTCTTAAAGCAGATATACTAGCAATGAGCCAACAGGGCTGTCCAACAGTTATTTTATATGTACTCTGTAACGACACCACAAATGCTGTCGAGTTATTAATAATGCACAGATAAGAAAAACAAGTGTAACCGCGTAAACCTGCTAGTTATATAAAAAGATATAAAACTAAATCAAGTTTTTGATAGGTAGATATAATCCGGTATATCGACTGGAATTAAAAACATTCCATTCAACATAAAACAAAAAAGCTTTCTAACCTTTACGTCACAACGCGTCAATTAGATGGTTTAGTTAGTTTTTTTTTTCTTTAATATTTTCTTTATATACCATGTATAACAAATAAGACTTCGTTATACGACTTTAAACCTTAACAGGTATAAATTAAAGTTTTCTGAATGGGACCTTTATAGTGCGTTTTATTGAAATTTTGTCAAACCTCAATAAATAAAGTAACAGACAATCAGTATCAAACGAAAAACATACAGATCATCCCTATAAGTAAGCTTGTTTGTAAGCCCTAGTGTCAGAGTTATTATGCCGCCAGAAATCTCCAACATACTTTTTTATAACATACTAGCTGCGCCCGCGGTTTTACCCACGTGGTGATCATTGATGATGATGATGATGAAAAGTATCCTATGTTTTATTCCAGGGCCTAAAGTAACGACATGCAAAATTTCATCCAAATCCGTTCAGCCGTTCTGGCGTGTTTGAATAACAAACATCCATCCATCCATCCAAACTTTCACATTTAAAATATTAGTGGGATAGGCTTCCGTTTGTCCACCATTTCGCCTGATTTTAAGCGAAAATGCGGTCTACGATGGAGCACGCTGGTCTTGGAAAATCTGACTTGGTAGTGATATGTTGTTAATACCATTCACAGTCACTGATCCAAAGACTAACTGTATCGGGACATCATCATCATCATGCACCGTTACGGATGGTAGAAATATGCTAAGTTTTTAAATAGTTTGATCGATGAACTTTGAACACTTATAACGTCATTTATTAGGTACATTATAAACTTCAGTCGTCAAATATTATAAAGGAAATCCCAGTTTTTTTATAATCAATAATTGCAAATAATTTTATGTAAAATATTCCATTGGGTTCATTTACACCATAGCATATCATCAATTACGGGGCGGATTTAATAAATTTTATCGCTGTACCGCATTGACCATAGCAGCCAGTACCAATGGACGCCGCAAGTACGGTTTCTCTCTCCACCATTTGATTTTGATAGTTAGATAATCTTAAATATAATCCTATTAAAACACTTGTCCAGAGACGACTTCCTTAAACAATTTTGAAAGATAAAGAGACTCATAACGAAACACCAGCTTTCTCCTTTATGAGATTAGTGTGATCAGATGATATATAACAATCGTCAGTGTATACAATAAGTTCATATTCACAAAAATATATTTAAGTATTCTATCAGTAATGATCTAATAAATAATAAATGCGAGTGAATATGTATGTAAGAAATAGTAAGCCTGTATGCGTGTCACCTCGTTTGTTTATATTGTAAAAGCTATCTATTGCAACAATTCATGGAGCCTCATGGAGATTTCGAACACATATATTATCTATTTCTATTTAAAGCTCTAGATTTTTACTATAACTACCTACTGGGTTTCGCAGAATGTAATCTCATTACGTAATTAACTATGAACAACGAGGCCAACCCTGAATTAAATAATAATACAAACATTTTCTTGGAATAGCTGGAATAACCATATAACTAATACTAATACTAATACTAATACTAATACTATAATAGAATACTGATATACTTTTTTTATGTAAATACATGCACACATGCTTATAATATATATATATATATATAGAACACCCAAACAGAACAAACATTTATCGTCACATAATTGCTTTTCCTTGTCTGGGAATAGAACCTACGCCTTATAATATAAAGATATATTTAAGTTATTAAACACACTCATCGTAACATTGAAACTCTTTTCTCTATATTTTCGTACGCGAAATTGGATCGGATATTGTAAAATTGGTTTACAAATCGGTGTAAAGGAAACCGTTGAACCGGTCACCGCTCGGTGTGACGGCGGAGAATGGCAAGGCTTAGCTACAACAACAAACAGGTAGTTTTTAAACCAAAGGCTAACACTGCGCACGCGACTCTGAACATAATCGATTGCAATAACGAATACGAAGTTATTCGTTAATTCACAGTGACTTTTTGAGTGGGCAACATACATTTTGTTCTAACTGGAGGTGAGTCGTTTTTATAAAATTTAATTTTATAATTAAATGCAGAATGATTTATTAACTTTTTG
This sequence comes from Biston stratarius, assembly GCA_950106695.1. NCBI lineage: Eukaryota > Metazoa > Arthropoda > Insecta > Lepidoptera > Geometridae > Biston > Biston stratarius. The sequence goes on along the minus strand of OX467106.1, from coordinate 37,176,396 downwards.
GCAAATTTTAGTTACAACGGATTTAAATCAAACGAATTAATTGTATCAAAGCAAAACGATAAGATATAAAATTTTAAAAAATAAATTTCCTAAGTCGACCTCTTCCCGTGTACTCAAAATTATTTGCCAGAATTTTATAACAGAAAGAAAAGTTAATCAAAATATTATTTTTTTTCATTTTTATTGTCTTTTTTGATCCTTAGACTCACGACTTAGTCTAAGACCAGAGAGATCCCATCACTTTCCGGTTTAAACATTAATAACTTAAAAAAAAAATTAATTTATTACGAATAACAAACAACATTAAAATACAATCCGTCATATAAATAAAAACATATAAATATAAACTTATGATAAGTATATAGCATATCTACTATACGAACAACATCAAATTACCCTATTACATAAAAAACTGAATTCCCTCTTCTAATCAAAATCAAAATCAAAATCAAAAGTCATTTATTCAGTTTAGGCCCTGGTAAGGCACTTATGAACGTTAAGTTACATGTTTGAATCTACCACCGGCTCGTAATTACATTTCAACTGAGAAGACTCCGGCAAGAAACTCAGCAAGGCATTTTTTGTGGATCTTTCTTTTCATATTAGGTTACAATTTACAGTTATAAATATTAATACATACATTATACTTACTACAATTGTCACTTAGCCAGGGGGATGCAAGTGCAGAGAGAAGCTACAACAACCATATATTCCTGTCTTCCACGTAATGAGTCACCTTTTAGTAGGCATTGTCAATTAACCTCTGCTTTATAAAATCTTTGAATTTATTATAGGACATTTTAGTTACCTCAAGTGGGATTTTATTATAGAATCTAACGCAATTCCCGAGAAAAGACTTATTAGCTTTAGATAACCTGAATCTAGGTGTCACCATTTTATCTTTATTTCTTGTATCTAATAATCTAGAGACAATACACAATATACCTGTCAAGATGGTACCTTACGCTCATTGGCACTTTTACATTGGAAGGTAATGCTTTTTTGAGTAAAATATGCACGTTTAATTACATTACAATTTCTTTTTCAAAACATTTTGGTTTAGAAACCATAATTATTGATTGATACGAAACAACTTTTAACTCACAATGCTTTCTGTGTAATGGAAATATTGTAACATTAAAAATAATTCTTTTTTTTAAAGTTCAAAATTGAGATTTAATTTTTCCTTTTTCTTTTATAACTACATATATGTATATACTTCACCTTTGTGATGAGCACTTGTTTCCCACTTACATATGTATTATGCTCATATTTATGTTGCTCTTACACAATACAAACACTAGAGTTCGTTACACCAAAAGCTTCTATTGTTAAACTTCACGACAAGCGAAAACGTATAGGCAAACAACTCTCTATCGTAATATAATGCTATTATGAAACCACATATATAAAGTCGTTTGTGTTCTGTAAATGTGATATAATTTACCCAATCAAATGGTAGAGGCATAATAATAATTATTATAATGATCACACACTAAGAAATTATATTCGCTCGAAACATTAACAGGATTCTTACTTCTCATTCTGCCACTAATTTATTTGTATTTTTATTGTCAAATTGTTGAACCAACGACTTTGCACTACAATTTCTAAGCAACGTATTATATTTTTTTTTGTTATTTGTGTTATCAAGAGACATCGAAATGAAGTTGTTTAGTTGTTATGCTGTAAGTTCAGGAGATTCTCTTATTTGGCATGGTTTTTTCTTTTTATGGAAAAGTAATGCGACGAACGCGGCGCTCTCTTAATGGTAAGAGATAACGCCTGTCCATGACCATTGCAACGATACACAGAACTTTGAGTAGCAAAGTTTAAGTTGCTTTGTTTCCTTTAAACTACAATTTGGACGTTTTTAAGGCTAGAATAAATAGATTTCTTCTAGATTGGCGTGCTTCATCCTCGGCCGTCGCTTTCCATCAGGCGAGTTGATGGCTAAACGTCTATTCTATTCGATTTCTATCTATAGATCTATTTAATATAAAAAAAGCAAACAAAATCCAAGGCATCACTACTGTGGCGCTTATTATTTTGAGACTTTTGATGGTTAGTCTCATCAGTCCTATAATTTCGCAATAACAAAATAAATAAAAAAATATATTAAAAAATAAAGCAAAATAAATAGTAAACAATAGTACTATTAATATTAAATTATCAATAACTCAGTATATTCAGACCTATTATAACGTTAAATACTCGTGAATATAAAGATAAACAAACTTAAGTACAACCGAACTATAAGGTAATACTGACTCGTACTTCGGAAGTTACGCAACATGGGGCTATGTGCAATCAACCTCCCTCTCGATTTAATATACCGTGAATACAAGGTAGGTATGAGTCAAGCTGTGCCAAACTAAATTTCAAGTAGTATATAACCTCTTCTAAAGAATGTTTTCCACTAAAACGCTTTAATATTATATGAGAAAAATAGATTAGTAAAGAAAAATTTAATTTTAATTTACTTAAGTAATTAAAACTAGATTTATGACGAATATTTTATTGCAAAGTTAATTAACAGTATAACATAATAATTGGTAATTTTAAGTACTACTTGAAAGTGTATCTCAGTAATCATTTACTTATGATTCAGCGTATTAGCAAACTGAAGTGGCAGTGGGCCAGTGGCAGTGGGTAGACGTCCTATGGCGGATGATGTGATGTGTGTGTGATGTGATATCTCTCCGCATCATTTATACATAAAACATGTAAGTACGTATGTATAAAGAAATCTTCATAAATAATAATGGATCACGAAAAATATAATCCCAAGTGAAATGTTGCATCGAAAAATACTTAGCGCTTATTAAGCCAACATTTACGGCAATTTTCGATAAAAAGGCACGTTTACTAATGCTCAGCATGGTGGCAACACCAGGCCTAATCTGTCCCTCATACGAGGTAATGTGAACGCTTAGCTTTATCGCATACTACTACCAAATTTAGTCGACAAGTGATCATATAAGAAAACCGTGTGCTTTTATGGAAATCTATTTATTTTGTGCAGAAAATACGAGTGTGGCTCTACCACTGAAGTGTTCAGATTTTTTGGTCGTACTGTAGGGGAAACGGGAATGGTTCCGCCATTTTCTAACCGCACACTTTTCACACGCGATATATATGTGATTACTTCGTACAACGATTATATTAAAAGCTCCACCTTTTTTGTAACAATTCTTATGTAGGCATTGACGGGGAACAAGTTAACAAATATTTTTACCCCATTGGCCAAAAAAGGTAATATTTTGTCTTTATCAAAGGAACAATCAAATTGTTCAGCACTACACAAAAAAAATGTGCAGAATTTCTATACTATTCATAAAGCGATGTTAAATGATATTATGTGAAAAAACATGTATTTTTGTGTTGGTTGCAAAACTCTGCTGATGCTTTTGGTAAAGTTGCCACTACCTTACTAGAGTGTGACTAAATTAGATAATCTTAAACATGTAGATATTTTAGCAAAACAATGAATTCTATGTACCTAGTACATAAAGATCAATAAGTAAAACATTTTTTCGACCATATTGAATGTCACAAACTACAAGTCAAAAAACAATTACGCAGATTGATTAGCTGTTTTTCTCACAATTCGTATTTTGTGTAACCCTTACAAATCTAAATGTACCTTTTAATCCTGCTATGTTCGAAGTTATAGTAAATATCTACATTGTGAAGGGCTCACTCTGTTCTACCAATCTACGGTATGACTAAACTGATTACAATTATAATCTACTTACCGATTAGTAATCACGCCAACGCAATCGCTGCTGAAGCAAATGACAATAATTAACCTCATAATTACTAGCTTGGTACATTATTGTGGGCTCAAGCGACGGTGCCGACAGGGACACATTGCGGAAGGGGTACAACGTCCGGGTACTTATGTACCCGGATCATGTTTAAAATGTAACCTACCTTTTACTGTATAAATACTTCAAGTATTGATAGGTTTAAATTAAACGCGTATACTGGCATAGGCCACAAAGAAACAGTAAATACGTACTTGCGTCTAAAGAAAAAATCTTCAAATTCATAGCTAACTCCATATTCGACTCTTATTGTTTTTTTTCTAGCCTGTTTTAGCATGGCATCCTGTGCTTTTTACCGATTTTAATGTTCTTTACACTACTGCCGCTGTGAAAGCACATTCAATATCACACAATGTTTGTTAAAATCAAGCTCAGTCGGGTGCAAATATTCTTTGTAGTGGCTATATTTCGCAGGCAGCTTTTTGTTCTCTTTTTACTATTGCAATATATCAGACTTATGTACGTCCGTTATTAAAAGGAGTAATTGGACCATTTTATAACACTATTATAGCTTCGTGCGATTTAACAATTCATATTATACGTCATTAAATATCTTTTCCGGACAATTACACTATACAATTTTCCTTACGTGGTTGACCTTCATCGAAAAGGCTGTGGTATACTTACCTATATTTATAGACATGAATAAAGTGTATGTCATATCTTTTAACGGTAATAGAACTGGCATTAAGATTAAATAATGTTGGTGCCCCATTTCAATTTCTTAATACGCCCCATGCCTTTATATCACTGAACGTCTCCCAGTTGCTAATTAGCTAGCGCTTAAATGGCTGATTGGCTGGCTTAAGGGAGAAACTAATCCATTGACAAAACTTCGATGCACAGAATAAATGGAAATACCAACTCATTATGAAGCGGAAGTGAAGTGTTCATTAAGAAAAGCGCAGATCTTCAAACTAAGGGTAATTTACGACAGAAGTAATTTATTTTACCTAAAATAATTTACCGCCAATTTTGCGATCACTGCTGTTTTGTACATCCATATGTGTAAGTACGGTAAAGCTAACTTTATCTATAGTTTGACCTATAATTCCTTAGATTTTTTTAGGAAAGTTTTACCTGTTGTTCGATAGTTAAATAAAAACATTTCTGTTAACAAATGGAGTCAAATCTATTGAGATACTACAATAACATCATTGCTTTATTTTACTATAGTAACTGACGTGGTTTTGACACACTTTTGTTTTACTTACTCACGTTTAATTACATCGAATACTCCGACTATAGATTACTCATGTTTAATTATTTCGACCGCATCCAGTGACCTTCTTCGTGGATAATATTATTTGATCGTGTGCTCTGCAGAGCAAGAAGAGCTCTTGTTTTACTTCCAAAGCGTCCAAATAACTTATTTCAATTAGATAAATTAATTAGTATAATTAAGAGCTACTTAACCTTTACAATATTTTTACACTAGATTAAATTAATAATTAGTCGCACAAAGCCAGCTATGGACATTTTGTAAAAACATTTATTAAATAACGTGTGCCCGCTACACAGGGTTATAAGAAACGGTAGTACTAAAACCGATAGGAGAATTTCTTTAATAGTTAACAGGCTAGGTGTTTAACCACAACTCACAGTAAAGCACATCTAGCCTGGAATATTTGTAGACAATAGTGTTATGACATTTACCTTCTGTTCTTAATCACTAACATTCTTGGTTGCCTGGAAGAGATCGATTTTAGTGTTAAGGCCGCCACTTGTGGCACTAATTCACAAGGTACTTTTGTTATCTGTTCATTTTTTTGTTTATGGTGTGCACAATAAACAGTTTCTATCTACTTATCAAATTATCAGCGTTTGTAGCACACGAGTGTAACTGGTGCAACTAGGCATAGTTCGTAATCAGGTAATTCGAAATGATCTTATAAGTCTCTTCAAAGCTTTATGTAACTTATTGGCATTCAATAGTATCACCATGTGGGCGTCGGGTCTTTTTAGTTGTAGGAACGAAAATGCGTATAGTGCCTTGGACTTGGGACCTAAGTGTAGATTTAAGGGGCCTCTTTACATAGGCATCAACGCTCACTTTTACTGCTTAATTTTCGTAACGATATAATACTAGCAATGCTGTTTGTGAATACATACTTATAATACATACAGAACACCCAGACACAGAACAATCATGTATCGATACATTAATGTTTGTTTTGATGGGAATCGAACCCACGTCTTACAGCTCTTGAAGCAGATATTTTACCAAATGAGGTCACAGTCATTGTCCATTAAAAGGCATATAAATGTCCATTGCCCATGCTATTTCATTTAAACTACTAATTATATTATGTCAAAATTGTACCTGTCGGTGCATTTTAGTCCGCTAATTTATGATTAATAACCGACTAAATAAAAACATTGTTAGTTCGACTAAATAAAAAATATTAATAGCCGCGAGGTAACTTTGAACAAACTCTAGAAATTATTTAAAGATCAAGAAGATCAAACGTTTCAGAGGCCTTTTAAAAATCTTAGAAGCAATTATGCGACTACTTAAAAGGACCCAAGTATTACACTGAAAAAATATAGAACTTAAGTCTACTTAAGTACCCATAGTTACTTTGGCTAGCTAACAAATACTACACGACCCAAAATTTCCATTAGCAAGTCATTATTCCTAAACTCAGGGATTTAGTCTTACAGTGACAATTAATGGCTTACGCTTTCTACTACTTGATACCATTTGCGTATTTATGTACTACAGTCGTTTTGCTAATTGTACATTATCTTTTACAAGCGCCTCGCCTTCGCTATGGTGTAATTTATTTTGGCGATCATTGAATCCTCTATTTTTTGGGTGCTGCTTGCGGGTCGCTGGTCTGCTCGCGGTATACACACAAACTAGTACCTTAGATTACGATTAATTAACCAAGCTTCCATAACCGTGTATTGCAAAAAAATGTTGACAAAGGTCATGGACCCCGATGTCTATGGAGCGTATATTTGAAATTCATAAAGAAACTCTATTTTTCCAATAAACTCAATTGGATATTGTACACGTCGAGTTACACAGTCAAAATGCGGTATATTCTTTCTTCTTATATTCTTTAAATAATTATAACGAGCGAAAGATAAAATAAAACATAAAGACCAATTAACTTTATTTTTATGACAAAAACTTATATGATATTTTCCGTAGACCTTGATTGATGAAAATTGGAGAATCAAAATCTTACAGCAAAAGTAAAGGACAAAATCCGAAAATAATTTATTTGTAAATTATTCGAGAGTGGATGCCTTTCATTGATGACCGACCTACATACATACACGTTTTTATGTAACCCTTGGTGCGCAAGTAAGACTCGCACTTGTCAGATTCCCTTTCACATCATCAGCCATAGGACGTCCACTGCTGGACATAGGCCTCCTCCTGGGGAGGGGTTTTGCCAATACTTGCCACCCTTGGCAGGCGGGTTGGCGAGCGCAGTTAGGTATGATGGTTCAAGAAAGACGCTGCTGCCCATCTTCCGTATTACAGCCCTTAGCCGACTCTTACGGCAACCACGGGTAGAGAAGATGGGGTACGATTCTTACGCCGGCACCACCACGGCAGATTCCCTTTAGATTTGATTAATAATGCGAGATCGAAGCTCATAAGTATGTATTTCTAGGATATCAGTACCACATCTTAGACCACAATGGAGCATACATAGACAACCGCCTGCTAAGGAGATCTACTTCTAAGTAAAAACCCCCGACACCAGTAACATAATACTAAATTTCGTCTTGATCAGACCAGTGCTTGCATCCATTCATTAAGTAAACGACTGAAGAGATTTTTTTAATCATAGCTTAGGTTTTATGACATTCCCGAGCCCAATCACTAAAATTATCATTAGCGCAAGTCGTGTATATATCTAATACAAATACAAAATTAAATTTCAAACAAACAAAAAAATACAATATACCATTTGAGCCGTTTGGAAGCTATGTACAATTCCACAGACAGACACACAGATACACACGTTAACATAAAACACACCTCTATTTGCGTCGAAGATTAAAATAGATAAGTAATCGGAACTCACGTAAATCATCCAATTTCAATGCCCTCTCTATGCTATATGTAACTTAACTTACTTGAGTTCCTAAGCTTCCAACAAGTTTTAACCATGAATCGTAGATAACTCCAGTCACTACATTTTAAAGGTGCGACAGGCGGCCTTTTATCGCCGACACAGGAACGAGTAATGGGTGCAGTCTCCCAGAAAATTGGGTTATTCGTTGTAGACTAAGAGACAATGGCGTTAAAAAAGTACCTAGGTATGTCAGCTTGAAACGAGCTGCTAAGATATATTGAAGTCTTTTCATGGCGTGCCTGAGCTACATTTTAGGATAATTTATATCTGTCAACGAAAACTGGTATGTGGGCAGTCTACAAAAACTTTATCTCAGTCCAGTTTTAGACTCCGGTAATGGTAGAGTTCGTTCTATTAAAGATGTGGCGTTATAATACTATTGTAGGTAGCGTCAACTTTTCTGAGATAAAATCAATTCTATCATTTTAATGTTTGTTTGTCTACTCAACATACCATCATGAAATTATACATACACGTTGACAGATAACTACATAACCTTACACCCAGAAAAATAGTAATGTTCTCAAAGAGAAAAATGTACATTAACGCGAGTGAAGCTACGGGGATAATCTGGCTATCTATATTTTAATGAGTTTGTACACAATTGAATAGAAAGAAACACAATCAATTGCCAATTTTGCATTTGTTCACTTGCTGTTTTTTTTAACATAGAAAATTAATTTTGGTGAAAAAAAATTAAGCAAGCTGACGAGCCATCTAATAGTAAGTGATCGCCGCCGTTTATGTCCAATTGCTGCACCAGATTAATATATTCCTTAGAATTTTTATTATAATACTTTAAATTTTTCTTTACTTTTACTTCTACATGCAACAAAATAACCAGTAATACGGTAGATTGAACTATATTCTATTTATCTAGTGTGTTGTGTGATGGTGCCACCTTTGGCGTATGTTTCCAGATAATGGTTTTACCTGGACCACTTCCTAGTAGTGCAGTTATAGATGGAGCTTCAATTGAAATTAATTTTATTTTTTCCCGATAAGTCTTCTTGGGTTAGTGTAATATACAACTTGACATTCACCTCTTTGTCTATGAAACTGTGAAATCGGTGCCGTGGTCGTGACTATCAAATGTAATTTTCGGATGATGCCACCCCGAATATTTGGTGGCTAATATAGATAAATCCTCGCGAAACTCCTCAATGGAATTAATAGGATAGAAGTCCCTTTATTTAATGTTCCTCTCCGATGTTAAGCTCAACCTTGTGTTATTGATTGGTAAACGTGCTGTTTTACGGTTTCATGTTTAGATTTTTGTCTTATGAGTTCCTGGTTCTATTTGATGCGATTCACCCGTAAAAGATAGCCCCGCTGTTCGCGTATTTCAATGTATGATGACATAGACATTTGTATGATTCAAAAATAAATGCTTGTTCTGTGTCTGGGTATCCTACATGTATACAAGGCTAAAATTTTGGTGTGTTATTAGAAACAAGGCCATTGCAATCATCATTATGAACAACTTCTACTATGCAACTAGTGCAACTCTGAAATTGTGACAAAAAATATCAGCTGTTCCATAGAAAAAGTTTACTAATCTCGGTTTAAATGTTTCCAAGAGTATGCAGTGCAAAATATTAATAAATAATATAAGTTAATATTTATATAAATTCGTAAATCATAAATAGCCAACATAAGAGTTCCAGACAAAGTAAATAAACCAACCATAAGAGCTAAAACTAAAGTATATGGATATTAAAATAGAACTAGGTGCGACATATTTACTGGACTGGATAACTCTAGCTAAATCCACAAAAAGGAACACTGAATGGACTCCACTTGATGGAAAAGAACACAAGGAAGACCAATACTGGTAATGATGATGCAAACCAAAATGATGGAGAAACATCTTCGCGGAGAGACTTGAACGAAGGGACAGAGACAAATAAAGAAGGTTAAGAAAGACCAAAATGAATAGTAAATTTTAATTTTATATTATATTTTGTAAAAGTAACAAAGGCTTTTATATTTAATAACTACCATCAGAGCCTAAGATGCCCAAAAATGTATACAATATATACGTCTGTATTGCAAGTCATGCTTAGTTTGCATTTCGTGATGTTTTTATAATTGATTATATCGTTTCAAAATCGACTGAGGCCTAGGACGCTTTACTCGGAAATTGTTCGGTAATTTTTGTATAATCCAAGACCGTCATAAGTAAAGGCAGAGAGTATCCACTTTTTCGACTGAGGACTGATTTAATAATTCAAAGTTGTAAGCGGCTATACGAACAAAATCTTCTTTCACTTAACCAGCCAACAAATCTTGGAATCAGATTTTATCCGTCTACTACTTTATTATGTAAAAGTAATCAGACAAGCAAGATGCTTACTTGTTGGTAAGACGCTTGTCCAAGACCATTTGGTTGTAGCGGTGCTCAGAACTTTGAATAACAAAACAAAGTTCATCGTATCGCTGTTTTGACGCTTATTACTTGAAATATTTGATGATAAGCTTCAATAGGCCTGTAATTTCGCTAACTGCAATATCCTTCAGACCGAAACAGATTAGTGTTTACACATTAATGTTTGACGACAGAATATCTGATATTGCTGCTGTGCCTACATTGGCGACCTCCTAAGGAGATCTACTAGCTTCTATCTAGCTACTATCATATTGAAATTTTGTAAATATGTAAATGGTAGACAAAATAATAATATAACATTTACAATTTTTTTGATCTGGTGCAGTAAACGGAAAGCAACTCGTCAATGCCAACTAGTTTTTTAGTCAAGTGACATTTGTATTAACGAGTCGTACACATTACACGCCTGGTAGGAACTTTGTAAACAAAGGATTTATAGTGAAGCAGGGATCGAGTGATTCATTAATTGGGTGATTGTAAAGTTGTTATTAATAAATAGTAAATAAATGTATCAACATTGAACCTTCGACAACACTGTGAGCGACTGTCTTAGGGTCTTGGATTTTAGTCACGGCGCGCATTTCTGTCTGTTTTTAGAATATGACCATATTAGTAGCTTTAAACTTTGATGGAAAATATCGTAAAGAGACCTACATGAAACCTGAATTATTAAAGTCTTCGAAGATGTTTGAAGTGTGCCAAATCGCACTTGGCCAGCGATATGGACTATGTTGTCGGTATATTAAAACGAAACTGATTCGTTAATAGATTATTTTGTTTCCTGTACTTGTTTTTCTGTTTTTGGTGTGCACAATAAATAGTCTATCTATCTATTTACATTACATTAATAACAGCACAATGACATGTAGTGTGTTTTTTTTTTGTAAAAACATTTTGTTCCGCTTGGACTTCGACTCTCGGTGTATAAATTCACGAACGGCATAAGATTGCAAGTGAAAGGCAAGATGACGACACAGAATATTGCAATAGTTATTTTTACTGTTATATCATACCAGTTAATTTGTTATTTTTAACGATGTTTTCAACTTGAAAAACATACTTTTGAGTATTGCCACACACCGCGGCAATGGAACCAACATTTTGGGAGCCATTCCCATTGCTAGCGGCCTTTTAGATTAGTTAATTTTATTTATTAGCTCCTCTGTAGTATTAGAAACACCGTAGTATTAGAAACACTGTAGTATGTATCTTCACTACATAGTATAAAACAAAGTCGCTTTCTCTGTCCCTATATCCCTATGTATGTATGCTTAAATCTTTAGAACTACAGATTTTGATGCGGTTTTTTAATAGATAGAGTGATTGAAGAGGAAGGTTTATATGTATAATAACATCCATTAAATAGTGGAGAAATACTGTTATTTTTGAGGTTTATACCCGTGCGAAGCCGGAGCGGGCCGCTAGTAAGATATAATTTGTAGATAGTTTAATTATATAAATAAATATTCCAATTCTGTTACGGTGAAAATAATTAAATCTGTACATTTGATGTAAACAACAAAGCTTTTATCTATCTGTTTATAATTATGTAGGTATATGTACCTACTTAGCTACATACGATTCCATGTTGCTATTAGTTTACTCATTACGCTTTGATTAGAGGATTTAAAGACGTGACATGACCTAAATAAACATTCACATAAGCTCAGAGTTTGGTCTAGAATTTTAAACTAATTGAAGTAACTATGTTGCTAATGAATTGGTTCAGAATTAGGAAGCTGCAGCGATAGAGAGCCTTTATCGGACATTGTCATGAGAAAATAATTATCTTTATATGTGTAATCACAAGTAGGTAAGCGACATGGGTAGCGTATTAGCAAGATGAACTGACGGTGGACTGGACATATCTACCGTACTATTCTCTCGTATCTACTCGTAGAACCGATAACCGTTGAGATAGAGGTGTTCTAAAGTGAAGACCGCGTATTGGTGAACGTAGCGTAGGACGCCCTGGGACTTGGTGGAGTGACTATATGCGTAGAGACAGAGGGCAGTGACTAGAAGTAAAAGCCCGAAGATCAGGATATGTGGCGTGCATTAGGAGAGGCCTATGTATATATGTATAGCCAATGTACTACGCACTCGGCGATATCCAAACATTCACTTCGTACAGCCCAACTTCATAATTATATACCTTGTTCAGTAATCGAGTTTTTATTATTATTAGATAACAAATTAAAAATTTGTTTTGAAATTTATTTAGTCAAATAGTCACTTTTCGATAGTAAAAAGGCACTAATGACAAATATCCATATAGACAAGAATAAGGCATATTTGTAGGCCGTCCGTGTACACTTCTTCGACCTTAAAGTTACGAGTATTTCCTAAGTAGGTACAATTTTTCTTCATTATAATATGTATGGAGGTAGCTCATTACCTGCATTAACACGAACAAATTTTTCTCTAACAGTACGATATTAGAGTAACGTGTGGAATAGCAAGACTGATCACCAATAAATAAAATAAAAAATCTACCACAACGCTCATGTATTTGAAGGTGCAACGTTCTTAGAATACGATATCTAGACCTTGAACAATTCCTATGCTGATTATCTCGTGTGGGCATTCAGATCACGCTTTTGTTGGCGGTTTCTGCATTTCAACGACTCATCGATAAACCACGTGTCAAAATCAGCTGGTGCTTTTATTGAAGTAGAATTTGAAAAATGTTTCATTTATTTTGTTACTGTAGACAATAGAAAAGATTTCTCTGACTTTTCGACTCGTAGAATTGAGTATAAAGATTTTTTTTAATAACATCTAACTAAGTACCGCATTGTCGCCTGCTGTTCTCGCGTGAAAACTACATTTTTTCAGGGTAAAAAGTTAGCCTATGTGTTCAAGATGTCAGCTACCCCCATACCAAATTTCATCAAAATTTATCCAGCCGTTAGAACGTCAAAAAGTAACAAACATACAAACACACACACACACACTCATAAACTTTCACCATTATAATATTAGTATGATTAGAGTTGTTATTGACTGCCATTTCACCTGACGGAACACGCTAGCTTAGAAGAAAGTGCCTGCAAAGAAAACAAAATATTTATATTCAGCTGTTGGGGAAGTCTCAATTGGACAGCAAATTCCAGTTTTATGCGACTTGCTGATGCGCAATTCGTCTCAACTGCGAACACCTATAAGAGAACACCTGGCTGTTTTGGTATACATTACACAACCAGAAGCTGTAAGGGATCGTATGTAGATATCAGCAAAAGTCAAGTAGGTGACTCCATCGGTATATTGAAATTCGGACGGCTCTAATTTCCATAGGTCCATTTCGAGGGACTTGCTATGCGCTGAGCTCATGAATAAGGGACACTTGGATGTCTCAGAAACTATTCCATTTAGTCGCCTGCGAGGTGCTTAATAAATCATGGGTCGATGGAGTTCCCGATCTCGAATTCATCAGGTCATTAATTTTGTAATGAATGTCTACCGTTGACGGTGTGAGAATGGTCAGGGTATTCAGTGAGGAAAGGGCTCAATTAGGACCATGGCAGCTAGTTAATTTGCGTTTCTGTTCAACAACGTTTATGCTTTGAACCAACCCTTAAATATAGTCTTAGTTAGTTTCGAACTGCGACGTAATTACCTACACACACTATAATCAATCAATCAAAGTTATTTTTTTTTGGTGTGTACTAGGAAAATAGGTGGTGATTGCACTTTCTTCTTCGTGTAATATTGTTAACAAAAACCCACTGTTTTATAAACTATATAACACTATTTTAATTTATATAAATCATCTACAAACCATCCAATGACAATATTTGCTGTCGATAGTACGATCTTATTTATACGAGTAAATGACGAGGTTAGCAAATTAGAAACCGACATTTAATATCACATTGACATTTCTTATTAATTGGTTGTTGAATAACAATTTAAATATTAATATTGACAAAACTAAATTAATGTATTTTAGAATTAGACATAATGAACAGATTAATTTTGATATTCAATATGAAGGTAAAACGGTGGCAGAAATAGTAACCACGCGATTCATAGGGCTCACCATTGACAATAAATTGACCTGGAAACCTTATATTGAGATTATATGTAAACGTCTACGCCAATTTACCTATGCACTATATCAGTTACGTAAAGTCACAAATGAACAAGCACTGTTGACAGCTTATCATGGACATGTAGCGTCAATACTACGTTATGGTATCGTGTTTTGGGGCAACTCTACAGACTGCTTTAAAGTATTTAAAGCGCAAAAACGAAGCATAAGAGCAATTTGTGGCCTCAAAAGAAGAGAATCATGTTAAACACATTTTATTTGACTTAAAATACTGAACATGGCTTCCCTATACATAAGCGACATCGCTGTATTTGTTAAAGCTAATCCTGATCTGTTCAATATGTGGAAGAAGAAGATTATTATTAAAAAACATTTATTTAAACTGTTTTACATTTTTAATACATACTACCTACCTGAAAGTCAACCAAACATGAGTGTTTTTCGCAATAAGTTGTTTAATGTATGAACTATCTTGTTTCAGACAAAATGCGGCAAGCTAGTGCATTTCTAGTTTTGATCCTAGCTGTCCATACGTATTCGGTGAGTTGTGAACTGATATTTTAACATAACTTTTTATTCGAAACAGTTTAAAAGGCAAATACAAAATTCTTATTTATGTAGATATTTATTTTATCAGGATTGCATAGCATTTTTATTCAATAGCATTCGGTAAGTCCGGTTTTGAATAATTCTATACAATTAAAATATGTTCGTGTGGCCAACGGATTAGCAAGTTGAAGTAGCAGTAGGCAGGGTACATAGCACGCAGCTGATGGCCGATGGGGCTGCAAAGTTCTGGAGTGGAGACTACGGACCGGCAAGCACTTACTAGATGCACAGACGACCTAATGAAGCCTGCAGGAACGCGCTGGATGCAAGCTTCGTCCTACCAGTCTTCATGGAAATCATTGGGGGTGACCTATGACTAACAGTGGACATGCTATGGCTGAGATGATGATGATGATGATGTTCGTATAAGCTGAGTAGTTAGCCCTAGCCCAATTGTCAGGGTTAATATGTTACTTGAAAGGTGCCGACATGGCTTGACGGTTATTATTCTAATATAGAATCAATAACTGGGACTATTACAATCAAAAACCCCACTTACGGTCACCCATCCAAAGACTGACCGTACGGTCTATTGGTTGATATTGATCGTCATTCTAGAACACAATAAACAAGCTCTACTATACAACTAAAATTTTTCTTATTCAATATCTTTTCATTATTTACATAAATAATATTACCTAATTCTCCACTTATCTATTCTAAAATAGAGCGTTTATACAGCAAATCTGTTCTTAAAATGGGACACGAAACGATTTGTCTCTGTCATGAGACTCCACCAGCGGTTTGTGACTCGGAAAATATTATGCGATCTCACCATCATTTTCCTTGAATAATTTACGCAAATAATTATCTTCTTTCATCACGCTACAAAAAACTGAACATTTACTAAAATCATTGTTATTTTAGTATATTTAGCTAAGTCACTGTTTTTTTTTTTAAATAATTATTTTCTATTATTTTGATTTTGTTTGATTTTTAACTGCCATGTAGCTTATTTTGTAGAATATCTGCTTACGGAGCTGTAGGACGTGGGCTCGATTCCCACTAGGACAATATTTATGTGGCGATAAATGTTTTTTAAGTGTCTGGGTATTTTGTACGTATTTACAAAAAAAAAGTATATAAGTATTTTACTCATAATACAACCTTTCCTTAGTTTGGGGCTAGATGGCGCTGTGTGAAATGTCCGACGATATAAATTTTATTAATTATTTCACATCATCACATCACCATAGAACGTCCACTGCTGGACATAGGCCTTCCTGGGGGGTTTGCCAATACTCGCCACGCTTGGCAGGCGGGTTGGCGAGCGCAGTTAGGTGTGATTGTTCAAGGAAGACGCTGCTGCCCATCTTCCGAATTACATCCCTTAGCCGAGAGGGTGGGGTACTATTCTTACGCCGGTACCACCACGGCAATTAATTATTTATATTTTTTTATTCATATTTAACCTCCGACGCAAACAGATAGTTGTAATAAGTTTAATGTGTGTATATATGTCAGTCTGTGGCGTTCAAACGGCTAAGCTGATTTTGATTTGGTTATTCTTTGTTTTATAGTATACTTGAGTGTTCTGTAAAAAAAGCTGTTAAAATATTATTACCACTTTCTTAGCTAATCTTAAGGGTCTTGTTATCGTTCTCTAAATGTGGTTACTAGTGTGGAAGCTTTTAATTTTTTTATAATTACTTGTTGTTGGCTACTGCCTCAGAACATAATGAAGTTCAATCATAAGTTTGTATAGGGATGCCAAATCGAATGTCGAGTCATGTATGTCAGGTTTAACCATTAGATGACAACGTGACGCAGTGCGGACGCCATTTGTGAAATCCGCCGCATTCACAACATTGCCACAGAGACGCCGAATTGTGTGAATTAACGCATGAGTTTAGATGCGGGAAAAGCATGATGCCGTGCATATTACTTAGTGGTAGATCTTTTTAGCAGGAAGTCGTCTAGGTAGGTACCACCGCAGCACCAAATCTTCTGCTGTCCAGCAGTAATGTGTAAACATTACTGTGTTTCGGTTTGAAGAGTACTGCAGTTAGCAAAATTACAGGGCTGTTGAGACTAACCATCTAATGTCTCAAAGTAATGAGCGCCAAAGCAGCGGTGCCCTAGACCTTATTTTGCTAGTCAAAGTTCTGCATTTATAGTTAAGGACATACGCTATCTCTTACCATTAGGAGAGCGTCTCGCTCGTCTCTTAACTCTTACTTAAAAAAATATAATCATCATCATCATTACCTTGTATCTTCCACTGCTGGACGTAGGTCTCTCCCAGGACACGCCATTCAGCCCGATCTTCAGATTTTCGCTTCCAGCCACTGCTAGGTGTCTAACATATATCGTCACTCCATTTAGCCTCAGGGCGTCCTACACTGCGTTTGCCGATTCACGGTCTCCACTCTAGAACACGTCTATCCCAGCGGTTGTCGGTTCTGCGGCAGATATGACCAGCCCATTGCCAATTCAACTTACTAATACGCTGAGCTATGTCGGTGACTTTAGTTCTCTGGCGAATTATGTACTTCGTTCCGGATACGATCCCTTGGAGAAACACCGAGCATAGCCTTTCCATAGCTCGTTGAGCGACTTTTGTTTTGTTTTTGTGTTTTGGAGTATATCAATAGAGGTGTATCATGCTTGTACATGTACAATCACTGTATGCCACTATTTTTATAAATAGTGGTATTTTATTACCTACTCTATAATTTTGGAAAATTATACGTTTTTATATTTTTTCGCATTCCAGTTATAAGTCCACAAAAAACGTTTACTGTGGGCAAACCTCTTAAAATCACGAAAAAAACGTTTGATACATCTAGCCAAGAGTGAACGAACTTTTTCCATGACTAATTCTTTTTCTCGAGTTGTTTTCTGCCATAGTAAAAGTTGTACATAATGATGAGGACATTGACACTCTTTTGGCTTAGTACACGCCAAGTTTACAACCTTGTATTTCAAAGAGATATACCAATACTCGTCTAGTTGTTGATCTACCCATCAAAATAAATAAATTCTAGAACACTTTGTTGAACTTGAGATAAAAAAATACGATCACAAACAAAATGGAGATACATTTTTTCTTTTAAATTTGATACATTGGTTTTCTAAAAATTGTCTATTTTTATAGATCAACATATACATACATATATACCACGACACCTCTGAAGTTACTATCAATAAATGTCAAATATGCTTCGAAAAATATTGTACACCTAAATAGAACTTGCTCGTTATACGATATTCAACAAATTTGCTTTTTGCTCAATCTTGAAACAAAACAGGTTGGTGAACTTTTTTGCCCGTAAATTTATATACAGTAACAAGCAATTATTATGTACTTTGAATTTAAAATAGTTTTGGTCAGTCATTGTATCGGAAGTATGGAATAAACCTGTTTTTTTTTTCTAGTTGTTTATTCAGATTGCATCCTTGGTTCAAAAGTTTAGCATTTCTCGGTTTGCACACCTGTTATGAAGAACATTTTTACCGTTACTAAACAGTGATCTAAAAAAACTCGAACGAAACGATTTGATTCCACGTTCATTGTGCGGACTGCTAGACAGTGGAATGCACTGCCTGAGTGGGTGTTCCTCGACGGATATAATCTGGGTGTCTTCGAGTCGAGAGTGAATCGGTATCCTCTAGACAAGCGTTCTCCATCTTAGACCGCATCGTCTCTTAACATCAGGTGAGATGGCGGGTGAGAAGCATATTTCTAATAAATAAATTTAAAAAAAAACAGTGTCTACAAAAAATTATAATAGACGATACACTTTATTTATGACATAAAACAAATTTCATTACATTCAACAATACATACAAAAAGAAATAAATAAATTCACAAACCGGCCTCAACTCAGCATAATGCCGAATGCAGCCAGCCGGCGCAACATGTAAAAACAATATAATCTTATTATATTTTTACTGGAATTATTAATATTTCGTATAAATAATTCGTATAAGTCAATTTAATATTCATGACATTTGCCATTCTGAATGTATTAAATAAATAAAAAAACTATAAAGTAAAAATTCCATTTTACTAAGGAAATAAACAAGGTTTTACTATGTTTATTTATTATAATCAGTTTAGCACTTAATTGTAATCTATGCAGAGCTATTACCGCCTGCCGCAAGGTCTTAGAATGCCGCTTTATATACATTTTATGTACATAATAAAGCGTTTTAATTATTTATATATCTATATATATAGATATAGGATAGGATCTATATATATATAGAATAAATAAAAATAAAGAATAAATAAATCTATACAATATATAAGAATATATATATATATATACTTTTATATATATATACACACGATAAAATATATATATATATATACAAGATATATAGAATTGCTCGTTTAAAGGTATTAGAGTATCTGAATGACCGAGCTTTCCTCGGTTTTTCATTGCCTGAAAACACGGATAAAACGACGTTCATTGAGAATTGATATTCAGAGATATTCCGAGATTCAGATTATATATCTATAATCTGAATCTCGGACACGGCTCCAACGATTTTCATGAAATTTAGTATGCAATAAAACCAATCAAAAGTGACCCTGTATACATTTAATTTTTCTGTTCAGATAGTATATGGGTGTAGCCTAGGGATTTTTTCAGTCGCCCAGCTTGTATGCAATAATACGCTCCATAGAAGAATATGCTAACCTACGTAGAAACTGCACTGAAATACATGCCCTGTCAAAATAGACATTTATCTGCATAAAAAAACATGCAATTAGAATATAATAAAGTCCTTGAAGTTAAAGTACTACATTTAGGTATATCTACATTTAAAAAATCATAAAACTACACGCACGGAAGCAATTTATTTTGCCAACGCTTTGGCGACTTGTTTACAAAACATTGAACATACCTATCTACTTTTACAAAAGTTTAATAAAGACATATATACAAAGTTTCCGACTACCGCTTGGGTTGACGTTATCTGGAGTAGAGACCGCGATTTGGCAAACGTAGCGTAGGTCGCCCTGAGACTCGATGGAGTGACGATATACGTAGGTCAGCTGGAGGTGAATGAAAGCGAAATGCCGAAGATTGGGCTGAGTGGTGTGTTTTGGGATAGGTCCATAGTAGTCCAGCAGTGGACTTCGATAGGCTGATGATGATGATGACACAAAGTTTCCGTAAAAAAATCTAAATGATAGTGAAAACTGTATTAAAAACGGCTGCCTGATTTTGAAGTAGAAAGCAGAAATAATAATAATTGTTGCTGCTTACTACTTCAATATCAGGCAAGAAGAAACAGAGAGATCCGGACAGCGACTTTGTTTTATACTACTTGGCGATTTAAAGTACACTCATGAACTTTCTAACCTGCTAACTGTATGGCAGCTGTCTCGTCGAATGTATGTATCTATGTTCTACGTCTTAACATGTCATATATTATTGACACATCATTCTATTGTTTGCTAAACCTAATTGTATTCAAATATACTCGACAATACATGTCATGACTAGTGAAGGACTTACTATCTTTAAAAAAACTTTTGTTAGCACCTATTTATATGTAAGCAAATAAGTAATAATAAACAGATGGTCTGGCATACGAGTTGTGATAAAAGTTTTCCACCCGTGGAAACGAGGTCGACATATCTCTGTAGCATTTCTGCGTGGGGTTAGATCATTTTCCCGGTGCGTACTTAGGGGCTAGTCATTGAAAATGTACGTATAAATATGTAATTTTTAACTAATATTAGAATGACTAACTTAACTAGTTGCGCCCCGTTTCCCGATGTATAAAGTTAGTAGCCTATAGTAACAACGTTCCAAATTTCACTCAAATCTATTTAGCCATTTCAACGTGAAAAAGTACCTATAGCAAACATACATACAGACAGATAAACTTTTGCATGTATGATATGATTAATTACTTTAATTATTATCTTATAAAAAATTTTCATGTAAAAAAAGTATTTATGTATTCTGTCAGTGACCTGACTTACAAGCTTTGCTTGTATTGGGGTCAGATGCCGCTGTGAGTTATCCTACGATATTTATTTATTTTATAATTTAAATATTTAGTATATTTAAAATACCTACCTACATTATGTCATCGTTCTAAAGAAAAGTGTTTGATTCGAAATATATTTGTTAGCCTCAAGTGAGGCCCTGACATAAAATAATTGTAAAGGTCATTATATTCATGCAACTATTATATAATTATAATAGAAGTAATAATTTACTGTGTCTGTCTGTTTGTTAGTATTTTACAACTAAACAAGTAAATATTAATAAAATTTGCAATTTGCATCATGAAAACAAACACGAGATTTATAAATAAATGTCGTAGGACATCACACACAGCACCATCTGACCCCAAACTAAGCCTCGCTTGTACTATGGAAGTCTGATAACTGATAGAATGCTTACTTTTCTTTTTGTAAATACATACATACATACTTATAATGCATATAGAACAACCAGACACAGAACAAATATTTGTTTAAACCACAAAATGTTTCTTCTGGGTGGGAATCGAACCCACACTATACAGCTCTTAAAGCAGATATACTACCAATGAGCCAACAGGGCTGTCAATAGGGTGTATTTATTATCCTGCCAAAAAAATAAGGAAAAACTAGTAAATCGCAAGTACCACCGCGAAACTCAGCTAGTAATATTCCTAATAACATTCTATGGCGTGGTGTAATACCTCTTAACGTCATAAACAATTATAAAGTATACCTAATTGCCTGCAGCATGGAAATATCCAGTAACTTCTTATTTGTGTTGCGAGATAAATTAGTTTCAAAAAACCAACTCTAACTTTAACCGGTTGGTTTAGACATGGTATATACAAACTGACATGTTGGGTGTGAATAAATCATGCTATTGTGTTCAAGGTATATATTTAGTTTAATTCCGCTTAATAGTCGTTTCAGTTAAAAGTATTTAAATTTAACTAACTTAACAATAACTTAAAAAACTTATCCGAAACTTTACTTAATATCTAAAACTGAAATTTGACATAAACTTAATAAATCATGCTATTGGAGTGTTCAAGGTATATATTTAATTTAAATCCACTTAATAGTCGTTTCAGTTATGAGGATTTAAATTTAACTAACTTAAAAAACTTATCCGAAACTTTTCTTAATATCTAAAACTGAAATTTTACATAAACTTAAAAGCTAAAACCAAATTAAACAAAACAACTAATTAACATTAAAATAACCACAAGTCTTTATATCCTCTTCTACCTTAATTGTCGTAATCCATTTGGTCATTTGGAAGATACGAGGTAATAAAGAAATTTACATATATATACAAGATACAAAAAACATAACCCTTCCTTAGCAGTCAGGTAAAAATATTGACTAAGTCGTGAATTTGTACATATACACTAATCCCAATCGGTATGAAAATAAATTAAATATTCAAAAGGTCTTGATTTAATAAATTAAATAAGATAAAAACATTTAAAAAGTTGAGTATAGTGGTATTTTTTTTAAACGGTTATACCTAAACCGCTCTTTCAAAATATGTTTTGAAGACCTTGGTAAAGGTTACATTTTAATTTTTTTAAGATTTTCAAATATTTAAATCAGATGTACCCAAATTTATATGATTTGTCCTTATTGAGGAAATTTTTTGTTTATACTATTTTTAATCATAAATTTTGGGGTAGTATACCTATATGTATTTTTAATATGTTAATATTATAAACACAATTTTTTTTTTTTTTTTTTTTTTTATGCCATAGGTGGCAATCAAGCTGACGGGTTGCCTGATGGTAAGCAATCACCGTCGCCTATGGATACCTGCAATACCAGGGGCACTACAAATACGTTGCCGACCTTTTAAGATTCTATTTACACGCCTTTTGAAGAGCCCAATGTTGTAACTCCGCGGGAATACGGAAGAAGGAAGATCATTCCACAATTTGCAAGTGTATGGCAAAAAGGATCGCGTGAATCGCACAGTGTGCGATTTCCATGAATCGATTATATGTGGATGAGCTTTTAAACGATGGCGGCTAGTGCGGTGATGAAACCGTGACGCCGGCATAAGATCGAATAATTCTTCAGAACACTCCCCGTTGTATATGCGGTAGAAAACGCACAAAGACCCAACGTCTCTACGCAAACTAAGTGGCTCTAGGTCATCGGTGATCCCAGGGTCGTCGACAATTCTGACAGCTCTACGCTGTATTGCATCAAGGGCCTCAAGTTGATACTTGGGTGCTCCGTTCCAAAGGTGTGAACAGTACTCCACGTGAGGACGGACTTGCGCTTTGTACAGCTGAAGTCTCTGACCAGACGTGAAGTACCGTTTTGCCTTGTTGAGCACACCAAGTTTTTTTGAGGCTAGTTTGGCCTTACCAGCAATATGATTGCGGAACTGTACATTTGCAGAAATGTCAACGCCTAGAATACCAATGCCCTCCGAAACCTGTAGAGGAGTGTCCTGACAACGAGGAGCCACAACAAATGGGGTTTTTTTAGCGGTGAACGCACAAACCTGTGTCTTTTTGGGGTTGATTTGAACTAGATTCAATTGACCCCAATCCGAAACTTGCTTAAGAGCAGTGCCAACTTCAGACACTAGTTTGTTCCTACTTTCTTCAACTTCGGCACGAGGGATATTAGCACGGCCGGTATATTGCGCATCGCCGGTGCTGTCATCTGCATAGCAATGCATGCTACTATTAAGCAACATGTCATTGATGTGCAGAATAAAGAGTGTCGGGGATAACACAGACCCTTGCGGCACGCCAGCATTGATAGGCATACAGTCGGAGCAAGAACCGTCTACAACGACTTTTATGCTCCGATCAGATAGAAAGCTAGCAAACCAAGTGCATAATCCCTCGGGAAGGCCATACGATGGTAGCTTGGATAATAATGCCCTATGCCAAACCCGGTCAAAAGCCTTGGCAATATCTAAACTAACTGCAAGCGCCTCCCCTCTACTTTCAACGGCTTCAGCCCAGCGGTGAGTAAGATAAACCAGAAGATCACCAGCCGATCGACCATGACGATATTCTATCAGCTTGTTGGAAGTGTCGGAAAAAGTCAAACCACCGCTTTAATCGAAAATGCTGCCTAATCCCTTTAAAGATATAACAAAACAATGCATGGTGGGATATTCCTCTTTTATAGATCTACAAAGAAGTCCGCGGTGGCGTATATCTACCTTTTAAGGATAGCTTACTAAGCTAATTCTTACTACCTGTGCGAAGCAGGGGCGGGTCGCTAGTATATATATACGCATATGTACCCAGATACGTACCCAATCTAACCATGGATACCACAATAGATAATCAATGTTGATACATGAGCTTAAACATTTCGACATTGCAAGCAGGTTTTCTTAATTACAAACTGGAAAATTACCAATGATGAACACACAGATATCACCGGACGTCCTTTTGCACTTTTGATAATAACTGTGTAATATGCACCTACAATTGAACTGAAATGCTTTGTAAAAATTAAATTCTACGAAATATATATAGAATTATACAAAAAAAGTTAATACCCTAACTGGACAACAAAATTACACATATTGTTTGAACGCATCACATAGGTACTGATGTACTAAGTAAGTAAAAAAAGTATTTGTTTTTATTTTTATTAACACACTTCATATTCACTTAGTGGTAGATCTCCTTGGCAGGTGGTCGTCTAGTTAGGTACCACCGCAGTACCAGATATACTGCCGTCAAGCAGTAGTGTGTAAACATTACTTTATTTCGGTTTGAAGGGTACTGCAGCTAGCGAAATTACTGAGCCGTTGAGACTAACCAACTCAAAGTAATGAGCGCCAAAGCAGCGATGCCCTAGACTTTGTTTTGCTACTCACAGTTCTGTGTATCGCTGCAATGGTCATGGACAGGCGTTATCTCTTACCATCAGTAGAGCATCTCGTTCGTATCATTACTTATAGATTTAAAAAAAAACAGGCAACAATATTATGTACTTTCATGTCGTTTTCAGTAGGTATAGTCTAAATTCATGTAAAGGTACAACATTCAATTGAAAGAGAATTAACCTTGTCTCAGACCTTTAGGAACTACGAAATTAGGCCTAGCCCATTACCCAATTGCCCATTCAAGACATAACAACTATACACAGGGTGTATTAAAAAGTGTAACTGTAATATTGATCTACCTATCAACATGAACTACTAAAAACTACTGAAATGCCGAATAAAAGATTCGATTTTTCATAGATTTTCTTGAAGTTCAATGTTATTTTTTGTCACTGATGATTTCTTTGTACCCCATGTATACTAGCACATACATAGTTATTTAGTGAAGTAACATAAGCAATTATAGTAGCAGTTTTCGTAACAATAGCGATGGACCTTGGTCTAAATTGTCATCGTTACGTAAATACAGACAGCTTCGTGGGAAATTTGGAATTAACGATAAAATTAATATTTCACGGACTAACGCAATTCTTTGTTATACTGACATACTGCAATGACAACAAAATGATACATCAGAATACTTTCAAAATTTTAGGATACCAAAATATAACCACAGATTTAAAGCGCACCCAGTAGTTAATGTGATAGAAGTTTATATTTTGGTAGCTCAGTCGATTACCAAGTTTATTTAGTACAGTCACTTAACATCAGGTGAGCTGTGGTCAAAGACCTAGCCTGTCAGTCACTTAAAAAAAAAATGTCGGTTTTATAGGCAAAAATGCCTGTCAACGATGTGATTGAATGTATTAAAACTATTGGGCTAATTACAGCCCTGTTGGTTCATTGGTAGCATATCTGCTTTTAGAGCTGTAGGTCGTGGGTTCGATTATCAGCAAGGGCAAACATTTTATGGTATAAACAAATATTTGTTTTGTGTAGTTACAAATAAAGTATTTGAGTATTTTATTATTTATCTGACTTCCATAGTATGCTTTACGCTAGTAGGCTTTGCTTGGTTTGGAGTCAAATGGCGCTGTGTGTAATGCCCTACAATATTATATATTTTATTTAATGGCATGTATAAAACAACTGTACTATAAAACAAAGTAATTTGCGTAAACTTCAATTGTCTTTATACAAAATGTACACAAAGAACGTACTTTACTATTATTTTAGAGGTTTACTTTAAGGTTTTTTCTGTCGAGAAAATGAATCATAATCGTGTTTTAAGAACGATGTGTCCCTTTAAAATGATTTTGACCAATATTGATACATATTTGTACTTTTGACATAAAAAGGACGCACTTTCTTAAAAAAAATATTGCAATATTATTTGACTACCTACACTAACTTAATAAAAGAAGACCTACGGATGTAATAACAATAATAATAATAATAATTTATTGAAACTAAGAAAAATGTACAAAATAAAGGGGGTGTTAGCACCCGAACAAGAAGATCTGAATCTCGGGCACTAACTCCTTCCTGCGGTTGGCACTTTATACATAAATACAGGTAACATTATTAATACTTTACAATTATTACAATACAATTACAATCAATATTATTAGTAATATGGACTAGATAATGAAGACTTCCTGGTGCTGCAATAATTTTGCGGAAAATACACGTATTTGATGACGTATTTGTATCACATAAACCTTTGACGTATGTTACATGCACACAAGTGTCAGCGCTTGAAATTTCTTCAACTCCATAACACAGTTTTACGTAACTATATATTCTTTCTATATATTATAATCTGTGACACTACGATGTAATGTGCCAAATATAACACAACATTTTGTTAAGATTGTAAACAAAGGTATGCTAAGCAGTCTACCTATTTAAAAAAAATATGTGTTTACATAATTAATTATTCACACATCATAACCATAGGACGTCCACTGCTGAACATAGGCCTCCTCCTGGGGGGGCTTTGCCAATACTCGCCACGCTTGGCAGGCGGGTTGGCGAGCGCAGTTAGGTGTGATTGTTCAAGGAAGACGCTGCTGTCCATCTTCCGGATTACATCCCTTAGCCGACTCTTACGGCAACCACGGGTAGAGGGGGTGGGGTACTATTCTTACGCCGCGCGCCGGCGCCACAACGGCTAATAATTATTCTTATTTAGTAAAAAAAAATAATCATACTATAATAAATATCTTACCTAATATTTATTTATTTATTTATTTATAAGTAAGTAAAGTATAAAATAGACAATTACAAAGAGCAAAAAGGCACCCTGGACTTTGCACTAGGAAAACCTGTGTCGCAAAATCCAGCAATATGGTATAGTTTTAGGGTTATTTTCCCAAGGTTTTCTAACTAAACAAAAACGATCAAAACGTCATCCGTATCTACATGGTGTATATGCCCCAATAGCGCACAGCATTTCGAATCCACATTTTTTATTCGTACAGCAAATTTTGAAACTCGATGTCTAAGTCTATATATTCCATGAAAGGTACAATATTATAATCATCATCATCATCATCATCATCAGCCGTATGACGTCCACTGCTGGACATAGGCCTCTCCCAGTGATTTCCACAAAGACCGGTTGGAAGCGGCTCGCATCCAGCGCGTTTCTGCGGTCTTTATTAGGTCGTCTGTTCACCTTGTGGGTGGACGTCCTACGCTGCGATATTATAATATAATATTCAAACGTAGAGCAAATAAGTTCTTTCTAGCTACGCGTGATCCGTCTTAGACCGCACTACTGCTTATCATGAGGCAGGGTGTAGTCAAACGCAAACCTACTTTGAATAAACAAAATCATGACTTAACAAAAATCTTGTTAGTCGATTTGATCTATGAACTATGGTTGAATTAATCAAAAACCTAACATTTTATATTGTAATAAAACAGTTAATAAACAATGTTTATATATTTAATTATAATAATTTAGTAACAGCTGCGGCAATCGCAATTTTGTACACAGATATAAAGCATGTAACTGGTAAAGCGTGTTTATTATAACGGACGGAATTCAAACCCAGGGCCCACGAAATAATTTCAACAATAAATATAAATTGATATTAATTAAACCCGCAATTGGCCAGCGTGGCGAACTATGGCTTTACCCTTCTCACAATGAGAAGAGGACCGCGCGTGAGACAGTTTATTAAAAAACAAGTAAAATTAAAAAAAAAAAAAAACGAAATTGAAATGGGACTACACGTATTTTGCCGCTGTATAACGTAGGATTGCGCTTCGACATTTTAGAAGACAATGTAAGTAAAACAGACGTTAAGATACTTTAAAGTATATTTAACCTAAAATTAGAATGTAACTACTTTTCTTCTTACACGGA
This sequence comes from Biston stratarius, assembly GCA_950106695.1. Lineage (NCBI taxonomy): Eukaryota > Metazoa > Arthropoda > Insecta > Lepidoptera > Geometridae > Biston > Biston stratarius. The sequence continues at coordinate 37,148,220 of OX467106.1, read as the reverse complement.
TAAAAAGAATTCGTTGATCCAAGCAAATATGCGTATATATATGCACCATGCAGTAAAATGTTTTGATCTAAGACGATATATTTCTTTAAACTCCAAAAGAATATTCAATTAGACGAATTTAAGTTGCGTTCAATTAAAATAATACTGTAGATTTATTGAATATACATAAATCTTGAATTAAGATAATGGTAGTCTTCGTTCCAGTGAACGATTTTCAAAAACATTTGCAAGACGACTGTTTCTTACAATCAAAAGAAATAAAATCTTGTTCTAAGCTTTGGCGTATTTAGATTAAAGAAATATACAGGATGCGATAGAAAACAAACTGGTTTTTTGTTTAAATAAAACAATAACAGTCTTGGTTCAAATTATTTGATGTTTTAAAAAACCTCTATTTAGACGATAACTTCCTATAGTCAAGATAACGGATATCTTAGCCTAAGCTCTGCGCGTTTTACATTAAGGTACTATATTTTTCCAGATAGCAAATAAAATCTTATTTCAAGTGAATAAATGTATCAAACTAAGTTGAGTTTTTCCAGATAAAATCGTTATTTGTTTATGCAGAAGAAATCGTAATATTGAGTGAAAAATTTAGTGTATCGTAACAAAATGATAAATTTTTGCCTTGGAACTAATATCTGGTTCGTATACAAGCGTTGATATATTAACACAAAGTAATATTTGGACTCGCACAAAACGATTGAGTTTTGTCCTGAACTATGATTTGCTTAATTTAATAACGTTTGTATATTAGCATAAAGCATTATGTGATTCTTGTAAGAAATTAGCCTTTGAATCCAAGCATATAAAGTTTTCTTTTAAGAAAATATTTACTCTGTCTAAAATATAAGAGATCTATGAAGAAACTGACAAAAACTTGACTCAATTGTATGTATCCATCAGAGCTAACCCACTGGGTAGCCCCCTATTCGGGGGGTTGAGCCAACAAATCCATCCAACTGAGTCAAGAAGACTAACCATTCCTGAAACATAACAAAACAAATGTGAAAATCAAGAAGCTATGTATATTAAAACACTTCTAACTACATTGAAATTTATATCACAATTACACTATCATATTGTTAGTTTCCTTTTTGATGTCTTTTGGGAGTGATTAGAGAAACAAGAGTAATTAACTGAGCATTCAATATATTTTAGTAAAATCACATACAATAAAAATAATAGTACATACAATTAAAAACACAATAGTATAATTTAACAAACAATAGTATACAATTAAATGTAGAATGGTGGTATATACAGAATATCATATTGCTGGACTGTTAAATAAATATTTTCACTCGGCTTAGGGGATTGTGCATTTAACACATGAAATGACTTGAATAGCAAGTCAAATGCTTCTTTCATAGAGGTGAAAGCGTATGTAACACTGTCTATGACAATATAGGTTTGCACGACCTTTTGCAAACTTCCAAGCAAGAATATGTATGGTTGGACTTGCAGTTTTCTTTTCGTAGATTTTACAATTTGTTTCAAGAATTAATGTCATCAGGGTTCTGAAAGAAAATAATACAAATTTTAATACTATAAGAATCAAAGTTCTGACTAGATACTGGATAGACTCATAGATAATGCACAACCTAAACCACTGCTCGTAGAGACTTGAAATTTGGAGGGTGTATTGTTTTAAAGCGTAGAGGTGTACCTACTAAAATATTTTTTCGAAACTCAACCCCTAAGGGTGTAAAATGGATGAAAACTTTTGTATGAAAGTCCTTTGTTTTTGAACTTATAGTTGTGGAAGTTAGTATTTGGATAGTTCATTAAAAAAAAAAACTTTGGCTTAAACAACTTTCAAGAGTATGCCTAAATCTGGGATTGCATTTAAGGAAGGCTGATAATTTATTGTCACTATTATTATACACTCATTTCTTTTTTATATCAGTTTAAAAAAATTAACAATAATGTGAATATAAAACATAATCAAATAATATAAAATATAATCAAATAATATAAAATATGTACCTACTTAATAACTTGTGTCTCACTGGCACAAGCTGCCTGTGGAACAGAATAGGAGAGAGTACAACCTGTGCTTGGGACTGCAGGGAGGAACTGCCTGACAATGCATGCCTAGTATTTTCAAGTCATTTAAGAGTTATGAACATACTGTTCCTTTATTTTCTATTGATGATTTGTTATTCTACTCACCAATTCCGCTCCACCTGGTAATTGCAACACTTTTCCCTTCGATGAAAAGTCCCGGCCATTCTCATACTTAAGCTCTTGCCTTGTCTGTGAAGTTTTGCGCCATCTTGAATTTACTTCCTATTTACGACCATGGTTCTGTTTGATAGTCAGCCATTGAATGTCATCTTCATGAATACCTGAAATAAACAAACATTGTTCTTTGGTCATAAATACATAAATATATGTATAATACTAGAGACAACTTCAATATCAAAAGGAAGAATTAACCGACAGCATATAGCTACTACCTTTTATCCTATTTAGAGATGAAAGCTTCTTACATATAAAATTGCAGTCAGGAAAAAGAAAAGAAAAATTAATATTTTACAACTAAGCACTCACTCAGTAGGACGTGATGTTTTTTTTTGTAACTGCATTTTCTGTCTCAGACCCTCTCCTTCTCTCGGAGCTTTTAATCAGGAAGTTTCTGACTTTATCGACTAGTTTACCTCTTGCTGCAATGGTTCCAGAGCTATTTTTTTTACCGGCCGAGTAAAATATGTTTCAGCTGTTTCATGTGGAAAAAGAGTTATGATTTTCCCAGCAACCATCATAAGTGAGACGCCTGTAACAAATATATATTTCAAATTATAGACACAAACACTAATTAACACTAGCTAACTGTAAAATTCACCAATACGAGTACATACAGAAAACAGTTCAAAGGTAAGGTAAATAAAACGTTAAGTATAGCACAATAATAAAATTGGTTTAAAGGTTACTCACTACAAAATGCTTGAAGTTACATCTTGGGGCATCTGCCGTGATATCAATAGAGCTACAAGATTTTGCGTTTCTTCGTTTGGATCAGCCGCTTCCATGGCTTATATATCATATACTTAGATTGCTTTGCAACCTACACTAATAATTATTGAAGTCGAAGCTTAGGTTTCGAAGATTCACAATTTTACAGTTCAGTGTGCAGTCTGCACAGCCACAGCGACAACTACTGAATAGAACGGCTGACGGCAACGGCATACTTTTTCCCGCTTAAAACTACAGGTGTTGTCACCTATCAAGAAATAAATGTAGCCAAATCTCCCAAGGTGCCAAAGGTCACTTAATAATATTTCAAAGTATGTACGAAAACAGCAATCAACAGCACGATAGCTTTGTGGTGGTAGTGCGAGGCCTGTGTGAATTTTTTCTTTGAAACTGCTGGTTTTTTCCCCAATCACAGAGTTGGCCCTATATCACATAATCAGCCATAGAACGTCCCCTGCTGGACATAGGCCTCCTCCTGGGGGGGTTTTGCCAATACTCGTCACGCTTGGCAGGCGGGTTGGCGAGCGCAATTAGGTGTGATTGTTCAAGGAAGACGCTGCTGCCCATCTTCCGGATTACATCCCTTAGTCGACTCTTACGGCAACCACGGTAGAGAAGGTGGGGTACAATTCTTACGCCAGCACCACACTGCCCTATATCATAAGCTGTTATTCTCAACGATGACTTTTTCGGCTTTCTAAAATCCAAGCTTAAAAAGTTGATTAAAATAATTAAAATATCGTATATACTCGGTGGGGGCGATTGGGACGATCAAAAAGAGCTAGATTTAGAAACGAAAGGTGTAAGCTGGCAACACTGGTTATGTCTACAGATAGTTTCAAAAGAACACCACCGTGTTTTCAATGCAAGAAAATGGTTTTCTTATATTAAAGAAATATTACATTTTACTAGAGTAATATCGCTTTCGTTTAATTTGATTATATATTATGAACGAAAGACTAATAAATTTTTGAATTAACATAAAATCTCATTGATCTGATGCTATTTATGTTCTTTAAACAAGAAAATCTGAGTATTAGAAGAAACCATTAGGTATTTTCGATATATAATGTATTATATCGAAACAACGAAATTTACTTCAGGATAAATTAATAATTACGAATAAAATAAGAAGAACATTATTTTACTTCAATATATCAGCATTACTATTTCAAAATAAATTGCTTAGATGGAAAAGAAAAAAAGGTGTAGCGAAAATAACGAGAGTTTGAAGTCAATGATATTGTGTGTTCAAACCAAGCCAACGGTTATCCTTGTTTTAAAGAAATACAACATTTCATTAACATGCTCTTTGCTTCAGTTTAATCAAATAATTCACTTTCTTTGAAGATGAATTATTAAGGATATCTTCAGATAAACTAAATGTATTGTATTGGAGCAACAACACTCTTTAAAATAGTAACGGTAGCTTCATGACAATGACATCGAGTATTTGAACCAAGACATTTGTATTCTTAGTTTAATCAAATGGTACATTGAGATAACATTTTATTATTTTCTTTTAGCTTTTTCTTTTATTTTATGCAAGACCGTCAAATCATTTCATCCGATACCATATATTTTTATAACAGGTAAATTAAAGTATTGAAACAAAAAATAGGGTTATTTTTTGACAAGTAGGATTTATTGTGTTGAAACAACGATGTTTGGTTCACGTTAAAGTAATATTGCTAAATTCAATCAAGAAAGTTACAAGTTTAATTTAATATCCTATCATTATATTTTAAAATAATTTCTTTGACTGAAGGAAATATGTTCAAGAAAACGAAATGTCTTGACCAAAAGAAACCCTTTCGAGTCTTTTTTTTCCGTGTATGGTCACCCTAAAAAATGTGCATTTAGCCGCTAAATAGCTTACGATATCAGAACGAATAAACTTAAATATATAATTCCAAGATGGGTAGACGCGCAATCGTTTACTTAGTAAGCTGGTGTTAATAACTCATTTTCGTAAAAATGTCGTACAGCCGCCTTCTTCCATATCACGGCAGTACTAGCAACCCGCCCCCAGCTTTACACGGGTGCAATGTAGATACTAATGTGGTGTCAGTGTGGAGTGATTAATAATATTATTACTGCTATAATATGCATGTATTATACATATAAACTTACCTCTTGAATCACTCTGTCTATTGATGGAAACGGCATTAAAATCCGTAGCGTAGATTAAAAGATCTAAGCGTACAGATGGCGGGAAGCGACTTTGTTTCATACTGTGTAGAGATTTACGAGTCTGGGAATGTTTTCTTTTTTGTAAAGACAGATATATAAACTATTTATTGTGCACACCAAATACTATTTATCTAATACAATAGATAAATATAAACTTTAAAACTTGTTGCGGCCTTTTCGCTAAAAGCGATTTCTTCCAGGCAACCATAGTATGGAAAGGATTCAAGAACAAATAGAAAATGGCCAATATTAAGAATAAAAAAGAAACTAAATATATGATCAGGTAAACATACATAAGTATAACATAGACATATATTCTAATAAAAATACATCGTAATAGTTAAGTTAGAGGTTATTAAAGTATTGCTCTAATACATGTAGTTAGTAGTATAAATATTATTAAAATGTATGTCGATTTATTCAGAGACTTATACAATTATGTATTTAGATAAGTAATGCGCTATTTTCTAGGAATTATGTTAGATATATAGGTACCGATTATAGCTTAGTGGTTAGCGTGTTGGGATCGCACGCCGAGGGCTGTGGGTTCAAATGCTAAACATAAGTTTGAACCGCCGCTGTAGGAAAATGTCGAGAAAAGCCATAGTGCCGGTAAGTTACTTTCTAGTGCTCGACTGACCAACTACCGCCCTCAAATTGGACATCTGCTGCCACGTACCTAACAGTATGTTCCAGTATACTCACTTGGGAGCCAGATCCATTCCAGGGTAGGGGTTTACCATCTTCGACCAAGCCATCACTTAACATTAGGTTAGTTGTTTTAGCGATGATGGCTCAGTGGTTAGCGCGGTAGGTTCGCATGCCGAAGGACGTGGGTTCAAACCCCAACAATGAGCTTGAGCTGCCGGTGAAGGAAAACATCGTGAGGAAACCATAGCGTGGTGGTAGGGTACTTTCTAGTACTCGGCTGGCTAGCTACCACCCTCAAGTTGAAAATCTGCCGCCAAGCATCTAAAGGTGTGTTCCGGCAGCCTCACTTGAGATCCAGTTCCATTCCAGGCTAGGTGTGCTTTACCATCTTCGACCACACCGTCACTTGACATCAGGTGAGCTGTGGTCAAACACCTAGACTGTCAACCATAAAAAAAAAATTGTGGTTAAACATAAAAAGTATTTTGCTTGAGGCGCGTTGGATAGCTCTTACACGAATCAGTTCGAATTATTTTTGTCTTGATTTAGCGATAGACTCATATCGTGAGCTATTATGATACGTGAGCCGGTTCACAGTACCAACTCCCATGCCTGAGTCTGGAGCTGTTAAATGACTCATAGCTTAAAATATACAAATATCAGTAGAAGACGCGGAGTAAGCTTTCACAAGTCGATTGGATCGTTAAAAACCCAAATCAATATTCTATTTAAATACCTAATTGATCTTTACATTTCTCAGTTTATAGAATAACCCACACAAAGACTGTTCGTAGTCGGGTATTTCCAGTCGTTTATAATCTCCGCACAGCTCCTTAATACCGCTTCCGTCTTATGATCTTATGATGCAAATACGGCATTGGTACACAGGTGTTACGCAAATTGAATACGTTCAATTATTGCGCCCGAGCCACTGTTTATTTCCTTTAACTCTGTCTCAAAGGATTATTATTTCAAGTGTTTTGATTTCATTTCGCTATACGAGTATTTACCTTGTAATTAAAGGAAAGGCGGGCGAAGGACGTTCGCCATAATAAATTATTAATACTCGCCTGTTCTGTCAACCATAGACAAATATAAACTGTAGCGATGATAGCTCAGTGGTTAGCCCGGTCGGTTCGCATGCCGAAGAGCGTGGGTTCAAACCCCAACAATGAGCTTGAGCTGCCGGTGAAGGAAAACATCGTGAGGAAACCATAGCGTGGTGGTAGGGTACTTTCTAGTACTCGGCTGGCTAGCTACCACCCTCAAGTTGAAAATCTGCCGCCAAGCATCTAACGATGTATTCCGGCAGCCTCACTTGAGAGCCAGTTCTATTCCAGGCTAGGTGTGCTTTACCATCTTCAACCACACCGTCACTTAACATCAGGTGAGTTGTGGTCAAACACCTAGAATGTCAGCCATAAAAAAAAAACTAGATATCTAAAGTTAAAATATCACGAAAGATATTCAAAGCACTTTTTATATCTAGATATTTTTTTGTATCCCCTATAGAATTAGTAATAGATTAAGTAACATTCGGTACCGCCCACTAATGATGTGTCGCATTAGCGTGCGGTTTACCGTTCGCAGATTCGGAATAAATACATTAGGTACAATCCTTTATACATTTATAATATAGTAAACATGTGGATTTCTGTGGAATTGCTATAATAATAACGAAAAAATATTTCAATATATTTTAATGATACAACATATGAATTTACTTTACTTTTATTTGGTGGTACAGATATTCTGCCGCTAAGAGAGCTTACCATCAAGAGAGCGTCTCGATCGACGCATTACTTTTACAATAAAAAAAAAAAAAAAATTGTAGGACACATTACACACAGCACCATCTGACCCCAAACTAAGCAGAGCTTGTGTGATGGAAGTCAGATAACTGATAGGATACATAAATTCTTTTTTTTGTAATTACATACTTATAATACATACAGAACACCCAGACACAGAACAAACATTTGTTTATACCAAACAAACATTTGTCCTTGGCGGGAATCGAACCCACGCCCTACAGCTCAGGCAGACATACATCCAATGAGCCAACAGGGCTGTCAAAAAAAAAAACAAGTAAAAAATCAAGATCAAAAAGCAAGTACAAATTCAGTTTTCATTGTTACGTTTTCCTACGTAAGTAGTAGGTACATACGTACTTCACAATTTTTCAACGTCTGTTACTAATATTCGCATAGATGGAAATTAAAACGAAACAAAACTCATTACACGTGAAGTTCGGTTTATAAATACCAAATTGCGTGAATCTTTCAAATTTGTTGTTTGCCAGTTAGAGCGTTTATTTACGCATTGTGTAAATTTGAATTTAGATTAAAAATTACTAAAGTTAACTTAAAAAAAAATATTTCAATATCTATGCTAATTTGATTTGGTTTACTATTAAAACAATGAAAACTAATAAAGTGTAGGTACTGCTTTATTAAAACAGATTTCTTTCTTACATAAGTAAAAATAAAGCTATATACGGGTTTAGCTAAACAAAACACTGAGCAGAAAGGAGACCAAAATCAATAACTTTCATTATGAGATAAAAATCGCGAATAACAAATCAAGATTTTTTTTTATAGTAAAAGTTTCGCATTGATGAATACAACGGCCTGCCTTCTTTTTTGTAAATTTAATGAGATAAATGAGACGCTCTTCTGATGGTAAGAGATAACGCCTGTCCATGAACGTTGCAGCGATACACAGAACTATGAGTAGCAAAATTAAATCCAGGGCATTGCTGCTTTGGCGCTCATTACTTTAAAACTTTCGATGGTTAGTCTCAACGGCCCAGTAATTTAGCAGGCAGTAAGTACCCTTAAAACCGGAACACAGTAATGTTTACACACTACTGCTTGGCGGCAGAATATCTGGTACTGTGATGGTACCTACCTAGACGACCTCCTGCTAAAAAGATCTAGCACCAAGTAAGCTTTTGACTTGTTATTGCGATTATAAATAAACTCTTCACAATTAATAAGCAATACTAACATAATTAAACTCATTAAAACACGGGAATGTATAGTAAACTCAAACTTTTGTACCTGTTTTTATGATTGATAGTCTAAGTGATTGACCACAGCTCATCAGGTGTTAAAGTCGAGGACGATGCATACACCTTGCCTAGAATGAAACTGACTCTCATGTGACGATGCGGGAATACATCGTCTAGGTCCTTGGTAGCTGATTTTCAATTTGAAGGTGGTAGGTAACCAAGTCTAGAAAGTACCCTACCACCATACCTATGGTTTCCTCACACAAGCTCATTGTTGGGTTCGTCACAAAAGCTCACCCCACACCCTCGATCCTAACACTCTAATAATCACTATATATAACTGAGCTATAATAATAATCAACATATTATATATACATGTAATCATTATATATAAATCTAACATAACTATATTTTATCTGAGTAAATGAATGTAGGAAAATTCCAATGTACTTGTGTAGGTACATTAATATAAAGGTCCCGGAATACGTCGACATTCATTTTAATAATGTAAAAAAGCAGACCCAGACTCGCAATTAATTAAATAAAACGAGCAAACTACAATTATAATAACTTCATTTTATTTTAAGCTACAGATTAATGAGTAGGTAGAAATACAACCAAGTAATAAGGTAAAAAAATATTTTTGTTTAACAAAAAATATGAATTTTAATTAATATTTTGCAGAGGTAAATTTTTTTTTCTGAACATGATAAATAACTTGATTGGACATATGGCGCCAACTGGGTAGTAAATATTTTATTTATATAACGCTTTTTTGGCTACTGCTCCATTTTGTTTTGGAACAAATCGTCTAAAACTCGTACCTAAAGCATTTCTAAAGAAGACACTTTACACAGCACCATCTAGCTAAGCAATGCCTGTACCATAGGAACCAGATAACAGATATAAATGTATACTTATTTTTAGCCAATACATTGAACTCATGAACTCATATGTATTATAATATATATTACCTATACTTCCTTAGAACACTCAGACACAGGAAAAATGTTTGTGACGAATATTGGTGCTGGGCCGTAATCAAACCCACACCCCAGCCCATGAAGTAGACTAACCAATCAACCAACAAAGCAGTCGATGCTTATTACATTTATTGTACACCTTATGCTTAAAAAATTGTTTGTGAAGCATATTTAGACTATCCGCCCGGGCAGGCCTTTTTTTCAGGCCTTTTCTGGCCCAGGGTTGGCAAATTTTTACATATCTTTAAAAAAAAAAATATTTTCATTTTTATCTAGACGTGTAGGTTTTCTCACGATGTTTTCCTTCACCGTTCGAAGTGAAGGACATCATCATCATCTCAGCCGTAGGACGTTCACTGCTGGACATAGGCCTTCCCCATTGACTTCCATAAAGACCTGTTGGAAGCGGGTCGCATCCAGCGCGTTCCTGGTCTTTATGAGGTCATCTGTCCACCTTGTGGGTGGACGTCCTACGCTGCGCTTGCCAATTTGTGGTCTTCACTGCAGAACTTTTAAGCCCCATCGGCCATCAGTTCTGCGTCCTATGTGCCCTGCCCACTACCACTTCAACTTGCTAATCGGCTACTTTAAAGTATTGTACTTTAGTCAAAGACAATACGTACATTACTTAGAAAAAACAGAAGTGCGTGCCGTCGGATTCGAACCCAGGACCAGATGAACTAGATGACTAGATGGGAAGCCAGACGGTCTTCCAACTAGGCTGCTGAAACTTCTAAGCATACATGCATATGTGGCGAACATTTGTGCGGTTTTGTATACGGCAAAAATGTACAGAATTTGTGTTTTGTAGTTATGAAGGATTTAACTGATTGTTTCAACTTAGTTTCTAAGTATTTTTTTTTTTTCATTCATTCCAGGCACCACAATTCATCACCTGGAAAGATGGGCAGATAGGCGTCAACTTCGGTGGCTATCATGCTGGGGTTGGCATTGGAGGAGGCGGCGGTAAAAATTCTTACTACTCTAAAATTGCAGGCAAAAATTATGTATTCATATGTGTATTATGTTTTTGTATTGTATCAGTTGCCTGACTTCCATCACACAAGCTCTGCTAAATTAGCGGTAAGATGGCGCCGATAATCCGGAAAATGGGCAGCAGCGTCTTCCTTGAACAATCACCTAACTGCGCTCGCCAACCCGCCTGCCAAGCGTGGCGAGTATAGGCAAAACTCACCCCAGGAGGAGGCCTATGTCCAGCAGTGGACGTCATATGGCTGATGATGATGATGAGTTCTTATTGTAGTATAATGATGACGTATTGTATTGCCCCGGTATGAGGATGACAAGAACGAGGCATAGAATATTTTTAACCGACTTCAAAAAAGGAGGAGGTACTCAATTCGTTTGTTTTTTTTAAATGTTTGTTACCTCAGAACTTTCGACTGGGTGAACCAATTTTGATGGTTCTTTTTTTATTAATAATTTGGTCTAGTTCTGACAGTGGCATCCATGAGAAAACCATAATTATGAAGCCGGTTTTTTTGTTACAATTTTACTTGTTTAGTGAAATGAAGCTGACATCTGAATAAGACATGTAAAAGTTTTGAAATGTCATGAAATGTAGCGATGACAACCTAGTGAGTAGCACGGTCGGTACACACGCCAAAGGGAGTGGGTTCAAACCCCAACAATAAGCTTGAACTACCGGTGAAGGAAAACACTTTGAGGAAATCATAGTGGTGGTAGGGTACTTTCTTGTACTCGGCTGGTTACCATAACCAAGTTGAAAATCTACCGCCAAGCACCTAACGGGTTGTTCCGGTAGCCTCACTTAAGATCCAATTCCATTCCAAGCTAGGTGTGTTTTACCGTTTTCGATCACACCATTAGTTAACATCAGGTGAGCTCTGGTGCAACACCTAGCTTGTCAACGATAAAAACCAGTTAAAACTGTCAAAAATGTTAATAATACAAAGAGAGAAAATATAAAGAGAGTCTAATAAAGAGCTTATCTGTCTAACTATAATTGTTTACGTAGGTACTTTTTTCTTCTGCATTAATTGTTTTTGTTTTTTTCGCAGGAGCGGGGGGTTTGTTTGCGCAAGCGGGTACTCCGCATGGTCAGTCGGCCTTGGCTGGATTAGGGGGATCATATGGCACTAAAGCAGGATATCAAGGTAAAATTTACTGATCGATTCAACTTCAATCTTCATGAAAGAAAGAAATACGTTTACATTATTTTACGCACGTTTAATTTTTTTTGTAGCGATGATAGTTCAGTGGTTAGCGCGGTCGGTTCGCATGCCGAAGGGCGTGGGTTCAAACCCCAACAATGAGCTTGAGGTGCCGGTGAACGAAAACATCGTGAAGAAACCATAGCGTGGTGTTAGGGTACTTTCTAGTACTCGGCTGGCTAGCTACCACCCTCAAGTTGAAAATCTGTCAATTATCCAACGGTGTGTTCCGGCAGCCTCACTTGAGAGCCATTTCCATTCCAGGCTAGGTGTGCTACACCATCTTCGACCACACCGTCACTTAACATCAGGTGAGTTGTGGTAAAACACCTAGCCTGTCAACCATAAAAAAAAAAACTAAGAAATTCTCAAACCTCGTATAACACTGATATAATAAACATACGTCTAAATTTTCAAAAATACTTATCTAATTAAGTACAAACAGTAACAGTAACTAATTGGCAGGAACGCGAAAAAATTATGTCGACTTATTTTCCAAAAGAGTATTTCATTCGCAAAGTGAAAAAAAAAACATAATGTGGTAAAAGTATTTTTGTATTCGTTCTAAAACTTCGTCAAAATTTGTAGTAAAGGCGACACCACGACAGAACTTGACTAGCTTTGTGTGACTTAATATGACTCAGACTAAACTTATTTGCTTCTATATCTCATCAAATTATTGAAAATATAAATTTACGGGGCACTGGCAAACGTAGAAAAGAAGAAACGTAGTGCAAAAAGGAAGGAGAGAGTGCGTGAAGTCATGCATAAAAGGAAAGACAATTTATAGTCTCTGCCTACCGTTACACGAAAAAGCGCAATTATCTGTGTTTTTTTTTTTAAATGTAAAAGTAATGAGACGAACGAGACGTCCTTCCGATGGTAGAAGAAAACGTATTAAATAAATAAATAATAATAATTAAATAAATAAAATAAAACATAGTCCAAGGCATCGTTGCTTTGGCGTTCATTACTTTGAGACTTTCGATAATTAGTCTCGACAGCCCTGTAATTTCGCTACCCAAAGTACCCTTCAAACCGGAACACAATAAAACTTACACACTACTACTTAGTACCGCAGAATTACTGGAACTGCGGTACCTATCTAGATAACCTCTTGTTAAGGAGATAAAGTATAAAATATTGAATGTACTGTATTTACATGACAATATAAAATAACAAAATATCTTAAATTAATACTATTTACAAATTTATAAAAACAACCTAATTTAAAAGTCCGTCAGATATATCTAGATATAACTTTTTTTTTTGTATCTGACAGGCTTGGTGTTTGACCACAATTCACCTGATTTTAAGTGACGGTGTGGTCGAAGATGGTAAAGCACACCTAGCCTGGAATGGAACTGGCTCTCAAGTGAGGCTGCCAAAACACTTCGTTAGATGCTTGGCGACAGATTTTCAACTTGAGGGTGGTAGCTAGCCAGCTGAGTACTAGAAAGTACCCCACCACCACGCTATGGTTTCCTCACGATGTTTTCCGTCACCGACAGCTCAAGCTCATTGTTGGGGTTTGATCCCATGCCCTTCGGCATGCGAACCGACCGCGCTAACCACTTAGCTATCATCGCTATAATTTGTTCATAGGTAACACTTTAAAATTAAATGTAAGTAGTATGTTTCATAATTAGGATGTAGAAAATATTAGACAACACGATACTAGTTTCTCGTATCATCTTTTCTAAAGCATAAATCAGCGTTTTGTGACCAATTAACACTTTTTACGATCGAGTTGGGATTTTTACAGAATATTTATTTTTATAGCCACATTATTTTAACGTTATTGGCATAAGCTCTTAGGGAGCAGTAGATAACAATTAAGACCTTTATTACAAAACTGCTTTGAATTCACCCCAAGGAGGTATATTTCAATAAGTTGTAATGAACTTCACTTCAACAGAGATAGGATAGACTTATCTTATAATATTGAGATGACGACGCTTAAAATACTTTAAAATGTCTGCCACGTCTGGTAATATTCCAGCTTATCAAGTTCAAGGCATTAAGGAGTTAATTGAGCGTGCACCTTTGTCTCGCCTAAAGTCAGAAGGGCAAAATTGTACTGAAATTACTTTCAAATTGAGCTGAAGGAAAATATATTTATCATTTTTTTTTTCCATTTCAATAATAATTACTAATGCTTATCACACGTACAGCAATAAATACCGTATTTTTTTAAATGTAGGTCGATGATTTTATCAGAATTGTTCAACTTTGTTTTTGACTTTTGCCAGTTTTAAATATTTCGATTTAATCAAGTATTTTTTTAATAAATTAAGTAAAATAATTTCAATTTTATTAAAATAAATATGCCATCCACTTATGTCCCTTTTTAAACAGTCGTTACTGGGCGTACCCTGCTCTTATGGCAAGATAATGCCATTGCCCCCCACTTCACAGAGCTCACATAGACTTCAAACATTAAGAACTCTGGGCATACAAGATTCCTCGCGTTTTCTTTCACAGTTTGAAGCTAGAAGTAAAATGCACAAAATTTGGAATATGCTAAGCGAATTCAAACTCGGATCTCGGGATTGGATATTTTGGAGTTTTGAAGTCTAGATTGGTCTGGTTCTCAACTTCTATTCTCAAAAGACTGACCTAGTATACTGTTTTGTTAAGGTGGCCTTTATGCTGGTGCTCAAGCTGCGGAAAATGTCCGTGCATCAGCAGGGCTTGGAGGCATAGCCGGTGGTAATAGCTACGCCACAGGCAACGGCTTTGCAGGGGCACAGGCTGGAGGACATTTTGCCGCTTCAAGCATGGTAGGTGGCGAAAGGAACTTGAGACACAGAACGAGAATAAACAAAAAAGACCGAGCTACGCTCTTACTAAAAAAGGATTATAAAATCGTGGAACACCATAAAATTTCACCGGTGTTTGTTTGGTAAAGGACATCAACTAAGTGATTTAATTTTAACTGAGTGATGGTTTAATCATAGTTACTAGTTTAACATTAGATTTTATGAATACTGACAAACGAATTATGTGTTTACTTTTACGTGTTAATAAATTAACCGATCAGAAAAGTTCATTGTATCTAACCCTACTTTCTATACGTAACTAACCCTTACTGTTCTTAATTTTTATCAGAGCCTACTTGTGTGGGACTAAAGGTTCCCGCCCGTTGAAATAAGGTAAAAGTACCCATCATCTGAGCATGCTTTCACAGTGCACTTTTATACCCATTTCATGTCTCAGTGTTTTCTGAACACGGGGATTTTTGAGCCGTGATGTAATGCATGGAGCTTTTCCATCCCATCATGACCTTTTTTTCTTTTTACGAAAATAATGGAAAAGCTAAATTATGTTTGCAGAGTGGGCAATCTTCTCTGGCTGGATCTACAGGATACAAGGTCCAGACATTTGAAATACCTACTACAGTAGTAAAAGAAACAGAAATATCAGCAGGACCGGTAGACCAGTCTTCGTATTCGAACGTAAAGAAAGTTCACAAGGAAATCAAGTTCGAGACGGAGAATGAAGTGAAACCTTTGCCTTTAAGCCCAGTAGCCGAATCTCACGTAGATGCCAAAGTTGATATAAAAGCTGAAGCTCAGCCGGTACTGATCAAAGAAGTAGGTATTTTAGCATATTTAATGTATATGTAACGTTTCGGCAAACTAGTTGAAAGACCGTCTGGATTCCTTTGGAGGTCCTGGCTTTTTTTTTTTTTTTTATGTAACAGTTGTGAGACGATTGAGACGCTCTCCTGATGGTAAGAAATAACGCCTGTCCATGACCATTGCAGCGATACACAAAACTTTGAGTAGTAAAACAAAGTCCAGGGCATCGCTGCCTTGGCGCTCATTACTTTGAGACTATATGGTTAGTCTCAATAGCCCTGTAATTTCGCTAGCTGCAGTACCCTTCAAACCGGAACACAGTAATGTTTACACACTACTGCTTGGCGGCAGAATATCTGGTGCTGCGGTGGTACCTACCTAGACGACCTCCTGCTAAGGAAATCTACCACCAAGAAAAGTTTGAGTCCCACGGCGCGCACCTCTGATTTATGTACGTTATGTGCGTATTACCGATGACTTCAAACAGTGACGGAAAACATCGTGAGGAAAGGTACAAGTCCGAGATTTCCTAAAAAAATCTCGTAGATATGTAAAGTATTCCAGCTAGCACTTGGCCAGCGTGGTGGAATACAAACTTATTTTTTAGAAATTGCGGAAAGATAAAACGGCTGATTCGGAATGTAGATGACATGAGTTTTATTTTTCAAGACTTAATCACGCACATCTATGGAATACCTAGAATTAACATAGATAATAAAGTAGCAAATTAAAATCAAGTCTGTTATGTTTGGCTAAAAATAGTTTTCAATGTTTCAATCTAATGATTAACTTGTTGGTGACTACAGAATTTATTAATGTTAGCAAAGAAATACTAAAAGTTAATAAAAAAAGTTAAAGTTAATAAGTTAATTCCTAATTTATTATTATTGATTATACTTATTTTCTGTAGAGGATTAAAACCATCAAGAAAAAATCCAGGACTATGACATGCTATTCCGACAAAAAAATCGTGGGCCACCCAACGCTGTTAACTATCCGTACTCTTTAGAGATCCTTGGTCAGAGCCCCAAATCCAACCATTCTAAACCTCCCTCACACACTAATGCCTTCTAGATACGGAAAGCTGAAAATGGTATATACTGTTTCCAGGTCTACGTCGAGCATCAACCACATATCATTGAGAAGACCAAGATCCGAACCCACTATAAGCCTCATCACCACCACATTCATAAAACCGCTTACGTCGGAGGATACATCGGTGGTGGAGCAGACATTCCTCCTCCTTCTTACACACCGATCGAGAAAAGAGTTGACATCGGAGTGGAAGGATCTGGAAACGTGGGAGTGATTGACGTTGGCGCTCATGGACATGGCGGTGCTCACACTACGATCACTAAAGAAGTGACCGTAGGTAGAAATCCTAGTTTCTTCGCTGATATATTCAATGTAAGTAAATTTCGTCAAATTAATGATAATACGATCGAAATAGAACAGATAGGACGTCGCGTAGAAGATAAGTTAAAATACCTTGACCCTACAATTTATGTTTGTCTTACAGAAACTATACGCACACAAATAGTTACATTGATGACTTTGGCGTATTTGTCTGCGTGTAAAGACAAGCAAAAATGTTTAATATAATTTAAAGTTGCGCGATATTTAAATGACGTATATAAATTTAAAAGGAATTTAAACTAAGAGCTTAATTTTTTTTAAACCCTTAGATTTGATTCTTTAACTAAACAACGTCACATAACTTTTACTTTCGATTTTGCCTTCCAAAGTAAGCTTGCTAAAATAGAAATAAAACCAAATAATGTTTACAACTTTCACATGCTTAATTCTGTTAATGACCTGGAGAAAATATTCGTCAAATTCTACTGAAATTCAATAAAAACTTGACTATTTTACTTTCAGATTCCCATTGCAACCTTGAAAGCCGTAGGTACTCTCCTTAGCGACTCAGCCGCAAGCACAAAAGTCTCAGTTCAAAAATCTGCGACAATCCAAGCAGGTGGTTACGTTTAAAAAGTTAAATAATTAAGTTAATATATTTTTTTTTAATTTTATACTAGTGGTGCAGTTAAGAGAATAATGAAATATAGACAAAATGAGTCCCAATTTTAGTCTAAAGATTAAATGTGGCTACGTCTAAGAATCTATTATGAAGGTGGTTTTAATTTCACTAAGGTGTACTTATTTTAGCTAGTACCAATAAGTGTAGATTTAATTTTAATGAATGAAAGTATTTTTATACGATTTTTACAGCAGCGATAAGGCATTTAAGGGACCTGCTGGGAGAGAGAGCGGCGTATTATCTTGACGCTTCTTTCGGGCTCGTAATCTTGATGATATTTTTATCTCCTAGCTTTTATTACGTTTTTATTTTTTACGAGCACCCCCTTTTTACGCAAACGTTGTCGGCGGACTTGTTGGAAAATAAAAATATTACACTTACTTTAACATAAAAGTTGTATTATGTTAGGTCACAGACTTCATCTCAAGTTATTCAATCATAACTCATTAGACTTAGCTTAAGCTTTCCTTTTCAGTTTACAAATTCAAAATCCAAAATTTCCTTTTTCTAAATTGAAAATTTGTATAGTCTTTTATGAATTTATTTAGATTCCTTATAGCTGACTTATATATCTATATTTCTTTGTATCTTATTGCATGATTGATATGTTATATAATTCAAAATCTTTGGTTTTCTAATGTCATCGCTATTTAGAAGTTAAGTAAAACCATTTTGTTTTTCTATCAGCTCCAGATTCCGACACAACATCGTCGAAGCATGCCCCATCATCATCATTCTCATCTTCCTTATCAGACACACAAGTATCGGTAGAGACTCCGAGTGTCTCACAAATCATTGATGGTATATTTTCTGTAAGTTGATCACCATTTCCACATCTATGTATCACCTATTTAATTTTTTTCTAAGATTAGGTACTGGTGGTGAGAGCTTAAAAACTAATGAAGAGTGCTAATGGCAGTAGCAAAATTGTAGTTCTAATCAAAATTTTAACAAATTTCTAAGTACACTTCCTTTCGGACATTTGTAGTTAGATGGGTTACGGCTTAACAAATTTTAATTTTAATCTAATTCTGTTATTTATTTAATTCTATCTTTAATCGGAATGGTGTCAACATCTCTAACAAAAATGTTATCACAATTCAAATCAATGAATTTTTGCAATTTAAAAAAAATACAATTTTCGTTCTAGTGACTACTGTGACCCATATTGTCTTAGTACAACCCAATCAGTATAAAAAGTTACAAACTGTATATAAAGTTTTTTTATGAAAGTAACCTATCATACTAATATTATAAAGGCGAAAGTTTGTGAGTGTGTGTTTCTATGTTTGTTACTTCTTCACGCTCAAACAGCTGGACCAATTTTGATTAAATTTGGTATGAAAGTAGCAAACACCTTAGATTAACACATAGGCTACTTTTTATCCCGACAGTGTAGCGGGCAACACCACGGGGCACAATTAGTTTATAATACACACCAAAAGTTAAAAATGTTTTAGCCGACACGGAATCGTGCTGGAATCCGTAAAGGATTCTTGAATTTCTAACTTTCTTACACTAGTACTGTACTGCCAGCGTAGCATGCGAGTCTATAAAAATTTCCATTTGCGAAAACGAGACGGATATATACATATTCTAGCTTTGTCGCGTTCTCGCTTGAGGAAAGATAATTGTGTCCACGGCGCGTGCTATATTTTAGGCTAAACTATATTTTCCAGTACATTTTTAGCAATTCTATCAATTAGTTAGGTACTAACGCTAATCTAAGTAAGTATAGGTAATGCTTTGTACATGCACATTTAATATAGAATATGAAAATAACAAATCACATCACACTAATATTATAAATACGACTGTTTGTTACTTGTTACTTCATTAAAACGGCTAGACTGATTTGGGTAAAATTTGGAACGGTAACTTTTTATTCTGGAACCACGAACCGCAAATAGTACAAAATAAGATGCGTTTTTTTATATGAAAAACAAAATGGCAAACAACTGACAGGCCACATGATGGTAAATAACCACCACCAATACCTCTCCGGGCGTTCACGGCTTTAAAGTACCATTGAGGGTTCCTTTATACAACATTTTTTGCGTTAAAAAAATTGTAGTCATTCCTATAGCAAAAGTCATTATTATGTTGTTAGACAGAAAATAGTCATTTAATGATAATATCATTATGTCATTATTTCTCGGTACGAAGAGGGTCATCACGGTAAGCATAGTCAACAGGATCTATGTTGTAAAAAATCTTTTCACACCACACAAAACCTGATTATTGTAGGTAGCCATTATTTTACATTCTTTTCAAATATTCATTATTCACGGACATAGATATGCAAATTCGGATTCGTAACAATAAATTTCTTTGCTTACAATTTATGAGTAGTTATTCTGTATTTCCATGAAGATATGACTAAGTGGATACGTAATGGGCTAGGTTTGCTTATTTTTATATAACGTCACTGTTTGCGGTTAAAATGTAATGATAATTATGATAACGCTCTGTTTAAAAAAAAAAAGATGATTACTACATCACAATTACATATAATGTAATTACGTTAGGTAGTTGTCTGCCAGCGACCTCACCGAGGTCATCGAGTTAGAATGTATGGAATCGAAAGCCCTCGAAAGCCTATCAGCCCTTCGAAACTGAACTGAAGTGACCTTATCGCTAAAAGCAATCTCTTCGAAGAATGGAAAACGTGTTGCTGATAAGAACAAAGCCGTGGTGGTGCCGGCGTAAGAATAGTACCCCACCCTCTCTGCCCGTGATTGCCGTAAGAGTCGGCTAAGGGATGTAACCTGGAAGATGGGCAGCAGCGTCTTCCTTGAACAATCACACCTAACTGCGCTCGCCAACCCGCCTACCAAGCATGGCGAGTATTGGCAAACCCCAAGCCCCAAGCCTATGTCCAGCAGTGGACGAGCTATGGCTAATGATGTGTGATGTGATTTTAAGAACAAAGGGGAGAGGTTTAAACAATATTAACTTCTAAAAAAAAATTGTATTATAAGTAATACATATACATAGTAAGTATGTGTAATATTTAAGTGTTTAAATAAAACTGAATAATATACATAAAGATAAAACAATAAGATAATAAACAAAACCATCACCAACAAAGTATAAAACATGTCTGATCCGGCTAACACCAATTCTAACTCAGCATTGTGACAAATAATGCAATTTCACTCTGTAAATGTCTGATGGAGACAGGCAGAGTATTGCATAACTGGTAGGCTTTTACGGTAAAGGCATCACCATACCAAGAAGAGTGTTTCGGCGTGTAAATAAAAATGGAGGTAGAATTAAACATTACACAACACAGGTTAGTCCTGATAGGCTAGGTATTTTTTAAATGTAAAAGTAATAAGACGAACGCTCTCCTAATGGTAAGAGATGATAACGCCTGTCCATGTCCTTTCAAGCGATACGCAGAACTTTGAGTAGCAAAACAAAGTCCAGAAGATCGCTGCTTTGGCGCTCATTACTTTGAGACGTTAGATGGTTAGACTCAACAGCTCTGTAATTCCGCTAGCCGCAGTACCCTTCAAACCGAAACACAGTAATGGTTACACACTACTGCTTGGCAGTAAAATATCTGGTGCTGCGGTGGTACCTACTTATACGACCTCCGGCTAAGGAGAACTACCACCAAGTAAAAGGTGTTTGATCATTGCTCGCCTGATGTTAAATGATGTAAGAATTTATTATTTACTATGTAAATAAAATGTATGAGACAATTTTAACATAAAAATTACTGCCCCGAGATTGGATTAGATGCCCCTCGCTTAGATAAGTTATGGCATTTTAATCTGTTGCAAAAAACAACGCGTTTTATAACACTTTTTATTGTCCTAAAGTGGAATATTATGTCTTTTTTTACCGACAAAGTTTCATGTTTTATCGCTTCTACTAACCTATACTAAAGTTTATCCTGTTAAAAATATCAGGATGTTAACATTTTATGAATCTTAAAAATTATCAACAGCTTTGATACTTACAGCTATAGGTTGTAGTTTCTGTAAACTTTAATCGTTCAGCAAGATATTCAAATATCCAAATGTAAAGACATTTAACTTTATCACGAGAGAGATATATAGAAAGAGAGAGATAATATGTCATATGTTCATATTAGGTGGCTAGTGTCTTAACTACTAAGAGGTTATGCAGTGCTATGCACCTGGCCCTTTCGCCCAAGGAGCCCCTTTGACCATGACCACCACGCAAGACGAACTTGCTTGAAAATTTCCCTTTTAACCTTTTAAATATAAAAATAGCAACGTAGCTTTTATAGCGATGATAGCTCAGTGGTTAGCGCGGTCGGCTCACATGACAAAGGGTGTGGGTTCAAACCCCAACAAGAGTTTCCGGTGAAGGAAGACATCGTAAGGAAACCCTAGCATGGTGGTAGTCGACTTTCTAGTACTAGGCTGGCTAGCTGCCCTCAAGTTGAAAATCTGCCGCCAAGCACCTAACGGTATGTTCCAGCAACTTCACTTGAGAGCCAGTTTCATTCTAGGCAAGGTGTACTTTACCATCTTCGACCACACCGTTACTTAACATCAGGTCAGATGTCGTCAAACACCTAGCTTGTAAGTCATAAAAAACTATAGTTATAGCAACTCACTTAAAAGCAATTCAAACTTATAAAGAAATTTCATTTTAAATGCCCCGTTAACTCGTTTGGTAGAATATCTGCTGATTCCCACCAGAACAAATATTATTCAACCTATCATCGGAACAAATAATAGACAGCAAACTCAAAATAAAAGCGTTTATGAAGTATACTCATATGACTAAATGGAATTTAAATATAATATATTCTGAAAAAATCATGCTGATTGAATAATGTGAATAACTACGTTCGTCGGTGGAAAGTAATACTTACGAATAGGTATGTACTAATGGCACAATATACAAATACTGTACTATACTACTACATTATATTTGCTAAAGATAGTTTGAATGCACCACGAAAATTCAGAACTAATTTGATTAGTATTAATTGACACAATAATGAATATTGAAAAGGTTTGTGCTTAATGCCTCACCACAAACAAGCGCACTAAAATTTAGAATCAATTCAATTAGTATTTTGAATCTAACAATTCAAAAACAGGATTATAAACTTAAAATGTATTAAGCCGAAAGAGCCGTACAAAAGCTCATCTGCTTCAAGAGTTGTAGGGTGTGGGTTCGGTTCCCACCAGAACAAACATTTATACGACGATAAATGTTTGTTTTGTGTCTGATCTGTTGTTATAAGTATGTATTTACAAAAAAAAAGTATTCTGCCAATTAGTTAGTCAGCTTAGTTTGGGGCTAGATGGCGCTGTGTTAAAAAAACGGCAAAAAAATCACGTCTGCTGTATAAATATATGTTTTATTTTTATTTTATTATTTTATTTTAAAGTGAATAAATGTATAACTAAATATTCTATGAATATTTCAAGCATCTACCTGTTGCTGTTATCAATATTGAGCAAAATCGAGCAAAAAATCACGTCTGTTGTATGGGAGCTTAAATATTTTTAATATTCTGTTTTTAGTATTTGTTGTTATAGCGGCAACAGAAAAATATCATCTGTGAAAATTGTAAGTAACTATCACGGTTCATGAGGTACAGCCTGGTGACAGACGGACAGACAGACGGACAGACAGACGGACGGACAGCGGAGTCTTAGCAATAGTTTTACCCTTTGGGTACGGAACCCTGAAAACAGTGTCTAAATACTCATCAATATAATATAGTTTTTTGTATTAGAATAACACAACACACGAAAACTTAACAACTGTTCTATAGAAAAAGTTTGTTGAATCTTGACCGAATGTATGGAGCTGATTTTGGAGTTGTGTCCGTAGTAAATTTGAGCCAATTGTGAATACAATGATCACCTTTCAGTTTAGACAAGCTTATAACTCTGTAGATTACACCAGAAAAAATACTAACTTAGAAAACGAATTGTGTTATTCTGACTTAATAATAAGTACATCATAGAGAGAGCTATTGGGTAAATCGGTAAGTAGAGCTATTAACGCATTAATTTATAAAGTCTTTATAATTGGTTGGATGGTTTTTGGTACTGTTAAACGGCAGATCGGCGAAGGCTTTTAAAAAAAAAAAGTTTTACTAAGGCCGAAGGTTATATTTCCCGTAAAAAGGGGTACAAGTATACAATGGGTTAAAACTACCCTTAGGCAACCGCTCTGGTCGAAGTGTGGAAGTAGACTGACTGGCCTGAGCTATCTCTCCAGGCCCTAGACCCATAGTGCTGGCTCAGGACTGCTGAGGCAGCAATAAGCCCTACTAAGCCCGGGTATAACAGTACGTATATATTTTTTTTAGTGGCTGACAGCCTTTGTGTTGTATCACAGCTCACCTGATGGTAGTGGTCATAGATGGCAAACACGCCTAGCCTGGAATGGAAATGGCTCTCAAGTGAGGCTGCCAGAACACAGCGTTAGATGCTTAGCAGCAGATTTTCAACTTGAGGGTGGTTGCTTGCCAGTCGAGTACTAGAAAGTACCCTACCACCACGCTATGGTATCCTCACGATGTTTTCCTCCACCGGCAGCTCAAATTCATTGTTCGGGTTTGAACCCACGCCTTTCGGCATGCGAAGCGACCGCGCTAACCACTGAGCTATTATCACTACAAATGTATATCGTGCAATATAATTAATTTGCCTATATGACATCAAGGCAAAGCTATAAGCACCGCTTTTCTTAATGTAAAAGTAATTAGACGAACACATGGCTCTCCTGAGTAAAAGATACTAAATAAGTTTTTGTAGCAATGATAGCCCAGTCGTTAGTGCGGGCAGTTTGCACGCCTTAGAGCGTGGGCTTAAACCCCAACAATGAGCTTAAGCTGCCGGTGAAGGAAAACATCGTGAAGAAACCATAGCGTTGTAGTGGGGTACTTTCTTGTAATCGGCTTGCTAGGCCAAGCACCTAACGGTGTATTCCGACAGCCTCACTTGAGAGCCAGTTCCGTCCCAAGCTAGGTGTGTTTAACATCTTCGACCATATAGTCACATAACATCAGGTGAGCTGTAGTTAAACACCTGTTAACCATAAAAAAGATACCGCCTATCCATGAACATTGCAGCGATACCCAGAGCTTCGATTAACACAATAAAGTCCAAGACCTCGCTGCTTTGACGCTCATATAATTATGTAAAAGTAATAAGACGAACGAGATGCTTTCCTGATGGTAAGAGATAACGCCTGTTCATGACCATAGCAACGACACACAAAACTTTGAGTAGTAAAACAAAGGCCAAGGCATCGCTGCTTTGGCACTCATTACTTTCGATGGTTAGTCTTAACAGCTCTGTAATTTCGCTAGCTATAGTACCCTTCCAACCAGAACAAATTAATGTTTCCACACTACTGCTTGGTGGCAGAATATCTGATACTACAGTGGATACCTACCTCTTGCTGAGACGTACCACCAAGTTTCAATACCCCTGCATTTTCGCCACAAGCGGCAGATTATCTGATACTGCGATGATACCTAGCTAGACTAAATAGACGGTATGGACATATTGTCACCTTGTAAAACCGTCAATCTATCAAAAGCGATAATGTATTAAAAGCGCTTTACCGATGCCATAACAATTTTTATGCTCGCTCAAAGCACAAAAGCCTGTCATTTTTCTAATATTAAAAACAACTGCCAATCAATTTCAGATTCCAATTAACACCCTCGGAGCTGTGAACAAATTTTTAGAAAATAATGTCTCGGGCAGGAAAAGAATTCAGGTGAGCATCAAATACATTTTCTTACAAAAGGTTTATCATTGTTTTCTCGAGCAAACGCTTTTAATACAAAGCTTCCGCATCGAAAATAATGTCCTTCATTAAAGTTTGTCTTCTCCGTATATTTTTCTTTCATCTCCATTCTTTATAAAGCCCGGTGTTTCAGTTGACCTCCTGCGTATTTCATTTTAAGATATTTTTTTAAATCGTATTGTTACCAAAGCAGGTCTTATGTCGATGGCAGAAACAGATTGAGACTGAAAGGTAATACGAATTATTTTCCTAAGTAGGAAATAGTAGGTTTTCATTACCGGAACGACAATCAACTACGGCTATAGTTTTAGGTTAAGTATTTATCAGCAGTGTTAAAGTATCTTTCAAATTATACAGGCTTTCTTGCAATATTTTCCGATAAAGAAAAGCTAGTGGTATAATCATTAAAAATCCGAAACCAGAATTGAACTCACAATCACATTCTGTGTTCTATTCATTATCATCAGTCTATCCGAAGCTTCTCCCAAGACACGCCACTCAGTCTGACTTCAGCTATTTGCTTCCATCCACCGCCAGCTGTCCTACATACGAGTATATCGTCAGTCCATCAAGTACAACGTAATTCTTGCAAATTAATATGTTCGAGTCGCAGAACATCACCCAAACTGATGGCCGTTCTGCATGCATTTTTTTATTGAAGTTCTTTTCTAGTCACATAGAATTTATCGTTTATATCATTAGCAGTTTTCAAACGTTTGCACACAAATGTTACAGGTTCAAGAACGGAGCGCGGAGCCGGTCCGAGCGAGGCTGGGCCCGCTTGCTAGAAGAAGAGCCAACAAAGTCGTCTACGTACAACAGGAAGCCAATGAAGCTCCCAAGCCAGACGAAGCTTATTAATATATTTAAACGTAGTTATTATTTTAGTTTATATTTGAAAACGTTACCATTAGGTACCTGTAGTATCATCATCAGCCTATCGAAGCCCACTGCTGGCGGGCAGGCAGGCGGGTTGGCGAGCGCAGTTAGGTGTGATTGTTCAAGGAAGACGCTGCTGCCCATCTTCTGGATTACATCCCTTAGCCGACTCTTACAGCAACCACGGGTAGAGAGGGTAGGGTACTATTCTTACGTCGGCACCACCACGGCACATGTACATACCTTGCTTATAAATAAATAAATAAATAAATCTGTTTATATTACAAGAAACAAAGCTTTTATTATAACATTAATGCACTCTAAAAAATCAACACACCAATAACAATAATAATAATTTATTACCTAACAAGAAACACAAAACAGTTACCCCCAAACTAGGCAACGTGGTCTGTGTTATGGGGCTAAGAGCACTTGCTTAAAACCACAGTAAATGTGTTTATCTTCTGCAAAATATATAATAAGATTACAATAAACAAATGTTACTATAATTCATGATACAGTAAAATCTATACCGACAGTAATGTGCAGTAAAATTATCAAAGTTCAAATATCAAGAATATTCACTTAAAAATACTTCGAATTCAAATTTCTAGTCATAGATATTCAACAAGCATTGTATAACAATACACAGTTTCACCAGGTCTATAGAGACTAAAAAGCATAACGCTCTCTCCCAGCTCTCTAATAGGAAATACGAATGCACCTTTATCTATTGCAGTCAAATCAAGATTGTCAAAGATATAGTTTCCTTTGTAAAATATACAATTCTTTGCATCGTACCTTACACGAGTGGCGAGGAGAAGAAGTTTCGGTATAATATTGTGGCATGAAATTTTATCGTACTCATAACTGTATTTGGTAACTCCAGATTGCGCTCTCCCGTACTTGAAACGCCAAAAATATCCCCTCAAGTCTTCTTTGGACAACCAACTGCCTTTTATTATAGTTTTATTATTTTTGCTGTAGATTGTTATTGTTAGTTTCGTGTTGTTGTTTTTTACGTAAGGCGGCACAGGATTTTTACATTCTTCCATAGTTTTTAAAACCATTTTGTATTGAGAGTTGGCGGCTAATGAAAATGTGGTATAAGTCAAAATAACAGCGATCACTTTAACTGGCGCCATAATACTCGCAAAAATGAGTCAATGTCAAATATTTACAAACTCGGAAATATATTTTCCAATAGATAACTGTTGTAATAATGGATGTGTTTAAAATACAATTTATTTCTCATTAAGCTTGATTGTAAATACGCACGTCTAGCTTGTACTATTGACTTTTAATGTGTGCTATTTACCATCTCTATGATCCTATTATATTTGAATGATAATTCTGTGCAAATAACAACCGGTTCATTTTTGTGATAGATATTTTGGATAATCAGGTAAAGTATAAAATACGTGAACGAAAAGTTAATATACCTATAGTTCTTTAGATAGTAATTCGAAGCTACGCCAACCTAGTGGCGAAATAGTCTGACTACCAATATGGAAGTCCTGGGTTCAAATCCCACCGCATACTATAATATTTTCTAAACTGACGCGTTTTTTCTCTAACATCAAACGATGAAAGAAAACATCATCAGAAAACTTGCATGTCTGAGGTTTCGCAATGATCTCGAAGATATGTAAGGTCAGCCACCCACACATTTATTTATGTTTGTGTGTA
Organism: Biston stratarius; assembly: GCA_950106695.1. Taxonomy (NCBI): domain Eukaryota; kingdom Metazoa; phylum Arthropoda; class Insecta; order Lepidoptera; family Geometridae; genus Biston; species Biston stratarius. The sequence goes on along the minus strand of OX467106.1, from coordinate 37,120,249 downwards.
CAATAAAGAGTTATTAATCAAGCAATCAATCACGTGGAAGAGACCCACACCCAGCTATGTGACAAAACAGTTTGTAGCGATGATAGCTCAGTGCTTAGCACAGTCGGTTCACATGCCAAAGGGCGTGTGTTGAAATTCCAACAATATGCTTGAAAAAGCTGTGAAGGAAAAAATCGTCAGGAAATCATAGCATAATGAGAAGGGATTTTCTAGCACTCGGCTGGGTAGAGTGGCTAGTTACCACCATCCAGTTGAAAAGCTACCGCTAAGCACCTAACGGTGAGTTCCGGCAGCCTCACTTGAAAACTAGTTTTATTCCAGGCTTAAACTATTATTATTAGGCTTATTCTAGTTTTATCATCCTCGACCACATCGTCATAACATCAGGGGAGCTGTGGTCAAACACCTAGACTGTCAACAATAAAAAAACTAGACTGATATGGACGGGTACAGTATTTGTATATAATTCACCAATACTTTTTAAAGTGAATAACAATTAAATTAATTAAGATTAAAATCCAAATTTTGTAATGTAATCATTAGATGTAAATAGAAATAGAATTGTGTGTATGCCTCGAGTATTCATGCTCACCAACGAAGGCTCCTTCTTGCGGCGGCGACGTGTGTCGGGTCGCTCTCTTCCCTCAGATATGGTTGAGGGGGCGATGGCTGGCACATGCGTCATACTCGTAATCGGGTGCTACTTGCGGGTCTGCTCTCGGTATACACACAAACTAGTACTTTAACCCTAGTTTGAGATTCATTTGACAAATTTACCTCTTCATAATTTGAAAAAAAAAAATGTAATTCAAAGTGACAAAGGTCACGAACTCCGGTGTCTGTGGAACGTAATTTTAAATTTAAAAAAAAGTTAATAGTATAATACCGTATCGTCTAATTTTTAATCGACTTCAATGTGAATGAAATTTATGAATTCAACCTATAATTTATTTACATACTTAGATCCTAGATAAGGTTTGAATCACGACAATCTAAATCTGCAATAATCTCAATTAAATTACTATTTCAATATAAATATTTTAAGGGGAACAAAGTTTTGCTCTAATATTTTCTTTGGTTCATAGGACGTCGCATGGTCTGTTAGACATCAAAATATTGTTATATTTTTAAGCTTACGTATTGAATATAGCGTAGCAATTGCAATCTAGTAAATTAATTTCTCATAACGAAGGTGTTCCGTCGTAGACTGCATATTTACTTAATATTAGACAAGATGTCGGTCAAACTTAAGCCTGTAGGTCAAACATGATAGTTTGCGAAAAGTTTTCAAGTGTTCGGTACTAAAATGTATGATAAATGGATCCCTAGTGGGTGAAAACGAAAACTAAAACTAACATAAAGTGCTGTAATATTTCATGAAATATGTTTTATAAATTGTCATGCTCTGTTTAAAAACAATTTTTTTACCGTTTTATGTTTTCCAAATTAAAAACTCAACAATGGGTTTCAGACAACTGTGACTGTAGCTGCATCAAGATATAGTTGTCTCACGACCCCTGAAGTTATCCTTCAATAAATACGCATCGCAGACGCTCGAGTATGTATTCACAACCACATTCTTACATTTCTTTATTTTTTTCAGTTACAAAATGTGAAATATTTGCTTGGAAGATAAAATAAATGCTTACAATCAACAATAATAATAGTGCAGTCTGGGCGTTAAGTATATAGTAAATATATTTTAGATCAACGTGCTTCACCCTCGGCCGCACCGTCGCTTTACATCAGGCGAGTTGCTGAACGTAAATCTCTTTCGTATAAAAATTGCTTGTAAATGCGGTACCAAAGAGGTTGTAGTTTGAATTAAGAAAACAGCGTTTGTATTTATTTTGGCATCGCACGTTTTACGATGAGTATAATAATTGTTAATTTACTTGTCTGGAGGTCTACAAGAACTAATTTTCTCTTTTTTGAAACTCAAAGAAGACGAGTGTTGGACTCAAAAAAATACACGAAATCAAAATTCTGCTTTAGCTACTTTAACAATTTTTACTATTAATATTTTTTTTTTTATTAATGGTTCCATATTGGCAGGCACGATTTTTTTTGGCAAAAATCCTATTGTATTTCAACTTATGCCACAAACATCATTTCGCTGATATAGGCTTATGTTTCGTAGCGATAATAGCTCAGTGGTTATCTGTCAGTTCACACACCGGAGGGTGTGGGTTCAAATCCCAACAATAAGCTTGAGCTGCCGGTGAAAGAAAAACATCGTAAAAAATTAAAAAAGAAAATCTTCACACGATGGTAGAGTGCCCTCGTACTCTCTAGTACTCAACTGGCTAAATACCACCCGTAAGTTGAAAATCTACCGCCAAGCATCTAACGGTGTGTAACAACAGCCTAACTTAAGAGCCAGTTCCATTCCATTTACCATGTTCGACCACAATTCTAATGGACAAAATAAATCTGATATTTTTATGTTTAAGTTTTACTATGGACACGAGATTTAGCGATGGTCGAAGTATCCGATATAATCAAACGTAAATAATTCCTCATAAATAAAACAAAATATTCTCAAGTTCTTGTACAAGGATTCAGTACTTATACGAACTAGGTTTTATGGTATATCCATTTTAGTTTTTTGTTTCTCATGTAGGTATTTTAATAAAGCTGGACCGACGCTCTAAGAAAATCACGATCTAAGGCTATTTAGCTGGAATTCATAATATCCCCATTAAACTTAAACTCAGACTTGTACATGCAATGAACAAGATTAAAATCTCTTTTTACCCTTATGCTTTAGCTTACAGAACCAACCAATTACTTCAACTTCGTTACAAAGCTAATTAACTCTTGAAACACTATGACGGTTACTTACGATTTGAATGAAACAGTAGCTTAATTTTTGCGTTTAGAGCTTAAATCTCTTAGCCGCACACATAAAAACTGTGTTATTATGAAACGGAATATAGTTTTGACGAGAACGTGGAAACGTCATGTTACCATTTTTTACCCGACTACCAAGGACGGGTAATGTTTTTCGCGCGTATCTTGTATGTATGTATATTTTCTTTTATTAACTCATGTCTTTCAAACGGCCGAATGGATAACGACAATTAAGGTATCGTTAGACTCGTCTCAATAACCTTAGAATCCTTAGAGCAAGGATGGCAACCAATATTTTGGGCACGCCACGCACCTAAATGTGTTTAGCTGCAAAATGTTTTGTTTTTTTTTTTAATAAATAAGCATAAGCTAACCTATAGGGCTAAGGCAAATGTAGCTGGAAGGCCGTCTGACAGCCAATCTGGAAGTCCTAAGTTCAAATCTCACGGCAGACACCTCTGTGCTTTTCAATTCACGTTCGTATTACTGATAACATTAAACGGAGAAGAAAAACATTGTGACAAAAAAAATCTCTAAGATCTAAAAAAAGTTTGTAAGTATGTAAATTTTTGAGGAGAAAAAGTAGCCAGCGTCCTTCCTAAAGAAACGTCCTATAACCGTTTTAATTTTCATCAAGATCCATTAAGCCGTTTAGTCGTGAAAAGGAACAAACAGGTAAGACAGAGAGACAGATTCTCTTTTGCTTTTATAATGTTAGTTAGAATTAAGAACTAGCTTATTCTCTGTACCAAATTCACATAGTTCTGTTCTTGTGATTTTCAGAATGTTTCAAGCCGTGAAATAATTTAAACTATACTGCAGTTAAATTAAGTTACTAATTTATCAAGTAAATGATCATGTTTTGGTCCTAATAAATGTTGGATTCTAGGAGTAAGTAATGACGTGAAATGTGTTACAAACAATTGGGAATCTAATTTAAATTAATGACAGTGTTTTCACACTAATGTCTTTAATAATGTTAAAGTTTAAGTGTTCGCGTGAAACAATATGTACGTATAGCTTATATTAGAAGGAAAGATAAAATTGCTTGAATGTTGTGCATCGTGAAAAACTAGATGTCAGACTCTCTCATTCGAAGTAACACGACCCTTTTATCTTCTTCATTACTATTAATATATCTTCTTATTTATTTTTGGCGACGAATTTTATGCCAGCTTCAACTGTGTTGTTACTTACTCATGTCTAGTGTCAAGTTCGTATATACTTGACACTGTCTAACTCTATCACACTGCATTCAATCAGTAATGTCAATATACAACATTAAGGTATCTATGTGAAGATTTTATGTATGTACTTGTACGTACATATGTTGTATCCTCGCACTGAAATGGCTTAATTTTTTTTGGATAAAATAAGAATACAAATGGCTTATAATTTGTATTGACACACATACTAAGGCTTTATACCTTTTGTTGTTTTTCATGGTGAAACTCCTAAACGAATTCGGGTGAGATTTGGAAGCTCATAGCAGTTCTTTTTTCTAAGAAAAACCCCTAAAACATACCCTGAGACGGGCGAGGTGTTTGTTTGGGATCTTAATGACGCGGTTCCTACTAAAACCGTAAAGAAACTTACTGCACTTCGTGTCGAATTTGCGCTTGTTCTCTATTACAACAGTAATAAAGGACAACAGGAGCCCAAGCTCCCACAATGATGACGTGTCGGAACAGCGGACACTTCGTGATCCACCTCGGCGACCAAACCACCAAAGATCACCCCCAGATCCGCTCGCCCGTGGTCTCCATACGACGGGTCAGTTGAGTTGTCCTACCGCCTGCCACCTCTGCCGCTAGGAATGGCGATCACCTGCAACCCCAGCACTCCTTCTATTCCACCAGATAGCTCATACCATGAATCATATACATGCTTTTTATCCCGGAGACGAGGGTTAAACCTTAAATAAACATAACAGAATACAAATCACTTCCCAGGCGCAAAAGAGAGCCACAAAAACAGTTCAGTTATTAGCTAAAACAAGCCAGTCCATCCGTTCCACATTCCCATAATAGCACTTTTTGAGAGCAATTAGGCGTCAATTAATCTCGTAAATGCTGAAGAAGGATTATTTTGTTTACTAATTGGTCCATAGACGGCCGCGCAGTAGATTTATGGGTAAGGTGGGTCCTGTATATTAAGCATTTATGGCGCGGATTTAAATCAGTAATTTGTTTACGTGCATCCAGCGCGGGTTAATAATAATCGGATATATTTAATTTTGTTATAACAAAGTAACAACAATACGACAATAATGTCCATTATTGAAGCTTATTTTTATTTTCTAAATTAAATATAGTGTTTTTAAAAATGTGTTGTCTCTATAAATTTGCCGAATTCACATGCTAGTTTTTTTTTTTAAATCCAAATACGGCAATGTGAAAAGTCAGACTTGAGAAGAAGAGAGAAGCTTCTTACTTGAGAGTCAGTTCCATTCCAAGCTAAGTGTGCTTTACCATTTTCGACCGTCACTTAACATCAGGTGAGCTGTGGTCAAGGATCTAAATAGACATTAAAAAATAAATTGTTATTTGAAGAACAGTAATTTCATTCTCATAAGAATGGGAGGCTTGGACAATTTTGCGAGCTACATCAAAACATTGCAAAGTTGATAACTTAAACCAGTTTGTGCTCAAGGGAAATACTCATTTGCTATTCAACAAGCTACTCCATCTTGAAGAGTAATCTTGCATTCCATCGTCGTAGTTTGCTCGTTAATTAAAGATTTCGAATGTCCATTGTAATTAAGTAATTTCAACACATAAGCCAGAACAGATAGGCACGAAGAATTGTTAAAATGTTCGTCACGTTTTTATCAGAAGAAAAACTGTGATCTTAAATGGAGATGAAATAAATTTTGGGAGATCTGACATTGTATTGTCACCATGAAACTATTGTCTCGAATATGCTTGTTAACCATGTCAATAATTAAATTAAATATTGTTGCCTAATATGTGAGGCTCAATTATTTTCCGAACAGAAGGAAATTGTTTTCTTTTTATTGTTGTAATAATTTGAATGTTTATATAGGATGTTTTGAAAGAAGTATAGTGAATTAATGTACCTATAAAGAACACTAAAGGGTGATTTACCGATCAATTTTAATTGCTTTTACTTCTCGGCCAAGAAATTCGCAAAAAAGTAGCTCTCAAGAAAATTTAATTTTTTTGCTAATTCGCAATTCCAATCAGCGGTCGACTTTTAATTAAAGTTGTTCTACTTGATAGGTAAATATTTAAATAAACTTCAGTTTAACTACACTTAATCGAAACGTCTTGTATACAACAAATAAGTAAGTTTGTTTAGGATTAGTGGCGAACCCTAGTCTCAGGCTAAAATATGCCACCCCAATACCTCCGACATGGCTTGACGATTACATAAATATATAGCAACCGAGATCTACAATTTAAAAAGTAACGGAAGCGCTCAGAAATAAACGGCACTCGCGGTCACCCATCCGGAGACTGAGGTTGAAAAAACTACAACATAATGAATGAATGAATCTATATCGTCTACTTTTTATGTAATAAAGTTAAGCATAGCGAGACCTCTGAGCAAGACCGTACAAAAGATTCAAAGAATGCTGAACAATTAAAAACACAAAGGCATGTACGCTTCAATTCTTCACATTCTAGGTTTTACCGAATGTCACTGAATAGGCCTACAAAAATTAATTAATTCCAAGATATGTATTATATATTTCATAGAAATATAATTAAAACAATTTTTTATTTTATTTTATTTTTTTATTTTAACCCAGTTAACAGGTATCTGTTAACTACCTGAAGGGAACCTGTTATTAGTTGTTAACAGGCAGTAATAGTGTAGTTACCAGGTGAAGTTTCGGCAGACTTGTTGGGAAACCGTCTGGCTTCTAACCTGAAGGTTTTTTTTTTATAACGTATAGGCTTGCGTTTGACCGCCATCTCGCCTGATGATAAGCGAAGATGCGGTCTACGATGGAGCACGCATGCTTATAAGAAACCGATTCACTCGCGACTTGAAGGCACCCAGATTGTACATATCGGGGAACACCCACTCGGACATCGAATTCCAATGTCTAGCGGTTCGTATAAAGAAGGTGGAACCAAACCGCTTAGTTCGAGTTTTTGAAATATCCACCATGAAGCGGTGCCGCTTCTTAAAACTTCTGGCTGTCCGATAAAAGATAGGCAAGGTGGAATTAGGTCATGCAGATCTGAAGCGCACAATCCAAACTGTATCCGGTAGAAAACCGACAGGCAATGAGATTCGAGCCCAGGACCATAATATTTTGGTTAAAAATATTATGGTCCTGGGTTCGAATCTCACTCTCGCATCTCTCTTCTAATCATGTACGTATTGCTGATGACGGTGAAGGAATACATTGTGTCAACATACATGTCCGAGAGGTCAAAAAAAGTTCTCCAAGATGTGTGAAGTCTACCAACTCGCATTTGGCCAGCGTGGTAAACTATGTCTTTTACCCTTCTCACAATGAGAAGAGGTCCGCGCCCAGCAGTGGGACAGTTTATAAAAACAGGGCTGATTCGGATTCGGATTCGGATTCGGACTCGAATTCAGATTATTAAATTCACCTGAGAAAGTATTTATGAGAGAAAGTCCCAGGCCACTGTCATAAAATGTCTTAAATATTTATTTTATTGTTTGATAAATACCTACAAACGATTCTTCCTCAAATATTTGTCAATGAAATTTATTTGTCTTCGCCCTTCTGAGATCAAAAGGTTAAATTTCATTTTGTCCTCCCAAGGTTCGGAGTTATTCGTATATTTACTTAGAAATTTGCAAAGGTTAGAAAACTTACATTTAAATTGGAGCATGAGTTAGCATAAGCATTATTATAAGCAACGTGTCGTAGTCCACTGCTCGACATAGGCCAAGACATGCTGTTCTATGTATATCGCCACTTTATCGAGTCTCAGCTACGTGTGCTGAATCGCAGTTTCTACTATAGAATACGTCTACTCCAGCGGTTATCGGTTCTGTGATACATGTTTCAATGGTCACATCCAGCCCACTGTCACTTGAGCGTGCGTGCTGTAACCTTAGTTCTTTGGATAATTACTTCGGATATGATCTGTTGTAGAAATTCCAAACAGCTATTTCAATATTATTTCAAAATGAGAAAGAGAGGGAAAACATAAATCACCTAATTATATATAAATATATATATATATTGTGTAACAGTTTAACAATAAGTATTGTGTGCATGCCTCGAGCATTCATGCTCACCCTCGAAGGCTTACGGCGGCGCCGTTTGTCGGGTCGCTCTCTTATATTTATGATATGGTTGAGTAGTGCGATGGCCTATGTCCAGCAGTGGACGTCCTACGGCTGAAATGATGATGATGATTAATCACTTAGGCTATTATATCACCAGCAATTTGTAAAATGATCATTCTTCCTCGATATTCTCGCGAAGTTACAACACTGGGTTCTTCAAAATACGTGATGTGAATATAAAAAATTTGGCAATGTATTTGTAGTGTATTTGTATTGCATACCATCAGGTAGCATGTTGGCTTGGTTGCTCCACGTGACACAAAAAATATTTACACTGTTTTGCTGTTGAACATGAGTGTACATGCCATCTACACATTGAAAGCAAACTAACATAACTCAAATCTCAAGACGAAATCATCGAGTCGAACTTGTCTGGCGCGTTAGGTTATGAATAAGCGTTGGTTCATTTATGCGTTCAGTCTAGCACTACATAATAAAGTAAACCCAGTCGTCGTGAATTATGAGCAGACTCAGCTTTAAGTTAGTAAGCTGCATAGATAGCTAGAGGATTATTCATAATTTGTTACACTAAGCCCTGAATCCCACAACGGCTTATATAGAACGGATAACGAAGTAATGTTCTCGCGAAATATAAATAAATAAACTAAAAATAAATTGGAAAATGATATTACTGCCCTTGTAACCCCGACTGCCCAGTTAGCTCATTCAGTAGGTTTGTGAAGCGATGATGGCTCAGTGATTAGCGTGGTCGGGTCACACGCCAAAAAGCGTGGGTTCAAAGCCCATAAATGAGCTTGAGCTGGTGAAGGGTGACGCATGGTGGTAAGGTACTTTTGAGTAATCTCCCGCAAGCACTACTAACGGTGTGTTCCGTCAGCCTCAGTTGAGAGCTAGTTCCATTCCAGGCTAGGTGTGCTCACAATCTTCGAAAATGTGTCCTAAAACTGCACAGTTTGATCCACAACACACAACGTACAAACGTCATCCCATATTTTTTTTTAATTTAAATGTAATGAGATGGATTATATTAACCTAATTGTGAAGACTATAAAATGAGAGTCAGCCCTCAATACGTCTCAGTCGTTCTCTAGCTCTCTTGTAGGAAACATAAAGCGTAAATATCTGCCAAAATGATACCACCGTCATTACATAAGTTTGACACTTTCATGTATAACCGTTTTACGATAGAACCAAAACAAAAAACCCTTTCACTCCCTATTAACTTCTTCAACCTCCTAGCCCTGGTATTTTCTCCTTTTGTGTATGTCCTTAGTAAATTTATCAAAATTAATAACCTTCATCTTTAAATTTTACTTTATATTTGGTTTTTGTATATATTTTGTGTGTATATTCCCTGTGTGACGTGATGTTTTGTATTTGAATCTTGTAGTAGACGTTAGATTAAACTAACAACTAACAAAAAAAGTTATCACTGGACAACCTGCGCCAGACAGGAAAAAAATGTACAGACATTGGAAACATTGTGGCAACAACGCAGAAGCCAGAATTGAAAAGTTGACGTTGAAAACAAAAAAAACGTTAGATGTTTCTTCTATAGCCCCTTATAACAAGCATGTATTATATAATAATGAAGCATTAAAAAACGACCTCAATTCAGCCTCATTACATGTATTGTAGGTACTTATCTTGCAACTACAAAATTGGATCACGCAAACTTTGAAGTATCTCTTGGCAAGAACAACAAAACAAATCAGAACTTCATCACAATACAAGACAATGTAGCCAGTTTGCTATGAGATTACCAACGTTTAGAGAGGCGCATTCAGTTGGCATGTTACGTCATTTCCAGATCCCCATTTTTTGCTTATCTCTCTTCCTAATGATGCTAATTTATGAGGCGTATCTCCGAAATCGTTGACCGTCCCTAAATAAATCGTGGGAGGTCGTAAGGTTGGGGACAATATATGAATAGATGGATGGAAGCCAAAACACATGACCGATATTATATCGGTGACTGATTTTCTTCAAAGAAATAAATTTGGGATCTCAGAAAACATTTTGTATCAATATTGGAAGATATATTTTTATTTATTGCGCAATATTTTCAATTCTAAATCGAGTTCGTTCTGTAATTGAGAGCCAGTATCAAACGTAAGAAAATTTACTTTTGAAGTATGTAGTTGTTAAAAATACGCCTGTTAAACAGGGCTGTAAGCTTGGGGCGTAGTATGCCGAAAGGGGTTGTTGTACTCATTATTATGAACAACATTAACTATGAGCGCTCAAAATCGCGAATAAACTAATTCTACATTTTCTAAGAACAATAGCTATCTGGAATCTTGAAATCTATGCTGACAATAAGAAGTATACTCCAAACTTAAAATGTTACTACACGCTTGACAATTTTATAATGATGATAATGTGGGGTTCTTCAAAAGGCGTGTTAATAGAATGCTAAAAGGTCGACGACGTATTTGTAATACCCCTGGTATTGCAGATATCCATAGGCGACGGTGCTTTCTTACCATCAGGAAGCCCGTCAGCTTGGTTACCACTGTGGCATAAAAAAATATGTTTTAAACGACTAATTAAATAATATTCTAATTTTAAAATTCGATTACATCTTTTTAATTTTAATTAAATTATTTATTTTAAGGGGTTAAGAACTTATCAGGGTTTCCAGAGCATAACCTAGAACATTTTGTACAGTAGGCAAAAATATGAATATTTGTTCGCTAGCTTTTCCAAATAGCGATATTGTAAGTTCACAATCATTATCATCATCGTCTCAGCCGTGGGACGTACACTACTGGACATAGGCCTCCCCCATTGACTTCCATAAAGACCGGTTGGAAGCGGCTCGCATCCAGCGCGTTCCTGCGGTCTTTATGAGGTCGTCTGTCCACCTTGTGGGTGGACGTCCTACGCTGCGCTTGCCGGTCCGTGGTCTCCACTCCAGAACTTTGCAACCTCATCGGTCATCAGTTCTGCATGCTATGTGCCCTGCCCACTGCCACTTCAACTTGCTAATCCGCTGGGCTATGTCGGCTACTTTAGTTCGTCTACGGATCTCCTCATTTCTGATTCGATCTCGTAGAAAAACTCCGAGCATAGTCCTCTCCATAGCTCACAATACACAATACAAAATAAAATAATTATTTAAAAAACATGTAATTTTCACTCTGTAACAACAAAAGTAATTAACAAAAGTAACCTCGATATTTGTTAATTATCTTGTTTTTCGATACAACATCGTCGTTTTCATAATAATTTGAAAATATAAGTAATAAGATAGTAAGCTCCAGTTTTTTTATGTTATGTTTCTTTAGGGTTGCGTGTTTCATAATATAATGTTTTATCTTTAATTGGCCGAAAACCTGTAACTGGCTTGTTTGAATAGATATTACAAAATAGTAATTTTATTATGTAAGAAAAATACCGAGAAACTGTATAACATGAGAGTTTATACCCATTAGCCATTTTTCATCAATCAATCATTTATTGACACAGAAATGGTACACTAATAAATGAAGCCCAAAGCCTTATTCTTATTCTTATTCGGGATGGGGGCGATAAGTCCTGCACTGACGTCCCGCTTGGGGTGTATTGTGCATTTCCCCCTACCAGCGTCTACCCGAGCCAGCCCAGCTCCTTGAAGTACTGGAGCGAGGCTCTGGGTCGCTGGCATAGTAGCTCCAGTGGGTGAGATGGAGATATACATGATGACGAAAAGCAGTCTATCTGTTGCGGTGATTTAGACGTGGAAAGTAAGGAAGCTGCTTCATGCAGTCTAGTAAAGATCCTAGTTGCTTCTGTGGCTTTGCAATGCCACAGCATATGCTCTACAGTTTCGTCCTCTACCAAACAGCCACGGCAAATCGGGCTGTCTGTGGCTCCTACCTTGTACAGATCCTTATTTAGATTGCAATGACCGGTTATAAGATCTACTATAAGACGGAGGTCCTGTCGTTGCAATCTCAATAGACTGTTAGTGATCTTCCTGTTAAGGATTGGAAAAGCGGTCTTACCATGTTTGCAGTCGTCTTTTTTATCCCACAGGTTTTGTTGCCCAAAGCCTTACAAGGGAATTCACGAATTCCCGTGTAAAAACAATTTTTAGGTTCGCATTTGGCCACATCCTGTCTGATGTCACAACTCTGTTTTCTCTCTACACAATCTACCGGATATACTTCGGAAAGTACACTTCAGATCTGCATGACCTAATTCCACCCTACTCATTGCACTATTCGACAGAAGCTCTAAAAAGCGACACTGTATCATATTGATGATCCAAAAACCCAAATCTAAAGTTCTATTCCACCTTTATCGTACGATGGAATTTTCTGCCCGAGTTCTCCAATAGATATAATCTGAATGATTTCAATTTTTTTTAAATTAAATTTTAAATTACGTATAAAAAAACTTGAAGACACTCAGGTTATATTCAACGGTCTGGCAGTCCGCACAATGAACGTGGAATCAAAGCGTTTCGTTCGAGTTTTTGGAATGTTGACCATGAAACAATGTCGCTTTTCGCTTTCAGCTGTTTCATAGTACAAGTTTATTGACCCTTGATGATAGAGAAAGAGAATTGAGTTGAGTCTTTAGTTAAAGTTGTTCCTAATGGTGGATAAGTACAGTAACCCTCTTTCGACTTGGTACACTCAATGCTTATAATCCTGTATCGCATCGAAAGAGAAAACTTTATCAAATCAAGAGAGATAAAACGGTCACAGTTGCTCAATATACTTGATGAAATTGCAACGAAAAAAACAAATCGGAGTCTACTGAAACGGAAGGATTTATTATTTCTCCTCTGTTTAGCTTTGTTCGAGAAAGCTTTATAGGCTTAACGTTTCGCTCGTCTAAGCTTTGCTGTGTTTAAAAGAAAAATTGTTTCATATAAATCTGCTACAATTTGCATGAGTTTAGTTTATTTACCCGACTGCCCAAAAATGTATTTTTTTTTAATACGATTCGCTGCGCGTAATGCCGATAAATAGGTATAGATAATGCTCTGAACTATTTTTTGCTCAAATATTTCTTTATTTATTACTATTTATTTTATTTATGGTTAGGTGTTTGACCATTGCTCGCCCGATGTTAAATGATAGTGTGGTCGAAGATGGTAAAGCACACTTAGTCTGCATTAGACCTGGCTCTCAAGTGTGGCTGTCGAAGCACACCGATCCATTATTTATTTCGATACACAGTGTGGTTAGCGCGGTCGGTTCATATACCGAAGGGCGTGGGTTCAAACCCCAACAATAAGCTTGAGCTGCCGGTGAAGGAAAACATCGTGAGAAAACCATAGCGTGGTGGTAGGGTACTTTCTACTACTCGGCTGGCTCAAGGTGAAAATCTGCCGCCGAGCATCTAACGGTGTGTTCCAGCAGCCTCACTTGAGAGTCAGTTCCATTCCAGGCTAGGCGTGCTTTACCATCTTCGACCACACCGTCATTTAACATCAGGTGAGTTGTGGTCAAAAACCTAGCCTGTCAGCCATAAAAAAGTTAATCAAATTTTTTTTAAATTAAATATTGAGTTATGATGATCCACAAGATATCGTTGTGTTAACGACACATTCTAACAAGTGGATTATTTACATCATGGATAAGCTATCATAGAACTTATATAGTAACAAACAAAATCTAAAAAGCGTATTAACCATTATAGCAAAAAAAAAAATGCAAAATCCTAAAAATTTCCCATTTACTAACTACCGTTCCGGCTAACGTTGGTATTGCCTTGATATTTATTGCCTTTTCAATTCTTAGCTACTTTTGTTACCAAAAATTCTTACTTAGATATAAGTTTAAAATCGCCGTGTTCAATATAAAACCTTTGACTTGACTCGTAGTCTTTACGCATTCAGCATGGCTCCGTGCCAACTGCATAGAACCGAGAATTTGATTCTGACCCTTGCTATAACAATATACCAACTGTGACGTAGCACCAATGGAAGGTCCTAGAATAATTTCAGAACATAAACTTCCAAAGTTAAATAGTGTAGTAGAAAGTCCACAACATTAGAAAATATCTTCTGTAAGCCTAAAGTATTTGAAAGCGGAATAAAATTATAACTGACCATGTAATTATAATCCTCTTATAATTATATTTAAATAAAATTAAAGAATCTTTTTTCTTGACGATAAAAACACAAAAAATACAAATTGAATGTTTTCAAAAATAAATTCAATTTGAGTCTGAACTAATTGATTGATTGAGGCGTTACTTTGCGAAAGTCCATTTTAAGTGAAGTGTGTAAGTTAATGTCAAGTTTTTTAAAATTAATGTTAAGTTTTTGAAATTTTAATCAGTTTTTAAATTATTGTAAATAAATTAAATTATTAACAATATTTTTAGTCTTCCGTAACTCAAAACAAAAAAAAACGGAACCCTCATAGGATCACTTTGTTGTCCGTCTGTCTGTCTGTCAAGACCCTTTTTCTCAGAAACGCGTGGAGGTGTCAAGCTGAAATTCATATCAAATACTCAAGTCTACTGTCCCTTGGAGCTGTGAAAAAATCAAACTTTTAAGCTAACGCAATTAAAAGATACAGCCGCTTACGCTGCAAATTTTCGACGCTCGCAAGGAACCAAAAACTACAGGGTACTTCCCGTGAACTCGGAATCTTAAAATTTGGTACGAAGCCACGTCTTATAGCACAGATAAAGGAAAAATTGCGAGGAGCATAAATTACCATTAAAAAAAATACCATAACTTTTACTTATATACCTACAGGTTTGTACGGAACCCTCGGTGCGCGAGTCCGACTCGCACTTGGACGGTTTTTTAGAACTCTCAGACATGTAGGTTCCTTACTGTTTGAAGTCAGCGGCAATGGCAGAATATGTATTTACAAAAAAAAAGTATTTAAATATTCTATAAGTTATCTGGTTCCCATACAAACTTTGTTTAGTTTGGGCCTAGATGGCGCTGTGTGAAATGTCCTACGATATTTAACTATTTAGCGCAGTCTATTAATTCGACGCTTCACTATTACAAAATATTCTGACACATGTATATATGTAGAATGGCGCAATCTAGACCTTAAAGTACGCAACTAATAAAAAGAAAAGTCCGGTATATCGTAGTACCGTTTCATTGTCCCCGTGGTGGTGCCGTGCTTAAGAATAGTACCCCACCCTCTCTACCCGTGGTGGCCGTAAGAGTCGGCTAAGGGATGTAATCCGGAAGATGGGCAGCAGCGTCTTCCTTGAACAATCACACCTAACTGCGCTCGCCAACCCGCCTGCCGAGCGTGGCGAGTATTGGCAAAACCCCCCCAGGAGGAGGCCTGTGTCCAGCAGTGGACGTCCTATGGCTGATGATGTGATGTGATGTGTGTTTCATTGTCACGGATGATACATCTGTGCCTTGACTCATCAAACTTTCAGTTAGATTTCGTAGTTGGGTACCGAGTAAATGAAACACTGTTATTGCATAAGGCTTAAATTACATAAGTCAGGCCTCAGCACAGACGGATGATAGATGCGAGATTGTGTAGAATACTGAACAATGCTGGGATCAGATCTATACTTAGATTATAACTTTCATGTAAAATTAATCTAGATTAAATTTTTTATATACAGTAATTAAATATTATTATACAGAGTTATAAGCTTGGGCTTTGAAAACACGAAAAAGTCAGTTATTTTAGTTTCGTTACTACAAGAACGAGAAGTATTTATTCCCTACGAGATCGAATCAGAAATGAGGAGATCCGTAGACGAACTAAAGTAGACGACATAGCCCAGCGGATTAGCAAGTTGCAGTGGCAGTGGGTAGGGCACATAGCACGCAGAATTGATGGCCGATGGGGCTACAAAAATCTGGAGTGGAGACCACGGACCGGCAAGCACAGCGTAGGACGTCCACCCACAAGGTGGACAGACGACCTCATAAAGACCGCAGGAACGCGCTGCATGCGAGCCGCATCAAACCGGTCTTTATGGAAGTCAATGGGGGAGGCCTATGTCTAGCAGTGGACGTCCTACGGCTAAATGATGATTACAAGAACTATTGTATAACAGAAAAGTAATGAACAGTGAATACATTTTTCACCTTATCTTACCTTATTCATCTACATGGGTAATGTGGATGTAGCGAAATGGCCATTTGGCCAAGCCACATATTTTGACTAAAGGGCTTGTAGAGTTAATGCGTGTAGAGTTAGAAGCTTGGCTCAACATGAGATCTGATAACTTTTTGACAGTGTGAGCCAAATATATAGTCTCGTCTTGGCAACATTTTAAATAAATTTTTTTTGGTGTTATTCAAAATCATAGTTGGTAGTTTGTACATTTGGATGTTTGTTATTCAATCACGCAATAATGACTGAACGGATTTGAATGAAATTTGTCACATATATTATAATACCTGGATTAACATATAGAATACTTTTTATACCAGAAAATGTTAAGTTACCAAAGGTTAAGTAATTTTTTTTCGAGGTTAATAATTATTAACATTTCGTTAATTCTGTGAACTAAACAATTTTCTTTGTTAAACTCCACGCGGACGAAGTCGCGTGTAATAATTAGTAGTTTATATATATAATAATAGCTATTTATAATTTGTGAACATTAATATTATCTATGGAACAGCGCACGATGGGTAAATGGTTAATTTCCAGAAACTATTTCTAGACTTGTCTACTCTAAAGCACCACCATACCTGTAACTTTTTCATGTTCATTAAATTGTACAAAAGAAAAATTGTGTTTTTTTTTACAAGTTCAAAGGGTTTTTACCTTCGTCCAGGCATCTATATTACATCTTGATTTCTACGGTGTCAGATTATTAACATGAAATTCTCTAACTTTTTTTTTATAGTTTGGGTTAGGAAAAAATAAAGGATTTATTTGTAGAGATAATAAAACAATGTAACCGCACAAATAACTTTATGGATAGTGCGATAAATGTGTGGATGCACACGGAGATCAGATTCCGACAGATATCGACAGAAAAGTAAATACATGCATCACAAAATTTTAAACGGTTCAGATTTTAAAGGACACAGTATTGAAAGAAGTATTTGACTTTGCGAACTTTTACATATGTACGTATATGTATATAGTTAAGTCCTATTATCAACAATCTAAGTTCTTAATAATGTTACTCTATAGAAACTGGCATGCTTTTGACATAGTTTCGTGTTACTTATACGAAACTTACGTTTGAATTGGTCGGATACTCCGACTACAGTGTCGGTCATATACATATAGGCCTTTATCGTTGCCACACAGTGCGAAGCAAGACAAAGCCACGCGAGCGTCGTACGCTGCTTTAGTTCCTTGAAAATGATCATCGGAAAAAGTAATATATCCTAATATTTTACGAAAGGTAATTAAAATTTTAGTTTATTTACTTCGTAAAGATCAAGCTCTATTCACTTAACGCCTACACTTAAAGCTGTACTAAATGGAATTAAGGTAAAATATTACCAAGGGAAACTTCTTTTTCAATAGTAAATAGACTCGCTTGCTATTAAACAAAAAACGCTTGCCTAGAAACCCATTTAATCATGACTAGAACACACAGCACACAGATTAAATCTATCGGGAAATACCTACATAGGCGACAAATTACACTGCTTCGCGGTTCTCGTGTTGAAAGTGGAAATTGGTTATTTCTTTCTGCGCCACTAAATAGCTCGACCACGGTCAATCATCAAAGTCGCCTCAGAAAAGACTAGTTTAATTTTAACGTCTAGCACGATCTTTATTGTAAATATAACGTGCCACTTGTGCAACAGTTATTCAGATCGCAAATACAACTAATATTTCATATTCACGGCTTTTTATGGTGAAATGTCAGGAAGCAATTTACACAAGTTGTTATGTGCACACCCACAACGCTTACTAGCGGTCAGAGGACAGGATTTATGAAACTGCACGTTAAAAACTTCAAATTTTTATTTGGAACTAACAAAGACTTTAACATCTACAGGTTAAGGTGTACTTTGGTTTGCTTTTGTGGGAATAGTTGTATCTCACAGGCAATATACCGGGAAGCTGAATAACGGGCGGGCTGCCTGCAATTTATGCTTCGAAAAATCTGTTATTGGAACCCTGGCTTAATAGCTGCTACATTATTCTAAGTGGGTGGATCATTCTATGTTTTTGTAGGGCCAATTTGAATTGAAGGGTAACCGTTTATTTTAACGATCGCTGTAAATTGAGCGCATGTAATATTATTTTTAGTCATTAAAATATTAACAGATATCTGGTATTAACTTTTTATTTTTACTCCTCTTTAATTGGCATAGGACTAGTCTGAAACTACGTCTCCTGTTTTCTTACATCTTTAACCTCAATTAAAGAACATAATATAAAGCTGTAGATATCTATCTATATCTATATTATCTCTCTATGAAAGAAGTAAACACGCCTAGCCTGGAATGAAACTGGCTCTCAAGTGAGGCTGCCGGAAGGTTAAGTTCCTGGCGACAGATTTTCAATTAAGGTTGGTGGCTTGTCACTCGAGTGCTATAAAATACCCTAACACCACGCTATGGTTTCCTTACGATGTTTTCCTTCACTGGCAGTTCAAGTTCATTGTTGGGGTTTGAACCCATGCCCTTCGGCATGCGAACCGACAGCGCTAACCACTGAGCTATCATCGCTACAAAATGTAGAAAACAGTCAGTATTCGGGTAAATATATAGTTGTAACTTTTCTGACAGCAAACTCTATATTCCGATACATTGGAATTTCAGAACTGACTCCCAACATTCTACAAAGACAGATACCGCAGATACATTTAACCCAAACATCCGGACTGTACCCCGGTTTCGCAGATAAATTGGTATTTTGACCACAACGCGGCACCCGGACGTGAGTGTTAGCTTTGTAAATTCAATCACGAGAAACTCGGATAGTTTGTCAATGATTTTGGGTTACAGTACATTTACAAGTTTGTACATACATTTGCAAAACGATTTGAATCTTTATAACACAACAACGTTTGTAATACGTCAAAATTTCTAAAGCAAAGTTGATCATTAAAGTATTAGTATTAATTCGGTTTCCACGTTATTGCAGGTTAAGTGAGTGGTCTGGGGCGGTGACTGTCGTAAAAAATACTGTATTACTCATTGTTATTTACCATAACTGAAAAATTACAAATAAGTTTTTGAAAGAAAAAATTGCCTGGTGTGGGGCCCGCATTAACTTTCAAGACAAAATTAACCGCTTAAAAACTATAGTTTTATAATTATAGATGTATCCAAATCCAGAGAAAAATACTTTCTCATAGGTTAGACCGCACTACTACTTAACATTTTTTTATATAGCTGACAGGCTAGACGCACCTAGCCTGGAATGGAACTGGCACTCAAGTGAGGCTGCCGGAACACACCGTTAGATGCTTGGCGGCAGATTTTCAACTTGAGGGTGGTAGCTAGCCAGCCGAGTACTAGAAAATACCCTACCACCACGTTATGGTTTCCTTACGATGTTTTCCTGCACCGGCAGCTCAAACTCATTGTTGTGGTTTGAACCCACGCCCTTCGGCGTGCGAACCTACCGCGCTAACAACTGAGCTATCGCTACAAAGGGATCATCATCATCAGGCAGGCTGTAGTCAAACGTAAACCTATTCAAAGTAAAAAATATATTTAAAAAAATTACATAGTAATATAGATCACGAGACAGAAACTTTGGGTACCAACATACAATATAAATAAACGTATTATATTCTCATTAAAATTAAAATTAAATACAGTAAAATTTGGAGTCTTTGTCGTTAAAATGTGATGTCTTGACTGTGAGGCAACTTAAAGGATTTTTTACCTACTTTCTTATGTTTTATTACTGATCAAAATTTAGTTTATTACGTATAAATTAAAAATATCTAATGGTACTTTTTACTTTTTTCTTAATTCATTTAGACCTAGCAGATTGCAAGAAGATTAGTTCATTAAAATAATTTTCTCATCAAGTTAACTGTAATAAATGTACGCCATTCCTCCAGTGTTGCCCAGTGAAGGCAGATTTCATAGTTAAATCTCAAGAGCAAAAACTGCTGAAATGGGCATAATTTAATTGTATCTCACTGTAGTTCTGCATTGCAGCTAATTACGTTTTGCGTTTGTTGGCAACCGCAGGTGTTTCTAATTTAAATCATAATGTAAGTGAGCAAACTTTCCGAATTTAATTTATAATTATAATTTTTCTAATTGTGTATCTGTTTGCTGTTAGATACCTCATTGTTATTAAAATCTAGCCTAGTTGAGACTAAAAAGTAATTTTACTAAAACTTAAATTGCTAAGTTGAGTAATTCGAAGAATGCATCCATTAACACTTTTCTTACTGTCACTCTTAAGGGGACGACACGTCGTTTCTTATGTACCAAGGTGCGTTCACTATGCCACTAAGTACTTTGTTCTGAAATATGTGTATCATTTGTGTCTTGCTTAGTTCAGTACAGCCCCATAGCTAAATACCATAAGTAGCAAAAACCGGCCTAGTGCGAGTCGGACTCGCGCACTGAGGGCTCCGTACAAACCTGTAGGTATATAAGTAAAAGTTATGTTTTTTTTTAATGGTAATTTATGCTTTTCGCAATGTTTTCTTTATCTGTGCTATAAGACGTTGCTTCGTACCAAATTTCAAGATTCTGAGTTCACGGGAAGTACCCTGTATGTTTTGATTCCCTTGCGAGTGTCAAAAATTTGCAGCATAAACGGCTGTATCTTTTGATTGCGTTGGTTTAGAAGTTTGATTTTTTCACAGCTCCAAGAGACAGTAGACTTGATTATTTTTATATGAATTTCAGCTTGATACCTCCACGCGTTCCTGAGAAAAGGGTCTTGACAGACATACGGACGACAAAGTGATCCTATCTATGAGGGTCCGTTTTTTCCTTTTGAGGTCTAAAAATGGAAATACTTTTGTTTTACTTATGCGTGACTACTTACGTCTATTTATGTCGGCTACTCCGACTATAATATCGGCCACGGTGGCCTTCATCATGGAGCCAAATCTGAGTACACCGTGCGTGAATATAGCGGTTGCGTGGTAGGTGCGAAGTGCGCAACGGCCCGCAGCGGCCCGCAGTGCGAAGCAAGACTAGGCCGCGCGCACGTTGTACCTTGCTTAGCTTAGCTTTGTCTCTATAATAAAGGCCACCAAATGTGGCCGAAGCTATACTCGGAGTTTCCGATAACATTAACGTCAGTAATCCCGCATAATTATCTCGGCTACTTTGATTATAGTTTTGGCCATAAATGGTGACCCTTTTGTAGGAGTTAAAGCAGAGTACAGAGTGCGCGACCTTGTTTTTCTTGCAAAGTAAAACGAGACCGCGCGCGCATTTTTCCTTTAATCATGAGTTGTCCCGCATAAGTAAAATAGAAATGTGTCAAAACTACTCCAGTTTTTTTCAATTAATGTACGTTAAAAATAATTAAGTCAAATATTGCCAACATTTTTATAATCTACTAGCTGCTCCAGGTCCATCCGTGTTTTGCGGCATAAAAGGTACCTTATGTGTTAATCCTGAGTATAAGATTTCATTTCAAATTTCATCCAAAGCCGTAAGTCGCTACAATGTGAAATAGTTACAAGCGCACAAATAGACAAACTTTCGTATTTATAATACCACTGTGATTAAATAAGTATTTTGTAGCGATGATAACTCAGAGGTTAGCGCGGTCGGTTTGCATGCTGAAGGGCGTGAGTTCAAATAAATAAAATAGCAAAAATATCTTGGTGGTACTTTCTAGTAATGGTTCTGGCTAGCTACCATCCTCAAGTTGAAAATTAAATCTGCCGCCAAGCGTCTAACAATGTGTTCCAGCAACCTCACTTGAGAACCAGTTCTATTCCAAGCTAAGTGTGTACCATCTTCGACCATAACGTCACTTAGCATCAGATGAGCTGTGGGCAAACAACCAGCCTATCAACCATAAAAAAGAACTACAGTTATATTTTATTTCATTTATAGAACGAACGCCTGTCATGGTAACACCATTGTAAGTCAAGATTTATAAAATATTCTCTCTTAAAACTCAGTCTTCGTCAGAAAAAGTTTCAAGAAATATTCATACCATGGCGGGAAAATACTCGAGCTCAAGAGTCATTCGGGCGCAAAACATACAAAATATACATGATTGCCCAAAACCTTAATAAACTCGTTAGCTATTCCGCCACGGAACATCGCATTAATTCCAGTCACGGGGTAATTTCAGCCTGTACTGGATAGGTACTATAAAACTCATGTGACTAAGGATTTAATAGCTTAAAAAGTTTGGTATACTAAAATTAAGTTATGTTGTCACATGTTTCGGTAACGATAGGAAATTTTTTCATTATATCTTCGTGATTGACATAAAAATTTTAGATTTTTTTGTAGTGTGATTCTAGTCTTTTTTGTACAATGTGTCTAATTTCTGACATTTTTTCTCTTGATTGAGATAATATAGTACAGCAGCGGTTCTGAAACTTTTTTGGCGACGGAGCCGTTCCTGAAAGCGAAATATTCGACAGTAAACAAAAACTTGTTTTATGTGTATTTTTTATTGTCAGTTGAGTCAGTGTTGAACTGTTGACTATGCTCCTGGCTGAAACACCGCGCCCTCATATTACGCATTCCACTACTACTCTTTTACAATTTTAGTTTTTTTTTTAACTTCATGTTGGAATATTTTGAAAAAAAATTAATTAAAATCTATCGCCAAACACCTATCGATGTGTTTCAACAGCCTCACTTGAGAGCTAGTTTCATTCCAGGTGTGTTTACTATTGTCGACCACACCGTCACTTAACATCAGGTGAGCTATGGTCTAACACTTAGCCTATCAACCATAAAAATACTATTGTATTTCTGGTGTAAAAATTAATGAGCACAAACTGTTAACGGAGTGTTCTTATCACAAGCACTTAAAAAAGTATAAGCTTATTAATTATATAAATATACCGTATATATACATGCGCCCCCCTGCGACTGTCGAGGCCACGTCGCATGTCAAACGACCGCTGGGTAAAGATCACCACAGTTTGGACGCCAAAATTTAAGCGACCGCAGGGTCGATCCAGACGAAGGTGGTGTGACGAACTAAATCATCACAACAGTCACTGGACCACCAAAGCCTAAGATCGAGCAGTCTGGAAGGAGGAAAGGGAGTCCTTTACCCAGCAGTAGCAATAGAAGATGAAAATAAATAATACCGTATGTAAACTTAAAGAAAGGCCTTGGCGTCGTTGCTTTGGCGCTCATAACCTTGAAACTTTCGATGGTTAGTCTCTAGCCATGCAATTTTACTAGCTGCTTCAATCCGGAACACAGTAACGTTTACACACTACTACTTGGCGACAGAATATCTAGTACTGCAGTGGACGACCAAGACAACCTCCTCCTCCTCAAAGAGATCCACCACCAAGTAAGTCCTAACTGTGTAAATCCTATCATATTGACGAATAGAATGATTTTTCAACGACATTTGTGTCTGAAACTACCGTTTGTGCCACTATTGGAAAAAACACAATAGAATAATAAACATCTCCACTTTCCATTCCCAATTTCTTCGGCATCATATTCGCCTTAATGCGCATCTAATGACGCAGAAACCGTCTTCCGGTTAGAATACAGAGAAGTTAGTCTCGAATATTTTATCTATGTCCCATTACGAACTCTCGAGTAAAATGGGTAAATACCTATTTCATATTCTGATCCCTAGGATATTATGTAATTGACAACTTGCGACAAAATAACGTTAATCTCAATATATGTGTATTGACAAGCTTGTGTTAAGCGCCTATACAGATACAATCTACGTATGAGCACGAATACTTATTGTGCGTTTGTTTGTGTTACATAACACAACCCCAACAATAAGCTTGAACTAGCGGTGAAGGGGAAACATCGTGACGAAACCATAGCACGATGTTACGATACATGGCTAGCCACTACCCTCAAGTTAACAAGCACCTAACGGTGTGTTCCGGCAGCCTCACTTGAGAGCCAGTTCTAATCCAGGCTACTCTATGCCTATTTTTCTATCGGACGGCCAGAAGCTCGTAAAAGCGACATCAGTTCATGGTTGTCGTTCCAAAAACCCGTACAAAACGATTTTATTCCACTTTCATTGTTTGAACGGCTTAAGCGTGGAATGCGTTACCCGAGTGGGTGTTTCCTGATAAATGCAATCTGGATGTCTTTAAGTCGCGAGTGAATCGGTATTCTCTGGACAAGCGTGTTCAATCGTAAATTGCATCTAAGGTGAGATGGCGATCAAACGCAAGCCTATTCATCATTAAAAAAAGCTAGGTGTACTGACCATCACTGACACCACCACTTAACATCAGGTAAGCTGTAGTCAAATACCAAACTGTCACCTATAAAAAAAACTAGCAGTCCACCTCAGCTTCGCTTTTGTCTCTTGAGGATAAAACTCCAAATAATAGTGTCCCTACCAAAATCTTTTATGTAAATTAGATGCATGAAGCAGTCAAATACTCATTTTGTACTATTTAGCTGATTGACCATTATGTTTAGCAACCATTAGACAATAGCATTTAAGCAGTCGTGCATACGACTATCTAGCACGACCAATCGCAAAATTCAGCCAAAGCTGTAATGTTCATTTTGCTGTTGAAAACGTGAGCCATCCAGATCTATAGGATGTTCCGAGCGATTACATTCGCACGCCTGAGCCATCATGCCGAGTTAATACGCTCTCAATTACGCAGAAATGGACTTTCGGTATCCTGTGGGGTACGATATAAGATTAGGAATTTCAACTGCTATTGTCACCAACAACTCGAATTCTGAGATTAAAAGTATATCAATACCAAAATTGTGCTTGTATAAAACGCGCGAAAACAATCCAGCTATAGCTATTTTTTGTTATATAAAAATAATGAAATGAACGAAACGCTTCCCTATTGGGAAGATATAAGGCCTGTCCGTGATCATTCCAATGATACAAAAAACTTTAAGTAACAATCACAAAAACAAGTAAAAACAAGTTATTACTTCGAGGCAATCAATGATAAGCTAAAATAGCAATCTGTCGTCGTAGAATAAAAACCAGTAAAAGCCAAAGATTGCCTGAAAGAAATCGTTTTATAAGATAAGGTCGACATTGTTTTGCCCTATACTCCTACCATATCGTCTGCCCTGTCAGCTCATTGACTGCCCTGTTAGCTTATTTGGTAAAGTTCTGCTTCGAGAGCTGAAAGGCGTGGGTTCGATTCCCACTCATGACTAACATATGTATGAGGTGTTTGTTCTGTGTTTGGGTGCTCTGTATGTATAAAAAGTAATTATGTATTTACAAAAAAAAAAGTATTTAACTATTCTGTCAGCTGTCTGGTTCTCCCAGATGGCGCTGTGTGAAAATGTCCTCTAATATTTATTATTTAATTATACTACATCATCATCATCAGCCCGTAATTGCCCACTACTGAGCATAGGCTTCTCTTGTACGCCACTCGTCCCAGTCCCGTGCCAATCTTGTCCAGGTTCGACCCGCAATTTTTACTATGTTGCCTACTCAACGAGCTGGTGGATGAGCAACGCTCCGTTTACCAGTTCGCGGCCACCAATCCGTCAACGCCTTAGTCCACCTTCAATCACCCTGCCTGGCGATATGTCCTACCCAAATCAATTTGAGTTTTGTGATTCACATCATCATCATCACATCATCAGCCATCATTTAAGACGTCCACTGCTGGATATAGGAGAGTCCTCCTGGGAGAGTTTTGCCACTACTCGCCACGCTTGGCAGGCGGGTCGGCGAGCGCAGTTAAATGTGATTGTTCAAGGAAGACGCTGCTGCCCATCTTCCGGATTACATCCCTTAGCCGACTCTTACGGCAACCACGGGTAGAGAGGGTGGGGTACTATTCTTACGCCGGCACCACCACGGCAGATTTGTGATTGCCGATCAGATATCGCGCACTTTAGTTCGACGTCGGATCTTTAATTATTATTTCTACTGCAAAGTAACTAACAAAGTAAAAACTATTTTTTAATTTCGCTTAGATTTTGAGATATAAATCAAATGGTTGTGTTACGGTGTACAATAAAGTTATATTGTATTCTGTTTCATTTTCAGAAATAAACGGATTAGTATTGTTAAAGCTTATTTGAAGGAAGTTTTGTTTAAAAACTTACCTATCTGAATATTTTCACTTAAGTTCTAAAGTCGTTTCACGTAAGGACGCAAGGAACATAAGTTGTGTAACTATTCCCTAAGAAATGTACAAACTTTCTCACATAACTAATACAAAAGAAACGTTGGAAGTTCATTCAACTGCCATGATTTACCTATATAATGTACCAGACTTATCCAATAAAAAAACAGACAAACACACCCCCGTGGTGAAGCGAGCGAAACTAATAATAATTGTTTCCTTTACAGGAAAAGTTGTCGACGCAAAATAGGACAAAAAATACACACATATACACATAGCTACGTTACACGAACATATTAACGTTGTAGTACTTTGCTACATTTTACAAACTTTGCTATAATTTTACTTATTTGTTACTGTTACTATCTTTACCCGACTGCCAAGAACGGGTTATGTTTTTCGCGCGTAACTTGTATCATACAAGTACATAATGTATGTATGTATTTTTTATGGCTGACAAGCTAGGTGTTTGACCACAGCTCACCTGATATTAAATGACGGTGTGGTCGAAGATGGTAAAGCACACCTATAAAAAAAAAGCATTTAAGTATTCATTCAGTTATCTGACTTTCATAGTACAAGCTTTGCTTCGTTTGGGGTCAAATGGCACTGTGTGTAATATCTTACAATATTTATTGTCATATTTATAATTACTAAAGGAACTTGAAAAGACATGAGCATACCTAATCGTCATGAATTTCTCTACGCAATTAACCAGACTTAGCTAAGAACCACCGTACGAAAACTAGCTTTCGAAAAAAAACGCATCGAAATCGGTCCATCTGTTTGAAAGCTACGATGCCACAGACAGACACACACAGACAGACAGACATCGATGTCAAACTCATAATGAACACCCCTCTTTTTGCGTCGGGGGTTAAAAATATATAAGCCCGAAAATATTCCTACACAACAAAATCAGCGGATAACAACTCTTTGACACAAAAAAATATCACTATTTTAATATTATTATAAATACCAACATCAACCCGTAGTAGTGAAATTCATAAAAATAATGTATAATGTACCTTACTATGGAAACTGACGTGGTTTTGTTGTACTTATGCGGGATTACTCACGTTTAATTATATCGGAAACTCCGACTATAGTTTCGGCTACATCTTTAGCCTTCATCATGGAGAAAAAGCTGAGTACAACACGCGCGTACAGACCACTAAACTGTCATCGCTACAAAAATTATTTTCGTGAAGCTGACGCTGTTCTCGCCACAGGCTTAGATTTATTTTATTTATTTAATCCATAGATGACACTAAGTCGCCTGTAACGGTTATTTTGCGGCATAAGCTATCACCGCCGAATCTTCCCCTACTAAGATCTTAAACGAGGACTTACCCTTACTGTTTGTAAGCTTATCCAATATTGTTTATGGTTATTAGGATCTTATCTACTGTTTGTTCGGTATCTCGTTGGCAGTCACATGCACATGAAGTTACTGTGGGACAAGGGTACGACATTCGGGACATCTCATTAGTAGAATAGTAGTAACTTTGATTGGAAAGTTACAAACAGTATTACTTACGCAGCCTTATAGCTACGAATAGTTACATTATGTGATCCGAATTCTTTGCTTTGTTATACGTAGTGAAATCTTCTTCGACACAAATTGTAGATAAAAATGTAGGTCAATTGTACTTTATATTTTATGATAATTTGACCTTTTTCTCCGAGATATTGCATAGGTAACAATTACTTTTTTATATTGAATTTGGTGGTATATTTCCTTTGCAGGAGGTTTCTAGGTAAGTACCACCGCAATACCAGATATTCTGCCACCAAGTAGTAGTGTGTAAACATTACTGTGTTCCAGCTTGATGGGTACTGCAGCTAGCGAAATTACAGGGCTGTTGAGACTTACCATCGAAAGTCTCATAAGACGCGAGTGAATCGATTTCTTCTAGGGAAACATAATCCATCGTAGACTGCATGAGGCGAGATGGCGGTAAAATACAAGTATATTTATAATTTAAAAAAAATAGTTTCAAATATAATAGTGCATTATGTTGTAGGGAAATAATGAAATTCAGAGAACATCAAAAATAGCGCCAGTCATTGAAAAATTAAAAAAAAAAAACTGGCTTCGTATAATATATATGTTATGACTTGAAAGGATAGCCTTATAAAATTTGCCTGCCTAATTAACTCATTTGCTAGTTCTTAGGCTTTATCAGTTTTGGGTCGTGAAAGATATTTAAACCTAAATATAGACTACGGTAATACAATTATTATTTTATTTTATTTGACAATTATTTTTTCACCTTTTTTTAAATTGACCTTTTGATTAAATTTTTTCTATTTTACGAATAATATGTAAATGTTAGTTTTACTTTTACTTCCAAAGGATTCCCGAAAAATTATGCTCCAAGGCATTTCAGCAAAAAGCCTGCATAATACCCATTACACGTAATTACGTGTGTAAAAGAATTTTATATCTCATTAAAAGTTTACAAACCCTCTTCAAAAAGTCTTACGAACTTGACGGTACTTAAAGACACAAAAGACGGCAAGAATAAATTTGATTTAGTTATCAGACCGTAACCTGCTTTACATCATCGGATGCGACCTGCATAATTAAGGCATTCAGGTAGGTAATACTAGAACATGGGAAAATGCATGACTTTGGTTGCGAGGCATACGAATCCTTAGGGAGTTTACGCAAGTCTACATGAGGCGAAACGAACAGTAGATATACTGCAGATATGAGGAACATTGAAAGATCCTTTGACGTCATTAGAAAGATCTAGCGTCGTCCATAATTTTTTGACTTAAGACTGACGTTTAAGTATAGCAATGATAGCTCAGTGGTTAGCGCGTTCGTTTCACACGCCAAAAGTCGTGGGTTCAAATGAGCTTGAACTTTAAAGGAAAACATCGCGAGGAAACCATAGCATGGTGGTAGGGTATTTTCTAGTTCTCGGCTAGTTAGCTACCACCGTCAAGTTGCGAATCTCCCGCCAAGCACCTAATGGTGTGTTTTTGTAGCCTTACATAAGAGCCAGTTCCATTCCTAGGCTATACTTTACCATCTTCGACCACACCGTCACATAACATCAGTAAGCTGTAGTCAAACACCTAGCTTGTTAACTATAAAAGCAGAATCGATATCGCATGGATGATTAAATAGTCTTACATCTTATTCCACCCTGACCTCAATAACATCAAACTTAAGCCACCGTCCCACTACAGGACAAGTAGAAGAACAGCACACTCCTGTTCCTCGTGGACGTTCCCTACTTGCTTGACTTACTTGACGTACTTGCTTGAGGCGTACGGCCCATGAATAGAACTCATTGGGGTCTTAGTTTCCTGTCAACTACAATCTAAGTATTTTAAAGGTGAAGGTAAGAATAGAGTGAATATATTTCTTCTTAATTAACGCTTCACCGCCAGCCGCACCGTCACTTTCCATCGAGCGAGTTAGTTGCTAAACGTATTTCACTAAAATATAAAAAAAAAAAACAGATTCTGGACAGATTTTCCATTATTCTCACTACTCTAAAGTTTATTTATATGTGTATTTAATTTATTTTAATGGAATTTGGAATAAAGATGGCTTACGAAGGCTATTTTTAAGGTAAAAATGTAGGGCGTAGTTAGCCGTGGAGAGGCCGGGAAATACCTGTTGTAGTTTTCTTCGATAGCTGGTGCTGGTCGGAACGTCCCGGTTCCTTTCCAAGTAGTGCGTTTTTAATTTCACACTAAATATTGCTCACCACACAATTGACGCAATGTTCTATGGTTGTATCACACTCGCGGTTAGAATTTTAGAGTTTTGTTTGATATCGATGACGAGGTAAGGGAAGCGTATTGCGTACATGTTAACCGCCAATTCACGACTGGTTTGTGTGGCAGGTATTGTGAGGAAGGTGAGGGTAGGAAAGTGTGTTTTTGTAGAAAATAATGGGTGATTAAAAATACTTATATAAAATGAATAGGTGAGTGAAATGTATGTATATAGTTGTATGAATGAGTATGTGGCGCAGCCAAGCCGTAAAGTAGGGAAAAAGTATTTCGCCACATTGTATTATTTTCCAAAACTTGTGTTTTTCAAGTGTTAAACTATTTATATATAAAAATAGTAGTGTTTATTAATAAGGTGCCGAATCACACACATATGTGTGGAAAAGTGATTTAAATGAAAAAACTTGACTTTTCGTGATGCTTCTAAATCTACATCGTATCTTGTAGTAAAGTAACCACTTCTTTTCTGCGGCATGACTGGACTTAGACTAGCTTTGTGAGACGTTACCATTTACTTAGACTTAATTTTACATAAAATACTTGAAAACATCGAGACTTACAACTGGCAAATGCCAAATGTGATGCCAAAAACAAAGAAGAACCTGTATAAACTAATATTTGGATAAAAATCATGTAAAATCGATGTTACTTTTTCTTGAATACTTTAGTGAAAAAGGTACATCTGTTTAAATTTTCATCTTGTTATAATTTTATCTCGGATCATTCCCTTAACAGCTACTTTTAAATTTGTAGTACCTACCTACAAATTGTTTCCTTTTATAGCCTAACCGCAGAATGTTATCCTACTTTGACTTATAAAAACAAATGAAGAACGTGAGCAAAAGCCTGATGAAGACTAATTTTGTACGTCAATTGTTTTGGAAAGTTTAAATGTCGTTAGTTATCGTCGAATACTCGGCAAATTTACTTATTTTCTCTCTCTCAAAACAAAATAAAGTAATTGTTTTTGCTGTCTGCTAAGTTTTAACAACGGAATAATCACATGACAGCTTTAGCATTGTACTTCAATTTTGTATTGGAATCCGTGCTTGATCTGTACAATTTGTGTGTTCCTCCCATATTTTTATACTTTCTTGTAGATAAAATGACAGTATAAAAATAAATATATAATTAATAATATTGCAAGCAAATTTTTGACTTTTATGTTCCTAACTAAAATTATAAATGTGAATGTGAGTATGTTTCTTATGCTTTCACGCCTTAACTATTTAACCGACCATCATAAAATGTTGCATACACATAAAAAAAATACATGCGGTCGAATTGAGAAACCTCCTTTTTTGAAGTCGGTTAAAAAGGACATAGGAGACATTTTTGTTTTATTTATGCGGGATTACTCACGCTTAATTTTATCGAAAACTCCGACTATATTTTCGGCCACATCCGGTGGCCTTCATCGTGGAGACAAAGCTGAGAACAACGCGCGCACGGCTTCGTCGTACTTCGCACTACGGATGTGGCCGTAACTA
Organism: Biston stratarius; assembly: GCA_950106695.1. Lineage (NCBI taxonomy): Eukaryota > Metazoa > Arthropoda > Insecta > Lepidoptera > Geometridae > Biston > Biston stratarius. The sequence goes on along the minus strand of OX467106.1, from coordinate 37,088,777 downwards.
TAGCCGGAGTTTCCGATAAATTAAACGTGCGTAATCCCGGAAAAAAAAAAAACAAAAGTACTTTTCCCAAAGAATAAAAAAAACCTACACAATCGCGAGCAAAGCTGCAGGCAAATGCAGCTTCGCTCGCGAAGCTGCATCACCTAGATAGGTGACGGTAGGGCGAAAAAATCTTCTTTTTTTTCTATCAGAGTATAATATACCCAAAACGGAAAGTTTCATAAAGCATGCGTAATGTTATAGTAGTGAATGCATGCAACTGAAATTATACTTTTTTTTTAAATTTACCCAATGTTTTTATCTACCTAATCTAAACTAATTGTGCACGCGAGACAGTTGTGATCATGACGAAGGCACTTAGCGGCAAATTCAATCTGTCGGTTAACTTTATTGGACAGTTGAAAAGCAAGCCTAAAATATTTCGCCAGTAACAATAGGGATATTTTAGGAAGAGAATTCTATTTACTCTGTCAACTACAATTATTCCAATCGGGATATAATAAAAATATGAAAGTTGTGATAGGGTTCCCATTCACGCGTCGATATCAGTTCTGTATTTATGCTTATAAGTTTCTGCAGTTTATGGCATGTCGTAATATGAGATCAACTTTGTTTGTCTCGCAAATTGTGCGGTTTGTGGGTTCCATTTTTACGAGCAGTTTTTTTTTATGATTGACAAGGCTGAGTGTTTGACCACAGCTCACCTGATGTTAAGTAAAGGTGTAGTCAAAGATGGTAAACACACCTGGAATGGAACTGGCTATCAAGTGACGCTGCCGAATAGGTGTTTGCGGCAGATTTTCAACTTGATAGCGGTAACTAGCCAGTCGAGTACTAGTAAGTAAGTATCCTACCACCATACTATGTATTATAAGTAGTACCTATGTATTTACAAGAAAAAACCGGCCAAGTGCGAGTTGGACTCGCGCACTGAGGGTTCCGTACAAACCTATGGTTACAAAGGTACAAACAAAAACAAAAAAAAAAAAGGTACAAACTTGAGGTAAATAAGTAAAAATAATGGTATTTTTTTAATGGCTATTTATGTTTTTTGCAATTTTTCCTTTATCTGTGCTATAAGACGTTGCTCCGTACCAAATTTCAAGATTCTGAGTTTACGGGAAGCACCCTTTAGGTTTTGATTCCCTTGCGAATGTCGAAAATTTGCAGCATAAGCGGCTGTATCTTTTGATTGCGTTGGCTTAGAAGTTTGATTTTTTCACAGCTCCAAGGGACAGTAGACCTGAGTATTTGATATGAATTTCATACCTCCACGCGTTCCTGAGAAAAAGGGTCTTGACAGACCGACGGACAACAAAGTGATCCTATTAGGGTTCCGTTTTTTTTTTCCTATTGAGGTACGGAACTCTAAAAAAAGTATTTATGTATTCTATTAGTTATTTGAAATTCATAGTACAAGTTTTGCTTAGTTTGACGACAGATGGCACTGTGTGTAATGTCCTAAGCCATAAAAAATAAATTAAAAAACTAAGAAAAGACAAAGAGTACGTGCCTTGGGATACGAACCCAGAATCAGTCGGATTGGCATACAAACGATATCCCATATACGCTGTAGTTAGTTTTAGCTTTTTTAGGCTACCGTAACTTCCGGTGTGGAAACAGCTGGAATTTTGTGACGTCACAAAATTCCAGCTTATTAATATTCTAATGTGGTCTAAACACCGTACCACTAGCTATTTTCACGAATAAACTCGTAATTCTGGCATCTGTTTGAGGGCTAGAGTATTAAGGAAATTAAACCTCCCGTTGAAACGGTCTCTACGATGATTATCTTATTTGGTGATGCAAAGAAATAGGCGAGGAGATTGTGCACAGTTTGGTACACTTAGTATAAATGTTTTTTTTTTAAGATTATCATGCTTTTTAGACATTTTGTTACTTGGGCTATGAAATAACTTAAAAAACGATTTTGTAGCAACTTTCACTGATCGAGCTGAGATTTAAGACATTACGTAACTTCCAATGAAGATTCACATCACACATCATCAGCCATAGGACGTCCACTGCTGGACATAGGTCTCCTCCTGCCAATACTCGCCACTCGCTGGCGGGTTGACGAGCGCAGTTAGGTATGTTTTTTCAAGAAAGACGCTGCTGCCCATCTTCCGTACTATATCCCTTAGCCGACACTTACGACAACCACGGGTAGAGAAGGTGGGGTACAATTCTTACGCCGGCACCACCACGGCACATTGTGAATTGAAGATTGTATTATATTAAGTTGCGTGGTGGTAGGGTACTTGTCTAGCTAGCTACCACCCTCAAGTTGAAAATCCGCCGCCAAACACCTAACACTGTTTTCCGGCAACCTCACTTGAGAGCCAGTTTCTTTCCAGGCTACGTGTGCTTTACCATCTTAGACCACACCATCACTTAACATCAGGTGACCAGTGGCGATTACAGCTCACCTGATATTGAGTGCCGCTGTGGTCAAAGATAAGAAACGCACCTAGCCTGGAATGAGAACTGGCTCTGAAGTTAGGCTCCCGGAACACACTGTAGATGGCGGTAGATTTTTAACTTGAGGTTAGTCTACCATGTTATGGTTTCTTCGCCATATTTTCATGCAGTGGAAACTCAAGCTTATTATTTGGATTTAAACTCACTCTCTTCGCTGTTATTTTACATTCACACAGCGCCGTCCAGCCCTAAACAAAGCAAAGCGCGTACTATGGGAACCAGATGGCTGACATAATACCTTTTTATAAATACAAACTTATTAATACAAACATAGCACCCAAACCCTGGCTGGGAATCGAACCCACGCCCTTCGGCTCTCGAGGTAAAGCTACTACCGAATAAGAAAGTTTTTCAGCGTGCAATCCGACTACACCAACCAATGAGCTATCTGCGCTACTATTATAATTATTGAGCTAATCTAAAGAGAGATAAGAATTTTTTTTAATTGCATTTTCCGTTACATTTATGCTTACAAATAGTATAAGTATTCATTTTGTTATGGCACATATTCAAGTGCGTGGAGCAATCAATCGCATTATGTTGAACTTAGACGTAAAGATTTTCTTCAGTTAGTAAGAACAATCTTTGAGTAAACAGACTGTCCCGTATCACCCCAACAAAATACACTTAACCTGAAATGTTATTCCAAGCCTGGCTTGACCGTTTGTACAGTGTATTGTCGGTATTTCTACTCTAATATCGCACACCCGGGTCTTAATAAAGTCAAATATTGAACAAGAAATATACCCGAAGTGATATTGCTTAAAAATATCCAACGATCTTTAGTTTATTTTAGACGAATCGGTTTAGGTTCTAAATTTGTTAACATGTTTCAAAAAATATTGTTAGTCTATGGAACGGCAGTATTAAGATAAAGTGACGTCATCATATTCGTCTTTGTGAACAACATTCATTACGAGACCAACTCTGTAACAGGGATTTCCATTACAGTGGAAAACCATGATAGTTCAAAATATGTCTAGGAGTGATTATAGCTCTAAGCTTAGCGGTCGGATCTCACACCGAAGGGCGTGGGTTCTAATCCCGACAATGAGTTTGAACTGTCGGTGAAGAAAAACATCGCGAGGAATTATAGCATAGTGGCAAGGTGCTTTCTAATACTCGGCTGACTAGCAACAACTCAAGTTGAAAATCTGTAGCCAAGCTCCAAACGGTATGTTCCAGCTTAAAAGCCAGTTCCCATTCCAAGCTTCACGCGTTAATGTTTTTTAACAATAACGTCACTTAACATCGAATGAGCTGTGGTAAAAAACCTTTCAATCATTAAAAAAGGAATTTATAAATAAGATATTTCTACAAAACAGCTTTTTCGTAATCTTCTACATTCTACATCATTTACCTATTTCTTAGTTTAAATTACATATATACATAATTGTTAAACATCATAGTGGAAGACCCGGGCTGCAGTAAAACAGCGATAGCTACAGCTGCAGGCAGGGTTACCGATATTATTGTATTTCTTTGCACTAAGCAATAAAATTATTCGTATTTGTATTATGTAGAGTGTTTTAACAATTTATTTAATTATTATAATACAAATACAAATATTTTATTGATAACACCAATGTTACAAGTCAATCCGTAATATCATTACATTTTATCATTTAATAGTTTTAGAACACTGATTACATGTCCATGAAATAAAAACAAAATGTCAAAGTATAAGTACACAATATAAGAATATTGTCAATATAAAAATACTGCCAATATAAAAAATATTGCCATATAATAAAATGTCCAAAAACTCATAATTACTTACTAGTAATTTAATAATCTTTTAATTTGAATTATTCGTCAATGTCATAAAACATGGTCTCTAGCAGCCAAGATCTTAACTTGGTTCTGAAGCACGCGGTGGAAGGTGCATTCCGGACGGAGGAGGTAACGCGGTTATAGACCGCAGGCCCCAGAACATATTATACCGACCTCTCCGACTTGACGAGCCGGTGCGACGGTGTTACAAGCTGGTCTTTCTTTTTATTGCTGCGAAGGTCTAACGAGCTGTGGACGCCCCTGCGTTGAAATTTATCAATATTCGTATAATATTATTTATATATTTTAATTTAGTTTATTTTTTATTATTTTAATCACTTGTAACTGATGTTATCAATAAATAGATAAATATCTAGGCTTATTGCATTTTCATTGTAAAAAAAAACTAATGGATTTTACATTTCACTTTTATGTAACTGATTGGAATTTACTTCTGAATTATTTTTTATGCCATAGGTGGCAAACGAGCAGTCAGACGACAGAAGACTGCTGTAAAGAAATTACCATCGCATATGGATGTCTGCAATATAAAGGCATCAGAAATGCGCTGTCGATCTTTTAAGATTATGACGTTTTGGCACGCATAAATATTATTTGAGTTGGCTACTTACGTGTGTTTTTTTTTTCACAGACACTCCATCAATTTTTTCCAGGCATAGCTGGAGTTCGCCTTTTTTACAAAACAAACGTAAACATTGCACGTACAAAGAATATCTCCTCCTTACTTCATCATCAGCCATAGGACGTCCACTGCTGGACATAGGCCTCCTCCTGGGGGGGGTTTTGCCAATACTCGCCACGCTTGGCAGGCGGGTTGACGAGCGCAGTTAGGTGTGATTGTTCAAGGAAGACGCTGCTGCCCATCTTCCGGATGACATCCCTTAGCCGACTCTTACGGCAACCACGGGTAGAGAGGGCGGGGTACTATTCTTACGCCGGTACCACCACGGCAACCTACTTACTCCTCCTCATTACTTACAGTGCACAAACTTGGTCTTTGCCAATAGACCAAAAGACAGCACTAGAGGTTTGCTAGCGAGTAATGGAGCATAGAAACCTGGAAAATAAAACCGACTAAGAAACACAACACCACGCTCTAAAACCAAAATCGCAAAATTTAAGCGACCTCAGGGTCGATTCGGACAAAGCTTGTGACGAACAAAACTTTCACGACAATTACTGAACCAATAAAATCGAAAACCGGGCATACTGGAAGGATGTCCTGCTTTGCCAAGAAGTGTAACACTAGGTAATCATGATGAACGATGTCTTTTACGCTCATTAAATTATTTTACCAGCAACTCCAAAGGTTATTGCTCGTAAATACAAGGCTAAAACCACTAGAAACACAATGCATACGTGCCTAGTTATGTTTTTAGACGTAGTTGGATCCACAGTATCCTGGACCCCAGAGAACATCTGCGACCTTTTTAAAATAAAAGTAACTATTCTCTTAGTTTTCAAAGTAGGTCAAGGGATTTAAATCGAGCCCATGAAAGAACCCTTCTTTGTAAGTATTTATGTGCACCGAGCACGTTTTAATTCCAATGTTGCGGAGAGTTTTACTACTTTCTTCAAAAGGTGCAAACTTCCTTTCAAACATGTACTTACTTCAAAAATTTTATAATCTTGAAGTTGTTCTATCTCTTAGTTCATTTTACTTGAGAAATTTGGTCATAAGCGGGTACAATATAACACTTTCATTTATTATCTGCTGTGTGGCGCAATTTTATCGGCATTTTTCGGGATAAAAGTAGACTTTGTGATTATTCAGGGTATAAGCTATCTACGATCTAAATTTCGTCTAAATCTGTCCAGCCGTTTTGAGTATAAAGAAGTAACAGAAAAATCTTTGCTTTATGGTTTGCACGAGAGAATAATGAGCGCTATGTTCTGGACTGGGCGTTTTATTCTGCTACAGTGCAGGTCTGAGTGCCATGTTCTGTACTGGGCGTTTTAGCCAAAGTTCTGGGTTCTGCTACAGTGGTCGCAAATATGTTGTGTTTAATATTAATATCAAATAAAAGGGCTTAAGGCGGTATTGTCTGACTTTTAACAATTTTAGTTTGCATTATAATCTCATCTTTTTAAAATCCATCATGTATTCAAAACCTTTGTTGCAGAAAAAAGTAATTTAGAATGATCAACTCGATATAAATTTATATCAAAGATGACACTGATAAATGGGGTTTTCTAATCATTAGTTATTATTATTTATATTGCATATAAATATTGCATATTTATTAAACGTTTATAGAAATATTTACATTATTATTGCAATTAATAATGTCATATTCATCATTGTTTATTACTTTCCTTCTAACAACACCTATTTTATCATATCTATCAATTCATCTAGGGGTACCTGGAAGATATTGCTTTTAGAGATAAGGCCACTTTATGTCTGCCCTGTTAGCTTATTTGGTAATGTAACTACTTCAAGAGGTGGTTTGGTTTCTGGGTTCGAAAAATGTGCCTATCTGTAGCATAATTCTTTTCTTTATATAATATCAATAAAGAGTTATTGTATTGTATGGATGCGTAAAGAATCAATATTGCAAAAACTCTTTGAAAATCAATTCGTAATCTTAAAAACAAGAGCGAGATTTATCACAGGCTACCAGTAGTGCCCTCAGGGGATCCTAACTATAAATGTCACAACGTCGGAACCCCACAGCTTGTTGAAGTGCTTTATGGACTATAAATCGCAGCGGCAGCACGCGCTAACTCTCGGTTTGGTCGGATGCCGATATGCTTTACTGGGCAGTATAAAACGTTAAAAGTAATTGCTATTAGAAAAGTAACTAATATAATTTATAACAGGTGATTCGTGATTCATTATTAGTTAAATAATTGCATCGCAATCCTACAGCTGAGATGATGATGATGATGAATGTGTTGGCAAACCAGTGGCAGTGTTTCGCGTGCTAGCGGCCAGCATTTATCATAACGTTATGAATAGAAGAAATACAGAATGTCAACAAGTTCAAGCGATATGAGTGAGATGGATAATTTGATGACCTCAGCACTAACTCTGAGTTACCTATTACTTCAATGTTAACGAATAATAAGTCTGTGTTATTATATTTTACTACAGGTTTAATTTACTTACAAACTATTCTGTTTAACAAGAATACGAATAATAAGCATATTATAATATTTGCAAAACCTGATATTCAATAATACGATTACCGTGAAATGACTATTAAAATTACTCTTTTTTTATAATAATACTTTTGTTATACAACTTTCCAAGGTTCTTCGGAGGGGTTTTTATACAATATAGTGACAAATAGTCTGGACTGATGATAAGTGGTCATCGCCGCCTATGAACATCTGTAATCTACTCCGCCCACGCTGTGGTTGGGTAACTTACTAATGCCTTATGCTTGCCTAGACCGCTGCGTCGTCTAATCACAAAAAATGAAAACTCGTTCAAAAAGCGCCATCTATTGGTTTGAAAATTGACTACTAGGAAGTGGCCAAAGTAAAGTCGAAATAGCTCAAACACGCACATACAGTGGTGCCATCTAGAGCATGACACTAGAAAATAGCGTTATTTACCGTAGTAAATCAAGGTATTATAATATGTAACTATACTATCTAGACGTTTGTTTTATTTTGTTTGTCAATTTTATTTTTGTTATGTAACGTTGTTGGTAAGTAGATTTTATATTTATTTTTTCATTTGCTTTACCTACAAGAGCTCACCGGAAGACCAGCGCTTGTATGACCAGCATTATACTGAGGTGAGCCTCTATTTTGTAACTCTTTCTTTTCCTTCCTTCTTCCATATTCCCACGGAGTTACATTGGGTTCTTCAAAAGGCGTGTTAATAGAATCTTAAAAGGTTGGCAACGTATTTGTAGTGCCCCCTGTTATTGCAGTTATCCATAAGCAATGGTGATCAAAGGCAACCCGTCTGCTTGATTACCATCTGTGACGTAAGACAAATCTGTCTCTGATTTGTCTGTTTGTGTTTTGTATGTTACAGAATAAAAACTGTCGTTCTATCTATACTAGTATAAAAAAATTATCAAAATTATTGACTAAACAAATTAGTATCTCTTTACTTAACATCCACCAAGCAGCATTAAAATGAGACATTTATTTTAAAGGCCCTCAAACTCTTTGGTGACACTCAACTATAAGTACCCTAGTTACTTTTCAGCTGCTCAACTTAGCAGTATGCTAATATTATTTATTTTTGTCGGAAACTTTGCTCTTAGTTGTCGAGTTTAGCAACCACTTCTGATGATTAATGTTGATCTGAGGAAAGATTTATTTATTATTATATCCAGTTTTTAAGTGTTTTCCTTTCAATATTTATTGCATGAACAATGTTATACTAGGTATAAGGGAAACGATGTATAAAAAAAGTTTTTCTTGTATCTTTTAGTGTTCATTATTCTTTTTGAATGAGACACTAAATCCAGCTTTTCTTGATCAATGCAAGTTAGATGTGAATAGTGATTGTGATTTATAGGTACCACCACAGTACCAGATATACTGCCGCCAAGCAGTAGTGTGTAAACAGTAATATGTTCCTGTTTGAAGAGGACTGCAGCTAACAAAATTATAGAGCTATTGAGTCTATCCATCCAAACTCTCAAAGTAATAAGCGCCATAGCAGCAATGTTGTGGACATTATCTAACTACTCAAAGTTCTGTGTATCGCTGCAATGGTCATGGACAGACGTTATTTCTTACCATCAGAGCGTCTCGTTCGTCTCAGTAATTTTACATTAAAAAAACATACCGTATAATTATAGTACTTTTAGCAACAGATCAGAGGCCGGAAGCCAGTGAGAAACATTATTAATGCTTTAACGAACCCGTGGTAATCCCAAATTGCAATTCCCAAAGCATACTCAACTCTCCACATTTCAAACCTTGCCCGGACGATTGATTCATTAGATCCGAAGTGCGATAAGTCAAAATGCAAATGGAAACGGACCATACCCGTGGCAGCCAAAATTCGACCAGCATTCATTGAATAAATCACTATTTAGCCTATTGAGCCAGTATATAGAAAAAAAACAGATATTGCTAGTTGCGTTTGGTGGTTTTTTTTGTTGTTGTATAGTTTAGCTGTGTGTTTAGAAGCAATAACTAAACTCACTAGGATATGGAAAGACCGCTATATATCCCGCAAAACTGAAGTGAGCCTAGTGCGTACGTTGGTATTTTCAATCTTCTTCTATGGCGCCGAATCCTGGACTATAAGGCAGACAGAAAGAGCGAAAATCGACGCTTTTGAAATGTAGTGCTGGAGGCGTATGTTGCGAATTTCATGGACCGCACATCAAACCATCGTATCTATCCTCCAAGAGCTCGGAATAACCACAAGGCTATCCACTATTTGCTACCAGCGAATACCTAGATATTTCGGACACGTCGCTCGCATAAACCCTGATAGACTGAAAAAGCGTATGTAGTACTAATCGGTCTGGTCGACGAAAAAAGACCTCGCAGTCGCTTACCTATCCGTTGGTCAGACCTAATAAAGACGCTCACTGGCCTGCTAATTACTAAAGTTATTAAGACCACCGAGGACAAACAGGTGGAGGAACACACAGACACAGACAGAGAATGTACACAGAGTACATTTAAAATAGACACGACCTTCAGCAATGAAGAAGAAGCAGGAGATGAATTATGTATTTTGCGCTGCACGTATATTTCGTAATCGTGAAAATAATAGATAGAATAAGATAGTTACGAGTATAATCTGAGTGTATTCAAGTCTTAAGTATAATTTTAAAATTACCTTTGAAATGACCTGTAACTTTGGTGTTGTCAATAAAATATTTGTATTTTGTACGTGTTTCTTCTAGATAAGCGTGGTCTTTATTTTTACTTTGGTTATATTAAGTGTTTGAACACAGCTCATCTGATGTGAAGTGACGGTGTGGTCGATGATGGTAAGGTGCACCTAGCCTGGAATGGAACTGGCTCACAATTGAGGCTGCCGGAATACGTCGCTCGGTGCTTGGCGGCTTTCAACTTGAGGGTGGTAGCCAGCCAGTCGTGTACTAGATTCCTCACGATATTTTTCTTCACCAGCAGCTCAAGCTCATTGTTGGGGTTTGAACAAACGCCCTTCAGCGTGTCATCTGACCGCGCTAACCATGAGGTATCATCGCTACATCGCTCTATACTATATATATTCGTATCGCTGGTACGAATAAATACTTACTACTTATTTGCTTGGTGGAAGATATCCTTAGCAGGAGGTCGTCTAAGTAAGTACCACCACAGTACCAGATGTTCTGCCGCCAAACAGTAGTGTGTAAACATTACTGTTGTGAGGGTAACGTAGCTAGCGTAATTACAAAGCAGTCAAGACTAACCATTCAGTGTCTCAAAGTAATGAGCGCCAGAGCAACGATGCCCTGGACTTTGTTTTGCTATTCAAAGTTCTGTGTATCGCTGCAATGATCATGGTTTCTCTTACCATCAGGAGAGCGTCTCGTTCACCTCATTTCTTTTACAAAAAAAACCTAACCTGACCCCTTACCAAATATATGGAGAAGCTATTTATTTGCGATTTCAATGTTGTTGGTACTGTAAAAGATGTTTAATTATTTTCAGTACCTACTACCCTTTCGCGTAAGGCGAATATAAAATAAACTTATTATTACAAAAGTAATAGAAAGTCTCTTTAATATGTTATACGATATTTTTAGACGCCGACATTATAATAAAAATATCTCACAGCTTAACTAACTACCAAGAAACCAAGTTTGTATGTGACCTTCATAAATTAAATAGAAATCTAGGGTGCCTAGTCAGCTTACGGTAGTAAATCCGCTGAAATGGCCTTCATTTAGATAAAACAAAAAGATTAAACTTCGTGTGCTAGTCACATGCTCTTGACCTTTCCAGAGACTTCAGGTTTCAGCTGTATTTTTCTCAACACGTACCTACTCACAAATCTTTGGTGAAACGCTCTTAGACAAAAAACTTAAATCATGTTTTCTTAATAGACAGGATTGGTTTTTATCTTTCGTTTCTAGATATTACATATTCTACTAATATTATTATTGCGAAATTTTGGACGTTTGATACTAAATTACACAAAAACGGCTGAATGGATTTGGATGAAATTGGATAGACAGTTTTTTTTTTTAATTCAAAATAGGTTCACATTTGATTACAGTCTGCCTGATGTTACGCGGTAGTGCAGTCTAAGATGGAGCACGCTTACCTAGAAGGAACCTATTTACTGTACATTTGAAGCATAACACCCGTATAGTACCTAACGTAACTGGGACACAGACTCCGGCAGAGATTTCCACAACCTCGCTGAGCGAATAAAAAATGCGGAATCAAAACGCTTTGTGCGTACACGGGGAACACCCATCATGTAGCGATTGATTGATTGATTGCTGTAGCGATGGTAGCTCAGTGGTTAGCGCGGTCGGTTGCCGAAGGACGTTGGTTCAAACTCCAACAATGAGCTTAAGCTGCCGGTGAAGGAAAATATCGTGAGGAAACCGTGGTCGTAGGGTACTTTCTAGTACTCTGCTGGCTAGCTACCACCCTCAAGTTGAAAATCTGCCGCAAAAAAGTAAGCCTATAAATACAGCTTTACTCTTTTGTTTTCCACTAAGTTTGGTAGTGTAGCCAGTCGAGTAAGTTCTAGAAAGTATACTATTGTGTACTTAGGATTCAATAAAATCTGTTCAGCCATTACAAGATTAGTTTCTCTTTTCTAGTCGATGCTCAAATGTCAGCATCTTTCATAGATCTTTTCGAGTCGAGATTTGATATTCAGTTACTGGTGTGAGTTTTAATTTTATTTTATGCTTGTAAGTAACCTAAGTCTTACAGCGTATTCAGATTTAGATGTCCTAATTTCATCACTTCAAAGAAGGCTGTAAATTATTTTGTGTAACAGCCTAGTGTTTACTGTTCGAAGTTGTGCTAATGAGCGAAATTTCTGTACAATCAGAGATGCTTATCTTTCTACGTTGTTACGTGTTCTGTTACGACTTAGGTCTGTTATTTTGTGGAAGTTATTTGGCGCACCACAACTCTCACATTAGCGATCTTTAGGAATACTTTCCGTGCCTGTTTACATAAATCTGCCGTTTTATTGGAATTTCCGACGCTAAAATGGTTATCAAAGTAAAATTTGTTTGTGTGTTTATAAAAGTATAGTAAAAAAATGTACCTACTTGGCCGTCTGGGTAGGTACCACTACACTAATAAATATTCTGCCGTAAACCGAAACAGTAATAAATCCTACTAATATTATAATTGCGAAATTTGTATGTTTATTACTCAATCGCGCAAAAACGGCTAAACGGATTTGGATGAAATTTGGCACACTATAATATTAGTACGATGAACGAATGAACGAATTGCGTGTGCGTGTGCGTGTGCGTGTGCGTGTGCGTGTGCGTGTGCGTGTGCGTGTGCGTGTGCGTGTGCGTGTGCGTGTTCGTGTGCGTGTGCGTGTGCGTGTGCGTGTGCGTGTGCGTGTGCGTGTGCGTGTGCGTGTGCGTGTGCGTGTGCGTGTGCGTTTGCGTGTGCGTGTGCGTGTGCGTGTGCGTGGTAAGCTCTTTATCAGTATAATTTACAACAATGCTAATTATGGAGAAAAATGTAGATTATGTCTGTCTTCAAAAATCAACTTTTAACTATAGTCGCCGTTCAATTATAAAAATGTAACAAGTAGACAGAAAGGCAGAGACAAAGAATTACTTTTACAATTTTCGTTAGGATAGGATAAGAAAGTTAGCATGCAACAAATATTTACTTATCGTTATCTTCTAGACAAGCGTGCTCCATCGTAGATCGTATCTTGACTTACATCAGCTGAGATGGCGATTGAACGCATCACAAAAAAAAACATTGAATTATTTTGAAACAAAAAATAATAAGTAAATGACAAAGTTTTTCATCTAGACAGCATTTAAACCACTGATCAGAAACTAGTATCAATTGAAACGATAAAGGTCCAAGGAACCGTAAATATAGGGACTATAATAAATTACCGAATTCCCTTCTATCGATGTGCCCTCCACGGGCAAAACGGTAAGTAATATTGATCGCGGGTAAAAACTAATATTGATGAACGAGGTTCCCCGATTGCGGCTATTAAATTCTCTGAAATCATGGTGCAGAAATTAAGGTCACCTTTGATAAATTACTTGTTATACCGATTTAAGGACTTCAGTTGAAATTCGATTCATTATGGTTTTTTTATCGTTACTAGCTGACAAGGAAAACGTTGTTTTGCGGAAAAAAAAATAGATGTCGGCCGATTCTCAGCCCTACCCGGTGTGCACACAAAATTTCATACAAATCGGTCCAGCTGTTTCGGAGGAGTTTGGTAACAAACACCGCGACACGAGAATTTTATATATTAGAATTATTTCACTCCAACCACAAAAATCTAGTTTACATTATCACATTACAATTTTACATTGTGACACACACACATTGTGACTTCACATTGTAACCTGTGTCGCGAAGTCTAGTGTCTATGTTTTATTCTAACAATCTCGTCCGTTGTTTACGACGTGTCAGGACGACAAAAAAGCTACTTCAATCATTTTTAGCCGTGATGTAAAAACCAACGAAACGAAGCGACAGGCGATGATTGATAAATCCATAAAGTTCGGCGTTGGGGTGGAAAAAGCAGCATAGGAATACCGGTCTGGAACTTATCTCTATAGAACATCTAGACGAAACCAATTTTTGAAGAACAGATTGGTGTTCTTTTATTGACAGCTCTTTGAGTTGTTGGTTGATGAACAATTTTTTATATAATAAGACTGAAAAGCAAGGATGTTTTAAAGCAGCAACTAATCTTTCAGACCATTTACTTACTGGTACGTAATGATGAAAAGGCAGATTTCTATACCGTTGTCTGTTCAAAACGCAACTGAACGGCAGATAGAATTGTACCTATAAATAAAGCAAAAAAAAATTTAATCAACTATAACGTAATTATTGTCTATCCTAAAATTTAAATTGTACTTAATATTAAAGGTATATTTTTAGTATATTTCCGCTTAAAAGTCGTTTAGATTACAACAGTGACGAAGATTTAATTTAAATATTTAACTTGACGACAATTTTAAACATTCCTTAATCTATATATTGAAATGAAACGATGGAAATGTTGCTTTACGACCCAGACATATGAATTTCCGCAAAGTAACCCCTAAATCAATTGATTACCTTAATACTAAATACTTGCACATTACGATAAAAAAAACTATAATTGAAAACATTACTGACTTGACTTATCTTTCTAAAGGACTTTTCTTAAAAGGCATAATAAAACCTTTTCATAACAGCCTATATAAATACTAGCATTGGTGTGTAGTAATTTGATTTAACTTCACATGTATTATTTAATAAAAGAGTATCTATCTTTTATCAAGAAATATTCTGCTTCAGCAAGTTTAATCAAAGTACCGGCTTTACTTCTCGGAATGAAAATGTACCAACTCGTAGTTCCTTAGTCAACCACGCGAGCGTATGAAATGAAAACATAAGTAACTAAGTATATATATACCAATGATAGAATTCCGGAATCCTATAACTCGACGAAATGTGGTGTTATTGAAAATAGCATTGTGGAATATGGTAATATTCTCCTGGGAAACGGGTTGTCGGTAAGTCAGAAAAGCTACTGATAAGAGGTATTGCCACTCAACAAGGTATTTTGTAGTTCATATCCATTATAAAAGGCGAAATGTATTTACATTTCTTTATTCGTTTTTAGGGTTCCGTACCCAAAGGGTAAAACGGGACCCTATTACTAAGACTCCGCTGTCCGTCCGTCTGTCTGTCTGTCCGTCTGTCACCAGGCTCTCATGAACCATGGATGAAGTTAAAAATTTTGAAGAAGACAGTTGATATTTTCACAGATGATTTATGTTGCCGTTATAACAACAAATACTAAAAAACAGATAAAATAAATATTTAAGGGGGCTCGCATACAAAAAACGTGATTTTTTGCTCGTTTTTATGGATAATGGTACGGAACCCTTCGTGCGCGAGTCTGACTTTGACGGTTTTTTAATTTGATAATTATTATCATCAAAAATATAAAAACTTTAACAAGTATCGAAGTATAAAACCTGACGTGGTTTTGATACATTTTAGATTTTTTTCCTGAGTAATCTCGCACAAGTTGAACAAAAAATCATTAGAGTAGATAAATTAGTAGAATACATAGCAAACTTGCACTGCATTTAAGTAAATATGTATAATATATAGGAAGCATCGGACGCTCACCAGCTCGTTGGGTCGGCGACATCGTAAAGGTTGCGGGTCGAACCTACACAAGGTTAGCACAGGACCGGGATGAATCACGTACAATAAGAGAGACCTATGCTCAGCAGTAGGCGATTAATAGGGCTGAAAATGATGATGATGAAATATATCTAAAAACTTAAGGTCCTACACTCCGAAGTTTCAAGTTCCTAATCATCTTACAAGGCCCAATTTAGCACATCAAAAATATGTATAATTTAACTAGAAAATAGTTTTTTTTTAATGTATCAGTAATGAGACGAACGAGACGCTCTCCTGATGTTAAGAGATAACGCCTGTCCACGACCATTGCCGCGATACACAGAACTTTGAGTAGTAAAACAAAGTCCAGGGCATCGCTACTTTGGCGCACATTACTTTGAGACTAGATGGTTAATCTCAATAGCCCTGTAATTTCGCTAGCTGCAGTACCCTTCAAACCGGAACACAGTAATGTTTACATACTACTGCTTGGCGGCAGAATATCTGGTACCTACTGCGGTGCTACCTACCTAGACGACCTCCTGCTAAGGAAAACTACCACCAAGTAAAGTCTATGATCTTTAATCGGATACATGCGCCATCTAGCCCAAAACTAAGCAAAGCTTCTATGAGAACGAGATATCTGAAAGAATACTTATATAGGACACCAAGACACAAAAGCAACATTCATGGCCAACACACACATTTTTGTCCTAAGAGGGAATCGAACACGCGCATACAGCTCATGAAGCAGATACCTACATTACCAAATAAGCTGTATATATCTGTAGCGATGATGGCTCAGTGGTTAGCGCGGTCGGTTCGCATGCCGAAGGGCGGGGGTTCAAACCCCAACTTTGAGCTTGAGCTGCCGGTGAGAGAAAGGTGAGGAAAACATCGTGAGGAAACCATAGCGTGGTGGTAAAGTACTTCCTAGTACTCGGCTGGCTAGCTACCATCCTCAAGTTAAAAATCTGCCGCCAAGCATCTAACGGTGTGTTCCGGCAGCCTCACTTGAGAGCCAGTTCCATTCCAGGCTAGGTGTGCTTTACCATCTTCGACCACACCGTCACTTAACATCAGGTGAGTTGTGGTCAAACACCTAGCCTGTCAGCAATATAAAAAAAAAGAAGCTAACATAGCAGTCAAATTAATAATTTGATTTGATTGGTCAATTGATTCAATTTTAAGTTATTCGCGGACATCGATACCGATATACGTACCAATAAATATTCATAACATCAGCATAAAATACTAATTGAAGGATAGCTATCAGCATAAGTAATTATCATTACAATTAAATAAAGATTAAAATTTGTTATTTTGTAATTATACCACACATTGTCACAGTAAAAAAGCCAATAAAATATTTTACATTCCCAATGAGGTAACATTGTTATTAAAAAGAAGCACCGCAAACGAAATTATGAACAAACTTAATTGTGGTGGCAATTCAATATTAATTTACTTGCTGTTATGGTATGGATTCATTAACGCTAAATAAACATTTATGCGTTGACGTTATATTTCAGCTCGGGAGTTCGACGTTTGCTTAATAGCATTGGTGAAAGTGATAAATCTTGAAATCAATAAAAAAATACGGACTAGTGCGAGTCAGACTGCTCCACTAAGGGTTCCGTACAAATAAGATAGATAGAAACTCCTTATTGTGCAAACCAAAAATAGAAAAAGAGAACAAAAGAATCTTATGAGCTAGTGCCACAAGTGGCGGCCTTATCGCTAAGAGCAATCTCTTCCAGGCAACCAAGAATGGAAAACACGACACAAATTAAGAACAGATGAGAGATGTTGTAACAATAATAAGTTTTAAAAAAAACTTTTAAAAATAATATATAGTAAGTATGTAAAAATAATAAAAATAAAATAAAAAAAAAATTAAAAAAAATCAACGGGAAGTACCCTATAGGTTTTGATTCCCTTGTAAGTATCGAAATATGCATTTTTGCGACATAAACGGCTGTAACTTTTTTTACAGCTGCAAGGGATTACAGATCTGTGTATATAGTTTTAATTTCAACCTTTAGGCGTCCCCGAGATAGAAAGTTCTTGCTAGACGGGCAACAGTGATCCTATAGGGGCTCCATTTTTTTCCTGTTGAGGTGCGGAACCCTAAATACACAAACTTGAAATATTTAAGTGACAAAACTGATGACATTTCTTAGCATTGAGTGGTATCGCCGTGCGGGCACCAGGTCTTCCGCGTTGCATGGACAAGAACCCGTACAGCGCCTAAGACTAGAGACCCAGGTGTGTCCTTTTCTGTACGCATCAACGCTCACCCTTATTACCCATAGCCTATCTCTACATACCCATATTTGACGTTATTCTATCAATGCTACTTTGGATACTATATCTAGTAATACGTTTGTGGCTATTCTTGGAAGGATGAAGTCGTTCAGTAGATAGAAAGATTTTGCTTGTGATATTTTCATCTGACGACGGAAAAAGGTAGGACTATGTTTTTAAGTCTATGTAAGTTTGTAAGGTGAATACGCTTTTTTATACACGCTGTATATATCCTAAAAAAGTAATATGATATGCACGAAATACTTAAATACTTTAACTGACTGAAAAACTTACTGTGATAAAGAGATTTTTTTTTAATGGTTGACATGTTAAGTGTTTCGACCACAGCTCACCTGATGTTGACGTTGAGTGACAGTGTAGTCGAAGATGGTAAACACACACAGCCTGGAATGGAGCTGGCTCTCAAGTGATACTGCCAGAACACATCTTTAGGTGTTTGGCGACAGATTTCCAGCTTGATGGTAGCTAGCCAGTCGAGTAGTAGAACCACGCTTTGGTTTCCTCACGATGTTTTCCTTCATCGACACAGCTCAAGCTCATTGTTGGGGTTTGAACCCACACCCTTTGGCGTGTGAACGGGCCGCGCTAACTACCATCATCGCTACAAAAGCTTCGCATTCGCTTTAGAGCCGTTCACCGTGACAATTATCGGGACAATGATCGTCGAATCAACATCACAAAATTATAGTAGTTATCTCGTGAGCCAAGTTAAATATACTTGCTAATAACTCAGCTATTATAATTTATTATAATCACGTGAAAACGAATCGAAATGAACAAAAATATACTCATCCACAATACAAGCAAGTTTTCGCAATTAAACGCTGATCATGCCAAGCCAACAAGCTGTCCGGTGCCAATCCTTCCGTAATTACAGAAAACACGAAATGGGACAAGTCAAACACGTCGCGTATTAAACACCAAATTTTGCCATGTATTACAGGGTTGTGTGACGTGTTTTACTGATGCCGCCGAGTGTAAGGTAATAGTCATCTATAGTCACTTTTAGTAGGCTAATGCGGCTAGCTAGATCATAATAATTATAATAAGACAAGCTGCGGTATTACCACGTGAACACTATATTTTTACGAGATAAAAAGTAACCTATATGTTAATCAAGGGTGTCAGCTACCGCCATACCAAATTACATCAAAATTAGTACGGCCGTTTGAGCGTGTAAAAGTAACAAACATACAAATCAAAATCAAAAAGTCATTTATTCAGTTTAGGCCCTGGTAAGGCACTTATGAACGTTAAGTTACATGTATGAATCAACCACCGGCTCGTAATTACACTTCAACTGAGAAGACGCCAGCAAGAAACTCAGCAAGGCATTTTTTTGTGGATCTTTCTTTTCATATTAGGTTACAGTTTACAGTTATAAATATTAATACATACATTATGCTTACTACAAATGTCGCTTAGCCAGGGGGATGCAAGTGCAGAGAGAAGCTACAACAACCATAATTATATTCCTGTCATCCACGTAATGAGCCACCTTATAGTAGGGTTTGTCAATTAACCTCTGCTTTATAAAATCTTTGAATTTATTTTTCCCAGACCCCTGGGGAACACCGGCATTAATAGCCTTACGATCAGACGAGTAGCCATCTACAACCACTCGGTTCGATAGCTCCCCCAGGAAGTCCGATATCCAGGCAATGAAACCGGAAGACAGGCCAAACGAGGAGAGCTTGCTAATTAGGCCATCATGCCAAACCCTGTCAAAAGCCTTCGAGATGTCAAGGGAAACGGCAAGCGCTTCCCCGTATTTCTCAATGGCTTCACTCCAGATGTGAACGGCATACGCTAGAAGATCCCCAGTAGACCGGTTTCGGCGAAACCCGTATTGCCGGTCACAAACGAGATCATTAGCTTCTAGGTATGCCAGGAGCCTGTGGTTGAGGACACGATCCATAGTTCGTTTTAATCTAATCATTATATTAACATGTGTTACAATTCTATCATTTTTAAATATAAATGGGTTATTGACCTGTAATTTTGGTGTGATCAGTATTTTTTTTGCCAAATTCAAACTTTTATCATTCGTGATTATAAAATTATAATTTAAATTAAAAAATTGTAATTAAAATGAATGGGGCGAACTGTAAACCAACGCTGTAAGAATAATATTTTCAAACCATAAAACTAATTCAACCCCTATTGCGAAAATGTCTCGGTGTTACTTCTTTTTATCATATCACATTTTTGTAAATATTTTATAAATTAATTATTTTGCTTTTGGCAATTTAGTTATCTATATCCGATAGTGATGATGACGAATCATTTTCTTGATAACATTTCACAGGTCACAGTTTTCGCTCTCGTGGGATAAAATGTGTACTAGTTTGTAGAATTTCAACTACCTCTACACCAAATTTAATCAAGGCGTTTAATCGTGAAAATGTAACTAACATAGTTAGTTTCGGATTTATTACATCTACAACTTATGTATACCTACAATCTACATACACTATATAAATAAATATAATTAGTTAAATGAACATTGTAGTTATACTTATGCAGGATTACGTATAATTATATCGCATACTCCGATTATAGTTTCAGCCACATCCCGCATAATTAAAACAAAGATGTGTCATAGCCATGTCAGTTTCCACAATAAAATAGTTTTATGAGGAGTTTTTTAGGCAGATCTCAATGGTTATTTTTGTTTTATCATTTTCTAAACTTCGAAGAGTTGCAAAATCTCAAGTTCATAATTTAAGTAAACATATTCTTCAAGGACAAGATTTATGTTGTCTACATTTCCTTTTTTTCTATTTATTTTGATGTATATTCAAGGTTAGTTAACTGAATTAAAACAGAACGATGGCCGAAGAAATGATTTCTCAAAATTTCTAATCGGATTATAGGTCAATACGTTGTTCTATTGTAGGATTGTAGATACCTCCTCGAATCGTGTAAATCTTGTTCATCTCTGAGTTTGTGGTCTGTTTGCCTCAACATTTAAAGAAACAATTATTTACATTTTTGTAACAACTGCTACAAGTGTGAGATGAAATTTCGGACAGTTCTGTGAACTTTATTTGTAAACTATGTTCTACAATATGTCAAATTGTTCAAGTTTTGATCGTATAAAAATAAAAATAAAACAAAATTACATCATGAAAACGGAGCTAAAAACAATATTTTTTTTTTTTAATTTCGCATGATGGATTGATAATATGCTCTGTTTTTACTTGTCCTAGTGTAGTGACAAGAAAAAGGAAGATTATGATCAGTCTTCGTCATTAAGTCCACTGCAGTACCAGATATTCTGCCGCTATGCAAAAGTGTAAAAACATTACTGTGTTCTGGTTTAAAGTTTACCGTAACAAACGAAGTAGTGCAGGGTCATAAATACCAACCATCGAATGTATGTAATGAATTTAAAAGCAGCGATACCCTGTTTTTTTTTTTGTTACTTAATCTTCTTTGGAACGTTGCAATGGTCAATTGGTCATGGACAGGCGTTATATTTTACCATTAGGAGAGTGTTTTTCATGCCCCCTCTACGACACTTCTCTCCATTCACGCGTATAGTATGCGCCGCGTATACGTATTTCGTTGTTTCTTTGTATGAGCTACGTACAGCTTAAATATTTCGCATTTGCCGGGCGTCCCGTGAAGGCCAACTTGTTTTTTCCACCATAATCATCGTCTACTCAGCCATAAGAACTCTGCTGTTCGACATAGGCCTGCCTCAATGATCACCGGTTGGAAGCGGCTCGTATGTAGCCCGTTCTTGCAGTCTTTTTTAGGTCGCCTGTCCACCTTGTTGGTGGACGTTCTACGCTGCACTTGCCGGTCCGTGATCTCCATTACAGAACTTTGCAGCCCCATCGACCATCAGTTCTGCGTGCTATGTGCCCTGCCCACTGCTAATTCAATTTGCTAATGCGCTGGGCTATGTCGGTAATTTTAGTTCGTCTACGAAGCTCCTGATTTCTGATTCAATCTCGTAGATAAACCCCAAGCATACCTCTCTCAATATCTTGTTGTGCTACTTTGAGCTTACTAATAAGTTCCACAGTTAGTGACTACGTTTAAAATGTTAGAACCCACGCAGACCAACTTTTCTTTTATTAAAATTCTATTATACTTGTCTTTTATTGCCTTGTGTACGATTACGAATAGCTATTGCATAAAAAGTAGTAGAAACTTGACATCGTTACACTTGTGCAAACTGCTAGAAAACTACACTTGTAAACTCGTTACATAGTACTGAAAGTTCAATTGCTTGGTAAAGGAACGATGTTGCTGTATAATTAAACGTCGTAAGTTTATTTTGACTTAGCAGAAGTGTAATTAGGGCAACTAACCTGAAATTGAGTACAAGTAGTGTATGTAAGTGTCTTTATGACATCAGTTATAATATTTAGAGCCAAATAATTGCAAGTGGTGCGTCAGACATTATGCTTACCAATTGGGATATCTTCCCATAAATTTAATCATTGCATTTACATATATCACTGCTGTGCTGCGATGTGTTTTTAATAAGTTCTATAATTTTTTCTGCACAGTTCTGTTCAGGGGTTCCGGATCAGCCATCTTTTCATAAATGGTCCCACTGCTGCAATCTTTATATACAATGTTACGAAAAGATGTTTTTTACGACATCACATTACAAATCTTTGAAATTCTGGGAGTTTTTCTACTATAATATGCAAGTATTATTCATATAAACCTTCCTCATGAATCACTCTGTCTATTGCTGGAAACCGCGTACAGACGGCGGCAAGCAACTTTGTTTTATACTGTGTAGAGATTATCTATTTAAATTATCGCAACAAAGTGGCGTTTAAGCAAAGTTTTAAAAGTAGTAATATGAAATATTACTTCTTTTAGTGAGGTAGTGAAAATGTATGTGCGGATAAAGGAAGTACTTAATTGAAGAAAACTCTGCTTCATAACGTATTTCCAAGGATCACAGATTTTGATATGCTTTGCATAAATATATGCTTTGTGCATAAATAATGGTTTTTATTGTGACAAGTAATCAAACACAATAATCTTCTGAAAAAAAAATCAATGCAAATGTTTTTAGATTTTTCAGTAGGTTTATAAAGTCCAGTGTATCACTGCATTGCCACTTCTTGGGTCAGAAAATTGCACAGGTTCTTGTACTTCAAAGTGGGTAAGCCATGGGGCGCACACAAGTATATTTTAACGAGTAGCTAGGGTATCTCTTTTTTGCTTATTTTCGTCAATAAAGACATTTTCATTAGGTAGTTTAATCCAGAACATTATTCATTTCCATCTGTCACAACAAAATGTTGAATTCCCCAGTAATTTGATTTACTCTGATTAATGAATCAAGTATAATAGATAAATGATGAATGCCTCGAATTTGAAACTTGGAAGTTATGATGTAAAAACTTTTTAAGTATAAAAACTTAGGTACTTAATGATCTTTCAGAAATCCGGGTGCGATTATAAGTTTTATTCGTAATCGCATTTATCAAAGTCAACTTTACTTTTGATATAAAAAAATTATGAAAATTCAATTTTTTTTTTATTTTATTCCGTGTGATATAGTTTTTGCAAAATATTATCGCAGCACTAGATATTACCGCGTAGCAGTAATATGTAAACATAACTATGTTTCGGATTGATAAGTAACAACTGTAGAGTTGTTAGAGGTATTAGAGCTTACTTGCACCAAAGTAAGTGTTCCGTTTTGAAGGGTACTGCAACTAGCGAAATTACAGGGATGTTGACTAATCATCGAAAGTGTCGAAACTAAGGAGCGCCAAAGCAACGATGCCCTAGACTTTGTTTTACTACTCAAAGTTATGTGTGACGCTGCAATGGTCAATTGGTCATGGACAGGCGTTATTTCGTACCATCAGAATAGAGTTTTTATTACTTTCGCATTAAAAAAAAAATGGTCATCCCCTTGTAATGTAGTTGGCTTTACTACAAGTTTCCATAGAGTTTTGGAAGCAACACGAAAAGTCATGTTTCACCACATTATATCACTTTTCCACACGCGCATTATTTGATACTTTATAAATAAATCATTTTATACATAAACAAATAAATATCATTGGACAGTTCAGACAGCGCCATCTAACTCCTAGGAAACCAAAGCTTGTACTATAGGAACCAGATAACCGATAGAATACTTAAATACTTTTTTGTAAATAAATACTTATTATATATAGGTATAGACCTTCCAGACATAGAACAAACATTTATGCTCGTGACACAAAATGTTTGTCCTGAGTGAGAATCAAACCCATGCTCTTGAAACAGATACACTACCAAATGTGCCAACAGGGCAGTCAACATGTACACAAACAGAAGTTGTGGAAAATAGTGTAACGCTACCCCGCCAAATTCCATCTGCAACAATGGTATCATGCGCAAAGTCCGATGTCAAAAAAATAAAAAAAAGCTTAAATATTTAACAGCGTATATGCATACATTATGTTGCCAGTGATGTTGCCGAACTTTTACAATTAAATAAATACTATTTTATTGGCTTGTGGGCGGAAACGAGCCATAGCAGCGTTGTTGGCTATTATTTATCGCGGCAAACCACAAAGGTCTTGTTAAATTGTTTGAAAAGTTATTTTTCCCACAGGGAGATAAACAAAATTTATTTAATCTATTTTATACTTTTTAGGATTCCGTATCAAAACAAATAACTTTAGGGTTGTGTGGTATCCGTCTGTCGTTTTTTTAACATAGCAAATTATGCATTTTGCCAGCGTCAAATATTTCTGCCTGATCAAGTGAAATAGATTATAGTCACATAAAGCAGGTCACAGTCAAGTCTATTACATGATCTAATTAATTAGTGATGACTAGAAAATTCTACGGAGTTTTAAAAACAACATGGAAACACGTCTTATACCCCCAAAATAAAACACTTAACCACACTCTTGCGCAATAAAAATGTAAATAATTAATGAATGAATTTTAAAAAAACATAGTTTTTTTTAAATTATATAATGCGGTAAAATGATTTTCTCGCGTTCCCGCCAAAACTCCCACGAAAAAGTTTTGTAAGCATAACCATATGTTTCAACTCGTAGGTGGCATCTCCATGTACGTATGCAAAACAACATTACAAATAAGACACACGGCTGTCACGTCCGTGGAGTTATCACTCCTTCCCGTCATAAGCTCGCGGCAAAATTTTAAACAGCGAAAACGCTCTCACGTTGGTATATCTCAAGTGTACAACCTAAAGTTATGAATTTATGACCGAAGCGTGCAAATTTATATTAGCATTGTTCTCGAAATAGGAGTGTTTTCTCAACAAATGTGTTAGACTGGAAGCCTTCAGGCAAAGTAATTACTGGAAAAGGTACGCTATTGTCGTTACTTCAGCCATTTTTCAATGTACATAAATTTCATTAGTATACATGTACGATGCGTGAACTAGAATGGTATGTAATGGGAGGCGTTCAGGGACTCTATTGTGGAATCATACGAATATTTCCGCCCGTTATACAATATCATTTACAATTTCTGGTTAATTTGCTTGGTGGTAGATTTCCTTAGCAGGAGGTCGTCTAGGTAGCTACCATCGCAGTACCAGGTATCCTACCGCCAAACAGTATTTTGCAAACATTACTGTGTTCCGATTTGAAGGGGAAATTACAGGGCTGTTGAGACTTCAAAGTCTCAAAGTAACGAGCGCCAAAGCAGCGATGCCGTGGACTTTGTTTTGCTACTTAAAGTTCTATGTATCGCTGTAATGATCATGGACAGACGTTATCTCTTACCATTAGGAGAGTGTCTCGTTGGTCTCATTACTTTTATATTAAAAAATATGCGAAAACCATACATGCGACTAAGAAATACAGCCCCATCACACTACTCTTGGTGATGTAAAGACTGAAAATGTATACAGTGCTATAAAATGTGTACTAACTTATGTTGAGCTTAAACAACGGAAATTTTATTGTAAAAGCCTTTTTTGTATATTTTTTTAAACACTCAATTAGTAAAGACTAAAAATTCAACACTGTTTAACTCAATTTTAATAGCTAAGTATTAAAATGTAATTTTTTGTTTTCCACACTTTAGCCAGATATTTTGACCATGCAATGTGACAGGCATGTCGCAGTCCCAGTGCCGATTAGGAAACAGTAGTTTTCTAACCGGCATTTGTGGCACGCGCTCTATGTCGTCACATTTTATTAATTCTTATTTTATTGACATTGTTTATTTTATTTTATTTGACATTCTTGATTATTTATTATGATTTATTTTGGTAAATGTTATTGTTTTGGATTTTTATAAGTGTATTAATTGAGTCTAAAGTTACTTGGAAATTAATAAATAAAATTAAAATATGTTTCGGGGAAGTGTCGACTGTTCTACAACAACAATCAATGTTTACTGACCTTAAAATCGTGAAAAAACTCAACAGTTACATAGAGTACTATTGACCTTAAAGAAAATGTACGAAATCTATTTTTTGTGCATAATCATGAACAGGTAAAAGTCATTCACATTGATAAGTACATCAGCACACTTATTGCTACACTTTCCCGAAATGCTCGTATAGTTTATATTAATCACACCTGGTAAGATTGTAGCGATGATAGCTCAGTGGTTAGCGCAGTCTGTTCACACACCGAAGGGCGAACCACAACAATGGGCTTGAGCTGCCTGTGAAGGAAAATATTGTAATAAGAAACCATAACTCTTAAGTTGAAAATTTGTCGCCAAGCACGTAACGGTGTACTACGACTGCCTCGCTTGAGAGCCATTTCCATTCTAAGCTAAGTGTCTATCTTCGATCACACCGCAATTTAACATTAGATGAGCTGTGGTCAAACACCTAGCCTGTTAAACAAGCACTGAAAATAGAAGTAAATAGAATCACAACTTTGACTTACTTCGCAACCGTTTTCTTTGTATCATTTCCATCGTGTCAATTTGGGTCGATTCGTTCCTTTCTACAAACAGCAATATGTGAACTTGCTTGCAATGCAGCTAAACGAAATATTAAAATCAGTCACTTATGTTACATTTTACGACATTCGCTCGCTCGCAAATTTTATAGATGCAGCGCTACGAATATAAGAATTTCCTCGGACGGGGTGTTCACAACAAATTGTGCCAATAAATTTCTCAGTAGTTTGTTAGCGCGCGTTTCTAATGAACTTTTCCTGGTTGGTGAGATGTGATCGCTCACCCTTCCGTTCTCGATGATTAGTTCGGCACGAATACCACTTAATACACTTAGAAATATTCTAGTTAATGAAGAAAAAGAAAACAAAATGCGAACACTAATGAGTACGGTCTATGTGTAGCAAGTAGGTTTATATTACGTTTAATTAAAAAGCAGTTCACATTTATTGTAAAAAAAAAAGTTAGAGTTGCGTTTGCCTTCATCTCGCCCGATGTTAATTAAAGATGCGGTCAACGATGGAGAACGCTTGTCTAAAATAAACCAATTCACTCACGACATTAAAGCACCCAGATTGTAATTATCAGAGAACAACCACTCGGGCAGCATAAATTATTGTTTAGCGGTTCGTACGATCAAGGAAAGATACACAAAAAAAAATGCCTTGTTTGCCTACTAGTTGAAGTGTAATTACGAGCCGGTGGTAGATTCAAAAATGTAACTTAACGTTCATAAGTGCCTTACCAGGGCCTAAACTGAATAAATGCCTTTTTGATTTTGATTTTTTTGAGGAACAATCGAACCGTTTGGTTCTAGTTTTTGGAATATCATACATGAAGCTTTGTCGCTTAAAAATTAAATATATTGTAATGTAACACATGTATATTTATCTTGATGAGGACTATTCGAGGGGACCATTGTTTTCTAAATAAGATTTCATACATTTTCTTAATAAAAAATAACCTTAAATTAACCTCTTATATAATGTTCTTGGTAGGTACGTTTTTCGTGTTAATTTTATATCGAGACACATAATTTAATAAGTAAGAGTTACGATAAAATTGCTAAAATTACAGTCCGTCGAGCCTTCCCAAAACAGTTTTACT
Organism: Biston stratarius; assembly: GCA_950106695.1. Lineage (NCBI taxonomy): Eukaryota > Metazoa > Arthropoda > Insecta > Lepidoptera > Geometridae > Biston > Biston stratarius. Next base: position 37,060,928 of record OX467106.1, on the reverse strand, counting down.
TAAACTGTATATCATAATATTTAACGATGCGTCAATGGCCGACATAAAGATTCTCATTTTAACAGTTTATTAAGTCTTCGTGAACAAAATTTATGATATCAAATACGTTTTCAACGAAACGAGTTTCAGGTCGCACTTGACGAAATTAAATGTCCACTAAGATTGACGAGTTCCCGTAAAAGTTGGATCCACCTCGATATAGAATTCCGTGATAGATTATCCTTTCTCTAAATTTGCCCTGACTGATGAGACGACACTTGACTTCCTTTTGCTTTTGCAAAAAAATTATTCTGTTATACTAAGGTTTTCAGGTCTTTAAATTTGCTTCCATACTGAGAGAAAATTAAGAAAACTGATATTAACATAATCAGAAGATTGAAACAATTTGACATTCAAAATTTAATTAAACCACTTGATAGATGAAGGATCAAAGAATTCGTTACGTAGAGTGAGCATTACAAACATGAAAATCCGAATTAAGTGTTCAAAAATGTACACGAATTCATGCACACAAGGCCGTGTCCACGCTCTTATTCAAATATTATTAGACACAACAAAGATTTGTGGGTAGCATATGACTTTCCGTTGTGAATAACTAATTCTACATAACTAGAAACAAACTAAAAAGAAATGTTAGGAACTACGTACATTGTAATCCGCTCTGATTGGGTTTGATTTGAAAACAGTTATTTTGTTTTACTTTATTTGTAACACAACCTCACAAAGTGTATATCTTCATAAAGATTGTCATGTTAGATGAATTTTAAGTTTAATCATTATCACTATTGTACCAAAAATGACTTAAAAGCGAAAATGCACTAAATAAATATCTTGAACATTTAGAAATTATTAATATGTTTAAATACAATATTATTTATATGTTTATTTTAGAATATAACATATGATTTTTTTCTCATCAAGAATGTTTGTTGAAATTGTATTTTCGAAAACAACGGTCCCTTTAAAAATATCATCAATATTTATTCATAGGTAATTCTAGTGCTTTAAAATGTATACATTTTGTTAATAAATGTTTGACTACCTACGCGTCTAAATACCTTCCCTTCCGTTACAAACTTTGCAGTAATTATTTAAGGGCCCTAATTCTGATAATGACTTAGTAAACTAAGTCGAACTAATACTTGATTAGTTTCCTTTACCTTAAAGTCTACAGGCTCAAAGGAAATCTTAGCGCTGAAATAACGTGTTAGATAATAGCTTTTACGAAACTTAAAAGATTAACAATAAAATCTTCCTACTTATAAATACGTGTACTTGTATAAGTACATTATAAATATTAGCATTAGCTGTAGAATAATAAGAATGTAAGCTTGTTTTTTTTTTAAATTTGTGTTATTGTAAAAGTTACGAGTAAAGAATGTTATGGACATTCTCAAATCCCTCAATCCCGGGATTAATAGAAGTATTTGACAGTATCCCACAATGTTTCCTCTGCGATTAATAATAATCTTTGAACTAATGTAAGTAGTACCGAGCGTAGCCGCTAGAAGACACCGACGTCGGCTAAAGTCGCTACGGTCTATGTATCGTCAAGGTCATCCAGACTTATTAAAGCCTTAAGATGAATATACAAATGTGGTCACAGATCCCGGTGTCTGTGGAACGCCATTTTTGACAAGCTAGGTGTATGACCACATTTCACCTGATGTTAAGTGTACGTTAAGTACGATGTGGTTGAAGATAGTAGATATACCTAGCCTGGAATGGAACTGGCTTATCAGGCTGTCGAAACACACTGTTAGATGTTTAGTGGCAGATTCGCTTGAGAAAATCAAGCAACAAATGTTTTAACAAGATGAGTTTAAAAAATCTATAACCCGACTGCGATTAAAATAACTATAAATAAACGAAAAAAAACTTTTTAAACAAATTTGTTATTCCTTTTTAATATAAACATATTTTTAGCGCGGCCACCAAATATTATGGCGGAGCGCGCCCATTAGGAGGGGTAAGAGAGAGGAATGAAACGACGACTTACCTGGTTTCCGGGCTGATTAGCACAGCTGTGTCACCCTGTCCTAGGTCTCGATGGTCGTCGTGTCTTTGTAGTGGACTGTATAAATTGAGGGTAGCGGCGCGGCAGCGACGCGGGCGCGGAGAACCGTGAGGCTCCTGCGGGAACCGTATCCCGTGCGGTGGTACGTTCGCTCGAGAGGGCGAACGAGCGGAAAGCGGTGTTGCGGGCGAGCGTATTCGCACATCAGTCGCTGACGAGGATCAACGATAGACACATCCGTCACTGACGAGGGTCAACGGCAGACTACTCGTCGTAGTAGTCTCATCTCCGCCACGAAGTTCAACACAGGTAGTCGTCGTTCATGGGAAAATGAGGGTAGGATGCAAGGTAGGAAAAAATTAAGGTAGCGCCTCTGAGTGGCGCTAACACATATAACTCATATATATTTATGCAATCCTCTTTTAATTGCCTTTATTTAAATAACCTACTTGTTAGGTTTAGCAATTTTTTTTAAAATAACCTATTAGGTACTATTTCACGCCAAAAATCCACCATCTTTTTTTTAAACCTAAGGACACTTGGATTATTAAAACGAATCTAACGATACCTTAATTGTAGTAATCCATTCGACCGTTTGGAAGATACGATGTTATACGAGTAAAGAAATTTACATACATACAAGATACGCGCGAAAAACATAACCCGTCCTTGGCACTCGGGTCGCATATAGTCTGTAGTATCTATGTATACTGTTTTACGATATTTTCTAGGAATTCTATCTAGAGTAATATTGTTCACGAAAGATTAAACACATTTGCTGAGAGTAAAGTACTCCTTAAAATTAATTATTTAGGCGCAAGGTAATCTAGAATCTTAATCTCTAATAAAACGAGTACATTAATGGTTTTCATATACTATTTATATATCTCAGCCGATAACTCTTAAAATATTGGAAACCGGTTCATTAAATAGGCCATAAATCGTAAACGGTAAGTTTTACAAATAAGTTTACTGGAAATAAAAGATGCGAAATTTTATTTTCTACAGTAATGGTCTCAATAACTTTTGCTACAAAGTGCATAGTTTCCGAGATATCGGCAAAAAACTTTTTTCAAGATGGCACTTGAAGCTCTATCTGGATCTGTCAGCATTTTGTAATTTTATGCTCAGAAAGTGACCACAAACCTTATAAAAAAAAAATTGTATTCTATTTCTACTGGCCTATAGGGCAGCTCCATATAATTATTTAGTCTAGAATCCACTGCCTTTTTTGTTGTAAAACTTGTTCATAATGATTATAAGTATAATATTCCCTATTAAGCTTAGGGCATCCTAAGCTTCCACGCCTTTAATTTTTATTCTACTCTTAGATAATATAATGGTCTAGTATATTATAACAGGCACGTATTTCTCCCACCATCCCTTCCAGACCTCTTGAATTTCATTTATGTTCGCTCACCCTTAGGTCACAGAAGAATTCTGAAGAAAAATATTCTATTATTACTTACTACTCCCATCATTATAACGCTAATGAGGTGCAATTAGAATGGTTCACTAACTTTCCTTGTAAAAATATCTCGGAAGTCAGTAGTGACCTTATGTTAAACATTTTCCGAGAAAATACTTTTTTGGGGTTAAGTTGTCTTGACAATGAGCGCTACAAATTCCTTGTCCAATTAACTCTTTTTGAAAAGGTTCAAAATAAATGTTCGCTTCGCTAAGTGGTCGGATTCAAATAATAAGATTTAAATTAATTCATTCTTTTCGTAAGATTTTTGACGTGAATACTCTTTGAATTTGCTTCCATAGTGTTTAGAGTAGTTTTTTATTCGCATGGCGAGGATGTGGAACTCTGCAGAAGTCCATCTTTTTCAATTCAACAATATGAGTGTCTTTAAATACAAAATAAACAGATTAATTCTAGGTAAGGGCTCCATCCTAGACCGCATCGCTGTTAAATATCAGGCAGGGCATAATCAAACGCAAGCCTATCACACTAATATTATAAAGGCGAAAGTGTGTTTGTATGTTTGTTACTTCTTTACGCTCAAACGACTGGCACAATTTTGATGAAATTTGGTATGGAGGTAGCTGACACTCTGGATTAACACATAGGTTACTTTTTATTCTGAAAAAATGTAGCGGGTAACACCGCGGGGCGCAGCTTGTTATGAATAAAACAGGAAACGACTAACGATGTACATTCTCATTAGTTGTGACTATTTTACAGTTAATCGTTAAGGTATAGAATCAAGAAAAAAATATTTGCTAGCGAAGAAATAAACAGCGCAATTATCTTTGTACCAAATACTTTTTCGCAATGTCTTCAAGCATACGTAAGCACATAAGTGTGAATGGCGGTCGTCCCTAATTGCTCGTAAAACTAAATAAAACTATAATAGCACCGTCTTTCTTTAGTATATACTCGTGAGTCCTTGACTGCGAAGTGAAGAGCACTGGTCGGCGTCTGCGACTCAAATAAAGACTCTCCGTTTTATGCGTACCGCAAAGAACCCTGCAGGGGAATCATTACCGCCTAGAACAAATGGTCTAGAAAGATACCAGTATGGATTGCGCTATTTCCAATGAATCCAACAGTTATTTGGCTGGAACGGGGAAAAATAATGTCGTCGTGTTGAATTATTTTCCAAAACATGTGTATTTATTTCAAATTTTATGTTTCGTTTAAAGTGCCGTGTTACGTATGTACGTGAGTGTGGAAAAGTGATATAATGAAGTAAAACATAACTTTTCGTGTTACTTCCAAAACTGCCTTGACGGTCGTAGTAAAGTCGTTACTACTTTACTAGGGGATGACCGTACCTACTCGACTTTGATTTAATTTGTGTGTCTTTGATTTATTTCATTTGATTTAAAAAAATATAATTATTAAAAATACCGATATACTAAACATTGGTAACGTAAAAGACGCAGAGAATAAATAAATTATCTAAGTATTTTCATCACGATAATTAAGTGTGCTTGAAATACTATGCGAGCTGAAAAATCATCATAATCATATGAATTGGAATTAATCGAATATAGTTTCGGCCATACCGGTGGCCTTCATCATGGAAACAAGGCTGAGTATAACGCGCGCGCGGGGCTCGTCTTGCATCGCATTGCGGGCGGCCACGCGCCTCGCACGTGAACATAGCGAAGCACGTGAAGATAATAATATGGATGCGCGGACGCAGAGATGGGAGCGGATAGTGTACCGAGATTCGCCGGCGGGCTCTGGAACCCTTCCTCTCCGGAGTCCTCCTCTACGGTGCCAGCACACAGAGCTCACCACGACATCTACAGATCCGTGATCACGAGCTCCATGAAGAAAAGGCTCCAACTCACCTCGTCACTTTCCATATTAAACTTATATCTGCATGTAGGCAAAAATTTAGTAGTTACGCGTCGACGTCGTGATTCGTATGATTCAATGATTGGAAAATAATTTAAATGCATTAAAACTAGGTATTGTGTAATAATAAAAAGGATATAACCTACCATTAAATAAAATATTGTCCATAGCCTTTACTAATTTAGTTAATATCTTCTGATATAAAATCAAGAGGAAAAGCGAACTTAAGTTATTTTGAGGCATATTTTATTACTATTCAATAATTTAAAAAAAACTTTGGTCTGCTAGAACATAGTATCATCAAAATGTGCGCATATTTTTATTACAAAATGTGTAAATGTTGCCAAAAAATCAACTGCGAAATCATCTTGACAATGTGCAATGCGCCTTATAGTTTCTGAGTTTATCGTAAACAAAGAGAAAGATAAAAATTTAAAAAAAAAAATGTTTTAGTGTCTATTGCTTTTGATATACCTAATGTAAAAAAAAAATATATCAACGTGCTGTAATAATCTCGTTACAGTTTTATTGTATTTAGATCTAAGGATAAATAATAGAAATAAATATGTACAAAGATTAAAATTATAACCTTGCCCTTACTGCAAAGGCAACTTGCCTAGATCTAAATTAACGAAAAGATTTAGTGTCAGAGGAAAAGTATTTTAGCATTCCGTCTGCAAAAAGCCAAGCGGTGGTAAAACCAACAAAGCGGAAAAATAAAGCACTTTTAATTAACATGACGTGTCTAAAAAACTCCATGTTTAGTCGCCTTCATTACGTCTGCTATTTAACCTCTAGAGTTTTCTGAGATTCATTGCTACGACACGTCTTTGTTATTGAAGGAAGCTCTGGTTCTTTTTGAAAATTCTTCCTTCCTTCATTATTTATATATCTGCCCGTCAGTCAAGATCAAATAAATCGAAACCTAGGTATAGACTACAGAGTTTTTCCCGTTGACCTAGAATAGGCTTTTGGCCATTAGGAATAAAGCGGATAAATAAGAGTTTCTAATGATTGATCATGATATAGATATGTATAAATAAAAAATATTTATTATAAAAAATCCAATGCGTTCTACCAGTCATGACCGGAGCCGAAACTTGGAGCGAGAATGGTCCACAAATACAAAGTTGCTCAGCGAGCTATGGAAAGAGCTACGCTTGGCATTTCTCTAAAAAAACGTATCCGGAACGAAGTAATTCGCCAGAAAACTAAAGTCACAGACATAGCTCAGCGTATCAGCGAGCTGAAGTGGCAATGGGCTGGACATAGCTGTCACAGAACCGATAGACGTGTTCTGGAGTGGAGACCGCGAATTGGCAAACGTAGCGTAGGACGCCCAGAGACTCGATGGAGTGACGATATACGTAGGACAGCTGGCGGTGGATGGAAGCTAAAAGCGGAAAATCAGGCTGAGTGGCGTGTCTTGAGAGAGGCCTATTTCCAGCAGTGGACTACAAAAGGCTGATGATGATGATATCTGACTTTCATGCATGTAATTCAGCAGTTTATGAATAAAACACCACTACTTACATACACACAATTTATTTTTTATTTTTTTATATTCACCAAAAAACATAAGTTTAGGAAAAAATGCAATGCAGCACAATTTCTCCGCATTCCCGTCAAAATATATAATATTTTGTGTGTAATTCCAATCCAGACTCAACTTGAAGACTTCACAGATTGTGCTCGTCGTAAAGTACTGAGTACTGACACCGACTGACGTCAAAACCTTTGTGGTTTCCGTAATAACTTGGAGCCGAAGCAATTTACCGCCTTTAGAACTGACTGGGATCTTTGTTATTCAAGAATTTGGACCGAACATTTCAATCTTAATCTATTAATCGGTAAGAAGGAACTTTGAAAACCTGCCAAGTTATATAAGTGAGTCTGCGAAATAAGGCAATTATTGCGTTATTTGGCAACCACCAAAATTTCAATTATTTGGTTCCTTTTTTAAGCACGAAATAAGAATTAAAAAGTCTTTCAGTGAGGCTTTTACGGCTATAGTTAGATTTATTTAATGGGTCTGATTATTATGGTTTAAATCCGTTTAACCTAATGTTATAAAAAAGTGTGATTGAATTCGGTAAATACAGATATCCCGTAAGAACTGTTTATCAAATCAGACTCCCGGAACAACTTGAGAGGTACATGAAAGATAGGTTTTTAAAATGTTCTGCGGCATATGTTTTTTTATATAGTAACATCATTCTGTTCACACGCCGAAGCGCGTGGGTTCAAACCCCAAGAATGATCTTAAGCTGTCGGTGAAGGAAAACATCGTGAGTAAATCATAGCGTAGTGTTAGGGTATTTTCTAGTACTCGGCGGGCTAGGTACCACCCTCAAGATGAAATCTGTCGCCAAGCATCTAACGGTGTGTTCAGGCAGCCTCGCTTGAGAGCCTGTTCTATTCTAGGCTAGGTGTGTTTACCATCTTCGACCACACACTTTTACTTAGTGGTAGATCTCATTAGCAGAAGGTTGCCTAGGTAGGTACTACCGCATAACCAGATATTCTGCCGCCAAGCAGTAGTGCATAAACATTACTGTGTTCCGGTTTGAAGGGTACTGTAGCTAGCAAAATTACAGGACTATTAAGACTAACCATCAAAAGTCTCAAAGTCATGAGCACCAAAGCAGCAATGCCCTGGACATTTCTGTAAAAAAATTTTTTTTGTCTTTTTATCCCATACTAGCCACCCGCCCCGGCTTCGCACGGGTACAATGTAGATACTACACAAAACCTTGACAAATTATTTACCTAACCCTTCCTCATGAATCCTCATGGTAAAACTCGCATGATATTCCGTTCAGGAGTTATTAAGATTATCGCAAACAGACAGACAGACAGACGCGGCGAGCGACTTTGTTTTATAATATGTAGTGATAACTACAAATTAACACTTTAATTACTTTTTGTTTTATTTTATTTTTGCGGAATTACTCACGTTACGTCACGATACAAATTAAACGTGAGTAATCTCGCATAAGTAAAAAAAATCCTTATTTACCAAATTTTGGAAAATTCGATTGTTTTTATTTCTCAAAGCTACAAAACAAGTACAACTGTACTCTACGACCCATTCTTCGTGGACGTTCCCAGTCATACGCAACGGTTTGGCTCTAGTTTATCGATGCCCGCGGCCCATGAATGGAGCACATTGCCGGCTTTGCTTCCTGTGAACTACAATTCAAGTGTTTTAAGGCTAGAGTGAATAGCTCTCCTGGTTGCCTAGAAGGGATTGGTATTAGCGGTAATGCTCCCACTTGTGGCACTCGCTCATAAAGTTGTTTTGTTTCTGCACATTTTTCTACTTCTGGTATGCATAATAAAGAGTTACTATCTATTTCATCTTCATCAACGTGATCCATCCTCAGTAGGTACACAACGTTGCTTTCAAGCAAATTAGTGCCAAACATAAATCTATTTCATATAAAAAGCTCACATAGATATCTGCGTATCTATATAATATTATAAAGACGAAAGTTTGTCTGTATGTTCGTTATTTCTTCAACCTGTAATGGCTGGATAGATTTGGATGAAATTTGGAACGGATCAAGTTTATTGGGTACAATTGGCCCTGAATTAACACATTGGCTAGAACGGAAGCTGTCTAGTGTTTAATAAGGTATTTTCATGTTAAATTAGAGTTTACAATTTCTAAATGTAAACTTTCTAAATGCTACTTAAGCCCAATATTAAAAAAAAAAAACGAAAATGTATGTTGCCTTAAAAAGCTATTATTATTTTATCGATTTCTTTATATAAAATGGATAAATTTCGTAGACTTTAAATCACGGTCATTCTTAAACGTCTGCAAAACTGCAATTTGCCCCTAAATCTATATCGAAATAAACAGCTTGAAATATATCAGCCTTACGTGCGTGATTTACTGGATACTATTCTACAAAATTATTACAGAGTTAGCAAAATTATTTAAACTAAAAACACTCTAGGAATGGTTCCACATTACGTTCAAAAATATGGTAGTAGCTCCCTCATTCGAGTATAGATATAAAACGGTAATTCGATACGTGTGTAAATCATCTACCATTTTTCGCTGAATCGTTGCTTTGTAAAGCTGAGAGATAAACTCGCTTTCGTGCACGCGATTGTAGATACCGATGATGTTGAAAGGATTCACGAGATATTATGATTTTATAGATCTAAACAACTACACGATGGGCTTTTTTGTAGAAGACCCATATGCCTGACCTCAATCTCAACTGATTGAAAATATTGATATGACTGGGGGTACAGCATGCTTGACTAGAAAGTACCTAGTTCTAGGTAGTGTTCTAGGTATATACATATTTAGTTTATTTCCGCTTAACAGTCGTTTTAGCTACAAAAGAAATGAGATGGAGATAATAACTTGATAAAAATTAAAAAACTTATCCGGAACTTTACTTAATATCTAAAACTAAATTTGACATAAACTTAAAAGCTTAAACAAAACACTAATTAAAATTAAAGTGACTTAGCGTGGACTCAGTCTCAGCCAAGCGCTCGGAGAGTCAACACGTCCTGAGGATGCCTCGTGTAGAGGCGAAACACATGTCGGCATGTGGTTACTGCAGCGAGAAGAGGACATAAATACTTGTCGTTTTTGTTTTTATAGGTTTATGTTTATATAGGTTTTGGTTTAAGAGATGCATCCATCCTTTATGGACGGACACGGATAAGCGATTGTAGACCGCGGGTGCCAGAATGTATTAGATTGCGACTTTGTTACGTTGATCTTTCGTTTTATTGCTACGAATATCTAACGTGCTGGGGACGCCTCTGCGTTTAAATTCACCTAAAACTTCTATTCATATTTGTTCACCAGTGAGAAGAAAAAAGTTCGGTAAACTTGATTTTACACATTTTGGCAATCAATCATTTATTGTCGCGGAGCGCGACAAAAATGAGTGATCGATTAACTTATTTGCGGTTGAATGGTAATTTAATTTATATCATAAATTTTACTGATGTAATTTAGTAACTAATGTACACATTAGACTTAGTTACCTCATAGATTAAAATTAAAAACAAATTTCTAATTTCGACATTTTATTCTTATTCCTTTTTCTATATAGGAATTTATTTAAGGTGATAATCGACAGATCGATGTTTACTTTACATGCTCAAGTTTCTTAAGACTAAATCAAGTCGCATAAAGTATATCATGGTAAAGTCCAATCTATGCCCTAGTAAAGTAGCTTACTAGAATTTTCTTCGAAGTTTTAAGAACATCACTAAAAGGCATGACTCACCATATAATTTTCAGATATTCATACGTATAATTCGGTTCTTTGAAATTAAAAAAAACACTATTTTAAAGATAAACATTAGGATAAACATATATTGCAAAAATAATTCAATGCAGTAAAATTGTTTTACTATACGTTCCAAAACTTCCCTTTCGTGAAGTAGTCTCCTTGGCCCTACAAATTTTACTTGTTTTACACGAACTGTACACACGTCAATACGCCAAGGCTATAAGAAAATATTATCGAAGTGAATGACAGAGTATTGTAAAAAATACTTCCAGTCGTGGACTCCTTCATTTCATCCGAATAAACGCCTCTCAAGATTGGCTTGTTGACGTCTAGGCGGAAATTGCAAAAAATTCTCCTTCACTACACATGGCACAGAGTCAATCGTAAATAAATAAGGACGTATTTGGAAATACTACCTTAATATACATTTTAAGTTAAGTATTTTCCAACGAATTAAAACAAAGACTAAAAAGTTTAGCTATTTTTTGATTGTTTAGTTTGACTAATAGGTATAGCTGTTTTACAGAATAGTGCATGCCGTTTTATTCCAAAAAGCTATTAAAAATATAATTTTCAGTAGTTGCCAAATATTTATTTTAATTACAGTGCTCAACACCAACAAACCAACGTCAAGAAGCCTGATCTACATAATAAGTCGCTGAATATTCATACGCAATACTAACATTTATATGCTTAGGCAGCAAAGGGTTAAATCTTAATCCATGCGAATAACCCTTAATACCTCGCGCACAAAAGACTAAACTCATAAATCTGTCGTGAAACCGCTTTCCGGGATCCTCCCTCACTTGCACCTTCGAACTGCACTTAGATCAAATTAAGGAGATTAAACGTTTGCAGCACGAATCAAGATTTAAATATTCACCGGCAAGCGCTATCTGTTGCATCAGGACAGTGTAGCCAACCCTACACTTTCAGCTACAGTTATTTAATGCCGTCACAGTTTTTAGAAATATTTTTTGATTTACCTCCTTATATCTACCTTTTTTTACTCAATATTGTAGTGTTTTTATTACGAACGTTATCTGTTTTGTACTGCGTTAAAATAACTCCATTACTTACCCACCCCGAATTGAAACTACCTCATTAGATGTAGGTAGATGTTACGACTCATGATTTTCTGATGAAATATTTTTCACAATTTATTTTTGATTCTCTACGTAACATCAAAAATAATCACCAAGAATGTTTTAATACCATTGAATCTTTTTTTAAATTCGAGTATAAGTTATTTTCAATTCATTTAATTATAAGTTAATATAGTCATCATCATCAGCCACAGGACGTCCACTGCTGGACATAGGCCTCCTCCTGGGGGTTAGGTGTGATTGTTCAAGGACGACGCTACTGCCCATCTTCCGGATTTCATCCCTTAGCCGTCTCTTACGGCAACCACGGGTAGAGAGGGTGGGGTACTATTCTTACGCCGGCACCACCACGGCACAGTTAGATTAGTTAATATAGTACAATAGGGTATATGCTAGAGTTACTAATAAATGTAAAGAAACTAATCTAAAAGGTTGCTATCAATAGGAATAGTTCTCAAAATGATATCCCCACTGCGGCGTTGTATGGCAATACTCAAAAGTTGTGCAAAATAGAAAAATAGACGCCAGCGTCTTGGTCATGTATGGCGTCGGCCAGATGAGGTGACAATTTTTTTTTTTTTTTTGTTTTTTTTGTATTATTCTGTACTACTCTTTTAAATACTACAACAGTATCAATCTACTTCTATCGGTACTTTTCATATTTATTTAAATAAAAGCAGATTTTTTAAAGCTATAATTATGTTGAGTAAAATTTAGTGTAAAAAAATATTATTTTGGTAGTTGTTCCATGTTTTTGGAGCCACTGTACATAAAGGTTACATACTACATAAAGGTTGACACCACTGCATCGGAAATGGCAAGTTTTGCAGTAATCTTTGGTTATAAATAACGTCCAAATATACGCATTTACTTTTTGAGATAATCGTCTTGCTTTATTCAACAGCTTTTGAAACAAGGTTTACTAGCCACCAAAACGATATTTCATTTTCTTTTCGTCGCAAAACTTTGGTCAAAACAAAGCCTTGTCATTTCACTGTCTATTTTTACGTTACGAGATAAAATAAAATGTTAGGAGTGAAGACATCTTTATTGATATTGACGCTTCATTCACGTCCAATACAATTTCTTGATTATTTTACGCACTGTGTTGCAAGTTGAAAATCCGTCGGTACCAAAATAAAGACTAACCTACACGTTACCCATATGTTTCGGTGTGATTTTAAAGACCTCTAAATATTTTTTTTCTATTTTTTTTTTTAATTTACATTCAGAACTCTCGGGCATAAAACTAACATCAATATACGTCACTTAAATGTTTAACCTGGGTATGTGTGCGTACCACCTCCTTTGAATACGATCGCTTACAAAATAGATGAAGTCAACAAACTTAGTTTGCCAGGAGCTCTTGTGGGAAGCCGATAAGACATCATAGGAAGTGCGTGACAGCGTATCAAGACCTTTTGAATTATGACTTAACTTCAGGGTGCGTGAACTCACTCGCTTCCCCATTTCAGTGAAAATATGAATATTTGGTAAGAATGATATACTTACCTTTTGTTCTGATTTATAGTGTCCTATTGCTTATTTGTATTTTTACTGCTGTTTGACTTACAACTTGGATAGTTGTTTACAGGATAGCTCTAGTTGTTTTGTTACTGTACCATAAATATAATGGTGTTACTGCGAGATTGTAAATAAGGTTTTCAAATGATTGATTATATTTATTCAAGTTGTTTGTCGGAGCACTGAATGTCCCTGAACTGCTGTCTTGCTTGAATTTTCCTGTGCCAACTAAGCTAACCAGGGCTTCGAGGATCAAAGTCACGAGTCACTCAAAGTTAAAAAGACTTATAACGCTGCTGAATAGTTTGCTTAACAAACATTTCTTAGACCTTATTACTAGCACTCTCCATTCCAGGCTAGGTGTGCTTTACCATCTTCGACCACACCGTCACTTAACATCAGGTGAGCTGTGGTCAAACACCTAGCCTGTCAACCATAAAAAAAAAACTCTTACTAGTATCAAGCGGGCTATCGGTAATATTGACCTGACATTTAAATTATTGTATTATTAATTTATATCTCTAGTTTATTTTTGACCACGTAAGAACGACGAATTCGGAATTGTAGCTTCTAATCAATTTTGACTGGATGTTTACTGAAGTTTTAGCTTTTATTGTTTTTGACTGAATACTTGATTATAATGCATGCCCTCTTCGCTAGACATTTTGACATTTTTTAATTAAATTTTAATGTATTAGTGTGTGTTGACTTTATAAATAAACGAATAAGCTTTGACACTAAAGTTACACGGCTGCAGTATATTATACCGAAACTATTAAGACAAAACTTCTTTACTGTGGAAACTGACGTACTTTTGACACATTTTTGTTTTACTTATGCGGGATTACTCACGTTAATTTTATCATAAACTCCGACTATAGTTTCGGCCACATTTAATTTTATCGAAAACTCCGATTATAGTTTCGGTCACCGGATGATCGTAAACTCCGTCTTTGTTTGTTTGTTTTTATGTGTTCGGTTGTGTTATGTACAAAATAAAAATATTTTCTTTTTCTTTTTATAGTTTCGGTCACTGGATATGGCCGAAACTATAGTCAGAGTTTCCGATAAAATTAAACGTGAGTAATCCTGCATAAGTAAAACAAAACTCTTTAGCGTTCAATGATATGATATCATGCGGATGCCGGGTCGACCGCGTTGCAGTGATTTAAACACGTACAGTGCATAGGTCTTGCAATCCAGGTGTAGGTTTAATGGACCTCGTTTTTACGTTTTCAAGCTCACCTTAACTGCCTGTGTTCCCATCCCTGCCTAGCATTTGATATAACCCTACCAACGCTGCTTTGGATACCGAAATGAATATTTCTTGGCAGGCAAAGGTATTTTAGTAGATTTTAGAGAGATTTACCAGTATTCGCTCTGACTTCTACTACAATAAATAGGTCACAAACTCATATATGGTAAATTCATTTGTTTTTTTACATAATGTCTATTTAGTTTTATCGTGCGGTTCTTAAAGATATTTTTTTATATTGGTACCGTTTGAGTTTTCTTGATACAAGTAATAGGTATGTCTAGCCTGGACGATGAAAAAGCTAAGTCCTCAGGATATTTTTTTTTATATGAGTCTATCATATGAGCAGCTTGCTGTGCGCAGTACTTAAGATGAATAGAAATTGAGAAATTTTATTCGTAATTTTGTTTTTTGAATATCTTATTTTAACCGATGTAGAGTTTTAAATAATAAAATGTTACGTTGTTAAATGAAAACCAAAAAAATAGTTAAAAATGTTCTTCCTCAAAATTCTTTTTCAAAATGAGTACATTTGTGGGAGTAGTTGACAGCCCTTTTAGCTCATTGGTAGTATATCTGCTTTAAAAGATGTAGGCCGTTGGTTCGATTCCCACCCAGATAAAAACATTTTGTTGTACAAACAAATGTTTATTCTGTATCTATTCTGTTTGTATCATAAGCATATATTTACTACAACAAAAAGTATGTATGTATTCTACCAGTTATCTGTCTCCCATTGTACAAGCTTTGCTTAGTTTGGAGTCAAATGGCGCTGTGTATAATGTCCTAAGATATTTATATATTTAATATTAAGTTTGATTTTAATTCATCTGTATATTGAAATAGAGCTAGATAAGGTATAAAACCAACTGAAGCGCAATAAAATACACAACAGCTTTTTTACGGCAGATAATTTAGACACTTTATTGCTAAAAAGACTCAGAATTTTATCGAAACAAAAGCAAAACGACATTTAGACTACCATCAGCGTAAAAACTGGCCAGGGTTTTTCACTGGATCATTGCTAAGGAGACTTTGCTTTTCAGCCTGTTGGTCGATTTATCACCGGATTCCTTCAGGATTAAAACAAAAGGAGGGGCGCGCGGATGACTTAATCTTGTAAAATACGGTTTACAGAGAGGCTTATCTTAAGTGAAAACGCGTACCTAAACATCAACAAGAGGTTTCCTCTTTGTGGCGGCTGTTTAGATAACTGAACAAACAATTTTTGTATTTGGGTCGGCCGCGGCGGATTTATGGAATAAGTTGGATAGTCTTCAAATGAGGGCTGCGAGAATATTTTGCGGAAGTTTTTTTTATTCAAGACGTTTTGTTTGGAAGTGATTAAACAATTTTAATCATATTATCAAAACAGTATTTTTAATGAAAACCGAACAAAACAAAAGTTCCCAATTGTGAACAAGGAATTATAATAAAAAAATGTTTGGTTTTGTTCTAAGAGAAACGACAAAAATGGACCATTACCGCGCCAGCCTGTCTAATTAGCTTGCAGACTAAGTTTTTTTATTACTTATGATGATTGTTTATCTATATCGTCCACTTGCGACGACAGTGTGACATTTCAAACACCATAATATTACAGATTATGATATATATTATGATAATCCCACAGGAACCTAAAATTATTCTGATATAAAAATATCCTATTTATGTTAATCCAGGTAAACTATATGTGCCAAAATTCATCCAAATATAAATACAAATATTATTTTTAAGCATGCGCGACTTGAACGCATAATTATGTCGTGTTTAACTCGCGACTACGGTTTCTCTTGTGACTCGTTTTTATATTTTATTGTTATGGTTATTGCCAGCTCGTGACCATGGCTATTGTAACATAGCCGAAACCTCGAGGTAAATAAACAAAACAAATTTCATAGTATTTTGTGCGCGATTAAGACCTGGTGAGAAATACAGACCTACGTACTACCAAACTTACCTAATAATTACAGAAATTCAACCAATACAAAATTACCTCTTCTCTTCTTCGTGCTCTTCATTACTGAATGTCGTGCCCGTCTCGAAATGCCTTCACTGAGGCTTTTACTAGCTAGCTTACTAGTTCCACGCCACTCCGTCTTCGGCTTGTCTCAGGGCAGTACTGACGGAGATTCCCGTAATAGCATTTATCTGATCAGAGCAACGAGTAGGTGATCGACCCCGCAGTCTTTTGCCCTAAATCAACAAAATTACCTAAACGTTAGTTAATCTCCGCTGGAGAAAATATGTCCATCTACTTTTGGCAAAAATGTCCAAGCCGACCCCCATATTTCTTACCCTGATTAAAAACACCAGATAATAAAATATCTAAGTTCCTTATTACGCATCATGTCTGCCACCTGTTACACTCCTCAGGTAAATTGGATTTTCCTGTTGTAGGTACAATTTTTGTACGCGAATAAAATGTTTTTCGCAAATAAAATCGTTTCATGGTAAATTTGAACGATACGGTAAAAAACCCGGCTTAGCGTTGTTTCATTTAGTTCCATTAAACTTAAAAGTGGACGAGTGACATTGATGGAGTAATTGAAACGAATTGAATACCTACGTTTATGCTCGTGTGATATATTTTTCCAATGATTATTCGGAGAAAAAAAGAATACACCGACTCTAATTTAAAGGCTCACATAATAAGTATAAAACGCTTTATTTATTAACATTGTTGACACGCGTGATATTTCACGTCAGCGAAATATTGACAGGACATTTCAAGAAAATTTGACCATTTATTTGACCATATATTATACACTTTTTTTTTATCACTGACAGACTAGGTGTTTGAAAACAACTCACCTGATGTTAAGTGACGGTGTGGTCGAAGATGGTAAAGCACACCTAGCCTGGAATGGAACTGGCTCTCAAGTGAGGCTGCCGGCACACACCGTTAGATATTTGGCGGCAGATTTTTAACTTGAGGGTGGTAGCTAGCCAGCCGAGTGCTAGAAAGTACCCTACCACCACGCTATGGTTTCCTCGCGATGTTTTCCTTCACCGGCAGCTCAAGCTTATTGTTGGGGCTTGAACCCACGCCTTTCGGCATACGAACCGACCACGCTAACCACTGAGCTATCATCACTACACGAAGTATATATGTTTTTTTGCATTACAATTATCATATTTAGTTGATAAAGACATGTTACAAGTAATTTAAATACTTATTTTTATGTTATGTAAAAGTGTTATGTAATCGCGACTCTCTCTTGATGGTAAGAGATAACGCCTGTCCATGACATTGACACAGAACTTTGTTCAAGGCATCGCTACTTTGGCGCTCATTTCGTTGAGACTTTTGATGGTTAGTCTCCGCAGCCCTGTAATTTCGCTAGCTGCAGTACCCTTCAAACCGAAACACGGTAATATTTACACACTACTGCTTGGTGGCAGTACATCTGTTACTAGACGACCTCCCACTGAGGAGATCTTCCATCAAGGAAATCATTAATCATTATCATTAAATCATAAACCTAAGTCTGTATATTTACTTAATCTTCGAACTTGCTTGGCTGCTAGAGACCTTGTTTTATAACATTGACGACAATTTCAAACTAAAAGATTATTAAATTACTAGTAAGTAATTAGGTTATTTTGTTGACATTTTATTATATTGTTTTTTTTAACTCTTTTAATGATATTTTGAAAAACTTACTTTTAAAATTACAGAATTGACTTGTAATATTGGTGTTATCAATAAAATATCTGTATTTATATTAATAAAATAAATAGACGTATTTTTTTTTCTCCTAAATTTACTTGCAAGCGTAAATTATACTTTATCTGTAAAAAAAGGAGAAAAACTTCAAAGCTCTTTATGGTTTCGTTATTGTTGAACAAAAATCAAACGCAAAGCTCGTAGCTCCAAGCACTATAACTTGTAAGTGTTCTATATTAACGTAAGGGCCTCTAAACGCCTCTAACACATTGCGGGGGTTAGTACCGTCAGCGACACAATAAATCTCCACCGGCTTGCCTGATTGCCTGAATCTTAGTACCTAATGGCGTGCTGAATTGTTAACATATCTCTAACTTAATCTGAAGAGGGTTCAGTGGCTATTCGGTGCCGTACAACGTTAATAAACTTAGGCACAACCAATTGCCTATTGATCCTTAATCTTGAAATAGGAACATAAAGTTCACTAAATAGAATGCTATATTTATTTTACTACTTATAGCAAAAGACAGTAACAGCAAAGTACACAGAAAAGTAGTTCATCTTAGGCCGGTCGGCGAGTTAATAGCCTACTCTTGCGTTGACGCTTAGGGTTGTCACTTTTGTTTTTAGTTAAATATGATTTGGATTATAAGCAACATTAGGTTTTTATTTACATAATAAAATGGCCGGTAAAGTGTAAATACTAAAGTGGTCAGTGAGAGCAGGCGAATGCGAGTGGGCTTGCAGCGTACAGAAAAGCGCGCGACCAAACTCACGGCAAGGCCCAGACTGCCGGCACCCGATTCTCCCCGAGATTATGCTGATGTGTACGTGGCAGTGTGTACGTACACGGCGCCCGGTACGTACGCACACATTCAAGCGGGCAGCGGCCAATTTCTATAAGGATGACCTACTGTTCTTAGTGTACTGTGGTAATTAATAGGGACTATATGCCAAGAAACTAGAAACATTATCGTAAAAAGTTATTGGATTTCAATGCATAGAATTCCATTACGAAAATCAAACTAGATAATAGCACTAGAATCTATAAAACTGTCTAATACTTTTTTTTATGGTCGCCTGGCTAGTTGTTTGATCACACAGCTCACTTAATGTTAAGTGACATTTTGGTCGAAAGATGGTAAACACACCTAGCCACAAACTAATAACAACTAAAACAAAAAATATTTTATAAAAAGTCACAAACAATAAATTATGTTTGTTATTTTGTGTGTTTGCAACATAATCATGTGTTTTTATCGCAAAACTTAATTAAGTACATTTTTATTATCGTATTGTACATCGAAGCTTCCCGCTTGAGTCCGTTTTGAAATCTCTGAAAGGTACTTAAGGCGATATTCTTTTACTTTGGAATATTAAAACACATTACAATATTACAGGAAAACATCGTAAGGAAACCATAGCATGGTGATAGAGTACTTTTTATATATTACTCGGCTGGCTAGCTACCCTCAAGTTGAAAATCTGCCGCCAAGCACCTAACGGTGTGTTCCAGCAGCTTCACTTGAGATCCAGTTCCATTCCAGGCTAAGCGTGTTAACCACCTTAGACCACACCGTCACTTAACATCAGCAGTCAAACACCTAGCATATCAACCATACAAAAAAATTCTGCGTGTTTATGTGCATAAGTAAGTATGTTTTGTGTAAGTTGACCAAAAATTTTTAGGGCTAAGGAGTCATTAATAATAATCATTATCTACAATATCCTGGTTTTTTTTATGTCTGTAGTATCCCTAAATAGATTTCAACTAAATTAGCTCAAACTCTGTTAGTGTTGTGCTAAACAGGGTGGAAAACTACTAATGGTGAATAACAACAATCACGATAACTAAATCGAAGCAAAATAAACCTAAATCTACAGTTTGAACACGATATCAATTAATTACTCAACGTGCGAAATTGTTCATCTCATTTGATTAACGGCATAACGGGGTATTAACGCTGAACTAGTTTCGACCGAGGAACATGCTACGAGATTTGATGAGCGAACGAGCAGCGATCAGATAACTAGAATGGAGCACGTTATTAGTAAAACAAACAGAATTATTTTCACAGGAGCTTAATATATTGTAATATATATATTGTAGGACACATCACACACAGCGCCATCTGACCCCAAACTAAGCAGAGCTTGTGTGATGGAAGTCAAATAACTGACAGAATACATAAATACTTTTTTTTTGTAAATACATACTTATAATACATACAGAACACCCAGACACAGAACAAACATTTGTTTATACTAAACAAACATTTGTCCTTGGCGGGAATCGAACCCACGCCCTACAGCTCAGGCAGACATACTCCCAATGAGCCAACAGGGCTGTCAAATAACTGTGTAATAACTTTGTCAATGCGGTTGTGTGACTATCTTATTCCGAGTGTAGGGGAGCAAGAGGCTAGTTGTAACAGGGCTAAAAAGTTATATGATTAGGTATATCTAATACCTTTAAACGAGCAATTCTTGTATATATATATATAGCAATTCTTGTATATATATATATACAAGAATTGCTATATATATATATATATAATCTGATTCTTGAAAACGGCTCCAACGTTTTTGCTGAAATTTAGTATGCAGAGGGGATTTCGGGGGCGAGAAATCAATCTAGCTAGGTTTCATTTTTAGAAAACGTCGTTTTATCCGTGTTTTCAGCCGAATAAATGTTTTTAATTTTCTTAATGATAGATAATTTCACTATAATCATGAACATTGCAATCATACCACATACTTAATTATAATATATGAGCTCCTCGCAAAGTTACGCACTTCGGGCTTCGCCCAACTTTGACGAGAACTTTGCAGAACTTTGCCAAAGCTTTACGAGTAGTGTGGTCCCGCTATAAGAGACGCCACTACCAACCTTACGAGGATAATTACATAACTTGACCAAAACAGATATCAAGCAACACTGTAATGCGCAGTACACTATAATGCTTTTAAATTTGTAAGGATTCTATTTTTTTTCTGAATGTTGGTTAAACACCGTTTATAATCCTCAAATCTCGTTATTTGAAATGTCGACCGCCAGATCTGCCTTACAAAACTACTCAGTAACCTAATCAACTACTAACTCTAGTCAGTTACCCAATCAACAGCGCTCTCCTATTTTTTTTTTAATGGTTGACTAGCTAAGTGTTTGACTACAGCTTACCTGATGTCAAATGACGGTGTGGTCGAAGGTGGTAAAGCACTCTAAGCCTGGAATCTAAACTGGCTGTTAAGTGAGGTAGCCGGAACACAACGCTAGGTGCTTAGCGGCAAATTTTTAACTTGAGGGTGTTAACTAGCCAGCTGAGTACTAGAAAATACCCTACCACCATGCTATAGTTTCTTTACAGGTAACTCAAGCTTATTGTTAGGTTAGGTTAATTTTTGAACCCGCCCTTAAACGTGAGAACCGCGCTAACCACTGAGCTATCATCGCTAATATATGACGATCGCTATGTGATAATAAAAAAAAACAATAGACATGTAGTAAGCAATAAACAATCTAAAATCTTGTAGCTAACTAAATAAAATATTTTTTTGTGAAAGAGACGGAAAGAAATGATTCCATTACGGCGTCGGAAAAGTGGCACGAAGAGACGAATTTCCAGAGATAGCTGTTAATAGAGCCTGTCGTTTGTGATATCAGGCCATCTCGGAACTCTGCGATGACTATAAACCAAGACCGCTGAGCACGGACAGTTACATAAGTAAGGTTTTTTTTTGTAAAATCACTTCATTATGAGACAGTTTCATTCGTGTTGCAAGATGGCTTTTGGATACATTTCTTAACAGACGCAAAAAGAGGAGTGCTGTAACGTGTGTCTGTCTTTAGCATCGTAGCTCCTAAACGGCTAAACCAACTTTGTTTTTTTTAAAGTGACTTTGTCAATAACTAACCTAACTATTAAAGAACATTTTTTCACCCGTTTCATATCACACACATCATCAGCCATAGGACGTCCACTGCTGGACATAGGCCTCCTCCTGGGGGAGTTTTGCCAATACTCGCCACGCTTGGCAGGCGGGTTGGCGAGCGCAGTTAGGTGTGATTGTTCAAGGAAGACGCTGCTGCCCATCTTCTGGATGACTTCCCTTAGCCTCCCCGACTCTTGCGGCAACCACGGGTAGAGAGGGTGGGGTACAATTCTTACGCCAGCACCACCACGGCACAGCCGTTCAGCCGTTTACCAGCTCTTTTCTACTTAAGGAATCTGCGGAAAACCATCTAAGTTGGTTTTCTGCACATCTGATCGAGTCGAAATTTGGAATTATGTTACTGATGTCGGTTTTTTTAAGTTTTTGGTTAAGGTTTTGATAACAAAACAAAGTCCTTATATATATATATATATATATTATATAGGTGCTTATTACTTTGAGAGTAGTATATTTCAATGGTTTAATCGCAATCATCATCATCATCTCAGCCGTAGGACGTCCACCGCTGGACATACGCCTCCCCCATTGATTTCCATAAAGACGTTTTCCTGCAGTCTTTATTAGGTCATCTGTCCACCTTGTGGCTGGCCGTCCTATGCTGCGCTTGCCGGTCCGCAAAAGTTACTAAAGTTACCGACATAGCCCAACGGATTAGCAAGTTGAAGTGGCAGTGGGCAGGGCACATAGCACGCAGAACAGATGGCCGATGGGGCTGCAAAGTTCTGGAGCGAAGACCGCAGACCGGCAAGCGCAGCTAAAAAAAAGCATAATAAATAGTAGCCTAGTAATATTGCTAGCAAGTACACTTCACGCCGGAACACAGTAATGTTTACGCACTGCTTAGCGGCAAAATATTCGATATGGCGACGGCACCTACAAGCTTTATAGTAGATCGCAAGAAAAATTCATTAAGTTATCTGAATTACATCTTAAACTTTCTCCCACTCAAGAAATATAACAAATAACTTAATGAACTCATTCTAAACTATTTACAGAATAATTTCGATGGTCTAGCTGAAATTCAGTTAACCGCAATTTTCCCGAGTGGTTTTAAATTAGGTAAACGGCGGACAACTTAGTTCGGTGTAATGAAACATTCCAAGCAATTTGGAAACATAACTCCGGCTTTAACAACCTAATTGTTGAGAAGTTTAACTGGTGTTTATAATTTTATTTGAGAAAAATATAAGTAATATGTAACAGATTTAAAGATTAGGATAATGCTGAGCAGTGAAATTTAATTTACTGAACTATATTTCCAATTCTCCAGGCCTAAGAACACACGATACAGAAAAAAAGCGAAATCACAATGTTTCTCTGTTATTTTACCTCGACATAAATCATTGATACGCCATCCAGTTCAATCTCTTTTATCACGAAATAGGCTTGCATTTGACAGCCAATTTGCTTGATGTCAAGCAAAGATGCGGTCTACGATGGAGAACGCTTACCTAGAAGACTGTAGATAACATCAGGTGAGGTGTGGTCAAACACCAAGAGTGTATAACATAAAAAAAAAAAAGACGGTAAACTCGGGCAGTCAATTCCACTACGTAGTGGTTCGTATAATGAAAATGTAATCAAACCGTTCCCAAGTAATTTTAGATAGTAAGATCAAGCCGGAGAGCTATTAAGTTTTTCATTAGACACTTATTTAGACATTTTTAGACATTTTTCGTTAACACATTGGCACTACAAAATGGACACCACAAAAATATGTTATATTTATAAATTTTGCTTTGTTCTTCAGAAATCACAGTAAGAACAACCAAGTTTTCTCGTCCAAGCGCTGGAAGAGTCAACACGTCCTGAGAATACCTCGTGTAGATGCGAATCACGCGTTGGTAACTGGTTACTGCAGCGAGAAGAGGATATAAAGACTTGTATATATTTTAATTAGATATGTTTAATTTGTTTAGCTTTTAAGTAAACGGCGGATTTTAGTTTTAGATATTAAGGAATATTTCGGATAGATATTTAAAAATTGTCGTCAAGTTAGATTAATCCCCCTAATATTTTAAATGTGAAAGTTTGTATGGATGAATGGATGGATGGATGTTTGTTACTCAATCACGCCAGAACGGCTGAACGGATCTGGATGAAATTTTGCTTGTAGATACTTAAGGCCCTGGAATAAAACATAGGTAACTTTTCATCATTATTATCATCATCATCCATCACCACGCGGGTAAAACCGCGGGGCGCAGCTAGTATTAAATAAAATCCTTATTACTGTTGTAACCAAATCGACTTTTAAGCAAAAATAGTTGTTTTCGTACCTTTTTTTTTATAGCTGACAGGCTAGTTGTTTTGACAGCTCACCTGATGTTTAGTGACGGTGTAGTCGAAGATGGTAAAGCACACCTAGCCTAGAATGGAACTGGCTCTCAAGTTAGGCTGCCGCAACACACCGTTAGATGCTTGGCGGCAGATTTTCAACTTGAGGGTGGTAGCTAGCCAGCCGAGTACTAGAAAGTACCCTACCACCACGCTATGGTTTCCTCACGATGTTTTCCTTCACCGGCAGCTCAAGCTCATTGTTGGGGTTTGAACTCACGCCCTTCGGCATGCGAACCTACCGCGCTAACCACTGAGCCATCATCGCTACAAAAATAATATATGTTGTATATGCCTATATGTTGTAGCGATGATAGTCACCGCCACTTAACATCAGGTGAACTGTAAACACTCAAACTGTTAACAATAAAAAATATACACTAAATAAACCAGTAAGAACAGTTTAATGAAGTTAGAATCAATTCCACAGTGAATGCAGGATAACCGAAGCGAATCCTTAAAAGCAAACAAATACTCAATGATATATATTGACGTCATCCCAACACAGGAACATGGTCCGAAATCCGTTTACAATCTAATTCAGTATGCGATACGTGCTTGTACGAACTAATTGCACGCTACTACTGTCTGAAGACTAAACTAGGATCGTCAATTGAAATCTAATTGATCTATGGTAACGTGTTATGGATCTACAACTGATCTCAAATTGTTATTGATACGAGTACTTGACTTGCTTACCTACTTTTTAAAAAAACCCACTTTTTTTTCTGTTTGACATGCTGGGTGGCCTGTCAATCATAGAAAAGGAACTCTTTGCTGGAGTCATTCATAAGTACAATATTAGTGTTTTCGAATCCATAGAGTTAACAGGTTTCCTCTAAATCAGCCATACTCAAAGTGTGCCCCGCGGAACCCTAGGGTACCGCAAAGCCTCTGTCAGGCCTCCGCAAAAATACTAATCATAATTTTTAAAAAAATTTAATACTATACATAATTATGTAATATAAATGTTTCAATATAAAGTTTTAAAACATAACTAAAAGTGTAAAAGAGTAGTGTGGAATGCGTAATATGAGAGCGTGACATTTCAGCCAGGAGCAACAGTTCAACAGTGACTCATCTGACAATAAATAAGTTTTTGATTACTTTAGGGTTCCGTCAAATATTTAACTTTGAAGAAGAAATCGGTCGCCAAAAAAGTTTGAGAACCGCTGCTCTAAATAAACTTGATCTATCCTAGCCCTATATAGTTTGCTTGAAAAAAGAAATTTCATACATACATACGCGTAAAAAATATTATAGTCTCTTTCAGGCTAAAAACCAAAAAGAAAACCACCATTTATTTTTTCGTAGAAATTAATATTGAGATCTGAGCCTTTTTATTTCCACCTTATAAATTGAATTCAAGATTGCTTCAAATTATGAAAGAAACTTACCTTCCCTGTTATTAAATAATTCCAAACGATGTCTATCAAACTAAATTAAAGAACTTCACAATCAATGCCAATCTGTCTGATTGATTACAAAGGGGCATCTTCATTTGAAAAGTAAATTGATTAGGGCTTCGTTTTGTTTGATACTTTCATGATTGCTAGATATTATTCAAAGTAGATAATTTCATATTAATTTTCTTTCCATTACAAGCGAAGAAAGGCATTTATTGTTTAAGTATTATGAACAATTACCTACCCAAGTTTCATAGTTGGCGATCGTTCTTTCCTTGGTTAGGGGTATACATGACAAAACTTTCAGCCTTTATAACATAACTAAGGTCTGGCCGTAGCGGGCTCTTGGCCTATATAGCTTAGGCCACATCCGGTGACCTTCAAACAAAAAGATATGTCAAAACTACGTCAGTTTCTGTAGTGACATGTTGATACGGTTTTCAATTACATAACATATTTTTAATGGACGGTTTGTGTATCTTCTATGAGTAAAGAAATTCTACGTTTGGGATTCAATTCGCCAAAATAAATTGCGCTCGTGCGAAGTTGGGACGGGTCGATATACAGAAGAACTCTAGAATTTATAACTAAGCGAGGACAAACCCGTATCATATACAAATAAACGAGGAGAAACCCGTAGGTAACATTTATATTGGTAACACACTGGAAGTCATCCATTCTAAATATTACGAGCAATAAACACCGAACGAAACAGATTCGATAAACATCAATAATATTGTTTAGGTCCGCAGCGGATATCAGAACCCTGTTCGATGTCCCATAAGAATATTACAATTTATCGAAACAATAAAAATACATGTACAAGAGGAATACCGAACACGTCTCGTACGAAAGTTAATCAAATTCTTTCCCAGAAATGGCAGACAGAAGGGAAGGAATCTTTGACTTATGCTCCCGTGGGGGCCGTATTATTAGATGATAGATTTCGATGTTTTCTAGTCTTGACGTCTGGCTTCTATAGTTTATACGTTAATCAAATCTTACAGCTTATTTATTTGAAAATAAAGGTTCTACGAGTATTGTTGCATTGAAAGTTTACTCAAAACTAATCAATTGTGTCCATGTGAATTTAACCATCAGCCCAATTTAGCCCACTGCTGGGCACTGGCCTTTCCTCTCCTGCACGACGCTTTGCTCGGTCTTTGGCTGTTTGCTTCCAGTCATTGCCCACTGCCTAAATTATATCGACACTCCATCGAGTCTAAAGTCTACGCTACTTTTAGAACACGCGAACTTCTACTTCAAAATACTTTGATATTTTTCTTTAGATATTGAACTATTTCCCTGGTTCTAATTGTTAGCAACTTTAGTATGGCGTTAGTATATTTAAAAAAGTATAAGTTTTTTTCATATGGTTAGTATAAAAGAAATCAATTACGAATATAACGTACCTATAAGAAATCAGTCGAGCCATTCTCAAGTATTTTATTCCTAATCCTACTGATTTCTATTTATAAGTCTAGATTGAAAATAATAGTAGCTACTGCGGCTTTCTCTAACTTGAATCATAAAGCCAACCAACATGTACATTACAGCACATATTTCCAAATGAAACAACAAAGTGTAATACATGTAGTTCCTCAAATTATTTCCATTTTCCATCGACGGAATTTAACAACTTTATTACATACAATTTCTGTAACTATGGCAATAAATGGTTTCTCAAAGTTAAATTGCTTCTTACAGCTAGCTAGCTTATTTGCGAAAGTAAAGCGAGATCTTATCCAAAAGTGATAATAGAGCTTTCGAAGAACAGTTGGATATACAGCGTGTTTCGGAGAAGGGCCAAATCCCTGAAAAAAATGTTCCGAGAAAAAAACAGCAATCTTGTTAGATTCACTGACAAGTTATTTGACAGTAGCTCACCTGATGTAAATGACAATGTAGTCGAAGGTTATAAACATACCTTGCCCAAAATGGAACTGGCTATCAATTTGAAGGTACTATTATGTGTTATATTATGAAAGTACTAAATTTGAAGGTACAGCTGGGTACTAAAAAGTACCCTAGAACAATACAACAGTTTCCTTACGGTGTTTTCTTTCAGTAGTGATGACCTTTTGGTGCTAGCTCAGTGGCTAGCGCGGTCGGTTCACACGCCAAAGGGCGATGAAGGAAAATACATGAGGAAACCGTAACATATTGATAGGGTATTTTCTAGAAATCGGTAGTTGAAAATATGCTACCTAGGATCTACCGGATCTAATCTGAGTTCTATACCAGATTATTTGTGCTTTACCATCTTCGACCACACTGTCATTTAACATTAGGTGAGCTGTTGGCAAGCCATTACCATGTCAACCATAAAAAAATCTCATCAGGAGACCGTCTTGTTCGTCTCATTAGTTCCGTTATTTTGTCATATTTAGTTTTGATATATGATAAGTTTTATTATAGCACATCTGTACGCACCTTTAAATATACTATATACTATAATCTTCCAAAACTACAATTACTTTTGTATTTTTCTAACTATACTAAGTGGTGATAGAAATAGAGCGCGCAGCAATTCTCTAACTTCGTTGGAAAGTATTACTGCAATGGCCGTGCAACCTGAATTTATTGCCCGGACAATTCACGACTGAATTAAACCTACATCTGACTGAGATTATGTGAACTTCAGTTCAATACGGTTTCCTAACGTTGCGTATGGCACATGAATACTAGTTTTTCTACAGGGCTTTCATAAAAGTCTTTCGCTTTTTAAACCGTTTGGGTCAAATTTAGTAATTGAAATTTTACCTCTTTCCTGTGGACAAGTTGATCCTATATTTGGTACACACCTTTAGTTCTGATAACAATACAATTTAATATATTCATATATTGTAAATACTAGTTGGCCGCCCGCCACAAAATGGCGGATTTGTTTATTTTTTTCACAACCCCCTAAATATGGGTATCAAATGAAAGGGCTTGACTAGTAGAATACTAAATAGAATGAGAATATAAGAAAATAGAAAATAATTCGGTGAGTCTTAGGTACTAGTCACCATTCTCCCCATCAATCTAGGGCATAGAATGCATTAATCAGACAAAAAATAAAATCGTGGGGCGTATCGTATCGTATCGTATCGAACTACCGATTTATTTTTGTTTTACTTAATATCTGCACACTACCCAGTTCCACCCTCGTGCTTGCGCACTAATCGCTGTATTCTCGTACGAGGCGTGCAGCGACCCGTACTGCCAAGCAAGACGTGGCCGCGCGCGCGTTGTATTCTATTTTGACTTCTTGAAGAAGGCCACCGGATGTGGTCGAATACTTCGACTACTACTTTCAAAAAACTTACGCAACTTTTACGATGGGGAACTTCTGAAAATACGAAAAAAGAACGGCATCATATAAAAATATCATCAATAAAACTTAATCTATATGTTCAATTAACTGTTTGGACTAACTGGTTTTTTACCTGATTTCAATTATAAAAGTTGTTTAGTCAGCTTATTGCCGATTAGAGCTACCATTCCGCGTAATCCTCAAAATAAATCTATATATACAGATACTTAGGTTTTATACGAACTCGAGCAAACTGCAAAAATATCCTCGTGAGAACCGCCCCGTATGTGCACATAATTTACAGCAATGTGTAAATTTATGCACTTGGAAGCTTAAGTTGGTAAATTTCCATTTTAGAACATGAGGGCGCTGCGATCAGCAGAACAAAGTGAGCTAACACGCCGACAACCTGGCGACGCGCGACGTTCTATTTGTTATCGTTACCCTCTTGTCACCGCTTGTGCTCTGTGACCGATTTGTTGCTACGAAGATTTATGGTGCACTATTCATAGCCTAAGGGCATTTAAGGGCCATTTTACATTTTATTTGATTTGGTTTAGGTGCTTCTTAATTTACAATCATAAACAGGAGTTTTACTTTTATGTGATTTTGATTATCTGCTGTGTGTACTATGAACTCTTATTGCCATTCAAGTAAGATGTTCACGAAAAAGTTACGCGACTTATGGAATCTTATCGCACGGACATATATACGATATGCGGTCGCTTCGCGTCGCTGTAGCTCATTGGATAGTAGCTATGCTATTATTTACACCTATGGTTATATATATGTATATATATATCTGTAAAAAGTCTAAAAGTCTTGGCTGATAAATATCTGTAAAAAGTCATCTACGAAAGCCATAAATAGTTGAAAAATGCCTTACAAGCAAACTCTTTTTTTTGTCTCATTGTGGAAATCTTTTGGTGAGATTAGGAATGCCATGTATCTTTAACCAGTTATGTTGGAGTCCACCTTATCCGCTTAGAGTCTGTGCAAGTTCATTTACGTAGGTTGTTAGCTTCTTCTGGTAGTGGAGCGACTTCCGTGATTCTTCTTTTTGTGTAGAGAATGTTTGCCGAACAGTTCTTTTATAAAGTTTTAACCGATTTTAAAAAGAGGACTTAATAGAACGTATCTGCTTTTATCATCACTATTACTCCTCCGTTCGTATGTAGAATTCCATGCTCTTTTGTTTTATTAATTAAAAAACCAAAGAAACAAGTAAGAAAACCCACGCCTTTCGTTTGACCGCGATGACCACTGAGTTTCTAATTAAATTTATTGAGAATGATGACGACAATGACCTCCTTCCGGCTTAATACTAACGCTCCGCATAGCCCTGTCTCATATGACAGTTATGCCAACGAATTATATTGCAGTTATTAATTATGATCAGTAGGTACGGCTAGCCTGTCCCAAACCACCGAGCATCCCTGGCAGCTAATCTGCAGCAACAATATATTATTTCCAAGCGATATGCCGCTCAGAAAACCAAACAATATGCGAGGACATCTAATTTTCCGGGCCAGGCTCGCAGTATAAAGTACGGTCACTTGACTAGAGTGCAGTATCATAAAACGATGACCTATCGTTTAATAACTAAGTGCATTTTTGTTTTATTAATTTGGGATTATCTAAAAGGTGTCAAAACTATTTCGAGTTTTCGTTGTAAATAAATGAGCGTAATAAGCCAAAAACGAAAAAGAAAACTAAAAGAGCAATCCAGTGCAAGTGTGAATGTTTTTGGCAGGAATGCGGAAAAGCAATATAATTTTTGTTATATATATAAAATATAAAACTTGTATTGTTTATTTATAAAAATAGTAGATCATTATTCACAAAAGGCCGAATTATGAGCACAAGTGTGGAAAAATTAAACGTCAATATTATGAAACATGTCCTTTTTTGTTGTTTCTAAAACTCCGTCGAAGCATCAAGCTTTGCCACTACCTTACCAGAACATGACCGCACTTGACATTGATTCTTAAATACCTGAAAATATATAAATATTTCACATTGGAAAAATATACAAGGTGCAATGCCGAATACAAGGAAAGAAAAAATTCAATCCGGAATTAATAAAATGAAATTAAAGTATTGGATAAAATATTTTTCTATATAGTCAATAAATGTTCGATACAGAAGCTAATTCAGTTTTCTATAGCAAATCAAAGCTTTACCGCTGCCTTGCACTGTAATAGAACCAAATTGACCCTGCTTCTGACCCAGGATATTGACGTAATAAAGGGACACGGAAGGGACGAAATGCGAAGTCATTTTTCATACATTTTCACACAAAACATACCATTTATTTATTCTCTTTGCTCGTAGCTCAAATTAATAATTTTATTATGTTTGATGTTGGTTTGGTGATTTCCTTTTTGTTTTTATTTCCTAAAGAAGCGTGATTTTAATTAAATTGCAAACAATAATAATATTTGCTATAAATAGGAACTCAGATTGTTTTATTCAGGTGCAGCAATACATAAACGTACAAAACTGCAACGTTCTAAAACCCTTTTCTTTCTTTTCAATTACTCTTCAATAAGTCATCAAATTTGTATTCATTGTCTTGAAAACAAATTTCACGATAATAGGTTGTATTCATAAATTGCAGATATCATATCAGTTTATGTAGATTGGTACCAAAACTAAAAGCTAAAATGATGTTTTCTGCAATCATCAAAGCCATATCAGCGTAAAAACGTAATAAACATACGTACATAATTACGAACAGACATGGTGTTTATAATATACGTATGAAGTGTTTTTTTTTTAATGCACAGTCATCTCCACTGATACCTACTAATGTTAATATCATGATGTAAAAATATAATTTCTACATAGATAAGCATAAAAGCATAAATTATAAAGTTAGTAGAGTACCAATATCCGACAAAATTAAAACGCATGCACGCAAAATTCAATTACGTACAAGAATCCCCACTAGAACCGAAAATACGTTTCCCGTAACATTTTTTCCGGTAACCACAGAATATGAGCAGGCGTTTTAATCCAATTTAAGCCCTCTCGAGGTGTGTATCAAAAAACAAGGTGATTGCTATTCCACGCAGTAATCGTGGAGTCACGCGCGCCCGGGGTACGCATCGGGCCTATTTCAAACGTTACGCCGAACAAAGAATAAGGATAGTAATAGAAGTGCCCTTTTCCAAACATCGTTCACCTCTTTTGTCGCTTGTTACGTAAGTCCAAAGAAAGAGGCTACTGAGGCTAGTAATCTGTCTTTAAATTCTGTAATGTCTCCACTTTGATGTCTTTAATTACCTGTTTCATAGAATTTTGATGTCTCTGTTTACTTCATAACTACATAACATCATCATCACTATCACTACATATTATAAAACAGTCGTCCGACGCGTCTGTCTCTCTGTTCGCGATAAACTTAAAAACAACTAAACGGATTATGATGCGAGTTTCCCTAATAAATAGAGTGATTCAGGAGGAAGGTTTAGGTATATAAATTGTCAAAGTACATACATAAATCACCACAGTATCAGACATTCTACCATCAAAATATAGTTTGTAAGCGTTGTTTTGGTTTGGAGGGTACAGCAGGCAGCGAAATCACAGGTTATACATACAATAACGATGTTTTAAAAATGATACGTAGCGATTTGAGTCTACGTATGATCGCTCAAGCATGTCACTTTCTGCCATCCTGTTTGTTTCCTGATAACTGTAATCTAGGTAGGTATATACTTTTATAAAGTCCTATATTGCGTTTTGAGTGCGTTTGTAACTGCAGTCCATAATCAGATTAATACTGTATCGATACAGTGATATTCAATAAAGCATAAATATGGCAGTTACGTGAGATATGAGAAATTCGTGCGTGTTGAACTTCAGTTTCCTTTTTTCACATTACTAGAAAAGTAAAAAAAAAACTGAAACCAATTGTGTGTTTCGAAGTTTTAAATATTAAAAAAATATATATCTAACAGTAACTTTAGGGTGTTTTTTAACAATGGCACGTTTTAATAGGTGTCGAAAAACATTTTAATCTTTGACTAATTTTTTTATCGAATTAATCATTCTAAATGACTATTCTATTTTTACGTAAGATAAAAGTAGACTACTGTTTACCACAATGAGAAC
The DNA here is from genome assembly GCA_950106695.1 of Biston stratarius. Taxonomy (NCBI): domain Eukaryota; kingdom Metazoa; phylum Arthropoda; class Insecta; order Lepidoptera; family Geometridae; genus Biston; species Biston stratarius. Next base: position 37,027,653 of record OX467106.1, on the reverse strand, counting down.
AGACCAACAGTGTGACAGTCTAAAAAAACAAGACTGATCGTTTGCATTGTAGGCAGACACACTGCGAGCACACGGGTATCCTACATTAGAGATCCGAACACGTAGCTCTTTTACCAATAAAACCTGATACGTACAGTATAGTAAACCTGTAAGTTGGAACTGCCCTATTGTTACTGCGGATTGAACATGCGGAAACTTTTCCGCCAACAAAGAGCTTTTTTGAAAGTTTTTCGTAGAGAATACGTCGTTAAGTTTAAGAAAATATGCTTCTGGACTGTTGAATGAACTTCACTCACTTTAAGTACCGAGATGTAGTAGAAGCGATGAAAGAAAACTAATGTAATTTTCAAACCTTCGCGATTTGAACACAGCATTTTATAATGCTTATAAACGGAACTTTATCTTACGCAAAATACTATAAATTAGTTCTGTTTATTTGCCTTGACGTTTCGGCTTTATTCAGTTATACAATAGCCGTGGTGAAGAACTGGCTATTTTGTGATTATGAGAGCCGTTTTGGGAGATTGCCTGGCTTTCAACCTGGAGGTCCTGATTTCGAATCCCATGGCTCGCACCTTTGTCTTTTCCAAGTGAAAGTATGCGAATTGTCGATGACTTCAAACGATGAAGAAACTTACATGTCTGAGAATTCATTAAAAACATTGTTGTCGAAAATGTCTAAAGTCTGCCAACCCGCACTTAGCCAGCGTAGTGGATTATAGCCTTACCCTTCTCACAATGAGAAGAGACTCGTGTCCAGCAGTTGGACAGAGTTCATTCGTAAAAATACTTAAAAGAAAACTAGCTTCACATTTGACAGTAATTTTTTTACTAGCTGCACCTTGGGATTTCACTCGTGTTTTCCAGTATACAAATTATCTTAGTTGTTAAGCCAGGCTATAAATTATGTACATCCCAAATTTCATCTAAATCCGTTAAGTCTACAGCGTGAAAGAGTAACAAACATTCACACAAACCAGTTTGTGGCGATAATGGTTCAGTGGTTAGCGCAGTCGGATGACACGCTGAAAATTGTTGGTTCAAACATTACACTGAGATTGAGCTGCCAGTGAAGGAAAACCATAGCATGATGGTAGAGTTATTTCTAGTACTGACGGTATCTTCCGACTGCTTCACTTGAGAGCCAGTTCGATTCCAGGCAAATATGCTTTAACATCTTCGACCACATTGTCACTTAACATCAGATAAGCTGTGGTCAAACACATAATCTACAAACGTACATTTGTGGTACAAAATATAATAAAAAAAGCCGTCAATTTTTTAAAAAAACTCGACCTTTTACAACGTACCAATGTTTGTTTTGTGATTTCAGAGGAAATCCAAAAGAAAAAGTTTTCACAGATATGAGTATACAGCGTAACCTTGTATGTTATAAATCATTTTAAAAGCATATTGTAATCGTTAAGTAAGAAAGATACAAGAAAAAATATTTCACGACAACTAAAAAATACTCTACCCCAACAAAATTGAATCTTGGACAGTTTTTCCAACAACTTTACCAAAAATATAGTGTAATAAAATGGTTGTCTTTATGTTAGGTGGCATTAAATTTCCTGAATACAAGGCCTTGGCACTTAGTGCCTTGAATAAGCGTATAATAAGACTCCCTTAGGGTCGTGCAAGTTTAGTCTAAGAGCAATCCTTCAATTTTGGTCACATGTTCCAATTATCTATCAAATAAAACAAAACCTAAAGAAACATAGTTGTATAAATACATAATACTGTCGTCCAATTTAAAAGCGCCAAAGCTATTTTTATTTAGTTCAGACTAAAAAGTATATACTCGTAGCAATGTAAGTAAAAGCCGCACTTTACTCGTAGTTTCATCGTGTATGTCTTTACGTCACAATCAAGACAGAAAATGGTTACAACCATTGATATATGGTGCGTACATTACGGACAACCGGTTGCCTATGGAAAAAAGGCACGCAAGTTCCAGGTGATATTTGAAAAACTGTCTTGTTGAACATTCTATACGTTTGAAGACATTGTATATTCTGTTAAATAGTTTTTTTTTAATTACCTAATATGACTTGTAACCTGGGTGTTATTATTAAAATACTCGTATTTGTATTTCATTTAAGAATTCGTAGCTACGGAACCTTACCAAACTTTGCAATACTCGGAAACTCGAAGACTTATCTATTGCAAGTACACAATACATTCAAAAGTTTTTTTACAATTTAATCTCTTAGCAGGTTTCGAAAATAACATTTATCAGTGTCATCTTTGATATAAATTTCTATCGAGTCAATTATATTAAAATACATTTCTACTCCTTAATTTTTTTTTAAATATATGATGAATTTATAAATGCGAAATTGATTTTCTTTAAAAATAAAACATTGCGTACAAAAACGCAAATCATAATTGCTAAATAAATATAAAACATCCCTTTAAGTTCCCTATAATATATATAGGTAATTCTTTATTTTTCACACCAAGATTACAGAACAGAAATAACACAAACATTTAAATTAAGTGCAACAATCGATCATCGGTGGCCTTATCTTTTCAACTTCCAGGCAACCTTTGTACGGATAGGACTCTGTAAAACGACGGGGTCTGCTGACTAGAGAAACACAGTCGTAATATTTGCATAAATACATAGGTACCTGCATTCTTCATACACACACTTAAATACTACCTACCACATGAATACCTATGTTTCGAACACTGAAGAGCTTTCTCTCTTCAGTGGTTTCAAAGTTGCATTTTAAAATGGTAAAATCTTTTACAAAAAGGAAGATACCTCTTCGCGTAAAGTACTTGTGCAGAACACGCAACTTATCTCTGATCTTTTCGCATAAACTTCCAAGCGTTTTGGAAATATACGTGCCCATAATTTTGATTCGGCGTCTTTCGGGAATGTTCCACGAGTACGTCAGCGATTTACGTGTGATAGTTACTATGAATATTTGGAAAAAAGGTGTCAGTGATAAAATCTTTATCTGAACACAGAGCGAACCCAAAAATATGTCAGAAAAAAAAAAAAAAACATGCATGATTTAAGCACTTTACGGGTTCCGGTCCTCGCGATGAACTCGGAACCAGCACGAAAGAAGTTTTAGCTAGTTCTATTCCAGGCTAGGTGTACATATACCAACTTCGACCACACCATAAGGTAAGCTGTGGTCAAACTTGTCAACCATAAAATAAAAAAGTTTCGTCATTTTTATCGAGGACAAGAATACGTCAATATAGGAATACCAAGAATCTATATTAGTAAGGTATCTCAATTTATATAATTCAGGGGTCGTTCAAGTAATACGTTGGCACCAAAAGGGGTGGAGTTCCTTGCTTCACTTATTTTTGATGACATAGAGCATATATGGGCAACAACCGGCCCGCGGGCGGGATCCGGCCCGCCTCGGCATTTGACCCGGCCCGCGAGACATTTTGAAATTTCGCGCGAAGAGAAATACAAACAACTGAAAGAGTTCGCGAACAATTTTTCTCTATGATGAAGACTAATAAGTTGAAATGCCGTAAGAGAGTCACAGATGAAAATCTGGAAAACTCGTTACGCCTCTGTACAAGTGGATTTTGAACAAACTTGTTTCTGAAGTTCAAACACAAATATCACATTAACCGTTACACGTAAATTTACTTCACCAATAACCTAATAAAATTGGCTTTTTTATTTTTTATTATGGCCCGCGACTGCATTGATATAGTAAGTTTGGCACGCAACTAGCCAAAGGTTGCCCATACCTGACATAGAGAATGGGGGGATCTGAATGGTGATAACTTGATAACAGCAATGTCATATAAATTATGTTGATTGTTTATTTTCCTTGTTGTATCAACACCTTATTTTAACTTGTTCTTGAATTCTCTCGATACTTAAGTTATCTAGAATAGATAGCCTGTTAACGATAAGGCCGCTAGTTAAATCAATGTTTTCGTAAGGACAGGAGAGGCAAAATAAAGGGAATAAGCTTTGCCTATTTTTGCTGACAAGGGGAAGAAAAGGGTTAATGATTACAAAAATTTTGTGTACGTAATACTTGAATGGCCGAAAGTACTCGTATTTAAATTAATTGACTCATCCGTTGGTAAAGGTATCGTTACACAACGTTTCTAACAGGATCTCACATATTTGAAGCTGTAGACCGTTTTGACCGTTTGGGATCAACATCTTTTGTTCCTCACATTTGTTTACCAATTTCGGTAACAGGGGAATTGTTTGTTATATTTTCCATAAAGATATTTACGTTATTTTGTGTAGCCCGTGCAAAATCGGACAAAGATTCCTGTTTTAGACAACATGCTTAAATAAAATGAAATATTTCATTGTCTAAAAATGTGTACAATTATGGTTTTTTTTGTAGTAAGCACTTCAAAACATTTTTATCCTTCTGGACATACAATATTTTAGTAAGACGGAGCGAGATGAGGCATTATTTAAAGCGGGTATCGCCAAAACGGGGTTGTGCGTGGCGACGCTCTTTACTTGTGTCGGAATAGAACGGTGACTCATGACATTGACAATTGGTGAAGTTATTTCGCCGGTCGTTCACTCGCTGATCTTACTTCAGCTCGTCGGTACATTTGAGTGAAGTAATTTCACCGCTCGTTCACTCACCGATCTTATTTCAGCTCGTCGGTCCATTCAATCGTCTCATTCCATTCTGGGAGCGAGAGCAGTATAGACCACTGTATAAACCCGTTCCTTTAAATCTGTGCGAATCTACATGATTAAGAAGTAATTCTGTAACCAAGCAGAATATTAAAATCAGTTCTTGCGATTATTCGACGTATTTATTTTGCAACGAAGTCCTCAACAGACCCTTATCTATGGACAAGACGACCCTATGATGACGAGCGATTTATCGGTCCCTGCGTCAAATACAAAAAAATATATAACCACGACCTAAATAACCACTATGTAAACCGAGCACTGAGTAACCGATACAGAACTCAACGAAAATTTAAATATTCATTTAAAGAGTAAACAAACATTCTTACGAAGCAAGATTTTAATAAATTTTATAATTTAGCTGTGGGCAATACTTTAATACTTTCTAGCAGTCCATTGTAAATCGAAATAGACATTGTCATTAATGTATGCTCTCATTTATTTATCTACATTTCTGGTACCATGTTCATAAAATTCATAAGTTTTATGGTAAAAACAAATGTTTGTTCTGTGTCTGGGTGTTCTGTATGTATTATAAGTATGTATTTACAACAATAAAAAAAATGTATTTATGTATTCTATCAGTTATCTGACTTCCATCACACAAGCTCTGCTTAGTTTGGGGACAGACGGCGCTGCGTGTAATGGGTCCTATCATATATTTATAACAAAAAAATATTTATAATTTTTTTTTAGAAATAAACAATTTGAATTTGTATTAGTTAATTTAATTTTGCGACAAATACGTTTAAATACTATAGTGAACAATTCAAAAAATTTGAGAATATGAATCAAGAACGATCAAAGATTTTTGTCAACTATATTACTCGTTGCCAAAACATCCTATGTGCAAACTTGTCTCCAAATAGCCAAATGAAATAACCTATGTTAACATCTTCAATCAGGTCTTGCATGACCTCGTTTCTCTTTCATAAAAGGTTGAATCTAAGTAGATTGCTCGGCCGAATTTCGCGTTGCTATCAACTCTCACTTTGCGGTAGCCATAATCTTTTTACGACTTTTTTATGACGTGACGTGCCAATGAGGGCAAGTACATTGGAATTGATTTTAGCAGCCTATCGATATAGGAAGAAAATCTAATAATGGAATTAGTTGTTTTTTTTAATTTATTTCAAACTTTTTTGGCAGGGGGTTAAAACTATACTAAGTGTCTGGCAATGGACAACGTGATATCTAATGTTATTCCGACAAAAAAAAAAAATTTATACTTTAATTTTGGGGTACTATTTTATACACCTTTACTATCTGTTACCTGCCCAAGTAACCACAACCAAAATTCCATAGTCCCTGATCGTTCTTACCTTTGTTGGGGACATGCATAAAGAAACTTTTAGCTTTTATAAAATAACGAAGGTCTGGCCGTCGCGGGCTCTTGCTCTATAAAGCAACTATTAAATCGGTCCCGATGGCGCTTTTGAGTGCATAAAACACGGAAGGGTGTTCTTTGGTTCCTACTTACTATGCATGGCAAAATTATACTCAGACAAGAAAAATTGGTTGACGATATTTTTGTCCTGAAAATGAAAATGACAGGGTTAAAACAATATCGAGCACCCCAAAATGTTCACTTAGGTATTTACTCTTATATAACGTATACAAGGAAGATGCTCTCATGCATAATATCCTACTTCAGTCTTATTGCAGACAAAACCACGGGCTGAAGGTTATTGCGTCGATGAGAAGACACTGACTGCAAAATTAGGGCCGCCAAAAAATTTATTACCTATTCTTCAAAGTGAGTCGTGGGCTTAATAGGCCTTTATTACTTTTTGTCAGGCGATGAACCCCAGATCCGCGCTCAACTAGATTAGATAACGAGGATCTTGGCCCCAAAAAATAATATTTTCATTTTGTCAACTGTTTCATCTTGAAGTTCGAGGGATATTACAAGAATTTTTGACGTGAATACGTCTTTAAATTTGCTTCCATAGTTTGAACAATTCGGAAAACTGATGATAACAAAATCGGGGAAGATAGTTTGGTATTTATACGACAGCTACATATCTTTCATCTACATCTAAAATTTAAATACACCACTCGATAGCTAAATTTAAATTAAATTGCCAAAACAGCATCACAATATCAATATTGTAAAATATAAGTTCAACATGTCACTTTGCTATTCAATTCAATTCATTCATATTACCTTACCTTCACCTTTACATATTAATTGTAACTCTCAAGGTTATAGTCGACTCCCAGTAATACGAGTGCTAACAAAGTCGAACAATAGTTGACAAGTACTCGATTTCTGTATTTGCCAAACAGCAGGCAAATCGTTAAATCTTGTATTCCATTTGTGTAGCAATTACATCAAGAGGCTTCGAGTAAATTGGATGCAGTCTTGGCAAATCCCCCGCGAATGGAAGGAAGACATTGCCAGACTGTCACATGGAGGTACCTTTAAGCAACGTGCATACATAAATGATATAAAAGGAAAGTCAGGCAAAAAGAATACGGAAATCTGCGGTTTAGTTTGTTACAGGTACAGACAGTCGACACTTCCAAAAACGAGATTTGAGGATATGAACGTACTCTGAGCCAACGTTCAGACACAAAGCTTACTATCCTACTAAAATAAAAAGCACTATATTTATAGTGTAGCATGTAGACGTAAAATGATTTTAAATTTGGGCGATTTATGGAATTTTCTTTGCAAGGTAATAAAAATATATTTTTGCTTGCGAAAACGGAACTAACGGTGTTTTTATCCTCATTGGTTTACCAATTTATAACTAGAGTACCTGGTTGACCGAGCATTGCTCGGCTGATAACATGGGTAAAATGACGTTTTCTGAAAATGAAACCTAGCTAGATCGATTTTTCGCCCCCGAAACTCCCTGGATACAAAATTTCATGAAAATCGTTGGAGCCGTTTCCGAGATTCAGAACATAAATATATATATATATATATATATATATTTACAAGAATTGCTCATTTAAATAGATAAGTGGTTGAAAAAAATAACTAAATTTAGCAGATATCTGTTTTATATGCTAAATAAAAGAAAATCGCTGAATAATTGGGGTGGAACTAGCAGGGTGCAAAACTAGCGAAACTATCAAAAGCTGAACTTCAGTCTAGCTGGGAGATCGTCTAACTGTCAATCTGATGTTGGGTTCAAGCCCCACGTCATGCATCTGTATTTTTACGCGTTGTATTGTAGTACATCGCTAGGAAACTTAAATGTTCTTAATATTCTTGAAAACGTGTGGAGAGCACATAAAACCGACAGCCAACCCACACTTGGCCGGCATAGTAGACTATGGTCTTACTCATCACACAATGAGAAGAGGCCGGTGCCCTGCGGTGGGATTGTTTATTAAAACAGGGCTGATCCCATACTTACTGGTTACCAAAACCTATGCAAATAAAAATAAATAAAAATCGAATTCTAATAAGAATAGGTATTAAAGTTTTTCAAAAAGCATACTCGTATTGTATTAGCTGCCATCGTTTATATCCAAGCAAAGAGCGATGCGATGCATCAGAACCTCATGCCAAACTCGAACGGTCAACAAGCACATAAAAGCTCTATAAACAAGATATTACCAAAGCGCACCCGCCATCGCCCGCAATAAAACCAGTGTTGCCAAGAGCGAATACTTTCCTCAAAAATATGTTATTTTCAAATATTTGGATATCAAAGACTTTCCATTAGCTTTTGTATATTGATGTAAAGTAGTGATGTTAGACAAGTTAGACATTTATTTGAGTTATTTCTAATTATTATTGAGCAAACTAACAGCCTAATATTTTATCGTTCTTTAAAAAACTATTCATTTTAATAGGCAGAAAATAATATATAAATGGGGCCCCCTTAAATATTTATTTTATTTTGTTTTTAGTATTTGTTGTTTTAGCGGCAACACAAATAAATAATTTGAGAAAATTTCAACAGTCTAGCTATCGCGGTTCTTGGGATACAGCCTGGTGACAGATAGACGGACGGACAGACAGACCGTTTTTACCCTTTTGGTACGGAACCCTAAAAAGAGAAATCAATCATTTAAAATAAGGTTACATTATACTAAGTTACTAAGAGGATAGTCTAGTCCAAGTTTCTCATGAAGGAAAATTTCTTTAAAAAAAATATATCTATGTCCAACTAACTGCTTTTTAAAAAAAGAGGTAAACTGGGTTAATGTTTTGTTTCTGGGTAATATGATATCTGCAATCTAGCACCACAGAACGGTCGATGACGCGAGGGCTATTTTCCAACGATCCTGCTAACAAAAGAAGATATTTGCCGGAGACTTTTAAAAATCGTTGTGCTCCAGATTTGTGGGCTCTTTGTCCCAGTCACGACCACGTCCTTAGAGTTTACTCCGATCAAGCTTACAAATTATATCGTGAATGACCCATTTTATGCACATTTAAGCTTGCTGAAAAAGACCATCACAGAAGCTTTTTTTATGTTTGACATGCTAGGACCTAGTTGGTTTACCACAGTTTTGATGTTAAGTGATAGTGTAATAGAAGGTGATAAACCCACCTACCCTGCTGGGTGGTAGATATTCAACTTAAAAGTGGTAGCTAGCCAGACGCGTACTAGAAAGTATCCCACCACCATGCTACGGTTTCCTCACTCCTGCAACGCCACAATTTTAGTGTTCACAATAAAATCTTTGCTAACTCCTGTTACTGTTCATCAAGACTAGCGGCGGTAACGTGAGCTTTCATTGCCATTCAAGTTAGGCGATCGCGAAATGACTACATAATTAAATAAATAAATATCATAGGACACGTTACACACAGCATCATCTGACCCCAAACTAAGCAGAGCTTGTGTGATGGGAGTCGGATAACTGATAGAATACATAAATACTTTTTTTTTGTAAATACATACTTATAATATATACAAAACACCCAGACACAGAACAAACATTTGTTTATAACATAAAATGTATATCCTTGGCTGGAATAGAACCCAAGTTCTACAGCTCAGGCAGACATACTACCAATAAGCCAACAGGGCTGTCAAAAATCATATATATTAGGTTTAGATTTATTCACATACGGACGCGATATTCAACATATAATATTATAATAATACGAAGATGTTTGAAACTTATCCAACTTAAAATTAACTATCTATAAAACAAATTTTAAAATATCAAACGGATAGTTGTAGATAGCCGCGTTTCGTTCGATTATTTATTTATCAAAGGCGAAGAAACTTTGTATCTGGCTTTGAAGCGCTCTTCGTCTACATTTAAAATTGGTAGATAGAAAATTTGAAATGTACATCTACTATACAGGTTTTTAAGATTTAAATAGAACATAAAGTACAAGCTAAGACTAGCTTATTTTAAAACCATAATTCTGACGATTTATTACTCATTAACTCCTTGCTATCCGGTGGTATTCTGGCGGCTTGTGTGGACAAAGTTACGTCCTAAGCCCGTCCGCTCGGTGGCACAGTGCTAATTCCGCCGCGCCGGGCCGGCCGCTTTGATGTGTGAAGTCTTTGTCACTTTGTACATTTGTCAGTGTCAAGTGTTTCAATATTTCAATATTAAGTAGCACAAAAATTTATGTTTCACCACATTATATCACTTCTACACAAGCTAGCGAAATTACAAGGCTGTTGAGACTAACCATCCAAAGTCTCAAAGTAAAGTCCGTTTTTTTCCGCAAAACTTCGTTTGCCAGGTCAGCTAGTAACTTATATATTTTTGTAACCCTCTTTTAAACGTATTACTATTTCGTACCAAAAGTGCTCCATCTTCACTCATCTTTTTCTAAATCCTCTAAGGACACTTGGCTTATTGAGAATCTAATGATACCTTTATTATCGTAATCCATTTGGCCGTTTGAAAGATACGAAGTAATAAAGAAATTTACATACATACATATAAGATACGCCCGAATAACATAACCCTTCCTTAGCAGTCGGGTAAAAATGCCGAACTTTTTTCGCACATATGTGTGTGTCATAGGTAAAGCATAAACTATACTTATGTATTTGCAAACTAAGTGCCTAAAAAACTACGTCGACACTATTTGAAAGCTTACTTCATTCTTTATTTATTGAAAGACGGCCAATAAAGCGATAAAGCCAACCGATACCCGAGAGATTTTCTTATCAGAGACCTTGTCTCGACCTTAATATTAATACTTAGGTAAAATAAGATACTGAAATCAGAAATTGAATTAATTCAGTTATCTAATAAATAATTATTAGGTAATTATCGGCTTCAACGTCTAATGCTTAAAAAATACTGAATTACGTTAACGTTAACTAAAATTTTATGTAAAATAGACAAGTGACCTCTAAGCCCGTTCACGACTGACGACCCGCTTACCAACGTTCCTCGTGAACGTTCCCTGTATTCGTACTCAGCTATAAACTACAGTTTAGACGTTTTAAGGCTAGAGGGAATACATTTCTTCTAGATCAGCGTGCTTCATCCTCGGCCGCACCGTTGTTTTTCAACAGGCGAGTTGGTCGCCAAATGTAGATCTGTATAATATACAAACTGAAGAGTTTAAAAATCTAAAACCCGACTGCGATTAAAATAGCTATAATTAATAGAAAAAAACTTTTTAAACAAATTTATTATTACTAATTAAATTTAAACATAACTTAGATATATTTATAATCCTCTTTTAATTTCCTTTATTTTGATACCCTACTCAATTGCTTTTGGTTAATTTCTTTTTATTAACGTATAATATTTCAGGCAAAAATCCGCCATTTTTTTTTTCCAAAAATCTACCTAATAACACTTGTGTTTAAGATGAATATAACGATACTTTAACTGTCAAAATCCATCCAGCCGTTTGGTAGCTACGAGGTAATAAAGAAATTTACATACACAAGAATACGCACGAAAAACATAACCCTTCCTTGACAGTCGGGTAAAAATAAAGCTCTTATTTAAAAGACTAGAAATTTATAAACCTCCAAAATTATCAAACCCATAATTCTTATCTCTAACACGTTTTAAGTAAAGATACCACGATTGGTCCATACGTAAGTAGGAACGTATTCCCCTGGTATTTCAGATAAGTTACTTGTGATTTACGTTGTGAAGAATTTATTGTCCCAGTGTAACATTCTGATATTACAAGAATTATCATAATTTATAAGTCGATTTATTTCCATAGATATTCGCTGCTCTAAGTCAAAAAGAATTCGTCCCACAGTAAAACTTAAAAAGTTTCAGAAACAGCCCAATTTTTTTATAAACCGGTCTACTGCTTGGCGCAGGTCTCTGCTCATTGTGAGAAGGATACAGCCATAGTCCACCACACCGGCCAAGTGCGCATTGACAGACTTCACACATCTTCGAGAACTTTTTTTAAGAACCCTTAAACATGTAGGTTTCCTCACGATGTTTTCCTTCACAGTTTGAAGTTATCGGCAATACATAACCTAGAAAAGACAGAGATGCGTGCCATGGGATTCGAACTCAGGACCTTCAGGATCTTCTTGATTGGAAGTCACACGATCTCCCAATTAGGCCACCAAAACTTTCTAGGCTGTCGAAACTTACAAGGCTGCCAAGTAAAAACTTAAAAAGTTAATCTTGCGAAACTATGAATTAATTCACTGGGATTTGTTTTCTATTACGATGCTCTACTTTTTTGACATTTTGTATTAATACAACTTTCTTGCATAATCCGTTTAAAAATGTACCATAATTTCACCAGTTATTTACCTAACAGTATTGTGCAAACAAAGTTGTTTCGTTCTATAAGGGATTATCCCTCAGTGCCAAGCGTAACGCAGTGCATTGACGAAAAGATTTCCAAACTTTTATAACTGAATTTTTAGAGAAGCTCGCGTAAAGCTTCTTGCCAAACAAGTGAGTTGCTCATCTTGTAGTTACATAAAAAATTTAAAATCTGACAGCTGAGTATGTTGATCCGGTTGGCGCATATGTTTTATTCGCTCACAGAATCCTCTCGTGTCATTAATTATTTATTCCTTCTCAAATGTTTCCTTGTGAACATTCTCGAATGGCATACTTCGTAACGCCTTGCCGCAGACGTAGACGTCTTGCTAAGCCATGTATGGCTTAAGTAAAGCAGAGGGGTGTCAGTCCATAGCTTAAGTACGGTCGGCCGCCTGTACTCACCGTGAGGCAAATGACATAGGTTTGCACATCGCCGCCAGCTCAGTTTACACGCTGTTTGTGGCACGGATTTGTTACAACTAAAGTATAATGAATGCAAAACGTTGTAATCTTTGAAATAATTGGACAAGTAGGTTGTCGTGTGAAGACAATTTAAATACACCCTTGATTTTATTGATTAATTTTAATACTAGCTACGCCCCGAGGTTTTAATCGCATTTTCCCGGATTAAAAGTAGCCTGTGTGTAAATTCAAGGTATAAAATACTACATCGGTGCCCAACCGAATATGAACGCACGTGCTGCACGATAAGTTTCAATTTTGCGTGCAAACATGTGACGATTCTAAAAGTAGGTACATCACTATACCTTACGACTTTTATTTGAAAGTGATCCTTCTGTATGCTAGTACAGTTACTTATTCTGTGATTAGAGTGCAAGCGTGAGTGCTTCGCAACAATTATTCAAGCAATAATTTAACACGAAGTTCAGGGTGGCTGTGTCACGTCTCCTGACTTATGATTAACGAGCTAAATTTCCATCATACAGTGTGAAGTTTTTGATGAACGAGTAAACAGTTGTTGCTTATTATTTCCCACTTACCTACAAGTCGAATATTTTATTTTAATTTATTGTACTTATTTATGTATACCTTCATCCATGTGTGACGTAACGCATTAGCATATTTGGGACCATTATATCCACGGGGCCCTGAGCCTGCAGCCCAAAAAGCCCTTTTATATAAATCCGCCCGTCTGGTTGTATTTTTTTTTTATGGCTGACAGGCTAGGTGTTTGACCACAACTCACCTGATGTTAAGTGATGGTGTGGTCGAAGATGGTAAAGCTAGGTGTGCTTTACCATCTTCGACCTGGAATAAAACTGGCTCTCAAGTGAGGCTGCCGGAACACACCGTTAGATGCTTGGCGGCAGATTTTCAGCTTGAGGGTGGTAGCTAGCCAGCCGAGTACTAGAAGAAAGTACCCTACCACCACGCTATGGTTTCCTCACGATGTTTTCCTTCACCGGCAGCTCAAGCTCATTGTTAGGGTTTGAACCCACGCCCTTCGGCAAGCGAACCGACCGCGCTAACCACTGAGCTATCATACAATATTATTACTTAATAACGTTGATCACTGTGTCTTTGATCGAAGCTTTCTATTGATTTCCTAACTAATTGGTTCCATGTATGTTATAATTTCCTGGAAAAACAATAGATGGCATACTACGTAATAAGCTTACTGTTTGAGACGAATCGTACATCAGAGCGCAATAAATCCCACTCCCTTCCTTTTGTCTCTGCGTTAATTACACCGTAAGAGAATTCAGATATTTCTTGTGTGTGCCTATGCCGCCTTTGTGGTTTATTAGAGAATAGTTTATTGCCATTGGTTGTTTGGTATATTATATCTAGATCAATGAGGGGTATAGTAAACTCATTGATCTAGATTCATTTTTGGTTGCGACCTGATAGTATATAAGGGTGATAGCTTATTGATTAACTCGATTTGCTCGTACGTCAATAGGAGTGGTTTCTAGTCCCAACAATTAACTTGAACTGCTGATGCAGGAAAGCATGGTGGTTTTAAAGGTGGTAGCCAGTCGAGTACTAGAAAGTACCCTACCACCATGCTATAGTTTCCTCGCGATATTTTCCTTCACCGCCAACTCAAGCTCATTGTTGGGGTATGAAACCACGCCCTTATGTAACTTCGCAACGATAAAACTGAATTGATGTAGTCAAAATCATTTATTAAGATCACAATAACCGTCACGCATGACAAAGTAAGCAATCACGTAATCGTAATCACATTATTCGTTTTCCACACTCTTTTTGACGTAATACATCTTTTTTGCCGCTATAGTGGAAGGCAAGTCGAAAAACTGATAACGATATCGGAGGATTGTTAGTGTATTCAGACATAGGCCTCTTCCTGGGGGGGTTTTGCCAATACTCAACACGCTTGCCAGGCGGGTTGGCGAGCGCAGTTCGGTGTGATTGTTCAAGGAAGACGCTGCTGCCCATCTTCCGGATTACATCCTTTAGCCGACTCTTACGGCAACCACGGGTAGAGAGGGTGGGGTACCTACAATTCTTACGCCGGCACTACCACGGCAATATACACATGTACATGTGTATTACAACTACATTATCTAGCATTTACATCGCAAAAATTAATAGCGCTAAAGAATTCGGTATGTAAAAAACAAAACTTTATGTTTAAAACTCTTTAAATTATGAGATGGGGTTTATTTTAATAAAATAAACTTGACTTTTAATTGACCTCAATAACGTCACATAGTGAGCTGTATAGCTAGCTTCCCGTGCCTAAAAAAAACAATGGCAAACCAAAACAAAATCTGTTTGTCTGTTGTCAAAAACAAAGTCAACAGCAGCCATAACAACCTTTTCCATACACATATGTCGAGTTATTTTTAGCTTTATTGATACAAATATCTGAGATTATTTTTCTTTAAACGTTACTCGAACCCTGACATCGCTTTTATGAGGGTATGATATAAGATTTGTTTACTTCTTTTTGACTGTCAAAGCCAAACAAATGTGTCAAATAGTTGTTTACTTTTTTTTTACTATGGCAAGGCATATTTATATATTTAGCCTACTTAATGACGTCATCACTATAAAAAGTTTGAAAAAGTATTAAAAATCAACTACCGCATAGGAAGCCCAAATATTCAAATTAGTTTTATTAAATAAAGTTATCTATCAGTAAAAAAAAATGTTTAAAAAAATACAAAAAAAGACTTTACATACTGAATTAAGGAATCCGTTACGTTAAGTGAGAACGTGAAATATTAAAATCCCAAAGACTTAATCCCAAGCACTTAGTGCTCAATAATATACACATTCAGCACATTCCTTGGACATAGCCACATGCTTTGCTTATAGTATGTTAGTCGTTGCATAACATTATCAATGTTCACGAATTACTGTTTTCGGAAACACGATCCAATATGGTATGCTTATAGTGGATATCGAAATATTCACAAGTCCAACACGAGTTGTGGTTCCCTTAGGAGTAAGGCGTAAAATGTTGCCGGTTATCGTTTCCTGAAATGAGTTTTATTATGATTGATAAAATTTTCGAAACCTACAATTAAAACTTCGCATAAATCAATAGTCTCCTCCTTTTATATATAAATCCAGACAGACAGACGCGGCGGACGACTTTATTTTATAATTTTTTTTTTATGGCTTACAGGCTAGGTGTTTCTCCACAACTCACCTGATGTTAAGTGACGGTGTGGTCGAAGATGATAAAGCACACCTAGCCTGGAATGGAACTGGCTCTCAAGTGAGGCTGCTGGAACACACCGTTAGATACTTGGCGGCAGATTTTCAACTTGAAGATGGTAGCTAGCCAGCCGAGTACTAGAAAGTACCCTACCACCACGCTATGGTTTCCTCACGATGTTTTCCTTCACCGGCAGCTCAAGCTCATTGTTGGGGTTTGAACCCACGCCCTTCGGCATGCGAACCGACCGCGCTAACCACTGAGTTATCATACAATATTATTACTTAATAACGTTGATCACTGTGTCTTTGATCGAAGCTTTCTATTGATTTCCTAACTAATTGGTTCCATGTATGTTATAATTTCCTGGAAAAACAATAGATGGCATACTACGTAATAAGCTTACTGTTTGAGACGAATCGTACATCAGAGCGCAATAAATCCCACTCCCTTCCTTTTGTCTCTGCGTTAATTACACCGTAAGAGAATTCAGATATTTCTTGTGTGTACCTATGCCGCCTTTGTGGATTATTAGAGAATAGTTTATTGCCATTGGTTGTTTGGTATAATATGATATCTAGATCAATGAGGGGTATAGTAAACTCATTGAACTAGATTCATTTTTGGTTGCGACCTGATAGTATATAAAGGTGATAGCTTATTTTGCTCGTACGTCAATAGGAGTGGTTTCTAGTCCCAACAATTAACTTGAACTGCTGATGCAGGAAAGCATGGTGCCCTTCGGAATGCGAACCGACCGCGTTAACCTCTGAGCTATCATCGCTACAGTGTAGTATACATGTAATGATGACTGGACATACAGTCTAGAGGATTCCAATATTATTGATATTTATTCGTCAGCGATAGCCTATATCCGGACAAACGACGCTTCCAACGATACCTCATTTGTCAAATTATTATAAGTAGTTTCGAAGCTACGAGGGAACAGATGAACATACATCCGAATCAGGCCTGTTTTTTTATAAACTGGCCCACTGCTGGGCGCCGGTCTCTTCTCGTTGTGAGTTGGCCAAGTGCGGGCTTCCTCACGATGTTTTCCTTTGCCGTTTGAAGTTATCGGCAATACGCACACAACCTAGACAAGACAGAGATGCGTGCCATGGAATTCGAACCCAGGACCCCAGATTGGAAGTCAGACGGTCTCCCAACTAGTCAAAAACATAACCCTCCTTTTTGCTTCGCCGTAGTCGGGTAAAAATTGTAGTAAAACAAATATGTCTTCTTTATAAACCTGTCACGTTCTAATAAAGCTCTAGAGAAAGAGTTGATATGCTAAAGCTTCTAACATGACTAGACAAGTACTTTGATAAATAATATAGGTTCAGAAATCCTTATCCCTATTCTATATTCCGACGTAAATTACTGATGAGAGCAGGGGCGGACCAGGAGCTTGTGAAGCCCTGGCTAATACTACTTAGGGGCCTGCCTAAATAATCAACCAATGGCCATTTTGACAAAAATCTGTTTTCAATAACGTGTACACGGCTTAAAGAGGGCTATCAAATAGTTTATTTATTTACTATGCCTTACACACAAACAGCAACTAAGAGACATTATCGCAGAATTATATTTTTATATTTTTGCGCTGCAATTTCCTTTATTTACTCATAAGTCCTTTGTTAAATTATAATACAATTTACGAAAAGAACTGATATCAGGCGGGTTGGCGAGCGCAGTTAGGTGTGATTGTTCAAGGAAGACGCTGCTGCCCATCTTCCGTATTACATCCCTTAGCCGGCTCTTACGGAAACCACGGGTAGAGAGGGTGGGGTACAATTCTTACGCCGGCAGCACCACGGCACACGGTAAGTTATAATAATTAGGGAAAACATCAACAAGTTTATTTTCATAAATTAGCATAAAAATTTCGCTGCATTTTGGTTTCACGGGGGCCCTTTATATCCACGAGGCTTAAGGCTGCAGCCCAAAAAGCCCTTATATAGATCCGCCCCTGGATGAGAGGTAAAACCTCGGTTGCTTAACATCTCCATAATCTAGTGCTTTTAGTCAAGACAGCACTCAGGCTAAATAGAAGAGACATCAGAGGGGCTAGCATATCAATTTACGAGATATACGCACTACCCAAACGATTGAAAAATATATGAAAAGTGGGACAACGCACCTGATGAAATAAACCTGATTTCGGAACTGCTATTTTAATTTAATAATTTCCTGATGTAAAATTGCTAAATATGTGATGTCACGCTAGGAGTCTCACAAATGTGACCAGCTGTGACAAGGGCGGGGGAGGGGTCAAAAAATCATGAAATTCGTGTGACATAATTTGTGGATGACTATTAGTCTGACCTTGAAACTCCAGATTCTTACATATCAATATGCTAGTGACAGCTGTTAATAGGTATCTATATTATGTTAGTTGTACGGGTGCTTACAGTTTAGCCCTAATTGAGGAGCTCAGTGCGTCAGTAGGCTCCAAGCCGCCTCCAGGCGACATTTGGGCGGAATTCGTGGCACGTCCCATATAGCTTCAGCAACTGTTACCCAAAAATTCGAGGTCGACAACCCACTCATACTGACATCATATCGTCACACATGCTTAGCCTCATAACTCCTGAAGCTTAAAACTGGGTTTTAGTACGTTTGTTAATGCAAATGCTGTGTTAGACAAGATCTCATCTAGAGCAAAAACAATATGATAAGATGAAATGTGGGATAAACAATTCGGTATGTAAAGAAAAAAAATACTTTACAGATTTCAATACCGTTTTGAAATATTACATTCTTGTACATTATATTTATGTTTAAAACTCTATTAACTATGAGATGGGCTTTATTTTAATAAAATACATAAAATAAACTTAACTTTCAATTGACCTCTAATGACACCTAATGATGTTACCACCACATAGTAAGATGTTGTAGTAAGCTGGCTACTTTCCTAAAAAAAAGCAATGGCAAACCAAAACAAAATCTGTCAAACATCTGTCAACGGCAGCCATAATAACCTCTTCCATACACGTACGTCGAGTTCTTTTCTACTTTATTGATACAACCATCTGGAATATTTTACTTTAAACGTTACTCGGACTCTGATATCACTTTTATGAGGCTATGATCTATGATTTGTTCACTTCATGTCAATTGACAAATGTATCAAATTACCTATGTATACTTTTTTGTTTTACATGGCAAGGGCATACCTACAATGACCTACATATTCAGCCCATTTTATGACGTCATCGCTATAAAACGTTTGAAAACGTATTTAAAATAATCTTCTACTAAATAGAAAGCTAAATGAGTCAATTTCATAAAACAAAGTTTACTATCAGTAAAAAATAAAAAATAAATACCAAAATATCTCGATTTTTTTCACTTGGACGCTATAAGTGTGTTTATTTTCCCATTTCATACTCAATGTTTGACTTTTGAGTAAACAACATCTAAATTAATATTTGTCGTTGGAATACTGGTGAGATATAATTAATTTATTTGAGAAGATAATTATACAATTCCGCTCAAATAAGCCGCTTTAATTCATCATCAAGATTAGAACTTTGTCAATAAATAATTTTATTCATGTTTAGTAGATAATCTGTATTTGCCACAGATTGTTCGTTTATAGGCTTTACAAAAACAGTTCAAAAATAGGTCGAAGTTTTCTACACATAGCCATCCGTTTCGATAGATAAATAAGAATTCATTCGTGTTTTGTTCTCTTCGTAATGTACTAAAGAACTTGTTCGAATCCAGAGTTTATCTCAGGATATAGTCCACATACTTACGTAGAATGCAAGTTGAAAGGAATATGTTTGATTCCCGCCCAAGACAAACATTTGTGTAACGAACATAGATTAAATATAACTACAAATATTATGCGGCATGCACGCTTACCTGCCACGAGAGTCCGTAGCCAACTTGACTTGACTTAAACTTAGACTTTGATTGATTCAGGCGTGACTTAGACTTGCCTTTCGACGTAGACTTTCATATATCTATCTATAAATGTCAATTCAATTGCTGTACTCGTGGGTTCAGTAGATTAGACTAACGAATGTTTTGTTTTAAACCCAGCTCACTATTGTCAACAAATTCTGAATTACATGTATCACAATAGAGTAAGCCTGTTAAACACAATAGACACACTCACTCCTTTCACATCTAGACGTTACAACCAATGATAAAAGCCTTCACTTAAGCTCCCCATACTTCTATTTATGACGTAATAAATATACCCAAAGGTTTATTATCGGGAGTAAACATAGAATAAACACTACGGATTCACTGTTTTTTTAAGCGTGTACGTATTTTCTGGGTTAAAAATGTTTATATATCTTCATGTCACTAGCTACATTTTGGGAACATTTTAAAAACCTATCGCCGCATCATACTATTTTCCAAAACTGTGTTTGTGTATAAAAAATGTTTTTTTTTTTTTCATAAAGTGGCCGATGATGTAATTTCGCGCGTGTGGGAAAGTGACATAATGTAGTGAATCATTGCTTTTCGTATTGCTTCCTAAACTTCGTCACTTGAAATAAAGTAATCATTACTTTACTATGCCATGACCGAACTCGACCAAACCCTACTGTGTGATTTCGACTTATTTAACTTGAATTTTCTTAAAAAATATCGAAATACTTGACACTATGGCAAATGCACAAAGTGCGACGCCAAAAACAAAGAAGAAATAACGAACTTTCAATTATTTGTACAAATAAAGTAATAAATTTACATTTTTTTATAGTTGACAGCCTAGTTGTTTGTCCACAGCTCATCTGATGTTAAGTAACGTTGTGGTCGAAGATGGTAAACACCTAATCTGTAATGGAACTGGCTTTCAAGTGTGGCTGCCGGATGCATAAGCTACTTTTTATCGCGGGCAAACCCACAGGCCGCAGCTAATCTTCGATAATAAACGTATGTATAGGTAAGACAAAATAGATAAACGTCATTATTGAATTGAGTCTTCGCTACAAAATTTTTCACTGCGTGTAACCAATATGTTCGACCTCGCATTTGCTACAGAAGTTCTAGATACGAGCTATTATGCCATGACATGGCAGACTTTTCTGAATCGAGTGTGTTGAGCCGAATAATTGAACTCGCTTTGTAAACTCGCATCGGAAATGTGCTATCGATTCATACGATCCTTTCTCATACTACGTACATACCTATAGGTATTGCTGCAACCTGCAACTTAAAAAAATACTTAAAAAAAAACAAAAAAAAGTATTTATGTATCCAACAATGATCTTAAACTCCCAAGGAAGGAAATTATCGTGAGGAAACCATAGCATATAGTGACTGGCTTTACCACCCTCAGGTTGAAAGACTAACCTTACGGTGTGTTTCTGTGTGTAGCCTCATTTGAGAGCCAGTTCCATTCTAGACTAGGTGTATTTACCATCTTCGACCACACCAGACTTAACATCAAACACCTGTGGACAAACAACTAGCCTGTCCACCAAGAAAACAAATTGCATAAATAAGACTTTTCGTTTTTAAAAATTTCTAAAAGAAAATATTTTACTTTCTTGACCGTCACTACTGCAGCATTTTAGATTTTATCATACGCCTGAGACGCATACTTAGTAAACCTCTTCCTGGTTATAAATGGTTCTATTCTGTATAGGATCGGCACGGTGAATTCAAATCCCTGCTGTACAGGGCTTGTTCTCACTGCGTCGGAACGAGATCTTTAAATTTATCTTTTTTGACTCGATACCACAGGCCGTATCGTGAGCTCTTATTGCCGTTGAATTATATAATAACATGAAAATGAAAAACGTCACGGATTACAAATTCATCGACAGAACAATCACGCAATTGGTTGGTTGTTTTGCACACTCTTCTTGGTTTTAAATCTTCTACGTAGGTAAAATTCATTGAACATAATAAACCCGTATTATGGCTGATATATCATCCACAATCTGGGTACCTTCAAGTCGCGAGTAAATCGGTTTCTTCTATGCAAGCGTGCTCCGTCGCAGACCCACAGAACACTATGCGCAGACCGCATCTTCGCTTAACATCAGGCGAGATGGCGGTCAAACGCAAGCCTATATGTTATAAAAAACAGAAATCAGTGCGCTCTCATCGTAAATTTTGCTAGCAGCTAAACATTTTTTTATGGAAATTATTAATAACGAGACGAGCGTGTGTCTTACTTTATGTTAAGAGTCATCCTTGCCAAAAACAGTGGAATGTGTCTCAGGCCTATAAACAACAACGCAATATTACATTTGAAGTGATACAGAAGTTGGAGGTCTTTCCCTTTGGACCAACTGTCGGCGACGTTTCATTGTTTCAAGGTACCATCGATATGAAAGAGAAGAAATACCGCCGTCGATTTATAATAATGTATATAGGTATGAAAAAAAACAGACAGGCTAGCGTATCATCATCATCATCATCGTAAGCCATAGGACGTCCACTGCTGGACATAGGCCTCCTCCTGGGGGGGTTTTGCCAATACTCGCCACGCTTGGCAGGCGGGTTGGCGAGCGCAGTTAGGTGTGATTGTTCAAGGAAAACGCTGCTGCCCATCTTCCGGATTACATCCCTTAGCCGACTCTTACGGCAACCACGGGTAGAGAGGGTGGGGTACAATTCTTACGCCGGCACAACCACGGCTAGCGTATAAATTTGCGATATTTACGTAAACCAATGAAAAAGGCATGGAAACTGCGTTACTGGTGGGAGTAAATGGGAACTGCTTTTTTTTCATAAATTTGAATATCTTCTTTTTCTTCGTATTTGGCATCGCAATTTCTGTATTTGCCAATGTCAAGTAATTTGCCAATTTTCACGGATATCATGAAATATCAAGTTAAATAAGTCACAGTCGAGTCCAGTCATGCATTAGCAAAGTAGTGGTGACTTTACTACAAACTTCGATGGAGTTTTGGAAGAAAAATAAGTTATATTTTGCGACATTTTATCATTTTTTCCTTACTCGCGCTTACAATTCGTCACTTCATGAATAACACTTGAAGAAACAAAAGTTTTGGTTTTCCGCATTCCCGCCAAAAATCCTATTAAACCATCACGTAACTCATGTAAATTACTGTACTAGATAATTGACTGATTCAGGCTCATTCATACTTTGCGAAAGCTCATTTTGATTGTTCAAGGTACTTAAAAATAAGAATTTTAGTTTTTTTTAATGTTGTTACCAAAACGACTTTTAAGCGGAAATACCAACACTAAATACTAGATACTACATACTATACTTGCCATGGTTTCCATTTACTCCCGCCAGCGCCACCGTCCTAGCTTTCATTCATTTGTTTGAGTAAATCACGCAAATGAATACTGTAGCGCATTGGACTGAACTTATCGGCATACGTTGTGTTACCGACATAATATGAACAAGATGTAAAAACTGTTTTTTCATGCATAATGCAGGGTCACGTAGCACTACTTCCCATGCGATATGACGAGCCTAAGGATCATCACCGTGAGTTGTTATGGACCAGCAATATTATGACATAACCTTAAAAAACCTTTCATAGTATCCCATTTGTATATAAAGCATCACATTTATATAAAGAAAGCAATGAGGATAATCATAAGTCGCCAATTTGGTGGCTTGTTTACAACACGCAAGGCAGTTATATGTATGGGGAATATCCTGCAACCTATGCCAAATTAAATCTAACGGATATGTGTTATCAAAATGAGAGTAGTCGGAAATGTCAGAAAGAAAAGGAATGCATACTGACGACATAGGACAAAACACGTATACTCGTCTATAAACACGACAAAACGATTTCACTGTAATGTATTATATTCATTCATACTTTTGTAGCGATGATAGCTCAGTAGTTAGAACAGGGCGTGGATTCGAACTCCAACAATGAGCTTGAGCCGCCGGTGAAGGAAAAAATCTCAATGGTGGTTGCTTTCTAGTACTCGTCTGGTTAGCTACCAGCTTCAAGTTAAAAATTTACCGCCAATCACTAACGGTGTGTTTCGACTGCCTATCTTGAGAGCCAGTACCATTCCTGGCTAAGTGCGTTTGCTATCTTCGAACACACCGTCGCCTAACATCAAACGAGGTTTGGTCAAACACCTAGCTTGTCAACAATAACAAATATTTAAGAAATACATTTATGTAGTTCACGCGCGGCCTCGTCTTGCTTCAGTGCAAGACGACGCCGCGCGCGTTGTTCTCAGCTTTGTCTTCATGATGAAGACCACCGGACGTGGCCGAAACTATAGTCGGAGTTTCCGATAAAATTAAACGTGAGTAATTCCGCATAAGCAAAACAAAAGTGTGTCAAATGTGTGTGTACGTCAGTTTACATAGTAAAAAATATATATTTCCTGACGTTTGCCAATGACGTCATAAAATATAGAAGTGATTTTATAACACCTAATCGCGGCATACGAGCTTTACTTATCTAATTCTATACCTATTTTATCGTTGATGTCAAATACTTATAAAAAGTTATGTAAGTAAAGAGAATAATTATTATAAAATTAAAAAAAACTAATCAAGTTTAAAATAAATTATTGTACAGCTAATAATTTTAAAATAAAAATAATTCTACACCGTTCACCTGATATTAAGTGACAGTGTGGTCAAAGATGGTAAACACACCTAGCCTGGAATATAACTAGCTCTCAAGTGAGGCTGCTAGAAAACACCGTTAGATGCTTGGCGACAGGGTAGCAGCTAGCCAGCCGTGTACTAG
Source organism: Biston stratarius (assembly GCA_950106695.1). Classification (NCBI taxonomy): domain Eukaryota; kingdom Metazoa; phylum Arthropoda; class Insecta; order Lepidoptera; family Geometridae; genus Biston; species Biston stratarius. The sequence goes on along the minus strand of OX467106.1, from coordinate 37,002,944 downwards.
AAAATACCCTGCCACCACGGATTCCGGCTAAGGGTACATTCAAACCGACTTTTATAATATGGAATACGTTTTATCCCTTAATATTTCACTCTCTTTTGGCCTAGAGCCAGATGCATGCAGCGTGACCGGGTTGTAAGGACTCATAGAATGTAATAAATCATGGAAAGGTCTCGAACGAATTCTCCAAAAACTCGCTAAAGGTATAAGCATTTCTTTGGAGTATATATGTATAATATTCAAACAACGCTTATAGATGCATACAAGTTTGTTGGACTTGGCGCTGTCTTGAAAGCACACAAAATATGTCTTAAGTACATCTTTATATATAAAAATTTTGTGTCACTTTGTTTGTCCGCGATGAACTCCTCAACTACTGAACTGATTTTAACCAAATCTTGCACACTGTGTGCAGTTTGATCCAACTTGAGAGATAGTATGGTTTATATCTCAATTTATAATTGCAATATTTTTTTATTACATATTATTTGTTTATTATACGACAAAGAGGTATAATTACCTGTGAGTTCCATAAAATTCTAACAGATGGCGGTGTAAGGTAATTTATTAAATAAGTATCTAATAGATGGCTACGTTAAAAGTCCACACGTTTCATAAGTATCCAATAGATGGCGCTACGTTAAAAGTCCAAATGTTTCATATGCTCTACAATTTATTTCACGTTAGACGCGTGTGTCCAATTTGGCCACAGCAACGCATGGCCGGGTCTGTTAGTTTACATATAATGATAGTTGAATACAGGCACCTCTATCAATTAATATTAACAATAAGATTTGTATCTATAAATCTACCATCTAATTATCATGAAAAAGCTACGCGATCTCATACCTTATCACCCGATCAATAAGGTTCGTAGTTGTATAACTTTTTCCTGTTTTCCTAACTTGAATGGCATTTAAAGCTTACAGATCCCCGTGGAGCTTTGACAAGCAGTGCCCATTATTTTTTTAAGGTTATGAGGCTAAATGTTTAACCAAAGCTCCATGATGTTAAGTGATGGTGTGGTCGAAGATGGTGAACAAAGCTAGCCTGGAATGTAACCGGCTCTCAAGTGAGGCTACCGGAAAACTCTGTTAGGAGCTTGGCGGCAGACTTTCGACTATTATTGATCTTTAAGTTGGTTTTGAATGCCGTTTATACGTAACTTAATATCCATAGAATTGTGTCAGACACCAGAAATCAGTCTATCAACAAACGTACTTAAAACTATGGCAAACGCTGTTAGCTAAACAATAATGCTACTAATATTATAAATGTGAAAGTTTGTATGTTTAAATGTATGTATGTTTGAAGGTGTGGATCTTAATTACACAATTACGCAAAAACGGCTGAACGGATTTGAATGAAATTTGGGACACTTATAGTTTATTACCTGGATTAACATATAGGATACTCTTTATATCAGATTTTATTTGAAAGCTAATTGGTTCATTCATTCATACAGTCGTTCATCCACGCAGACGAAGTTGTGGGTAACAGGTAGTATCCGATAAGAATGTTATTTTGATTGGACAGTTTTCCAGTTATTTTTTATGTTATTTTGACAGTGTTTTCCACGCTAACCCGAAATTTAATTTAAATACTGAGTAGATCAAAAATGTTATAGCGGTTGAAGTAGCTGGCTACCTTCTAGCGTGATTTGTGGCGCTAATTTGGGTAACACCCAAGAACGTAAGACGCCTTTAATATTATCCGACACGGGGAGGGCTAATTTTCGCCGATTTTACGATAAAAAGTAATAAAGTATGTGACTGCAAGGTAATTTTCTAGAGCTAGAAAATTAATTGCTCTGAAGAATTCATGCGTAAGAAAGCTTTTCCGGTTGTTTTCTCTAACGCTGTTAATCGATTTAGTACCTGGACGACCGAGCTTTGCTCGGCTGAAAACACGGATAAAACGACGTTTTCTAAAAATGAAACCTAGCTAGATCGATTTATCGCCCCGGAAACCCCCTGCATACTAAACTTCATGAAAATTGTTGGAGCCGTTTCCGAGACTCAGATTATATATACATACATATATACAAGAATTGCTCGTTTAAAGGGATTAGATAAACGATTAGTAATCGTTTATAAATCGATTTCTCTATAATGTATTATTTACATACATACTTTTGTAGCGATGATAGTTCAGTGAATAGCGCGGTCACTTCACACGCCAAAAGGCGTGGGGTTCGAACCCCGACAATAAGTTTTTAACTGCCGGTGCAGGAAAACATCGTGAGGTAGGTCATAGCATGTTTAACTGGTTAGCTACCACCCTCAAGTTGAAAAAATGTCCCCAAGCACCTAACGGTGTGTTTCAGCAGTCTAGCTTGAGAGCCAGTTCCATTCCTGGCTACGTGTGTTTACCATCTTCGAACACACTGTCACTTAACATCAAATGAGGTGTGGTCAAACACCTAGCTTGTCAACAGTAAAAATATTTAAAAAATAAATATTTCCACCCGTTTGGCTAAGATGCCTTACATAAATAGAAGTGATTTTCTAACACCACTAACCGTGGCATACGAGTTTTACTTCTCCGATTCTAGATCTGATTCGATTTCTTTCGGTTGGTAAGACTTATGAGTGGTAAGCAGCTTATAGTTTTAAAGCCCACAAGATCTTATTAAATAATATTTTTAATCATATCAAATGCGAAAGTTAAATTATAAAAAGTAAATTTATAACTAATTTTGTGCGCCTTTGTTTAAGTGTAGATTAGGTAAACAGTTACCATATAAAAAATAGTAGGTATCCAATGAAAGTAAAAGTTATAGGTATACAATAGAAAGAACAAAATTATATGGAGAATACCATAGTGATATATTCTTAATACTGGCCCATATAAAGAAAATGCTTGAGCGACAGTAATGACGTCATCAGTCTACGCCATGCCATGCTTGGGATAAGATATGAGCTTATCACACAGAAACATAACAGCAATATTTGGCTGGGGCACAAATGAAAGCCATCAGATAAAACGGCAGCAAAATAAATCAAGCCATCAAATTGGCACGGAAGAACACTGTAGAATGGAGAGTGCTGTGCGAATTAATTACTTGCTCAAAAAGGCTAACGATTTTAGTTCTGTCGAAGCTTCACTAATGGAGTTTTACCACAACGCTCTTTGATACGCTGTTTCAAACTTAAAAATGTTTACTAGTAACAATAATTATGTGTATAATGTATCACTACATATTATAAAATATGTACATCTAGCTGCAATTTCAAGAGAGATTACAAAACAATTCAATGGAGGCAGAGAGCGCAAAGCCGCGATGCCCTGGATTTTTTTGTGTAACTCCACATTCTGTGTTTAGTTACAATGGTCATAAACGTGCATTATCGCTAATGACCAGAAAAGCGTGTCGTTTGTCTCATTGTCCTTACATAAAAAGTTTATCAATGCTGACAACATAAGCGCTTTACTAATAAACGTTATTTAGAGCGTATGAATGCGTTAAATGCTCTGACAATATTATACTCAAACGTGTAACGCCAAACCAATAACAAGACAAACTGTAAATATATTTCTTTGTAGTATTTTTAATTCTATTGTAGCAATGATGGCTCAGTGGTTAGAGAGGTCAGTTTACACGCCGAAGGGCGTGGGTTCAACCCCCAACAATGAGATTAAACTGCTGTTGAAGAAAAACATCGTGAGGAAACCATAGCATGGTAGTAGAGTATTTTCTAGTACTCGACTGGCTGGCTACCCCTAGTTGAAAATCTGTCGCCAAGCGCCTAATTGTGTATTCCGGCAGCCGCACTTGAGAGCCAGTTCAATTCCAAACTAGGTATGCTTTACCAACATTGACACCGTCAATCAACAAAATAAAAAAAGGATTAACAATGTGCCCTACATTTGAGATTATCTTTGATGAAGCCATCAAACAACTATATTCCAACCCCATATCAAAGCTTTATCTGTTCAAAAGATGTTTAGCTGTTTAAGAGATCAATGGATTAGTGATAAAATGCTTCAGCTTCTCCTAGAGTTCCACCAATGCTGATTATTAACATATTATTACGTTCCATGGCTTCACTTTACATTATAACTTTACGACACGCGATTCGAGGCATAATTTTTCATTTCGCGCAACCTAATTTTCCGGGGGAGCAATGGAATTGTTGTATTCATGAACGGCATGTCGATAAATCATGTCGAATTAAATTAGAGATTCGGCTACGAATGAGCTTTCTGACGTTTATTGATCGAACCTAAACGTTATATTAAATAGTTGCAGGTATAAGTTTAGGTGGACTTGTTTATAGTATAGGAAGTAATGAGACGCTCTGATGGTAAGGTATAACTCTTGGCTATGACTATTCCAGTGGTAATCATAGCTATAATAGCTCAGTGGTTAACGCGCTCAGTTCATACGCCGAAGGGCGTGGGTTCAAACCTCAACAATTTGTTTTATAATCAATTTTAACTCGTGATAGCAAAATTTTACGCTGTGACAAATTTTTCGCATTTTATCCAACTGGACCATTTGTTAGTTTCATTAAATTCTCCGGTTCAAATTCCTTTATTTTGATTAAACGCTACGCTTTTAATCAAAACACAAAGTATTTCGTTAAGGCATGTACCTCTGTAGATATTATATAAGTGACAATGAGTAAGCAGAAAGATATCAGGCAGGAATCGGGACATTTACTAGTAGATGTATTTGTTCAAAAGCATTGTTTTCAATTAAGGCATTTTCACTCTAGGATAACGTACATTGATTGACTGACTCTTATTGTTCACACGGAAGATTACATACACACGAAAAATAAACTAAATACAATAAATAAGTAACATTCGAGTTTATTTTTTGTACTCACAATCACAACCTAATATCGAATCCAAATGTTTTTATATTGAAATTATGTTTGTAAAACATTAAACGATTTTTTTATTGTTGACAGACTTGTTGTTTGACCACAGCTCACTTGATGTTAACTGACGGTTTGGTAGAAGATAGTAAACTAGCCTGACCAAATTACTTCTATTTGGTCTGATGATTTTTTACCATTTTTGTCAAGAACTCAATTTTTGAACCGTTCGTATGGTTTTCGCATACAAATAAAGTTGATTTACGAACGTTATTGTAGGCCGATGTATTTGTATACAAAAATTCAACTCTACTCTGATATGACTGATGCTGTTTTATACCTTGTGAATGTTTTAAACGAGAAATATAACCTTAAAACATGTATATTAAGTATGTATATTCGCCTTTATTTCTTGTCTCTGTGTATACAAGATCTTGATAGGTAAGATTACACAAAAGACAACGCTTGTTTCTCGTAAATTGTAAGCAATCTGTCTAGTTTGTCTCCACTTAATGAGATAATTGTAGTAATAAGGAGCTGAGAGCCCAAAATTCAGCTGTCGGGTGTAATCAGGCGTGTCCCTAGGGGCGGCTATCTTACGATCGAAGAACTGTTCTTAATACATGACATTATTTTTATTTCAAGTATATTCATATCCTGAATAATAGCTTGCCTATGTTTGTACATACACATAATATATCTATCTAATAACTGTATTTACTTACGGCTTTACCCAAAACTATTGTTTCAAGTTAATGTAGATTAACTTTGAAGCTTGAAGTAACCTGTCTCTATCTTTTCACGTCTACGAAAAGTTGACATCTGTGAAATGTAATTACCAGTAGGTAAAAAGCAAAATAAAAAAGATGGCTTCACTTAAAATCCCTGGAAATGAAAAAAAAAACAAATGCACGCATCACAGTTGGTTTAAGGGTAAGTGGAAATATTGTTTTGACCTAGATTGAAATACTTGCATCATAATTCCTTTCATTACCCCCCTTGATTACGCTCCCGCTTCAAATGTTTGCTTGTAATTTTTGTCGCATGACGCCGGACTGGACCGGAGCTGAAGCCGGAGCCCAGTTTATTTTTCATTACGTCGGGATCTCATTCCATCCGTAATTAAAGAATGTTATTTAATCGCGCACCAAAATTAATACATTTAATTTTTAGATGAAAATAAATATTAAATGCATACCAAATACTAATGCTCACGTAAACAAGAAACAAAATTTTATATTTATATGTATGTAGCAGCAGTTTTATAGACTAAACTAAACTAAACATTGAGTTCTACTTTACTTTCTTCATTACATATCCAATTTTTATCTGCTTGCATCATAAAATGATATATGAAATAAATCAAGTGAAAGTCTAAGTCACAGTCAAAGTCACACATGGACGTACAGTTTCTACGGCCTGTGGAGTGCTTTTCCCGCACCGCAGCCATCAGTGGTGCAGAGTGACTCTAGCAGCGCCTGCCAGCACCAGTAGCATGCCACTCGCGCTACGCCACCGCAGTAGCCAGCCCATTGCGCGCCAGTATACTGAAGATCTGGCATGGCAATTTACGAAAAAACTTTCGTCAACTTTTCGATATCTACAAGAATGTATGAGAAATGGCTTAGCAAACCTGGCAAGTGTAAATGAAAACGGAATGAACCAAAAATTACGTTTTTAATTATATAATAGTAGAGAAATTTTGACGCACATAAATTGTTTCTGAATTCCAATCAAATATTTTGCGTAATTAAACACGATGTTACGGCCGACTCGAACCACCGACCTACGCTGTTTCGTTGTCCTGAAACTTTTCGAGGATGTCATGGTACCATTCCTATATTATTTGTTTTTATGTAAAAGTAATGACACAAACGAGACGCTTGTACGATCCTGATGTTAAGAGTTAACACATGTCCATTTTCACATGACTATTGCAGCGATACACAGAACTTTGATGAGTAACAAAACAAAGTCCATGGCATCACTGCTTTGGCGCTCATTACTTTCAGACTTTTTTTATGGCTGACAGGCTAGGTGTTTGACCACTGCTCACCAGATATTAAGTGACGGTGTGTTCGAGGATGGTAAAGCACACCTAGCCCGGAATGCACTATCAATGGTTAGTCTCAACAGCTCTGTAATTTCGCTAGCTGGATCACCCTTCAAACCGGTAAGCAGTAATGTTTACACACTACTCCGGTACAGCCGTAAATTTTCTACGGCTGATTCAGTCTACAGATTATGCACAAAATCTGAACAAAAAAAACAGAGAACCAAAACAAAACACAAACGGCGTTCTCGAATTCAAACTACATCCTCTATGGTATGGTACCAACTAAAGATATAGTGTCTTACTCTATCTTTACTGCATGAGTGTCATTATCTGTCTAGACATAATGATAAAGACTAAGACTTCAAGTCATATCCTATAAAAGCCATATACATAGATTATGACGTTTCAGCACTGCATCATCCAATTACATCTAAAGTGCTTGCGTCTTCGGAAGATGCTTACGCGGTGTTTTCAAGATTCATCCATTAAGAGGAAAGACCCAATTTCCCAGTAACAGTTAATCTTGGCATAACGAGTCCATTAACCAGACGCGGCCATTGAAGAAGTGATGTGCTTTTATGTGGCAACGCTGGATGATCCAACACGCTAGAAACTTTATAATACAGAGTCTTGAGTTGTTGGCATTCGTCAAATGATTCGATATTTTTAAGTATTTAATGCCAAAAATAAATCATTCTAAGACACTCAGTAAGTCTTGATCCGGTCGTGTATTTTACTATAAATCAGCATTGCTCTGAACTTTATTTTTATACTCAAAGTTTTATGTATTATTGCAATGGTCATGGATGTGTGTTAATTCTTAACAGTAGGGGAGCGTCTCGATCGTCTCATTACATTTATATTAAAATAAGAGTTTTGGTGACACTTCTAAAACTCTGTTGAATCTTTTAGAAAAGTCACCACTACTTTACAAAGGTAAGACCCGAAACATGCTTTGACAATGACTTAGATTAATTTAACTTGATTTTTTTATAAAATATTTGAGAACATCGAAATACTTGACTGGCTAAAGTTTGTCAAAAAAGTTTTATTTAATACTTTATTGCACACTTAAAAAATAATATGTACAAAAGGAGGACTTTTTATAACATTTTTAAATAAGAAAATGCGAATTATTTGGCCTAAAACACATACCTAACGTAGAACTTGTATACATATATTAAGTACATATACTAGTTGATACGATCTCAACACTCACTTCGTTCATTCCAATTGCTTAGCAGTGTACCTATTTGTATCGTAGAATATTTTATAGACATAAATGTGAAATAAACTTTTTTTTAAATGTAAAAGTAATGAGACGAACGAGACGCTCTCCTGATAGGAAAACCCATGATAACCCATGTCCATGACTATTGCAGCGATATATAGAAATTTGAGTAGCAAAACAAAATACAGGGCAACGCTGCTTTGACTTTCGATGGTTAGTGTCAACAGCCCTGTAATTTCGCTAGTTACTTACAAAAAAAGGAAGTAGCTTGTCTATAAATGTTTTTTTGAGAAAGATCTTTCGTCTCGATACACATGTTAACTATTTCTTAAACATGACGATTGACGACACACATTTCCGAAACTTGTCTATTCAAGGCACACAAAGTGATACGTGTTTGGTATTCCAACTTTAAAGTAACCCCGCCTCCCACCTTACGGTTTAAAAACTTGGAAATATATTTTGCCCTCGAAAGAAGCGAGACCGCTTTGCCTGAAGCAAGCTCACAAACGAAGAGCATTTTCGTCGAACAATCTCTTGATGTGACGTATAGGTACCTACAATATTCATGTCAGAATACAGGGTTGTCAGTTTAAAGTTAAGAATATCTTGATATTAATCCAAAAAATATTTAAAGATTTTTTATTTGTTTTCGGTATCGCACTTTGTACATTTTGCCAGGGTCAAATATTTCGATAATATCAAATGTTTGATGAAGAATCAAAAGCCTCTAAAAAAGAAATAGGTCTCTAAGTAACTCGAGTAAGTCAGGGTTAAATTCAGTCATGTTCTAGTGAGTAGTTGAGACTACTCACTAGAACATGACTTTACAACTAGAAGCTTCGACGTAGTTTTAAGAATACGAAAACATTTTTTTTTTCTCTTTTGGCGTTACAATTTATGCATATGCCAGTAACTATTAGCAAGTGTCTCATGCTATAAATCCAGTGAAATAAACTTATTAACACTCTAATAAAGGAAGTCATTGTCAAGTCTAATCCATGTCCTTGTAGTGTAGTGTGAGCTTCTATGGAGTTTAGGAAACACAAGACATGTTTTACCACATTGTGTTACATGCTCATACAGAAAAGTGACTAACATAATTATAAGCTCTAACATAGTTTTTATTTATTAGTACAAAAATAAAAAAATACGCATATGGACTTTACTTACAAGAACATTAGGTACGGTTTTCCAAGAACAAAAAAAATAAGATATCTAAAATCTCAGTTGCATGTTACCAAACGTTACGCGGGACATACATCTCGCTGACAAAGTGTTTGTGATATAGAAATATTTCATTGCATATCAGAAACACATAACGCACAACAAAATGTGTCCGAAACTATATTGGAAAATCAATTTCCACAACAGCATAATATTACTAAAATTATTTTAGTGTGATAAACATAACGAAAGTATTGACACTATAGCTATAAATATAATATCAGAATAAAACCAGACAAGTGCGAGAGCGATTCGGGTGCCAAGGGTTCGTATATTCTTGTTGTAGATGAAACCCCGTGAACATTATCTTGCCCAAAGAAAAAAACTAGATTAAGTTGAACATCGATAGATAAAATTTAAGTTTGTTATTACAAAAAAGGTGGTTAATTGACTATTTTCAGATTTTTACCTTTCTTTATACCGAGTTTCATGGTTCTAGAAGACCCGAAAAAATTCAATTAGTTTTAACTTATTTGACCTTGACAGGCAGACGGAGAATTGTTTCACTTTCGAAAAACGAAACCGTAAAAATAATCGTCATTGGTATTTCCTTATTAATTTAAAGTTATCGTAATTTACATACAATTAAAATGAAACAGATTTTGGTATTCAATTAAATAGCATCAGTTACGATAGCTTGCTGCGAGATGCAGCGAGGATCCCGCTACAAGTTGTGAGTGGGTTATAAAGAACGGTTTCTACATGCACAGCTTTCTTCGGGACTTGAATAATTTAACGTCGTGTTCTGTAATAACTTAAAATGTCAATTCTGTATTTTCTAAGCCCGCTCCGCACTTAAATTAGGTAGCGAAAGGTTATATTGAAAGTCACAGCAATTTGTCTGGAGATGTCCTCTCCCATTTTCTATGTGCATATTTTCTAGCTAAATTATATTAAAACGAATACGTAAATACTTTTGTAGCTCATTAGTAATAGTTAGGTACAAAATATAGTGATTAATGAAAATTCTAAAACTATTCAAAACGTAAAGATAGTGCTTCATGGTGGCTTGTTGTGTAAACGAGAAAATGTTACATTACACACTTTAAAAAAAAAACAAAGGAAACATTAGATTATTTGCATAAAAATCGTGTTTATGTTATTTTTTTAAGTAAATTTGAGTAACTCAACTGTTTGGAAGCTCCGAGTCACCCCTGTTTTTATAAATTGGCCCACTGCTGGGCGCGGATCTCTTCTCATTGTGAGAATGATAAGGCCATAGTCCACCACGCTGGCCAAGTGCAGGTTGGCAGACTTCACACATCTTCAAGAACATTTTTTTTTTTAAGAACTCCGTCTTTTATTTTTCCTCAGGATGTTTTCCTTCACCGTTTCAAGTTATTGGCAATACGACGCACATAACCAAGAAAAGGCAGAGGCGTGTGCCGTGAGATTCGAACCCAGGACCTCCAGATTGGAAGTCAGATGGTCACCCAACTAGGCTGCCGAAGCATGGATGCTATGACCGTAGAAAAAAGAAAAAAAAAGTGTTTGGGTTCTAGCTTGCTGGGCTATGTTAGTACAATGAAAAAGAAACAGTTGATTGTAAAAAGTAAAACACAAACTTCTGTACTTCTGTTGTGTGTAATTTATAAAATTTTAACAGAAATCTTTTATCCTATATGAACACATCGGATGTATCCCATCGGATATATACTACTAGACAGTGGAATGCGCTGCCTGAGTGGGTTTCCCCCATTGGATATAATCTGGGTGTCTTCAAGTCGAGAGTGAGTCAGTATCTTCTAGGAAAGTGTGCTCCATCGTAGACCGCATCATCACTTAACATCAAGTGAGATAGCGGTCAAATGTATGCCTATTTCGTATTTTAAAAAAATACGCGATCTGAACCGCGGGACGCTATGGTTTCTTCAAATCTTTAAATTGAAATTCCTTGTTTTTTATCCGACCCAGTGGCTAGATCCGATGCCATAGTCCTATTCAGAGCTACGATTCTGCGGAAAGTTAAATTGGCTTTAAATCAAGAGCCATCGAGCCGGCATCCTACGTGGATTTAAAATACGGCTAATAAAATACGACTAACCAAAGAAGAGGGTATATAATGTACCTATTTCAATAAAATACTTAGTGATATATAGATTACATACCCGGACCAAAGTAAGTAAAAAAATCTATAAGTAGAACATCTTCGCGATAAATAGACGACACAAGTGGGAAAAAGCGGTGCGGTGGGAGCAGAGGACACTTGCCGGCAATCACTACGTGAGTGCCGGCAGAGCAGTCGGGGATGGCACGTCATGCCACACACTGTCATTGTTTTCTGTTGTGTAGGTAGGTTCTGTTGTGTACCTACACAACAGAAAACAATGAAAGTCGAAGAAATAAATGACATGTTTTTTTTTTTAATTTAGAAAGTTTTAGTTTTTGTATGATAAAAGTTTCACTCTAAAATCTTCCACTTTGTAGGGTTAATTTTTTTTTTTTAGTAGCCAGTAATGCAATGGCCACTGTTATAAACTAAAGTATATACCGAGAGTTTTAGTGGGAACGCGGAAAGAGTCGTGTCGCCCTATTTATTTTTTTCCAAAACTAATGATTTTTCGAATGTTTATATATAAAAATAGTGGTGTTTTATTCATAAATTGCCGAATTACAAGCGCGAGGAGTGTAGGAAAGTGATATAATGTGGTAAAACATGACTTTTCGTGTTGCTTCCAAAACTCCATCGAAGGTAAAGTCGTACAACTTTACTAAAGCATGACTAGATTTGACTGACACGGACTGGACTTGACGTAGACTGGACTTTGACTATAAAGATAAAGAGCTGAAAACTGAAGACTGCACACAAAATACAGAAACATTGAAACTGGTAGAATGCACAGAGTGCGATGCCAAACAGAAAGAAAAAAATATATATATCAAAAATAAAAACTAATAATTATGGGCTGCTTTCAGACAAACTTTGACACGAAGACGCTCTGTGTAGCCAAATTAATTTTAAATACGAGAAAAAGTATAATACTTACGCATATAATTTTAAGTTGCTGGCATTTATACTTTTTCAAATAAAAACTCATTTTTAAAACCAAGTGAACAAGATTGGACAATAAACGAACGAAATTAAATTTAGTATTCAAAAGTGGCCGTTATATCCCAACATTTCGAGCACGTATGTTACTGCGGCCAATTATATTATCAGTCTAATCCCATATAACCTAAGGTCTAATTTGGCGGAGCAAAAATATGGCGGGTACATAAGTTCGTCCATGTCAAACATTGATTCAATTCCGTCCTGCGAAGTTCTTAATAATAAAAATATTTTTATTTTGCTACAGCATTCACGTGTTTTTTTACAATGAAATCTTAGCTGGTTTCAGAAAACAATTTTTTCAGTATCGTTTTTGATATATTTTTTTTACGAAGTCGCACATGTTAAATTGCGTTCCTAATTTTACAAAATTCATAAATATAATAAAATGAGATTATGTTATAAATCAAATCAAAAGTCATTTATTCAGTTTAGGCCCTGGTAAGGCACTTATGAACGTTAAGTTACATGTTTGAATCTACCACCGGCTCGTAATTACACTTCAACTGAGAAGACTCCGGCAAGAAACTCAGCAAAGCATCTTTCTTTTCATATTAGGTTACAGTTTATACAGTTTACAGATATTAATTTATATATACATATATAGATATTTATAGATTAATACATTATGCTTACTACAATAGTCACTTAGCCAGGCGAATATAAGTGCAGAGAGAAGCTACTACAACTATATATTCCTATCTTCCACGTAATGAGCCACCTTATAGTGAGGCTCATGGGCTTTGTCATGAGGACCCCATTGTATTTTACTATCTAATGTTACGCCAAAAAAGGCTGTATAAGAAAGAAAACTAAAAGTGCTAGAAGTCAGGCAATACCGCTTTAAGCCAGTTACTGTTTTTTTAATTGGCAGACGGAATTCGGTATGTAAAGAAAAAAAATACTTTGCTGATTCCAAAACCATTTCGAAATATTACATTCCTGTACATTATTTTGACGTTTAAAACTCTCTAAACTATGAGATGGGGTATATTTCAATAAAATACACAAGATAAACTTGACTTTCAATGAGTCCCATAATGACGTCATGTAGTTCGCTGTGCAAAAGCAATGGCGAACCTAAACAAAAACTGTCAATGTCAAGTCAACGCAGCGTTGGATTTTGTACTATAATTACAGTATTTGTACAACTATTTCATGCTCCGTACTAGATACTATCCATATCTAAGGATAGTACGGAAAAATACTATAATTTCGTTACTTCATTTATAAAATACCAAAATAGGTAAATATAACACCCGTGCATTGCCAAATCACGTAAAAAAAAAGTTCATTGGGTTTGTCCTTTTTCTTTTTGGCATCATACTCTGTGCATTCTGTCAGTTCTAATGTTTCTGTAAAACAGCTGTAATAGATCCATATATTTTTTTAAATCTTAATAGATTTGCCAGCGGCGTAATAGCGTAATAATCCATACAAAAAAGTAATAGATTAGCAACATTAAGAAGCTTTGATAAACAAAATTCTTTACTTCATGTCAGTTGTCAAAGTCAATCAAATGTGTCAAAATATTATTTTTTGTTTTACATGGCAAAGGCCTACTAGGGATATTCAGTCAACCTTATGACGTCATCGCTATCGAAAGTTTGAAAACGTATTAAAAATCAACTACCGCATAAAAAGCCAAAATATTCAAATAAGTTTCATGAAATAAAGTTTACTATCAGAAAAAAATATAAAATAAATACCAAAAAAAAACTTTACATACCGAATTACTGTGTTAGCCTTAGGTACCTACACATTTACAATTTAATAAAATGTTAAAAAGTCAAGCAAAAAATTTTTTTCTCATACGAGATATGTATCTTTTCAGCTCGCTGACGTCCAGCGTATAAATAATGAAATAATGTAACGAGTAAATTATTAAGCAATTATACAATTTACGTTAAAAGTTTATGCAACGAATCAGCTTCTATATTTTATGGATACCTAGTGTAAGAGGATCAGCTTACATTGGTTTTTTAACTAAAGCTGAACATTATGCATGTATGCATGCTTAGATCTCTTTGAATTTCCAATCACTCGACTATGCAAGCGAAACCGCAGGCAGCGACTAGTTTTAAATTAAAATTACTGATGGCATAAAAGCCTAAATGGAAATAAATAGTTGAAAACAATTTTTATTTTTTTTATTTTTTTTATTTTAACATTACTCTCCACAGACACTGGGGTCCGTGACCTTTGACAACTTTGAAAAACATTTTTTTTTATTTTTTTACAATATGGGAAGAGGAATATTAGTCAAACTAATCTTAATCTAGGGTTTAATCTAGGAATAAAATGTTAGATTGTGTGTATACCGCGAGCAGACCAGCGACCCGCAAGCAGCACCCGATCACGAGTATGACGCATGTGCCAGCCATCGCCCTCCTCAACCATATCTGAGGGAAGAGAGCGACCCGACACACGACGCCGCCGCAAGAAGGAGCCTTCGATGGTGAGCATGAATGCTCGAGGAATACACACAGTCCTCATTTTACATTTAATAATTATTTATTATTTAATAATAATTATTATTGAAAACAATTTCAACATTAAAATAACCAAATAGTTTAAACAATATAAGTTTATAATGTCACTAATATATAATTAGTACCTGGTTGACCGAGCATTGCTCGGCTGAAAACATGGATAAAACGACGTTTTCTGAAAATGAAACTGAAGCGAAAGTAATACCAGCAAAATTTGTATAATCTCCTAAAAGACCTTCCAGGAACAACTGTAAATTAATTGCTAGAAAAAGTATCCAAAGCAGCGTTGGTCATATTAAAATTTGATTAGGGTAGGATGAGTATTAAAACGTATGTATAATTTTCATTTTTAACCTTTTTAAAACTGTTTAAAAGAGTATTGTAACCAGTGAAATAACTGGCCATAAAGAGATTTCACATCACACACGGGATTTGAACTGATGAATACCTATACCTACTCTTAGACTTTGAAGCGTTTAGATGTTGTAGAAATTGGCGTGATTTTGATTAACGTGGGAAACACGGTAACGCGTCTTAATCAGTTTCGGCTCCTTGAAAAAAGTCACCGGATGAGTTCTGTATATCTGATACTGTAGCCGTTGTATCCGATCTAATCAAAAGTGATTAGTGCTGCTTAAGTTAAACGAACACGATTAAATACTCTTTACGTAAGGTTACGAGATATAAATCCTACATGAAACTGTTAAAAGAGTTTAATTACCTTTTTTTCATTCAAACGAATATTTTAGTCGTAAAGCGAAATTAATTGTGATAAAAATCAGCTACTACGCACACGCGTCACGTATGGGGATGAAAAGGGTGTTGTTCCGCACGTTGCCTCATATCTCTTAAAGAAGAAAGGATAGATATCTTATTATTTATGTTTTAGGTGGCTTCCTTATCGTACAAATCCATTATGAATGGCGTGTTTTGTACCCGTACTCCTGAAACCTTTTGTCAGTTTCTTTCGAGCTTTTTTTTCCATCGCGATGCCATTTTATAAAAATTTTGTATAACTTTTCTCAAGAAATCACCGACGTATTCTACTTGTATAACTTACAATAGACCATGGGAAAGAAAAATTCCTAAAGATCACACGATTAAACTAAATAGTTTTTATCATTAATTAATAAATGTACCTAGCATAGTAGAAATAGAAGCGAAAGGAATAGCACCAAAATTCGTATAATCTACTAAAAGACTTTGGCCTGCCAAGAACAACTATAAATTAATTGTTGGAAAAAGTATCCAAAGCAGCGTTGGTCATATTCAATTTGATTAGGGAAGGATGGGAGTACGTGTACATACGTCAGCATTGACATGTATCTAAAGTGGCTTTAACCTACACCTCGATACCAAGTTCTAGGCTCTGTATAAGTTCCCGTTCGTGCAACGTTATGAACCCGACATCCGCACGGCTATTGAATGGTAACAAATTTCGTCTCAGGGTTATGCGGAACGAATATAATAAGCCGGAAGAAGTGAATTGTACTTATCAATGTAAAAACTTTTAGTATGAGACTGCATGCAAGGACGTATTTTCAGCGGTTTTAATGCGCGCGATAACTTCCCCGCCTCTTCCTCGCCTCTCCAGTCATCCTTCTGCCGCTATATGTATAGCATGTATGTTCGTTTGATTAATGTAATAAAAGCAGTGAAATCTACAATATTTTTTGGACTTAACCTCCTCACGAATCTGTAGGATAATGTTATCCGGTGGTTAAGAGCCATCGATAGAGTCAACCACCGCCATCCAGAAATCGTAAAAAATAAAAAAGCACATGTAAAAAGTTAATTACATTTTTTCTATGTAAGTTACACGTGTATTGTTTTCGATATATCAGGGTTGATAATAAAAGTTATTCACAGTAGTAAGTACAATGACCACCTTTCACGCGTTCGTGGCTTACGCAGAACAGAAGTACAAAACAAAAAAAAGAACAGAACTTCCAATTATTTTGTACGAGCACGTTTCTTGTTTCGTTTTGTAAATAGATCACACTGTGTTTTATGCCACTTCTTCCTTTGATGTTATTCCGTCAACAAGATGTAACTGGGAGCAATGTTACATAAAAACATGTTTTACTGGTCGTAAACATTCGCGCATAAGGCCTCTGCCATATTCTGTTTGCCTGTCCGAACAGTCTTCGGATGGGGCAGTTGCCAAAATTCATTCAGTTTACGGATCAGATAAGGCGAGGACATTGACAAATGATCGGCAGAATTGAACGGTCGGGTAAGGCGTCCGTCTGATCGTTGTTTTCAAGCCTCGCTCATAAATCTAGTTCTAAAAAGTCAAATTAATCTTAGTAGGATAGAAGAGGATGTTAAGCTATCACTTGAGCCATCAAGATACAGGCTTTGTCTAGTTTGGGGCGGATGCGGAACTCCGCTTCGCTTCGCACCTTTTACCAAACCTATCTGAGTCAGATCTGTCATCTGACTATTAAATGAATCGATTATTATTTATCAAAGAATACGTTACAAAATGTAAATTTATCAAATTATTCATGAACAATTTCATAAATTTGCATTTTTGTAATTACGATTCGGCGATTTATATTTTCTCGGAATGTTGGTTGTCAAGTAAACATTTATAAATTGACTGTCGGTGTAATGACAGGATATCGATTGCGTAATCTTGGTAACTAAGGTATATTTATTATACAAACAAACATTATATCAAGCTAACAAATATCTACTTATTTACTGATAATCTTTGATTTAGTAGCTGAACATAGGTGATTTTTTTACGGCTGACAAAACTGCTGGTGATTTTTTTACGGCTGACAAAATCATATCACAATAATAATAAACAATAACTAAAAATAATAACTATATTGGTAATATTGTCACAATAACTTTTTGGCAGATTTTTTTTGCTGACCGGATATAAAAATACCCTTTAATTACTTGTATCATAACCTGTGCCTACCTTAATGATGTATGAGCATAATAATAATTACGCATAAGTTTTTACAGATACCATAACAATAGCCACGCATATAACTCTTTATAATAATTTTAAAATGCATAACGACATAAAATCATAAATCTCATCGGCACGACACAAATATTAAATTGTTTACATAACTTTTAAAAATAATAATACGAACAAGACGCTCCCCTGATGGTAAGAGATAACGCCTGTCCATGACCATTGCAGCGATACACAAAACTTTGAGTAGCAAAACAAAGTCCAGGGCATCGCGGCTTTAGCGCTCATTACTTTGAGGTATCCCAAATAAAAATATGAATAACAAAAATATGCGAAACAATATCTATTTCGTTTTTCGTCTGTGGCGGGTACTTCCAAGTTTTAACTTCTTTCACCAACTCTTGGGCGGCGAGGACATTTCTGTCGTCATTATACGATAAGCTTAAAACACGGTAGCATATTACTTACGATGATAGATTTTATTGCTTTGCCGTTCTCCTTTTTATGACACAAAATTTATTGCTATCCTGAAAGCCCACTTTTGTTCCTTTTATGTGTTTAAAGTCTTAGCTTAATCTCTTTTAGTCAGCTTATATATTTTCTATATTTATGATGTTCATGGGCATTTGAAGCGTTTGTGCTGTAATTGAAACACAATACCTAGTATCGATACTGACGACTGATTTTTTAGGGTCAGAATTCAGTTGAATTTTAGATTTCCTCACGCCATCCAACGAACTGCAAGCGAAACAAAACAGCTGCTCATAGCCAACCTTACAATCTGTTTGAACTACATGTAGAATTTCGTCATCTAGGCTAGTAAAAATAGAATTTAACCTCGCACTAAATTTCCGATCCAACTATTTTTTTTTAAGTTTTAGGGTCAGCATAAAATCACAAAATGCTGACAGATCCAGGTGGAGCTTCAAGCGCCATCTTGAAAAAAGTTTTTCACCTATATCTCAGAAACTATGCACTTTAGGGCAAAAGTTATTAAGACCATTATTGTAGAAAATAAAATTTCGCATCTTTTATATCTTGTAAACTTTTTTGTACAACTTACCGTTTACGACTTATGACCCATTACGTGTGTCCGTTCACATAATAAAACAAATAAATTTATCTTTTTTTTAAATGTATCAATAAAACTAATCGTTAATAAAAACATTTTTAATTGTTCCAGTTAATTCTCTGTTGAGATTGTCGTACATTAGTGTTATCTTGTACTGTAATAACAAAGAATTGCCCATATAAACTAGGGTTACAATTACATTATCACACTAAGGTTGCCTGAAAAAGATCGCTTTAAGCGATAAGGCCGCTAGTTGTTGCAGTATTTTTATGCTGTTTCTGTTATCAATATATTATGTTTTATGGTGTGAACAATAAAGAGTTATCTTACATACTTATAAATAGGTACCGTATAAGGTAGGTACCATACCAGACATACTTTAAGCTATGAAAAGAATCAGACAAGAGAAATATTAATATATAAATGCAAACTGACAGATGGCATCGGCCTTATAATATGGCCATATTGGACAGTTTTGAGTAAGTGGGTACAGAAAGATTACCTCAAATATATTTCTGTAAAAGGAAGCGAGTGTACAGTTTAGTCAGATAAAATATATGTATAAATACTGTATCTGTGTAAACTTACCTGAAATACAATCGTTGATGACAACTGGCGTAGGACGTGGAGCAACACACAACTCTAGTCTAAAGCTCTTCAACTCAGCGGTGGTAGGCATTTTGCATCGAGACGGCAACGTACGGAAATCGCAAACGACCAAACGACCGATTTTTAAAACAGCCTGTGAATAAATCGGACTTTTCTTTGAGCAAAATTTTGGAAAACTTGTTTTAAGAGTGCTTGGATAATTCTACTTACCACCAGTGCCAGCTATACAGTATTGTTGCAACGCAAAATTGATCATGGTTGATGGTAAGAGGGTCAACAACACACTTACGATCCGCGCTTACCGTCAGCGCTGACAGTAAGTGTGGCTATGTAACCACCCTAAAAGCATTTGTCATATTCACCGATCGAGTTGGCAACGGCAATGCAGGGCGCGCGTAAATAGGGGGGCATGCCAAAACAACACCCAGAGGCAGATACATCTTCAAGACAATAAACGGCACTGCTGTCTCGATTAATTCTGAGAAACAAGCATTTTTTGTATCAGTTTTCGTATAATTTCTTCTTTTTTTTATACTGTTGACGAGTTAGATGTTAAGTGCTCACTTGATGTTAAGTGACGGTGATGGTAAAGCACGCCTAGTCTGAAATGGCACTGGCTCTCAAGTGAGGCTGCCGGAACACACCGCTAGGTGTTTGGCGGTAGATTTCCAACTTGAGGGTGTAAGAGCTCTGCCTCATTAAGACGCCATGGCGACGTCGCCAGCTGCGCAGGCCTGGCTACTTCTAACATCCGAAGGTCGCCAAGTCGAGTGGTCATGGCGTTTCGACAGTCAGTTCATTTACGTCGTCAGGAATGGATGTAGAAGAAATAACACTTTATTATCTATGTACGTCGCAGAAAAATGGAAAAGGAAAGAAAAAAAGAAACTATGGGTTCATCCTTTTATATCAGATCGAAGCCGAAGTGGTATTTTTTTTTACTGGCAACTGAGTGAGCGAGGTTCAGTTTACCCTGTACATTATAGTGGCAACGTCGCCAGGCCGCCAGAGTATCCAGAAGCCACGTAGGGAGCTGTAGCTCGTGGCCACGCTTCCAACTGGGCGACGTTCCCAAACCGTCGCCAAGTGAGTTAGGTACCATACATTCAATATTAACTGCTTGGATACGTAACCGGCGACGTCGCAATGGCGTCTTAATGAGGCAGAGCTCTTAGCTAACCAGCTGAGTACCTACTAGTAAATACCCTACCACCACGCTGTAGTTTCCTCACGATATTTTCCTTCACCGGCAGCTCAAGCTCATTGTTAAATTGTATGTATAAAGGATAAAATGAAATTATAACATCGGGGTGTAGTATCGTAGACACGGCCGTGTATATATGAACTCGTGTACATATTTGAACACAATGACGACCTTCGAATTTTCATATTTCATGTAATAAATACTTACTTAGTCCTTACTTAACGTAATAAATTTTTTGATCTTTTAGCTATCGAGCGGCATAACCAGACCCTATCCCTCGATTTTGATGTCATCAGTTTTTAAATTCATAAATTCCCTGTTAGTATGAAAGTAAATTTAAAAACATATCCAGTCGAAAAACATGTCTCGCATCCACGTGTGGCTTTTCTTCAGCGTCAGAATTGTGGCCTATTTAGATACAGGATTTTACTAAGCCGATTCAGTAACTTCTTTAGCGGTTAAGCAGAAATCTTCTATTCTCCTATTTACCTGGATAAATTCTTGTAGAGTACTTATCAGAGCCAGAAAATACTTGTTTCAATTTCGGATAAAAATCTGCTGTCATTTCCCATATGCGCATTATATGACATTCTCTAGGACCTTCCACATACAAAACTACAACGCTTCCCGTATCAATGGCGAACCCAGACAATAAGTCCTGTGTCCTTTCCGACAGGATAATTTCTTCATTAATTTCTGCAATGCATCGCAGTATTACCATTACTGCTTCTGAATCTCGGATCAGGCAGAAGATTCTAGAAAAACAGTCGCAAAGCTTGCGAGTCTTACATCCGACCACTCCCATAGAGACTTCCAAAGACATTTGAGCTTGGAGCACAACGCTTGGTTGAACGACCAAAGAAGTCATTGGCATTCTGATATGGTTGATATCGTTAGTGCAAAACGTTTCACGTTCTATTGGTTTAACTGTAACCCGTGGAGGGTATAGCGGATATTCTCCACTAATAAATGCATTAATTCCTCTAGATAAATGTTTGGCGTCGATCTGAGTTAAAGCTATGGGAATATCTAATTCTTCATCGGGAGGTTTAGGAATTGACCTGCCAAAATCACGGTCATCTTTTTCATAGCCAAAAAGTAAAGCACGTTTTGTCACACGAGGCGCTCTGATACCGCGGACCTGAAATGTATGAAAAATGAATTTTGACATACTCGTATGTCATAATTGAGTTCATAATTCTGTTATCCGTGCATCAATGATGTATATGATTCTAAAGCTAATTGAATGACCATAGCTCACTTGATGTTAATTAAAGATGTAATCGAAAATGGTAAGCACATCTAGAATGAAACTGGTGCTCAAGTGCCGGAAAACAAAGTTAGGTGCTTTAAGGCTTATTTTCAAGTTTAGGGTAGCTTGTCAGCCGAGTACTAAAAAGTACTCCACCATCATGCAAGGGATTTCCTGTTGTTACGTAGTAACAAAAATACTTAGGTACCTCAATCTTAAAGCAAGTGTCCAAGAATTCTGCTATGATTTTTGGCAGAAGTTCGTAAGGAAAGGGAAGAGCCCGATGGTTGTTGAAATCAATGGTCGTTTTAGATCTCAGCGGTTGAGGCTCTGAACAATTTACCTCTTCTCCTAAATGCCATTTGATGTACAAATGAGTTACTCTGAAAGAGAAAAAAACATAAAGAGTTGAACTGATTGAGTTGAAATGAAAACAATTAGAAATTTGGAAACATGGCAACACAGAGAATTCATTGTTGATGTTGAATGAACAAACATGCGTCACTTCGCCATTACTGCGCTGTATTAGTGCGCAGGCGCGGGCGGCAGCGGCAAATATTATATAAAGCGCCGCTGTCAGGGAGGATTTCTCAGTCTCGGCCAAGCGCTCGGAGAGTCGACACGTCCTGAGGATGCCTCATGTAGAGGTGAAACACGTGTGGCGAGTGGTTATTGCAGCGAAGAGGATATAAATACTTGTGGATTTTGTTTTTATTTTAATTAGTGTCTTATTTAAGCTTTTAAGTTAATGTGAAATTTAGTTTTAGATTATCAGTAAAGTTCCGGGTAGGGTTTTTTAATTATCATTAAGTTTTTTGTTTCATATCTATGTCAAGTTTTTTAAACTTAAATCCTCTTTTCTGTTGTAGCTGAAACGACTGTTAAGCGGAAAGAAACTAAATATACTATACCTAGAACACTCTTTGTAAAGTAAGTTTATTTTTTTTCTTATAGTCGGTTTTCCTTTTTTTTTAAGTCTTTTAATTTTTTCAATTTTTAATTTATTTATGTTTTTATTAAAGACACACTTGAACAATATGACTCTAGCTAGACTCGCTATGATTCAATAACGTCTTGCCAGAGACAATTACATCGTCCACGTAAACAAAAAATTTCATAAAATCAAAACAACTGGGCTATGTTAAATTTTTATGGGACCAAATGACAACTATTCCGAATCAAACTAAAGAAGAATCACGTAAATCAGTGTACATACATAAAAATAAAAAAAAAACACCCAAGTTGAGAACCGCCACCTTTTTTGAAGTCGATTAAAAATACTTAATTGTTTGTACCTAGCTTGCTTGAGTGCTTGATAGTGGATATCATGACTAATATAAAAACGATAAAATGTAGGTAGTTCTGAAAAAACTTTTTTTTTAAGTAGCAAAATAAAGTCCAGGGCTTCGCTCATTTGGCGCTCGTTAGGTAGGTACTTTGAGACTTTCGATGGTTAGTCTCGACAACCCTGTAATTTCGCGAGCTGCAAATCCTTCAAACGTAAACACAGTAATGTTACACTACTGCTTGGCAGCAAAATATGTGGTAGCACGCTGGTGCCTACCCAGACGACATCCTGCTTTATTTATATGGTTGTACGGCTAGGTGTTTGACCACAGCTCACCTGATGTTAAGCGACGGTGTAGTCGAAGATGGTAAACTCACCTAGCCTGGAATGGAACTGGCTCTCAAGTGATGCTGCCAGGACACGGGTTTGCGGTAGATTTTCAATTTGAGGATGGTAGCTACTACGGGTGGTAGTCGAGTACTAGAAAGTACCACCACCATATTGTTTCGCAAACCACTGAGCTATCATCGCTAAAGAAAATCTAAGCTCTAAGGAAAATCTAGCACCAAATAAACATTTACATGTACATTTTAATACGCCTCCAGTGATCTAGTATACCAATCTACTTAATAATACTAATAACGAAACAAGAACAAAGGGACCACGGGTAAACTTTGCAAAGTGACCAAAGTTAACTATTTATTACCTCAGTATCTTCAACTCATTTAGAGGTATCTGGCACAAGTTCCCGACGTTCAGGAAAACTATCGGCAGATCGTCTCGTGCCGGTAAGTTATTGCTGCTAATCAGAACAATTATCTCGGGGGAGTCGGGAGGTAGGTCGCCTGCTGTCTCGAACCGAACCACTCTGCCAGTTCCTGTTAGGAATTTCTTATTAGACACAGGAAGCTCAGCTATCAGTGTTATTAGCACTATTGTTTATTCTGTGGTAGTCTAGCAGTAAATAGACTATTGATCAGTAATAAAACTACACTTGGTGTGGTTTAAATTAAATAATAGGTATTGTTTGACGTTTTACACAGCTCCATCTGGCACCAAACTAAGCAAAGCTTGTTATTTGACAATAGTATTTGATTTACTACGAATTTTAAATAGGTTATGTTACCTTTGCCCACCATTTTGTCGCGATATATAACTTTAATATTTTAATATTATGGCGTCTTTTTTTTACACGCAGCGCATTCTGTTCTCAAACTAAGCAAAATTTGAACTATAGGAAACAGATAATTGATGTAATACTTCATTTTGTTCTGTAAATACATACTTATAATATATCCAGATCATCAATACACAGAACACACATTTTTTATATCACAATATGTTTGTCCTGGGTGTGAATTGAACCCACGCCCTTCGGCTTTCAAAGCAGATATTCTACCAATGAGCCAACAGGGCTGTCATCAAGTTTGGGCATGACTCCCTATGATAGATTCTATCTACTTTAGACAATTTTAGTATGATTCATTTTGAAAACTGAAAGATAGCCAAAGTCAGAGTGTATCCTTGGCCACCGAGAATTCCGCGCCATATATAATACACGATTCTACGCGTTATTATTTTTTATTCTTTACTAGCGATCCACTCCGGCTACGCACATTTTTTTTAAGTAATGAGACGAACGCGACGCTTTCTTTATGGTAAGAGACAACGCCTGTCCATGACCATTATAGCGATACACATAGTTTGATTAACAAAAACAAAGTCCAGGGTATCGCTGCTTTGGCGCTCATTACTTTGAGACTGGATGGTTTAGTCTCGACAGCTCTGTAATTTCGCTAGCTGCAGTACCCTTCAACCCGGAACAAAGCAATGCTTACACACAACTGTTTGGCGGCAGAATATCTGGCACTGAGATGGTACCTACCTAAACGACTTCCTGCTAAGAAGATCAACCACTAAGTTATTATAGCAACCTGATGATACCAAACAAATTACTGGCTTTCCCGTGAATTTTCCAATATTTTTCTTTTATACAAACATTGTTCTGACATTATAATATCATAAATGAGAAAATTTGTATGTTATACGTACATATGTTTATAACTTCTTCACGCTTCTGGCTTTGCGGATTTGGATTAAATTCGGAATGCAGATAGCTTACATACCCTGGATTAACACATGCTTCTTTTTATGCCGGAAAACGCAGGTAAAACCGCGGCACGCAACCATTGCTTAATAATTATAATAACACATTCTGTGAAAATTTCAACTATTCTACCTGTCTATATGATTCGAAGATGATATACATACTTTGTTAGGCTCAGTAATATTAGAAAATCCGTTGGCCACCAGTTGAAAATGGAATCCTAAGTAAATTAAGAAACTGATAAAAATTAAGTGTGCTAGGATCAGGTTAGCGACTATCGTAAATAGGTATATCAATAAATCGTATATTAATATCCTAAACTGACTTGTTTGCTATTTTCGAAAACATAAAACCTCTCGAATGACGCAAGTGCTTAGCCGAACCGTTACAAGTAGGTCTAATTCCACTTATTATAACCTATTTTAATGAGGGGCTGTCGATCCTTTCAATCTCTTGAATATGCTTAAGCCACGGTCCACTTCAATTATTGGGCGAAATAATTTATATTTTTAGAGTTTTCATGGCATGTAAAATAGAACACGTATTTAGATTGGCAATGAAATGGCACTTTTTTTTTCAAATTTGCCATTAACACTACAATAATGTATGGATAACGTGACCATACGTCCCGTTTTGAACGAGACTGTCCCATTTTCTGCTACTCCGCCCCGATGTCCCCAAGGAAAGCTTCTGGACGCCAAATTGTCCCGTTATTAGTTACAGAAAGGTCAACAATGATATAACAAGCTGAAGATTTAAAAATATCTATAACTCGACTGCGAACAATATGGCCGTAGTGTTTAGCTTAGCGGATGAGTGGACAGATTAGAATAATCAAAACATTTGGAACTAAAATCGTTTGGTGGAAGTTTTTCAATACTTCTATGCAAGCAATCTGAACCATATTAAACCAAAATTGTGCATTTTGATGTATATAGGTTACCTATAGTATTTGCGTAGTACAAACGCATACCAGTACACTTGTAAGAAATAATTATAAGGGGTATAATCTCTTTCATTAATAAATTGTCTACATCTGAAAAATCCGTTAATTCCATGTTAATAACGAAAGTGAAGATTATCGAAAAAAACACCCGTTTTAAATAAAAATTAAAATGGTCACACTATATCTGGGTTGCAATATAAGAATAGAAAATAATCCCGACTAAAAAAATTCCAATTAAAAACCGAAATATATTTCGGTTTTTAATTTATCAAACAGTAATAGTTAAAAATGAAGCACGCAAACTTAGTAGATTATCTATTTATTCACACCGACTTTGTAAAGACTCAGATCTAGTTAATTCAGGAGAAAAGGTATTGTTTCTGCAGATAGAAGACGAAACCTCTTAACATTCAATAGTATCACCATTTAGATAAGTAAACGCTTTTGTCGCTACCTATTAAGACTTATAATTGATCTGATTTCTAAGAGCATACCAGCTATAATACTTTCTCCTGCTAGGGTAATTTGAAACTTTTCTGGAACTTTCTTTTTATCTTTTTCTTTAATAGCTAGTTTAGATTCAATATCTAATCGGATCGCTTCTTCATCATCTGGTTCTTCGTGTCGCTTCAATATAATGTCTCTAACGTTATCCAAACAAGCATCTTGATGTCTTGCGTCTGAAACACCATACTGTTAAGAAATAGGCTTGTTAACGCTAACCACTGAGCTATCATCGTTCAAAATGAGACGTCCCCGAAATTACAACGTGAACATTATAAAAACATGTGAAGACAATTTTTCATAGAACAACTGATTTTCTTTTTTACTATTTCAGCTATTCCACGTGGATTATAATCGTACCCTGGTTCGCTCTATGTCCCCCCTGATTCGTGCTCGCCGCCACTTTAATGCACTCCTTGCCGCCAACCCTGAATTTGACATATTTTGTGACAACTGGCAGATAACCATGACCACTTTCTTGACATATTCTGAGAATTTAATTGACCAATGGGACAGGGGCAAAAAAGCCGATAACGATTTTGACATTTAGATTTTAGATAAGTGGTTATGGCATCAAAATGTTTTTATTTGACAATTTGCCCTTGACATATGTATAATTTTATTATTTTGACATTTAGATTTACCATATTTTGACATATGTATAATTTCTTTTGACTTTTGTATAACATTTTGACATTTAGATTTACCTTATATTGACACTTGTTTAATTTCTTTTGACATTTGTATTTCCTTTGACATTTATAAACCTAATTTATTTTGACATTCGAATATATATATTTTTTTTTTAAATTGTGAGATAGATATAATTGGTTAGAATAGTCGTTTTTATCTCAATAAATAAATTTAATTTAATTTAATTCAGATTCGTATAGTAAAAGTTGTTTATCGATTGATAAATCCCTACCCTTCAATAAATAATTACTGAAGACTCCTATTTATATTTTTCTTTACATGATGACAATATAAATAAAGATTTACTTCGGTATAAGGCGTAAGAAATAACCTAGTCTGTGTCTCTCGCTAGAAAGGTCATATGACCAGGTAATTCTACAGCTGATGCCAAAAATCTTTACACATCTTTACAACTTGACATTGAGTAAAGCTATAATAACCTGTCACCACGTTTGGCACGTCGAAGGAACCATCGAAACACGACCATGGTATGTAGTTCTCGACTAATTTCCAAATGACTTCTTGGATGTACGTCACCAATGACTCCTCCGCCTCCAAAACTGGGGCAAAGTACCGGCGGACGCCGAATTGAAGAGGCGGCAGTATTACGTCACTGTTCTTGTCGCCTTTTGCACTGAAAAATTACTTTTTTTATGCATTAGGATGACCTACCTAAATTGTAGCTTCCGAATCAGCACTGTTTTTCCATAAATTGTCCCATAGCTAGGCGCGAGCCTTCTTATTCTTATTCAAGATATGAATGGGGGTGATATGTCCTGCACTGACATCCCGCTTGGGGTGTTTTGGGCATTTCCTCCTACCACCATCCACCCGAGCCAAGCCAGCTCCTTGAGGTATCGGAGCGAGGCTCTGGACCACTAGCATACTAGCTCCAGTGAGTTGGGCGAAATGTTTAATGACATTGTTGACGAGAAGCATTCAAGGTGTAGCGGCGACATGAATGATAGCGAATCAGCTTCATGCAGCCTACTAGCAATTCTAGTATCTTCTGTGGCTTTGCAATGCAAAAGCACATGCTCTACAGTTACATTTACTTGCAAGCAGCCACGGCATAGCGGACTATCCGGTTTAAAGAGGTGACTATTCAAGTTACAATGACAGGTTATGAGGCTTACTAAGAGACGAAGGCCCTGTCGTTGCAGCTTCAATAGATTGTTAGTAGTCTTCCTGTTAAGAATTGGAAAAGCGGTCTCACCATGTTTACAGTTGTCTTTCTTATCCCACAGGTTTTGTTGCTCTTTCTCGGTGTGACGGCGTAGTAGCTCTCGCACTTCCATCGCTGATGGTTGGCATAGAGCCTCCACGTCGTCACTTACCTGTTTTTTTACACCCTCCTTGGCAAAAGAGTCGGCCTTATTGTTGGCCGAACATGATTCGTGGCTTTTCGTCCATCTAATTATGATTCTGTACCTGCTTGAGAGAGTTTGTAGTATGGTATGATACTCTACCCGGGCCTCTTCTCATTGTGAGAAGAATAAGGCCGTAGTCCACCACGCTGGCCAATTGTGGGTTGGTAGACTTCATAAACGCTCAGTCGACAGTATAGATACGAATTTATTGTATACACATATAATTTTAAATTTTAAATCGCACCGATACCTGGCTGCTGTAAATAGGTACATATAAAAGATTATTTAAAAAAAAGTTTTTTTCTCTTATACATTTATTAACACGACAAGACTAGCGACACCGCCTTTTACCAAAAATGGTGAAAGCGTTGAAGTTATAGGCGGTATTAATGCCATAGATACTTACAACGAATTACTTATGTCAACGAATACCCACCATTAAGTTAATTAGTTACCAAGCTAAAGGTTTACTCACGTCGATCCTAAGGATGCCACTCCAAATGAAGGTGTGATCGTTGCCACGAATGATCGCATTTGTTGCACTCTTACAGGGAAAGCGAAACTAATGGAGAAAGCCAGCCACCTCCTTTCAAGCAACTGCCATACCCGAACCCACCCGTATTGAGGTCCGCACCAAATCTGCCAATGGTAAAGAAGAACGATCAAAACCAAGACAAAAAATCAAGACTTTTTCTGGGATCAAGAAATAGTACGGTAATGATAAATAGGCCCTAGTGTCAGGGTTAATGCTTGACTCGAAGATTTATAACACATACTTTTTTTATGTAAAAGTAATGAGAGGAACGAAACTCTCTCCTGATAGAAAGAGATAACGCCTATCCATGACTTTTGAAGTGCCAAATCCAGGAGCCGTACCGTGAGCTCTTATTGCCATTCAAGCTAGACGATCCCGTAACAATCACACGACTATGTATCTTATCGCGTGGGCATGTGATATGCGGTTTCGTAGATATTTACTGATCGCCTTATATGGAAATAAGAGTTCGCGGGGCCCCGTAGACCATGACAGTAGTTCTATGTACCAAACCAACCTTAGCTGTATGTGGCCATATCATAACATCAAGATCGAAGTTTTTGCCGGAATAGAGCTGGCATTGTAATTTTAAGCCCTGAACGCAAGATCCTTGGCTGAGCAATCCCTCATTGCAATCTTCCCAGATCTCCAATCCCACGACCTCGACTCCAAAAGTCAGTGTGAACGCACTGCGACAATATGTCGTGTCAACCGCTGCGACTTTATTTTTGCTCGTCATTGTGTTATACAAAAAACCACTAAGTTTTTGAGAACCAACCCATATAATACATAGTTCGGGTAAAAGATTCGGTTTAATTTGCAGATATGACACCTCAAAACATTTGACGCTGTCAACCGGCTTCAGGCTGCTGACATAACATCACAGTTTTCGTTTATTTGTTTGATTTAAATCCATTAAATATAAATAAAATAAAAATAAATAATAATGATTTTTTGTGCAAACTAGAATATTGCACAAAAAGCTCATTTGCACTCGACAAAATGTATGAAACAACTGACTTTACGTAATATCAGAGATGATCCCATAATAAAAGTTATACTTAATCATAATCATTTATTGACAAGTATAGTGTACAAGATCTTAATTATGGATAATTATGTACATAGTAAGTTTAAACAGCTTCATCCGCTATGGACATATAAATAACTTCTTTGTCTGTCTGTCTGTTGGTTAAGACACATTTTCTCAGAAACGTGGAGATATTAAGTTGAAATTAATATAAAATACTCTGGTCTGCAATCCCTTGGAACTGTAAAAAAAAATAACTTCTAGGTCAACGCTATAAAAAGATACGGCCGTTTATACCGCATATTTGACACTCGCAAGGGAATATAAGAACTTATGGGGTACTTCTCGTTGATCTTTAATGATGAAGTTTGGTAAGAAGCAATATTTCACCTATACAAATTGCTAACATTGATCAGACACTTATACTTAAGCATTAATTGAAGTGTTTCTTGCAACAGAAAGCGTATTATACAGAAAAATAACATTTGACTTATTAATTTTAAATCTAGTTCTTTTTATTGACATTTTGTTTTTTATTCTAACATTATATATTTTATTTCTTTGTGACAATATTATTATTTAACATTTATTTTTCTATACGGTGTTTCCATCGTATTGTAACTTTATTAATTTGTACCGGAGACTGCACGACGCGTTACGGCGCTCTTTGTAATTTTTATCTCAACTGTACCTATACTGCACCCATAACGAAGAAATATATTATTAATTTTGAAGAAAACATTGCTACATTTTGTAATAATTACCTACATTTTGTTTGACAGAACTTATGTACGTCACTGGTACCTATTATCCTCAGATCAAACACTACCTATTATCATATATAGGTAAATGTCATGTCACAGATAAATAAGTATAAATTAACATTGTTTCAATATCTTTGTCTAGTTGTGTCAGAATTTTCGTAATAAATTAAGGTTTTTTGTTAAAATAAAATAATGCTAAAATTAAAACCAGCATTCGCCAAAATATCTCGTCTACAATCAATGTTAGCTAATTATATTTTATCTTTTACATTCAGTGTTTGAAATAAAAATTATAATTAATTAGTTTGTTTAGATAAAAAATATTCGGTTAATTACTACATTGATCAATAATTATATAATTTTAATTATTTGGTAACAGGCCTAATAAACTTTAAATCGGTATAAGTCTTTACTAAGCACTTTTTTATTCGTTTGAAAATTTACAGTGAATTTTCGTGCAGTGCTATTGTTAAATTTTTAAGCTTATACCAGTGGAATAATTAATCAATGCTGTTAATAATAATGGAAATTATGTCGGAACCATAATGTGTTAAGTGTTAATTTTCTTAACAACTTTCTCAGTTGGCCGTCTTCATCTACGTTCAACACTTTGAGACCTTCGAGTACGACACATGTCAAAACGGACACAACAGTAGACACATTGGATTTGGAGACATTTTCAAGAGTTGCTCAAACTTGGTGGGATCCAAAAGGCCCATGTAAAGCTTTGCACTCTCTTAATAGAGTTCGGTTAGTATCGTCGTATCATATAGGTACCTACTAAGTAAATCTTTAATTTAACCAATTCCCACACAGGACACATAATAATATGTAGGTACATAAAACAAACAATTATGTGACGAACATGTTTGTTTTATGTATGTTTGTATACCTATGTATTTTCCAAAAATCGTTTTATAATTTTTTTATAAAGTTTTCTATCGTTTACGTTTTTTTAATGTGTATAAGTCTGCGTTCTACTACTAATTCACATAAAGGAAAATGATTATAGTAACAGTATCAATTTGCGAGATTTCATTTTATCATAGTAGGTACGTGGTACATGAATCTCGAAAAAGAATAGGCATACTGAGGGTTTCTGTATACTAATAAATAAGAGCTGATATTATACTAATACCTAATTTATTTATTGTTTTACTTGCAATCTAGCCTTACAATTAATGCATATTTGCATATATTGGAACCTCTTCAGTGGCTTGTTTGAAGGCACTCACTGCAGCTTCCGAGTTTGTAAATATAAAACCTCAAAGATTTTCTTTTGTTTTTGGAAAGAAAGAAGATGCAAGGAAGATCCGGATTATATGTGAATGAGTCATAATATCTAGGTACATATTATGCAGCCTTCAAATGCATTCGTCACCTTTGAGGAATGTGTGGACGCGTTATCGCATCCATCGAGTACAAAGCTTTCGTACCATGAAACTTACATGTAAAATATTTTAAGCTTAACTCAGTCCAAAGCCTATTGTAGAACTAATTTGCTCACAATTTTTTTTTCAGTTTTAATTAGTTGTCGCTCTGTATTAATATTAGAGTAACTTAGATTAACCGCTGTTTTGGTCGACCTTCACTTACATCATTATGATGATTCCGTCCACGTCGAAATTCACTAAAGAGGTGCGTGATGGGGTTATCATCAAATGTTATCATCTCTGGCAACTCTCTTGTTGATTTTATCTACAATGAAAATCATAACAAATGGTAGACTGCAAATGTTCACTAGTTAATTCCATCGTTATGCCGACAAACAGTTTTCAACAACAATGAAAATACAAATGATAAAATATGATCCGTAAGAGTTATATTTTCAAAATTCGTAAAAAATATTTTTTTTCTTTTAATTGGCCAGTTCCAGAAACTTTCAATATGCTCTAAGTATGCTGGCCTCCTGAAAACCCCATGTACCGTTTAAAAATGTCCAGTGGTGTATTTTTAGGGTTCCGTTCATCTTGGGAAACTTGTCCGAACATTCACTAAATCAAACGTTGGAAAACAATAAAATACTAGATGTTGGGTGCGGTGGAGGCGTACTATCCGAAGTAAGATTTTCTATCGCCCTTTACAAATACTGTGTATAACCTAATCTTTCCCAAGTAGGTACCTACGTCGGTATTGCCGCTAGCTTCAAACAGAGAAAAAAAACATTATCGAGGTAACCGACAAAAGATGAATTCCTTTTAGCTTTCTACTAGCGATAATTATGCGTAATCCTACACATGCATAGTAAGTACATAAGTAAGTTCTCTTTAGACTAATAAAATTATAACATCTATTTCAGCGTAGTCCGCGCGAAAAGCGCTGACCCGACGTATGTAGGTATACACTAGTCATTGTACATAAATAATAAGTACCTGGTTGACCGAGCATTGATAGGCTTAAAACATGGATAAAACGACGTTTTCTGAAAATGAAACCGAGCTAGATCGATTTTTCGCCCCCGAAACCCCCTGGATACAAAATTTCATGAAAATCCTTGGAGCCGTTTCCGAGATTCAGATTATATATATATAGATATATATACATATATAGATATATATATATACATATATACAAGAATTGCTCGTTTAAAGGTATTAGAAGTTAGAAGATAGATTAGATAATAAGGGTGACTGAATCCTTGTAATGTTTGTATGTTGTGTCATATAAGTATCGATACTTTCACCATCATCGTTACTTAAGTTTAGACTTCTTGTGAATCCATGTTGTGTCTTTTAGATGCCGGTAGGACACTTCAGTCCGCTCCTTAAAGATGTTTTGCCTTATCCATCTGGGACATCTACGCCTCTCTGGGATTCTACCTTCTAGGATCAACTTTGAAAAATCATTTATGGATCCTTTTTGCGCATATGCTCGCTTAGCTCAGTCATCAGCTCATATTATATCGATATGCTACGCACATGCTGTGGTTTTTTTTAAATTTTTTATTTTATTAGATAGTAACAGAATCAATTCTGTAGATTTAAACTACAAAGTATTTAATGCATTAGCTAGTTAGTACTTCAATGTTTTTTTTTTTGTTTTTTATTACTTCTTTTAGGCTTTAGCAAAATACGGCGGGACAGTAACTGGAATTGATGCCGCTGAAGAGTTGATCGATATTGCTACACAACATTGTAAAACCAACCAAGACCTAAAGATCAAGCCTACATATTATTGTACAACAATAGAGGTAAGACACCCTAGAAGGCAATCAATATTAATCGAAACTTGAAGAGCATAAAGATAACCTATAGTTCGAATAACTATAATAAAAAGGCACAATTACATACTTATATAATTTCTTTATTACATACTTATAATAAATAAATATATTAAATCATAGGATTAAGTGTCACTACCATCTCCAAAATGCAGTGAAAGATGGAGCACGCTTTCTTAGAGATAAAATAAATAAGATATCGATTGAAAACAACTTGAAAACATTTAGATTTTTTTTTCAGCAACTCGCCATTGAACGCTGTAACTACTACGACAAAATAGTGGCTTCCGAAGTAATAGAGCACGTTATTAACAAGGAGTTGTTCGTGAAAGCGTGCGTACAGGCTCTGAAACCTGGAGGTAGAATATTCTTCACCTGCCCCAGCAAGACGAGACTTTCCCAACTCGTGAACATTATCTTTGCTGAAAATATAATTAATAATCCGATCAAAGGGACTCATCAATACGACAAGTTCATAACACCACATAATCTTCGTTTGATGTTAGAAGCAAGTAAGTAGTATATCTATACTCTTTCTAGTACCTAACCATATCTGTGGTTAAAAAGTAGGTAATCAAAGTGTAACGGTAAAAATATATATAAGCAATATTTAACAAAAATAACAAATGAATGAAACAGACAACGCGCATAATATTCGCAAAGTATATTTAGCTACCCATGAACTTTAAAATCAATTAGGTAGGTACAATAATGTATTTAACAGTAGGCAACGTGAATGTACATGTACAAATTACAAAATAAAATTCATAAGTAGGGACGCTGGGACTGTAACCGTTTTTTTTTCAGATGGTTGCATAATAGAAGAAATAAAAGGATTTGCACTCAACATGTTTACAAACACATGGAAGTGGACACACACTAAAAGCTTATTTTTTGCTACTCGGGCTGTAAAATTTAATTGAATACTTTTAATTTAATTTCATGTAAATTATATGTATTTCATATAAATAACTTTACATATAGGTATTAGTAGTCATTTCAAGAAATCTTTGTTATTAGTATTGATATACA
Source organism: Biston stratarius (assembly GCA_950106695.1). Classification (NCBI taxonomy): domain Eukaryota; kingdom Metazoa; phylum Arthropoda; class Insecta; order Lepidoptera; family Geometridae; genus Biston; species Biston stratarius. Next base: position 36,967,502 of record OX467106.1, on the reverse strand, counting down.
TACGTATCCACGGTATTTAATTGAATGTAAGTAAAAATATCTAATCTCATTTAATATTTTTTTATATTACCTGTCTATTAGATTAATTTTATACCCCAAAATACTTTTTTGTCGTTAATGATTCAGAAAAATTTAACTCCTCTCCAGCACCTGAACTAAAAATTACTTAACATTAGCAGATGCACAAAGCGCCACGCCAAAATTAAAAAGAAAAAACTTCATGTGGTATGTGGTATTTAATGTCTTTTTTTTGGCGAGAATGCAGAATAGTCGTGTCACCGCAATTTAGTTTTTCCAAAACATGTGTTTTTTAGTGTTTATGCAACAATATAATAGTGGTATTTTATTTTTTAAATGTCAAATATAAGCGCGAGTGTGAGAGAGCAATATAATATGATGGAATATAACTATTTATGTTGCTTCCAAAACATGTTTGAAACTGTAGAAAAGTCACTACTACTTTATTAGGGCATACTCATTCTCGACGTTTACTTTGTATGACTTTGGCTGTGACTTATTGTACAAGATATAATATACTTGAAAATATCGAAATACTTGGCACTGGTTAATACATAAAGTGCGACGCCAAAAGAAGAAGAAAATGTCAATTCGAAAATAAAGATTCAGTGTTCCCAGCTTGGGGGTTTTCCCCCTAAGCTTAGGGGGTAAATAAGTCAGGTGGGGTATTTTTAGAGATTTTTGGACTGCTTATTTTTTATAACAAAAATAAAGGTATAAAATGTATGGCTTGAAGTTATACAATCTAGCCAATTATATTTATTTGTTGACCTAGCATAGGTTAGCCACATCTACAGTACGGTTTCTAAATACTAAGTATGCGGAGCTGAATATAAAATAAATGTCACAATAGTGTTTACCATAAACATAAGACGCGAGATATTACAACTACTCTGTGGTGACTGGTGGTTACGTTGTCTATGCTTACTGGAAATACATTGATTGCTATTTACTTGTTTTATTTAATTTCGTTACTGTACTACTGGGACAACAACCAATTTGTTAATTATGCCTAAAGAAAAGAAGAAATACAGTCGAAAAGTACACAAAGATTTGAGAAACAGATCCAGATTTTAAAGGAAATGATTTATATTGGAAGTATTAAATAATGTATAATTAAAAAAATATATATATTATATTTTTTTTGGCGGATTTTCAAGTAAGTGTGTTTTTAGGGGTTTTTAACCCTTTAAAAAAATAAAATAAAAAATAATTAGGCTTTAGGAAGAAATATTTTTGATAGTTGGTAATACTGTAAAGATTTGATTTTCCATCGTGTTAATGGCACAATACACAAATGTTTGTACCATGACAAGAAAAAAATTATTTTCCCTTTCTCTTGAAAGTCGATTGTTTTTTGAGTTATGGCAGTGGATGGAACGCGGTAGGCGTCGTGTCGCCCCTTTGTATTTTTTTCCAAAACTAGTATTTTTTCGAGTGTTTATGTGTAAAAATAGTGGTGTTTTATTCATAAAGTGCCGAATTACAAGCACCAGTGTGGGAAAGTAATATAGTGCGATTAAACATGACTTTTCGTGTTGCTTCCAAAACTCCACTGAAGCTTATAGTAAAGTCACCACTACTTTACTAAAGCATGGCTAGATTTGACTGGCACGAACTAGACTCGACCAAGACTGGACTTTCACTATAAAGAAGCTGAAAACTGAAGACTGCAAACAAAATATAGACACATTGAAACTGGCAGAATGCACAGAGTGCGATGCCAAGAAAAAAGAGAAAAAAAGTCGAATGGTGACAGTTGATTTGACATTAGTTATATGATATTTCTGATATTGTTTTGATCGAATTATTCATCTGAGGTAAACTGAGGTTGGTTTAATGAAACTTTCTCTCCCCAGTCTTTTAAAGCAAGATAAAATAGAAAAATGCCAGTCTATAGCTAAAACAGAACGACGATCATTATCTGCTTAGTGAGCATAGCTAACAAAATAGATTGATTCTTGTAAATAAAACTTAATTTACCCTCTTCTCTGACTGAAGGCAATATTACTAAGTACTAGATTATTTAATATGTAGGGTAAAAACTACATTTTTGAGTGAGCTAATCTTAATAATATCTTTTGAAGGTGACCGACGCTGATACAAAAAATGACAAAAGTACTGCGATCATCTTGGTGTATGACAAAAAATAAATCCAATAAAAATGTGTAAGTAAACACTCTTTATTTCCCAAACACACTTCAATTTAATTTCTACTACTGTACAATTTGACACTAATTATTTCAATCTTTTAGCAATGCATCTGTGATAAAATCACTGAAATAAAATATAAGTTTCATTATAATATATTGTTGGTGTTTTATTATTTGTCTAGTTGAACCATTTTTCACTTTTGTTTTTGTGTCTGTAGTCAACTTTCTGTCCATGCTATATAATATAATAACTGGTTTTAAATGTCCAATCATCTAAAACCAGTAATCTATCTTACCATTAGTATTAGATAATTGGCCTTAAAATGAGACATTATGACCCTTAAACCTTCTCAATATTTTTTTATGAAATAAACTAATTTTTAAATTTTATCAAAAAGACCAGATCATGTTATTGCCGAACAAACATTTTATACTAACACTGATTTGATGTTAACGTCATGTATCTTTGAGTTGATTAATCTTCTGGTAATCTATAAACATTAAAAATATACCTACGAAATTGATTACAGAATCTCTACAAATACACGTCTTTTAGCCACTTCATGTTGCAACTGGAAAGAGAAGCATAATACGCACTCAACAGTGGATGAAGCTGAAATACAGTTATTTTCTACTATGAAAGACTGGTGGAACCCTCAAGGACCTATGAAGGCTCTCCACTCTATGAACACAATTAGGTGAGTTAATTGAAATATTTTTTTTTTTCTGAAAATTTGCACTACCTACTCATACAAACCCCTAAATAGTAATAATCCACACAAGTCATTATAAAATAATGTTGTGAAGATGACTAGATAGTATAGCTACATGATTCCTAACATTTGAAATGTAATGAAATGAAATTTATTTGGCAATTACTTATATCGTTTAACAAAAATTATATATAAATGATGTTCAAAAGTATAATTCATAGAGAAGCATTGCTACCCATGCTAGGAATTAACCTGAGTTATGGCATAACAATACTAAACATATCTATCTAATCTAATACCTTTAAACGACCAATTCTTGTATATATGTATATATATATAATCTGAATCTCGGAAACGGCTCCAACGATTTTCATGAAATTTAGTATGCAGGGGGTTTCGGGGGCGATAAATCGATATAGCTAGGTTTCATTTTTAGAAAACGTCGTTTTATCTGTTTTTTCAGGCAATGAAAAACCAAGCAAAGCTCGGTCAACCAGGTACTAATACTAATAATGTGTGTGTGTGTATGTGAGGGATTGGGTGTGGGTCCATGTAGGTATGTAAGTTTAATGTAAATGTGTGCAAATATTTGAAACTTGTAGTCAAAGACGGTCAACTAGAATGTCTTCGGTAGACTTATAATTTTGCTGTAGAAGCCATTTTTTTATGAGGACTACTGTCACGGCAGTTTAGTTTGATTTACTAACAATTATTCAAAAAGACTTCATGCCAGCAAACTGCCAATTTTGTATATGCTAAAAAGTGAATGGAAATAGGCCCGTGATGCCTATAAATTGTGAAGTGAAACCAATCTTCTAGCATTAGCAAAAAAAAATTTGGTTTGAAATATTATACGTACTCATTTTCACATTTATATTATTAGTGATATTAAAGGAGAATAATTTTATTTTTCCAGGGTTCCATTTATTAGGGATGGCTTAGTACAGTGTTCAGATGAAGCCAAAACTATGAAACCATTGCATAATAAGAAGATACTTGATGTTGGTTGCGGAGGAGGCATTCTATCTGAGGTAAGGTTGTAGCTGTGAAGTTGTGCTATTTTAAAAAATAATATATTTATTTGACTGTACAAAGAAAAATGTCAGACTACTGTTGGTTGGTACAAATTGGCATTAATTAGTTTACTTCTGTGGTAAAATAATGGTAACTTGAGTACCATAAATTGTATTGGTACAAAACTGCATGCAGATATAGCAAATGTAATTTTAAGGAGTATGAGTAAACAATTTAAGTTATTCTGAATTCTTAGATAGCAATTTTTAAAAAACTCAAAAGTGCACAACAATTGGTCAACAGCTTTTTTTACTTTTGACTGGTTAAATGTTTTACCACAGCTCACCTGATGTTAAGAGATTGTATTGTCAGAGATGGTAAAGCACAACAAGCCTGGAATGGAACTGGCTCTAAATTGAAGCTGCCGAAAACACACCAATAGGTGTTTGCCAGCAAATTATCAACTAAAGTAGCCAACCAAGTACCAAAAAATACCATACTACCTATGGTTTCCTCATAATGTTTTCTTTGACCAGCAGCTCAAGCTTATTGGTGGGGTTTGAACGTACAGTCTTCAGTGAATCATCCGACCGCGCTACTCACTGAGCTATCATTGCTACAAAAAGCTTTTTTTTACTTAGTTTATGGTATCACTTGTACTTTGGCAAAAGGCAAAAGTTATTTTGCCTTTTGCCTTTAGTACTTATTTAATATAATGATAGAATCAAATTAAAGAATAGGTATATACGCGAATGTCACTTAACGCGGTTTTTTACAGAATGCATCACTCCAGTGTAATGGGCTTACTCTACATAATAAATATTTTCCTTTTCAGAGCCTAGCTAGACTTGGAGCTAATGTTACAGGCATAGATGCATCCAAAGAGCTGATTGCAATGGCTTTGGAACACAGAAATTTAGACCCAAAAATTGCTGACAATAAACCTGATTACCATTTAACAAGTGTGGAGGTAATAAAATGAATCAATTTTAGGCATATTATGTCGCCTCCCACGATGAAGAGATTAGCTATTGACTATTTTCTCTACTTAATATACAAAATACTAGTTAAAATAAATTAATGCCTAACTAAGTATCTAAGAGTCAACTATCAACACATTTGATTTACAATGTGAAAGTCAAAGCAAAAGATATTCTATGCTGTTATAGATGCATGATTGCGCCTTATTTAGGTCAAAGTTCGGTTGCAAACACAAAAATCTCGGTAATGTTGTTTTGCCTCTTGTTATCCTGGGTCTGAATGATACCTTGATTCTTTAGTTATCAGCTTCAACGACTATAATGAAACTGAAAAGCTAGCATAGAAATTTGCAAAAAACATGAACTATAGAAAAAAAATGGAAATTGTGACAGCGCCTTGATAGAAGTATCATAAATGGAACTGCTCTTTTTGAAACATTTATATGCTACTTCAATCTCTCAGGTTTCTATACCAGCCCCTATGAAATCAATTGAATATTATTAGTCAAAAAAGGCTAGGGCAATATTGCAACAACACTCGCTTCATTGAGTTTTGCGATGGTGGGTGAGCTTCAATAGACCTGTATCCTTTTGTTGGCCAGTACCTTAGAAACTGGAACACAGTAATGTAATATAACACACTACTATATGGCTGTAAAATACTAGGCTAAAGGTAAATAAAAGGCTAATAATGATATCAATTAATTAAATAAATATTGAAGCACATTTCACAAAGTGAACCACTATGCAAAGCTTTTCATAGTCATAAACCTGATAAGTAAGATAATACTCAAATACTTTTGATGTGAAACATCTATTGGCGCGTCTTGACAGTAAAACCAACTAATATGCCGTGACGGCAGATGGCATGACGTTCTCTTTTGCCTTCATGCCCTCTTTACGGCACTTCTCTTGATTACCTTGTGTCTTAGTTATGTACTGTTTAAAAGTTTCACATCTATTGGCGCGTCTTGGCAGTAAAATCAACTCATATGCCGTGACGGCATACGCCATGACGTTATCTTATGACGTCATGCCCTCTTTACGCCACTTCTCTTGATTACCTTGTCCCTTGGACATTCTGTGATGGCCAACTTTTTTTTAATAATACATAATTGTAATAAATGCAACAACAACAACAATGTTCATCAGATTGATGTTTGACCTGGGCACCCAAACCCTACAGCTCGGGAAACAGAGCCAACAAGGCAGTCAAAGTAATTAAGTAATTGTTTTATTCATTATAATTATTATTTTCATTCTTATTATAAATATTTACAGGAGCATGTACTCGAACACAAACACTTTTACGATGGTGTTGTAGCCTCAGAAGTGATAGAACATGTGAACAACAAAGAAATATTTATAAAGAGCTGTGTAGATGCACTGAAGCCTAACGGGAGAATATTCTTCACCACTCCAAATAGGACGAGAGTCTCTCAATTTGCTTCTATATGTCTCGCTGAATACGTGTTGAAAATTTTACCTAAAGGTACCCATCAATATGAGAAGTTTATCACGCCAACTGAGCTCACGTTTCTTTTGGAGAGAAGTAAGTTTAGTTCAAAATTATAAGAGAAATGTGGAATAGTCTTCCTTGAAGCCTTACACTTATGACTCATGTCGCTTTAAGAAAGTCGTTAGCAGAATCATTACCTCGAAGAGAAGGCGATGCAATGGCAATGCCTGGTGTTGCAATTTTGTCCATGGATGGCAGTGACCTCTTACCATCAGGAGGCTTGCTTGCTTTATTATTTTTAATTTAGTTAAGAAAATTCAAAAATATGATGATACTACTAACTAATTAATAAGTTGTATTTTCTTCAAAAATTTGAGGCAATATCTGAGTGACATTTTTAAAGATTCTAATGAAACCCTATACATCCAAATCTGTTCAGGCATTTAAAATGTTTTGTGGAATAAAGAAATTCAGATTCATTCATGAACCCTGAAAATATTATTTTTTCGGCAATCGTATAAAAAAGTGAAAAATGCGCATTGATATTATTGTTCAAATAAATAAATATCGTAGAACATTTCACACAACGCCTTTTAGCCCCATAGTCCCATACTAAGCAAAGCTTGTAATATGGAAACTTATGTTAATCATACAAACGTTAGTCCCGAGCGGGAATCGAACCATCATGAGCAGCTACAAACGAACTATGGGCAGTTTTTAAATTTTCACTTGCCTCCAATTGTTAATAATTTTAAGTTATCCGACGTTTCTCGTCGCACAGCGGTGACTTGAAAATTACCCGACGACGCAAAAAGGAGGGTCGTTATTTAAGAGCATATGCAAGGATATTAATTACTCTTTGAGTTTCCAGGATGTAAGTTACTTGCGTTCCCAATGCATCGAAATCTGTTATGCCATTGAGCTTAATGAAGTAAAATAATAATGAATAAAAGTAAAACAACTATATAGTGTAATTTTGTTTTTCAGATGACTGCCATGTGGAGGCCATCTTTGGGACTTTCTACCACTTCCTATCAAATACGTGGGAGTTCGTCAAACCACAGCAGCTCATGTATGCCTTGCAAGCTGTTAAGTTACATTAAAAGTTGTACCTATAACGTTAGTTTCTAAGCATTGTGTTTTAGTAAACAACAAATTAATTTCATGAAATTTTGTTTTTTGTTCAATAAAAAATATAAATACGAAGGTTTGTGTGTGCGTATATTTGTGCTGAAATTGAAACTGTTTATTACTTTATGGCTATGATCAAATTTAGATAGCTGGATTAGCACATAAGGTATTTTTGACACAGCGGGACCCAGTAATTAAAAGTAATTCTGCAACGCAGCGATGTATAATTTTATTCGCCTTTATATTGTGTGAGCGACGGTCCTTAAGGTATATTGGTAGATCTCCTTGGCAAGCGGTCGTCTAAATAGGTACCACCGCAGTTTCAGATATTCTACTACCGAAAAGTAACGTCAAAATGAACCCAAATAGGGACGTATTAGGCTAGCTTTTCTGTGCCAGATCATTTTTAGAGCATGAATCTCTGAACGCGAATTCCGGTCCCTTCTTATGACAAATCAACTTAATAAGTCACATAAAGTAAGTCTGGATCGAGTCCGGTCATGACCTAGTAAAGTAGTTATGACTTTACTACAAGCTTCGAAGGAGTATTTAACGCTCGTACACGCACTGTTCCGCGTTCTCGCCAAAACTTAACCAGCACTAATGACAACTTTTTAAAATATATTTCTGACATCGCACTTTGTGCATTCTGCCAGTGTTAATCACAGTAATAATTCGAAAATTATTAAAGGCGAAAGTTTATGTTTTTGATGAAATTTTGATTTTTTAAACTTTTTATCCCGAAGAAAATGTAGCGGGTAACACCGCGGGATGCAGTTAATTTATATTTTTTGATAGTGCCTCTAATAATGTGAAAGTTACGATCTAGTTAATTCATACTCTAGTGTAAAAGTTGTGATTTAACTAGAAGCTTTTGAAAACAACATAAAAATCATGTTTCTCCACATTATTATTAGATAGCTGATAGAATATATCTATACTTTTTATTATAAATATCTATCTGTGAGTATATATTACTTCTGTACTATACAATAAACCGTATTCTGATAAAATTACATGCCCACAGCCATGCGCAGATATAGAGTAGGTTTTAATAACGCGATATCTATGATATTTCTCTATGACTTTGAGAGAGAATTATGATAACACTTTTGGACTATTTCTGTCATTACAAAAGGCTTTAAGGAAAGCAAAATTGAAAAATGTTTTCATGAAATAAAATGACGATATTTCGTGCCGTTTCGGAGCTAGAATAGGGATGATGTTATTACTTCGTCATGTCTCTAACGAAGCTCCTACTGGCTCCAATTAAATTATTCAGAAAAGAAGTTATTACATTTGTCATAGTAAGACGATACGATTTGAGAAGTAAGTACCTACTGAACACTAACCGAATTTATCAAATGACTAGCTTAAAGCTTGAGCTTTATTTTGCGATTCCTGTTTGACGCTAATTATAGCTGATAGTCAAATCTATGAAAAAGCACATTACATTTACTCCCGCCAGGGGCGCTATTCTGCTTTCCAATCTTTTTATCAACCAAAATATGGCAGCCCATCTGGATAAAAAATATTTACATAGTATTCGATATTTGCGATTCGTCATAATTTATTTTGATATAAGTACATAATTTCACTTAATAGCTCACTGAGCACAGTGAAGTAGCTTGCCCTAGACAGGCCCTATATCAACATTTGTCGAGGGGCCCTTTTACCCGACTTTCATTTCATAACTCCACGGTATCCATAACGCTCGCTGATACAGCGATAGCTACGCCCCTGATATCACACTATCCCTTCCCACTGATATTATAAATGTGAAAGTTTGGATGGATGGATAGATGGATGTTTGTTACTCAATCACGCCAGAACGGCTGGAAGGATACTTTTTATCATCATCATCATCATCATCTATAAAACCGCGGGGCGCAGCTAGTAATATTATAAAGGCGAAAGTTTCTAAATGTGTTAGTATCTTTGTTACTTCTTCACGCTCAAACGGCTGGACCTATTTTAATTAAATTTGGTATGCAGATAGCTGACACCCTGGATTAACACATAGGCTACTTTTTATCCCGAAAAAAGGTGTTCACGTAGGAACAGCGGGTAAAACCGCGGGGCACAACTAGTATAGAATAAAAAACTGACGTGGTATTATCACATTTTTGTTTTACTTATACGGGCTTACCTACCTACGTTTAATTATGTCAGATAAGTACTCCGTCTATTAATAGTTTTAGCCACATGTGGAGGCCTTTTTCAAGAAATCAAAGCAGAATACCTTCAACGCGCCGTCGGCCTCGTCTTGCTTCGATCCAACAATTATAGTGGAAGTATCCCACGTACTTATACTTCAATAATACCGTATAAGTAATATAAATACATATCTATACGGCAGTATGTTAGTGAGATTTAGTAACTACGCGACCATATATCGTATGCCTACGGAATAAGGCTCGCAATCTGATATTTTTTTCATGATATCGCAATAAGAAGCTCAGAGTACTACCGGAGTAGGTTTCAAGATATTTCTGCGAAAGTTGTAGAAGTTAACCGATTTATTAGTTTTTTATTTAAAAAATTACACTCCACAGACAACGGTCTCCGTTACCTTTGTTAACTCGGATTTATACATTTTTTTTTTACAATATGGGATGAGGAAATTTATATTTTAACTAGAGTTAGAGTACTAGTTTGTGCGTATACAGAGCAGAGCAGATCAGCGACTCGCGAAGTTAACCGATTTACAACTTGGAGATTATTCCGTTTTGCAGTTATAAATGAAAACCTGCAATATATAGCGGTGAAGCCCTCCGCATCCATTTCCGTGCTGCGTCAGAAAGTGTGGCACTTGCTTAACCTGCCGGACTACTGCGAAGAGATCATCATTCTAAAATCGCCCGGAGAAGTTGAAATGCCACTGACAGAGCTGCGCCGAGGGAACGACACGCAACACCCATACTATTTGGAAGTGTGGTTGCCTAAACATCGCGATAGTAAGGTCATAATTACCTACCGACAAAAAACAACTCATTTACTTGGTGGTAGGTCTCCTTAGCAAGAGGTCATCTAGTTAGGTACCACCGCAGTACCAGTTATTCTGCCGCCAAGCAGTAGTGTGTAAACATTATGTGTTCCGGTTTGAAGTGTAGGTACTGCAGCTAGCGAAATTACAGGGCTGTTGAGACTAAGCATCAAAAGTCTCAGGATGGTGAGCGTCGGAGCGGTAATGCCCTGGATATTGTTTTGCTGCGCACAGTTCTGTGTAACGCTGCAATGGTCATGGACATGCGTTATCTCTTACTATCAGGAGAGCGTCTAGATCGTCTGATTACTGTTACATAAAAAAAATTAGGGCATCTATTTTGGGGCTCATTCATACTATTTCCTTGAACAATCACACCTAACTGCGCTCGCCAACCCGCCTGCCAAGCGTGGCGAGTATTGGCAAAACCCATATGGTATGTTGTTACTTAACGTTATGTTTCCTTTCAATAATTTAAGCTTAACCGCGATAATTACTAGTCACATTATGCATTTCGTCCATAAATACCTATTTACCTACTAATCACACTTTTTCAGCAAATATTCACAACACGATGATAACTTTTAAAAATCATGGCGATTCCGCGACAACAACCAGCATTATTGATGAAACGAAAGAAAGTCTCGACAAAATATGCAACGCTTGTAAGTTCTAGTTTAGAAAGTACCAAGTAGTATGGAATTATCAGAGTACCTACAATTAAGTAGTTATGTTTATTTTTTTGCTAGCTATAGTCCGAATGCTAAACCACTATGATCTAGGTAGCTACATCTTTTATTAACGCTTTTGACAGCGAAAAATGCAGATTAAGAAAAATTATGTTTGCCTGAAGCCGGAAGTTTTAGTCAATTATTACAATCGATCTTGCCAGTCTCAAAACTTTTTACTTACAATGGCATGGCACCTATATGGCAAATTATGAGTAGGTGTACCTACCTAAATATTTATAGCAAAATAGTATTTATACGTTTCTACTTTCGTGCGTTGATTCAATTATAATATACATTTGCTGCATTCGCACACCCGTCAAATTTCGTATTAATGATTTACTTACGTAACTGAATGTTCTGTTTACAGCCCAATCTACATTTTCGGGCGAGGCTATGCCTTTGAACAACCTCCGAGGGCTCAAAGACAATTTTGATTATAAGATTTCCGTGGCTCCCTGTGTCTCCAGTAAACAGTCAAAATCCTCTATATTCAAGCTAAACGGGAAGAAAAGTCAGGATAATTTCACTCATCTACTGTTGAAAATTCAAAGCGATCTATCCACTTTGAGTAACAAGCTGTCTGTTATTGAAGATAAAATAGCTGCATAACATAATGCTGTTTTTTTATTTCATGTTATTAATGCATGATTTAAGTGCATATAAATACTTCATAGTCTCATGTTTGTTGAGTTTACTAAGATAGTTCAAATTTTTTTTTTCTTAAATGACTCTATCATTTATTGCAGTATATGTATAGGTGCAGGTCTTATAAATATATACATAGCTATACACAATACGACCCCATTAGGGAATAACAAAAAAATTAATTATCATTATCGCACAAATCATCCTATACACGCTTATATGGGATATGGTTCAAGAGATAGGTCAGCAATATTATATCGTCGTACATCCTTCTGAAACAAAACCCTTAACGGCTTCACTGGATTTAATGAAAACTATATAAGAACCAAAAATAAAAGCATTTATTTAAAATACCAATGATAACATTAAATGTCAATAAATAGCAAACGGTATAAAATTATCAGTTTGATCCTTATCTACAGACTATGTACAATATTCTATTTACAAAATATTTCGTTAGCAACAAGAATTATATCCGACTAGTTGTTTATCTAAGAATTAACAACAACAAAAAGTCTTAATAAACTAAGTTTCTAATAGCCATCTCAGTTTTATCATTAAAGCTTTGTCCCATCCCATAAATCAAGACAGATATTAACATTTTTTGAACCACGCGCAATTTAAATCTTAGCTAAATTTCCTCAGGAATATATCAAATGTATATTCTATAGAACAGATTCAAGTATATACTGTAAGCGTATAGCACTAGCATCGTCCACCCGAATTTTATAGTTATCAGTTGCTTCTTTAACACGTTTGTGGCGCTCTGAAAAAAGGAAAAGCAAGTTTAAGTGAATGTCGGTTGGTTTAAAAATAAACTTTTATAAGCAAAGTAGTTTTTTTTTTATGGACGATGATTTTTTTTCTCCACAGCTCACTTGATGTTATGTTTAAAACACACTTAACCTGGAATGGAAACTGGCTTTAAATGAGACTGCCAGAACACACCGTCAGATGCTTGGCGGCAGATTTTCAACTTGAGAGCGAACCAGCCAGCTAGCCAGCCGAGTTTCTACCACCATGATACGGTTTTCTCGCGACTTTTTCCTGTGCTTTAATTGATAGACATATTAAAATGTTGTTTTCATCACAATCCAATAGACAAGGGCAGTAAAAAATTTAACAAGTTTAGTTATGGCATCTCATTTTACAGCGATAATAGCGGTCGGTTCGCATGCTGAAGGGCGTGGGTTCAAACCCTAACAATGAGCTTGAGCTGGGTGAAGGAAAACATCGTGAGGAAACCATAGAATAGTGGTAGGGTACATTCTAGTACTCGGCTGGCTAGCTACCACCCTCAAGTTAAAAATCTGCCGCCAAGCATCTAACGGTGTGTTCCGGTAGCCTCACTTGAGAGCCAGTTCCATTCCAGGCTAGGTGTGCTTTACCATCTTCGACCACACCGTCACTTAACATCAGGTGAGCTGTGTTCAAAAAACTAGCCTGTCAGCCATTAAAAGGGCGCCAAATTCAAAATTTCTTACGTTTTTTTTACCAAGTACTGGTCAATTACAAATGGCAAGTTTATGAAAACACCTTAAATTAGAATATGATTGCTACTCACCTTATAATCTTCCTTGTATACAGTGTGAGCGCAGCATTTGCTCATGACAACAAAACCACACATACGGTCCTGCGTCCCCAGTGCGAACTCTATGCTCCTGATGAGGTCGTTGGTTTTCAGAACCATCAGCGCGTCTCGGTCCACGTGTTCGAGACATTGCGTCAGATAGGGAAGGAAATTAGGAAGCTCTTTTTGAAACACTGTTTTCTGGAATAAAAAATAACATTTTGCTAAAAATAAGGTGGATAAGATCAACAACACGAAAGGGCGAGAAGATTTTGTCCATGATGGCACAGAGCACATGCTAAGTCTTTTATCGTTTTTCTTTGTTTTCGGCATCGCACTTTGTACGTTTGCCAGTGTCAAGCATTATGATTTTTAAGTTTTTTATGATAGATCAAGTGAAAAAGTCTAACTCACGGTCAGTCAAGCAAGGTAAAACATGGTCAAATCTGGTCATAACCTGGTAAAATAGCATTATATCACTCTCCGACTCGCATGTAATTCTCCATACTTCTAAATAAAATACCACTATTTTTAAGCGCACCTAAGTGCTCCAAAGTATATGAATTTTGTAAAATAATATAATGGGGCGACCATATCCGCCAAAATCTTTTTAGTTCTTCTGTTCTTCCATTATTTCTAAAGACAAAGAGACTTTATTACAGAGACGTAATAAAATAAAACCTGATTTTCACTTTCATTGTTGCTCATAACAGGACGGATAATTAAGTCAAACTTGGCAAGGCGTTCATAAAGCAAGTTTCGATAATTGCGACATTCTCATTACGTCTCGCATGGTCACTAACATGCCTTACTCTCCAAGTAAACTGACGACCTTACACGCTAATTGACTACTCAAACTTCACGCTACGTATAACCAAAAGGTACTTGAACTCCCAAAAATAGAAGCTAAATATTGACGTACCTACGTCAACCACATAAGTTATACAAACATCACACATGAACTAATCTTTAAAATTTAGTTTCTACAGCTATACCGCGCGCATTATCTTAATCTATAAGCACAGGGAGTATCTGTAGTACAATAAAAGAATAAGAGGATGTTGACTACATAATATGGAATGTTATAAAAAGTGGTGAATATCTATATTATAATGAGTACTACCTATAGAATGAGACACAACACGGATAGATTATAAAAAAGCTTTCACTAAACTACTTTAAATATATACAGTAAAAAAACATACCTCTTGGGCTGTAGGTTTAGTTGCAACAACCCCCTTCATTATGGAGTCCCAAGGACGCCCAGTCACCATGCAAACAAAGAGTCCGTAAAGTTCATTCCGGATCCCAAGATGTTCAGAATGGAACCTCATTGCGTCTCGATTCCGGTCTATTATAGACAACCACAGTTTTGAGTAGTGATATCTAAATTTCTCTGATAATTGCTGGAAAGAGGCATTAATACGTAGTAATGTTTTATATCAAATACAAAATAGCATTTGATACAAATTCAATAAATTCTTGTCTCACGCTACCAGCTTTTATAAAACATTCATTAATTTTCTAAGAATTTTAGCATCAATCGCATTTCTTACAAACAAGTTGTACCTGTGGCTTCACATTGAATTCAGAATAATTTTACTTCATTGCACATTTATACTTATAAAATCCCTTTGCCTTACTATCTAATATTATCTCACAATAATTAGTAATTTATGCTCCTTAGTGAGTGTTCATCTCATGCTTAGAATCACACACTACGAACACAACACATTGTCACAAAACAAGCATCAATAATTACAAAATTTGCATTAGTCTGGCATTTATAATGACCATTGAGTATATTATAAGATTTATTTACTGAATTTCTATATAAAGAAAAAAATCACCAATCCTACATTACTTTCTTTCGTGGGCCCAACCCAACTCCTGTTGTATCTATGTACTCACTTATGTTAGTAATAGATATTACAGGCCTAACTACCAAAAAGTTTTTATCTAGAGATTTTGGATGCCTGGAACACAATAATTATATCACTTGTGGAAAGTTTAAAAGATGGATCGCTTAAAAACAAATAATGGCTAGATTGGCTTGGTGAACACATTTGGCTTAGTTCAGCATGACCCGTTATTCTACACATTAAGACAGTACAACTTTCAGACAGTAATCATAGATATCATCACATCATATTATTCAAAATATTATGAAATCTGTTATAGCATAAAACGAGACACAGATTAACTTTGTTTAAGGGTCATTATAATTTTGGGTTGAACTTGAAAATGTTGTTACATCTCTCACAAAAGACAAATCTGTCAATCGACCAATGCTTGTATTATGGATAAATAAATCGATAATTTATTAATTACATATTTGGGGCCATTTAAGTATTACGTAACCAGAATTTTTATAATAAATAACCCCTCCCCCTTGTCAGCAAAAGTAAACATAGCTCTTACTTCCCTCTCCTATGCTTAAGTAAATATTGGTTTAAATAGCAGCCATGTCGCTAAAATGAGGTGTGCCGATGCCAAAGAAAACAATCAGCATAATTTATATGACTTTGATGACATTATCACCATTCAGATTGCTTCATCCCCAATGTCGTCAAAAATAAGCAAAGTAAAGACCCCGTAATACTTGAACGGCCCCTTTACATGTATAGATTAGCAACTTTCCCAAATGCCACTGGTACTTTATTTCTTAACCAAAGCTTCATCAAAACTTACAGCATACAACCCATGGTCCAGCAGGTAAATTGTTACTTCTTTATCTCCTGGGTTCTGCTTTAGGAGAACATTGCCAGGATGAGGATCACTATGTAGGAACCCGGTGACAAATATCATATGAGCATACAGATCTCCAAGCTTTGAGCATATCTCGAGTCTATTGATTTTATTTTTCTGAAACAATTTTACAAATTTTATTAAACTATAGTATATTTGAGGATTTAGTAGTCATTTAGAATGTATATATAGTAAAAATAAAATTATACCTACATCTAGAATTGAGAAGCCTACTCCATTTTTGAGTCGGTTAAGAATGTTAAACATACATTAAAAGTAAGATTATGTGAGTCGGAATTTAAGTGCATTATAAGCTAAGCTAAAACCTACTTATTAGGTTACATTTTAACCTGTTTAAGTTCTTAGGAAATGATAAAACAGAATAATAATGGTATAGAATTGGCATGATAGGTAACCTTGATATAAATTGGAATGCCATTAATATGCGTGTCAGGTAGTGGAACAAACACAGGCTTGCCTTAAAATTTTCAATTGATGTACTAAGTACCTTCTTGAAGCAATATAAAGAACAAACTGTTGAACCAAATGTGCAAAATATTTACACAAATGATTACCTGTGTAAAAAAAGGTTTCAATGAAGAAAATAAAAATTTAACCACTAAAATTTGACTTTTAAGTGCAAATTATAATTAGACAATATTAAAAACTTACGTCAATATAGTTAACATCGTTCACTTGTCCCCCCTCTACATACTCCATTACAAGTACCCTTTCCGTGCTATAGTCCCAGAATACTTTTGGCACTTTCAACCATTTATAATGGGAAAACATTGATGCAACTTTCTCACTGTTATGACCTTCATTTAGGAAGTTTAATTCTTTCGTAATGTTCTTCTTTGTTTCTTCTATAAGCCAATTCAGTTCGAACTCTGGGAATACTTTTGACATGGTATGTAATATGAACTCCATCCATTGTAAATCAATATTAATATTTTTCCTAACAAAGTGGTGTTGTACCTTTACGGCAACATCTGTGCCATCTTTCAGTTTTGCTCTATGTACTTGTGCTAAGGATGCTGTTCCTAGTGGCTCTGGTTCAAAATTGTCAAACAACTCATCCGGCTGAAAAATAAATTATAAATGTAAAATTATTTGTGTCAATTATTTGTACCATTAGATGTTACATCATCATTTCATCATACATAGGTCAAGAATTAACATTTAAGCTTATCTATTTATTAATTTTCTTATTTCTCATACACTACATGCTACGTTACTCATATATTACTTACATCCTTTTTTAGGTCTTCTTTAATAACTTTGTACAACTCCTGAACAGTATTTTGAGGGGCATCTTTATGCAGAATGCGCATAGTGCTCACATACTCAGTAGGAAGTAAATAGTCGAGAGCCCCGACGTGTTGTCCGACTTTAATGTACACGCCTTTATTTGTCCTGCATAACTCTAACAATTTCTCTGCCCCAATTTTATGAGCACGACTCTTAATTTCGAAATACTCATCAGACTCTTTATCCCACTCTTTACTATACAGCATAGTTTTATACGTCCTTCCGATGTCCATAGCAGTGTATGCTGTCCTTGTTATCCTGACAATAGCCAAGGAATCGACGTCGTAGTCATTATCTTGATACTTGGCTGCGGCCACTGTTCCTCCAATCGCCACGCCTCCATAAACACCATATTTAAACACGCGCGTAATACCTCTTGAAAACATATTATTTCTAATTCAAATTAAGGCTTTGTTATCACATATTATTTGATCTTTCCTGCTCCTTGAGTTTTCGCTTAGAGCTTACTATTTTTTCCACTCCACTAAAAATCGTCGGTCAAAGTCAAATCAAAGGATTCATTGTCATTCTTTTTTTTCTTATTCCTCTGAGGACACTTGGCGTCGCACTTTCTGTGGATTTGCCAGTGTCAAGTATTCTGTTTGTTTCTTCTGGGAACTTCTCAGATGAAACACTACAGTAGTACACTAGTACTACTACTACACTACTGTAGTCTTTCATCTGAGGGGAACTTCCTTTTCTGTTTCTTTCATGAGTGATTGCCATTCCTCTTTCGCCAGATTTCGATCATTGACAATGACAACGAAAGTCAAATAGATAGACTGGTGCGTTTTTTTTTTTGCCAATTGGGTGCGCTAAAGTAATTGAAGTCATACCGCTTGTTTCTTATCTCACTGCGACATCAGCAGATTTCTGATTTAGCTATAACCGCAGACCATCTGTCTCCGACAGGCTTTCAGATGGATTATCTATTTCTTTAGCTGCAGGATTATCCACGGCAGCCTTACATTTACCATATGCCATCACTTAAACTTTTTTAATGTTCTTCCTATTTAATTTTTTTCTTTTATGAACCAAAGAATGCCAACAAAAAAATGATTACAGCAAATAATTATAATGGTAAATCGGGATTGATTTTATTCCTTCTTCCTTACATTCCCTATTCCTTCCTTTCGTCTTTAAAATCAAATTGAACTTAGTTCTTTTAAGTAACATATGCGTTAGCGTGCGTCGGAATGGGATAAAGTTATTAAAAAAGTCTAAAAAAAGTGGTTATTAGTTGTCAATGTCATGTCAACTGCGATTTAATTTTCTTTATGTCTGTACAAACTTGCCAATACCAAGCCAAATCACAGTAAAATCGTATCACGATTTCACAAGTGGTTTTTGTTGAGTTTTGTGTAAAAAGGAGATTAATAGTTTACTAGACTCATAAATACATTTATGATTAGAGAGAGTGCTAATGATATTATCATAGTCAGGGAATGTACTTTTAGTTCTGATGGCATACACCGAAAAAGTGTCACTCAGTGGCACTGCATTATCCTTCCTTTTGTACGAATGTATAAATTCTGCGAGTAGTCAGGTAATGTTACGTTACGATTTACTTAGCTTATGTTTCTTATTTATCGGTTGTATTCATTTTGCTTGGGTGAACTTGCAGGAAGGATTTCTAATTGGTGAAGTGACTTCAGAAATAACCAACCACATATCTGACTCGCATAGCGATAACGCTCGCCTTGATACTCAAATCGTGATAAGAACCGTATTACCACTACCCTCGGTATCTCTATTCTACCTCCCCACTGGCTGGATCAAAGAGGATGTCATATCAGAATTACTTTCTAACTCTGCTGGTGAAGTGGTTGGGTGGTATAAATATAGAAAAAATAGTAGCATCAAACCTTCTTTCAGAGACAAATTGATATCAAAGGGATTGCAAAAGTATTTTGAGAAGCATCATGGGAAAAAAACATTTGTGACATGCAATTTATCTACCAAAACATCATCTTCAGGTTCAACTCACACATACACATACAGGTTTGGAAAAATGAATTGTTTCGATATGTATGAATATATTGATGATGTCACCGCCAACTTGGGTGAGAAACTAACTGGATACCGCAAAGGACATAAGCAGTCCCCCCACAGTATGTTTAATAAAATAGTCAAAGAATGCAACGTCCAAAACAACAATACCAATGATGCTATTTTAAGCATACAGGAAGCTGTAGATATGAGACTAAACAAAGAAGCAAAACTTGCTGCTAAAAATGAACATACTATTAGAGAGATAGCTGCTGAAATCAAGCAAATTAGTGCAATCCTCTCTGAAAGGCTTTCAACCGACTTGCAGACTCAGCACAGTAAAATGACAGAAGAGAAGAATATGAAAAGAGATGTTGAAATGGCAGAAGCGTGTGTAGAAGCTTTAAAGACTCCTTTTGAAGTGGACATACTTAACACCAAGAATAATTCAGTTAACAATCATATGTATGACAGTGACTCGGTCCAAATCATAGAAAATGATGTTAATGATAGAAAATCTAGCCTCAATACTGTGACATCAAATATACCTAAACCAATGTTAAATTATGCAGCAGCACTCAAGAATAAATCTGATATTGCTTCCACAAGTGTAAGTTTTGCATCTTTTAATATTTGATATCTTAAACTACATTTTTTGGAATTATTCTTCTATTCAATAGAAGACACCTTTTTACCATAATTTCCAAAAGAATCTATTGGAAATGATGGTAAAAAGTGTTTTAATCCATTTACTTCAATAGACGACTGACAGTGCTGGTGAATTAATTGTATTATCTACTAGTAAAAACAAAAACAAATATTATAAAATATTTGATAATTCTAGAACTAAAATGTATTTATTTGGCTTCTTACCAAATTATCATTACCCAGAGTGACTTTTAGTGATTCTTAAGTTTACTACGTATTAGATTTTAATAGCATACAATTATGTAATTAATATCCTTAACAATATAGACGCTCTTGAGTGGTGATAACTTGGTTTTGATCTGTTTCTTTGGACCATTTTAACCAACTTCAAAAAGGAGGAGGTTCTCAACTTGATAGGTTTTTCTTCTTTTTTTGTAATCTGTTGTCAGATTTTTCCAAATCATTACTTATATTCATTATTATCTTTACAGAAAATGAACAACTATACACAAGATCTTATCACATTTGATGATGATGATGACTATTGTGCAAAAAAGACCATAAAAATAAATGATGTTAAATGCATAGGTGACAGTTCACCAGAATACTAAAAAGTGCCTTTACTACTTGAAACAAGTTACCGCAATATCTTTAGTGTATAGGTATGAATTGTTATTAATTATTACTCATTCTGTGTATTAATTTTATGTAATTTAGGTATGTGCTTAATTTTTTCTACTGGTACTAATATTATGATCTGCTTTTATCTGTGTGTAATTTATTATGTTCACCACTCTATTGTGTATTGCTCAGATGTTCCTCTAGTTCTGTTAAAATTATTGAAATTGCTGTTACTACATATTTATTCATGTGTATATTATAAATATACTTACCATATATAAAAACATGCTTCTAAAGGTGAACATCAAAAGAATCTATAGTGGTAAAGATTGTGTGCGTCTTATAAAGGGCAGATTGTTTATTAAATACTGTTGGTCATTCTCATATTGCACTTCCTCTAATTTCTGATTATATAAGCTGTTATAAGCTGCTGTTAAAAGACTACTTTAATAGTCAAAATATTTGTTTAACATTCATTTAAATTTTATATGATGTTCCCGATCTATACATAAAAGATCCATATTTAATCTGCAAAAAATAAATCAATTTCAATGAAAAACGGGAGAGATACATTTAATTTTATTCAATGTTATACTTTTTTGAAGTCTTTTTCTTTCTCATTTCCTACAAATTGCATTTTTTGACTTAGGTCACTTTCGTTCTGCGGGTGCAATATGAGGAAATTAAATAATATAACATATTCTTAACATTGTTCATCAAAACATTAACGATAGGTCAGTAAAGGGTCACTGCTCCAGTACTTCCTTGCTACTTACATTTTTTTCAGTACATTTAATCTATCATTGTGGCCCATCATTGAAATACTTATAATAAACTTTAGTGACTACTATTCATTTGGGTAAAAATTTTCTTTTGGTTTCTGAAGATTAGCATTAAAGGGATTTATATATTTATATATTATGATGCGTTACTCTAATATATTTAAAAAAAATAACTGTTTGAAGTATATGTCATTCTACAGCTTTATGTCATACAAGCTTGATAGTGTGTGTATAATTGGTTGTCAAACAAGCACAGACTTATAATACTTTGTTATATCGAAACTGAATTGGATTTTTTGTAAAACTACTCTGCCAAAATTGATTTTTAACAGGTTTTGAAACAGGCACCTGTTTCAAAACAGTTTTGAAACTTACATGAGATTGACCTTGCTGAAAACTCATATAGTGTTTGTTACTTAACACTTTTAATGGTCATTTTGATAATTAAAAGGGAACTCTTCATACACTTTGTGATGTTTTATAATTTAACATGGGCATAGAAAGTATTCTACACAAATTTAAACCTGTTTCTGTCATGTTACGTAAGCGCGTTACATGCTCTTGTGCATATAGCTAATACGGGCCCAGGTATTGCATTTAATTTGCCAAATTAGTACAAATTAATTATAAAGAGCAGCTGAGAAATGAAATATATTTTAAAAAGATAACTTCAATCATCACTTATAATCTATCGTCATGCTAGGGTTTATAATTATGGGGCATATCTTTCAATCTTTTTAATGTTTTACTAATCTAACTACAAGAGAGAAAAAAAACTAAGTGAAAACAGTGTTTATTACAAACCATACTTAAACCTACAATACATGGTAGAGTTATGTACTGTTTTAATTTAATGTTAAGGTTAATGTACAAACAATATATTTTTGTAATAAATTAGATTTCAACCATTTCGTCTTTTCTTAGTGAATAGATTAATACAAAATAAACATCTTACACTTACTTCATATAAAAAAAAAAAAATATAAAAAAAATATCACAAAATAACAGTACAATAATAATTAAATTCAAATCAACATTAATTTACATATAACAACACATTTGACAAGATTATGCTACTTTTTTGTTTTTTTTTTTTACTTATACAGTAGAATCCGATTATAACGACGGCCAAGGGACTGGTGATATTACGTCGTACTAACCGGAAGTCATACTAAACGAACTAACATTTTTTTTTTTTTTTTTATTAAAATAATCCCATACGTAACGTACATACATATTTAGATATTGATATTTATGTGACCAACAGAAAGAAAGAAAAAAACATTTGAATCAAAATATTTATTGCATAATGTGCACGTCCATAACGAAATGTCTAGTGAAAAAAATCTGTAATTTTTTATTGTTTTTGGTTTTCATTTCTTTAGTAAGAAGTACGGACTGCATTATGCAAGGCATAGGCAAGGGGGGTGCGCGGGGCTGAGATAGCTTCTTACCTACGATATATTTGTTAATACGTCAACGCTTGTCGTCGTTGTAACCGGTCAATTTTGTGTGAAATTCCGTCGTTAAAAGCGGTCGGTCGTTGTAAGCGGAGTCGTAATAAACGGATGTACGTTCATAGTGACTCATATTAAAACCAAACACATGTCTATACTTACGTCGCTAAAAACGGTTGGTTGTTATATGCGAAGTCGTACTAAACGGATTCTACTGTATATGATAACTAAAAAAACTTTTCCGCTATGCCGCTTACGCTTGCATTTCGATGACGACTTCTACTGTCATATGTGAGCTCTTAGTGGTTTTGGCGGGAACGCGGAAGTCGTTTTTTTTGTTTTAACTATAAGAGTTAATCTATTTATCTTAACCGATTGGAATGTTAAGCTGTCTGTGACACGAGAAAATAGTGGCAAAATAAGCAATAAGTAGCATTATTGGCAGTTAACAAAAGGTCGGCAGCGAAAGGCGGATAGTAATAATTACCAATCGTTTTTTGTTTGTTTTAACAATAAGAGTTAATCTTAACCGATTGGCATGTTAAGTGGTCTGTGTCACGAGTAAAATAGTGGCAAGATAGGCTAAAAGTAGCATTATTAGC
This sequence comes from Biston stratarius, assembly GCA_950106695.1. Lineage (NCBI taxonomy): Eukaryota > Metazoa > Arthropoda > Insecta > Lepidoptera > Geometridae > Biston > Biston stratarius. Next base: position 36,943,944 of record OX467106.1, on the reverse strand, counting down.
AGTTTACAAAAGGTCGGTAGCGAAAGACAGATAGAGATAATTACCAATCGTTTATTTTTTGTTTTTAAAATAAGAGTTAATCTTAACCGATTGGAATGTTTAGCGGTCTGTGTCACGAGTAAAATAGTGGCAAGATAGGCTAAAAGTAGCATTATTAGCAGTTTACAAAAGGTCGGTAGCGAAAGACAGATAGAGATAATTACCAATCGTTTATTTTTTGTTTTTAAAATAAGAGTTAATCGTAACCGATTGGAATGTTTAGCGGTCTGTGTCACGAGTAAAATAGTGGCAAGATAGGCTAAAAGTAGTATTATTAGCAGTTTACAAAAGGTCGGTAGCGAAAGGCGGATAGAGATAATTACCAATCGTTTTCTTTTTTGTTTTAACAATAAGAGTTAATCTTAACCGATTGGAATGTTTAGCGGTCTGTGTCACAAGTAAAATAGTAGCAAGATAGGCTAAAAGTAGCATTATTGCCACTTTACAAAAGGTCGGCAGCTAAAGGCGCGTCTCCCGCGAGCTCGAGAACCGAGTGCGCGAGGCGACGCGCCTGCTGCACCGCCGTGGACGCCGGCAGTAGCCCGAGGTGAACGCAGATCAACTCCTTCAAACTCACTCCCTGCGTGTCGTTGGGGAACGCTAGCTCGGTTAGTTGCCTGCAAACATAGATAAATAAAATACACTAAATCCACAAGCAATCATTTCGATTCGATTTAAGTCAGTACTTTTATCTGTGAGTGGGATAAGGTTCATTCAATATATCGACGTTTGTGATAAGATTGGTCGTAAAATCAACAGTAGGTACGTCAGGGTCACGTCGGTTTTTATAAGTCCCACTTGCAGGCGCGGGCCCTTATTGTGAGAAGGGTAAGGTAATAACTCTCAGACATGTAAGTTACCTACGCCGAAACACAATAAAACGAACGGTACCAACTTAGGTATACTTGCGCTGAAATGCGTGTGTATTTTTATGAGTTAATATTAATAGTCGATTAAAGTGAAACTTCAATTAAAAAAACCGGCCAAGTGCAAGTCGGACTCGCGCACGAAGGGTTCTGTACCATTATCTATAAAACCGGCAAAAAATCATGTCTGTTGTATGGAAGCCCTACTTGAATTTTTTTTATTCTGTTTTTTTGTATTTGTTGTTTAATGAAATGAAATACATAATCTGTGAAAATTGCAACTGTCTATATATCACGGTTCATGAGATACATTCTGGTGACAGACGGACAGACGGACGGACAGCGGAGTAATAGGGACCCTATTACTCCGCTGTCCGTCCTTTTTACCCTTTAGGTACGGAACCCTAAAAATACGTCATTTATTAAAATTGATCATATAGTAAGTTTTCTACGCATACCTGTAGAAAGTGCCGAGTATGTCGGCGGGAGGCGCGCGCGCGGCTCGCACGGCGGCGGGGTGCGGCGGCCGGGTGGGCCGCAGCGGCACGCCGCGCTCCCACCACCACACGGCGCACGCGTGCAGCGCCCCGCGCCGCCATGCCGCGCCGCAATATCCCTCGCCCGACACCATCAAACTACGCGATACTATCGCGCGGATCTGTACGTCACAAAGGAAAGAATTTTACGGGTAGACGTGAAAAAATATATGTTTACGTTATGATACGTTTGGCTCGCTGCGACACCCTAGGCCACTGTTTTTCAATCTCTGGGTTTCGAAGCCTTACTCGGTAGGCCGCCGGCAGAAGGAGAAATGCAAGTATCTACATTACAATAAAACACAATTTTAGTGAGAAGTATGGGCAAATGTATGCTGCAAAGTTAGGCCCGCACAAGCTGGCATCTAAGACAAAACCACACGCAGCCTTACCAAATTACCTCTTGAACCGCAAGAGCATTCAAAGCTCCCGCGGCTTACTGCATAGTTTAGGTCTCAATAATGAAAATAAGTACCAAAATAGAGAAAATCATAAACATAGCGATTTATATTAGGTACTAACTTTTTTCTGTCTGTGGCCTCTAGGGGGTCACGACAATTTTTCAACCTATAAAGGGGTTGCGTATTTAAAAAGATTGAAAAACACTGCCCTAGGCCTATAGTAGGCTTTTTTGCAACTTAACATACTTTTGATGGCAGTTTGAGAAATTTATGACGATTACCTAGTACCTATCTTTTATATGTTTACCAAAACTTTCACTAAAATTTAGGTGTAAAAATTGAAATCAACAAAAACTTAAAATATTTTTATTTTTTTCCACTAAAATTTAGGTGTAAAAATTGAAATCAACAAAAACTTAAAATATAACAAATATTTTAAGTTTTTGTTGATTTCAATTTTTACACCTAAATTTTAGTGGAAAAAAAAAATTAAAAATATTTACAACTTTGGCAATGGATGAACGCTATAACATACTGCTCATCTATCATCAAATAATGGACTAAAATCAGATTGGAGTAAATAACTACACCATACAAACCGACTGACCGTTTTCGGTGACAGCATATCAGCACAGTCCGCCATGTCTGGTGCCAGCGACCGCCCCGAAGTACGATCCACGTACACAAAGTGCACGAGTCCCGGAAACTCTTCCACATACTTGTGCACTGTTAGGGAACAACTTAAATCATTGCCGCCCGTGCTGACGAACCCACATTAAGCGAAATAATCGATTTACACAATGCATGGATTTGGATATTATACATGTTAGCTACTTGGAATCACTTAAAAAACTGGAAAGCATGCAAAACTTGAAAGAAGGTTATACAAGGCTATCAGCAAATCAGTTCAACTCGACGGGAAGTTTGTATAGAATCTTCTAGTAGTATATTGGTAAAGTATATTAACATAGGTTTAGAAAATAGACCCCGTATTTTGAAGCAAATCGGAAAATATTTGGTATTCGCCTCCGGCACCTGAATATGAGATGATATAAATTCGATTATAGTTTAGAAATCTTTCCGATTAGCTGCAATGACTCTAGCATAATAATGATTTGCGAGAATTATGTTAGTACGCAAACGACGGTCAATAGTATAAAAAAAGTAGTTTCAATTCACTCCCGCTAGGAGCGTCGTACTAGTTTCTATTTATTTTTATATCGTTTTAGGAGTACGTAAATTTAGTGAATTTGTTATGAGACCCTCCTAAACACATTGTCAGTAAGAGGATGGGTGTGTTTTGTTAGCATGCTGTGTCACGAAATTTATAATCTAATTTATAATATATATATAATCTAAATTTCGCAAATGGCTCCAACGATTTTCATGAAATTTTGTATGCAGGGGGTTACGGGGGCGAAAAATCGATCTAGCTAGGTTTCATTTTCAGAAAACGTCGTTTTATCCATGTTTTCAGCCGAGCAATGCTCGGTCAATCAGGTACTAGTTTATAAAAAGAAATCGGTGAACATACATAATAAATGTTCCCCAATATTTATTAATTTATTGCTTTGAAGATTCATTACTACGAAGTAGCCAACGAAACGCCAAAACATGACAAGAAAGTGGCACCTTAAAGCTATCTGCTAGTGTCATGCAAGTACCATTTTTGTACGGAATGATATCACTATCCTCATATTATATTATTGACTTAGGTTAGTTTAAATACTAATATAATAATTAAGCTTTAGACGGACATAAAAAATTGAAAAGGATATGATCCAAGACTGAAGTAGCGCAGTGCCTTAACCTGTAGAAAGTCGACGTATGGCGCCAAAATCTTCCTGAGATGCTGCACTGTTTGATCCACTTTAATGAAAACAGAGCAACATTATCATAATTTTATTACACAAAACAATGATTTAAATAGAAAGTATTCTACCCAACGAACTACAGTTACTTCCTACTATTGAATATCATCATCTCAGCCGTAGGACGTCGACTGCTGGACATAAGCCTCCCCCATTAATTTCCATAAAGACCGGTTGGAAGCGATTCGCATCCAGCGCGCTCCTGCGGTCTTTATTAAGTCGTCAGTCCACCTTGTGGATGGACGTCTTACGCTGCGCCTGCCGGTCCGTGGTCTCCACTCCAAAACTTTGCAGCCCCATCAGCCATCAGTTCAGCGTGCTATGTGCCCTGCCCACTGCCACTTCAACTTGCTAATCCGCTGGGCTATGTCGGTAACTTTAGTTCGTCTACAGATCTCCTCATTTTATTCGATTTCGTAAGGAAACTCCGAGCATAGCCCTCTCCATAACTCGTTGTGCTACTTGGAACTTATCAACTTACCAAGAAGGCACATAGTCAGAGCACGTTTCAGCGCCATAAGTCATCACCGGTAACAAAATATATAGCACTAATATAAAGGCGAAAGTTCGTTCATAAGTATGTTTGTCTTCCTCATGATAGCTTTAGATTTGGAATGCTGATATATGTATACCTTGAATTTACACATAAGCAATTTTTTACACGCAGATAGTAATATAAGACGTACCTTTGAAACTGGGTATATCAGGCTTCAGTATTTCTACGACGGCGTCTAAAGCTGTGTGCATGGCGGTGGCGGCTGTCTCCGGTGTTAGTGGGGTGGTAGTGGAACAAGACTTGCGTAATTCCAACATTCGTGACGAAAGACGAGCGCATAGAGAGCTGTGAGTTTTGCCCTTGCGCAGTGCATCTGTAGTCTGTAATTAACGATGTTTCGATAGTATTTAAATAACTATGAAAACGCAGCCTACTATTAAAAATTGTGGCTATGAATCTGGATCAGCCATGGTTTATAAACCGATTCACTAATAACCGCGAGCCTCTTCTAATTTTTTTTTTATTATTATTTGTTGAGGCTTCACAATAGCAACTACAATAATGAATACCTACACCAATTATTAATAACCTAAGTAATGCTAAATGCTTTGCTTGTTCAAGTAAGCACAACATGCAAGTTTTAAATTCAACATAATATAATAAATCAAATTAAAATCATCAATAAAATTAAAATTAAAACCATAATGAAAAGTAGTGAGAAAGGTAAAGGCATAGTTCGCCACGCTGGCCAAGTCCGCGCTGGCTACCTCCACACATAATCGAGAACTTTTTTTTTAATTCTCATGTTCTCTCATGTAGTTTTCCTTCATCATTTGAAGTCATAGAAAAGACTGAGGTGAGTGGCGTAGAATTCGAACCCAAAGACCTCAACAGAAGATAGGAAGCCAGATGGTATCTCAACAGGGCTGCCTACGGCTCGTGGCTACGAATGCGGCCGGATTAAGCCACGGCTAACACACACTCCAGCGGCTTGTCATGACAAACGCGGTAGCAAACTGTTGTGACGTTTAGACACGGTTGGCAAAATTTGCAAAATTAACACGATCGCTGCCCAGGCTGCGTCAATATGGGGCAAGCTATCAACGTAATTACACATTAACATTTGCTCAAAACCCGACGCGGAGTCGAAGCGTAGTTACAATCGATATCTGTAAACGGTATATGGTCCTCGATTTCCACAAATTATACACATTTATGTATGTTGTATTAGCTCTCCTTAGTAGAACAATTGATGTTCCAAAAGGAAACGACGGAGCGCGGACGGGATGTCACAACAGACCTCCTAATGAAGGAGAAGGATCTTCCACGCCTTCCTCCAACCCCTATAACAGGGGCCTTGGGCGGTGGACTCGGAGGGAGTCCGTCGCCCGACAAGAGTAGCCCCAAAGGTGGCGCGCGCGATGTTTCCGCGCGCCCCTCATGAATAGTTGATGGAGGCTCTTCATCTCCATCCCTAATAAGGAAGGGTCCCAGGAGACCAGCGCCGTCGGGGCCGCGGACGAGTGCGTAAACGTTCCCATAGCCCCGAGACATAGACGTCAGGCAGAAACACCCCAGGGTTTTAGTGGGTAGGCCGCCACTTTGACGGAGTCCCACATAACCACCTTGCTTCCCCCGGAGCCGGTGGTATCCATTAGCGATTTCCCCGGGGGAAAATAAGATATGTTCAGCAGGAGGTCGACTAAGTAGGTAGCAGTATTACATATCCTGCCGCCAAGCAAACATTGTGTAAAGTTGACAAAGTTAACATTACTGTGTTCTGGTTTAATGGTTTTAACGTGTCCAACTACGCGTATTCCATACAAAAAATCCCGTCATTAAAAGTAATATTGAGCATTAATCAATAAAAAAAATTACGAAATCATTTTTTTTTATACAACTATGAAGATATTATACCTTTTTCAAAGCAGATTCCAAACCATCAAGAGTGTTTGGAAGCAGGTCCAAATTTCTTTGCAAAAGCAACCGCCTCAGATTGGCGAGGACTTGATTAGCCATGTACGTCGCAATGCCAACTTCTCTGTAACAAATAAAATAAACATTTTTATTACGCGCTTTTTGGCGCATATTGAGACTTTCGATGGTTAGTTTCGACAGCCTAGTAATTTCGCTAGCTGCAGTAGCTAGTCGACCTCTGCTAGGGAGATCTAGCGATCTAAGATCCTTTCGGATTATTTATTATGGTACTACCAATTTTACTTAGTAATACCATTCCGCGTAACTCCGTAGATAGGGGAAAGGGGGGTAGCCCCGGCCGGCGGGTAGCCTCGGCCATAGCAAATATTAGTACTTCGCGCGGCGTGACTTTGAATTTCGTGCGATTACTGTGTGCGTTTAAGAGTAATTCGTCTAAAGCTAACAGTTGAAGTCGATTGACGTCTGCGTTCGGACGTGATCGAGTGAATTTCTTTTTCGTTGACGACGGCCGCGTGACTTCAATTGTTTCGAAGACCATTATTCATTGGATAAACGTAAGTAATTATTTATTTGATTTTGTTTACATAATGGAATACTAAGTATTCTATTTTGCACTTTGAAGTTTATTTCAACGTATAATTACCAGCTTTTTAAAAAGATTTTTTTTTTAAGACCGTCATTTCGGGTAGCCCCGGCCACTAGTTTTGGGGGTATCCCCGGCCATATGTTAGATGTATATTATTCTATATTGATGTTATTATTTTAAGTGTCAATTCAAAAAAATATTTGTTTGCAGTGTCACAATGCCGAAATTTAAAACTAGAACTACAAATCGCGGAGACTGGAGTGAAAAAAGCAATTCAAGCGGTGCTTGAGAAAATCTTTCTGAGAGAGCTGCCGCAGATTTCCACGTACTTCTCTGCAGGATCGGGTCAACAAAACATGTGAAGACTGGGCTCACGAGGCACGTGCAGATATAAATCCATCGGATTTGTAATACAACTGTGATCTGTGTGTCGCTAAAACACGATTTGTCCACTAATTACGTGGGTGGCCGGAGCTACCCGCCACTTTTAAAAGATACCAAATTTTGACCACTGATTCAAGTGGGTTTAACCAGGTTTGGTTATTATTTTTGTTCAAATTTTCAATATTCTAATACGAATAAATATAGTGTTGATTATTTTTTTTAGTTTTTATTGTATTTCTCTTGATAATATAGTCACAATAACAAATTAAAAAAATTGGCCGGGGCTACCCCCCTTTCCCCTACCTCAAATCCATATCGACGACGACGGCGAGCGTGATACGAGGCGCCAGTTCCGCCAGGTGGAGCGAATGCGGCGCGCAAGGAGCATAGGCGGAGCCCGCGCATAAATTCACAATAGCGCTGTTTTCTAGAGACAACCCTAGAATGATAGACACCATAGGTACATTTTATGAACACAGTACATACACACTAGTCATAGATTCAGTATTTTTTCAAATTCTTGCCCTGGTAAAGTAGTGGTGACTTAATGTACATGCTTTCTGATAAGTCATGTACATTGGACAAACTAGTAACACATGTTATAATTTTTAAAGTCATAAATGTTAATACCGACAAATACTTACAAGGCAAGCGATTGCATTCTGAAGAGCTCAAATCTTTCCAATACTCTTGTGCAGCAATACATTGTATGCTCAGCAAAATAATATCTGGTGGACTTATATCTTCGCAACCGCGACTGGAAAGTAGAGAGATAATGCTGTTAAGTTCATTGTTCATATTTAGCAGATATAGTTTTTTCTCTTTTCTGTCTTGGACCGGTGCTGCTGACGCCGCTGTTCTAAGCAGTGCAGCTCAGGAAAGAATCATATTATATGTATTCTATTGTTTGTAATACCTATAAGATCTAATTTATAATTCATTTATCATTGTAATTTCTCTTCAAACTGTACCTACTAACACTTGTAATTTAGAAATAAAAAACTATTATTATTATTATTATTATTTATATTTTTCTTTTTGAAAATCTCTCGTTGCCGAGGAAAAACTCATATTCGCGGGCTTGTGGCCAAACGAAAATAAGCATAGGTAAATATATTTTATTCTTCAAGTGACAGGAATTTTCTTACTATTCTGCATGTGTTTAAAATGACTGCTTTCTGAAGGAGTATGAAGGTTAGTTGGTGTATGTCGAGGCTGTCGAGACTAGTTCGGAGTGTGCGCGGGATTACACCGGTGGAAGAAAGAATGATGGGTATCGTCTTTACTGTTTGAACTTTCCACTGTGATTTTAACTCTATTGCCAGATCTGTGTATTTGGTAAGTTTTTCTGTGTATGTGGAGGTAATGTTGTGGGTATTTGGGACAGCGATATCAATAAGGAAAACTATTTTCTTCTTTTTGTCATAAACTGTGATATCTGGCCTATTATGGTGGATAGTTTTATCTGTGATTATAGTCCTATCCCAGTACATTTTGAAGTCTGCTGACTTTAGAACTACTTCGGGTGAATATTTGTAATACGCGGTTTTTTCGCTAATGAGTTTGTGTTTGTAGGCTAGGTATTGGTGGATGATAGCTGCGACTTGATCATGGCGGTGTTTGTAGTCCGTCTGTGTAATGGATCTGCAGGCTCCGGTTATATGTTGTATTGTTTCGGAGGCACTATGGCAGTGCCTGCAAAGGTCAGATGTGCTGTCTTTTATTATGTACTTTCTGTAATTTCGCGTGTCTATTACCTGGTCTTGTATCGCGAGCATGAACCCTTCAGTTTCCGGAAAGAGTTCACCTCGTTTTAACCACATGTTTGATGAAATTTTGTCAACGTTAGGATTCAATAAGTCTCGGCGATGCCTGCCATGAAGCGATTTTTGGAGCCAGTTTGATTGTTTCTGCTCGGGGGTTACTATGATTTCGTTGCTTTGTTTTGTATGGTTGTGTAAATTGAGTGGAGTGTATCGGTCGGCATTTACAACTGCATAGTGCATAGATGATGCACTTGATTTTTCAAGGAAAAAAGACCTAAGTCTGGTTATTTGTGTGTTGTGTAAGTTTTTGATGTCGATAAGTGCTCTTCCCCCCTCTATGTTAGGCAGCGTTAATCTTTCACTACATGATCGCGGGTGGTGTTTTCTGTATTTTGTCATGAGAGTATTTATTGTACGTTGAAGGTTTGTAAGATGTGACTGTGACCAATTGATTATTCCAAAGGAGTAAGTGAGGATGGGGATGGCGAAAGAGTTAATGGCCTTTATCATATTTTTAGCATTAAGTTGTGTGTTTAAGATCTTATGTATTCTACTTTTGAATTTCTGCTCTATTGTTTCTTTAGATTGTTTTTGATGAATTTGCTGCGTTTGGAAGTAACCTAAATATTTATACCCTGTAATTTCATCAACGGGGTCAATTTGTTGACCATTTGTGAGTTCGTATACGTTTTGTTCTATTTTTCCGCTGTGTACTGATAGTATTTTGCATTTATCGATCCCGATTTAGAAAGATGGTCGATGGTGGTAGGATATGGCACAGGAAGAAGAAGAAGTTTTTTTCTCTTTTTTCATCATTCATATTACCCAGTAGGGTTAGTTGAAAATAAGCTTTTCTTTCCAAAAATTCCCAACAGTAATTTTATTGCTCTAACTATTTAGGGGTAATTTAAATTCAAAATGGCGACCAAACTCGGCCGATACGTTAGGCGCCATCTTGAATTTGAGTGGGAATGGTTTTTGCTTAATATTGGTCATTTTCAACTTTTCACCAAAAATGGTGAGGAAGTTGTTATAAATTTTGCTAAAAGATTAAAGCATTATTGTTCCAATTGTTAACAAAAACAAATTAGTGTAGTTTGCCACTGCTTTCACAGCTTTCTGACAAATCACACTAATATAATAAAAGTGAATGTTTCTCTGTTTGTTATACAGTACCTGGATGACCGAGCTTTGCTTGGGTGAAAACACGGATAAAACGACGTATTTTAAAATGAAACCTAGCTAGATCGATTTATCGCCCCCGAAACCATCTGCATACTAAATTTCTTGAAAATCGTTGGAACCGTTTCCGAGATTCAGATTACATATGTATGTAAATATATACAAGAATTACAAGAATTGCTCATTTAAAGGTATTAGATTAGATGTAACTTGGCTGAATACATAGGGTACTTTTTATCAAAGAAAACACCAATTAAATACATGTTGTGCAGCTAGTAAACAATAAATATAAGATTGTCGATATTCACATAATGGACGGGCCAAATGTTGACAATAAGTCAATAAGTAGGCAAGTTTATGCAACAAAACACTGGCATGCGAAACTATGAATATTATTGGCAGTAAAATCGCTGGCAACTGTCACTTGAAACCTACCTGGAATACAAAGCCAGCATCTTATCACCAACATAGAGTATGAGATGATAATGCGAGTACGGAAGTTTTACATCCTTTGAGGCAGCCTTCAAAGCATTGAGAGCTGCAACAGTGGCACCACTTTCACCTATGAAACCGTTCGCACCAGGAATGTTGTCGCCTTTGGTGCGGCAATCCAGAAGGTTTGAAAGCCAATCTTGGTATATAGGCGACTGAAGACTGTAGAGTCAAAATAAATTAATTAAAAAGACATCAAAAATACCTACTAATTATGACCTGACTAGCCAAGAACAAGAACACCAATGAAATTTAGAAACAATATTTTCTTTTTTATTTAATTTTATGTTCCATGAATATAGCTGCATTGGTATATTGTTTGCTGCAGTTAAGAGTTACTACTATGCTTACAGGTTTATGTTCTGGCCACAAATGTGTTGCACCAGAGTCTTGCAGTCAAGGAGTTCTCTATGTGCATCATCCACATCATCCTCGGCTATTATAAGAAACACGTGATCAAGCCACTGAAATTTCACAAAAGATTTTGGTAAGTTTAACAAAAGATTTTGGTAAGTTTCATAAAAGATTTTGGTCCCATGGCTACAACACTTTAACAGTGTCAGTGGACTTCAAGCACCCTAAAAGTAGTGGCATTAGATCTGCCTAGTTAGCCTTTCAAACTAAATAAATCTATGTATCAAGAAAACTTACTATATTATCCTGTTTCTTTTTAATAGTTACTGAGTTTACAATTTATTCAAATACATAAAGACACCCAGAATAACAATAAAAAATTAGATAAATGCATTTTTTTATTTATTCTTGTTTTAGGCTTGAGTCTGACTGCCATTTCATCTGACGTTAGGGTCATTCATCATTAGGATCATTCAAATATTACATAAGCAAAATTTTAGTAATTATTAACCCCTCCTTCCCCCATGTCAGCAAAACTAAGCAAAGATCTTACTTTCCTCTCCTATGCGTGCTATGCAAAGCAAAAACCCTGTGGTGCTTACAGAATACTTAAACGGCCCCTTACATAAAATAGTGAATTTAATATTTTCAATAATTTCTCTTTGTAATGTTACACACAGACAACTTTACTACAGAAAACAGGTTATACCTCATCAAACACAATAGTAGTGTTATCCTTGCATTGTATTGATGAATATGTGTTGCCAAACTGAGCTGCCATCACTCGTTGTGAAGTTATCATAGGAGACAACAGCTGTGAGACACTGTTACTATCTGTTACATTCGCCTCATTATCCTGGTAAGAAAGTAAAATTATGAGCTATTAGAGGGAAAGGAATTGTCTTCTGAAATTCTATAGGATTGATCCCACACTCTTTAATCTCAGGCTAGTTCATTAAATAATCTTTTAAGTACTCTCTAGTTTCTAGGATCATATATCAGTAAGTTTTTTGTACACCATATTCAGCAATTATAGTAAAAAATTAGGAAAGAAAGTTTTTAGATTTTGTTTTTAGAATGAAATAGAGATCAATGTCTTTGTCCAGAGGTATACTTATACATATATACGTATGTATAATATGCGATTACCATTAGAATAGCGAAAAAAGATTGTCAGGTCCCTTGGAGCTAACTTGTCTGTAAAGCTTCAGATTCTGTGATTTGATTCGGCGAGTTTCTGATTAGGCGGACTGAGACTACATTTCAGTAGGTACACTTCTTTTACACAATTGCATGTGTACGCTTAAAAGTTTCGGTATTTATAATTTATCAGTTTAAAATTGTGTGGTGATGATTTGGGTGCGGAAACCTACCATAAAAATTATTTTATATCTACTTACTTGTCTGCTAAATGACTTCATTCGGTTTATGAAATTCTCATCCCATTTATGAAATAAAAGGTCATTAACACTATCGAAAATCAAAGTTGCTTTCATGGTGGAGTTAAAAATAAATGATTCCCAATATTTAACACAAAAATAAATAATCAATTAGATGTTTTGTTTAGATGTTTTTTTTTTTTTTTTTTTTCTTCTTATTCCTACTAATAGGAATTGGCGTCGCACTTTCTGTGCATTTGCCAGTGTCAAGTTTCTCTTTGTTTTCCTTTTTTGCTTCTTTATTGAGTGAGGTTAGGGAACGTAACAAGACGGAGAAGGAGAGTTAGGTATATCAGGACGGTTTTTTTTTTAAATATTTTTTATGGGGAAACGTAAGGATCGTCAAACAAAATTAAGGATGAAGGGAAGTGATTATGGAAATGGTCAGAGGGGATGGATAAAATGTCGCAATATGTACATGAAAGGAAAAAAAATAACATATTAATAGAATTATTTACAATAACATAACGACTATTCTAAATCTACTACTATTTACATATTCTACAATTTTACATCATTAGCTTCAATGAATAAAGCTAGTATCTTATAAATATGAATGGAATGAGTAAGAAGCAAGCACTTCACACTAGTGGGGAATGGAATTTCTAGAACCGATAAACTATTATATAATGGAGTATGATCGTACAATGGGCAGCTGAGGAAAATATGGTCTTCGTTACCAACATCTTCCCCACATTCACAAGTATCGTCGTCAATAATGCGAAAACGAGCAAGGTGAGCAGGACTGCACATGTGACCCAATCGCATTCGTATCAGCACAGACGTGGCTCTTTTACTAAGCCTTGATTTAAAAAACCACGGCTTGCTCGGAATTTCGGGCTGAATGGAATGGTAATATTTGCCTTTTACCTGGCTACTACTTGTCCATGCTTCTCCCCAAGATTCCTTGAGGAGAAGCTTAGGAAGAGCAGCCAAGTCTTGAGTGTAATTTTTGAAATAAAAAATGTCTCCGCAATCTATTGCCTCATTTGCCAACTCGTCTGCTCTTTCATTGCCAACTATACCGCTGTGACTGGGAATCCAGGCAAAAGAAACAGAATAACCCTTACTTGCGCATTTGTTTAGATGTTTAGAAGCGCAAGCAAAATCTACTTTTTTCTTTACAATGTAGATTTTTACTGTCACTGTCAAATATTTTTTGTCTTCTTTTTCCTTTTTTTATAGCTGAAAGGCTTGGTGTTTGACCACAACTCACCTGATGTTAAGTGACGGTGTGGTCAAAGATGTTAAAGCACACCTAGCTTGGAATGGAACTGGCTCTCAAGTGAAGCTGCCGGAACCATGAAGCTATTCATGGCCGGAACACACCGTTAGATGCTTGGCGGCAGATTTTCAACTTGAGGGTGGTAGCTAGCCAGCCGAGTACTGGAAAGTACTCTACTACCACGCAAATATAGCGTACAACACGCGTGCGTCTTCATCTTGTTTTGCATATAAGTAAACCAAAATTGGGTCAAAACCACGAAAGTTTCAACAGCAAGGTCCTAAAACTTAGTCAAGTCCGAAAATAAAAAGAAAATTAAAGACTTGGCTAATCAAAAATTGTTATGTATTTTCTTCGATGAATGGTATAATATTATCACGTAGGGCGAGTCAGTATGGCTTTACAGCTTTAGCCTGCACGATGGAGCAAATTATATTAAAAAAAAGCAACAAAACAACGATTCAATCAAAAGTTTTGGCGGGAACGTGGTAAGAGTCTTGTCGCCCCATTGTATTTTTTTTCGAAACTAGTATTTTTTCGAGTATTTATGTATAAAAATAGTAGTGTTTTATTCATAAAGGACCGAATTACAAGCGCCTGTGTGGAAAAGTTATATAATGTAGTGAAACATGACTTTTCGTGTTGCTTCTAATGGCGGTACCACACGTTCGTCCAACCGTCCAACAGTCGCACGTGTGGAGGGGTAGTTCGTGCGTGTTTGACGGTGTTGGAGCGTGTTGGCGCGCGATCGCTCCGATGGCGGTAAATCGTACACAGATCAAAGGAGTTGCACAGACCGTCCATAGAGAATGAGGTTGGAACGAAGTGTTACCAACTCTCAAAAATATTTATCCCTAAAGCTATGCTAAAACCCCTAAAATCAGACAATTACTTGAAAATCCCCCTGGATCTGTTTTCCAAATATTTGTGTACTTTTGACTGTATTTCTTCTTTTCTTTAGGCATAATTAACAAATTGGTTGTCCACACAGCATTACAATAACGAAATTAAATTAAACAAGTAAATAAAAATCAACTTATTTCCAGTAAGCATAGACAACGTAACCACCAGTTATCACAGAGTAGTTTTAATATCACTTGTCTTATGTTTATGGTAAGCACTATGGCGACATTTGTTTTCTATTCAACTCCGCATACTTAGTAATCAGGAACCCGGAACCGTAATGGATCTCGCTAAGCCGCTAGGTCAACAAATAAATATTACTAGACTAGAATATTACTATGTTTAGATTGAATAACTTCAGACCCTATATTTTTATACCTTTATTTTCTTAGTAAAAAATAAGCAGTCATAAATCCCTAAAAATATAACGCCCCTAAAACCCCCACCTATTTTATTTTCCCCCTAAATTTAGGGGAAAATAATATATATATATTATATATAGGGGAAATTTTAGGGGGAAAATAAAACAGGTGGGAACACTGTTGGAACGTGTATACTGTGTGGAGGGTCTGTTTTGATCGAGACAGACTTGAGTCATGTTGGAGTGTTCGACGGTTGGACGAACGTGTGGTACCGGCATTAAACTCCATCCAGAAGCTTATATTAAAGTCGCCACTACTTTACTAAAGCACGACTAGATTTTACTGGTCCGGACTAGACTTGATCAAGACTGGACTTTGACTATAACTATAGATGTAAGACATGAATTACAAAAACTGAAGACAAGGCAGTATAGCTTTACAGATTTAGCCTGCCCGATGGGGCAAATAAAAAAAAAATACTCGAATTCTGATTTGAATATTATAACCTCACTCATGTCCTCAAACATTATTTGAAAAAGAAATTGTGTTTAAATTGTTTGGTTAACTCAAACTGTTATTTAACAGCACAAAATGAAGAAAAACACAACAGTAAGTCATTATATTTTGGAAGTCATTCAAATAGTATCTTAAATACGTAATGATAATTATTAAGCAACCAAGTATTTTGTTTACAGCAAAAATTTATATCTCTCTGTTATCTAACCTTTGGGGGTGCAGTGGCTTACCAATACATTTATTACAAAAAAGATTTCAAAGGTTACTATAATCATTATCTGCGACCTGCCAGTCAATATGTAAACCCAGAGTTGGCTCACAAACTTGGAGTTTACGCCATAAAGTATGGAATATTCCCACCAGACCTCAGTGAAGACCCAAAAGTTTTAGTAAGTCTATTTTAAAATATTTGTGTAAACTCTCATATGCTATAACTTTAGTACTTAATTAAATTCTTTTCATATGTTGTTCATTACAGAATACAAAACTAATAAATTATGAACTTACAAACCCAATTGGCATAGCAGCAGGATTTGACAAAGACGGTGATGCTATCCTAGGACTAAAAAACTTAGGCTTTTCCATAGTAGAGATTGGCTCTGTTACACCTGAACCTCAACCTGGTAACCCCAAACCCAGAGTTTTTAGATTGCCTGAAGATGATGCAGTCATTAATAGATATGGATTCAATAGTGAAGGTCATAAAAAAGTATCCAAAAAAATCAATGACTTAGAAAAATCACTATTAGACAAAGCGCTCCTAGGAATTAATTTGGGTAAAAATAAACTATCTGAAAATGCAGCAGAAGATTATATCCTAGGGATAAAGAGATTCTCAAATGTAGCAGACTATTTTGTCATAAATATAAGCAGGTATTACCAATTTTAATACTTCATTAAACATATAAATAGCCACAAAATAAGACATATGCATTTTATTTTTGATATCCATGATTAGATTAATATTAGCATCACTCACAAAACTAACTTTTATGATCTGGATTGAGCTATTTAATTCTGCAAGAATGTTTAGATTTCATTAATATATTTTTATTTCAGTCCTAACACACCAGGACTACGGTCCCTGCAAAAAAAAGAAGAGCTACAAGAACTCCTAACTGAAGTAAATAAAATAAGAGATTCTATTGAGCAGTTCAGCACAAACAAACCTCCTTTGTTTTTGAAATTAGCACCAGATTTGAGCCCAGAAGAGATAAAAGATATTGTGTTAGTGATATCTAGAAAGGAGAGTAAGGTTGATGGTTTGATCATTTCTAACACGACAATAGACAGGCCCCAGCAGCTAACCAATAGGGAATATATCAATGAAATTGGAGGACTCAGTGGAAAACCACTGACTAACAAATCTACACAGATGATTAAAGACATGTATAAGCTTACAAAAGGTATTGCATAATAATGTTTTGTTATTTTTTATTGTAATATTTTTTTGAAAAACTCAATCCTATATTGCAATATACAAGCATCTTCACACTGCAGTTACACTCAAATTGGAAACACTGTATATTTGAAATGTTGCCTATCTATTTTATAAGCTCCATTACTAATTAACAGTTACAGCACAATACAAAAAGTCATATCACAATCATTTGCATTTATAATATTAAGTGTAATTTGGTTATTTCAGGTAAGGTACCTATAATAGGAGTTGGAGGAGTTTTTACAGGACAAGATGCTTATGACAAAATACTGGCAGGTGCTAGTGCTGTCCAGATTTACACTGCTTTGATATACAATGGACCTCCAGTTGTGTCAAAGATTAAAAAAGAACTTGCAGAGTTGCTAGAAAATAATGGTTATAGTAGTGTAATCGAAGCTGTGGGCAAAGGTGTAAAATAATGGTATATTATATAATTATACATTAAATAGTTAAATATATATAATATTAATAATGTTAAATGTTATGAATTAAAGCTTTTCTGTAAATAGCTTAAAACATTTGTTTTTACAATTTCTATTATCATTTCTCGTTAATTGTATTTTCAGCATCTGAAAGTATAAAATATTGATTATAAATAAAAAAATGTTGTTACTAAAAACAATATTTGTTTGTACTAAAGAAATCTATAGTTATTTGAAATTGTTATCTACCTATAATTTTGCATTTAGGTATGTGAGATTGTATAAATTGCTTGCACTCCTTAAGGTTATCAACACTTGGCAAACTAAATAAGACCAAAGTTTCTAGCTTGTTCAGTTCTTTCAATTCTTTGATGCCAGCATCAGTGACATTTGAGCATTTAGAGACTTGCACATGTGTTAATGAATCTTTTCCATAAGAGAGACCTTTCATAGCTCTATTATCTATATATGTTGCATTGTGAATAGTTATTTTCTGTATCATAGTACATCCAACTGAAACAAAAACATGTATTATTAATTGATGGCATTTTAGCTGTTCATAATCAATTTAGAATTAATAAATATGTTTTATTATTACTTAAATGTGAGAATCCATAGTGTGAAATGCCACAGTCAGTAGCATCAATTTCAATTATCTTTGGAACCATTTTATCATCAGGTGGGAGTAAATTATAATCTGTTTGTTTTATTCCCCCAGCCCATACAACTTTGCCACCGTTTCTAAGTACCCACTCTGCACAAGCACGATCAGGGCCAAACTTCTTTATTCTCTCTGGGTCAGGCTTATTGAACATCATATTCACAAATTCCCAGAAATTTCTTCTTTGAATACCTTGTGGAGTATAGATTTTACAATGTGTTCGCAAGCCCTGGAATAAAATTACTTTTAAATAATAGACTTCCGGTGAAAAGAAATTCATATACTGAACAGTCCCACTTACATAATTGAACACTTTCAACATTGTGGTTAAAAATCTCACGAATAACGACTTAGCTAGATGTTCCAATTAAGTTATATTTTAGATTTCCTCAACCAACCGAACTCAAGAAAGAAAATTGTATGAGAGAACCCAAAAATAGAAAATAAATTGTAAACAAAAAAATATTGTGATGAAAAAAGTTTTTTTTACTTGTTGTCTTTATTTTTGGCATCGTATTTTGCATTCTGTCAGTGTCAAAATTCATTGTCTGAGTATAAAATCCTCAGATCAAAAACTACATACAATCTTAGTCAAAGCCTTAATTTTTAATTAGCCTTTCTTAATTAATACCTATTAACGATCGAAAATCATATTTGGTTTCGTTAGTAGATTTTGCCCGAGTATTACGCTCTTGGATATACTTTTTGAAAGTTTATGGTATGAAAATAGTTATGATTTATTAAAGTGTCGAATTGTCCACGAGTGTGAGAATGTGATATAATTTTCTTATTAACTTGCTTTTACCATCGAAGCTTCTTAGTCAGTATCAGAATATCCTTTATTGTGTTACTGTGTACAAAGTTGTTATAGAAATATAGTTATCAACAGCGTTATCCATGACGAATACAATATTATATTATTTTACTTACTTAGTAAAGTTACCGCTACCTCGATAGAGAATGACTGGACTTGATCATTACCCAGTTTGTGGGACTTTGTCAGAAATTCAAGACTTTACTTGATTTTTTTCATCAAATATTTATTTTTACTTTAAACATCGCAATATTTAATTGACACTGAGAAAAATACACTTAGTTTGTTTCCAAATACCAAAAAAAATAGTTATGTCAGGCTGGCACCTCTGACAAGTAATTAAAAGAATGTTTTGTTGATTTCTTTTCTATGAGCTTATTCATAATATTTTCATCGCAGTTGATCCGTAAACAGAATAAATCAAGGCTTATGTAAATCCAAAGAAAATGTCTGAAACATACGGTAAGGTTTAAAAAAGTAGCTAGTTAAATTTCTTTTTCTCATTGTTTATTGCAGATATGATACACCTGCTTCATTACAGTGGTACCTAGTTAACAAAATAGGTGGTCTCAGCATTATTTCTAAAGGCGACAGTTTGTGTGTATGTGTCTACTTTTCTACCTTTTTCACGCCGTACTTAGAGCTTTTGGATGGACATTTGGTATGCAGGTACCTTGGATTAGCACAGGCTACGTTTTATCTCTGAAAATGCAGATGAAACACCTGGGGTTTCGTCACTAATTGTTTACTAATATATACATGGATATATATGTTATATACATCTATACTTATATATGTAGGTTTTGTAGTTCTTCCTTTAGCCAAAACAGGTAAAACTTAAGGTAACTAAGACTTATTTGCAGTGTTTAAAACATCCCCAAAAAATTTACTGAAATGTGTCAACTATTTGGTGCTTTTTAACCTGGGACTTATTAGAGATGTTTTTGATTTACTTATACTAGATTACTCATGTTTAATTATGTCAGATACTCCTCTGAGTAGTCTCTGCCATATATGGTGGCATTCTGCAATGAATCAAAGCAGTGTTAAAAGCGCACGCGGCCACAACTGGACTGATAAAGATCGATTTATTAAGGTTTATTTTCTGCTGTTTACTTTCTACATATTCAAAATACATCTATTTTTCCTACATGGAATGCATCCAATATGTAGATGAAGCAACATATCAAAAATATGTAAATATGTGTGTGTATTGTTATGCTTACTTTACACAGTTTAAATTGAATTAGGTAATCAAGTTTTAATTTAAAGCATTTATTGATGCTGGTTTTTATTTTAATTTTATCAGTGCATCTTTCATTGCTTTTTTCATTCTAAAAGATCAACTATCTAGCTATTTAATATAGTAATAATAGAGTTATATACTTTTTTTTAAATTATGTTATTAATAATGTTTGTATATATTTTTCCAGATTATCTCTTCAAATTCTTAGTCATTGGAAGTGCTGGCACTGGAAAATCTAGTCTTCTCAACAATTTTATTGGAAATAAGTGTAAGTATGTTTATTGCATAATTTCAGTTAGATACATTTATTTTGTAGCTGCAGTTGAAGCTTAAAGAAACTTTAGTGCATTTTCCACTACAATGTGTGCCTATATAAGTCCACTTACAGTAATACATATTATGAATTCAAAATAACTCTGTACTCTACAAAATTATTACTTTTGCACTTCTAATCAAATTCTGTTGAAATGTCACAAGAATGTGGGATACCCCACAATGCAGTAAATATGAGAAATCTTGGACAAAGCCACAGGACTCAATTTTGAAGTGATCAATTTGTCTGGTAGACTTTTAATGCAATCAATCAAACTAATATGAAATTTTGTATATTATAAATAACTTTGTTTTAGTAAATTTATACAATAATAATATAATCAACCAAGTGTTGGGTGTCTAGCTGCCAGAGGGGTAGATGATTAATTGTTACCATTGCAGTTCCAACCTGGATAAGGCTAGCACAGTAGTGAAGCAGATAGCAAGAGAGAAACAAATACCTAGCATTGGGATAAAGAAGTGTGTGGATGATGATAGTCAATTTAATGAACTCAAAACAATAAAATAAAGCTATTATAATAATAATTTCAAACTCCAAGCATTAAGTTTGTTTAACTCTGAAAACTATTATGTGAATTTATTGTCTTGTGCTTATATACATCACTGTGAAGGAAAATATCATGAGCAAACCATAGCAAGATGGCATGATTTTATTATTAGAGTATTTTCTAGCACAGCTAGCTACCACTGTCAAGTTAAAAGTCTGCTGCCAAAGCTGAAATAATGGCTAAATATGCTTACCATTGTCTACCATACCATCACTTAATATCAGGTGAGCTGTGGTCAAAGACTATAAAAAATGTGCTTAGATAACACCAAAACAGATATGCATGACATCGATATGGTATCGAGCCGGCCAGCCTCACCCAATGATACACCCATGGATAAACAACCATATTTTAGGCAGGCATGACACTGTAGCAGCATTAAGTTTTTGTACCGGGCACATTCCATGTAATAAATTTTCCTGCTTAATGAGAAATCCCATTACTCCCAACTGCCTAGTTTGTAATGTATACCATATTATAACAGAGTGTGTTCAAAATGAATCAATTAGAACAACTGTCCTAAACAAATGACTAACAGGATTAAAAGTTGGTTTCTGTAACAGCATTCTGGCTGAGCCTGTCTCAGATGCAGTAAGCTGTAGAATTTAAATTGTGCATAATTAATATAATCTTAATTATAATACAAAAGCAATGCGACACATTCGCCTCAGCGGCATATTCGCGAAAAAGCTCTTTAAATTTGATTTAAAAACAATTACAAGCTAGTTGTACTTGAAACGAATCAATAGTATAAGAGATTTAAGATATGGTCTTTGATATTCCCAAGACATTGCTATTTACATGGGGCTATGTGGAATGGTTGTACTACCGGAATCAGATCATTATACTCATGAATATGAACAATTTTTCCAGTCAAAGAAGATAGATGCCACACTATTGGTGTAGAGTTTGGTTCCAAAATTGTGAACATAGGAGGCAAATCTACTAAGCTACAGATATGGGACACTGCCGGGCAAGAGAGATTTAGATCTGTCACTCGCTCTTACTACAGAGGAGCTGCCGGTGCTCTACTTGTCTACGATATTACTTCCCGGGACTCGTTTAACGCTCTTGCCAACTGGCTTCGTGATGCACGAACACTATCTAGTCCGAACATATGTATATTACTTGTGGGAAACAAGAAAGATATGGAAGAGTCTAGAGAAGTGACTTTTAATGAAGCAAGTCAATTTGCACAAGAAAATGGTATGTTCTAAAATATTTTACGAATGTAATCCTTACCGTGACATTAATCTTCTTGAAGGGCCACAGAAACGGCCACTTTAAATTTTCTTATTTATAAAAATAAAATAATGTTAAGTATTACCCAAAAAAAAATGGTAAGAGGTGAATTTTTGCATTTTGTTTAGTCACCAACCACACAAATATAAACTACAAACCATACTTTGGACAGCGCTGATTTAGAGTAACAAAATTTCGATCTACATACCTTAAAGTGATACATAATTATAGGCTATTCTTTCTAGTGTCCATACAAATATGCACCAAAGTTTTACAACTTTGTTAAAAACCTTCATGTCTGTTTTCAGAATTAATGTTCTTAGAAACCAGTGCTAAAACAGGAGAGAATGTTGAAGAAGCATTTTTAAAATGTTCTAAAACAATTCTTGCTAAGATTGAGACCGGAGAGCTGGATCCAGAGCGAATCGGCTCAGGGATTCAGTATGGCACCGGTACTTCAAAACGCCTTTCAGCACCTAAGAGACCTGTTAAAACTCCGTCTGACTGTGCCTGTCGCCTCAATTAAATTCTGCTAAGGGCACTTTAAGTTGCCCCTATAATTGGACTATATTTTATCTTAACGATCTATTTATGATTCTCATAGTGAATAGTGCATTTGTGTAATTATGTTCTATTTGCAATTATGAATTGTATAAGAACACTGATGGAATTCATGTCTCATTCAATTCACTTACTACTAAATGTAAGGATGAATTCATATTAGGGATTATGTTAAGGTGCACTCTACAATTAGATTGCCTATGTTAATTTCTGAAATTTGCGGCGAAAAGAATAGTAGTCAAGTTAAAATCTTAAGTTAAGTTTGTTCTAATAATAATTTTGATAATTATCAACATGACAACATTTGGATCTGTATTTCCAGAGTGCTAGAATATAAATGGAATAATCAAGCTTAGCACTAATAATATGGATCAATATGAAAGATTTTTACTATTTGCCTTCTGCTTCAGAAAATTGCGTTTATATGATAACTGATCATTTTAGGCGTTAATTTGTGGAAGTTCATCCTATGTAATCTGGACTTGATCTCTAGTGTATTTCCATTATACCTTTGAAGTCGGTTTTGTTTCGCGCTTGCATTAATTATTGTCTGGCAACAGTAGTTGAAATCAGTGAAATTATCTAAATGTTTTTTTGAATATTATTTTTAATTGCTATTGTGATCGTTAGTTTCATATTAGGGTATTGAACAAGCCACAACTGTTTTTGCTGATCGTTCGTTCGTTTTTGTTGATCAAGCGTGAATTTTAACGAGACACTCTGACGTTAAGAGATATCCTGTCCATGACTATTGCAGCGGTACCTAGAACGTTGAATAAAACAATAAAGTCTTAGGCATCGTTGCTTTGGCGCTGATAACTTTGAGACATTCGATGATTTCTGTTAATACTCCTGTTATTTCGCTACCTGCAGTATCCTTCAAATCGTAACACATTAATCTTTGCACGCGGCTAAATGGCTCAAATATCTGATACTGAGGTGGTACCTACCTAGATGACCTTAGAATTTTCCAACAATGTACCTATGTCGCATCTATATCTGTCTATATGATAAGATCGTTGTTCATGGCAGAGATAATAAATAATTAAATAGAAACAAAAATATTAAAAAGTTTTTGTTTTATTTATGCGGGATTACTCACGTTTAATTTTATCGGAGCCGTGCATCAAGCGCTATCTTCACGTGCGAGGCGCGAGGCGGCCCGCAGTGCGAATCAAGACGAGGCCGCACACGCGTTGTCTCAGCTTTGTCCCCATGATGAAGGCCACCGGATGTGGCCGAAACTATAGTCGGAGTTTCCGATAAAATTAAACCTAGATAAAATAAAAATAAAAGTAATCTTGAACAAAAATGTGTCAAGACCACGTCAGTTTCCATAATTAAAAAAGTTACTAAGTTACTTATTAAATGACATGATAGCACAAACTGTCATCATCATGTTTCATGTGTCTTCTATATTCGTGTATGTCACGATAGCAATATGTATAGAAGACAATATGCAACATGGGTACCGTTTTTAAAAAAATCACAAAATTACTGAATTGTTATTCGTTTACCAACAGGCGACATTCTGGTCAAATGCGGATATATGTATTCGCCTTATTTTTTTTAATGCACTCGTGAGTCAACTTTGTGATACGACGAAGGATCAGATTACCTAGTTTGACCATATAATGATAACTTAATTTTAGAATCTAAAATCAGGATTGTAAAGTACATATTTGCATGACAGTAGATTGATATTTCATAATATTGTATTATATGTATTGGTAACTCTGGAAAAGACTAAAATTTTACGAATTTATTTTTGTGTGTTAGAAAAATTTAGTTTTAAGACAAAAAAGCAATCCACCCTTTTCAGTTGTGATGCTATTTAGAATCTATTAATTTATCGCACATATATGTGTTGTTAAGATTTATTGTTTGTTTTTATTTTTTAATAATTCTAAGAAAATGTATCAAATTCACGCGGAACATTTTTAAATTTTTCTTTTCTTTTTTAATTGTTAAGTATATCCACCACTCACTATAATATTAAGATTTGTAAGCGTACACGTTATGTTGTTAATTATTATAATGAGACCAGATAAATAAATCTTGTAATAAGAGTTATGCATATTTGATTTACCTTGAAAAATAATAAACTGGTTCCTGATAAAATTGTAGGTATATATGACCGTAGTCGACTTCCAGTGATATTTGGTATTGCTATGTTGTTTTTAATTAAGTGAGCCCATTTAATTAGTTGGTGCGCGTGCGCCTAATTATTTTATCGTAAAAGACGGATTAGAATATTTCTCATACTTCCACATCTATAGATTTTGACTGCCCTGTACCTCAGTAATACATAGCTCTGCTTCGTAAAGTATGGTATAAAGATTTTCATGAAATTTAGTAAGCAGGGGATTTCGGGGGCGATACATCGATCTAGCTAGGTTTCATTTTTAGAAAACGTCATTTTATCCGTGTTTTCAGCCGAGCAAAGCTCGGTCATCCAGGTACTTTTATTAATAACACCAAAGTTACAGATCATCGTTCTGTGTATGGATGTTCTAAATGTATTTACAATTTTATTTTTTTATGGTTGACAGGCTAGGTGATTGACCACAGCTCACCTGATGTTGTGACGGTGTGGTCGCAGATGGTAAAGCACACCTAGCCTGGAATGGTACTGGCTCTCAAGTGAGACTTCCGGAACACACCGTTATATGCTTGGCTAGATTTTCAACTTAAGGGTGGTAGCTAGCCAGCCGAGTACTACGAGTAGAAAGTACCCTACCACCATGCTATGCATCACGATGTTTTCCTTCACCGGCAGCTCAAGCTCATTGTTGGGGTTTGAACTCACACCCTCCGGCACGCTAACCGACCGCGCTAACCACTGAGCTATCATCGCTACAATGTCGCTAAGTATCCACTTTTTAGTCTGAAAAGGCTTGCGCTTGATCAAACCCCGATAGCATGATACTTATCAGTTATCAGATTGCTTTACTATGGAAACTTGACGTGGTTTTGACACCATTTTGTTTTACTCATGCGGGATTACTTTGTAGAGAGAGCAGAGGTTGCAACTTACCCTATGTCAAAGGAGTTGCGGATGGGTTTGGAAATTTGTTACGCCCGCCCCGGAGGTAGGTACTGTCATACAAACAAATCTTAAGTAGAAAGTATCTGTTTGAAAGAATGAAAACATGCTAGTAAATTTGAAATTTATTTATTTTCGGTTTAAGTAACATTTCTATTCATACAAACGACCTTACTAAATGATTTTTGCCATAGTGGCTTAAACAAAATAAAATTAATAATTAAAATTAGATAATATACTTATAATAAATATGATATTTTCTTATTTGATTTCATTTAGATTCGCACTTCGTTTTTCATTCAAATCGATAATACACATAATAAAGATAATTTGTAAAAATTTATTTAAGCATTCTAGGGATTAGTGTGAAGGCAAGGCATACACTCCAAAAGTTTAGTGATGTGCTTTTTATATAAAAAAATCTGGTTATTCTTATTAAACTTTGGAATGCTTTATTTTACTACAGGGTAAGTACACAAAACTAGTTTTAACTTAAAAACTAGTCAAATAAAATCTACTTATTAAAAAGTTGAAGCAGTTTTCCATACATAATGTTGATAGCACATATTATTGTAAGTACATTTTGTAAAATATCCTATTCTAATAATATGTATTTAACTATCTATCTGTACAAAAGTCAGACTTTTGAAAATTTCGAATAAGTGGGTGGAAAAAGAAATCAAAATATACTCTTGATTCGATTTAGTTCTGCCACTAGCTCCGTGTTAATGATAAATTAGTGCCTTTCTTTGTATTGTCCTCGTGTACACCAATATTGAATTTGACGTGAATAATTCAAAATTTAATTGAGAAAACTGATAACATAATTGGGAGACAGTTACATGTTGCAGCTACGAATGTAATATCATTAAAATTTTAATTACACCACTCGATAGTTTAAGGATCAATGAATTCATTATGTTGAGTGAGAACTTGAAACATGGAAAACCTGGGCTTAGTGTTCAAATATACCTGTACCTACACGTCCATGACTGTCATATCTCGACTTTTTTTACTGGAACCGAACAGACCTACATAAATTGTAATAATATAGCAGAATACACAGCTACGCCGTATCTTAAGTTTATTTTGGATCAGTTTATGTACTTTAAAATATATGTAAAGTGCATCAATAGGTATATTAAAAAAAAACATACCTATGTGCTTGAAGTGCCCGAACTTTGTTCAAACCTTTAAAGGTTAAACATAATTTATTACTCGATACGGTTCTCGAATCCTAACGCAATGACGGTTTTTGCCTTCGTTATATAAAACAATGTTAAACAATATAAAAATAATATTTTAACGACACGCTTGTTGGTAGTAAGTTAAAAATGTAATAATTTATCACTGTAACTTTGTTACATAGCATTGGTAGCATGCAACGTTATATGCTGTCTCACACTCACACATACACACACATTTAATAAAATATTATCTAAACTGAAATGCACCTACTTTGTGTCTAGGAACTATATGAACTATAATAATATTTAGTTAGGTATACAGAGGGAAACTCTACAATGGTCACAAATATGTGACGTGCTGATTAATAAAATTTGCGTAATTACCAAAAATAATAATTATTTAAGTAGTTACACAGAGCAGCAGTGCAACGCCGAAAGGAGGTTATTGTACCCATCATTATGAACAACTTTTAGTATAGGACCACCACTGAAATCGATAACAAAAAACAATTGTTTCATACTTAAATGACAAACAGTCTTTTTATTTCGAGATATCAGAGTCGGTCTCTTATTAAAAATTGCTAACTATGATGAATCTGAAGACATCTTTCGGCTTGTACTATCGTTCCTTGTATATGTATACCTAACAATTGCAATGAAGTTTACAAGTACCTCACAGTGAAGTGTGTACCTAAAAGAGGCAGCTTTATCAGCTACCTACTTGGCTTGGTGTGCTTAAATAAAAATAATAATAAAATACATGTATTTATACTTTATGAATATTCCTAATTCTATCACAGTAAAATATCAAAACATATTATGTAGCAACGTCTTAACATCATTGAATAAATTATGTACAAGTTGATGGAAAGTACCTAACTCTAAATGTTTAATTTTCTAATATACAATATACATAATATTATTATTTAAAAGTACCTCATAATCTTTTAAAACTTTAAGTACACAAAAAGAAAGAATAAAGACTAAAAATGTGATCGAAATTATAGTCGGAGTATTTCTAAGTATCGATTATGTAATACATATTCCAAAATATCATAATTCTCATTGTAAAATATTTATTTTTGTATCCATGATTAATGGAATGATCAAAAAATGATAAGCTACTCGTAGGACTTGCAACTTTCTATACATAGAAAGTAACTCAAATTTCAACGCACTGAGATTCACACGTAGAAATGATACTACATGTAGATTCATTATCAAATTTTTGGGGACATAAAATCATACACAAACTTAAGTTACAATACCTAACATATTAACTTCACCTACAACTGCTTGTAATAGTTTTTACAACTTTGATATCGTCTATATTATATAAATTTCATGAATAGATGTTTCTGTGTAAAATTACATACGCACATTTTATAAGTACTAAAAATTAAGAGCTTTTTCTCAAATACATAAAATACAAAATAATGTACAATGCGATGAATCTACTTATTGCTATATCAACAAAATATTAGTCATGGAAACTAATATTTTGGACTAAAATACTGTGTGCTGGCTAAGATAGGCTTTGTAACGAAATACTTTCAGTTATGTACCGAATGACACTAAGATCCATTTGAAGATACACTCGCATACCTATTTAATAGTTCTAAAACAACTCGATATTCAATCAGTCTTCTGCTATTTAAAATATTGAAGAACCGCAAAATTATATCTCTAATAATGTACTTAGGTAAATAAGGATATTTATATAGCGAAACTCCAAAAATGTGACTAGACTAATATAATAAATAAGTACACATACAAATAAACCCTATATTCCGATAAAAATATATAGGTATAACGCTGGTTACAACTTTGAATCTTAGTGCTCGAAGTTTAAGGTTCCTAAGTACTTAAAAACATTGCTAAAAGTTAACCAATGATAAAAATGCCCGCTTAACTTCTTGCTGATGTGAAATGTCACCCGTGACACAAGTCGAGACTAACTTTAAAGATAAAAATACATTCATTTTAACCAACGTTTCTAAGTAAGGCCGTCATTTTTGTAATTGGTTTAATAACTTCCTATCTACCTTTCTTTAAGAGAGCAAACGCGTTAAGCCTACGCTAGCACACAGCGGCATAAGATTAAAATAAACAGAATTAGTCTTACAGTAAAAGGTACTAAAACAGCCTAAAGCTTTAATGTTCTTACGCCTTACATTTCCTAATTATCATTGGACTTGGGTCGAAACGCAATCAAGCATAGGACAAAGATTAAGTAAGTACCTACGCTTACGCATTTGAAAACAAAGTCTAGTAACCTAATAAAGCGGATGTGAGCTCGTACTAGAGTGTGGGGCGAAGTCCATTGTCGTGCGAGGCGAAGGTTGCGTCGCTGCGGAGGCGAAGAGATTGCGGTTGTATCGCTCGTGAGGTTACTTTGCACCCATGACCTCTCGACAAGCGACCGCCGCAACCAGCGCTGCACCGCGGCCGCTGCCGTCTTCTGATAGCATGAGGTCGAACTGTAACAAACACCCATAAAATCACTGCATGACTGTGGTGATGTAAATGGAAGAAACTATTTAATCTGAGGGTAGCCAAAATGTATAAAAAATGAATCAGCAGATGTAAACAAAAACTAACATTAAATGAAAAACTCTTGCCATTTTCATACATTTTGGCACCAAAAACTTGATGAAAGTGTCATCACAAAATGCATGGGATAAGATGACGAAATCGAAGCCATGAAAACGGGTTGAAAAATAAAGATAAATTCAAGAATAAAATTTCGTATAAATGCGCGCAGAATACTCTAATCCTAAACACGAAACCTGTTTGGAAGCTAATGACGGATGATGCAATTATTATAATCATCGTTATTGACGAAACTTGCTGATAACCGTTCACACCCTTTGATATATTTTGGCGCATTGACATCATAATATGATAATCATACTTTGATATCAAATCAGTCTCGTTGGAATAACAAGATAAAGTATGAATAACCGGGCGTCACTGTCAGTGTGGTTTACACTAATATACTAAGTTAATTAGGTACAAGTGTAGCAATACTTCGCAGATAGCGCTTTATAATTCATTTTAAAAGATGGGTGTGTCATACTTTATTAATTTAATACAAATTTTATTAAAGGATATTCAAAGAATTTCGACCTATCAAGAACAACATAAATCCATTACTGGAAAGAGTACCTAAAGCAGCGCTGATAGGATTTAATCTATTATTTAATTGACATTGACGTTTTTTAATTGTAATTTAGTTTATTTTTTATTATTTAATTGTTTTCGAACTGATGATATCAATAAATGACTATATCTCTAACTATCGTATCAAATTTAGTTAGGCTGGGATGGTAGGGGGTAATAATTAACGTAAGCTTTGGTATTTAAGTAAAGGAGCCCCTTAAACCCCTTAAACCTTACATAAATAAACCTGGGCAAGTCCTAGGCAGTATACGGGTTCGCGTTCCTGCAACACGATGGGCCCGATCTACCTTTGAATGCGAAGAAGTTTCGTCTCGTGTTTACAGATTAGAAACAAAACTATTATACCTATCTAAGTACCTACTTAGTTCTCACACTACGTCGGGTACAATAGCGGCCAGCACATAACGGCGATTGCGTTGCGATCAAAGTTCGACATGCGACCTTCATTTTGTTTAAGTTAAACATTCAACTATCTCTGACACCGGTAATTAAAAGTATTTGTTCAATAAAAACGTAACGGGGGCTCGGCTTGGCATTAATAAACAATTTATCACAACAGATAATAACAGTTCAGAGGGTTATGTTTGTAAATCGCTGAGATCGAGTAGCTCGAACGCGGACGTTTATTTGTAACTATTTTTTTTAAACGAATATGTTGCGTGCCAATTGTGAAACTCGTCACATCATGGAAAGTTCCATTTGTGAAATGTCAGGTAATTGTATGTATTAGCCAGTCAGCCACATCACCGTGTGCTCAATATTATTTAAGTATCTGTTCACAGTGTGCTCAATATTATTTAAGTATCTATTCACAGTGTAAAGGTGCTCTTTAAAACTGAGGCTAGAAACTGAGTTCCTAAGAATTCAATTCCGTTTATTATTCAAATCTAGGTATATAAACATTTTGCAAAATCGTGAATGCCACAATAACAGTGTCACATTTAATGTGCTGCCCGAGGGCCTCTAACATTTATGACCTTATTTATAAATGTTGCATAAAGTTAATCAATTCTTAAAAATATTTCTACATTTTGCTGACATGAAATCAAACGCATGAAAACAAGAAGGGCTACTTAAAACATTGTTTAAGTTTAACTAGCATTTATGGGAAATACCGTTAATGTTAATGGATAAGCTATTAACTGTGAACCATACACAAAGAAAAATTGCCAAAGTTTACCATCCCAATCCAATAGATTTACTCACTTAATGTTACGGCAGAATTACTTTATTACAAATAACAAACTAGTCATTAAAAAAAATTTCTTTTCTTGACAAATGTAATTATAGAATAATTAATTGGTATTAAAGATTGCCAATAAGTACTAAATATTGTATGCCCAAAAGGGTAGCTGTTGATAGCTAAAATTGATGATACATGTATCTAATACACAGCCTTCAATAAAAGATTTT
Source organism: Biston stratarius (assembly GCA_950106695.1). Taxonomy (NCBI): domain Eukaryota; kingdom Metazoa; phylum Arthropoda; class Insecta; order Lepidoptera; family Geometridae; genus Biston; species Biston stratarius. The sequence continues at coordinate 36,912,491 of OX467106.1, read as the reverse complement.
GAATTTGAAAGTAATAATGCCTATCATTAATTGGCGTCATTTCATGAAATGACCAGGTTCTTCGTTATATCTGAGATTTTCGTTATCTGACAGCGACATACACAATTTATTGAAAGAGTCTTTAACGTTCCAGATCAGCCAGTTTATCGCTTCATTATATAGCTTCTTCAAAGAAACCACTATCACTCGACGCTCGGTATTATTCCATAAATTCGATATGTCACCCTGATAAAGTTATCTCTGTCTGGACGTCATAATAATATTATTTTTGGCGAAGTGTGTGGTCGTCATCATCGGATTTGCTTACTTTGGTGAATATCAGGTATTTTTATCATGAAGGCGGTGCAAATCTTCAGTACCTATCTAGGTATATCTTCAAAAATTACTTTTTTTAAATGTAAAACTAATTAGACGAACGAAACGCTCTTTTAATTTAGAGAAAACGGCTGTCCATGACTATTGTAGTGGTGCTCAAAACTTTAAGATGCAAAATAAAGTCCAGGGCATCGCTGTTATGGCGCTCATTATCTTGAGACATTCGACGGTTAGTCTCAATAGCCCTGTAATTTCGCTAGCTGCAGTACCCTTCAAACCGTAACATAATAATGTACCTATGTATGTACAGTAATGTAGGTACTACTGCTTGATAGCAGAATGTCTAATACCTCCTCTTAAGTAGATCTGTAACCTTGTAAGTATCCCTAATTGAATATTTTCAAAATACACAACAATATAAATTTAAAACACGAGCACTGAAATATCGATATTTCAGCTAAAAAGAACTAGAGATGATTGTTTGTCTCAAAAAAAAATTATGCAAACAAACGTTCATTATACGCAAAAACTAAAATCGTTTTCTAGTTTATTTTTTAGCTAGCTGGTACATAAGTTTTTCCCATTTACACAGAAAATAGTTTTGCCGTGGTGGTGCCGGCGTTAGATTAGTACCCCACCCTCTCTACCCATGGTTGCCTTAAGAGTCGGCTAAGGGATGTAATCCGGAAGATGCGCAGCAGCGTCTTCCTTGAACAATCACACCTAACTGCGCTCGCGAACCCTGCCAAGCGTGGCGAGTATTGGCAAAACCCCCCCAAGAGGAAGCCTATGTCCAGCAGTGGACGTCCTATGGCCGATGATGTGATGTGACACGGAAAAAGTCCATGATCTTAAAGTTTATTAAATATATACATAATATAAAAAGCAGATTACAACATTACCGTTAGTCCAGGACGGACGAGCTGCGCTATTTTGTTGTACATGAGCGTGTGGAAGTGCGGGTGGAACCTGTAGACGGAGCCGTCGATGCCTACGGTGACGTGAGGTTCGTTCATCTTGTTCAGAAGTGTCGCGAGGCCGGCGGAGACGAGGTACGCGGCGCGGCGTGACACGCATTCGCACACGTGCCTCACCGCCGCCATATCTGTTTCTGTCGCGTGCGTCAGACCTGCGACAATACGAGGTAAGTTAAAACTAATTGATATCCATGATGAAATGATGACCATGTCATCATGTCATGAAAAATAAAATTGGTCTTATTACTTTCTCAAAGTTGTTGCCATCTTAATTAAACTAGATCAAATAAGATTATTTATATGTATAGTATAGTATGTTAGTTTCATGGGACGTGAAGACGAGAATTATTCGCGCTTTCTCGCTTCGCGTACAGAATAGCGGTCAGTCCACTATAAAACTCGCCAGAGCTTTGAACTATCGATCGCTCGTTGTGAGGCGCGTTATTACTGGTAAATGGTAAGTTACATAACTAAATGTGTGTACAATTTTATCAAGTATAGTTTCAACATGATTGATGCAAAGAACACTTAGCACAACTGTTTTACTTCGACACAATCCGGCGGGTACCCACAGTGACACAATTGGTGGCAAGGGCAAGAAAATTATAGCGATCTTATGAATATGATAAAATTTAAATTTTATAAGATACACACTTTTTACTTTTAGTGAATTAATAATGTGAAATTAAACAAGACGATTGTGGACGCTCTACACTGGCTTAAGAATAGTATCATCATCATCATTTTCAGCCCATAATTGCCAAGCATAGACAGCCTTTCATCCCGGTTCTGTTGCAAATCGCAACGCCAACCCGAACAAGTGTTACAGGGTCGGGAGATTATTCCTACTTGTTTATCTTATAACTACGCTGTCCCGATGCTGAGCCAAGGTTTTCATTATCGGTATATCCAAAAGTATAAGTCATCATCATCATTAGCCTATCGAAGTCCACTGCTGGACATAGGCCTCTCCCAAGACACGCCACTCAGCCCAATCTTCGGCTTTTCGCTTCCATCCACCGTCAGCTGTCCTACTAGGGTCAGCTGTCTAAGGGCGTCCTACGCTACGTTAAAAGTATAGGTATATTGTCAAAAATATTAAGAAAATTCAATTATATTTTTTATGTGAAAGTAATTAGGCGAAAGAGACGCTCTCCTGATGGCAAGACGTATATTGGCCATAACCATCGCAACGATACACAGAACTTTGAGTAGCAAAGCAAAGACCAGGACATCGCTGCTTTGGCGCTCATTACTAAGACTTTCGATGGTTAGTCTCAACAGCCCTGTAATTTCGCTAGCTGCAGTACCCTTCAAACCGATATACAGTATCGTTTACTCTACTGCTAGGCGGCAGAATATATGGTATTTCGGTGGTACCTACCCAGACGACTTCTTGCTAAGGAGATCCAAGTATTATAATAAGCAGTAAATATTTGTGAACAAAGGGAGATCAGTCAGTAAGAATCATAGATATGATACTATTTAGGAACTGGTATCAGACGTAAAACAAGTTTTGCAATGGAACTTGCAATAATGCGGAACACTCGTATAACCTTACATAGCCTAAAACTAGTCGCTACCTTGCAAAAGTTGCTATAGGCAACTTATAGAATACTTATTAACTTATTATAAATCTATAGTTATACACACTTGCTTTATTGATTCCGATGTCACGTGTTATAATTGATGTAGGTATCTCACCTTACTAGTTTCTTTACATTTAACTAATAAGTATATAATTCCATTACAAAAAGATATTTGTTTATATACCTAGTAGGCTCATGATAACGTTCCTTTTGTTACCCAACTGCCAAGGAAGGATTATGTTTTTCGCGCGTATCTTGTATGTATGTAAATGTCTTTATTACGTCGTATCTTCCAAACAGCTTTATGGATTTCGACAGTTAAGATATTCGTCTTAAAAACCCAAGTGTTCTTAGGTAGGTGTTTGAAAAAAATGGAAAAAATATAATAGATACCTACGTTAATAAAAAAAAAACCTATCGAGTAGGGTACCTATCAAAATAAAGAAAATTAAAAGAGTATTACAAAAATGTATGTAAATTTAATTTGGAATAATAAACATGATTAAAAGGTTTTTAGTTATAGCTATTTTAATCGCAGTTGGGTTATAGATTTTTTAAGCTCTTAAGCTTATTTTATTATGTAAAAGTAATAAGACGAACGAGACGCACTTCTGTTGGTAAGTGATGATGTCTATCCAATACCATTGCAGCGATACACAAATTTGAGTAACATAAAGTCGGTTAAAAACAAAGTCTAAAAACAGAGCAAGAACTTACATGACTGTAATAAATATTTTATTGCATTCCATACATATTCATAGTAGTGTTCAGACGATAACCGTGGTCGTATGCTACTGCAGAATGTAAAGTTTTATTACGGTAAGTGGCATACGATCACGATTAGAGAGGCTAGAGGGCGTCATAATCAATTTAGTGTGACGTCACATAGCCAACAATCAGCGGACAAACAAGACGCTTCCAACGACATCTCATTTGTCAAATTATGATAAGTAGTTTAGAAGTTATCAGGGAACAGATGAACATACATATTATGTACATACACACATACTGGTCAAAGACATCGTCCCTTTTGCTTCGCCGTAGACGGGTAAAAAGTGATAGATACACGATGCAGCTCACGCTATATTGACAGCCCTGTTGGCTCATTGGTAGTATGTCTGCCTGAGCTGCGGGGCGTGGTTTCGATTCCCGCCAAGGACAAACATTTTATGGTATAAACAAATGTTTGTTCTGTGTCTGGGTGTTCTGTATATATTATAAGTAGTATTTATGTATTCTATCAGTTATCTGACTTCTATCACACAAGCTCTGCTTAGTTTGGGGTCAGATGGCGCTGTGTGTAACGTGTCCGTATCATATTATATATAACGTATAATATTTATATTTTATAGCTAGTTCTATATCAGCATATTTTTTATGAAAAATGTGTAAAAAGAACTCACCAAGTTCTTCTAGCACGTCCATACAACTAGTGTAGTCCCCGATTTTCTCTGACTCGATTTCCGATACGTATTTTGTGTAGAAACTGCCTCGCTGGAACAGGAGATCTGACCCGCGCCCGTCGAAGAGCAGACCCATCCGCGTGAACTTCACTAGAGCTAGTCTCACCAGCTCACCCAGGTACATGCCAGATATCATCTTCTCTTGGCTGGAAAAAAAAATTTGGTCTAAAAACAACTAAAAAAGTAATTTTTTTTACCTATCTGTGTAATGTCGGTCTCCCTGACGTTGTTTTGAAAAAATAAATTATTTCCTTATTTTGAAGAAATAAATTATTTCTTTATTTTTACGGTTCCGTACCGAAAGGGTAAAAACGGTACCCTATTACTAAGACTTCGCTGTCTGTCTTTCCGTTCGTCCGTCTGTCTGTCACCAGGCTGTATCTCAAGAACCGCGATAGCTAGACAGTTGAAATTTTCACAAATTATGTATAACAATAAATACTAAAATCAAAATAAAATAAATATTTAAGAGGGGCTCCCATACAACAAACGCGATTTTTTTGCCTTTTTCATAGATAATGGTACGGAACCCTTCGTGCGCGAGCCCGACTCGCACTAAGCCGGTTTTTAAGATATTTATGTTAACTATCTGTTACGTACGACACCGTCCCCGTGAAATTTAACAAAAAAAATATTTGTTCAGAATTTGCATATGTTAATAATTCTGCATTCCTCGTAAAGAAATACCTTATCTACCTTTGGTAACCTAACATTTTCCGGTACGAATTGTATCTTACATTAATCCAGGTAATAAAATTTCATAATTTTTAATTTTTGCGCGAAACTACATAACCTCATCACGATTTCGCCGGTCGGTGACCTCAGCTAGCAATCACGAGCAATGCACTGACCTGAAGTTGCCAAGTGACGCGCGACAATACACGAATACCAATTTCTGTGGGGTCTAAGTTAACGCCTATAATAAAATTAGCCGAAGCCGAAACTGTGGCAGAAACTAGATTTCGTGGCCGAAACTGGCCGAAACAGAACATTCGTTCGGTCGGTACACACTACTACTAAGTGAGTATCAATAATATAAATACTGAAACTATAATATTTCCATGTAAATAAACTTGTGAAGGCAGTCTTAAGAAGCACATGTCAGTGTCAATGTATTATCACGGCACGGGGTCTTATTGTGAAGAATCAAAAATTTAGTCCTAAAAAGCGCCATCTATTGGTTTGACGCTTAACTAATACGAAGAAATTAGATCCAATATAGTCCACACCCACCGAAAGTAGCGTCATCTAGGCTCTCGACATGATACTAGAGAACTGCTAGAACAAAATTGATACAGTATTTGATACAGTACCGTTTATTTATATGGGTTTATTAGTTTTGTATTATTATCTATATTCTATGTATTACTAAGTACATTGCTTTATAAGTTAGAAGCACAATTTCATAAATTGTGTTCCTGAAACGTGACTTATGAGTCATTAAGTAAATGTAATGAGTGGTAGCTTCATCTAACCCACAGTTTATCTGTTCAGTTTACGCGAGCTAGAAGGAAAATTTTCGCAGAAAACGTAACTCCATATTTGTTATGTAGGTGTACGTACTTTGTATATTATTGCCGGAATTATTATAAATGAAGGTTGAAGTTGTAACCCTTTCCTTGTTGGCTCAAACATTATGATAACAGTTTTACTCTGTAGCGATAAACTCGCAATAGATAACGATTCGAACTTGTCATATTTTTTGTTTAGTCCAAAATCATTTGTTTACATTATTTGGATGTTGATCTGAAAGTTCGTTGCGGATAAAGCTCAAAGACTAGGGTTGGCAACTGCGTACGAGCAACACATGAAAAAGTTAACTCTTCTCGTTGTAGTTAATGAAATTGTTAGCTATTTATAAAGCAGGGCTTAGACACTGTTCCTTCGTTCGCCCGTCAATTATTCAAGTCTATAGGTTGCCGGAGAGATCAAAGGCTTGCCTCGCAATGAACTTTCATAATAACATTCAAAAAAGAAAAACAAATTACTAAAAAATATACGATTAATGTCGAGCATTGTTATCGAGTAGGTACTAAGACTTTTTTAAATGTAAAAGTAATGAGAACAAAACGCTCTCCTGATGGCAAGAGATAACATCTGTCAATGACCATTACATTACATCGGTATCCAGATCTTTGAGTAATATAAAGGGCTTCATTACTTTTGGACTGGGTTTAAGACATTAACTTACATTTGTTTCCCTGGATTGATGGACATGGAGTCGACTTCGCGGTCGAACTCTGTCCGGATGAAGTCCAGGGCGCCGTCGTCTCCGAAAGCGCCCCATTCAGTATTGATGAGCAGCTCTGGTTTGCTTGCATCGCCATCAAACATTTCACAGTTCTCTGTCTTCTCTACGTAGCAAGCGTTGCTGCCAGTGCCTAAATAATAAGAGGCTAATTTAAATATCGCAATCATTCTAAGATGTTATTTTAAATTAATTTATGATAATGGTTTTATATTACAGGAATTTTTTCCCAATTCATGCAAATGCGTGCATTAAAATGCAGTACAAATATCTTTACAGGGAATTGAATTGTATAAACTCCTAAAGAGTTAGCAACTAATAGGTCAGAAGTTTGAAAGTACACATGCATATTTCAAAGTTATTGTCAGGCACGCTAAGGTGACCACCAGATGGGATGTTGATGGATTAGGAATAATGAAAACTAGTCATATACAAAATCAATATTAGAAAGTTGAACAACATACTAACATTAAATAATCAAATTATAGAGGGAATTTCGCACAGCGCCATCTAACCCCAAACTAAGCAAAGCTTGTCATAATCAGACATCTGATTTTATGCGTATGCACTTTTTTCTGAATACAAACTCATTATATATAATTGCATGGATATAAAAATTCATGGGAAAATCTAAAGGTTCACTGTGAATAAACATTAATTTTGACGTCATTGAGTCACACGTGCGTAACGGCAAACACTGCATAGCTCACCATGTCACAAGATTACAAGCTCATGTTGAACTAAGCTGATATCAAAACAGGAGCCATGGTACTTTCCTGTGTGATGGTGACGTATGTAAAACAGTACAACATAAAAGCGGGTGACTAAATAAACTACCAAATAGATGCACACAGTAAAAAATGAGGTAAGACCTACCAACAATGAGTCCTATTTTGCAGTTGTGGTTTTTCCACGCGCAGGACATTAATGTACCCGTTGTATCGTTCAGAATAGCGCATATGTCAATCTGTACATCCTATAGAGTGAAAAACATGCATTTTAAGTATTAAAAAGATGACATTCCATAGATTTTATAGTGATACAGTATACATACAAGTTACAGCGAGATGTAGCAGTACTTAAGACTTGATCTACTTGTGAAAATAAAATATTTTTTAGAATGCAAGTTTTCTTATATCACGAAAAAGAGAACGCATATTTTTTTTTCAATTTAGTAATATTATATTATAATGGTTGTTACTGAGTAGATCAATTTCCCCAAATATTGCTATACCTCGATGAAACGACCTGTATATTATATTTGTGATTATGTTGAAGATGATTGATTGTAGAGGCTCTCAATGTTACACCAACCCAGTAATATAAATTGGATTTTTATGTGAAATTATTAATGAAAATACACCATTATGAAGTTTAAATCCTGACGTACTAATTTTCTGTCTGATCTATAGTTTTTAGTAGTTCAAATTATATAGAAATACAAATATTATTTATCGTATGAGTAAATCAAAAAGTATTTGGGCTAACCTGATTATTTAGCTCATAGCCACGCTCAAATAATGAAAGTAAAAACCCATATAAAATTCATCGCTATTAGTTAGTTTATCATTTAGAATTTAGATAATGGCATCGTCACACAAAAAAAAGATCATGAGAATTTTTTGAATTCAACCAACCAACTATTTTGCATTTTCCACCATGTTGGTTTAGAGTTGGATTAGTTCTAACGGTTATAATAAGTTTGACAATAAGATTGCTTTTGAACCGAAATCTGGCAGAACGTCAAAATTTTGTTTTCGTTATAATTTAACCGACAATATAAAAATATTTGCCATAAAATGCCTTGCTTATGAAAATTTTGATATTGAGTTAGCATAACATGTTTTGGAAACCTCTACATAGCATTGGCTCTCATTAGGTCCATCATGCCTTACTATTAAAGAGAGCTGCATAATCATCATCAACTCACCAATAATAACCCCAAGTCGACAGTAGGGGTTCTTATGAGCACATGACATAAGAGTACCAGTTGAATCATTTAGTATGCCCATGACAGATAGGTCCAGATCCTGTAAATTCACTCAACTCTTGTAACTGCCTCAAAATATCATAATCGGTCATATATTCGAAACAAACGTTATTGGATTGGAACCTTAATATAATTATTCGAGAATAATGTTCTCGATACGAAAAGTAGTGCTATTTTAAAGTCTTAAATTAAACCTTACTGAAGAATTAGCTGTGAATGTGAAGAGAACCTACCCCTCGTCTAGCAATGGCGTCTTTGAGGCCTTGAACGACATCTTCACCAATAACTCCACTGCAGGAGAAACCCTTTGTCCAGCGCTGTAAGATTCCCTTCGTCAGACCCAATTGTTGAAGCGGGAAGCTGAATGTGAATCCCAACGCTAAGCGCTCTTCATAAACATTATGTTCCTGTATGAAGAATATAATTATGTTACCATCATTGTAATAGTAACTTTCAAATAAGACTTAGTGGTAATTAAACAAATACCTACCTTCATAAAATTAGCCAAACATTCCGCAATGTGATCAAACAAGGCGATTCCTGTGCCCGTCATTATGTGGTTTGGTATAGCATAAATTTTGGATTGCATATCGAAGTGATTTTCTCCTAAATTAATTATTAACACTCTGAAGTTAGTTCCACCTAAATCTAACGCCAAAAATTTCCCACGTTCTGAAACAAAAATGCTAAATTTCAAATAACTTCCAGAATATACACAATTCTGCGTAACAAAAATAAAGACCACTTTATCCGTTTCTAATTAATTTAGTAATTGATCTAGTACAGATTATAGGATTTAAAAATCAACTATGTTGAGAATTTAGCAGTCAAAAGTACCTTTTCCATTGGGCAAATCCTGTATGTATGTAATCCAACACTTTACTATAGATTTTGCATGGGTATCTTTACCGAGCCCTTTGACCAAATCATTGTGTAGTCTACTCATCATTTCAGTAATTTGTTTATCACCTAGGTGAAAAACTTCGCACTCTTCGCGAATCTGAAAAAAAAAGATAGTATATTTAAAATAAAAGTAAGTGAACGTCTGACGCTAATGATCGTACACATGACGTTCAAATGACGAGGTTGTCTAATTATAAACTCGATTTATTCAGCATGGATAAACCCACAAGTGCAATCTAGGTCACTGACTCTACAATAAGTATTTTATTTTATTTTATCTTATAATAAATAAATTAAGATTTTTTGGTAGGGTATTTACATATTTTTTTTAAGTGTAGCTGTTTTGCCTGGATAATTTCTGTGATTGAGGTCACATGAGCGGTTCTTAAGAATTCTGTTAGGCATATATTTTTTAAAGGAAGCATGTCTAACTAACCAACCTAGTCCTTGCTGTTTGTCGTTTGTTCACTATCGCGAGCGAGTTGCACAAGGTCAAAGCGGTCATTACAACACTACCGTTGCTTTCCAATTTTTAGCCGGCTAACGAATTATTATTTATTAGAACACATTTAGATGTTTACTCACCGCTGGTAAATTATTCACGACTATACCCATGTTCGAACACTGACGCTACTACTAGTTAACTTTAAAATTATACAACTCCACGAGCTATTTACGATATTGCAGCACGTCTTGCCAAACTCGCGAGGAAATAAGGAATACGAGCGGACAGCACCCGCCAGCAAACACCGTCATATAGCAAAGCGTCGATCGCACACCAGCGCACCGCTAAATTTTCATTCATGATAATAAACTATTGTTATCTCTTTCTTGCGGCGTACGATTGTATAAAATTAAAGCAGGACAGCTATACTAAAATAAATGAAAAATCGTTAAAGTTGGAAAATTCTGCACAGTAATGTTAATTAAGAGCATTCTATCTACTGCTGAGAATTTGACTACATATTAAAGATATATTATAATATTTAACATTACTAGGCTATTCTCGAGCCCCTTTATAATGTTTATCTTGTTTCCCTAGTCGTGCCTCTTGGTGTTTCAATCTGATTGGCTGACGCGTGGGCTCGCTCGTGACGTCATGTACATTCTTTGGCCTCTATATTTACTATAGTATATGTAGTGGTAGATTTTATACTAGTGTGCGCTCGATGCGGCTCTTGCAATCATGCAATTATGTTGTAAACCATGAAAAATAAATAAACATTAATATCTAATTGGCTTTTTCATTTAATTTTCACTTATCTATTAAACTATTAATTATAAACTGATTATAACGCGCCTATAATTCTAAAAACCAATAATTGAATTTGAAATGATCGTCTATGCAGCTAGCAAATTTGTTATCATAGCATTAACTTCATCAATTTCACTCGAGTGTATAGAAAACGATAAAGCCGTCACCGTTCGCTAATCAAAGCACTGATAACGATTATAAACATGAAATCCAGTTCTATCCGCTTTAATCCACCGAAGCGGGACTTTTTAGTGCGATCGGTGGAAACCTACAACAAAACGTGAGAAGTTTAGAACAAATTTAGTAGTACAATTCATTTTTTTTTTTTCATTTTAAAGGTAACATTTGATACTAACTGGTTTATATATATAGGTACGTATATATGTATATATTCAGTTTTCATAAATCGTAGTCTTATCGTTGAGTAGGTCAGTCTGATTTCTAAAAATAAATAAAAAATATTCAATAACTTTTATCAACAAAATTACTCAGATATTTTAGTTACTAAAAATATCCTTTAAAACAACGAAATCATGCTCAATGTAACACTCCTGTCAACCAAAAACAAAGTAATTTGTTCGGAATATCTGTACGATTTTCTTTTAAAATGACTTTGCTGTTCTACTGGAGTTGGAGGTGAGGTCATTAGAGTTGTATAAGTTTAGTAGTAAGTAAAGTTAATTCGTATCTGCTTATTTCATCTTTAACTGAGATATTTGAGCCACGCCATTACACTAAACGATGGATGCCCTCTTCCAGGTGGCCATTTTCCCTAGTTTTTTTTTAATGGCTGACAGGCTAAGTGTTTGACCACAACTCACCTGATGTTAAGTGAGGGTGTGGTTGAAGATGGTGAAGCACACCTAGCCTGGAATGGAACTGGCTCTAAAGTGAGGCTGCCGGAACACACCGTTAGATGCTTGGCGGCAGATTTTCAACTTGAGGGTGGTAGCTAGCCAGCCGAGTACTAGAAAGTACCCTACCACCATGCTATGGTTTCCTCACGATGTTTTTCCTTCACCGGCAGCTCAAGCTCATTGTTGGGGTTTGAACCCACGCCCTTCGGCATGCGAACCGACCGCGCTAACCAACAATCTAAAATCATCGCTACAAATCATCATTTCATCCGTTATCATCTAAGTAACTAACGTTCTTAGCGCAGCGACCAGAAATGTGTTTTGGATAAGTTACACAAAAAAAGAAACATCCCGCTAGCATACTTTAGACTAGGAGACTTCGAAAGATTAGTTGTAGAGACAACTATGAGAATTTAAGAGAAATAGTACAAAACTCCATAATTTTTCATATAAGAAAAATACCGGCCAAGTGCGAGTCGGACTCGCGCACGAAGAGTTCCGTACCATTATCTATAAAAAAGCAAATAAAATCATGTATGTTGTATGGGAGCCCCACTTAAATATTAGTTTTATTTATAAATATAAAATGTAAAAATATAAATATTGTAGGACACATTACACACAGCGCCAACTGACCCCAAACTAAGCAGAGCTTGTGTGATGGTAGTCAGATAACTGATAGGATACATAAATACTTTTTTTTTTTTTTTTTTAAATACATACTTATAATACATACAGAACACCCAGACACAGAACAAACATTTGTTTATACCAAACAAACATTTGTCGTTGGCGGGAATCGAACCCACGCCCTACAGCTCAGGCAGACATACTCCCAATGAGCCAACAGGGCTGTCAATTTTAATTTAATTATTTATTTTTAAAGTGAATATATAACTAAATATTCTGTACATATTTCAAGCGTCTACCTGTTGCCTTTATCAATATTGAGCAAAAACGAGCAAAAAATCACGTTTGTTGTATGGGAGGCCCCCATTTTTTTTTAGTATTTGTTGTTATATTGGCAACAGAAATACATCATCTGTGAAAATTTCAACTGTCTAACTATCACGGTTCATGAGATACGGCCTGGTGATAGACGGACGGACAGCGGAGTCTTAGTAATGGGGTCCCGTTTTACCCTTTGGGTACGGAACCCTAAAAGGTCCCTAGGGTCATAAATTTGAAAAGTAAAGAAGAGCAAATTCTAATAAAAAGATAAATAGAAAAATAAGAACAAATTGTTTGTTGCTTTGTGGGATCTATTTTTAACTGCAATACGGCGCTTCGCGTCAGGACTAACGCACGCTTAAATATCTTGTTGGCAAAGTGCTTATGTTTATTTTTGAGGAGATATTGTCTCGTGACGACTAGACGGCGATGGATATATGTATGTACGATTAACTTTAGCCATTTGACGTAATTCAAGTCTCAATTTATTGGAAAGCTCACGCAGAACCAGTCATTACTGGATTTTCTTTGAAGCTCATATATTGTTTGTTTCGGGTTTGTTTGTTATTATTAAGTACTTTTTGCTATAGCAAATCTTAGCCAGGTACTGTGTTCGTTTTGTTTATGATACATTCAAGGCTTTTAAGAGTTAAATAACATTGCATAATTACGTCAATTTAAACGGTAATGAAATATATTTAAAATAAAAATACATTCTTTTTTTTAAAACGTGAACTAATAAGTTTAAAATCCGGTTTCATTTTAGATCTTCGTCATCATTGGCAATGGAAAGTACCTACTTATGATAACAAAAAAATATCCGTCAAGATTCGGCTCTCCTAACCATTTACAAATATGGAGTTGCAATCTCATCATCCTGACTCCATCATCAGATTAGCTAAATGGCACCTTAACATTGCATTGTCACTACATATAAGTGCCAAATTTCAGCTTAATTGGAAACCAGTAAAGAGACTTAAAATATTTTGTAAATTTTGAAACGAACAACATACAAGCATTGCAAGTTGAATAAAAGCTTGTCGAAAATAAAGGCGAGTAAAAAAACAAAACATTACACGAAAGAGAAGATAATTTAAAAACGGTTTGCATGTTTTGAAACGGACAACTTACATACATAGCTACATACAAAACATTGCAAGTTAAAGAAAAGCTTGTAGAAAATAAAGGCGTGATAAAAAACAATATAAACATTACACGAGAAACAAGATAATTTAAAAGATCTATAACGTTGGATCTATGTATTTATGGCATTTTTGACGCTGTGACAGTTGCAATTGCAACCGCCATCAGCTAATTTTCCTAGTACAAATTACTGTATTCTTTTATGAAGGAATGTATATTTCCAATCTGAATTAAGGTGTGCCTACACCAGACAGACATGGTAATCATTCTACTTCAGCCACAAGTATTCCGATAAGCACCGTATCGCAATCAGATAGCAATTTTATACTGAATCATATTGTAACAACATATATTTTGCGACAAAATGTTTTGATTGCAATTATAATCACAACTTCACATCGTAATGATTTCATCAAATGAGGGGATTTTTTTGGCTTAGTAATTTATTTGCAGAATTAAGGCACTGGGCAGGCAATATGGTTTCAATTTTATCATAGGAAAAATGTAGGTATATTTTTTTTAAAGCAGCAAAACAATCTGGGAGGGTCGCTGTATCGATAGCACGATTTTAATAAATTACTCTATGGTAATGAATCCTAAAGTAATCTTTAAAATAATACTTAAGTACATTTTCTGTGGGAATTTAATATCAGGACAAAATTATTAACAAAATTAGTAAAGGTATAAATAATAAAGGTACAATAATAGTTTCTTTAATGGTACTGTTATACTTTTTTATTATGCTGACATTTTTGTAGAATAACTGTCATGATTGTTTGACACGACATGACATCATTCAGAAGCCATGACAGTCCTAGCCGTTTTAGCGGCATTTTTTTTACTAGTGTTTGAATTCACAAAATAAAAAATGTAAATTTGGCGAATTTAAAAAAAGGAAAGCATTTTTTATCTGACGTTTAGGTAGGTATATCAAGATAGAGAATCATAACCAATTTTGGCAACCTATTGGCACGATATAAAAAAGAGCATTTATGACAAATACATACTTGTCGTAGAGAGATGAACACACCAAAACATGCATTCTAAAGAATTTTTAATAACGAACGACAAAAATCTACTTTTCAACGACACCAAAAATTTGAAACCTAGCCTTGATAATATCTATTTATTGCCTACAAAACCTGACTGATGGATTAACATAATAAAATGTTTGATAGCTAGTAGATACACTCGCACACAGCTGGTCTTACGCAGACCGGTTACTTCTGCCGGAATAATCTGCTAATGGGGAGTTGATAAATGTTTGCACTGTGTGTTAGCAGGAGATATATCTACCTAGATCACGACATAAAAAGTAACAAGTTATAAACTCTTTTTGGCCCATATAATTGTAATTGCAGGGGCTTGCTGTTATAGTATAATGCCATCGGGCAACAGTCAACTACTTAGCACAAGAAAGAATTAAAAAGCGTCCGTGATGCCCTGAACTTCGCTTTGTTACCGTAAACTCTGGATACCGCTGCAATGGTTTTTTTAATGTAAGAGTTATGAGACGAACGAGACGTTCTACTGATGGTAAGAGACAACGCCTGTCCATGACCATTGCAGCGATACATAGAACTGTGAATAGCAAAACAAAGTCCAGGGCATTGCTGCTTTGGCGTTCATTTCTTTGAAACTTTTGATGGTTAGTCCCAACAGCTCTGAAATTTTGCTTGCTGCAAAGTTGATGTTGCTAGTTAGTTTAGGGCGACTGTCATCCTCTTTCTTCGCATTAGTGTTGTCTACTTATTTGTCATCATAAGAAATAATATCTTTTTTATTTATTTATGTATAAAATTTTCATAATCGCCCGGAAGGATTTGGAGTATCATCTACTATTATCGATTGAAGATCAGAGTTGTTACAAAACTACAAATAAAGTAAGTATGATTTACCTACATTCTTTACTGCCTCTAATAGCATTCGCGCATCCTAGCAATAATTATTGTTTTACCATAGTGAAACCATTTTACGTGACTCATAACATGTTTTGTCTAGCTGCGATAATGCGAGGGTATCCGTTAGGAATGGTGTACGTACTTATTGTTATTGACCTAATTATATTGTTGATTTGAAAGGTACAGGAGCAAAACGAGTAAATATAATAAACTAACGCTTGGTTATAACATTTTTAAGTTGTAGATCGTCCTATTTCTGAATCTTTATAAGATTGCTATCATCAAGTAGTTTTTGGATTTTACGTGACATTGTTTTATCTTTTTATAATATGTATATAAATTTTAAAAACTTTCAAGATCTATTTTATTATCATGTTTTTCGTACAAATCATATCAATTAATATCTTCAATTTAATAATCAGAGCAACATTAAGCGGAGTCATTGGTTCCTACCTAGTATGTATTAATGGAATTACGAATCTACTTTAGTGTCCAAAATTAAAAACCTTTAGAAATAATCCTAATCATTTAGTAATTCCAGTTAGGTACTTGTACTAGTTTTATTTGTAAAGATAGAAAATGTTAACTAAGTTTTATTACAGATTGTGGTCTTGTTTGTATGTATAAAGCTCGTGTTTATTTCCGAGATAACATCAACAAAATATGTGGGACTCCATTCAAATAACTTTATGAGACATTCTCTGAATGAACTTGCATGGACGACCTTAAAGCATGACCTTGTTCCAATATAACTGACGTAATCTATGATGGCGGACGTGAAACGTCACAGGAGGGACTAAAGATTACAGGAGAGGTACATGCGCAATAGGTTGATTAAAAAATAGACTGTTTTTAGGGCTTTGATTAACTTTGATCTCAAATAGTGTTAATGAGCTTGATGACCCTATTTGACCCTACGTCTTGGCTAAGTTTAGCGAGTTACATCGTAAGATAGTTTCTGTTGTGTGTCATAAACCACGTTATAGCGGCACACGTAGACGGGATGATGTTGAGTGTATTGGAAAAATTCTAACTGGGGTAAATATTTGAGTTAGTTTGTACTCACGATGTCCCGCGGTTGACGCATATCGATTTGTCTTGTCAGCCGTAGCGACCGAGATATGAGGTGATGAACGAGGAGCGTTGGCGTCCACAGGGTGCCGTCATAAATTCCACCGCGCGCAAAGACAAGCCGATATCCGCGTCGAGGCGAATACCAGTACCGACGAGACAAGTGAAAGGATCAGAGTTTAATGCCGTGAGCAAGAAGCACAGCGGTGCCGGTTGTCGGAGGGTCACCTTGAGACGCGGTCAGCGGCGCATGTGCACCACGCCCTCGCCCTCTCCTCCCGCCGCGCCGCCGCCGCATGACGTCACGGCGGGCCCCCGCACCGCACGCCGAAGCGGCACGCACGTGACGCCCTTCACGCAATACCGCGTCAGTTAGTGCAATATAATAGCGAGATGAATCCGTCTGGATTCATTGACGATGGCTATTTCGAATGTATTTTCAGAATTATCTTCTGACGATTCGTTGTTGCCAAAATAGAAAACAGTACGATATTTAACTAAGTATATATAAAAAATAAGTGAAGACTCTTTAGTCTAACAATTTCGGTTAGCATAAAGGAAATACACGCACACAAAGATATTTAAGTGTCACGTGAGACCTTGACATATTTGTGTGCGTGTATTTAACGTATGTATGCAAGCGAAAATTATAAGGCTAAGAAAGCTTCACCCACTTTAAATACGAAATTATATATACAACTCTTTTTTTAATTTGTTATAGGTATATCTATAGTTGTCAAAATCGTATTCATTTTATGACTGATTTTGTACAATATTAAAATTATGCTTTTGCTTTTGTGCTCTGAAACTGTTTATCTTTGATTATACATAGGTATGTACTTGTCTTGAAAAGTATATAATCAAAGTTTTTTACTAAGTACGATAATTTTACTTTTTTAATATAAAGTACTAAGTACCGTACCTGTATTAAAGAAGTACAATTTGTTACGAACAAGAAGAGTACAAGAAAGATAATAGTAGCCAGTTCAACCATGAGTCAGCAATGTTGCACAAGGTAGGGTGAATCGGCCCATTCACCGATCACCACCTGCTCTCGATTACTTTTAAGAAAATCTTCTAAATTGTCCATTAATGCGCGATAAGTTTGGATAAAAAGGCAAGATAATTACTTATCCTTTTCTTTTTAATCTACTCTCTCGCCAGCTAAATATATTATTTTTCGATCAGTAAACCAACAAAATTGGCCCGTTTGCGTTTCTGTGTATTTTGCCTCAAAATCTTAAAAAAAGAAATAGTGACACGTTACCATTGAACCCTAAGTAAATCAGATTTTTAGTACATACATTTAAAGCTTTGGTGTCACGTTTGTGGTGGTGAAATATTGTTATATTTTCTTTTAATAAGTAACTTAACGAAGAAAAATGGTTTATTTACGAAAATATATGGTGATCGTCATGAGACGGCGAAAACTAAGCATCTTTCATGTCGTGATCACCTGAGCGTAAACGGGCGGTTTTGGTTAAACCTTTGTTGAGATGTCCCAGCATGTTGCATGGAGTTCCCGGGATTATCAACATTCATTTAGATCCACAATGAAAGGTTTCATTTCTGCGTTAGATATAACCAGAAATGTAAATGCGTTTTAGTGATGAAAAATCAGGTGATCGGGAAACAGACTATTGCCGACTTTCCACACAAAAACTACAGAAAAAGAGAAAATAGGAAAGAAAAAGAAGTTTTTAAATGTAATCATCATAAGTATAAGTGTCCAATTTGCTAAAATGATAAAATATATTATTTTTTATACAGCTTGTTTTTAGTTTAAATTAAGTTTAGTCCTTTCGGGTTTTATTTCACTAACATTCAATTCATTTTTAGAAATAAAAATAAGTCTATATAATTTCAACTTTAAATTAATCAATTAAAAGTTCCCTTTTTCAATGATCGTAAACTGGCGAAACCTTGTGAACGTAAACTGACGAAGAATAATCACGAACTAAAAAATAATATGATTTTAGGTTATTTTGTGATTTAACAACGTAAGATCGCAATGCATAAAAAGATATATTTATAAAATAATTTAATGTTTTTACTAGTTCAATACAATATTTACACGGTAATATTTAGATTTTTTAAGTTACCACACTTTAAAGGCGAAATTTCGACTAACTGGTCGTGAAGCGGCTGATTCTGCCTACCTGTTTTAACATTTATTATATTAGGTATACTAGCGACCCATCCCGGCTTCGCACGGGTGTAATGCAATGTAGATACAAGTGTGGTGTCGATATGCATGTATTTTATCCATATAACCTTTCCTCTCGAATCACTGTCTATTGATGGTTCAATCAATTTGCGTAGTTTAAAAGTTCTAAGCGTACAGACGGCGGGAAGCGACATTGTTACTAATGTTTCGAGAAACTTCTTCGTGCCTATTATCTATGAATTGTTATGCTACAACAGCTAGTCTTCATTAGTAATTTACATAGCAATTACGTATTCAATTTGACAAGATCTTTATCAACATTCTGAAATAAAATTTACTTTATTCTTTCAGCATTGACACCCGTTTTAATCAATTTCTACCACTTCGTTACACTGATTATATTTATATGCTTTGTACGGATACTAGAAAGTACCCTTCTACCACGCTATGGTTTCCTCACGTTGTTTTCCTTCACCGAAAGCTCAAGCTCATTGTTGGGGTTTGAACCCACGCCCTTCGGCATGCGAACCTACCGCGCTAACCACTGAGCCATCATCGCTAAAATAGCTAACATATACAAGAATAGCTCGTTAAAAGGTATTAGATAAATACGAGTGTTCATCTAAGTAGGTACCTATGTATCTATTTTTCTGTACGTAACTTATGACTTGCGAATTTTGAGTTTACTTATCAACTTTGTTTTTCTCGGAGAATAAATGAGTTGCAAATTTGTACTGTAAAACATCATGTGAACTTTACTTTTTGTTTGAATAATGTCTAAACCACTTGTAACTAATATTATAAATGCGAATGTGAGTTTGTTTGTTACGATTTTACGCCTTAACTACTCAAATGATCATCATGAAATTTTGCATTTAGTGGTCAAGGACAGGAGTACAGAAAATGATATAGAGCACCTTTCATCCAAAACAGTACTGTTATCGAGGGATAGAAAAAAATGTACATTAACGCGAGCGAAGCCACGGGTACAAGCTAGTGCATAATTAAAACCCTGTAATATATCAAAATACTTAGAAAACATTTTAACTAGCCGTAAAATGTTTTCTAAGTATTTTGATAAAATGTAGAAAAATGATGATAAAAGTGAACAAAAAAACTTGATGATATTTCTGAAGTTGTTTTTTTTCCCAAGTATAATTTCGATAAACTTTCTCTATAGAAAAAAATAATTTAAAGTAACCTCTAAAATCAATCTGTGTAGGTAAGTATCTGTTTTAAGAGCTGTAGGGCGTGGGTTCGATTTCCACCAGGACAAACGTTTATGTGACGGGTGTAAATGTTTGTTCTGCTTCTTATTGTGTATATTATCAGTATGTATTTACAAAAAAAATAAAAACAAAGTATTCTATCAGTTATCTGGTTAACGTAGTACAAGCTTTGCTTAGTTGAGGCTAGATGGCGCTGTGTGAAATGTCCTACGAAATTTATTTAAAATAATACTGAAGCACCAATGTTTTCTGCGTTTATTTTATATCAAGACATATTGATTATATTAGTAAAGGTTACGCACATTTCATTTAATGGTAGGCACCTACAGTTGTCTTCTTTTATTTTATTACGCAATAATTTGAATGCAATTAATTATTTTTCAATAAAAGAATTGCCCAAATCACAACATTGACGCTACCATAATTTTGCGCCGCTAAATTTGATTACCATAAGAGACCTTATTAGCCAGAGAAACTTATTTAGTAAATAAGTTTAGTGATATACCAAGGACCAAGGTGGACAGACGACCTAATAAAGACCGCAGGAACGCGCTGGATGTGAGCCGCTTCCGACCGGTCTTTATGGAAATCAATGGGAGAGGCCTATATCCAGCAGTGGACGTCATACGGCTGATAATGATGAATCTAAAAAAGCCGCTATCGATGGAAATACATAATCCCAAAACGCATAAGATAGGTCCCATTGCCGCGTTGTATGGCAATACTCAAACGATAGGCAAAATGTGTTACCTAGATAAAAATTAAGTGCATAAAACTAAGCAAGTTAAGTGTGAGAGACCTAAAGCATTAGAAGTGCAAGGGAAGCTAGTTCTTATCTTCTGATGATGATTATGATGATTATGATGATATACCAAAATACACTCTCATTACTAGTGCTTGGAAACTCCTCAAAACTACCTCAGTTTATATACATCATTGGCTGCGGCGCCGTCGTCGTGTAGATATAATTGTGTCTATGTTATCTATCTGAAGACCTTTGAACTTTAAATGTTGGCTTATTGAATGTACCTAAATATCTGGTTCTGGGTGTGGTTATTACGCAATGTCGTGCCTCCGTTGCATTCTCTGATTATATAAATACCTTCTTTGCAGTTAGCTGTTCGGGTGTGAGATGCCGTGCGTCAACTCACGTGCACACCTCCTTACTTCAATAAAGCCGTTTACCTTGCTGTATTCATTGATCGTTTAGACAGAGTTTTTATTAAACTTTCTCTTACTATAATCTACTTCATTTTATCAGCTTTTCTGTGTAGTGTTTGTTTTTATTCATCCTCGATAAGTTAATGAGACTTGTGTAACGTCTTTGTATAAAGATTATCTTATCATTAAGAGCGAATTCGCAAGAAATGTTTTGAAGCGCATAGTTATGATTTCAAACTTACTAACATTAAATGTATTTTTAATACATCTATAAATTCGTTTGTATAGTGGGAGGCAATTCAAAAAACCAGCCAAGTGAGAGTCGGACTCATGCACGAAGGGTTCCGTACCATTATCTATACAGATCACGTTTGTTGTATGAGAGCCCCCCTTAAATATCTATTTTATTTTAATTTACTTAAATATTTATTTTTAAAGAGAATATATAACTAAATATTTTGTAAATATTTCAAGCGTCTACCTGTTGCCGTTATCAAAATCGAGGAAAAAATTCACGTTTGTTGTATGAGCTCCTTTAAATTTTTATTTTATTCTGTTTTTTAGAATTTGTTGTTATAGCGGCAACAGAAATACATCATCTGTGAAAATTTAAACTGTCTAACTATCACGGTTCATGAGATACAGCCTAGTGACAGACGGACAGACAGACAGACGGACGGACAGCGGAGTCTTAGTAATAGGGTCCCGTTTTACCCTTTGGGTACGGAACCCAAAAAATATGAATCTTCAAACCAGTTTTATTCAAAGTTACCCAACTTGACTGTAGTTATTTTAGTAATAGATAGGAAAGTAATTTATTGGATAGTATTTTAAACGAATGTATAGGCGATGGACTCGTTATCAAGTTGCCAAAGTATTTTTACTACAGCTATAGTAAATCGCGTTTTGTTTCTATAAGGTTAGATACAAGGACGTCTTTCACCTTCTCTTGACGAAAATAGATGCTGCTTTAGTCGCCCGACCAGATTTAGAAACTTGTTTTGATATTTAACTAAAGGTTACTAAGGTATAATTTCGCTTCTCAGCTTGGATTTGAAGAAAAAAAAAGAAGAAATCGCAGAAATTTTTTATGTGGGTTAATTCACATCATATTGTTTTAGTAAAATAACTAATGCTAATGTAAATGTTTTAGCGATGATAGCTTAGTGGTTAGACGATCAGAGCACACGCCAAAGGCTGTGGGTTCAAATCCAGCTATAAGCTTAAGCTGTCCGTCTGTTCTTTTTTGCCGTTTTTATAGATAATGGTACGGAACCCTTCGTGCGCGCACTCGCACTTGACCGGTTTTAATTTTTTCTCAACACACTTTTAGTATCGTGAGTTCGATTCCCGCCAAGGACAAATGTTTGTTTGGTATAAACAAATGTTTGTTCTGTGTCTGGGTGTTCTGTATGTAGGTATTATAAGTATGTATTAAAAAAAAAAAGTATTTATGTATTCTATCAGTTATCTGACTTCCATCACACAAGCTCTGCTTAGTTTGGGGTCAGATGGCGCTGTGTGTAATGTGTCCTACAATATTAAAAAATCTAATAAGGCTTGAATATTATCTACATGAAAGGAAACAATGAAATATTCTAAATGCCAAACAAATGATACTGAGTAGATGGCATCTCCAAGTGAATGATAGTTGTTGACTATGACAAGTTTATTTATTTATTTTTGTTTACGTTTTTTATTGAAAAAGGATAGTTTAATTAATCTTAGCCAAATCTCATAAGAAGCCAATTACAAAGGATCTACGAGTATTTGTCCAAAATACCTCGGTTCAAAGTTACCTAAAATTCATTGTAACTTTGAACAGCCGCTAAAATGTTAATTTCTCATACATTATTTTAACAAATCATCATTTAGCTATCTAATTTAACTTTAGAGTATGAAAGAACACTCCCTACAGAATACAATATAGTAAGACCGATTGATTTTTTTTATATCGGTAAAAACCTGAGAAAATTATTGAATGTTACCCAACTTGATCGCTCTTAGCGATAAGGCCGCCACTTGTGGCACTAGCTCATAAGATTCTTTTGTTATCTGTACTGTTTTTCTTTTTCAGTGTGCACAATAAAGAGTTTCTATCTATCTATCTATCTTGATTGTACCAAATTATCCTAAGAAATGAGCAACTGACTGCAGACTGCATTCCAATACAAAAAACTTTTTCAATCCTAAAATGTACCTACGTTTTTCTGTTTATAACCGCCATGGGCGCTCGCCGATCTTTCGTATATTTTGGTATCTAAAACCTGCGAGACGCTGTAGGTATAAACACAAAAACAAGTCATTTGGTAACAATAGTCATCGAGTTCCTAAACCTATTACCTTCTTAAAACCAGTGAGATAACAGGAAAGCTGACATCTTATGATGATTGCTCACCCGATCAGGAGAGCCCCGAGATTACTCAGAGCAGAGTCAAAACATTTTCCTCAATTTGTTTAGGAATTACCCGCGAGTTACTACATTGACTATAGTCAGGGTTCGAGCGGGATTTTATGACTTACGAATACGTGTTTTTCCTCAGGAATATGATGTTATTTCGCCGTGTTTTGTGGTTTTAACATGGTTAAATCTGTTTTATAGTACACTAGCTGTTACCCGTGATTTCGTCCACGTGAAAGTAAAAAAAAAAATGTCTACACCTCCAGCAGTATGATGTCGTGAAGTCATAAGTAGAAGTCATTACTATTGTGTATTGTGAAACTTGACAACATCTGGTGGTGAGTAGTGGTAGCTTCCTTGAACATTTTTGATAATTCCACAGGAACCTAACATTTTTTCTGATATAAAAAGTATAATATATGTTAATCCAGGTTATAAACTATATGTCTCACCACCTTCGACCACGCCGTCACTTAACATCAGTTCAGCTGTGGTCAAACACCCAGCCTGTCAAAAATAAAAAGTTGTGCCAAATTTCATATAAATCTGTTCAACCGTTTTTACGTGATTGAGTAACAATAAACAACTAGATAAAAACACAAAATATTACATTTATAGTAAGATTTTACTTATCTAGTAGGTAATTTCACTATTCTAGAAGTGAACAATTTCCTATACTTGTCGTAATTTTCATGACTTTGAACTGCTTTTGTACATAGTGCTATAAATTATAGTTTGTACCAATAAACCAGTATATAATAAAAATGAATAAAGTATTGTAGTCTAATATTATCGTATAATGTATTGAACGTTGTTCCATCACTACAAACATTTATTATTCATACTTACTTTAACAATGGATACATTTCATTATAATTTTATAAGCTATTCTATAATATTTGCCTTTCAAATGTAGCTGTAGCAGTGTACCTACACGTATTGTATAAATTTGAGGTAACAGGAAAGAAAACAAGTGAAATGATTTAAAATATTAAAGGTAAATCTTCTAAGACATTAATTAAAAGTATTATTTTTTTTTAAAACAAGGTTGTTTTAAAAAAAAATAATACTTTTCTTCTGACATAATTATCTAAATATTTAAAAATAAATTCTAATAGTTAGTATTTGGCGTGTAGATACTTGCCAACCTATATTATTAAAAGCTTGAGGCACAGAAGTATAGTAAGTACCTAACCTGTAACGGGAAGTGTCTCAAGCTATCTCAATATATGTAAGTATCTACACGCCAAATACTTACTACTACTACTACTTACTATTTTACTTGATGATGATGATTAAATACTTACTAGAATTTATTTTTAAAGTTCTGTTGTTTTATCACAGAGATGCCGTGGCTACCTTCTCGCTTCATTATCAGCCCTTGGATATAGTCTAGGCATAAAGTGCACCTCAAGACGAATCAATCGAGCCAAAACTCAAAATCGAACATCGGGAAGTGGGTCAAATTTAACTTGCTTTGTTGTAGCGATGATAGCTCAGTGGTAAGCGCGGTCGGTTCGTATGCCGAAGGGCGTGGGTTCAAACCCCAACAATGAGCTTGAGCTGCCGGTGAAGGAAAGCATCGTGAGGAAACCATAGCGTGGTGGTAGGGTACTTTCTAGTCAACTGGCTAGCTACCACCCTCAAGTTGAAAATTTGTCGCCAAGCATTTAACAGTGTGTTCCGACAGCCTCACTTAAGAGCCAGTTCCATTCCAGGCAAGGTGTGCTTTACCATCTTCGACCACACCGTCACTTAACATCAGGTGAGTTATGGTCAAACACCTAGCCTGTCAAACATACCTATCTGTAATATGACAGGAAACACAATTAAAAAGAAAAATAATAATATAAAAGAGGTCCGCGCCCCCAGCAGTGAGACAGTTTATCCGGGCAGTAAAACAGGGCGGTTAGGTTCGGGGATCTAAACTTCCATTTCTATAAGCATGTCAGCCATATAAAAACTCAGTTTAAAAGCAATTCAAACTTTAAAAAAATAAATATCGTTGGACATTATACACAGCGCCATCTGACCACAAGCAGCAAAGCATGTATGATGGAAATCAGAAAACTATTTTTTTTTTGTAGGAATCTTTTGTTAACTTGTAAGAAATTATTTCTGTTTTTTTGTTTTAAAAGTTCGGGCCTTTTTTGCACCAGAGCCTATGGATACCTAGCTAGGCCACTGCACTAGATTTTCTTGTAACGTAAGAAAAATAACATAAAAATATTATGACATCTAAACAAAATATGTACCCATGTACAAGATTAAATACTAAACTAAAAAAATGTGAATTTCGTCTCGCAATTTTGAGTTGAATTTGCACAAGGTTAGAAACACGAACTATTAGGCGTATGTAGTTTAAAATCAGCTCATAAATATAATATGAGTTGCTCATAACACCTTGATGAAAATAACTCATGGAGTTGAATGACAAATGTTAGCAAAAAGACAAGAGCTCAGACTGTGTGTAGTCTACCGAGAATCGGACTGAACTGGATAAGAACTAGCTTCCCTTGCACTTCTAATGCTTTAGGTCTCTCACACTTAACTTGCTTAGTTTTATGCACTCAATTTTTATTTAGGTAATACATTTTGCCTACCGTTTGAGTACTGCCATACAACGCGGCATTGGGACCTATCTTACGCGTTTTGGGATTATTTCCATCGATAGCGGCTTTTTTAGATTCATCATCATCAGCCGTAGGACGTCCACTGCTGGACATAGGCCTCTCCCATTGACTTCCATAATGACCGGTTGGAAGCGGCTTGCATCCAGCGCGTTCCTACGGTCCTTAAGAGGTCGTCTGTCCACCTTATGGGTGGACGTCCTTACGCAGCGCTTGCCGATCCGTGGTCTCCACTCCAGAACTTTGCAGCCCCATCGGCCAACAGTTCTATGTGCTATGTGCCCTGCCTATTGCCACTTCAACCTGCTAATCCGCTGGGCTATGTCAGTTACTTTAGTTCGTCTACGGATCTCCTCATTTCTGATTCGATCTTATAGGGAAACTCCGAGCATATCCCTCTCCTTAGCTCGTTGTACGACTATGAGCTTACCAAGAAGGCCCATAGTCAAAGACCACGTTTCAGCACCATAAGTCATCACTGGTAACACACAGTGGTCGAAGACTTTCCACTTGAGGCACTGAGGTAATTCGGGCGAGAAAACGCTGCGCAGTTTTCCGAACGCTGCCCAGCCGAGTTGGATTCGAGTTTTTAGATTAGTTTATTATATTTAAATTTACTTATTAGTTCCTCTGTAGTATTAGAAAAACTTTAGTATGTATTTATATTTAATTTGTATATAGGTAAAATACATACAGAAATTGTATGATGTTAGTATTGTAACAACTGCTTTGTCAAGTTAATTTCGCTGATTTTAACTCTTAACACATTTCCTGATCACGTATATTAAGCGTTTAGGAACTATAACAGGCTAACTTCAAAATTTCAGTCGGAACTTGGATGCCAGAATATTAATTTTATGGTTATAAATAATTGCTGGATACGGTATCGTTTCAATGTCGTTGTCGTTCGTCAGCTCCGTGAACATTATTTTTTTTTTAACAATAGTTTTCCGTTTTTTGAAGATGATTTTTTCCATCTTCTATTTTTACCAAAAACTTAATTAGGGATTCTTTTATTCTACTTAACGCAGATCAACCGTCTTTATTACTATCGATTTGCATAAAAAGATACTCCTTTTTTCATGTAAAAGTAATGCGACGAACGAGACACTCTCCTGATGGTACGAGATAATGCCTGTCCATGACCATTTCAGCGATACACAGAACTTTGAGTAGCTGAACAAAGTCCAGGGCCGTGCTGCTTTGGTGCTCATTACTTTGAGACTTTGGATGGTTAGTCTAAACAGCCTTGTAATTTAGCTGTACTACGCTTCAAAACGGAATACTGTAATGTTTACACTACTGCTTGGCGGCAGAATATCTGGTACTAAGGTGGTACCTACCTAGACAATTTCCTGCTCAGGAGGTAGATCTCCAAGAATAATTTCTATATCAATGGCATAAATACAATAATTACATTAGATTTGTTTACCTTGAGGTCACACAATTCCTTGGCCATGGTGTCCGTTTGCAAGTGTCTCTTCCTTGATGATTAAGATGATGATCTAAGACGCACTGTACTACAGTCCGAATTCAACTGAAAATAGTTTTCGTACACAACATTTCTATATAACCCACAATAAACGCCTTATCTTTCACTACAATAATCTTTATCTTAATAACGACTAAGACAACTATATTACGTATCGTAAAGTTAACAATTGCGTGTTATTTGAAGCGTACTGTATTATTGTAACAATGGAATGAACAATAAATTAATTCAATCATATCGCGATAATATTGTGTGGTACGATCGTGGTGGTCTTTGGAAGTACAGTACGAATTAGGTAACCTGCCTCCCTATTCGGCTTGGCACGGAGACTTGGAGCTCTACCAAGTTTTCACTACGGCGATGTTAGACGTCTACGGAGATTACGATATAGCATCTCAAGCAAATCGCAAATAATGACATAATTAGTACTTTATTTTAATTATTACTAGCGCTGATAACTCGGTGGTTAGTGCGTGGTCGGTTCACACGGCGTAGGGGGTGCTCATCTTTCATCCCGGCAATGAGGTTGAGTTACCGGAGAAAGAAAACATCGTGAGGAAACCATAGCATGGTCGTAGAGTACATTTGTACTCGGCTACCTTCAAGTTGAAAATATGCCACCAAACATTGTGTTTCGACAACCTCACTTGAGGGCCAGTTCCATTCCAGGTTTGGTGTGTTTACCATCTTCGAGCACACTTAATACCAGGTGAGCTTTGGCCAAACACCTAGCCTGTCAACCATAAAAAATACAGTCAATGGCTGTCTCGGTCTATATTCAGCAAACAAGCAGTTGTTTAAATTTCAAGCATTTTTTTATCATGACAGATAGGTACGGCAAAACACATTCGACATACAAAAATAGAAAACTAATTAGCAAAAGTAATTGAAATACTACCTTGAAACTTTGCTGAACTGGTTCAAACAAAAGAAAATGTTTAGCTAGGTACTTATTTATGTTAGGCCTTTTACATTGCTAGATAAAATGTTTTTGCCGATGTTTTAAAATTGTTATTGTTATTCCGTGCCCGAAGAGTGACCTACTTTTATTTTAATTATCAGTCTTGTACCACCTATCAAATAAATCGTTACTTGATATTATCGATATTCTAAAAATAATTATTTAAAAAAATAATTTGCTATTTTGAAACTCGCGATCATGTATAATATATAAATTTGTTTTTATACGACGTTTCACTTAACAGTGTTTTTTTATTCTAATTTAATTAAGGGGCTTTTGTGACAGCTACATGGCCAGCCCAATCGTATATTCTACAATGTATTTTACAACTAAAATAAAATATTTTGTACCTACACACAACACATACACACTCTCTCATTCACACACATTCACACGTTCACTCCCCCGCATACTTACTAATTATAATCAAGGTGGGTCACTTGAGGCGACTCACACAACTGAACTTGTTTGCAGCTCCCTCTCTGCCTCATAACAAGGCTCAGACAGCAGCCTGAATTTACAATGTGTGATAATTATGTATATAAGGTGACCATTTAAATTTAAGTTAAATACGGGACATTCTCAAACTATTTACTTATGAAAGAGACTGCTTGTTCTAGACAGATACTAAAGTTTATATAATTCAAATTGTGTGTGGTCCAGCCAACGATTTTCGTTGGACTAGATTATTCCAATCTGTCACTTTTCGGTATAATTTCTTATACACTAAGAGAAGACCTTGTTTTTTATAGATTTTAATATTAGTTTTGATCGTTCTGTAACTGTAAACGGGGCAATTCACTTCCCTCGGGGACACCGAGACGGGGCACTGGAAAAAAGGACAGTCCCTCTAATAAATATTAATCCAATTTTAATATTGTATCCATAGTTAAAGTTGTTAATAATAAATAGTACTTTATTATTTTTCACAAATGTCACAGGTAAATTACAGATTTAACAAAAAAAAATATGTAGCTTGCATTAAGACCACATTTTGTGCCTATCTCTACTATAATTCTTATTTAAATTCGTGACAATAAAGTCGTTCTCTGCATATCACGCACATGTCTCTCTGCTATCTCTATTTTTGTTTCTTTTTTATTGTACACAACCTAGGTGTTTGAGCACAGCTCATCAGATGTTAAGTGACGGTGTGGTAGGTAGCCAGGTATTTAGTGCTTTATTTAATCAACCTATGATAATTTTACTGGAATTATAAATATCTAAAAATTGTTTACCATAAAACTTTATAGTCTGATACGTATAATTGAGTTATTATATTATGTACCAGAACACGTCACTACGGATTATTTTTATACATTAGTTTCTCTTTACTAAAATACAACTTGGAAACAAATATACCTATCAGATTTTTAATAAAATTCATTATATATTTTTTTTTGTATGTAATAATCAATGTTTCTTTATTTTTGACCAATCAAGGCAATATGTAATTGTAATTATGTTAAAATAATGTTTCTGCGGATTGCTTAGCACAGCTCGCTGGCTACTTTCTACCCTACTTTACTGGTCAAATACCGCAAAAAAAAACATAAAGCTGCCTCCTTAAGCTTTTATTAAGTGGCACATAAAGGGTTATCTCAAAAATGTGAGAGTGTGTGTGTCAGTGTGTGTCTGTGTGTGTGTGTGTGTGTCTGCCTGTGGCATCGTAGCTCCCGAACGGATAAACCGATTTTGATTTTGTTTGAAAGGTGAATTAGTCGGGAGTGTTCTTAGCTATGCTTGAATTTGTGTCGGGGATTTTTAAATTTTTAATAATTTACTTCTAGTATTATGATGTAAGTATAGCATTATATAATCTTTAATAACATGATAATAACATATTTTCCAAATTATCTAATAAAATATAATAGTTGCTATCGCTAATCTACACAATAAATATTCTTATGGTCTAAAAATATGTATTGCAAGTAGGTATATTTTATCAGTTAAATCAAGTAAATAAAACTAACAGTATCTTTTGTATTTGAATATACCGAGTTGTTTGTGGTGTACTTAGGTTAAGGGCGTCATTGTATTTATCATAAAGAACAACTTTTACTCAGGGCACAACTCTGAAATCGCAAAAACAAAAATTACTGCTTCATACAATTGGACAAGGTTATCAGGGGTCAACGAGCTTTTTATATGGAACAGCTTATTTATTTTAACAAATTCAGAATTGTGCCCATTGAAAAAGTTGTTTATAATTATGAGTATAACCACAGAATACATAATAGTACTAAACACTTTCCCAAATTCCCACACTCATGCTTGTAATTCGGCACTTTATGAATAAAACACCACTATTTTTATACATAAACACTCAAAAAAGCACTAGTTTTGGAATAAAAATACAATGGGGCAAAAATATTTTTACTGCGTTCCCGCCAAAAACTCCCCAAGCTTAAAGGGATTTTTTGTTTTGATTTGGAGAGGATGAAAGAAGGTTGTTTGTTTTAATTGACTGATTTTGAAGTTCTTTATATTATTATCATAAACTTTTAGTTATTTGTACAACTCGGCGTTAATTATTAAGTTATAATTTATCTTATTAATAAGTCGTTTTGTAGGATTTTTGTGTTTGTTGTCGTGTATATTGCCTTTTAAAACTTATTAAATTAAAACTAGCTTAACAAATTATTTAGACAAAAACAACTACAAAACATAGCATGACCAGAAGTTTAGAGGAGTCGTGGGATCACAATGCACATTCACGGATTCAATGCACGGATCACAAATCATCTACTTTGGTCAAAAACTTAGCATTGCCATCCAGAGTGGCTATGCTGCCAGTGGCCACATCTCCCACGTCTTGTAGGCTTTTAGATTAGGTTTTGTTTGATAAATTTGTAAACAATAGGTATGTACTATGTAGTATGTAATTATGCATCCCTTTATTTCGTTATCGCTAATCGAATGTTACTTTGTGACCTTTTTTACATGACCTGCCTGCCCTCCTCCTAGCTCCCAAAATTTGTGCGAATCAATTCCGTGACACTTCGGAATCGATTCGCATTAAAACAAAAAAATCAAACCTACCTTCAGGTAAGATAAAGGTAGTTACAAAAATTTCATTTGTTAGGTATATTTTTTAATTTAAAATGTGCGCTCCGCAGGTACCGTGGTCCGTGACCTTTAGGTAGGTATTCAACTTTGCAAAAAAAACTAAACGTTAACTTATAATGTATTTTAATCATTAGTCTAAGAACATCACACTATATTTTATCATGCAATGAGATCGGCTTGCTGCAAGTGAAATATTCAGTTTATGATACCTACATACAAATATTTGATGTAGGTAACCCTTAAGTAGTCGTGTGTAATGAAGCCAATGTAGTGACTCACCTCCACTACCTATATGTAACTTACAAGGGCATTGTGCAATATTCTCTAATTATTAACTTTGCTATCCGATTTTTTTTGTGTATGAAATGTCCAATTCTTTGTGTCCTTACTCAATCTACGACGAGTGACTAGCGAATAAGTAGCCAAGTGATTTTTATAAAATAATTGCAAGTCATGTTTCGATCGACGTTTCATGGACTGTAAAAGATAGGCATTGTCTTTACGTTTAGGTGTAAGTAATTAATTATTCACGTTTTTCCATGCCTGGGTCCAAAGCAGACATGCTTATCAAAAAGATAAATATTGTTCAACTATAATATCATATGTTAATTTACCGAATATCTATTAGTTAAATAAAGTTTCTTTGTCGGTGCGTCGATTTTTTCCGGCAAAAGGTTAAAAATCCCTATTTTTTTAATTACATAATTATGTAGATTTTTCTTCACAATGTATTGTCTTTTCAATGACATTTAGCGCCATCTAACGGACTGGGTTGAATGTTAAAAATACAAATGCGAACCTAGTGGTGTCATCTACAGGAAAACAGAAACATTTGTTTGTTAATTAGGGTGTCTCCGTATCTGTTGCGATAAAGAAGACAGACTGGCTTGTCGTGCTTCCAACATGCTGGGAGTAAATGTTTCGGGAGGAAATGGATAGATGGCACTGACAGACGCCAGTTAGGTTTCGATATTGAACGATGCAAGTTTTTAAAATCTTTTAAGTATTTTGAATATCACATAGGCATAGTACCTATATTTATATTTTATTATGACATAATATATTACCATTGAAGTTTGTCTACAAATACGTAGAGTCGTAGACATTTTACATTGATTAAATACGTAATCGTAGCACAAGGTGCTACGAAATGGTGACAAAATATTCGTTTTGTTGTTGCTTTGCGGAAAATCTATGCAATGAGTACAGACTAAAGAAATAATTCCTTCAAAGTTAATTGAACTTAGTGAACACTTACTAGATTATAAATAGTCTACGATATAAATAATCGTAGGTAGTTTTTACATAATTTCTTAAAGGAAATTAATTTTCTGATTTTAATAGGAAAAAAAAACAAAAACAAGAAAAATTCACCGCAGTAGAGCGTGGGAAGTGAAACCCAATGGTATGTAGTTAAATTAATTGAACACAGTGTAAATTGGTTGTGATCTCAGTATCAAGATCACAGATTAGCTGCTAGTAAGTATGTTCAGCTACAGATTATGGAGTAGTTACTATAACCACGGCCTTGCTGATCTAATATATTGTGCTATAAAACAAACTCAATGAATTAGGATCAACAAGGTCAATATAGAACCAACATTATGTGAAAGTTGTGGTGAAATATGGAATGACGATTAATGTTAGATCTATGACTTGCACTTGTACTTAGACGGAGAGAAGTAAGTAAGTAAGACGAAGTAAGTCGTAATTTATCCAGCGCATAGGTAGGCATTAAGACTATTTTACTTGTGACAGGTGACAAGTGTTTAACCACATCTCTCTGTAGGTTAAGTGACGGTTTAGTTCAAAATGGAAAGTAGGTAGGTACACCTAGGTTGGAATATGAATTGGATCTCAAGTGAGGCTTCCGTAACAGACCGTTAGGGCTTGACGGCAGAACTACAACTTGCTAGCTAGCCGGTCCAATACTAGAACGTACCTTACAACCATTTTTTAAGCTCATTCTTGTAGTCTGAACCCACGCCCCTCAGCGTATGGTCTTAAAACTTAAGAGTATACATAAGTCTTAAAAATATCACTGTCCTTGTCTAATCGACTGCAATGAAAAAGACAACAAGATTTTTCAACTCAAGCTTTCAAAATTGTCTTATTGTCACTCTAAATAAATAATCGCTGGCACTAAATGCAAAAATAACAAAAGCAGAGTAAGCAGCACCTATGACAGTCAGTTTGTTAGCCGTCAATTCCGTAACAGCTGAATTGGGTACTCTTTCCAGCAATGAATATCATAAAAAATATCAAATGAACGTTTTATTTTTCAGTCTAAAAACGTCTATTAGTTAAGGTTTTAAGAAAATACATTTAAAACATAAATGAAGACGTCAGATAGTTTTTTTCTTTTTGGCATTTTATTAGAGCATTAAATTAGTTAGTAATTATATATTTATAATTCTTTTTTTATGTATGACAGGCTAGGTATTTCACCATAGCTCACCTGATGTTAAGTGACGGTGTGGTCGAAGACGGTAAACCCACCTAGCCCGAAATGGATTGTTAAGTTTAATTCTTTATGTGTGGCCAAATAAAATAATTACCCACATTGAACGGTAAAATAAGCATTATACTTGTCTTTTTGATACAATCATATTTTAAATCTAATTTACTTTTTAAGCTTGGCTAAAGTCTCTCCTATTTCTTTCCTCTATATTTTTTTTAACTATTTTAAATTTAATGTCTGTTTGTGGTATTGTAGCTCCCAAGCGGCTAAACCGATTTTGATTTAGTTTTTTTGTGTTTGACAGGTGACTTATTTTTTTAAATGATTACCAGCTCTTTTCTCGTTGATGAATGGATGTAAGCATCTTTCACAGGTCTGATTCAGTTGAAATTAGTTACGAAATTAAAGGGGTGTGGGATTTTTGAAATTTTAAATTTATTTAGTAAAATTTTGTCGAATCCATTCATGTCATTTATGTATTTGTACACGTTTGTATTATATGTAGGTCCAAAAATACCGAAGAAGAAAACGAAGAAGAAGAAGTCCAATCATGATGTAACCCTATTTGCACCTGTGAATGGATCTCAATCAAATATAACGCTCGCAGGCGCGAAATACGCCGCCGCGGCAGCCAGCGAGCCCTTACTAAGGACGTAATAGCCGTAGCGCCCAAACGTAACGAGCGCGGCCTCAGCGTAGCGCGTGCGCCGGGAGGATGCCAGTCCATCAGTAGCTTTCGCTGCGCTCGCGCCTCGCTGTCCGTCAACGAACATGACGATACGCGCGCGTAACTCCCTCTCACACCTCCAAACTTCATGACAAACTTGTAGCAATCAGTGAATAAGATATGTGTGTGTAAAACGTGTCGTGGACCGACAGTGGACATAATGAAGGCGCAGAATTGGCGCAAATGGCTAGTGTTGCCGCTTCTCGGATTAGCTTTGTCCGCTCGCTCAATTGGCTGCGATTACAGTTCCATCACCGAGAAATTTGGAGCGGAAGCCGTGGAACAATGCAGCGAAAAATGTCCATTTCAGGTTCGTTTGCAATTTATCGGAGGGCAGGCTGGCTTTTCGTTTCAGACTTTGGCATAAGACTAGAATTGTTACAACAATAGCAGAAATAACATTAATAAAGAATTTATTGTGTACCGTCTATAACCAGTTCCATCGTGTTATGAATTCTTCCACTTTGCTCCACCAAGCCGCTTCACTGGTGGATAAGTAAAAACGCTAAATGGTAAGTGATGCTCTGAACTTTGATTTGTTATTTCAAGTTCTGGGTACCACTCGCTGCAACAAAATGAGCATGATTTAGTCTCTTACCATTACTAGAGCACCTTGGTTGTCTCGTTAGTTTTTTTTTCATTTTTATGCAAAATAAAACAACAAAATCCTGCAGAGCACTCTTGTAAGTTATCAATAAATTAAACATAGTTGGCAAGCGTGCTCCATCTTAGACCGCATCATCACTTAACAACAGGTGAGATGGCGGTCAAAAGTAAGCCTATTTAAAAAAAAAAGTTATATTCTATTTAAATATATCAGCCTAAAGATCTAAGAAGGAACGCCTGACGGTTATTTTAAATGAGTTCAAGTGTAACCTCATTCTTATTGTAACGTACTGCGCAAAGTTGTTTTGTCATTATCATTCTTCAAAACATTTTGTTACATAACTACCCACTGACCCAGCTGATATGTTTATCTAATAAGCACAAATCTATAAGTAATAGTCAGTATTTCGATTGAAACTGAGTTACAAAATAACAAACGAAAACAATGTTAGCGAATAGGTTGTGAATGCTATGTTCATTGATAAATCGGCATTGAATAGAGCGTTGGTAACACAGATGTTATCTTCAGCGGTTTAGTTCATTCGTTAGTTTATTTGCGGCGTTTGCTCTAAGGTTCAACGCTTCTAAGCAATTGTGACAATTAGCGAGGGACCATAATCAGTGGCATGCTAAATATAGAGCGTTTTTAACTTTGCCATACATTTTATTATGTTTTAAGTGTATTTAGCCGTGTTGAGTTTAAACTCGATACTACAAACAACACTACAACAATACAATAAACTAAATACTCGACTCGATACTTAAGTATCATTTGTACAAATACAGTTTTTTTTTGACAGCCTTTAGCTCATTGCTAGTATATCTGCTTAGCTTATATAGCTGTGGGTTCGATTCCAACCAAGAAAAAAATGTGGCATAAACAAATGTTTGTTATATGCCTGGGTGTTCTGTATGTACTATAAGTATGTATTTACAAAAAAAATGTATTTAAGTATTCTATTAGTTGTATGACTCCCATCATACAATCTCTGCTTAGTTTGGGGTGAGATAGCGCTTTGTGTAATTTCCTACGATATTTATTTATTTTTATTTTTCTGATTAGGATTTTATGTTTTTCCCTACAATAAAAATACTTTTGCATATTAAGCGATCTAATCAACATAGAGACATAGAAGCCTCAGTCGTTAAGAGAATACTCGCCTAAGTGAGGTGTAGGTTGGATCCTGCGTCGACCAATGAGTTCATTGGAATATAAGCATTTAAAATAATGCCACAAGTTTTTCGGTGAAAGAAATCATATTGAAGAACTCTACAACCGCCTAAAGAACAAGTAATATTTTAACAAAAATAACCGGCTTCATATGGTTTTCTCACGGACGCCATTGTCAGAACTGGACCACACGGGAAGCATCAGCTTTCAAATAAAAAAAGAATCATCAAAATCGGTTCACCCAGTTGAAAGTTCTGAGGTAACAAACATAAAAAAAACCAATCGAATCGAAATCGAACCTCCTCCTTTTTTCAAGTAGGTTAAAAAATGGCGTGGCGATATCCTCAACCACCCTTCGACGGTGGGCCTTCGCCCCGGACTGGGGAGCTAAAGATTGAATCAGTAAATGTTTAAATCTACCAATATTTTTTTTTTATATAGCTGACAGGCTTTGTGTTTGACCACAACTCACCTGATTTTAAGTGACGGTGTGGTCGAAGATGGTAAAGCACACCTAGCCTGGAATGGAACTGGCTCTCAAGTGAGGCTGCCGGAACACACCGTTAGATGCTTGGCGGCAGATTTTCAACTTGAGGGTGGTAGCTAGCCAGCCGAGTACTACCATGCTATGGTTTCCTCACAATATTTTCCTGCACCGGCAGCTCAAGCTCATTGTTAGTGTTTGAACCCACGCCCTTCGGCATGCGAACCGCTTACTACTGAGCTATCATCGCTACAAAATGTAGCGGGTAACACCGCGGGGCGCAGCTAGTTTCAAATAAATTAAATTTAAGTATATTTAATTTCACCTGAAAATTGTAGAGACAACCTTTACATATTTTCTACGCATCGTTCTATCCGCTTTTTTTCTAATCTGCGTAGTAGATTTAATTTCTCTAGGTTGTACTCCGAATCGCACTTGGTAGGTAAGGTTTGACGATAAAAAAACTATTAATTTAACTTAATAATACTTAATAAATAAAGATAATTTTACTTGGTGATATATTTCCTTAGCAGGAGGTCGTCTTAGAGAATCAAAGTTTTTAATCAAAATTAGAGATCGTTTAAGTTAAATGCAATAAAAGCTCACGGTACGGTACCGGTATTGCCGCTCATTACTTCGAAGCATTCTATTAAATATGTAAAATTTGCTTGTACACAATAATGTTTTAATTAATGCTTGTCGACAAATATCCTGCTAAATATAAAGCAAAATTTTGGAATAATGTGAGGTTTGGTTTAATATTTCTGCAGCGTGCGACCGGAACCAGTCCGCTGTTACTTGTTGGGCTTCCATGATGGCACCTGATACCTGTGGTTACGGTTTTTGGATTTTTTCTCATTTACTGTGAACTATTATGTTTTTATAACAATGGTAACCTGATATCCTCTGGACACTATACTACAAGTGTCATTTACAAAGTTTTTTTATTGTTATGTAACAGTAATTATTCGAATGAAACGCTCTCTTGATGTTAAGAAATAACGCCTGTCCATGACCATTGCAGCGATACACAGAACTGTGAGTAATAAAACAATGTCCAGCGCATCGCTGTCTTGGCGCTCATTACTTTGAGACTATAGATGGTTAGTCTCAACCCAGTAATTTCGCTAGCCGCAGTACCATTCAAACCGGAACACAGTAATGTTTACACACTACTGCTTGGCGGCAGAATATCTGGTACTGCGGAATAGTCTACGGAAACGTTGCTTTGGCACTCACTCGTTTGAGACGTTCAGTGGTTAATCTCAATATCTTGAAGTTTCGAAAGCTGACCTTCTAGTTCAACCCGGAACACAGTCATTTTATACACTACTGGTTGGTGGCAGAATATCTGTACCTAGTATACCTGTATCTCTACTTAGATGACCTCCTTGCTAAGGAGATCTACCACCTACTAAATCTAGGGCTAGTATGTACCTACCACCTAATACATCTAGGCACCTTATAAAATTTTATATAAATTATACCCCAGAATATCTATATATACAAGTACAGGTAACCAAACAACGTATTGTCTCTTCTAGTAGGCACAATCGCTGCGAATAAATCAGGTTCCAATTGTAACAGGTAGGGCCCGGCGGCCGGCGGTTAGTTCCAAAGACTTTGTATGTATAGAGTGAACATACATTTTGAGTTTTTTTTTTCTCTTTTTTCTTGGCATCGCTCACTGTGCATTCTGCCAGTTTCAATGTTTCTGTATTTTGTGTGCAGACTTCATTTTTCAGCTTCTTTATCTCTACAGTCAAACTCCAGTCTTGGTCAAGTCAAATCCAGTCATGCCTTAGTAAAATAGTGGCGACTTTACTATAAGCTTCGATGGAGTTTGGAAGCAACACAAAAATTCATGATTTACCACATTATATCACTTTCCCACACTTACGCTTGTAATTCGGCACTTTATGAATAAAACACCACTATTTTATACATAAACACTCGAAAAATACACTCGTTTTGAAAAAAATATACAATGGGGCGACACGACTCTTTTACGCGTTCCCGCCAAAACTACAAAATTTCGAGTTTGTCATCAGTTGTTTGTAGACAGTTGTGAATGATGCTGCCAATTTTATACGCCAATACAATAAGCCTTCAAGTAACAATTGACAAAAAGTCAACGATTTTTTTTATGGTTGACAGCTCACCTGATGTTAACTGACGGTGTAGTCGAAGATGGTTAAGCACACTTAGCCTGGAATGGAACTAGCTCTCAAGTGAGGCTGCCTGAATACTCCGTTAGGTGCTTGGAGGTAGATTTTCAACTTGAAGGTGGTAGCTAGCTAAGCGAGAAACTACCCTAGAAAATACCCTACCACCATGCAATGGTTTTCTCACGATGTTTTCCATTACCGGCAGCGCAAGCTCATTGTTAGGTTTGAACCCACGCCCTTTGACGTGTGAACCGACCGCGCCAACCACTAAGCTATCATCGCTACAAACGATGTTTAGGAAAGGGCGCTTCTATAACTATTCTACTTCTTTGGTTAGTTCTGCACGCTTGGGTGCGCGCGCCGATGCGACGGAAGTCACTGCAACGACAATGCGCATCACATAAAAAAAACCAATTAAGAAAAAAATAGTTCAGGGTACAACCATACAAATTAACGTTTCTGTTGAGTTCAACTGGTGAAGGAACTAAGCATTTTATACGGATGATTTAAAATACTTCCCTTATTTAATTATTAAAATGCTTATCGCAAAAAAGGTATCGCGTTCAGTATCCAAACGTCACTTTGAATTTTGTTATCTGTAAGTAAGACTGCCTGACAGGTGACAGATACACTGGCACGTTCTTCGCGCTAATTCTGGATTCTAGCATTATATTAGCAATATAGACAAAAAGAGATTCGCTCCTCATTGAGGTTCTCTAAATCAAAATCTCCTTTTTATTGATTCTCATTTCCATGCATACGATTTGGGCTGATAAGGGACATATGTCGGCCAGTATCGTTAAAAGTTATAGAAATGATTTAAAGAAATTTTCATGTTTTTAATAGTTTAGTTGCTAGTTGTTCGACCACTGCTTACCTGATGTTAAATTAAGACTATGTAGTAAAATGGTAAACACACCTAGTCTGGTATGGAACTGCCTAGATGCCGTGGTGGTGGAATACACCGTTTGGTGCTTGGCGGCAGATTTTCAACTTGACTAGCTACTGTCCCTTGGAGCTGTAAAAAAAATTAAACTTCTAAGCCAACGCAATAAAAAAATTGAGTCGTTTATGCTGCAAATTTTCGACACTCGCAAGGGAATCAAAATCTACAGGGTACTTCCCGTGAACTCAGAATCTTGAAATTTGGTACGAAGCAACGTCTTATAGCACGGATAAAGGAAACATTGCGAAAAGCATAACTTACCATTAAAAAAAAAACCATTACTTTTACTTATATACCTACAGGTTTGCACGGAATCCTAGGTGCGCGAGTCTGACTCGCACTTGTTTTTGTATTAAATTGAATACCGTTTGATTTTCCTTACAGAATCGGACCGGTGATGGCCACTTCGACGTTAATTGCGGGTCTGAATGCAGCTTGAAACATGTAAGTTTATTTTGCGTTTATAACATAATCATCCACAGGCAAATAGTTACCACAATTCCTAAGCAGTAGTGTGCAATCATGTTATGTGTTAGGTGTCAGGGTCGCCTATGAAAGCAATGCAACATTTCACTCAATTTAAAAGAACTTAATTATTTTAACTTTTCATAATTTAACTGTACCTATTTTATCCAAAAATAATATAATAGCTGTTTGCATTTCTATTGCATTTTCTAAGCTTACATTTCTTGAACGTAAGGTAATATTGATTTAAAAAAATATGGACTGAATTTAGAAAAGTGTCACAAAAAAGTTTCTTAAAAACCAGCCACTCAAAATGAATGATTGATCATTTTCTTACCAATAGGAAAATGATTCATTTTTAATTTAGAATTTCTCATGAAATTAGCATGTATACGACATTATGTACAATTGTACATGTTTACAATAGCTGTAATAAACTTTACATGGTTGTAAATAATAACTTTACGAAATAATCTTTTTAACCTGCTGACATTCATAGATCGTAACCAGCTAGACGAAACTCGTAAATATAAGCCGATAACACATTGTTTATTTATGTTTTTTCAATATAGGGTTGCTCAATTTAACGATTCTGCAACGGAAATTGTAACAAAATAACTTCGTATCTATAAAACTTCTTATCGAATAAGAGAATTGAACTTTATGGTTTTCTTCCTGTGTTTAGAAATTTGAAATATCGTAATCGGGATGAGGTGATTTCCTCCTTTTTAACCCCCGACGCACAAAGAGGGCTGTTATAAGTTTGACGTCGATGTCTGTCTGTGTGTGTGTATGTCTATCTCTCAAACGGATGGACCGATTTCGATGCGGTTTTTTTTTCATTTGAAAGCCAGTTTCCTTGCGGTAGTTCTTAGCTTTGTTTGGTTAATTGCATAGGGGGTTTTTTAAATATTTTAATTTAATTATTTCAGAATACAAAGCACATGAATAGGTACTTAGTACATAGTCTTGTACTGATATGACATACAGATTAATTCTATGCGCAAAATAATATCGATTCAGCTTTTTTTATAATTTTATTTAAGTTCATGCTGATGAGTTCTTTTCTACACTAAACATATTTAAATAATAACGAACGTAATATAAAAAATAAACTATAGGTAATATTAAGTTAATGCAATAACTGCACATCCTATTTTACACATAATTATAATTGACTTATAATTCGACCAATAAATTCATTTATGTATCAATAAAATTGTTATATGTTGAGTCGTTAAAATGATAGATAGAAAGCTATATAGATATTGGTTATTTACTGTAGTAGGTATTTAGGTCTGAGTTCGAGTCCTAGTCACCCCTATTTTTATACTGTCCCACTGCTGGACGTGGGCGTCTTCTCATTGTGAGAGGGGTAACGGTACGAACCCAGGACCTCTAGATTGGAAGCCAAGCGGTTTCCCAATATGCATTTTACTATAATATTTGTTAATTGTATTAAATAGGCGTATGGTTTTATTTATTTGTACCTAAATAACACGCCTTTAGGACGACTGTCATTAGTCTGACAGAACTAAGATTTTGACAGATACGTGTGGACGCAATTGGTTCTGATGATAAATTACAATCACGATGACAGAAAATGTACACGGGTATTATTTAATGGTACCTACCTAATTAGCACTTTGAAAATGTGTTTTTAAAGTGTTTCAAATTTGACAATATTTTGTTTTAATTACTTGACTGTTTTATTGTATTTACTTTAAATCATGACCTTTCTGTGACCTGTAAAAATATCAGTTTTATAATACTCGTATATTACCTATTTCTAAAGAGGACTCTCGACAAAGATAAAGCTTTTTACAAATATATTTCATGTTGAAAACTCAGTTGCCATACTATAATAATTAAAATTGTTATTAATATGTGGTAGATAACACACTGACTGTGACCTCATAAGATATTAAGTGTTAAATTAATACTGTATCGAAAACTGTCGATAATACACGTAATTTTCATTTTGGAATTACTTTAAATTAATAAAAATATATACCTATAGTTAAGTAGCGTAATAACGTACTAACTCTTTCTTAATTTTGAGAGATTTTAATGACACCGCGCACTTTAGGAGGTATAACACAAACATTCCTACGAATGTTCATACATAATTACGTACATCCATAAAACAACAGCGTTCTTTTAGTGAAATTTGCTAAAAATAGATAGAAATTCTTTATTGTGTACACCAAAAATAAAAAAAAGTACTGAAAGCAAAAGAATTTTATAAGCTAGTGCCACAAGTGGCGGCCTTATCGCTAAGAACGGTCTCTTCCGGGCAACCAAGAATGGGAAACACGGTATATCTTAAGAACAGACAGGAGATGTTGTAAAAGTATTAAAAAAAATAAACTAATATAAATAATACATATAGATATTTCGTTTTATTAAAATGCATAATTATTATTTTATATACAAATTTACAAAATACAAAAAAAGTACACTGCATTGCGACACTGCCTTGAGAAAATGTTTGCTATAAGAATTCC
This sequence comes from Biston stratarius, assembly GCA_950106695.1. NCBI lineage: Eukaryota > Metazoa > Arthropoda > Insecta > Lepidoptera > Geometridae > Biston > Biston stratarius. Next base: position 36,869,183 of record OX467106.1, on the reverse strand, counting down.
TGGCTAAACACGAGTATTTGTGTACTACTGTAACACTATTCAACAGTAACCTCGAATTATCACTACTCAAAATCCTATATCACGGCTTTATACGCTCCCGTTACTCTCCTGTCGTCTCTTTACCTTATACTGTTGACCAGAAATACAAGAGAATACATCTTCGAGCAGATAGTCATCTCGAATCTACCTACATAGCCATTATCCTGCTTTACCCTATACCATCTTTCAGCGATCGCGCTGAAATTGAATAAAACATTTGTTAAAATAGGTCGACAGAAGATGTTTTTAAAGTAACTGGCCCGTGTAGGTATGTACATACTGAGCATAGCAAGCTTGTATTGTAGTTGTTGCGGACGAGTTGTAGTTTGCCGTTCATTATAGCTAGCCATATAAAAAGACAGTCGTTTTGTATTATGACTTGTTAACGTTTAGCCGGATTGTATTATAGTACGTCCGCCGCGTTGTATTCTTACTTCGCGTTCTTCAAGTGTAATTTAGCCATGAACTAGCGCTTTGTCTGTCTAGTTAGAATGTTCGACCCGCGTGGCGTTTTTAACCGACTTCAAAAAAGAGGAGTATTTTATTATGGAAACTGACGTGGTCTTGACACATTTTTGTTTTATTTATGCGGGATTACTCACGTATAATTTTATCGGAAACTCCGACTATAGTTTCGGCCACATCCGGTGGCCTTCATCATGGAGACAAAGCTGAGACAACGCGCGCGCGGCCTCGTCTTGCTTCGCACTGCGGGTCGCCGCGCGCCTCGCACGTGAAGATAGCGGTTGATGCACGGGCGCGGGGGTGGGGGCGGGTAGTGTACCGGAATGCGACGGTGCGCTCTGGAACTCTTCCTCACCGGAGTCCTCCTCTACGGTGTCAGGGATATTCCAACATACAGAGCTCACCGCGACGTCGGCGCGCGGCGGCCCGCAATGCGAAGCAAGACGAGGCCGCGCGCGCGTTGTCTCAGCTTTGTCTCCATGATGAAGGCCACCGGATGTGGCCGAAACTATAGTCGGAGTTTCCGATAAAATTATACGTGAGTAATCCCGCATAAATAAAACAAAAAGAGGAGTATTGATTGATATTTTATATATTGTATTGATGGATTGGTTTTTTTAAATGTATGTACACCGATTACTCTGTGATTTATGATCCGATTTTCGTGATTCTTCTTTAGTCTGATGCGGAATAGTTGCCATTTGGTCCCATAAAGATTTAATGTATTCTAGCTTAACTTTCTTATTTCACAAAAACATTTTACTAATGTCCTTTATGAGATTTAATTGTTTTTTACACAAAGCAATGACTACTATGCAGCTAAACGTGAGACGCTGTTTTGTAGCTAGAACTTATTGCAATTAATAATTAAGATAAACGTTGATGCGCCGTAATACAAAACGGATCTATTTTTTTTTAAACGATTAGCCATTATGTATTTTTAGCCTTTATGGTTTCTACGAATTGTCTGTGACATAGATACTCACTACTACGATAGTACCGTTGTTGGTTTAGAATTTGTGTAAGAAAGAGAATAATATTTACATACATTTGAAACTGTATCACCAATGAACATCTATTGTCACGAGAAGAAACGTCTGGTCAGGTTGAATTATACATATATTATTAATAGCTGCGCCCCGCGGTTTTACCCGCGTGGTGATGGATGATGATGATAATGAAAAGTATCCTATGTTTTATTCCAGGGTCTAAAGTATCTACATGCAAAATTTCATCCAGTTCCGTTCAGCCGTTCTGGCGTGATTGAGTAACAAACATCCATCCATCCAAACTTTCACATTTATAATATTATTAGTGGGATAATATCTTATACCTTCTGTATAACTACAGAATTAACTTGTTACCATGTACAAAAATACTGCATCTATCGCATCACAGTTTATTTCAGTAAACAAAACAGTTATCCATCTTACTTACACGTTCAAATTGACACAAAACGGAATATTCCCATCGCCTTCTGACAGTTACTACTGGTTTATGTCAAAATTATCTTTTCGGTCCAATTTGTACCCTTGCGAGCGCAAAAAACTCTTACTGTATGTTGTGTGACCGAATGGGTAACGTATACGACAGAGATGGAACTTCGCACAAGTAAGAGGCATTGAGTGTAGCTAAAGTTAACTGTTTTGGTTATGCGATGCGATACTCACTTTTGCTATCAAAGTAACAGTTCCATCCTCTACATTACTGCTATTTTTTTTTTATCTTCTAGATGGCTTCTTCATACTCGATTGCCTCAATAATTCGATGTGTATCACAGACTGTCTCGAATCGAACAACTTTTAATAAATTTGATATTGTGCAATACAAAAAATAATTATCACATACATAAAAAATTGCCCTTCATAAATATGATATTGAGTATCTATCTTCCTAGTTTATTCATAGCGCTTTTTTGTAACACCAGATTCGCAAAGAACCATGTGTTTTATACGCAACACTTATTTGGAAAAAACTACTTTTTTATGGTTGACAAGCTAGGTGTTTGACCACAGCTCACCTGATGGTGTAGTCGAAAATAGTAAAGCACACCTAGCCTGGAATGGAACTGGCTCTCAAGTGAGGCTACCGGAACACACAATACCTTAGATGCTTGGCGGCAGATTTTCAACTTGCGGGTGGTTGCTAGCCAGCCAAATACTAGAAAATACCCTACCATCATGCTTTGGTTTCATCACGATGTTTTCCTTCACCGGTAGCTCAAGCTTATTATTGAGGTTTGAACCCACGCTTTACGGCGTGTGAACCGTTCGCTCTAACCACTGAACTATCATCGTTACAGAATCCATATCACTATTTCCAATTATGATAGCCACCGCTATAGCAAGTTTGACAAGCAAATAGCAAGCACTACTTGCCTGACAAATCGTCACCAAGCATCTGGAGATCGTCCTACAATTGAGTTCAATATATAAAATATAAATTATGAGTCGTGTGTAAAAACTTTTAAAACAAGTAATAAAGAGGAAGCTTCGCTACTGTTTCTATCCTACACTACACATTTAAAATTTGAAGTAGCGAGACAGGGCGGACTGCATTCACCCTCGAACCTGCAGCTTGGTGTGCGGTAAACGAAGTCAATTGACTTGTTTCCATTTTATTATTATTGACGACCCCATCGCCTTTGTTGACGCATTCAATCTCAAGTTATTGCTGTTTAAACAACCATTTCAATATGTACTTACCTAAAACAAGAAGAAAACTTTAAAAAATCTATAATCCGACTGCGAATTAAATAGCTATAATAAATAATTAAAGAAAATAAACTTTTAAAACCAATTCATTATTTCAAATTTAATTTAAACATATATTTAATTCTCTTTTACAATTTCTTTTATTTTGACACCCTACTCGATAGGTTTAGTTATTTTTTTTAAATTAAAGTGTTACTGCCAATAATCCGTTTTTTTTTAACGTAAAATAAGCATAAAGTCTAATATGAATGACAAAAAAATCTTTACAAAAATAAGATATAATTCATATTAGGTTTTTTTTTGCTTACTATTCAATACTATTTTAGATGTTGGTACTAAAAGAGTTTATGACTTGACAGGTCTATCATAAAAATAGTAGTATGGTAGTAGAAGATTTTGTCATAGTTCTAATAAACCTTATTACGTAGAATGTGGATATAACATACTATACACTCTAATATATTTTTTTTATTAATGGCTTAGTAAAATAGTGTTTTACTAAATTTATTATAAAAGCGCAGTGTCATACTTGATAAAACAAGAAGAAAATATATCTATATAACGTTTGTATGCAAGGGGGATATTCTGTGTTCATCACGTTTACTTGGCGCAAGAAATGTCAAAATAATTACCACACAGTATATGTAGAAATGAGAAATACACGAATAGACTCTACAATGGGCATAAAAGAAACAAAAATGTACAAACAACAATCTCTGGACCTTTTACTAATGATGGCAAATTTTTTCCAAAATCCAATGGGACAACAGCAAACAACCTAAAAAAAGCAGTCTATTAGGCACACACGTATTCGTATATGTACATTGTTGGTCAGTTTCTATACAACACCCGTCAAGTCAACTCTCCTGTTGGTAAGAGATAATGCCTGTCCATGACCATTGCAACTATACACAGAACTTTATTGAGTAGAAAAACAAAGTCTAGGGCATCGCTGATTTGGCGCTCGTTTTGGTTAGTCTCAATCAGTAATTTCGATAGCTGCTGTCCCCTTCAAACTGGAACACTACTGCTTGACTGTAGAATATGTGGTACTGCGGTGGTTTCTCCTGCTAAGGAGGTTTACCACGGTTAAAGTAATGTTTTTTTTTAAATCTTTTTTTATAAGCCGGTTAGAAACCAGACGCACAAACCAATTTGTTGACACTATCAGCATGACGCTAAAGTTGTTTATTTCACAACTGCATCAGTTCCCGTCTCTCACCACAGAACGAAGGTGTGACTAACAGAATGCATGCATCCCACTTTCATGGCCGGTACCTTTCTCCGCCCACGCCATGAACGCTGAAATGTTTACATCACTAATTTTACTTCAGTGGTTTACATTCACACAATTCCTGTTATGCTTTCGAAGGTCTATTTAGCAGTCAGCACCTTGAATGGTTCTGATAACTACAAGTGAGATGAGTTTTCTTGGAAATATGTTTCCTCTTGCATAGTTATGTGAGGTTAATATATGTCAGATCTGACGTATTCTATTAACCTCATGAAATGAGGAATTGATTTAAATATGATTACAACCAACGTTATTAAATAAGGGCTTTATTTTAAAACGTTTTAAAATAAGCCTTATTTAATAAAAATAAAGCTAAAATTATTAAAATAAAGCTTGCGTTATAATAATAAATTTGACCGCCTTCTCATCTGATGGTCTACGATTGAGCACGCTCGCCTAGAAAATATCTATTCCTTAAACATCCAGATTGTATCTATCAGGCAGCGCATTCCAATATTTGACTGATCGCACAACAAAAGTAGTAATCGTTTCATTCGTAGATATCTGTGTATCGTAGATGTTTGGTGAGTGTGGTCATCCACCATACGGTGGTGCGGCGGCAGGGTCGCGTGAGACTGCGGGCCGGATGGCCGCAGGAAGGAAGCAGCTAGTTGCTGCCCCCCTCGACTCTATTTCAGAGTTCGTTCGTTTTGTTCTAGCATTCAAAACCGCGCTCTTGACTTATTGACGTTTTGTGCCTGTAATTAGGATGTGCTCATTGTTGCAAACAGAAAAAGCAAATACTGTTTTCGGGTATAGCCCTGTTCATGTCTAAATGCTTCATCAAAACCATTCGAAATGTCTACATTATAAATGACGACGAATTTATTTTATATCTCTTTGTTTAAATTAAGTAAGCTGCCTCACTATGCTAGCCGTGTCAAGGATCACAGTCTTTTAGATCTAACTCTTGACCCAACCGACCAACGAGAGCCTTTTAAGGTGTTAGTCGAGACTTTTCGCTATAAGGCCGTTGATTGTGATTATTACTCAGCTACCCTACTTATTAATAAGCCTACTTCGTCTGTCTGTTTGTCCTCCGCCTATCCCTTCAATTGAATAATTGATGATTTCGATTTGATTTGATTTGACAGGTAAAAGTAAAAATCTCTTTACACTTTACATCATAGTGAAATTATTGAAAAAAAAAAATAACGCTTAATTTCCCGATTACAAGTGCTTAAGTCAGTGTACCGTGTCACGATATGGTTATTGAGCTCGTGTGGCGGAATTCACTTCCCATACGCTCTGGTGAGCCCTACTCGGAAATGAACAATCACCTATCGGAAGCAAAGCCGTGGACCTATGGACGAGTGAGCTTTCTCCTAATTTATGTGTGAAACTTTATTGTACCTTCAACTACATACAGAGCGTCCGGTACCTAAACAATGGCGGTAGAGGAAATCATATTTTGTATCGAAACATCATATTTGTTGAATTTTGTATTTAATAATAACAAAAAAATTACTAATTTTCGCAAAGAAAAAGTAAGGTATATTGAATGAGTTATTTCAATAATTAAAATCGATTAAGTAAGTGTTGAACTGAACATGAACTCGCGTACGAAAGGCTCTACCCGTAGGTAATATCTATTGAAAAAAAAAGTTGGATTATTTTACTTAGTTCGCGTTAATCTGACTTGCACTTGGTTCTTTTCTTTTACTTGTTGTTAAGTAAGTATATCACACCACCACCGTCTGGAGACGTCTCGTGGTGAGGCAAAACACGTGTGGGCAACTAACTGGTTACTGGTTACTGCAGCGAGAAGATATAAAGACTTGTGGCTATTTTAATTAGTTATTGTTAATTTATTTATAATTTAAGTTTATGTCAGATTTTAGTTTTGGATATTAAGGAATATTTCGAATATGTATATAAAAATTTACAAGTAAGATACATTGTAAATTAGATCTTCATCGCTGTTGTAAGCAAAACGAATTAAATTAAATACTAAATATAACACTCAAAATGAACGTCTCCAAAGTAATGCCTGAATGAATCAATCGTCTGAACAGATCTAAACAATTTGACACAGGATCTGCTTATAATTTCTATTTATAGTCTACTAGCGACCTGCCCCCGACTTTGCACGGGTGCAATGTGTATACTAATGTGGTGTCAGTGTGGAGTGATTAATAATATTATTACTACTATAATATGCATGTATTATACATATAAACCTTCCTCTTGAATTGCTCTGTCTATTGGCGGAAACCGCATTAAATTCGTTGCGTAGTTTAAAAGATATATTTATAGATTTCGCCGTGTTTTATACTATGTAGAGATAAGCACCTTTTTTATTACCAATAGGTTCGCGTTTTATCACATCCTGCCCGATGTTCAGCAACGCTGTGATCTAGGATGGAGCACCCTTACGTAGAAGGAACCTGTTTACTCTGTTGTGCCTTTTCTATAACACCAATTAAGGCTCCGCAAAGTACAAACCGTTACCTTTTTTAGCTACTAATGACTGCCCTAAATTAATGTTTAGAAATGTATTCAAATCAGGACCGTGGGAGCTCTAGTGAAATTATACATACATTTGAATATTTAATCCAAAAACTCAGTAGAGCAAAAACATCAAAACAACAAGTGGCGCGGAACTGTAGAGGACGGTTACGTCAGGTGTATTTATGAATATTCATAAATAAATAATTAAATGACTTTTGGGTGGAATTTCGGTTATTATAATAACGGGTTTGGTGTTAATCACTATTTATGTTAGTAGTTTTATTTAAATTAAATAAAGGCAATTTCGAAAGTTATAGAAAACTATATGGGATAAAAAATAAATCGGTTCAAGAAGATCAAAAATCTCATTCATATATTGTAGTATCTGAGGACTTAGCATTTTTATTATATACATATAATAAATATATACACTACTATATATAATGCATACCTACAAATTATTGTATATATACTATCTCAATACCCGGTTCTTAGTACTCAGTGCAGTACCACTGTGTGGTCAGACACCTACCCTTAAATAATAAAAAAAAACTTTGATATTGATTTCCTTCGCCAGAAATTCGCTAGCTGCAGTTTCACATGAGAACTCTCTCCAATAATACTCGTGCCCTTCATGATGTCATGAAGCATTCAATTGGGCTTCTAATTGAAATATGTGCTATATGAAGCCAACTCGAGCCCTTCAATTAGGCAATCAAGATGACGCTAATGTTGTTTTTTCTTCGTTTGACTCTGTATTTTATTCTTATACCCGCCCCTGCTTCGCTTGGGTGCAATGCAGATACTAACGTGGTAAGTAAATTATTACCCGACAGCCAAGGAAGGGTTATGTTTTTTGCGCGTATTTTGTATGTTTGTAAATTTCTTTATTACCTCGTTTCTCCCAAACGGCCGAATGGACTACGACAATTAAGGTATCGTTAGATTTGTCTCAATAACCTGTCACAAAAGTGTTCTTAGGTAGGTGTTTAAAAAAAAAAAACAAATTGGTGGATTTTTGGCGCGAAATAATAACACATTAATAAAAAAAAATCAAACCTTTGAAGTTTGGTTACTTTGGAACGGTATCTTAATAAAGGAAAAAAAAAAAAAATAGGGGAAACAGTATAGTTATTGGCCAGTTAAGCGGCCGGCGGATAGTAAATTTGAATCAAAATAAAATAAAATGATTTTATGCAAATAAAAAATAGGTTATAGTATACTATATGAGTATATTTATTAATCAAGGTGGTTTACATATACTTTTATTAATATACTATGTGAAATAAATTACCGCAAAAATAAAAATGTAATTTTAATAGTAATTGGCCACATTATTGCAGTTATTGGCCATGAGATCAGACAGTTATTGGCCATATTCAAAAATATAATTATTTGTCATCAATTATGACTAAAACATGTTTTTTTTAATTATTTTCACCCTCAGATGGTTCAGAATCATCATTTAAAAACACTTCATCATCATCATCATCATCTCAGCCGTAGGACGTCCACTGCTGGACATAGGCCTCCCCCATTGACTTCATAAAGAAGCGGCTCGCATCCAGCGCGTTCCTGCGGTCTTTATGAGGTCGTCTGTCCACCTTGTGGGTGGACGTCCTACGCTGCGCTTGCCGGTCCGTGCTCTCCACTCCAGAACTTTGCAGCCTCATCGGCCATCAGTTCTGCGTGCTATGTGCCCTGCAAACTTCAACTTGCTAATCCGCTGGGCTATTTCGTCTACGGATCTCCTCATTTCTGATTCGATCTCGTAGAGAAATTCCGAGCATAGCCCTCTCCATAGCTCGTTGTGCGACTTTGAGCTTATCAAGAAGGCACATAGTCAGAGACCACGTTTCAGCACCATAAGTCATCACGTAACACACACTGGTCGAAGACTTTCAACTTGAGGCATTGAGGTATATCCGACGAAAAAACGTAGCGCACCTTTCCGAACGCTGCCCAGCCGAGTTGGATCCGACGACTGACCTCTTTCTTGAAGTTAGACTTACCTAGTTGGACTGCTTGTCCTAGGTAAATGTATGAGTCAACAACTTCAAGAACCGAGCTCCCAACTGATACTGGGGTGGGCTCAACATGGGTATTCGACATCATCTTTGTCTTATCCATGTTCATTTTAAGGCCCACCCGTTGGGAAACTCGGTTGAGGTCTTCGAGCATCGTGCCGAGATCTTCCGTCGATTCTGCCATGACTACAATATCGGCAAAGCGAAGGTGAGTGATGTATTCGCCATTAATATTGATGCCGAATCCATTCCATTCCAGGAGCTTGAAGGCATCTTCCATTGTGGCAGTAAACAGTTTCGGAGATATAACGTCTCCCAGTCTTACTCCTCTTTTCCATGGAATCGCCTTCGAAGTCTGCTCCTGTACTCGGACTGATTTTGTGGCGTTATTATACAAACACTTCAACACTCCGATATACCGATAGTCAATATGGCATCGTTGGAGAGACTCAACCACCGCCCATGTCTCGATCGAATAAAAGGCTTTCTCATAGTCTACAAACACTAAACATAGTGGCAAATTATGTGTGTGGATGTGGTCTATCGTACTGTAAACTTTTCGGAAACCGGCTTGTTCGGAAGGCCTGCGACTGAGACGGTTCGTAATGACTCAAGTTTTTAAGTTTGAACTGTAAAGTTCCTCTTGGAATATTATATTTTTTTGCAACTGCTCTCAAAGACATTGTCTTGTCGTATATTTTATGTAATGCCTCGTCTAGGGCTTCTTTTGTGTACTGGGGTATCTATGGCATAACTATTTATCCGCTTGGACCTGATAGAAAAGAAAAAAGAAAGTCTCAGTGATCTTGTTTAAAATTAATTTAGTAGTAATATAGTAATTGGCCTATTTTTTGTATTGGTTATTATTTTCAATGACACAGTAATTGGCCTAGGCTAATAACTATTTAGGAAGTTTGAAAATGCATGAGAATTAAATAGGATGCATAATATTAAAAAAGAAACCAGTTTGTTAACCGAACAATACTATTTGCGAAATAAATAATAAACATAGCGATTGGCATAGGAGGCCAATTACTATATTTTTTTTAAATAACGTGACAGTTATTGTCCAGAACAAAATTTTGAGGGTATATGAAGATGTTATCATATCTGTACCGAAAATTCACGTATTAGGCATAAATGCTGTGTATTTTATAGGATTTCAATGTCTGTACTACATTAAATAGTTTTCAAAATCTCACATGAAAAAAATCTGCTGTCTTAATATTTTTAAAATAAACTTACCTGTTTTTGTACCAGCTACAAGAAATTACAGATCACAAAAGAACAAAGTCACCTAGCGGCATTTTATGGATACTTTTTCACAGATATTAAAAAGTGCTGCCGTTGTAGTTCTATTTTATCAACCATTCGGCAAAAAGTTGCTAGTTTTAGAACATTAAAGTAGAAGTGGCCAATAACTGTATGGTGGCCAATAACTATACCGTTTCCTAGTTATATGTTTAAATTTAATTGAATAATAAATTGTTAATTGAATAATAAATTGTTAATTGAATAATAAGTTCTTTTTTTTATTTTTTTTTTATAATAATATAATTTCATTTCAGAACAAGTCCATATTGATTAGTAATAGTAATAGTAATAATAATAAATGTAGCTAAACACAAACATTTTCTACAACATAACATTTTTTTTTACATTTTCATTATAGCTTTATGTTTTTATCTATCTCGTAAGGTTTATCTATCGGTTGCAATGTAAGCGGACAAAAACAAGTTTTTTACGACAACATATTACAAATCTTTGAAATTATCGGATTTTCTCTATTATATCATGCATGTATTCGTCATGAATTACTCTGTCTATTGATGGAAACGGCATTAAAATCCGTTGCGTAGTTTGAAAGATCTAACGGTACAGACGGTGGAAAGCGACTTTGTTTTATACTGTGTAGAGGTAAAGTCATAGTATCCGAGATGTTTTTATACCTACCTATAAATTTCTATCTGTCAGCACTTCTCTGTGGTTATATTTGGCAGGTGCTAGATCTAATCTAGTTTAGCTTACTTGATGTGACTTAATGAAAGCTCATATTAAAAGCACAAGCCTTCTTCAAGGACAATCTTTGTTCAAATCTTAATGACAAAGGAGACTAACGCATTTCTTAATTGTCGGTCAGGCTAAAAATACTTCATAGGCTCAAGAAGAAACCTCATCTAATTGTTTCTATCTCGTTATTCAAGCTTCTAAGCGCTAATCTCTAACTGTAGTGTCTAGCGTCAATTGGAAGCCAGACGGTTTAATTTCATTTTATATACTTAGTTACGAACATAAATCGTGAACGTGGATTTCAACATGGCCCACTGTGTAGTGAGGTTTAAATTAGGTTTGTTTTAGTAGAGAAAACCCTAATGAAGATATAGTGGGGATGTGAGATGTCGATTTGGACTGATATTACAATGATGATGATAAATGAAGACAAGGAAAAGTATCACTAAAATCAGTCCACCTAATTGCTTGGCTGAATTTGTTGCTAAATATATACCTTGAACACTCAAAATGATCTTTCGCAATGTAACGCCTGAATCAATCAATTATCGTAAGTCTATTTGTAAAAAAATCCACTGACGGAATACATAATAATAAAAATATATACATTATAAAATAGTATACCACGAAGTTGCTGTCCGCGTTTGTTCTCCGCTTAGATACTTGTTCTGCAACACAGCAGACTTTGATAGGTACATTACTGTCAATGTTCGTATTGTCATTTAGAGATCTTTACAACAGCAAAAATTTCAACAAATTTTAGAACAAAGAAATATGTACGAAACGGCCAACCTGTGTGTGTGATTGTATTGACTTTGTCATTCGTGACGGTTTTTATAACAGAAAAAAAAAGAAGTAAACTAAATCGATTTCGTATTCTGTCACGTTAAGAACTTCTTAATTTATTCGCATTTTTTTTTTGTTATGTTTGAACTTGCTGTACAAGGTACACTGCTCTGCAGTTGAGCTGAACGAAATAAGTGTTCGAATCGAGTCATCTAGTAGAACATTTAAATTTATTATTTAAATTTGTTGGATTCTTGTCCTGATTTATTTCTGGTATTACAAGGACATGAAAAACAAATCACAAAGACTGTTGGTTATTGTGAATGAAGAAGTGCACTGGTTGGTAGGCCGCTAATTCCTATTTCCTCATTAAGCGCGTTCGTCGCCTGCGCTTGCTGCGCCCATTCAACACGCCTCCCCGCACCGCGTGCCAACACCCCTCCAACTCCTCAACTGATAAATCCTCGGCTCGAATCGGCCAAGTCCTTGTGCACTCGACGACTGCAAACTGTTTTGATTTATTACCCATTTATTTACTCCACAGAATGAAAACAGAACTGCCGTCATACGAAGCAATGATCTTATTAAGCCAGTTACGGTTACTGCTTGGAAGTAGCTAAGTATACTTACGTAGCTAGGGTGCAAAAGCGTTAATCTCAATCTATCAATATTGGAATTTGTGCACCATTTCCCTTATTGCTGTATCAGCCAACATCCCCCTGTTGGGCATACTCTCCTAGGGCGGGCGGTTGGGCGGTATTTCACCACACTAGCCTGGTGGTAGGTAGCCGGAAACACATAAGCCATTAACTAATTACCTATTAGCAATACGCAAGTATTACTAATTTCTCCAATGTTCACCAAACAACGGCTGCAAACGGTGGCTTTGCATCAATGCAATGGCAGTCAACAAAAGACCATCAGCAAGCCACTACACATAGTTGACGACGCACTAGAGAGTAGAGCCCTCTCGAGAGGCGACGGCGGGAAGTGCTACGGTAGGCCCCAATTTGGCTTAGCATTATCCAATTGCCAGAATCAAGTGGTTGGCGTGGGCCAACGCGTGACCTGCTCACATATTTTGGTACCCTTTATGACATACATTACTATCTATTTACGATGTGACATCAATTGCATGACCTCTGGCGGAACACGAATACCCTCATTTCTACGTGGAATATTTTAGTAACTACCTGGGTCGGTAGTTTTAAGCCACAAGGAAGTCATTGTGCTTATAATGCTTATCATTAAGGTCAATTTTCACTATTGCATCAACATTGACATTGTGCAAATGAAAAGTCAAACCAAGTTTTACACTTCAAACAACTTTGTTTCCAAGCATGCTGATATTTTTCCCAGTTTCAAGGTCGTTTCCACCCATTCTAAAAGCTGTACAAAATCATTACTTTCAACAAGTTCTTTCGGTTCAATACTACCATTTCGCAAAATCCTGTATTAATATGATAGGATTAGCAAGTGTAGTTACAGCGGGCAGGGCACATGGCACGCAGAGCTGATGGCCGATGGGACTGCAAAGTTCTGGAATGGAGACCACGGACCGGCAAGCGCAGCGTAAGACGTCCACGCACAGGGTGGACAGACGACCTAATAAAGACCGCAGGAACGCGCTAGATGCGAGCTGCTTCTAACTGGTCTTTATGGAAGTCAATGGGGAAGGCCTATGATCAACAGTGGACGTCCTATGGCGGAGATGAAGATAAATATGATAGGATTTGATAAAGAAAACAATATTTTTTCATAGGTAAAATAAGAATGCCATAAGCTAATAATAAAATTAGAAAAAAATTAATAGGTAGATGTACACTTATCTAAAACATGTTAGATAGAGGTACCTACTAGCGCCAGCTATGGAACTCGTGGAACAGTTTCCTCGTGTAAATGATTTGTAAATATTATGGCAAGTGATAAAACGTATAGGTTTATCATAGGGTCACCAACGTATATAGGCAGATTTAGAAATCAACAAGCGATCACATCAACTGGCGCCTCTTGCGAAATCACGTCGCAGCCCGATAGTAGAACTATTCATTTTATGATATATCTACCTAAACCTAACCTTAAATACAACCAAATAACTAGCAAAAAGCTGAGCTTTGTGAGGGCTCGCGTAAATAAATATAAATAAAATAAATATCATAGGACACGTTACACAGCGCCATCTGACCCCAAACTAAGCAGACCTTGTGTGATGGAGGTCAGATAACTGATAGAATACATTTTTTTTTTTTTTTTTGTAAATACATTCTTATAATACATACAGAACACCCAGATACAGAACAAACATTTGTTTATGGCATAAAATGTTTGACCTTGGCGGGAATCAAACCCACACCCTACAGCTCAGGCAGACATACTACCAATGAGCCAACAGGGCTGTCTGTCATAGTTTTTCTAACGGGTAATAATTTTTAAGACAGTTGTTATTTTGCAACCTGATTCTAGTGGTATCATCTAGTAGGTATTAAGTAGATTAACTACGATGTATTTCAGTATTGAGTTTAGTTCTGTTGCAGCGATGTTAGTTTGCAGGCGTTAGTAGTACAATAACATTCAATCCAATAAATACAAAATTGTTAATGTTTTTTTTTTTTTTTTTGACTGATAACACATTTAGAAGAAGTTAAATTACTATGTTAAAGCACAAATCTATAGGTGTGATGGTTTTTCAGTAAAGTGTACCATAAAAATGCTCAGGTTGTGTGATAGTGTTAGGGCTCGCTTCGCTCACCCTGATAAGTATTTATTGAATTCGAATTATGAATATTTTGAATATTATGTCAAATAATATTCTGAGATGCTTTTCCAATTGTCAATCAAAAAATCTATGTGGAAAAAATCATGCGGCCAAATATGACTATTCGCTGAAGCTGGTACGAACGACTTATTTTTATTTCCTAGTAACAATAAAATAAAATAGACATTTTGCTTACAGCTTGTAGCTTGCGGAACATACAATTTGTCTTTTAGATAAAATATACATCACGCTCGATATGCCTTTAAAAACATTCTTTATGTTTATGAAAAGGGTTAGCTCAATAAATACTAAAATATCATACGAAAAAAGAAAGATTTTTTCCTTGCAATAAGACGATATAGACTAGTTTAATAGCAATAATATCGATTCAACGTTAGTTCACTTCATGAAATTGCGATTCATGAGATTGAAGCTTGGAATTGTCACGGAATTATAACGCCAAATTTTTTAAATTAAGTATTGTGTTCAGAATGACCTCTTCGTTAAACGTTGACATTGAAATGGCTGGGCAGATCATGAAATAACCAATTTTTATATCAAGCAGCAACACCAAAATTATCAAATTAATTTATTTAAAAAACGCAATGTTGTTTACTCTCGTAACGTATCAAGTATTGTGTAGTAGATAATGCAAAGAACATAAAAAATATATCACGCGCTGTTACAATAACCTGTGAAGTCGGGGCATCAGCATGCAAACAATGATTGTATAAATATAAATAAACTTATTTCTTAATTGATTGTTGGCAGGTGACTTTGTAAGTTTGTTTAAAAATTATTTTACTAAATAAAAATATTTTTTTTACTTAATGACAAATCTCCTTACCAGGAGGTTGTGTGGGTATATATCACTGCTGTATCATATAACCTGCCACCAAGCAGTAGTGTGTAAATCATATTCCGATGTAAAGGATACTGCAGCAAGTGAAATTACAGAACTACTAGTGAACTTGTTATGTCTTACGAGTAAAGTAATAGATGTTACCCAAAGTTCTGGGTGCCATGAACAAGTTTTATCACTTGCCGTCAGGAAATCGTATCACATTGATCTCATTACTTTTACATAAAAAAGGAGCAAAAGAGATATAATTTTTTTCTATCTCACACCGTGCATTTAATTTTTTTTTCATAGTTTTACTTAAGTGATTAAACATTTAAGAAATTTTCTTAAATGCATACATATATCTAACATCTTCTTCTTTTTCGCATCTTTGCTTATTAATATCAGGCGAGTTAGCGGGTAAAGGCAAGCATATTCGAAATAAAAAAACCATGAAATTTTCTAAATAAAACAAATATATATTTAGGAGCGTCATTTAGGCCCAAAAGAAGCATATTCATTTTGTAAATCTTACGTCTATGTTCGTCACATAAATTGAACCCACGCCTTAGCTACTACCATATGAGTGAACAGAGTCAACCAAAATTTTGAAACCTAGGTATTTAAACCTGATAAGCTTTACTGGACCTCATTAAACTAACCTAAATGTCCAGGATATGTAAGCTGTAAAGCATGTACTAGATACATATATTAAGGACACCCAGACACAGAACAAACGTCTATATTCGTCACATAAATTGAACCCACGCCTTAACTACCATATAAATGAACAGAGTTAGCCAGAATTTTGAACCAGGTTGTGTAAACTTTAAGGCATGTAGGTACTTGTGGTAAAAAATGAGTGGACACATAGCAGTGCAACAAACAGTATACAAACGCATTCCATAAATAAACAGTACACAAAACAAAATAAGTAGTCTGTACAAAAGCAATTAACAAGCAAATTTAGTGAGTGCTTTCACAGCGCCCTGCGTCCGGCGTGTGCTCTCAATTGGACTTCCTACCGAGACCCGTTTCCGAAATCTAACGAGTGACGTGACACGACGATTTTAATAACTCTAGGGACTTATTGTTTTGTTATTACCACGGCACGAGACAGGATGCTGGTTAATTACCCGCTCATTTACTTACATGGAAGTTTTATTAGCTTTTATCGTTGTTTTAAAGTTGCACCACTGCATTAAACATTTAGAGGGATGCAATCAGGGGCGGACTAGGAGTTTGTAGGACCCTGGGCTAGTACTACTTAGGGGCTTACTTAAATAATCAACCAATGGCCATTTTGGCATAACCCTGTTTTCGATAATGTGTACTAGGTACACGGTGTATTAGGTTAGGAAAAAAATAGGTTGATCATATAGTTTATTTATTTAGTATGCCTTAGATACACAAACAGGAACTGTGAGAGATTATCGCAGTTTTGCATATAGTTTTACATTTTTACATTAATTATAAAGCAGTATTTTTGCACCGATATTCCTTAATTGTTATAGTACCAAATTTAAATAAAATAAAATATATACAAGAATTGCTCGTTTAAAGGTATTAGATATACAAGAATTGCTCGTTTAAAGGTATTAGATTATTGAAAACATAAACAAGTTTATTTTCATAAATAAATATAAAATATTTACTGCATTTTGTTTTCAGTGGGGACTGGGCACCCTTTATATTCACGGGGCCCCGGGCTGCAGCCCAAAAAGCCCTTATATAGATCCGCCGCTGGATGCAATTACCCCTCTTATATACGTTATTACTAATCGGATGTTACTTTGTCTAGCTGTTTGCTCTCTGGTACTTAGACATTTTAAATCAATAAATTTTACTCACCATATATCACCCATAAATCATTGTAAAATAGCTTTCATCACTATCACTACATAGTATAAAACAAAGTCGCTTTCTCTGTCCCTATATCCCTATGTATGCTTAAATCTTTAAAACTACGCAACGGATTTTGATGCGGTTTTTTAAATTGATAGAGTGATTGAAGAGGAAGGTTTATATGTATAATAACATCCATTAAATAGTGGAGCAGATACAAGCAGTACCAAGCAGATTGCTTACCTGATGGTTAGCAAACCGATACGTATGAGCGCCTGCATTTTTTTCATTGGTAATGGTACGTGAACAGAGATGGGAAGAAAGATCTAATAGAGCTGTCTGACAACTTAATAGATTGTGACAGATATATGATATCAATATTTGTTCACTATAATAAGGATTGACAGTTTACACCATACAGTAACGTTCATCTATGTATCGTCTAGCACAGGGCTGTCCAAAGAATGACTCGCAGGCATGTTGCTCACGTACAAATACGAACCACGTGTGGTTCATATTTGTACGGCCTGCGACCTATATACCGAAATTATAAACAATTTTCTTTTGGAAAATGTATTTGATAGGACTTTATTTTACTTTTATTTAAACGAAAAATTAAAAAAAAAAATTGTTTACCTATGTACTTACCTACACAATTATTATTTTTTCACCTATATTAAGTATATTCATATTCATATATTATTCTTTAAAAAATGTAAACCTATCAGTTTTTGGGCTCTGGGGTCATACCTGGCTTGGGTAGCCCTGGTCAGTACTCTTTACACATAGGATATGAGTTGTCTGTGAGTAAAATTAACAAGTTGGACATGAGGGAGTAGAGCTGCAACTATTACCCGATCTGTAGACAGGGCGGAGTGTTGTGACAGTCGAGGCGGAAGACCGTGTTAGCGGGAAGCTCACAAACACCATACAAATAAAGTTGACTAAGTAGTAATAATACTTTGAGATTTTGAGAGTCAGATCAAAACAAAGCCGCGCCAGCCAATTTGAATTTCAGCGGTCCAGATTAAATTTTACGAAACTACTTTGATTGATTATCAACTTATCATCTGGGAAAAAAACATTAAAAATTATCCTACCACCGGAACATTTCTGAATTTAAAAAGATATTTGTTATTTGTTTTGATAATAATTAATATCTACATTTAAAAAAAGACAACGATAACTTTTTTATGTCTGACTGGCTATGCGTTTGACCGTAGTTCACCTGATGTTAAGTGGCGTTGTGGTCAAAGATGGTAAACACACCTAGCCTGGAATGGAACTGGCTCACTAGTGAGGCTGCCGGAACACACCGTTAGATGCTTGGCGGCAGTTTTTCAACTTGAAGGTGGTAGCTAGCCAGCCGAGTACTAGAAAGTACCCTACCACCACGCTATGGTTTACTCACGATGTTCTCCTTCACCGGCAGCTCAAGCTCATTGTTGCGGTTTGGACTCACGCTCTTCGGCGTGCGAACCGACCGCGCTAACCACTAAGCTATCATCGCTACAAAATAACTGTATTAGCCTGGGAACGCCAATTAGGATACGTAGTACAGATGGATCAATGGTTTATTTACCTAGACGTTTCTTATACGAAAGTATCCGAAAGTGTACATTGTACCAAGTGTACATTGAGATAAATTATGTAGGCTATTGTCAGAGCACCAAGCGACATCGCCCGATATAGAACGGATCACAGACGCAATAGCCCAGATTAATCCTTGAATGGAACGAACCAACGATAATACTAGATTATGCTATATGCTATATCATTGTGGTTGCTGTCGTGGTGATTTTCTTTGATTTCTTTTTAGTATTAGAGTTTTTTAAATATATGATTGCAACTTACGTAACTAATTTGGAAATTTGTTGGAATTGACAAAAAATATATGACTATGTACTTACTTGATTTTACAAACATCCATAATTCGAAACTTAGGGACTAGCAGTGGGCCTCCAAGGCAGAGTAAATTTATATATACTAACGCTTACTTCGTAATTCTCTAAAATTAATATAGCCAATTTCTGCAAAACAAGTCTAAAGTGGTGGCTTAAAAATTTACTAAATGAGTACTTACTACTATTTTAGTTTTACTAATGCGTGTTTACTCACGTTTAATTATATCGGATTCTTCGACTATAGTTTCGGCCACATCTGGTGGCCTTTTTCATGGAGACAAAGTTGAATACAACGCGCTGTCGGCCTTGCCTTGCTTCGCATTACACGCTGCTGCGCGCCTCGCACATGAGTAAAACAAAAATGTGTCAAAACCAGTCAGTTTCTATAGTAAAATACACTATTTTAGTTTACTTATCTTATTTTAAAATTAAGTTGTATAAGTAATTTTTATACTTTTTTATTTGTAAACCCACAATCATACCTAAATAATTTCAGTGGAAGAACCTTGATCGTCCTAAAAATGACTCCATCACCAAACAAAACAAGTTCGCAACCTCGTACGGTTATTGACTCTTGCAGACTCAATTACCCATTTCAAAAGATCTCACTCAACATCAGACTAAAGTCCAATGAAAGTGCTCTAAGCGTAAGGAACTAAGTGAATTTAACAAGTTCCCTTTACAGTATTGCGATGCTGACATGTTGTGTGCTCCCCATTTTTCGCATCGCACATTGTGCAGTATTTCAGGATAAAAAATTGTGTTAGTCACAGTCTCATCAAGTCAAACGCGGTCTAGTCGAGTCAATGTACTAGTCTCGACTAAGGTATGGGATAGCTTTACTTTTAGTGGTGACTTTACTAAAAGCTTCCATGGATTTTGGAAAACAATAGGAAAAGACATGTTTCACCACATTATATCACTTTTGCGTATAATTAAGCACTTTATAGATTCCATTCCATTTAAAATAGTATAAAAGTGTAAAATGTTAAAAAGACAAGAACTCAATAGTCTTTGTACTTAGTAATGAAACAATGAAATAAAAAAGCTGCGTAGTAACTTTTCCGTATTCCAGCCAAAACTCCGTTCCTCTGGTTACTCACTCAGCGTCAGAGCAGTGATTGGCAGCGTCAAGAGTCATCTAGCGCCAGCAATGGGAATGCGTGCGAGGCCGCGACCCGCAATTACAGGGCCGCAACAAACAACACAGATCGCGTATACTGCATCCGCTTAATTGTTCTGCGCATTGGGCTCGTCACTCTCAATGGGTGTCTGCTCTCGATGAGTCAAATGTTGGCTAATACTAGTACCAACATGCCTTCATTATTGTTCTGCATTGGGATGTCTGCAGTTGCTAGGCGAATGAACTTTCATAATCATAAACATGGAATGAAGAAGAAAAAATCGATAAAATCTGATAGTTTTATTTTTTAGAATTCTTGCCCCTTAGGAAAACACTGTGTGGAAACCTGCATGAAAGTTCTTGATGATTTATTTTACTGTTTCAGCCTTCAGTGTTGTATTATTTTCAGCCTCTAGTATCCCACAGCTGGGCAAAGGCCTCACTATCCTATTTCCAGACTGCCCAACCTTCGGCTTTGGTGGTCCAGTGACTGTCGTGATGATTTAGTTCGTCACACCACCTTCATCTGGGTTGATCATAGATATAGATCTAGATCAATGTCTATGGTGTCGACCCTGAGGTCGTTTTAAATTTGGCGTCTAAACTGTGGTGACCTTTACACAGCAGTCGAAGTATGGTTTTTTTAATTACTAAATAGGCTTGTGCTTGACAGCCAACTCGCCTGATGTAAAGAGAAAATGGTATGTCATAGATGATTGTATTGGACAAATTTGATGAATGAAACGATGAAATGAATGCTTGATTGAAGTACGTACTAGAGCACAGATACTAGATAGTGCTATGCCAAAAAGAATTTTAAAAAAATGCACCCACTCAATTCTCAAAACTCAATTTAACCAACATTACCTTACCAACATATATGTTCTACACTCTCTTAGAATATTTTAATGATAAAATATTTTTTATGTGTTTATTGTGGTATAACATCATTTAAATTGCCATCTGACATGTTAATAACATGAAAAGAACACCCATGGAGGTCGTAATTGAATTTTATCTATTATCACACGCTACTTCAATTAAAACGTACCGCTAGACATGTTCATTAATAATGTAGCCAATTTCAGTAGGCAAATCGACAGTAGTAATGTTTAACTATTTTTTAGAAATCAACGAATTCTATGTATCTAAAATAAGAGAATTTCAAAACAAAGGAAGTGTATGCGTCATTTTTGTAGATAACTTTGTCATAATATAATCATGATGTTTTTTATGATCGGAAAAAAATAGACTAGGTACACCAATTTCGTATTTTGTCAGTTACGAAATTCTTAAATTTATTTAGTTAATTAATTATTATTTTGTGGAGTTGTGAACAAGGTGTATCTGCTCTGCAGTTGAGCTAAACGAAGTCAATGTTCATCATCTCGTTCGTAGTAGATCTAAATTACATATTGACAAAGCCTACTATAAGGTGGCTCATTACGTGGAAGACAGGAATATATGGCTGTAGTAGCTTCTCTCTGCACTTGCATCCCCCTGGCTAAGTGACAATGTAGTAAGCATAATATATTAATATCTATATCTGTAAACTGTATAAACTGTAACCTAATATGAAAAGAAAGATCCACAAAAAAAAAGCCTTGCTGAGTTTCTTGCCGGAGTCTTCTCAGTTGAAGTGTAATTACGAGCCGGTGGTAAATTCAAAAATGTAACTTAACGTTTATAAGTGCCTTATCAGGGCCTAAACTGAATAAATTAATTTTTGATTTTGATTTTGATTCACTGTTAGTAATAAATATTCGTAATCAAGTATAAAAACACACGTAGCAAACAGTAAATCGAATTGGTCAACAAATGTTTTGTCTAATGGGCGGTGAAGGAAGACGGGAAGGGTGGCTCAAAATGACCTGTTTGCGACGAGACCTGTGTCTTCCGGTGCACATCCAAGGAAAGCGCCACCCAACCGTAGAAATCCGTTACAAAATAATAAGACCTGGTAATCATAGATTGGGGTTAGATACTTTTTACAGTCAGTGCCGTGACTGGGGAAGGACATGTTATTTATAACAACTCAAGTAAAGATACGAACGAGACACTTTCCTGATGATAAAAGATAACGCATGTCTATGACTATTGTTACGTTACGATACACAGAACTTTGAGTAGCAAAAGCAAAGTCTAGTGCATCGCTGCTCTGGCGATCATTCTTTTGAGTCTTTCGATGGTTAATTTAAATAGACTGTAATTTCGCTAACTATAGTACTCTTCAAACCGGAATACAGAAATGATTACACACTACTGCTTGGCGGCACCCCAGCACTGGGGTGGTACCTACCTAGGCAACCTCCTGCTAAAGAAAGCTAACACCAAGTACCTACTTATGGAATAATAATGAAAATCAATATAAACGAACTACAAACCTTCCTATCGCAGTGTAAATGATCATTAATCGTTCAGTGCCTCAGTGGAATCATAAAATCCACTGATATTTACAATTAAACATCTCATGCCCTCACATTGTTTGAGTGTTCCTTCTCAAAGCTCACAGAATGTTTGAAACATGTGTTCTTAGGAGATGTAAACATGCAAATCTCTTTCTTGCGAACGAAATAAACAACACATGAAAGATATCGTAAAATGGATTCATCCTATTTAGTAATGGTAGTAGCCTATTTGCAAACTTATTTACCTAACTGGTATTTCAAAAAATACCGGTTAGGTAAAAAAATCACTTTGCAATTTAGTACAAAACAGGTAAGTACTTTGAAGGTTACTGGTAAGTTAGTTTTTTTTAAATGTAAAAGCAATGAGACCAACGAGACGCTCTCTTGATGTTAAAAGATCACATATCCATGCCCCGTTGCAGCGATACAAAAAACTTCGAGTAACAAAATAGAGTCCAGGACATCACTGATTTGGCGCTCATTACTTTGAGACATTACATGGTTAGTCTCAATAGCCCTGTAATTTCGCTAGCTGCAGTACCTTTCAAACCGGAATACAGCACTGTTTACACACTACTGCTTAGCGCCAGAATATCTGGTACTACGGCGATACCTACCTAGACGTCTACCACCTAGTACTTAACTATACGAGTAAGGATAACTAAGTTATAACATGAAGCTAAATTAAGTGTATTTGTACTATCTGTTAGCTGCATAGATTACTCAATTATCTACTTACGATGCAATTTGAAAAAATTAGGGAAAATGTAATAGGATTAGTGCCCGCACCATTACTCGCTAATTGGTGCATCCCATTGTTATTTTGAGCATTTGTATTGAGGCATTTTACATAAATTTTATTAACCAGACGGACGTCAACGATATTGACTGGATGGATTTCGTTTTATCTCGGTTTTATGTCGTTACAATCCTACTAATAATAATATTATAAATGTGAAAGTTTGTATGTTTGGATGTTACTCAATCACGTTAAAACGGCTGAACGGATTCAAAATCAAAATCAAAAAGTCATTTATTCAGCTTAGACCCTGGTAAGGCACTTATGAATTTATGTTTCACTCGAGTTTTTGGAACATTAACCATAACATAGTATGTGGGGTGTGTGTGTTTTACTCTATCTCTATATTTCCCTCACTACGGGATATAGTGATATCTATACGTTTATCAAATTGAGTGTCGTTATTGCGTCCTATTAAAAAGACCGTAACATACAAACATTCGGACGTGGGCTATAAGATTTTTATAGACCACAGTTCACCTGGTGTTAAGTGACGAAGTGTGGTCGAAGATGGTAAAGCACACCTAGCCTGGAATAGAACTGGCTCTCAAGTGAGGCTGCCGGAGCACACCGTTAGATGCTTGGCGGCAGATTTTCAACTAGAGGATGGTAGCTAGCCAGCCGAGTACTAGAAAATACCCTACCACCATGCTTTACTTACCTGGCGATGATTTTCTTCACCGGCAGCTCAAGCTCATTGTTGGGGTTTGAACCGACGCCCTCTGGCGTGTGAACGGACCGCACTAACCACTGAGATATTATTGCTACAAAATATATATATTTTTTTAAATATTACTTCGTAATCTTCACCTCTTCCTTCTCTTTTTTTTATGGTTTACTAGGTGTTTGCCCACTACTCATCTGATGTTAATTTTCAATATCTGACACTTAGTATAACTACAAACCGCCGTAACCGACCAACTCTATTTTTATTTGATTGCAGTGTAAGCTGGGATGCAGTCTTTGGCAGCAGGGGCTGGAAAATACTTGCCAAATCACATGTGTAAGTACGTTTTTTAATTTAAAATAGGATCGTGTTTGATCACATTCTGCCTGATGTTAAGCAGTAGTGCGGTTTAAGATGGAGCGTAGCGTCGTTTGTAAACTTATGGAAATGTTTACTTTGTTCTACTTGTTAAGTAAGAGAGAGAGAGAGAGAGAGAGAGAGAGAGAGAGTTATTAAAGAAACGCGTGGAAGCTTATTAGGGAGATATAGAATTAACACAAAACAACTTTAACAAAATGATTAGAGAAATATTATATATTTTACGTCTTAAATATTCAAACTATGAATAACTCGTAACCATAGCAACAACCAGATCGTAGGTGTTCTATGAATCTTATGAAGGAGTATCTACATATTTCTAACACT
This sequence comes from Biston stratarius, assembly GCA_950106695.1. Taxonomy (NCBI): domain Eukaryota; kingdom Metazoa; phylum Arthropoda; class Insecta; order Lepidoptera; family Geometridae; genus Biston; species Biston stratarius. The sequence continues at coordinate 36,844,350 of OX467106.1, read as the reverse complement.
ACACTTTTTGTTTCAGAATGCCACTGCAGACACAATGTTCTCTAGAGAACTTTACTGCGTTATGGGATGTAATGAGGCTCTGAACACTTATTTTCAAAAGCTAAGAGGTAATTGGAGCTCTTTCTTTCTTGAGCCTTTCAAACACTTTCCTCAAAGGTCCTTTATGGTAGGCAATGCCCCGGGTATTGTAATTGTTCATAGGCGGCGGTGACCATTGGCCATCAGGTGGCCCGTCGCGTCGATTGTTAACTACATTTTCATATTTACTAAAATCCATGTTCGTGATTTACATGTTGCACGATCTCACGATAAACCGACAAATTAATTAGGCAAATCCATGATCCCCATATTTAAAGAATTTGACGGGATGGGATGAGTTTGGAACGAAGTCTCATCATAAATAAATACCTACTTTTATTGATATTTATGGTAGGTGATCAAAACCTTTTTATTCTTTAAAATATTCGTTCCGTATTTATGCAGTAAGTCCCCTATTTGTTGGCCTCATATCAAACGAATATTGAACGTTTTTTTATTTTATACAAGACAACTTCAAAATCATTCTTTAGGTTAATTTTTTCAAAAGGTAATTGTGTTATGTTATCCTATAGAATTGATCGGCACTCCACCAGCGCCAGCTCTAGTAGCAGACAGTCTAACAGCCTCTTCACTCTCCCTGACTTGGGAGCCTCGCAACCTGGCCAACATGAGCTATCTAGTCCAGTGGCGCTATGAAGAACTGCCCGGCACCTGGCAATACTACTCCAACACTAGTCACTCTGACAGATCCATCATACATGTGGAGAATTTGAGGCCATACACTAAATACAGAGTAAGTTATAGATAACAATTTTTGCCAAATCACTCAAGACATACATTTGTTGTGAGATGATCGATTTTCTGATTCGAAATAACCCATTGATTCTCTGGCTATATACTGAAGCTTACCTGATGTTTATGTAAAGATATTATCGAAATCAGTGAATACTTTTCCATAAAAATAGGAATCAACTCTCTAGTAAGATACAGTATCCTTACTATCCTGGATACCAGAACACACCGTTAGGTTCTTAGTGAAAAAAAAAACAATTTAATGGGGTTAGACAAGTATACGCTACTGACCTATTTTCAGGGATATAAATATAGGACTTTCTTTTATTACTTTTTTCTTTTTTCAGTTTCGCGTAGCAATCTTTCTATCGGGGCGAGGCAGTGCCATAGAACCTGTTTACTCCGAACCCTCAGTCGTAATTTCAACACTAGAAAGTGGCAAACCTAGTTCTTCCCCATCTGCCCTTCGCGCTGCTGCCCCTGATTCCAGTAGAGTCGCTATATCTTGGGAACCAGGACAGTTCCCAAACGGACCTTTGATATCTTATGTGCTCCGACTGACTGATACGCAACCTAACACCATTGATGCTCTAGAGGTGAGTCTAAAAATCGATTGTAAATTTGAGATAGCAAGTATGCAAGTGCGTTCATAATGGTTCTAGCTCAATATCAAGTATAGGGTAGGCTGCTTGAAAAGGAAAGTTGTATCGGACTTATTGTTTAAGTTGCTTAATGATTGTAACACTAGTGGAACGACGCCAACAGCGGTAGTTTGACAGATCACTTGATCATATGTATGTTTACTGTTATACATAAAATCAGGTTTTCCCATCATGAGTAGATCTGTTTTAACAGAACTGTGTTCTGTGTAACAGAATTGTGAATTTGCAGGATATGCCAGCGTCAAACAACACATTATTCTACATGTTTCAAAACTTGGCGCCTGCACGAGAGTACGAGGTTTCGGTGGCGATGCGAAACGCGGTCGGCGAGGGACCTCCCGCTGTCGTAAGGGTCTCCACTCCACCTTTACCTAAGTGTAAGTTTTAACAACAACTAAGACCCAAAAAACAGACTAAGAAGGTTTATTTTTTGTTGAAGTGTTTTATACTAGACAACATTATTGTTTAATATCAGGCAGGGCGTGGAAAAGCAATTCACACGCCAAATTTGAATAAGAAATCATGTAATCCGGTTCGAAGGACCATATAAAATAGTGATACTTGTAGAAGTTAGCCACATTTAGTTTTTTGTAGCAATGATAGCTCAGTGGTTAGCGCGGTCGGTTCGCATGCCGAAGGGCGTGGGTTCAAACCCCAATAATGAGCTTGAGCTGCCGGTGAAGGAAAACATCGTGAGGAAACCATAGCATAGTGGTAGGGTACTTTCTAGTACTCGACTGGCTAGCTACCACCCTCAAGTAGAAAATCTGCCGCCAAGCATCCAACGGTGTGTTCCGGCAACCTCACTTGAGAGCCAGTACCATTCCAGGCTAGGTGTGCTTTACCATCTTCGACCACACCGTCACTTAACATCAGGTGATCTGTGGTCAAACAAATAGCCTCTCAAAAACAAATCATTACATAAATATCATTTTACATCATCGATGTCATGTCATGGATATTTTGTTTATTTTCAGCCATCCCAAGTCAACAGCCAATCTTGATTTTGGGCGGAGAACACAGCATACTGGCTGCACCCGCTAATGATATGTTATCAGTTCCTGTGGAACTTTACAATACGGAACACAACATTACCGGTATGTAAGAATCTTTAATTGGATATACTAGGCACCTCTTGCGCTATTACCATATTCATTTTCATTTTTACACGACTGCCAAAAAAAAGAGTGTAATGTTTTAGGATTCATGTATGTAATCATGTATGTGAGTTTATTTATTCCATCATAACTTTTAATTGTCTGAACAGATTTGGATGTAGTTAGAATCCCTACATTATCCCGACTGAAACTGGCATTTTTTTTTTAACATTATTTATTAATAGGTCTTCATGTTTTTTTTTTATTTTCTCAATTAAACTTATTATCGAGGAAAAAGTATCGAATGATTCCTTATTTTATACGTTGTGCTATTGGCATATTTTTCAAATTTCGTTCAGGGTTTCGTAGTCCATTTAAGGGATAAAAACGTAACAGAGAGCAAGACAATTACTTTTGCATATTATGCTCTAATAGGTCAAGTGACGTCCACAATAATTTCCATTCACACTAACGTGATGAATGTGTCACAGTATTCGTACGACCACTTTTTAAATTTCCTAATTTGACTTACAAACAATCAGTTTATAACATGTTTGTAAATAATATTCAGGAAATACCGCTTTAGTGCCATTATTAAAGATTCATTTTCCTTTATTTATTATTCTGAAACCCGTCCACTTATTATACATATTGTCACTATAAATTGTTAAAGAAAAGACTAAAAGAGTCGGAAATCGACTGCGCAAGAATGAATAAATAATATGAAATACATCTTAGAAATAATAATCAACTCCAATAAGATTTAATGAAGAATAATGTTATGTTAAATGTTTCAGGTGTTAGTCTCGATATATCAAGCGATTCACTCTTCATCTCCGTATCGAATGGTTTTGTATACCGTAGCGCCCTATCCAAGAAAAGTGCTTCCAAACCGATTCTGGTCCCAGAAACAGAACTTCCGCACCGAACGTTTAAGCCACTAGATTTGTCGGTCGATTGGTTGAACCGCCACTTATATGTCCTAGGCGAAGTTAATTACACGAAAGAAGATGCAAATAGGACATGGGAGATACGACGCTGTGATTTCGATGGAAGAAATCAAACGGTTGCTTTGTCAGGTTTTAATGCTAAACCAATACATATGGAAGTCGATGCTTATAACGGGTAAGTTTTTGATGTATAGATTTATGTAAATAGGTACGAAAATCAAAATCATTGCGTATGCGCTATCTTTATTTTGAACATTAAATTTAATGTTATAACTTTGTTGACGGGTTTTTCGTTTAGGTACTCTGATAAATCGATATCGCTGGCTGGAATGGTTATTTTTACACTTATTTTAAACAATAAAATCTACTTACATAAATCAATTTTAAAATCTCAGTAAGTAACCTTTGGCTTCCCACCTTCATTTTGTTGTTTGTATGATTCGTCGTAACGTGGTTTAATCAAACTCTTTTTGTAGAACTACATATACGTATATGTGAGAGAGTACAATTAAAATAGGACTTCTCAAAAATCTTAACAGACGATTTTAACTTTCTTTTAATTGTGCACAGTTTGTATATGTATAAGAAATGAGATAAACTAGCTCCTCTCCTGATTGTAAGAGATAATGCCTGCAAATGACCATTGCAGCGGTATTCAGAACTTTGAGTAACAAAACAAATTCCAGAGCATCGCTGTGTGGAACTCATTACTTTGAAACATTCAATGGTTCGTCTCACTAGCCCTTTAATTTCGCTAGCTACAGTATATGTCAAACAGAAAAAATATAAATAAATTGTTTTAAAATTTCTTGATTCAATTCTTTTACACGCTCGCTACAGTCATTATGCTCTGTATTATGCCTGAGCGTACACAAACTAAACACTGGGTTTGGTAACGTTTTGTGATTGCAAATACAAATTGACTCTTTACGTAATTCCTTTATACGTCTTTCCTGCAAAAAATATTTACCAGAGTTTTAAACAAACTCATTAATGTGTTTCTTACCCCTATATTTATTATAGGTACTTGTTTTTCACCCTCCGTGGTCTCTACCGGCTGGATTTAGCGAACATTTCCAACAATGGTGTCCACCACGAAGTTAGGCCGGAGAGGATTGTGAACGACACGAATCTAGGAGCTTTCACAGTGGACCACGCCGACTTTAGGATTTTGGTCGCGCATCTGACTAGGAACACTGTATTAGCAGTGTCTTTGGACGGGTAAGTAAACTTTAATATATGCTGTAAGAGAAACGCGGACAAAAATAAAGACTGGTGATTGTGATAAAGGAGTCAGTATGTTCATAACTCAGTAGTTACTCATATGCCCTTCACATGTTGTCTAAGGTAGCGAATCAGCAAACGGTTCTTAGGTACGTCTTATTAGGCGTACGTAACATCAATACGGCATTATAATATAAGAGAACTGTTCAGAACGTGAGAATATCTTTTTTAATTCTTCCGCGCTCTTGTAAGAAATACAATATCCTTCCTGCGAGTATCTTTCCCCAAAGTTACGACATGAAGCGTTTTAAAAAGAGCATCTATAAGCATATTTCTGAATTGGCTACGCATCGACAACATCCGTAATGTTGTAGGTAGGTATTGTTGTAGGTATAAGCAACGGTGAACTAACCATCAGGCTAAACGTATGAAAAAGTATACTCTGCTCTTTCTATTAAAAAAAAGTTGGACGGATGGAATTGGCACAAAAATTTAAAAAAATCCTACTTTTTATCACTCAAACCGAAAATCTCGTAATGATTGTCATTGTTCCCAGACGAGAAGTAACAGATTTCCGCAGCAACACGCAAACCCCGAGATTCAAATCAACTCGCTCTATCGCGTATGCTAGCGGCCTATTTTATTGGACCAATGGCAAGGAAATGCTGACGGAGGAATATCACGCACAAAGCGATAGCTACTTCCACAATGAATATCCTCTCGCGTACAACAATAAGGACATTGAGATAAGACAGGTAAAAAACATTGCATTATAGACATATCTTTAGATCTATCAATATTTTATTGAAAGGCCTACTCTAATCTTGAAGGCTTTTGCGCAGTGTTTCTTAGTAGTTTGTAAAAGCTTTCATGTCTAATAGAATTAGGACTATCAAGTTTAGGCTCCCTGATTTACTTATGAAAAGCACTTTTGCATTTGTGTATACATTTAACTTCTTTAAAGGTCTTGGTATCTTTGCGGAGTTGTCAACCAATACCAGTGCCTGTGAACCCACCGCTGGGCGTGCAGAGCGTTATGGGCATCAGCCGAGCGAAGGTGTCGTGGTCCCCGCCACACTTACTGGGCCACCAGGGCAGCGGTGCCTGGCAGCAGTGGACTTTCCATCTGCAGCTCACACATGTGGAATCGGGCGACATCATCGACATGTAAGTTTTCTATACTTACTTTTTTCTTCTGTTTTTTGACGTTGCACTTTTAATGATATCCATCCATCTGACCCAGCAAATGTAAATTATTTCCTTAATAGGTATATACTAAATGTATGACTGTTTATGCTTTTTTTTGTAAATTATTCACAAAGCATGTTACGTACTTCATTCTGACTTGTTGATTGCTACGTAATAAAATCAAATATCTAAGTAATAGTTATCTGAAAAGATTTCAGTCCGAGTTGTTCAGCGGAAGATAAATTTAATAGTCATTATTATTAACATTAATAAAATTATTGTTATTACGATTCACAGAGAACATATTAAGGACTTCCTTTACATCGTTGATAACTTAAAACAAGACGCTGAATATGTCATCAAAGTAGCCGCTGTCACTGATTCAGGTTCAGGTAAAAAACGCTTATTACATCAAGAAATAAGATACATTTTACTGTGAAGTATTTATGACACATTTTTTCTCAGGACCATGGTCTACGGAATTTGTCGGTAAAACGTTGGCATCTTCTCCTACCACGCGACATAGTACTTTACTTTGGTCTGGACCGGACGGCCTCTTGCAGACTGATTTAACCGGCGACAATTTACAAACATTGATACACAGATCTCATTTGAAGAACTTACAAATAACAGACATATCGTGGTACCGGGATAAATTGTACTTGGTAACGAATGCGTCGACTGTGATTTGGTTTAACACTACGACTGCAGAGATGGGTTTGATGCGTAATATGGAAAATGTTGGAAGTCTCGCTGTGGACTGGGTCGGAAAGAAGATTTATTGGTCCAATCCTAAGCAACAGTTGGTAAGTTCTTTGGACGTTTTAGTTTTTAGCCGGACTTGCCTTTAGTCACAAATCAACAACAAGGCCTGATGCCTTGGAACAAAACTGTTTCACTGGGCAAGTTATTTACAACATTGTACAGCTGCGATCGTCACAAACAAGCGTTTCTTACTGACTCTTAACATCAGAAGGATGTTTCGTATCGTTACTCCTTTACTTTAAAAAAATAACTCTCACCTTTGCCTTCTAACTCCCTCCCTCTCATTCTCTCTCGCTTTCTACAAAATAAAGATTGAGAATTAAACTTATATTGGAATAAGCATAACGTTATAAAAGTATGTGGTCTAAGCAGCTCGATACATTTTGTGGTTTGTTGTGTTCCATTTTAGATAACCCGTGGCAATTTCGATGGGACAAACCGTGAACCGGTGCCCATAGTGACCGTGGCTAAGGAGCTCACGATAGACTCTATGGGTGCTTATATCTACTGGAATACTGGACACGCAGTTGAAGCGGCGCGACTTAACGGTGAAAACAAAATGGTCTACTATCCTGCTCAATTGTTTAGTGGGAAACAAGGTAAGCATGATTCTCTTTCTTTTCATTATTTGTCTGGTTTTGATCTGTTTATGCGTTTCCTTGTCTTGGTTGAAAACTTCCATTTTAGATAAGAATCCTACTAAAATTATAAATATGAAAGTTTGTGAGGATGGATGGATGTTTGTTACTCTTTCACGCAAAAACTACTCAATGAATTTGGATGAAATATGGCACTTATATAGTTTATGGCTTGAATCAACATATAGGATACTTTTACGTCACGAGTAACAACTAGTGTCTATAACTATCATTACGTTTTCAGTAATGGGCTTGACGACGGATTTGGAGAAGAAATGGCTTTATTGGTTGGTGAGAAGTTATGATGGATCCGAGTTGCATAAGGCACCTACTGCAGATACCATTGCCCCAGGCATCAATGAGGTTTGTAATTCTGCACTGTTAAATGAATTTCATAAAAGGCATTTTGAACATGAGAGTGAAGACCACTTTACCAAACCAAGTTACCAAAAGCCGATTATAAAATTTGTAGTTTTAAATAATGATTTAACCCACTATTGGGCCTTAAAAAGTTTTGTAAGAAAATAGCAGTAATCCATCCGCGATTTTGTTTTCCGAATTTTCTCGATCAAACTATCCTGAGTCCGCCCCTGTCCTATTTCTCTATACGAAATTATGTCGACTAGTTATTTGTTCTTGAAAATATTCTTATATGTATATTAAAGTGGTCCCAGCCCTTTCCCTACGACCAACGGCCTCGTTTACGTATCATGACGAAATTTGGGTTGAATTCCCGAGAAATAGTATTAACAAATGTCAAATTTACAATTCACGTGCTCTTTTTGAACGGTCATAATAAACTTTATAGGTAAATATAAAACCTATCAGAATACCTACTTATAATTTTATCTTGAAACCGATCCCAACTCAGCGAAATGCGTTAGTGTACTCGTATAACGTTATAACCACTATACGCGTTTTTGGCAAGGAATCTCATGTGAGTTAGAGAATACCTCCAGGTATTTTCACACTGAATCTTAACTCGCGACACACATATGGACACTTATAGCAATTCTCAAACGCTTGTAGCGTATTAGCAAACTATTATAATATTATATGCTACAAAGTAACCTAGACAAAGTAACATTCGATAAGCAAAAACGCTAATAGAAAAGCCAAAAATGTACGATTGACATAAGCTGTCCACGTGTCATATCGACAGATTATGTCAATGGCCCTACATGTTGGACTTTCCTATTACCGTTTTCGTTAATCGAATGTTACTTTGTCTAGGCCCTCAGATACGCTTATACCAACCAACATTAGCAACAAATCGTTCTATGGAATTGAGGCTTCATTTTGTTCCAGATATCGGGGACACTAGTACGTCAGCTGTCAGGCTCGGCGACGCTTGGCCCGCTATGCTATTTCAGTGGACGGCTGGTTTGGGTGGCAGACGCACGCCGCGCCGTGGTTTCTGATCTGGCGGGGCGGTACACAGCGGATCTATTGCCTGGAGTTCATGTCATCGCTGTTAGAGACCCCACGCTGCATGCTCACAGCGGTAAGGGTCCGATAAACAACAGGATGCAATCTTCGACCAACACAAAATTAATTTACGTGTAGAGCTCTAAATATAAAAAATGGTAATACAATGAAATTTAAAATCTATTTAATTTACAAAACTTCAAAAATATCAATAATTATGAATTTCTTATAATCAAAAATTTGGTAAATTATATGCTAACTAAAACTAATGACGTGTCACGCTTCCTACGGCCAAAGAAAAACTGAACTGTATTGAGCGCTAGCGCTCATTTTGCAGTGCGAGAATTTCGCCAAATGCGTCCAAGGGTGCCACAGGATGTATTTCTGCATTATCGTTGAGAGCTAGAAAGTGCGGTTGATTATAAAATTTTGTAAAAAAACTTTATCACACTAGAACGTGGCCCTTGCCTCTTGTATGCTTATCAGATCTTCTTAATTGTATATTACTTCCTTAGTTCAGGATAAAGACTCGCCAAAGAATTCTTCGAAATACACTAACAGGTTTAAAAACTCTTAGTCACAACTAGCTTTTGCATGCAAGGAAACATCGTGAGGTTACAACCTACATAATTATGTCCGGGGAAGAAATTTGAATATGTCAATTATCAGCGGGCCGGCGTGATTGAATAATTTGAATATCGCTCCACCACACTTCGAGGGTAATATAGGCCTATTCTTAGGAGAAGAATGTTAATTGCCAGTGCAGTAACTAATTTAGGTTTCTTATTTTGTATTGTAGAGTCGCTGATAGCTATCCCGGAGACGATAAACGCGTCATCGATAGCGGTTGTGGGTGAATGGGACCGGTTCAACGTGACCTGGGCCCCCGCGCGGCGAGTCAACGTCAATAACAGCCGTGTTTTCTACGACGTTAGCTTGGACTTCTCCGAGCAGAACAAGATAGAGGTAACCACAGGAAGACACACTAAAAATTCCGCTAGTAGCAATTTATAAATATATTTTTATCCCACAAAAGGTTTCTGACTACTATACAAATAATATATGTCAATAAAATATGGGATTAACCCCCGAGATGTTGGCATATTTCAAGGTATCTTGGCCGCACCCACATGTGATGCGAAAGTACTAGCCCAACGTGTTGAAGACGACATATGTATAATAATTAATATGATGATAAGGTGATATGTATTGTTTGTAATACGAGGCTGGCATAATCGCATTGCGATTAAAGCCACTAATAAAAAATAAAAATAAATGTTTCTGACTACTATGTTCTGTTTTTAGAGGACGGTAGAAGTGCCGTGGGTGGAGGTCGGTGGCGGCGTGGCGCCGTACAGCGCGCTGCAGGTGACGGTACGCGCGCACACGGCGTGGGGTGGTGGCGGCGCAGCACGAGCGCGGCCTCACTCGCCGCCGGCACCACCATCCGCGCCGCGTCGGCCTCGCCTCTATCTGCACCCCGCGCTCAGGTACATACGCACACAGTATCTATATGAACCTCAAGAATGGCTAGAGAACTGATGAATTATCCAGATCAGCCTTGTTTTCAGAAACTATTCCATAGCTGGACGCGGACTTCTCATTACGAGAAAGATAAGACCATAGTCTACCACGCTTGTTAAGGACGAGTTGCCGGACTTCACATAGCGTCGAGGACGTTAAGAACTCTCCGCTATGCAGAAGGCCTGGACTTTAGACCAAGTAACATTCGATAACGCTAATAGGAAAGTCCAGAAATGTACGAGATTGACATGCCAGCTACAAGTGACATATAAATAGCGTGTCAATACATTTTTTATATTTTATTGGCGTTATCGCTAATCGAATGTTACTTTGTCTAGGCCCTCAGGTCTCCTCACAAACGCATATGATATTTTTCTTCGCTTATTGAAACAAGCGACAGTTGACAATACGCACATATAGAAGAATTGCGTGCCGTGGGATTAGAATCCAGATCTCCAGATTGAAAGTCAGATCGTACCCCAACTATGTTACCGTATCTTTTATTAATTCAGCCGTATTGAATTCTATGCTAATTCATCTATGGTTAGAATTACGAACTAACACAAATCGTAACGTTGGCCAAAAGACTTCAGAAGACTTCTGACATAGCTTGACGGTTCCTGATGTAGGACAAACGAGCGGGACTGACATTTTAAATTTCCACTTTTTATAATCGACGTTCACGAGTCATGTTATATCAATTATCTATAAAGTCAATAGCAGTTACATATCCAAAGAATAACTGGATAATCTATTGATCAACTTTGGCGATCTTTTAGGAACACGCAAGGTATGCTTATTTTTGAACTGTATGTTACAGTGGCGGGCCACTCTCAGCGACGTTTCGTTGGTCAGCCCCTGCGCGCCCTAATGGCGTAATACGAGGTTACGAAGCCCAGTGCTGGGCGGCAGGGGCGCGCGGCGCGGGAAGCGCACGCCGCTCCGCCTGCGCGGACGCATGGTTGTCGCCTGCGCACACGCAACTGCTGCTAAGGGACTTGACGCCCGGATCAGTCTACTACTTTCAGGTAAGATTTTTGCTTCTTTTTGGCATCGCACTACGTATTCTTTCAGCGTCAGTGTTCGTAAAATACAAGTAAAATAAAATCCAAAACATGCCCTAATAATGGAGCTTTCGTGGAGTGTTGGAAAACAACTCGAAAATACGTTTCTCTGTATTGAAACACTTGCACATACATAATAATACGGTGCGGTGACATATTTTTCTATGCATTTCTGGAAAATATGCAGAGATGGGTGCTCTCGGGATTCTCAAATGCACTTGCAGCTAAACTGTTGGCGTAGTGACTTATACTATCTTGGCTTCTAACGCTATCGGCACATCTAGCGAGGTTTCTCAAGATTGGCTCGAGATTTGATTTCTCGATCTTTTACTTTTTCTTATATAACTATCGTTCTATCCATAGACTTCAGTTTTGGACTAAAATGACGACATGGTCAAATTCTTACTGAAAGGAATGAAGTAAATATATAAGCTTTGTTAACCCCTTGATGTCGTCCAGTTGAAGTCTTGAAAGTAATGAGAAAGTTTGTGATGTGTTTGTCGGTTTGACTAAGTCGCGTTCAGCGGAACATTTCATTGACAAGCTACGGGTTAAAAACATATAGATATTTTAAACATACGTGTACTTAGTTATTTGTTTTTTTTTTCTCGTAAGGTAAAGATGAAAATGTCGACGACATTATGTCCTTAGCACATTTCATTTATCACCCCGAAAATAAATTAAAATCACTTGCCATATGTAAACAAATAATAATTATTTAATTAATTAGAACTGTCGGTTATTGAGAGCGCAATAAATCATTTTATTGTACTTACGATTACTTACGACGCCTATAATTGAATATACCTACGTGATAATTACGATGGAAACGCTTATAAATAACAATAGATAACAGTATGAAAAGTCAGCAAATAACACTGTTTACATCATTTTCTCGTACATCGTCAGGTTCAATGGCAATTAAACAGGTATAGGTCAAATTTAATGGCTATTACGAATTGGCCAGTAAGTGTAATTTTTTTAATCAAGCATTCTCACGTCTGTTCCATTTTCATATTAGGTAGGCTACACACATCATATCATCAGCCATAGGACATCCACTGCTCGATATAGGCCTCCTCCTGGGGGGGGAGTTTGCCAATACTCGCCACGCTTGGTAAGCGGGTTGGCGAGGTGTGATTGTTCAAGGAAGCCACTGCTGCCCATCTTCCGTATTACATCCCTTAGCCGAATCTTACGGTAACCACGGGTAGAGAGGGTGGGGTACTATTCTTACGCTGGCACCACCACGGCAACAGCACCTATACCTGGAAATGATATAATTATTGTCCGTTCCAGTTGTTGTTCTGATTGTCGAGCCACGTCAGAAGTTTTCAAGGTGCACATTAACATAAGGGCTGGCTAATAAACCCATACAAATATACTTTTATCGTTATTTTCATTCAAAGTATATTATATGTGTATGTATTCTAGGTTCGTGCGTATACCGATGCTGGTTTCGGACAATATTCTGAAGTGGTGAACGCGTCTTCGGACGAAATCAACCCAATACCAAAAATCATGGTTTCGTCCCAAGAATCCATCAAGATCCTGGACTTAGATACTGGAGAGGCGGAGACCATACCCAAAAGCACTGGCATTCCCATAGATTTTGCGATATCCATTGAGGAAAATATTGTTTATTGGGTCAACAATATGCAGGAAATATTTTCTTCGAGAATCAATGGCAGCGGGCATCACAAGGTGATTCAGTCTTATCAAGTAAATATTAAAGGTGTGGAGGAGTAGGTATAAAGAGATGTGAAGAGTGACAGTCCACAGTGAAATTTTTCTCGAAGCGATAAAAAACTCACAATATGCAAAAGTTTATTTTTATTTTTTAATTGTTGACAGGCTGGGTGTTTGACCACAGCTCACCTGATGCTAAGTGACGGTGTGGTCGAAGATGGTAAAGCACACCTAGCCTGGAATGGTACTGGCTCTCAAGTGAGGCTGCCGGAACACACCGTTAGATGCTTGGCGGCAGATTTACAACTTGAGGGTGGTAGCTAGCCAGCCGAGTTCTAGAAAGTACCCTACCACCATGTTATGGTTTCCTCACGATGTTTTCCTTCACCGGCAGCTCAAGCTCATTGTTGGGGTTTGAACCCACGCCCTTCGGCATGCGACTCCGACTGCGCTAACCACTGAGGTATCATCGCTACATACTACATGTTTTTTACTACATATAAGTGCATATTTACTAACAATAGTTAATTTATTAACAAAAGTTAATTATACACCAATTATTACAGGTTTTTGTTTTTGTAATTTTGTATATAGTAGGAATTCATTTAAAGATTTAAGTTTTTTTTTAGTTGTTAATAAATCTTAACTATTAACTATAATTAACTTTTGTTACTAAATTAATTAATATTTATCATTAGAGTAATAATAATTTACATATACGATGATAAATTACTTAATTTTCATAAAATTAAAAAAGGTCAATAATTTATCGGTATCGCATTGCCATAAAAAAATACTCATCACAAATAAATAAAAGTCAGATAAAAATTACTATCGTTTGTGCACTAAAAAGGTATCTACATGATTCCCGAAAATAAATTTGGTAGAGCCAGTGAACTGGCGCTAGTGTCGCTATGTGGTGTTATAATTAATTGTTTCACTTGCAGCTACTAACCACCAATGACTCGGTGAGCAGTATTTGCGGTGACTGGATCAGCCGTGCGCTATACTTCATGCAGTCAGACACGAGTCAACAGGAATCGTACGTGATGTACCGCGCTTCGCTGACGTCGGGAGGCGGGCGGCCGCGCGTCGACCGAGTATTCTCGCGCCCGCGGCCCGTCTACAGCTTACAAGTGGCGCCATTACATCAGTGAGTATTGATAAGAACATGCTCTAGCTAGAAACACAGATTAGAACGAGATAGGTATATAAAGTTAGAATATTGCTTAGAAAATGATTGACTTTTTATGACTGACAGGGTAGATGTTTTTATATATTGTAAGACATTTCATATGGTGCCATCTAGCCCCAAACTAAGAAAAGCTTGTACTATGCGAACCAGATAACTGATAGAATACTTATATACTTTTGTTTTTAAATGCATGCTTATAATACTTACGGATTCCCCAGACACAGAACAAACCATAAATGTTTGTTCTGGTGGGAATCGAACCCACGCGCTCTTGAAACAGATATTCTATCAAATGAGCTAACAGGGTAGCAGGTAAGCCTAGCCTAGAATGGGCAATGGCTCTCACGTTAAGCTGCCGGATCACATCGTTAAGTTGATGGCCCATTTTCAACTTGAGTGTGATAGCTAGCTAGTCGAGTACTGAAAAGTATCCTATCATGCCAAGGTTTCCTTGTGATGTTTGATCCTTTACCGGCAATTCAAGCTTATTGTAGGGATTTTAACCCACACTTTCCGGCGTGTGATCCGACCGCGCTAACCACTGAGCTATCATCGCTGCAAAACTACAAATACCTACACCAAAACTTCAAATGTATCAAGATATTTTGGGCGTGAACAAAAATTATAAGAACAAAGAGTCATTTCATTCATTTCCTACGCAACATTCTATCTTAATGTAATAACCACAACAGATATACATGAAAAAGTGACCTTTAACTCACATCACCAGCCATAGGTCGTCCACTGCTGGACATAGGCCTCCTCCTGGGGGGGTTTTGCCAATACTCGCCACGCTTGGCAGGCGGGTTGGCGAGCGCAGTTGGGTGTGGTTGGTCAAGGAAGACGCTGCTGCCCATCTTCTGGATTACATCCCTTAGCCGACTCTTACGGCAACCACGGGTAGAGAGGGTGGGGTACTATTCTTTCGCCGGCACCACCACGGCAACCTTTAACTAATCAAAATTTATATCTATTTTACTGGTAGTACAAAAACACACGCGAAGTTTAATCTGTTTTAAAAATAAAAGAAACAAAAAAATAATAATTTGTGTTCCCATAAATGTCAGAAGGCCAAAGTACCAACAATTTTTTCAAACTAGGTAATAAAAAACGTTTTTTGGCAGGTCTTTGTTCTGGTACGAAGAAAGCGGACACCCAGGACTGGGTACTGTGATGATTTCCCACATAAACGGTTCAAACATAAGACCGTATTTCAACAGCACCGAAAATGTAAACCCGGACGATTGCAACTGCCCGGAAAACCCTCAAGTAGCGAGGAGTTTCGTTGTAGACATGACTAAAGGAGATAACTACGAACTTTACTGGATAGACCCTTGGACTCACCGCATCATGGCGGCCGATATGCAAGGCTGCGAGTGCCGAACAGTCTTCGATGCGACTGAAAAGAAAAGATACGGCTTCACACCAATGTCCGTCACGGTCGACAGCAAATACGTTTACTGGTACAACTCGACCGAACGAGAAATATACTACACTAACAAATACAAGAATGCTAAAGTCGAACGCGCTAAAATTACGTACGGGTACAAAATAATGGCGCTCGATCCGACCAATCAGAAATATCCCCCAAGACAGTGCCTATTCCCGAAAGTGCAAACTCTTCAACCAAAGATTAAAACCAACTCTGCGAATAGCATAACGTTACAGATGCCACAAATAGAGAAGCCCGAGGTATCGATATGTCACGATCTTAAATATGAGATGTGTTTGCCTGAATATACAATTTTTTATCGCGATGAGACAAATAGCGAGATCTCTACATGCCACAAGGAATCGTGTCCCTTTATAATGAGTTCCAGTTCGGAAGTGGTACTGACTGATTTAAAACCCTTCACGAACTACGTGGTAACAGTGGAAGCGACGAATTATTACGCGAAATTGCATGAGATTAAGCCCATTGTAGGATCGCCACTGGTTTTACAAACTGCTGCAGAAGGTAATTTTTTTTTTTTTAGTGAAACTAGCAGCCTTTAAAGTTAGTTTATGTAAATTACTATTTATAAGTTTCTCAAATATAATTGGGCGACAGAATAAAATATCTAAACAATCAGAAACAAGTTAAAAAGTTTTCCACACCCTAACAAAAAAATTTACTTTTTAATTAAGTTCAAAAATTATGAATTCATCACAATGGCTAAAAAAACGGTTGCTTCCTGTTTCTTGGTTGTTCTAATGCTACAAAAGAAAAGAAAAGAAAGAAAACATTCAATTTTTAAAAGACACTAGACGCTACAACATATAAAACTACGTATGTACATATATGTATAGACACAACAAATTTTAAATAACAGTAAGTGGATTATCGCTGCAGTGTCTAGTGCATCAAAAAAAGGCCAGAAATAAAACAAAAGAATACATCTGTATCCACGATAGCATCAATCCGTAAATTAATGGATCATCAAACAAGCACTCCAAGAGTTTCCAAAATTCTGGGTACCGCTACTATTATCAAGAGAGAGTTTCCTCCATCTCCTTACTATTACATACACATGAAAACAATAAAAATATACAGGATTACTAGCTTAGGGTATCCTAAACCGAAACAAAGTTATTAATACATCATTATGAACAACTTTTGTTATAGACAATAAGTGCGAAATCTTGAAAACAAATAATTCCGTTATTGTATTGTACCAACAATAAAAACAATTATTTTTCCAGCCCCAAAAGCCCCGGAAAACGTAACAGTGGTGACACTGAGCCCAGAACTGACGCTTGTGCAGTGGCTGCCCGTACCTGGACTAACTTACGAAGTGCATTGGCAGACTGACCACCTCAACAAGTACACAGGTAAACCTGAATCTATTTATTATTGTTTGTCCACATCTCACTTAATATTGTGACGATGTATGTGATCTAGGACGGTAAACACGCCTAGAACTTGCTCTCAATTGACACTACTGGAAAACTGTTAGGTGTTTGGCAGCAGATTTTCACCTCGAGGATGGTAGCTACACACTTAAGAAACAGGATGATTTCTTAAGGTCAAGCTAATTGTTGGGATTTGAATCCACGCCCTTACTGCATTTCGACCGTTCTAACCATCGAGCTATCATCGCCACAATTTACATTTGTACGTAGGTTCACGAAATTTCATAACGAAGAAAATAAATTCATTCACAAAGAAACGCCTATAATTCGTCATCGTTTCGTTTCATTCGTCGTAAAAATCTATTAATTTGTCGCTACACTCCAAAGTAGTTAACATAAAAAAAAAGTTTAAATAGCATTTGACTATTCACATGCACAGAAAGTGGCGTTATTTAGACTATTCACATGTCACTACAAAATAGCCCAAAATACCGTTGTATTGTTTTTTGTGTATTTGGCTAGTATTATATTATCTGAGGCAAAATAATATATTTTCCTAGAGCAACACTCACGCGAAGTGCAACTACGGGAAGGTGGGCGCGCTGAACTTAACACGACAGCGAACACAACATACCGCGTGTGGGTGCGCGCTCGTTCTCCGCATTCTGCCGTGCCGGCCGATTCGCCGCAGCTGCGTGTCACTACGTACTCGCAACCTACGCGTGTAACTTTGCGGTCTGCGTATCCCGCAGAGTTACGCGTCACCTGGCCGCCGCCGCGTCTCTACCAGCTACACATGTAAGGATATTATAGTACTCACATCATCAGCCATAGGACGTCCACTGCTGGACATAGGCCTCCTCCTGGGGGGGTTTTGCCAATGCTCGCCACGCTTGGCAGGCGGGTTGGCGAGCGCAGGTAGGTGTGATTCTTCAAGGAAGACGCTGCTGCCCATCTTCCGGATTACATCCCTTAGCCGACTCTTACGGCAACCACGGGTAGTGATAGTGAAGTACTATTCTTACGCCGGCACCACCACGGCAAATTATAGTACTGGCAGGCTCTTATTGTCGTTGCTAGCCTGTGCAGTTTCATTGCTAGAATGCAAGCAATTCTAGCAATCTTGAAAGCGTTTAGCTCGTCGCGCCATCTTAGAGATCGCCAGCAAAAGGCAGCATCAAACTGAGGTTTTATTGGGTTATATTTACCTTTTGGTTTACGTAGCCGGCCTACGGCTGTTAGAGTTATGTGTTTGTTGACTTTTAGAGCTCAAGTCGGGTCAAATTTGCCCTATTAATCAGACAACTAGGATACTAAGCAAATTTGGTCTTTGGCAAACCTTGAGATTAGGCATTTGCATTTTACCTACAAGAGTTTAAACTGCAAAATTGTTTCAAGTACAAACTCTTATTGATTTCGAAAGAAATCACATTGACCATCGTATAATATGGTGGTTATTTCTGACTTACGCATAAAATGCTTCGATTATGATTTGTGTGGCTTATATACAATTAAATTAACAAAAATTTGCATGTTCGCATACATCATCACTGCTTAATTTGCAAGAATTGTATATTCTGATTGCATATTAAACTTTTCAAGTAACTTTTAGATACTATATTTTATTTTACATAGAAAATATGTATATTATTTACTTCAAAAAAACATAACTTAATTTTCTAAAAGATTTAGACCTTTTAGTATCGGAGCCAAAACACATTTTGGGTTGTTGCAGTCTTAATAAAAAAAAACTGTCTTTGAGTAGCAAGCACACTTTTAGATGACGATAATTGTAATCAGTAGACAAGCTACGTCAAATTATGCAATTCACGGACTGTCCCGTACCACAGGTTCAAAGTAGAGTACGCCGAAGCATCCGCCCCTCTAGGCGGGTGGCATACTTGCGTGGCTGTATCACGTAACGAGTGGTTGGCGCGCGAGCTACATCCCAAGACACGCTACCGATTCCGGCTTCGGCTGCAGTACCGCGCCAACGCGCCACTTTACCTCTGGCCGGATGATGACCGGTTCACATTTGAGACACTCGGTAAGTTTCATTAGAACAAAGGGACACATTTTGCAAGAAAGTGAATCATCACTTTTCTGGAGGAATAGAAGTGTACCTTTCTACTTTGACGGACAGGAAAGTGCAAGTAAAGATATTTTCCATTCTCATGTGACTTTTAGTATTTCATTATATGATCATGGTTAATTATGTTTATCTAATTTGTGCTCAATTAGGTCCTAGCTATAAACATAATTATGTATTTCCGTTCTGAGTTTACTGTCAGTAAAGTTGACTAACTAATAATATGTTCACAGCGATGACAATAAAACCTTTTTTATACCTTGATGCCAAATATAAACACATTATTGCATAAGCACTATAAGTTCCGCAACTTACCTTTGACTATATCTAATGAACTAAAACTATCATAGGCACAATGACCCCCATTTCAATTTAATAAAAACTCCCATGTTATAATAATTCAGCTCGCTCGTAGTGCCCCTAGTTCTAGATGCGACGACGATCGATAGAACAACGTACGCTGGATGCTAGGCGCTTTGTGAAACAAGCTTTCTTTTCAAGCATATTAGGAACCAACTCAGTGCCTCAAGTCGAAAGTCTTCGACCAGTGTGTGTTACCAGTGATGACTTATGGTGCTGAAACGTGGTCTCTGACTATGTGCCTTCTAGATAAGCTCAAAGTCGCACAACGAGCTATGCAGAGGGCTATGCTCGGAGTTTCCCTACGAGATCGAATCAGAAATGAGGAGATCCGTAGACGAACTAGAGTAGCCCACATAGCCCAGCGGATTAGCAAGTTGAAGTGGCAGTGGGCAGGGCACATAGCACGCAGAACTGATGGCCGATGGGGCTGCAAAGTTCTGGAGTGGAGACCGCGGACCGGCAAGCGCAGCGTAGGACGTCCACCCACAAGGTGGACAGACGACCTCATAAAGACCGCAGGAACGCGCTGGATGCGAGCCGCTTCCAACCGGTCTTTATGGAAGTCAATGGGAGAGGCCTATGTCCAGCAGTGGACGTCCTACGGCTGAGATGATGATGATGATATTAGGAACCTATAATATGAATTTGGCGCCCCCCTGAAGCTGCCGCCCGGGGCAGGTGTCCCGGTTTGCCCCCTCTAGATCCGGGACTGTACAAAGCCTTTAATCCTTTGCAATTCTCGCATTTATATACGACGCGTGAAATCTCGTTTCTTTGATCGATGCTATTTAGTACATTATGTGTGGTTCGCAGGCACGGTGCCGGGCGCGCCGGGCGAGGCGTATGTGGAGCCCATGGCGGAGAACAGCATCGTACGCGTGCGCTGGACGGAGGCCGAGCCGCACGGCGCACGAGTCACCGCTTATCGTGTCTGGGGCTGCCCCACGCACAGGTAACTAACACACACACCTTAACCAAAACCAATTTTTGAATACCAAAACGTCTAAAAAATTACAGCGCTTTTTATTAAAAATTTTCATTTAAATGAAATTTGTCAAACTATGTAGGTACTCTTCTTTCAAATAAAATATAACAGAACCATCGATAGATACGAAGAAGAAAATCACCTTTTGTAGAATGACTTCGCGTTAGATCTTTCTCATCGGAGCGACAAAGAGGAACACATCTGCTCAAAAAAAATTAATGCTTGTTTTTTTTATTTGGTTCTCTGAATTGGCCGTTACATAAATATATAACATATCGGTAAACATTTGTGAAAAGCAAAAGCTATTATGCACGACCTTTTAGAAGCACGTGAACACTGCATGCACAACATAATTAAGTACATTAAGGTACACTAATCGTAAGTATTAAGTGACATGTTATGAAAAGATTTGATTTTTCCTGGTATAGTATTAAAATATCTAATATTGGAGTTGGATATTTTGTTGTAAGACGAGAACATCCGGCATAATGGTGAATGTTGGCAATACATGGTCCGACAAAAAAAAGGCTGAATGTTTGTGGAACTAACAAGTTAAATTTTGCGAGTAAGTCAAGACTGTGACTATGACTGTTCTCAGCTATGATTTTATGCCTTCTATGCGCAAGAGAATACATATTGAAATGTGCAAGTCTGGAGTTATAAGATGTCAGGGTACGGCAAAGGTTGTTCGCATACGAGAGGTGGCAGAGAAATAGCTTCTAGTATCTTTCTTTACGATTAATGTGTACTGCGTACGAGGGGCTCCAAATTGGGCTCCAGTACACCAAGAGCGACCTTACGTAACAATTGAATAGAATGATCGGAATTTCCGGGTCCCTAAAATTTTTTAACTACTTGTATTATATTTTTTCAAAGGAATCACCGAAAATGGGTCATTGTACTCACCATTAGGTATTATTGTACTTTTACTATGGGCACAAATTTAAAACCGCGAAAAAAGTCAGTTGTTTCATACATTTTGATGACAATGTTTGAAATTCTTTACGTCTTACTTAACAGGCATACTAATAGTAACATACGTCTTGCTTAACAGGGTGACGCATCAGACCAACGTAACGCAGAACATAAGCGAACTATTACCTGCGGACTTACCAGCCGACGTCGACGACGATATTAAGAACCGAATAGTCGCTGAAGGCCTTAAACTGCTGCACAACGGAACCGGTGAGTAAAGTGATAACATTTTTGTTTTACTTATGCGGGATTACTTACGTTTAATAATGTGGCCTTCTTCAAAGAGTCAAAGTAGAGAACAATGCGCGCGCGGCCTAGTCTTGCTAAGGACACATAAAAAAATTGCGCAAAATGTGTTAAAACCACATCAGTAAAGTAACAACGCTCAGGATCATGGGTAGATAAACGCCGAATGAAAAACGTACCTGTGCGGAAAGCTCTGAAAAATAGCGTAAAAAATAAAAAAATAAACAGATTCTATTTACTTTCGCCAGGCTCGTTGTCCCACTTTCCATACATTTTATATAGTTTACGTTTTTTTTTAATTGTTGACCAGCTATTTGTCTGACCACAGCTCCCCTGATGTTAAGTGACGGTGTGGTCGAAGATGGTAAAGAACACATAGCCTGAAATGGTACTGGCTCTCAAATGAGGCTACCGGAACACACCGTTAGATGCTTGGCGGCAGATTTTCAAACTGAGGGTGGTAGCTAGCCAGCCTAGTATTAGTCAGTACCCTACCACCACGCTATGGTTTCCTCACGATGTTTTCCTTCACCGGCAGCTCAAGCTCATTGTTGGGGTTTGAACCCACGCCCTTCGGCATGCGAACCACTGAGCTATCATCGCTATAAAACATGTACGTGGGACATAAACCACGCTTGTGTTTTTTTTCTCTCTAATGTGTGCCTGTTTGCAGAACCGTACTGGCTGATTCGCGCGGAAGACTTGCCAAGCGGATACTCGGTACAGATGCAAGGCCGCAACAGCTACGGGTGGGGCCCTCTGTCGGCAAGCGCGGAACTACGGCCGCCCGCCCCACCTCCCTCCGCCCGAACGCACCCCGCTGCGCTCGCGCTCGCGTTAGCAGCCATGTTAGCTCTGCTACTGGCTGCTGCAGCCGCTTTATTCTACGGTACGTTTGTTTTTGTCACGCAAGTAATCAGACACCACAAAGAAACAAAAAAAAGCATTTGTAACGTCTCCTTTAATCCCTCCAAAACGGCGCAAGCCACACAAAACAGTTGTATTCCTTGAACTTTCTTATAGAAATGGAAGTATAGATCTACGAACCTAACCGCACCGCGGACCTCATTTATATTATTTTTTTCTTTGTGTTTTTTTATATGGTTGACAGGCTAGATGTTTGACCACAGCTCACCTGATATTAAGTGACGGTGTTGTCGAAGATGGTAAAGCATACCTAGCCTGGAATTGTACTTGCTCTCAAGTGAGGCTGCCGGAACACACCGCTAGATGCTTGGCGGCAGATTTTCAACTTGAGAGTGGTAGCTAGCCAGCCGAGTATTAGAAATTACTCTACCACCACGCTATAGTTTCCTCGCGATGTTTTCTTTCACCGGCAGCTCAAGCTCATTGTTGGGGTTTGAACCCACGTCCTTCGGCATGCGAACCGACCGCGCTAACCACTGAGCTATCATCGCTAAATTACGATAGGGAGGACAGCTGTATTCTAATTCTCCGGTTTCAGGGCTCTAACTACATGCATCGTAGTCAAAATACAATATGTAATTTGTATTGTTTTTAATCGTAGCTTACAACAACCGCTCCAAAAAGAAGACGTCTGTCGAAAACCAGATCTCGTCGAATCCACTGAGAAGACCTGACACCGAGTTGCAGATACTCAGAACTCTCCCACTTCATCGTAACGTACTATACGATCGGGTAATCACGATAACTCTATACAATTTTATACTTTTAGGGTTTTAGGTATTTGCCGTGGTGGTGCCGGCGTAAGAATATTACCCCACCCTCTCTACCCGTGGTTGCCGTAAGTCGGCTAAGGGATCTAATCCGGAAGATGGCAGCAGCGTCTTCCTTGAACAATCACCCTAACTGCGCTCGCCAACCCGCCTGCCAAGCGTGGCAAGTTTTGGCAAAACCCCCCCAGAAGGAGGCAGCATGTATGTTCAGCAGTGGACGTCCTATGGTCTTATGATCTATGATGATGTAGGGTTTCGTGACTCAAACGTAAAAAAGGAATCATAGATCACTCTGTCCGTCAAGACCAAATAACTCAAAACTTATGAGGTATATCTGGTTGTACTAAAAGTAATTAATTTTGGCAAGAAGTAAGTTACATTGCCATAGTTAAGAAAAAAATCATTAATTACAAATTAGGTTCATAAATCTTTTGTTTTAATATGATTTGTTACAAACTTACATTTGCAGTTGGTGAAATGGCCGTGACGTATATCAATATGTCGGAGATTTTTTAATACTTTTCTGTTATAATACTAAATTTTTTATTTTTTTTTTATTTTTATATTTAGGGTCACTGTCTTTCGGACGCGGAAATAAACAGCCTGCCCCGCATTCCGCGAGATAAGATCACCCTCAACAAATTTCTGGGCTCGGGCGCTTTTGGGGAAGTATACGAGGGAGTCGCGAGACAAATCAATGGCAACACTGCTGATACTAAAGTTGCTGTCAAGGTACCTTTTTAGTACTAGTATTTACTATTTTTAAGTATGAGTTTGACTGATTTCTGATGGATTCAAAGCGATGTGTTCGAAAATAAATTTCTTACATACATAAACGCGCAAACGCATGTCTCACAATTACATCTATTGACAGACTCTACGAAAAGGTGCGACCGATCAAGAAAAAGGCGAGTTCCTGAAGGAAGCTGCGCTGATGGCGAACTTTAAACACGAGCACATACTGCGACTGCTCGGCGTTTGTCTCGACAACGACCCGCATTATATCATCATGGAGCTCATGGAGGGAGGGGATCTACTCAGCTACTTGCGGACTAAGCGGGCTTCACTGGTAAGACCAGTTTCAATCAAGACATTCTTTTAGATTTTTTTCCTTTTATTTGGCATTGCACTTTGTGCATTTTGCCAGTATCGAGTATTTCATTATTTTAAATATTAGTTACAATTAAGTCAGTCAGAGTCAAGTAAGTCCGTCGGACTGACTCCGTGCCCGTGTATCTGTACCCGCGCCTGATCCAAAAAAAGTAGAATCTTAATACAGGCCCCGGTGTTTCAGTACACCCGCGAGTCCCTAACACTGCTGGACCTCTTCAACATGTGTGTGGACGTGACGAAAGGCTGCCGGTACTTAGAAGAGATGCACTTCGTGCACCGCGACCTGGCGTGCCGGAATTGCCTCGTGGCGCACCGCCCCAACGGGCGACAGGTCAAGATTGGTGATTTCGGCCTCGCCAGGGATATCTACAATAACGACTACTATAGGAAGGAAGGAGAAGGTAAAATCACATTAATATTCTAAATGCCATAATTTGTGAATGAGCGTGAATGTTTGTCACTCATAATTCGTTTCGAAACTGGCTTAAGCGCATAAGGCAGTTACAAGTAGATAGAGAGATCCTTTGTGAAATTTTCACTACAATACCACGTACTTATGGAAAGTCTCAAGGTTACATCGACTATAGGGTTTCAATGCGTCCACTAAGTTTCCATTTAGGTACTCCCGGCAAGAGCACTGTCTTACTTTCCACTTACTTTTGGAGACACATGTCGCAAATTGATATGCTAACCTCTTTAATTCCCAAATCAAGAAATAACAAATATACCTTAGTTTTTATATTGAGAGATTACTGATCTGTTAGCTCAATTGGTAGAACATTTTTTTCAAGAGCTGTAGGCGCAAACATTTGTGTTACAATAAACATTTGTTCTGTGTCTGGCTGTTCTGTATATATTATAATTATGTACCTATTTGCAAAAAAAAGTATGTAAGTATTCTATCAGGCATCCCATGGATTCCCATGGTACAAGCTTTGCTTAGTTTGGGGCTAGATGACGCTGTGTGGAATATTTATATGTATGATATTTTTTTTATTATTTGTCGTTTTAAGGGATGTTGCCGGTGCGATGGATGGCAGTGGAATGCCTCGTCGACGGTATATTTACGTGCCAATCTGACGTGTGGGCGTGGGGCGTACTTTGCTGGGAGGTAAGTAGTTACACTTATTTTGTAAACACACGTTTATTTAGTATCCCGATTTACAACAGTGAAGTGAGTAGTGATATGTATAATTGCATTATGTATATGCCAGATCATTAGTGTCTATGCCGTTTTTCCTAGCGGCAATCTCTCTCTCTCTCTCTCTCTCTCTCTCTCTCTCTCTCTTCATGCGTGTGTTTGTGCGCATGTGTGCGTGTTTTTATCTAATTTTTATTTTATTTTCAGGTATTGTCACTGGGCCAACAACCGTACCCAGCGCAAACTAACCGCCAAGTATTGACGTATGTGCGGTCAGGAGGGAAACCTGATCGACCACCAAATTGCCCTTCAGTTTTGTGAGTTTATTAATATGAAACATCATACTAATCTTATTATACAAAAGTTTCGAATCGTGTACATACACGTTACTTCTTCATATTGTAACGGCTCAGTGGATCTGAGTGAGAATTTGGAATATATCTATATCTTTAAACGAGCAATTCTTGTATATATATAATATATATATATTCTGAATCTCGGAAACGGCTCCAACGATTTTCATGAAATTTAGTATGCAGGGGGTTTCGAGGGAGATAAATCGATCTAGCTAGGTTTCATTTTTAGAAAACGTTGTTTTATCCGTGTTTTCAGCCGAGCAAAGCTCGGTCATCCAGGAACTATATTTTATACTCTTAATTCATCATTAATATTAACAAATTTGACCGCTTTTTATCCTACAAAAATCAACTTTCTTTTTAAATAAAAGTTCTATATGAGAGAAACCGCGAATCACTCACGGTGATTATGTGGGACTCTCCGCCTAAGTGGCAGCCTACCCACTAAAAGCCCTGGGGTGTTTCTGCCTGGCGCTTTATGCCAGGGCTACGGGGACGCTTTCGCACTCGTCCGCGGCCCCGACGGATGAAGTTAATAACCTAACCTAACCTGGAATGGAAGTGGCGCTCCAGTGAGACCGTCGTTTACTTGCACAACGTTTAGGTGCTTGGCGACAGATATTTAACTTGGTAGCTAGCCAGTCGAAGTACCCTACCGCCACGCACCAATATAAATTAGTATTTGCTTCGAAAATTTAATTATATTTCGGATCAACAGTTACGAACTCCTACAAAAGTGCTGGAGCTACAAGGCGGAGGAGCGGCCCTCGTTCCGGCAGTGCTTGGAGGTGGTGACGTCACTGCGCGAGAAGACCTCTCCTAACATCACGCTGACAGCCACACCGGCGCCCGCGCCGCATTATCTCACACTGCTTGGAGACGGTAACTTACAATTATAGACTGGGAAAACGGATAAGCGGATTCCGTACCGTATTCATTTAAAACAAACCTAAAGTTTCGATCGATTTATTGACATCAATGAAAGTGTTTAATGAGTTTTTACAAAGCGAAACAGTAGCTTGATAGTAATATTCGACTTGCGAAAATAAAATGCGTACATGAAATCTATGAAATCAATCTATGAAAAAACTTTCAAGTTTTCGGTAGCACAATACTTATATGAAAAATGGATAAGCGCCCCTGGCGGACGTAAACGGAAAGTGCAACTAACTTGAAGTCTTGTAATTTTCATACAATTTGCTATCGAAAGCTTGAATATGATTATTGTCGCAAGTTACCATGCTAAACTCTCTGTAGCTAAAATGTTGCGCATACTGCATTTTAACGTCATGAGAAATATTGGCTTAGATTACCTAATGCTACATTTTGGAGTGAATTTGTTGCAATCAATTGACATTTAACTATAACAATCAACATTATGATGTCCATTACATCCTATCAAAATAGCATGATTGATGATAATTTCAGTTCCAGGCTTTATAATAAATAACATTTTGCTTTGTTCATGCGAACTAACATTGATTGTTGTGCATGTATTGGCAGCATGTTCCGACGCTGTTGACAACCGAACTTATCTGCTCGACGAGAACGACAACGCCTGCTTGGGTGCGTTTCATTTCATCATATTCATTTACCATTTTGTTACCGGACCATATCTCACCGCTTGGAATCAACATCTTTTAATACTTACCTACCTTTATCTCTCGTTTAATACATGCGTCCATTCCGATTACCCACATTGACACTTAATTACTTTTGGTGTTATTTATTTGAGCTTTCCCACTTATTGGACAAAGGCATTCATCCTTCCTTTCCACTCTTACATCAGGTAAAAATTAAAGGTAGGTATATATTTATATAATATAAACCAGTATATCGATATCGATAGTGATACCCTGAGATGATTTAGGTTCGTACTCCAATAACAATAAATAGGATTATTTATCAATGGGTACATTTCAAACTGATTCATGGAAAAAAAATACGGAGTACAGATATTTATGATTGAAAACTTGAGAACTGGCACAATGGACGAACGTGCTTTGGTCGAAAAAAAAGAGCCTTGGCGGGAACACTGAAAAGTCATGCCGTTACATTTTATTATTTTCTAAAACTTTATAGAAATTGTCTAAAAACAAATTCTGTCTATTAATGCATAAAAATAGTTGTTTTATTCATAAAGTGTAGAATTACGCGCGTGAGTGGTAGGTACAATGTGGTGAAAGAGGACTTTCTTATTCGTGTTGTTTCCAAAATTCCATGGTAGATTGTAGTAAAGTCACTTTACTAAAGCATGACTGGACTCAACCCTGACTTTTCTTAAAATTCTTGAAAATATCAATACAGTTCATTCTGGTATAATACACAGAGTGAGACGCCAAAAACAAAGAAGGAAAGCGTATTTTCCATCTTTCTGTGCTAGGAATATTATAATACAAATGCTTACATCACCACATTTTCCCAGATGAAGACTTTCCCGAGCAAGAGATGGAACCTTCCAGACTGCTGCCCGAGCGGACGCCTAAATACCTCGAGCTGATGTACGACAGCGACTCCGCCCCCGGGAGCGTGGCTGTCTGCGACGGGTACGAGATCCCTCGCACTCCGCTCGCATACATGCCATTCGCGAGGCATAGCATAGTCGGCGTCGCTCCTAACAGACTGATCAAACCGCCGCTATATAGAACACATTCATTGCGGACGAGCGCTCGACCGCCTAACGCCACCATCATTCCACTCCGGAATGGCATAACAAAACGATTGTCTTTGTGTGAGGAACTCCGCGCCGGCCCCAGTCGCGATTCGCGTCTGTACCCGCGTCCGCCGCAAACCCCCACTCTCGAATTAGACTTCGAAAACCATCTATTCAAGACTCCATTTTGAACTGTGATATTAGAGAATCTCGATGATTGTGTATATTTCCACCGATCGACATTTTTGTACTATTTAAAATTATTTATTTTCTTTAGTTGATAGATTGAGTTTGTTGTAAATATTAATTAAAGAGTCATTTTATCTATGTATATAGTTATTATTAGGTTCTAGCAGGGCGGCGTCCGAAATGCTAGAATATTAATGTTTGAGGACCTAGCATATCAATTTACGGAATTTTATGTAAATCTCCAAGTACATACCTAAATTAATAAAATATATGTATATGAAAATTGGAATTGAGCCGGGAATAAATGGGAATCATCTTTCAATACTTTCGACTATCGTTTACAAGTTACGTAATTCTGTCAAATTAATATGCTAGTCAGTTTACTTTTAGAAAAATAAATATAGCAGGATAATGGCGCACTCGACATTCGTTTAAGTCCCAGTCACCATCTCATTATTTGGTTTGACGAAACGGACCTAAAACGCATTTATTACCTGCAGAGAATCAAGACTTGGACTGTCGACATTCCGATTGCAATATGTCCATATAGATTTGCAGTTGAAAATATTGTAGAATTAAGTTTAAATAAGTCGAGTCTGTAGATCTTTATATGTATAAAGATAAGATGGGATGTAAAAAGGGTGATAATACAAAATAATTATTTGTGGACAAAATATTATTACGTTTATTGTAAAATATTGCGGATTAAATATTTTGCCTTATTATAAAGATGACGTTTTATTTCTACATAAATAAAACTACTGACAAGTAGAATATGTCGAACTATTTTCCAATGTTAATGTTTGCAGTTACAGTTTAATCTATCCTATACCTATACTAATTATAATAGGTATAATATAATATTTTTTGATAACAATGAAACTAGATAATCACAATTTACAAAAAAAATAAAGTAGAGCTTCCTTCGCTCAAAAATCCCACACAGGAAACTAAATGAACATATCTTGTAGGTATGTTAGAAAAATGTTTGATTTGTCAGCTGTTTGTATCTGATCACATTGACTGTGACCATTAGTTTTATAGAATTATTATACATACTAATAACCTAAGATTAAATACCCAAGAACGCGTCCAAAGAGCCATTTGAAACTAATCTGTCATAGTTTGACACCTGCCATCTGTCAAAAGGTGCAAAAATGTGGTCGTGTCATAGAATGCTATGTAACTTTAATTTTTTTCACCGGCATCGGTGTGTTGAGTTTACACAAATGCAGTTTCATGTTCCACGTAATTAATGCGATAAGAAAAAAAACAAAAATCAATAGAATGAAAATTACTGTACGAAATGTGCTGCAATTTTATTTGTGAATAAAAATGTATCGAAAATCGATATATGAGAATCAATCACTGAAAGGCGTGCGCAATTTTTTTTTTTTTTTTCGAATTGCATTGGACCAATCTCTATCTGGTGTAATGCTAGGATAGTATAAGCTACTTAGATTAGATTTGGACCGACACTACATTCAATGCAAACTCGCCACTCCGAGAAACTATATCTTTCATACTTTATTTAAAATTTACTCTCCATCTTCAGCGGTTTCTAGTTTGACCCGTTTCTCATGTTTGATTTGGTCAGTGGTAGTGACACTGGCACCAATGGCCGGTGGATCTTGGTTGTCATCGTCTTGAGCGTCATCTTTACTATTCTCGTGGAGTAACACGTACTCTCGCTGGGAGAAACCAAACTTCACCACGTCCTTTTCCAGTAGTTCCACGTAGCGACGCACATCGACCTTCTTGTTGTTTACGAAAGTGCCGTTTGCCGATTCTGGAAAGATCAATTTATATTTCAACTTATGTTTTAAAAGAAAGAAAAGAAAGATTTTTTTATTTTGAGAACAATAAAATCTAAACTACATATTTAACACTAAACACGACGTATATGTATGATGCCGCAAAACAGGCTTTATCTCAGTAAAAATGCTGTTTGACCATCTGCCAACGCGCTGATCTTCCTATTAGGCCATACGGTGATGTCACGAAAGGCCCACCGGTGAGTGTCGAGTAAAAAACTCAATAAAAATTATTAAAAAATTATACAAAAAAGTAAATCAATTAAATAGCTTTTTCAATAATTGGCAACACTGAACAAACGTACTTTTCTTTTTTCTTTGCCAAAATAGTAGAATATTTTTGTACATTCTCCTCGGCATAAGTATTAGTATGCAATGTAATTATCTATAAAACAAAGTCGCATCCCACCGTCTACACGCAATAGCTGGATTTACTATGGTACCGTTCCATAAATAGGAGAATATATCTGTAATAGTATTAGACATAATATTATCCTTACCTAAGTCTATGACATAAGGCCTGACGCGGCGCCCCTGCGTGCCGTCCGGGCGAGTAAAGGGCGTAGCCCTATACTGCAGCGCGGCATGTTGCTTGCTGATCGAAGGGTGCTCCAGGGTGATGTCACACACTTTCTTATCGCGCCCGATCAGGAATGCGGACTGCCGGTGAATGTACAAGATTGGAAGCGCTTTGTCGCCTTTGAACGGGTAGAATCTGAAATTTTTTGACATACATTTTATACGACATTCTTGACTGTAAGTTACTTTATGCTGAGGTTCTCTCTGTCAGAGTCTGTATAAATAAATAAATATAGTCAAACATTTTACACAGTGCCATCTAGCCCTAAACTAAGCTTGTACTATAGGAACCAGATAACTAATAGTAATTATTTATTTTAATTACTTAATTTTTTTGAAAATACATACAGTTCACCCAGACACAGAACAAACATTTATCATCACATAAGTTTGTTCAGGCGAAAGTCGAAGCCATGTCCTAATCTAATTTCTACCGAACGAGCTAACAGGTAAGTTGTATGTCTCAGTAAACAGGTTTCTTCTAGGTAAGCATGCTCCATCTTAGACCATATCACAAACGCAAACATATTTGGAATAAAAAATTCAAAGACTATTTAGGCAAGCGTGCACCATCTTCGTTCATATACATATGTACATAGTAACTTTCAATTAGGTGAGATTGTGGTCAAACTCATGCCTAGTTTGTTCTAAAAGTCAAAAGGAAGGGTTATGTTTTTTGCAGTCTATGTATATTTGTATTTATGCAGGATCCACCATAGCACATAAGTATACTTCTCATCTGGTTTTAATGAATGAAGTGTCAATCGATTCATTATTATGCTTCCGATGACATGTTGTGTATATTTTTTTCTTTCATTATAGTTATTTTATCCCTAACCGTATTCTAGATGATTTTAGGGTTCCGTACCCAAAGGGTAAAAAAAGTATTACTAAGATTCCGCTGTCCGTCTGTCTGTCACCAGGCTGTATCACAAGAACCGTGATAGCAAGACAGTTGAAATTTTCACAGATAATGTATTTCTATTGCCGCTATAACAACAAATACTAAAAAACAGAATACAATAAATATTTAAGGGGGCTCCCATACAACAAACGTGATTTTTTTGCTCGTTTTTGATCAATATTGATAACGGCAACAGAGCTTAGGCTAGAAATATTCACTTTAAAAATATAATAATTAAATTAAAATAAAACAAATATTAATATTTGTTTTATTTTAATTTAATTAAAATTAGATATTTTTCTCATACAACAGACATGATTTTTTTGCCGTTTTTACAGATAATGGTACGGAACCATTCGTGCGCGAGTCCGACTCGCACTTGGCCGGTTTTTTTTACTTTTCAACTTGTATAGCCAGGTAAATACATAGGCAAATATTTCGGAGATTTTTTTTACCTCCACCTCCTCTTCGGCTGCTTGGCATCATCGGGTTCCGTGTACTTGATAACGACGCCGTTGACAGTGTTCGCGTCGGCGGTCAGTTTGCCCGACAGGCCAAAGTTAGGTTTCTCCTTTTCGCCTTCTTTGGTGTCTTCTTTCTTCACCTCTGTTTTACCCCACGTATATTCTTTGCTGGCATCGGTATCTGCAAATCTGGATATATCAAAATAAATTTAGTAATCTGTCATTGTGTTCGAGATAAGATTAACAGATTTTAAGATATAACTACTTGTAAGTTTCATTTAAGGCGTTTTTTTTTTAAATTTAATACACATTACAAAATAAAATTCCAAAATAGTGCTTATGAAGTAAATTGCAATTCAAAAGTTATGTAAGCAGTAAATTGAGTGATGCTGATATAGAAAATAAATATGCATCATTAAGGAAGCGCAAAGCCACGCACGCACACCTGAGTTCGGTCCCGGGTGTACACATTCCACATTATTAAAAAATATTTTCATCCCATTTATTCGAATAGAGGCGAAGGGTTCCTCGATCAAGTGCGGGCAGAATGGCTCATTCCGGCGCACTTAGGCAGAACGCATTCGGGCAGATGGGGTAAAATACTTTAATCGAAATTCAGACAATTATATGTTGTTTTAAAACTAAGTTTTTTTTTTAATAAATGGAAGCAATAGTACCCCAAAATATAGTTATTTTATTTCGTGTCTGTATGTCTGTATTATTCTGAATAGTCCGGAGCAGGTTCTAGAGTTTGTTTCATGACGAAATTCAGTAAAATATTCATACATATACAGTAAAATGGTCAGTTCTATCTGAATTAAAGTAAATTGAAGGATTGAGTTAGTGCAGCCTGACTTATTTAATGAGCTTACGCAAACGGCTGGACCGATTTTTATTTTAAATTTGCTTCCATAGTGGGAGGCAATACAACTGATGAAGGAAATTATTACCCGATACGTACATGTATTCACATACACATAGCCATATGACCACGACACGCTGATTTAAAATTTATAACATGCAAGACATCTAATATGGAAGATTTCCCATAAAATATACGATTTTAAAAATATAACGTAATTTATCGACAAGGCAAACAATATTTGTAAGGGTTTTGTGAATTGAAAGATGGCGTTCCTTCTGTTTTTTTATCATTATTTTACACTATCCCTTTCACACGTTATCTAAATTAGCTTTCTCTTTCATACTTATATCTTCCATCTAGGCATCGCTTTCATATTGACGTAACGTTCCATTCATAGCTTCATATACTTTAGCTCTTTCAAACATATTAATTGCTCATTCATTCTTTCTCATTCTCGCTATCTTACGTTACATTTCACGTAGTGCCTAAAAGTACAGTTCACATATTTTTGACGGAAACAAGCAACAAAAATTATTTTTACTGGTAGCACTGATTTAGTTTTTAATACCGACACTACCACTAAACGGTAAAAACAATATTATAAGTACCTGCTCTTTTTCTCACGAGTAGCAGATTCTGCGTTGCCATCGGGCACGTCGCGCGGACGGCGTTCGTCGCGCCGCGCGTCGCGCCCGTCACGTCCATCGCGCTCCTCCTTGAACCTGTCGTCTCTTCTGTCTGGATCGCGCTCCTGTCGCGGCTCCCGCTCTACTCGTGGCTCTCGCTCTTGTCGCGGCTCCCGTTCTTGTCGCGGCTCCGGCCGCCTACTGCGGTCTCTGTACCGATCTTCTACGCTATCCGACCTCGTTGGCTCGTGCCTGTTCATTATTAGTTTTTTTTTTTTTATGATTGTTATTTTTACCACACATAGTTTAGCTTCAAATATTTCAAAACATTTGAAGTAAATAAATAATTATAAACATTGGAGAACATTTCACACAACGCTATCTAGCCCCAAACTAAGCAAAGCATGTACTATGAGCACCAGATAGCTGGCAGAATACTTTATACTTTTATTTTGTACATACATACTTATATTACATACAGAACATCTAAACAAAGAATATACATCTATGTTAGTCATCCAATTGGTAGTACTGAGTGGGAACCGAATACTGCACTCAACAAATTATTAAATGAGCAAACGGGCAATTAAAAAATGAACCTACTACTAATTGTAGTGCAATTTAAAACTTTGCAAGTATATTAGTCTTAATCCAATAATATAATAATTTGGTACCACTAAGCTGATCTAATGGAGCCGTAGTAGTATTCCTCGAAATATCCATTAAGTTTGGTCGTATCTGAATAATTTTATTTTTTCCAGAAGTTTTTTCTAAGTTGACTGATATTTACTCTACATCTGTTTCAATGACAAAAGCAACATTATAAGCAGTGGCGTAGCGTGGACTAATATAGACGTGGGCAAAGTCGCATCAGCGAGGCCCCTTTTCTTTCGTTCCCAAGATCTAAATAATAATCTAATCTTACCAAACATACTTTGAAACGACATGCCTACTCATGATAGTAAATAGTAGATGTAGTTCTTCGTAAAGCTCATAAGATTCTATGTCTTTGCTCTCTTCATCTTGAAGTACTAGACCTAAATCATTACAGGGCTTCAAAAGCACTATATTTGGCAAAGATTTTAAATTATTTGTCGTACAAGAGTCCAAATTGTTGTAAAATTCAGTGAGCGAGTGAGCCAAAAAAGTTTTATTCATATACCATTTGAAACAAACAAATAAACTATCTTATTCTGAACTACCTACTTCTAGAATTTTTGAAATCCTCCCTTTTTCCAAAATGTTTACCATCTTCACTGTTTTGTATGAAGTATGCGTGTAAAGAAACGTTTTGCATTATTGCTGTGAAGAGTGTGGCCAATATTTTTTAGGGTTTAATTTAAAAATAAATGGAGATTTTAAATCTGATGGCATCACATTTAGAGGCCTCGCGAGGCCCCTTTAAGTGCGAGGCCATGGGCGAGGGCCCACTTCGCCCACGCCTTGCTACGACACTGATTATAAGAGAGTTATATTAAAAGTACAATGAAACAATCCTTAGGCTTAATAAATAATGAGTGTATGTGTTATCCACAAAAATCGTATGTTATACAGGGTTATAAGCTTGTGGTGTACTAAGCCCAAAGGTCATTATACTTGTCATCATGAACAACTTTTACTAAAGGTATAACTTTGAAACTGTAAAAACCAGCTGAGTGTTCAACGTATATATTTAGTTTATTGCCGCTTAATAGTCGTTTCAGTTACAACAGTAATAAGGATTTAAATTATTGTCAAGCAAGTTAAATTTAAATTCTCATTACTGTTTTAACTGAAACGACTGTTAACCGAAAATAAACTTAAATATATACCTTGAACAAGCAAAATGAACTTCCGCAATGTAACGCCTGAATCATTAAATTATTTGAAAACCAGCTGTTCTATAAAAAAGTATTGATTCTTGGCTTATATATGGAACAGTTGATATTTTTTCTCGATTTCTGTGTTGTGCCCATAATTATGAGTATAATGACCCCCTTTCGGCTTAGTACACTTCAAGCTTATAATCCTGTATAGAGACAAACCTATGTTGTGGTGGTGGAGGTCTCTCCTCTCGTGGAGGCCTCTCCTCTCGCAGAGGCGGCTTGTCGCGCCGCACCTCTCGCGCCCTACAACCGATAATATACAAACCACTTAATGCATTTACTTTCTGTATTTAACAAAACACAAGAATGTACACGCAGGCGTAATATATGTTATGATTGAGAAACATCTTCAAAAAAATGTAAGGCAACTTAAGTCAATTAGCACCTATACTTGTTTATAAATACTAGAAGGTTCTTTGGTGTAGATTTTTTTTTATACAAAGACCCGATTTCACATCTTGATTTATTTTAAAGTTACTCTTACATATTTTTTAACATCCATTTCATATTAGCATTATATACAAAAAAACTGTTGACACGAACAACCAATTGATTTTGTCACTCCTAAAACATAAACTTACCATAACTTTGGTAATTAACGCTGATTTGTAGACATTACCTACTACAGGCTCATCCAGTCGTGGATATCTCATAATTTTTTTAGAATAATATATTCTTGCTTTACAATGTATTCCAAAGATGTTTTATCCAAGTTTTGTGTAGGTACAGCTAATTTCATAGCGATTTCTTATCTCTGTTTGTTCAACAATTGTTCACACTAAACACCTTCCAAGGTTTCATACCTACTTTTTGTTCACACCCTTCATTCAATTCCATTTGCTGTTGTTCTGTTTTAATGATCTTTATGTTAAGAAAAATTTGTTTACCATTGTTATGAATGGATATTAACTATATTGTTGAACTGATGTGTTTTCAGGATTTCACATTTAGAGTGTTTATAATTTTCCTTTTTAAGTATTTAACTTTTCATATAAAGTTGTGCATTGTGCTTGTGTAAGCATTGTTCTATTTGTCAAAATTTAGATTAGGTCTGCTTCTTGTGAATGCATCAATTGTGGACGTTATTCTCTTGTTATGTGATTTCGCTTGCAAACTCGGTCTTTGTCTTGTCTTTTTATTATAAAAAGTTTAATCAAGTTATAATTTTCAATATTTCGTTTCTTTTTCTTCCATTTTGTCCTTTGGCTTGCATACAAATATTCTTATGTGTCTAAAGTATTTTCTAGCCTTTTTTGTCTAACTGGCGTAAAAAGTTGTTTATCCATGTACATCCATCGTTTTATAGATTTCTTACATTCTATATCAGCATCCTTGTTTTATGTTGCAAATAATTGGACTGCATACAAAAATGTTTTCTCACAAGAAAGTGAATATGTTCTCACATTTATATTCAAATGATTTAAAAATGCTTTCTAATATCTAGTTTCTTTGCAGTTTTAATTTTGTGTAGACTGTTGTGCAACAGTTAATACATGTTTGCTGTTGATTGCTTCTTCCGATCAAAAATCCTGATTACTTCAAATGGCTTGAATAAAACTTATATAGATTCAATAAAGTAGCAGATCTTTATTTCCTCAACTTACTTGATTTTGCAATAAAATAAGATTCAAGTTTCTTTTTGATTTGATGATTTCTTCATCAAAGTAACATTTCCTCAAACTTCAATTCAAATGTAAGCTAACTGGGGTTGTATGAAGTAACCGGTCATACACATGTTTGTTACTTATAATAGAAATGATTGTTTGGGTGTAAAATTTAAGTAACACAATTATTTTGAAGAGTTTGTTATACTCTGGTTTCCATAAATAATTATAGAAGTACAAAATGTTCAATATTTGAAGTACTTCAGTAGATTACACAACTAGACATTTTACAACTGCCTAGAGTGATTATGGTCTATAGTGCAATTAGAGAAATATCTTAGCAACACCGACATTTTCTGTATGTATAAATTTTCTGTAGAGTGGTCACTGTAAAAATAAATATAGTTATTTAACGTCGCTGATGAAGACGATGCTTCTCACACCACTATATTCGAATCAAAACACATTGTTTTAATAAGTTAATGAAATACGTAATTTTTCTTAGTGTGTTCAACTTCTCTAGATAAAATCACGTAATTAGCAACCCTAATAAAGGAGAAAAGAGTGTAAATATATACCTGTCGGACTGGAATGGCTCTTCTCGATTGTACCTCTCTCTTCTTTCTGGATATTCTCTCTCACGGTAACGCTCTGCTTCCGGTGGACCGCGCCTTTACAAACACCATTTATCAGTAATTGTGTTAGAAGATATGATAAAACAGATAATAATACATAATTTTACTTCTGTTTTTATATGTACCTCTCTCTTTCGCGATTATCGCGGTTATCCATGTAATTTCTTTTAGGTCCTTTATCTTCATACTGATTGTAACGGTGATTGAAACCTGAAAAAAATTTGTTCAAAAATTCCATTTTTGTTTCAATTCCAAATTTGTTGTTGTTTTAAAAACTTCCAACTTCACACAGACTTAAATGTTCCAGAATAAATAGTTAAAATTCAATACGATTCATTGCATAAAATATATCTTTAAAAAGTAATACCAAATTTATACTATACGAATAAAATTAATGTGGGTTCTCGTTGGCAGCTATACTAGATAACTCTGTGTTACAGCTGCCAAATGAAATAAAATGAGAGTAAAATCCATATCAAAATCCAACACATGGTTTAAAAGAACTAAATGAACAGAGATGCATATTAAAATACTAGCTGCACCCCGCGGTTTTACCCGCATGGTGATGGATGAAAAGTATCCTATGTTTTATTTCTGGGCCTAAAGTATCTACATGCAAAATTTCATCCAGATCCATTCAGCTGTTCTGTTATGATTGAGTAACAAACATGCATCCATCCAAACTTTCACATCCCACTAATATTATAAATGTGAAAGTTTGGATAGATGGATGTTTGTTACTCAATCGCGCCAGAACGGCTGACCGGATCTGGATAAAATTTTGCATGTACATACTTTAGGCCCTGGAATAAAACAAAGGATACTTTTTATCATCATCATCATCCATCACCACGCGGGTAAAACCGCGAGGCGCTGCTAGTTTATAATATTAGTGGGATGATAAATACCAATAATATAGATAAAACACACTTCTTTTGGTTTTAGCATCACACTTCAGCCAATGTCAAGTTTTCAATATTTCCAAACATTTTAATAGAAACTAAATCATTGTCAAAGTAAAATGTTTTTAAATTTCTATTAATACACATATGTATAGATAAACATACCTCTATGCTGATCTCTGGAATGATAATTCTCATCTCTGGCTCGTCTCTGATACTCCTCTGGGTGACCTGGCCTGTGGCCTTCATATCTTGGGTTTCTACAATTAGAATTTTTATCATACAATATTAACATGCAATAAATTTA
Source organism: Biston stratarius (assembly GCA_950106695.1). NCBI lineage: Eukaryota > Metazoa > Arthropoda > Insecta > Lepidoptera > Geometridae > Biston > Biston stratarius. Next base: position 36,804,891 of record OX467106.1, on the reverse strand, counting down.
CTCAAGTAATGAATACATTTCTTACATTTCAAAGATACAAATTAACATTAAAGAGTAATTTTTATTAAATTTCTGAATTTTTTGAATTTTTAAGCATTTGTACAGCCAAAGAATGGATCAACGTCCATTGGTATCCCAATTTGACACATTTTCAGATGTGTTCAGAGTCCAGATCAGTCCTGGTTTTTTTATTTATAATTATAAACTACACTATCCTACTAATATTATTGTAACAGCTAGTTGCTAATATAAATTTAAAAAAAACCCTACGTAATTAACCAAACATAGCTAAGAACCACTGCAAGGAAACTGGGTTTCAAATGGAAAAAAAATGCATCGAAATCGGTATATCCGTTTGAGAGCTACGATGCCACAGACACACACACACAGAACTTTAAGACATACATATCACTGTCTGAAGCTGCTAGTGATATCAAGAAACAGTTTAGAAAAGTCAGCAATGCATCCTTTAGAAACGCACATTCAAATTTAGATAGCCTCCCAACTATTTAGTCAGCTGCAGTTATTCATTATATCTGAATTACCTTTGATGAAGCTCTTGCTCTTCATAATGGTATTGCTCCTGATACCTCCTCTCTTTACTAGAGCCCCGATAAAAACGCTGCACTTCTCGTTGTCTTTGGTTTTCTACTTCATTTACTGGTGACTCTGAGCGATATTCTTTTCTATAAATATTCACATATATGTTAATCCAAGTGATTGCATATCACACAAAGTCTGTACTGGATAATTTTACTGTTGAAACTAGCAATCCACCCATGACTTCACACAGTTATTATAGACCTAAAACAGTGGTTCTTAACCAGTGTTCCATGCATCACTGGTGGTCCTTAAACGCATAACATAATTTATATAATACCCTGACAGCCCAATTTTATTGCCTGCTCTGTTAGCTCATTTGGTAGTGTATCTGTTACAAGATTTGTAGGTCACAGGTTCGATTCCCGCTTGGAACAAACATTTGTATAATGAGCATACATATTTGTTGTCTGCACATTCTGTATTTATTATAAGTATAAATTTATTTTCGTATTATTTATGCGGGATTACTCATGTTTAATTTCCGAGAAAATTAAACATGAGTAATCCCGCATAAATAAAACGAAAATGTGTCAAGACCATGTCAGTTTCCATAGTATAAATTTACTTTAAAAAAAGGTATATATGTGTTCTATAAGTTGTTTCCCATAGCCCAGCTTTGCTTAGTTTGGGGCTAGATTACGCTGTTTGGAAAGTCCTAGGATAAATATTTATTTTATTTTGATCATCAGCAATATTGTTTGGATTCTAGTGCTGATATGTGTTTAGCTTTGAACAACACTGCAACAAAGATTCGGCAGTTGATAGACAGTATGTAGATAAAAAAATCACACTAAATATTTTATTCTCTTTCTTATCATTCCTAAACTTTGTGAAAAAAAAAACATTATTCAATGCAAATCAAGACCTAAAACTGATTAGCGACTAAAATACTACAATTAACTTCTGTAAAATTTGCAAATATCCCTTCTTTTTTAAATAGATTGTGTATGCATTTTATTTGTAGAAAAAAACCTAATAATAATTAATGTTACCATGAAACAATTAGTGGTCCTTAGCAAAACTTCAGTAATAGGTTAAGAGCCACTGTTCTAAAACAAATTCCAAATGTAATTAAAAGCTGTGTGAAATCTGTTAGTAGATTGAAAGGATTAACAAACAGATACATATAAAATACAGTCGTATATATACTTTATTAAAATTTTATACTATTAAGTGATAAACTTACTGATAGTAAGTTCGTGGAGGACGTTCTGCCTCTTCTGAGGACCGTCGACGCTCTTTTACGACACTATGTAGACGACGCTCTTTACGTTCTACCACTTCTGTAATGAAAATATTTATCTAAATAAATGCTTTATTACGAACCCACATCAGATGACCAAGTGGGTTGAAAATTATGTCTACCTATCACACTGCCTGAGGAACTTCGAGATCGCTTTTGTTTGTGCTTCTTACGTTTTTTCTTTGGAGAAACTTCGCCTTCGCTAACCGAGCTATCATCGTCGTCATCTGATCTGCTACCGGCAACAGAATCGGAACGCCTTTTCCTTTTAGCGTGCTTCTTCTTCTTTTTCTTGTGCTTACGTTTCTTCGAACGTCTATGATCATCGGAATCGCTATCAGATTCGGAAGATTCACCACGCTTCTTTTTCTTTCTATGACGATGTTCGGATACCGAGGATTCCTCACTTTCACTTTCAGAACTGCTTGATCTAGCATCAGACTCTTCTGAATCTTCTTCAGATGAATTGTGACGCCTTTTAGATTTCATTTTGATAAATCGTGAATAAGTACGTCCACCCAAGACACAAATCAAGAAAATGCAGTGCAGAAATGCAATAAACAAGAAGACCGGAAAGGAAACGCAGAGTAAATTTGCCCATAGAGAAATTATTTTTTTCTTTATTTTTTGACATTGTTATTTATGTATTCTGCCAGTATCAAATGGTTCAAATTGGCAATTCAATTATTTCATGAGTCATAATATTATAATCAAATAAAATAGTAAGCTTCAGTCCCAGTCAAAGTTTTTACACTATCACAAACTGAGATATTTTAGAAAATTAAGCCGTGATTTAAACCAGCCACTTCCGGGCAGAACAGCCAGGCCTCGTCAATGTGAAAAAGACGGCTAAAGGCGGGTTTTTAGTGCTGGGCCCAGGCCAAGCAATACCATCGAATATAAAACTCATAGTATTTGTTGTAGTTTTTTAGTATTCTTTAAATAGTTGTTTTATTTATAAAGTACCAAACTATATGCGTTAGAGTGGGAAAGTGATGTGTTTAAACTTGTTTTTCCATGTAGCTTCCAAATCTTCATCAAAGCTTGTAGTAAATAAGGACATGACTGAATTTATCTTATAATTATAAAATAACTTTATATAATTATGAAAATAACAAAATATTAAACACTGTCACATCCACAAAGTGTGATGCTAAAAATAAGGAAAACATAATTTTTTTCAATGTTTTGTTGTCACATCACAACCGTCAACTGTCAAGAAATGGTCAAAAGATATTTAATTTGAACTCGTATTTTTCTTTAATAGCGTTTTGTATCGTAACTATAATTATTTTATTACATCGGCTTCAGTAGAACCTAAGCTTACAAATTCAGAAGTCTAATAATAACAAATAAATTACAGTTTCTTGAACCTTTCATGTAACACGTAGCTAAGTTATAATTTGGTTTTTATTATAATTCTAAAAGACACATTAGATTGTCTGGTTTTGTTGATTAACACGTATTCCCACAAATAAATACTCGTAATAATGGCAACGAGAAAACGCAGCGGGTCTGGATCTAAAAGACATTTGAAAGAGAAGGTTGTACAAATTTACGAGTCCTTCTTCCGAGGAGAAGACTTGACTACTGAAAACCCTACCTTTTGGGATGAATTCTTCCTACTTAAACCTAAAATACCACAGTTGGAAGCAGAGATTCAAAAGCTGTCCGTAGAACAGCTTATTAACATGAAGGAAAGCATGAATATGTTTGTTGTGCAATGTATAGAAATGTTAGGCCAAGAACATCATATAAGGTTCGTAGCCAAAAGCACCATATAAGTTACCCCATGTTTTTTGTTATCCCACGCTTACATCTCCGGTGACAAAACAGGAACCATTTATTTCAGAAATAAATATGTCTGCTTTGTTGTAGATTAGTTTATGGTCTCCAAACACTCAGTGCCCTACTGATCACAATGTATCAGCGAAGTAGCCAAGACGCAAACCTGAATATCAAGACAGTTTTAATTGGAGCTGATAATCATGCACATGCCAAGATGCAAAAACTTTTTGAGCATTGCAGTACTATTTTGTCAGGTAAATGTATAAATGTAAAATAATAGATAACAGGTACACAATATAAGTTTGGGTTGCCACAGGAGTGTTAAACCGGATTTCATAATAATACCTTTATTATCAAAAACTTAAATTGTAGAAATATATTAAAGTAAAATTTTGTAATGCAGAAGTTACATAGATCTGAAAATTATGAGACACACTTTTAAAAAAAACTAATAATAGATCTATTTTACAATGCAGGAATAATATTATTTCTGCATTGTAAAATATGTAAATATATTAATAACTGTTATTTTTTTTTAATGTATGTGTCCCATAATTTGTAAATTATTTATACCTAATAACAGAAGTCAACCTGAGCTGTCTCATTGGTGGGACAGAGTGAAATGCTTATAACTTTGTAATGCAAATTACTATAGTATTTCTGTCGTAACTGTTGCCAACATGGAATACTGTTGTATGCCAAACTAGACAATATTTTTTTGAAAAATTACTAGCAGGCATCACAGTCACACTAGACTATTGCAGTGCTATTGACTACTAGACACTAGACTACTACACTAGACTATTGTCACCTCTAAAACTTATTAAGCAGAAACTATGTTGAAAGTAGGACATTGTACCCATTATTGTAAAAATCGCTAAACTTAAAACTGAGAAAAAAAAAAAAATGCTGTTTCATAGAAAAATGCAATTCATGCACAACAAAACAAATAGGACAGCTGTTTCTTTTTCATAAATTCTATGTTGATTCCAGAATAAAAATTTCACTTCCTTTTGATGTATCCCCTGAATATTTGTAATGTTTTTGCCAGGTGATGTCCCAGAAAGTTTGAAATCTATGGTCTTAAAGCTGTTACTGGTGATAGCTACTGGACTGGAGAATATTGATGAGAACCCACTAGTGGAATACTTCATGCAGAATTCATTGTTTGAAGCCATGGTGCAACTGTTGTGTACATCTACTGAAAGACAACAGCACGGTACGGACATTGAAAATAAATAAAAAATTTGAACCAAGACATTATAAAGGCAAACCATGGTTGGGCCATGTTAGAGACCTTCAGGCAGTTCAGTTACTTCAATTGTAAGGCTAGCCAGGGTGTTTTTTTAAATTAGACTGAACAGATTTAAACATGTTAAAAGGCAAAGGATGAGGCTTCATGGGATTGGAAAGGATGGTGTGATTGAGAGTAAACTCGGCCAAGGAGAAGATTAACTCAACAGCATATCCTGGTTTATCACTGGGATAAAAAGGACACCATGTCTTCTCTACTTATTATGCCGATTCCTTTAGCGTTAATAAGTTTCTTCAAAATTAATTCTTGGTTGGTAATTGAAAACTCACTAATGATAAGACAAAGCTTACCTGTCAATGCTATTGCCATGTGGATAGTGGGTCTATCGCCTTGCAGGGACAAACACCCGTACAGTGCAGAACAGTAGGACTTGTGATCTAGGTGTAGATTAAAGGGGTTCATATACATATTAATACTTACCTCCACTGCTTATGAGCTCATCCTTATCTAACCAAATTTTATATGATCCTACCAATAAGTACTACCTTGGATACTTTTTCCAGTTATAATTTTTTAGATGCTCTTGGCAGGGTGAGGTCTTGTAGTAGGTTATAGGTGAATTTTGCTGGTATTCTCTCACTTCCACTTTTATTGCATGTAAATTTAACATGAAACCATTTAAGATCAATTCATTTGTAAGGTTATAACATAAGTTTTGTATTATGGTGTGATTTTAGGGATATTTGGTTCCCATAGTACATTATAGTTTTTTTGAGAAATAGTTCTGGCTTTGATGACGAAAGAGCCAAGTCTTCAGGGATTTTACAATGTTTATCATACACATGTCATAAGAGTCCAGTTCTTAGGATTGAGTAGGGTTTGCGATTAACCTATCCTAGATTATTTTTTTGATCAAGCTATCTTATTATAGTACAAACAACAAACAGAAAGGGAAACAGTTTTCGTATAAATACAAAACCCAACAGCGCTTTCATTATTTAGTTCCACAAGCATCATATATTTATGTATGTATTTATATTAATAATTGTAAATCATATCTATTCAGTTACATGAATCACTACTTTTGTTATCAGTTTTAGGAAATGCTTTTACTGTTACTTTTATCAATATGTATAAGTATATGTATACCTACAATATGTTTATTTGTTATCACTGAGGTATGGGTTTGGGTTAATTGACTCAAGTGTAAAGATTAGTTGTATGATAGATTATAAAATTTTCAAATATTTATATGTTTTGATTGGGATATGTTGAAATTTCCTTTCACCCTGCTATCAGAATTTGCGTTGGCGTCATCGTCAATGAGGCTTAACTATCTAAAGAGCTGAAGAAGAGTAACAAATCTACGAGTTCTGATTTTTGTCCGGAAAATTTTATTATTAAGCCGTGGGATAGATTTTATCAAAAATAACTAAATAGTAATGAAATGCTTAAACAACAATGCATAAAGATTATTAAAAAAAAATGCAAGTTTTTTGGTGCTTTACATTATTATTCTTCATGCTGGCAGATTTAAGTTTAATACAGTCCAATTTCAATCTCATGACGATTATATAATTTCAGGTTACGATGTCGTAATGCTGCTAATGTTCTTAGTTAACTACAAAAAACAAGAATCAACGAATCCTTACGTTGTAAAGCTTTCGATACTTGATGATGAACTGGCTTTAAATGGGTAAGAAAGTATGCACTCAATCTTTTTTAAGTATATTGTTAAGTTAGTTTATTCATTATTCTGCCACCAAGCATCTAACGATTTATTGTTTTAAATTAATTCAAATTCAAATTGTTTTATTTCTCAGCTTGTGTAGCATAGGATCTTATTATAAGTATAAAACGTGTCAACATGCTGCACCCATTTGGGCATACAAATAATAATTAAATACTAAAAGTCCATATAAATATAAAAAAATCAAACTATGTAATGTCAATATTATTCAGAATGTCATTTTAAAATAATTAATTTAAAAAAAAATCTTCCATATATTCCTTAATTGTATAATATCCTTTTGTCAACAAAAAATAAATAAATGTCTTTTATGCACCTATGCTATAATTACAGTTACGGGCAAGTAATAATGGCAGCCCTGAACGACTACGTAATGTCGACGTTCGGCGGCATGCAAGGCAACGGCGGCGGCGGCGGCTGGCTGTCCTCTCTGACGAGCATGGTGGGCGGGATATTCCTCACCAGCGACGAAACGCAACCGCTTATAAGAGGCCAAAGGACTAGGTAATTGTCATATAAGCCAAAGGTTAGCCCTACGGTATTATATCTGTCACTGTCGCTTTCGTTTAGATTGTCTCTAGGTGCACGGTATTCGAAACAGCCCTGTTTTTATAAACTCTCCCACTGCAAGAAGCGGGCCTCATACAGACAACCCAGCCACAGAACAAACATTTGTTTATACCACAATCGAACCTATTGTACTACCAATGAGCCAACAGCAGGGCCGGATTATCCATAAGGCGGATAAGGCAACTGCCTAGGGGCCCCGTACCGACTAGGGGCCTACTGGGCCTCGACTAGGCCCGGCCTAATCGACGCGGGCCACGCACCAAGAAAAAAAACGTTATATTCGTGACATTCCCCATTATTTACATCTAGGTAGTGTTGCTATAAAAAAATGATTTTACTTAATGTAAAAAGCTCGTTTCAAAACTAAAATTAATAATAAACTGTCTTCGTTCAACAATATCAGAGAACCGTTTAAATTCATTGTCGATAATGACGATTGCAAATGATGTGTTTGAAAAGGTCAACTTCCAAGAAGTTTTAAACGATTCTGTATCTAAAAAAGTTAGATAGTTGCTATTTAAACTTATTGTATCTACTTCACAAAAATATTTTCTTTCGTTCTACAATTTATTTTATTGCATTTAAAAAGATTTAAATACCCGCGTCGCGTCTCATTTCTCTTTTCTACTTCATCATGAGACCTGGATCATCACTTATCTATTACTATAATCTATTCATTAAGATCATTTCAACGAAAGCAAAAAGCAGGTGTCGATTTTTATAATAGAAAAAAAAATATTTTAAAAAAAGTAAGAAAATGGTAAAGGAAAGGGTCCCGAGAATTGCAGTGCCTAGGGGCCCCGGTAGGGTTAATCCGGCCCTGGCCAAGCTATCAATATCTTGATACATTCCAGTGGTGGCGAGGAAGGCATGTTGCTAGCTCTATATGAAGCGGCGCATCTCAACCGCAACTTTATGACGACACTGGCGCATTCTTCGTCAGCCACCGCTTCCTCCGCGCCACCTTCACCGCCCGCCACGTTGCCACCGCATCAGGTATTGCAGTCCACACACGCTCATGATGGCGACCCTTACATTTCCCTAGTATGAGCTCTAATATGGCTTGCTAGCCAAATAGTTAGCAGAAAAAACAAAAAAAAAAATAGTACGAAAACGATAGAAAAATATTTAGAAAGTAGGATAACAACGCCATAAAAGTACCGGGAGTAAATGAAACAGTTATTTTGCATAATTTTTTTGATCGTTTACCCTTTATAGTGTACTACAAACGTAATTCTCGCAAATTTTTATGATAACCCCTCAGGTTGCCCCAGATTTCCGCCTAGGCCTACATGGCCCCGGCCTAGGGGCCCAGCTAGCTTAGGGACCCAGCTACCCCGACCACCTCTGACAGCAGGCGAAAATAGATTATTGATAAAATTGTAACATGTTATAAGAGATGATATTATACGCTCCGTATGACTACTGAAAATTTCAACTATCTAACTATAACCTTTCATGTGATACAGCCTGATGACAGACGGATAGACAGACGGACGGACAGTGGAGTCTTAGTAATAGGGTTCCGTTTTACCCTTTGGGTACGGAACCCTAATAATGTGACAGTTCGATTATCAAAAAAAAACGTTTTCCGAACACTCATGTCCCCCAATTAATTCGGATAATCGACGCTCTACTGTGATTTCATACATTATGACTAAAATCTGTTCTATATCCCTCTGTGATTGATATGCTTTCGTTTCAGAGTCCACCAAACTTGGCACAGATACAAGCACTGGACAACGAGCAACCCACGAATTTATTAGTCACATTCTTCCAATATTGGTATGTACTCAAAATTCATATAAAACAGTATTATTTATTCATTCAAAACATTAAAACGTATGAGAATTATTATTTACAAGTATTTTTCTTTTCAGTTCAATAGTAATGGCCGATATAAAAAGCGAAGCGAGCGTCAACAAATGCAGTCTTTGTTTTATAACGCTCACGTGTATTGTGGAGGAACAGTTTGCAAATTCAATAATGCACGACCAGAATCTTACATTTAAGGTAAACTTGCCGTTAAGTTGAATATTACAGTCTTTTAATCAATAATATTTATTGGCCATAGATAACAAGTCACTTGTTATTTACAATTACACTTTAATGAATGGAGCTATATAATGATTTTATTATTAAGTTAACGAATATACTTCTTTTTACAGTGCAGGCTTCATAAATGTGTTGAGGTTCCCGTGATAAAAAGAAAAGAAAACATATCTTTTAAAAGATACTATATACTAATACTAATGATAATATCTAATCTATAATAACTTTAAACGAGCAATTCTTGTATATATGTATATATATAATCTGAATCTCGGAAACGGCTCCAACGATTTTCATGAAATTTAGTATGCAGGGGTTTTCAGGGGCGATAAATCGATCTAGCTAGGTTTCATTTTTAGAAAACATTGTTTACCAACAAGAAAATACCGGACAAAGCTCGGTCATCCAGGTACTATTTATTTATACACAAAAAAATATAAGAACTTAAAAGAACTAAAACTCAATCTAAAGTTAAGGAACACTATTGACGACAATGTCAAAAATTTAAGTCACTTGTCATCGCCGTAAGAATCCCTGTGTATATTGCAACAAATAATACACACAAGTAAAAATATTTAAACTTCTACACAACAAATTAATAACTCATTTTGATTATCAAACTTGTTTCTAGGTGCAATTATATAGATTACCAATGAGACATAGGAAAATAGTACCTGAAGAACCACCATCACAGCCTTTAGCTTCTACTTTAATTGGTAAGTTTCAATTATTCTGTATATACTTGTCAAACGACAGTTTGTCCTGTACGCTTACTAATTATGTAAATACTTCACAAAAAATATTACTGTTCTCATGAGACGCTCTCCTGATGGTAAGAGATAATGCCTGTCAATGACCATTGCAGCGATACACAGAACTTTGAGTAGCAAAACAAAGTTCTTTGCATTGCTTTAGACTTTGAGCCTTTCGATGGTTAGTCTCAACAGCCCTACAATTTCGCTAGCTTTCGTTTTCGCTTAGGTGATGGTATTCTTGTGTTATGTTTTTCGGGGTGGTAAGGTACTTTCTCGTACTCGGCTGGCTAGCTACCACCCTCAAGTTGAAAATCTGCCGCCAAGCATCTAACGATGTGTTCCGGCAGCCTCACTTGAGAGCCAGTACCATTCCAGGTTAGGTGTGCTTTACCATCTTCGACCACACCGTCACTTGACATCAGGTGAGCTGTGGTCAAACACCTAGCCTGTCAAAAAAAAAAAAAATGGTGAGATCTAAACACCAGTTATTAATAAAATATTTGTATGTTTATTTGTATATGTTATTAGTCAATTCTGTAATATCATGTTAAAAAGAGTTTTAAAACACTGAGAGACAGAGCTTTGCTTCCTTTCGCTGACGGAGAGGAGGGGTTGACGTTTAATAAAATTCTGCTTACGTAATAATTGCCCACTTTTTTCTATGGTTTACGTAGGTAGGCAAATTGATATGCTAAATCTTCAGAAACAATTTGATTCGTACCCTAAAAATTCTATTTATTAAATTCCAGATCTTTTAGTCGAATTTATAATGTGCCATCTCCTGAAGAAGTTTCCTGGCGAGCTCTACCAGCTTTGTATTGGAGTCCTACTGCGATTGTTGAGTTATCAGAAGCGGTGTCGCGTGCGGCTCGCCCGCGACTGGCGCCCGCTGTGGGCCGCACTCATAGCGTTACTGAAGTTCCTAGTCACTAATGAAGGGACGCTGCTGAGGAGGCATAATATCTTCGTTATGGCACAACAGGTAATGTTTTTTGTATGACAGGCTAGGTGTTTGACCACAGCATGTTTTTTTAGTTTCAGTTTTTTATTTGATAACAAATACAAGTTATGACGTCTACATCTACGGTATTTAAAATAATTTTAACAAAATTTACAAAATAATACAAATCATGGAAAATTACCATCATTAATAATAATAAAAAGAAAATAAAATAAATAATTTAGTTCAAAAATTGCATCATAGAAATCTATCTATCTATTTAATCTAATACCTTTAAACGAGCGATTCTTGTATGTATATAGAATGAGACGCTCTCCTGATAGTAAGAGATAATGCATGTCATGGTCATGCCATTGCCGCGATATACAGAACGTTGAGTAGCAAAACAAAGACCTGGGCATCGCTTTAGTTGGACTTTCAATGGTTAGTCTCAACAGCCCGGCATTTCGCTAGCTTTCGTTTTCGCTTAGGTGATGGTATTCTTGTGTTATATCTTTTGTATTATTCCGCTTATACCAAGTATCAAATTTTAATTAAACCTGAAATAATTATAATTAATGACCTGTAACAATCTGATTTAACTTAAAACCTGAAACAAAAAAAAATTATATATATTGTTTTTACTTAAATTTTATAAGCTTTAAGACAACCTGCAGTCCCGTTAGGAGGCCCATGCAGCATATGTTTTTTGTGTTTTTTTATTGTTTGTAATATCGCACCCACAGCACGAAAGTGCTCTAACTAAAAAAATGCTAGTTGTAGGAAATGAGAAGGAAAGATTAAAAAAAAAAAAATTTCAATGTATCTCTCCCATTTTTTCATCGAAAATGATTGATTTTTTGCGGGTTAAATATTTATTTTTTGTATATAGATCGGTAACAACATATAAAATTTAAAAATATTTTGACTTTTAAAGTAAGCTTTTAAGGTCAGCTTGTAACAAAATCAAAAATTACAGGAGCTTTTAGTTAGGTCATTTTCATTCTATGCATGGGTGCGATATATCAAATTTTTTTTTCTATCTATAGACTTTCCGGTAGTATATAAACTCGGAAATTTGCATTGCATTCGCAGATAGGTATATGGACCTACTTATAATTTCAGATCGTGAATATTTTCAACTTGTTCATAACATTCGGCGACACGTTTCTGCCCACGCCCGCGTCCTACGACCAACTTTACTACGAGCTTATTAGGATGCACCAAGTGTTCGATAACCTGTTCTATATGGGTGAGTAACATTCCAGTTCTGAACTTTAAGTTTCTCATACCTCGTTATCATGGTATTGTAGGATATCTTATCGATACTTCGGGGAAGAAAAGTCGTAAAAGCCAAATTATTAAGAGGAAAGCAGTCAACTGAGACATTTGAAAATTAGGAATTTCACCAAGCTATTTCTGTCGCGCCGCACGCAGCACCCGCGTACATACTGAGCTAAAGGGACAACTGCACCTCGGGCTCATTAGCCCGAAATAAAATAAGCAAAATCGAGGTTTCGTATTCCTCTGTTTCCTCCTCCAAATTTAGACCGATTTTAGTATTTCTTTTAACAAGTAAATAAGAAGGATGTGTTCTTTGCCTGTGCGTTTTATTTTTTTAAGATTATGTCTATGAGATTGGGAATTTGGACGTTGAAACACAGCGTTGAAACTAGATAAATTTTAAGATTTTTGAAGATTCCTAGCTCTTATAAAAAAAACATATATCAAAAAATCAAAACAGAGGGGCATGAAACTAGCAAGTATCTACTTCCTATCTAAAAATTATTGCTCTAGTATTAAAATCCTGGAAGGAAAATGGGGAAAACGTTTGTATGAAGAAAATGACGACTTGTTTCCTCTTTAAGTAAAGTAATAGAAGCAAAAAACGTCAACCAAAAACAAATTGCTTATTTTTTTCAAAATAAAAAACCTAAATTCTAATTTCATCGTACCTACCTCATAATTAACTTGGCGTAAGTAAAGCTTATATAATTAAAAACGTAAAAGTAAGTGTCATTATCAACTATTATCTGTCATAATATTCTAGACTTATAATAATTTGATTATGACAGAAACAGTCTAGAATCTAAACTTATAGGTAATATGAACTTATTCTAATCTAAACTTATAAGAATTTTGTGGAACTTACAGATAATTATACCTCTTTGTCGTATAATAAACAAATCATTTGCTATAAAAAAATATTGCGATTATGAATTGGGATATAAACTATCCTTTCTCTCAAGTTGGATCAAACTGCACGCAGTGTGCATGATTTGGTTAAGTAGTTGACGAGTTCATCGCGGACATACAACGTGACACGAAATTTTTATATACACAACACAACACCCAGCACAGAACAAACATTTATGACACACAAATGTTTCTTTTGAGTGGGAATCGAACCCACGCCCCACAGCCCCTGCAGCAAATACACTACCAAATGAGCCAACCTCTATATTTAGCCGCGACACAACCTTTCCGCGTTAGTTTACTTTTAGATAACATTTTCGTTTTCCTCAGCGTTGCGGTACTCGACCGGGGACGGCGAGTACAAAGCCGAAGCGCTGCGTTTGGCCAACTGCCTCGTGAATGTTCGCGCGATCATTCAACACTTCTCGCCTAAAATAGAATCGTGGCTTGCCTCGCAGAACCTTTCCACGCCCACTGAAGACCAGGTACCGTCAGACAAAAAACTAGTTTTTTTATATTATTATTTTTTATTTAATTTATTGCACACTTAAGAAATAATATGTACAAAAGTTAATAACCCCTCCCTTCCCCTTTGTCAGCAAAAGTAAACAAAGCTCTTACTTCCCTCTATGCTTAAGTAAATATTGGTTTAATTAGCAGCCATGTCGCTAAAACGAGGTGTGCCGATAAAAAAAAAACAATCAGCATAATTTTTATGATTTTGCTGACGTTATCACCATTCAGATCGCCTCATCCCGAATGTCATCAAAAATAAGCAATGTAAAGACCCCTCACCTCCTTGAACGGCCCCTGACCAATAAAATGACGTGCCTTACCCTTCTTACAATGAGAAAAGGCCCGTGTAAAGCAATGAAACAGTTCAAAAAAAACAGGCCTGATTCGGAATACATATAGGCCACCCAATCACAGAACAAATATCTATACTCGTCTTACAAATGTTTATCCGGGATGGGATGTCCACAAACTACAGCTTAGGAAGCAGTTTTTTATTATGTAAAAGTAATGTGACGAAAGAGACGCTCTCCTGATGGTAAGAGATAACGTATGTCCATGAATAGCGATACACAGAATTTTGAGTAGTAAAACAAAGTTCAGGTCAGCGCTGTTTTGGCGCTTATTACTTTGAGACTTTCGTTGTTAGTCTCAACAGCCCTGTAATTTCGCTAACTGCAGCTGCATTTCAAACCGGAACACAGTAATGTTTGCACACTACTGCTTGACGGCAGAATATCTGGTACTGCGATAATACCTATCTATACGACCTCCTGCTAAGGAGATCTACCAAATGATCTTATGTAGCCCACATTATAGTATTATACTTCTAAATTCTATAACAGTTCTGTTTTACACAAACTATCAACAATTTTTTTATGCGAATTGTATTAGACACCTTTTGTGACAACCCTAGAAAATAGCCTGATATACCTTAGTATATTTTTTCTTTTGCACTGATATACATATAAAGTAAAAACAATTTCAATTACAGATATTAGACGTGGTGCGCAAAAACTACGACAGTCTAATATTAAAGCTGCAAGAAGGTCTCGAATCGTACGAGAGATACAGTGAGAAGGAACACCGACCACTGCTAGCTAAGCTAGTGCTCGCGGCGCGACAGAGAAGCGATGCTATGACTTTAAACGATCACACGGCCGCCGCTTTGAACCACTACACTAGTACTGTCCAGTGAGATATCAAATTTTGTTCAGAAATTTAATACAAAGTATAAAGATTTCTTGTAGGCACATCACCGAGAAATGATAACTAACTAACCTGTACTAAATAATTTGAATCCACTTCCATTGTTCGAACGGCTAAAGCGTGGAATACGTTCCTCGAGTGGGTGTTCCCTAATAGATACAATCTGGATGTCTTCAAGTCGCGAGTGAACCAGTATCTTCTAGGCAAGCGTGCTCCATCGTAGATCACATCTTCACTTAACATCAGGTGAGATGGCGATCAAACACAAGCCTATTCATCATTTTTAAAAAAACTAACTAAAAAGCGCCATCTATTGATTTGATGTTTCACTATTGCGCTGGCCAACGAAATGTCAAAATAACACGAAACGCGTGCAGAAAGTGGCGCCATCTAGACCTCCATTACACCAGATAATAGCCCGATGTAGCATAATATTGTCGTTTTTGTGTGGGATAATGTGTTCTAAGTGAGTGTGCTTCATTGTTCACATTACTACTTAAATAAAAGCAGGCAAAAAATGGCCAAACATATAAACTAATTCTGTTTAAAAATATAAGAATCACCAATAAGTGAACTAAAGTTTTTAAATTACGACTTATGTCTATTTTAAAACTGGTTATTTTTCATAGAATATTTATTTTGTCACTGAATTTTTTTGTTGCTAGCTACAAAAACATGTAATTTATAGTTCTGTTTTTATAAATCTATCAACCATTAAAAGCTTTGCCTATATATTTGCATAAATTACGTATGCATTATATTCTCATTTAAGGGTACAATAAAACAATTTTGTTGTGTTAAGTTTCGCTAGAGGCACCATAGTTGTGTCAAGTGGCGCCCTCATCTAATTTCTACTCTTATAAGTTGTTTGAACACAGCAATGCCGAGTACGCCAAGAATGATTTTGGCGGGAACTTTTGGTAGTTTTGGAACAACTTTTCTAAAACTTCAAAAATATAAGTGTTTTTATCATAAAATCATCATCACGAGTATATTATTATGATATGGAGAAACATGCTTACATGAAAAGTGTTATTGACAATATTTCATAAAAACTTTACCACTGAGATAGTTACCAACTTACTATAGTAAATATTGATTGCGAATTATGAAATTGATAGGCAGAATCACCACTATTGTTACAAGGAAATATTAATAAACGTAAAATATTATGATTAAGGCATTTACCTATTTAGGGTTTTTTTGTTGCAGCATATTTAGCTTTGGCACAATGAATAACATGAAGAATTTATATTTAAAAAAAAATATTTAAGGTTTGAATTCAGATTTGTATAGATGAAAGACTGAAAAATAATTGAAAATTAAATGATGCATTTATAGAGGCTTAGCCCATAATCGAAACGTATGTAACATAATGTATCATTTATATGGGCAATCTAATTCATTGCAATCATACACAGGGTTATAAGCTTCGGGTGTACTAAGCTAAATAGCCAAATAGTCATTGCACTCATCGTCAACAATTTTGAAAGGCACAACTAAAATTGTGAAAAAAAAAAGTTGTTTACTCTCGACCAAATGTATGGAGCAATTCTGTTTTTTCGCGGGTTCAGAATTATGCCTTAGTAAAAAATGTTAATAATGCTGTGGGTTTTGGCGGGAACACGGAAAGAGTCTAGTCGTTTAGTTGTCCCTGATAAATATTCTAGAACATTTCACACCCCCAAACTAAACATATCTTGTACTATGGGATTCAGAAAACTGATATAATACTTACATTTTTTTTTGTTAATTCATATTTATAATACAGAATAAACATTAATGATCGCCATGCAAATGAGCTAATTATGACTGCACTAATCATAATTGTTCATAATTAGTGCAATGACCCCCTCTTCAGCTAAATACCCACACCCCAAGCTAATAACCGATTATAATGCAAAGTTTTTAATTCCTGTTTATCGCCCATCATTATGTTCTGATGGTATCACTTACAATAATTAATGTCAACATCCTAGTAAATTGTTTGACATGACCTCAAAGTAAACAAGTATTGCCCGTGTAAGTGCACCTTTTACTTATGCAATACAAAGTGTTTAAGTGTTGTGTTAAGTAGTAACTTAGGTATACAATAACTTTAACTGTGGTACAAAATACCAATGAGACTATCGTTATTTAAAATAATGTAAGTTATTAAAAATGTATGTATAGCAATATTACTGCAACTCGAGTGATTAGAAACAGGCTTTAGTGCCTTGAAATAAAGTCGAATATACTGTGACACCCTGAAATCATAACTATAATTATTTTTTCTAAGTTATTATGTAATGTTTATTTGGACATCAACATTATATGTATGTTACTTTGTTTTAGAGTTATAAGCAAGTGTATATTATACATTTTAATCAAATACATTGATGTAATTTGTTGAAATAAATTATTTTCTGTAATGCAGGCCTTTTTGTTGTAGCTATATTATTATTGGAATATCAATGTGTTAGGACTTGTACAAATAAAATACGAATTTAACACACAATAACATTTAATCTTTTAAATAAAATTATATTTTTTATTTTTTTAAAGTAATAAGCTATTGATTTGACTAGAAATAATATTTCAATAGACTAGAGTTCAATAACCTACATTAGGAATGTATCTTTGGTTTGTTTATCACAAATACATATATCTGCCACGTATTTAGATCTTTAGGAAAAATATTTTTACATATGAATAAAGTTGAAAAATTATTTCTGCTTAACAGTTTAAAATCTACACACCAAAGCTTTCTAATTTGTGCGTTACCCGGCATAACTTTTCAAATAGATATGCCAAAATAAACCCAGATACCGTAGCTCTGTCACCTCCAGCAAGAATAAATTGACCATAATTAACGCCTCGGATAGAATAAGTAATTATAGCCAGCGTATACATATATAGCCTTGGTGGTGCCGGCGTAAGAATAGTACCCCTGCCGTGGTTGCCGTAAGAGTCGGCTAAGGGATGAAATCCGAAAGTTGGGCAGCAGCGTCTTCCATGAATAATCACACCTAACTGCGCTCGCCAACCCGCCTGCCAAGCGTGGCGAGTATTGGACGTCCTATGGCTGATGATGTGATGATGTGTATATGTAGAAGGATCATTCGGAGCTAAAGTCGAGATCGGTATAAAATGTACCTATTCTTACGACAGTTGCAGAGCTGGAGGGTGCATTCTCGAACGCCCGGAT
Source organism: Biston stratarius (assembly GCA_950106695.1). NCBI lineage: Eukaryota > Metazoa > Arthropoda > Insecta > Lepidoptera > Geometridae > Biston > Biston stratarius. Next base: position 36,786,830 of record OX467106.1, on the reverse strand, counting down.
CACCGGACGGAGCTCGGACGCCCTCTAGTTATGTGGTTATTCAAATAATATTTGGTTATACATGTACTGAAAAGCCGTCTGAATTTCTACTTAGGCATACCCCGATAGAGCAGAAGTTTTGGTGTGTAGATTTGTTTTTTCATGTAAAATTAGTAAGAAGTACAAGACGCTCTCCTAATGGTAAAAGACAACGCCTGTCCATGACCATTGCAGCGATACTGATAACTTTGAGTAGCAAAACAAAAGCCAGGGTATCGCTGCTTTGGCGCTTATTGGCAAGAATATTCGAATAAGAATATTATGATGAAGTCGATCTCATCGCACGTACTCCAGCTAGCATATCATGGCGAGATTCACGTACTACGTAAACGATAGAATAATGTATTGAAAGCACACCTAGCGGGAGTAAAAGGAAGCTTCTTTTAGGGTTCCGTACCCAATGGGTAAAACTACCCTATTACTAAGACTCCGCTGTCCGTCCGTCTGTCACCAGGCTGTATCTCAAGAACCGCGATAGCTAGACAGTTGAAATTTTCACAAATTATGTATTTCTGTTGCCGCTATAACAACAAATATTATAAACAAAATAAAATAAATATTTAAGGGAGGCTCCCATACAACAAACAAGATTTTTTTGCCTTTTTCATAGATAAGGTACGGAACCCTTCGTGCGCGAGTCCGACTCGCACTTGGTCGGTTTTTTTAATACATTTGACTATCGTTTCCGCACTAACGCAATTCTAGCAAATTAATGTGCCACTGTTTTCCTCTTTTTTTTTTTCAATTTAAATTTAAGCTTATCTCTGTTAGTTAACAGTTTATAAGCGATCGCTACTTTTGAACACTGGAGCAAATACTTTAGTAATTGAAGTTACTTCAATGCATCACAAACAGTCTAATTACTAAGCGGAGAGAGGATCTGTTATCTTCAATTCAGCCAGTGCTTCTTTCACGAGCTCCTGCAATTCCTCCGGGAGTTCCGTTTTCGTCATACTTTTATATTCCGAATTAAAAATCTTATCATCGTATTCCTTCGTCAGGTCTGTAGATGAATTTTTACGACTGCATTTTGTTTCCTCATCGCTGTCAGAAAATTTGTCCTTGTTGCTGTCGCCATTCTCTTGAGATCCGGAAGAACTTTTATACTTCGAGTCTTCAGATCTAACAGACCCCGCATCGGGAAAGAATTCGTCGAGCAGCATTTGGGATGGAAATATTGGAATATACTTTTGACCGTTGCACCAACTCTCTAATGCTTTCTCCAGTTCAGTTATTCTGTTAGCTAATATGCTAAGAAATTAAATAAACATTATACAAGGTTATAAGGATAGGGTGTATTACGAAAGGGGGTCATTGCACTCATGAATTAATGAACAAAGAGTTCACACCAGAAATTAATTTAGCTTATTAGCTTATTTAAAAATGGTGTGAAATTTTCTGTTTGATCATTTGTGGCATTGATCTAAGAATCGAGATTTTTTATTTTTATTTTTTTAATTATGCTTTTTATACGTTCACACATCAACACGCATGCAAAGAGATTGTATATTTTCTCTGTGGTATTATTTTAAAACTTTCTTTTCCCTGGTCTCCATGATACGGGCCTTTAGCCTAGTATAGGATCGTCGCAATAATGTACACTTCGTTAAATTAAATAAATTTGAAATAAGCTGTGAAAAAAAGTGGAATGCGCTGCCTGTGTGGGTGTTCCCTGGTGAATATAATCTGAGTGTTTTCAAGCCGAGAGTGAATCGGTATCTTCACTCAGCATCATCACTTAACAATACCTAGCAGCTCGCCTACAAGATACCGATTCACTCTCGACTTGAAGAAATCCAGATTATATCCATCGGGGAACACCCACTCAGGCAGCGCATTCCACTGTCTAGCAGTTCGCACAATGAACGTGGAATCAAATAGTTTCGTTCGAGTTTTTGGAACACCTACCCTCAAACGAAGTCGCTTTTTTGAGCTTCTGGCTGTCCGATAGAAAAATGGGCATGGGGGAATCAGACCATGTAGTTCTGAAGCACACTCTACGAAATTAATCCGATAAAAAATCGACAAACTAGCAACTTTGCGACGATGTTCTAGGCTTTAGTATATATTTAGTCCTTGTCTCACCGATTTGTTTTCCTCTGGTGTTGTAGAGCTATAGACTTGTCATTCATTGCCTCGAACAGCCCGAAACAGAGGGATTTTAATTCATCCGCCGAATTCTGTTTGGCTCCAGGTTTCATGTTCCTTTCGAGAAATTCTCGGGCTAAAAGAAGGTATGACAAAAAAATCTTAACTCAACTCATCATGTTTATCTTAATATTTTTTATGATTGACAGTCTTAAAAATTATTATTAGCCGTTAGAAAAACTACGCGAGCGCTCACAAAGCTATGCCTTTTGCTAGTACTATTACCATAGGTAAGCAAGGGAAACCGTCGGGAATAAACGCTATTATTACCTTGTCTCTGAGTCATAACGTTATTTCCTTTTTTCAAGTACGAATAGTTATCATTTCTGTTATCGAGGAGTGTCTGAAAAAAATACGATTAGCATTTATCTGCATCCGTTGCTCTCATCACAAAGCAAAATTTTTATAAAACTAATAAATAATAGCAAAATAGCGAGCAAATCTAGATATCTAAAATTCTTTGAAAAAAGGTTCTTGAAGTTTTTTATGGTTGACAAACTAGGTGTTTGACCATAGCTCTCCTGGTGTTAAGTGACGGTCGAATATAGTAAACCAAACCTAGCTTGAAATGGAACTGACTCTCAAGTGAGGCTGCCTTAACCCACCATTAGATGCTTGCAGATTTTCAAGTTGAGGTTGGTAGCTAGTTAGACGAGTACTACAAAATATCCTACCACCACGCGATGGTTTTCTCACGATGTTTCCCTTCACCGGCAACTTTAGCAGATTACTGGGGTTTGAATTCACGCCCTTTGGCGTGTGAACCGACCACGCTAACCACTGAGACTGAACCTGAAGTCCAACCCGCACTAACCTGTGAGTGGTGGACTACAGCCTTACCAATATTATTCTTATTTAAAACTGGGGGCGATAAAAAAATGGTGGTCCCATGTTGACTGGGCGTCCACACTAAGCTTGGTATTGGTATGAACCTTACGGAGGAGTCTAAGGTGCAGGTTATCTAAAGAGGGATATACCGGGGAGGGGAAACCTTATCAATCTTATTAATACTTAAATTGGTACCTACTTTGTATTTTGTCAATGTGCGTTTAATAATTTCCTTTTCCACTTGTAGTTGAGTTATTCTTTCATGTAGATACTTGTTTTCAGTAACCAACGCGTCAATATCCACAATGGGCTTTGGAGGGTCCATCTCAGTGTCATTTTGAGGTTTTATCCTGTTGCATAGTATATAGCTGATTTGCTGGTTCAAGCGCTGTACTTTATTTTTGTAGTAATCTCTATCAGATACTAATTCTTCTTTTTCGTCAAGTGTGGCTCTATAGTCCAACTGGAGCTGTTGATACTGGAAATGTTAATTATTAACCTTTTTGTGATCTTTTTGCCCCTCTAGCAGACACTGGACAAAATTATCTTTCCCCGCACAGAGATGTGACAAAGTTATAATGTGCATATGTCAGTCTCGTTTCTGCGAGTGGAGACTTCTGTCACAGCTCGCGTACTAGAGGGACGGATGATAAAGTAAAACACCTGCCCCTTATTTTTATTCAAAAGTGGGAGCGATAAGTCTTGCTCTGACGTCCCGCTTGGGGTTTTTTGTACATTTCACCCTACCAGCGTACCAGCCTATCCAGCACGTTGAATTATCAGAGATGGCTCAAAGTGCCTGCCGCTATCTACAGCATTAGACACTTCACAGCAGAGGTACTCAGAACTCTCAATAACAAAACATAGTCCAATCTGTTCTGTGAGCTTTTTAATGCGATTCTTGTTAGGCACTCACGAAACTGACTGTATATATATGCCCAAGCAATAAAATAATAAAAATCTCACAATACGAAGGCTGAGCATCATTGCGTTGGCGCTTATCACCAAGGTATGATATAATAAGCTTTATCGGCCATATAAGGTTAACTCCAGTATCTTAGAAAGCAGACCACAAAAATACCTTTTTTCGGCTTAAATACCAGATATTGCAATATCTCTGTAAATATTATTGCTTTGCCAGAACAAAGTAACAGAAGTAATAAGTAAGTAAATGTGCCTGTAATGGTGCCTCTATACCTGTAAACACATTTATTTAAGAAAATTGTCATAAAATATTAAATAAATAAAAAAATTGTCCATTAAGCAAGTATACCTTGAGAGTAATGGAGTAACAACTACTTTTTATAAAAATTAAATCGCATTTTACCTGTTTGCTTAATTCTTCTAAGCAATACAATTGATTTAAATATAGCTTTCACTATAATTTAGAGACTTTGTACGAAGCTGGATTGATCACAACTACAAATTACCTTTTTTTGAAATTTCTCCAATTCCTGCACTAAGTGTTCATACTCTATATTAGTAGTGATAGTAGAATTTTTACTACCAAAATTTTCATCTAAAATAGAGGCCTTCTTATGAAATTGTTTCCTTAGGGCTTCTATATCACCAGATGCTTCATCTAGTTTGCAGCGCAACATTTCTACCTGGGGAAGTACAGTCAAAAGTTAAGAACACACAACAAAAACCAGAATCTTTATTTAGTTGCTTTCAGATGCAGTCTTGATCAGTATAGACCCGACCCTGAATGATAACATAGTGATATTAAAAAATGAAAAACTGCAGTCGCTTTGAAGTTAGCACACATGAAGAAATAGGCTTAAGCCATGCCGATTATTCCATCGACAATTTGTGATGTATCATCAAACACTTGAGGCAAATTAAAAATGAAATTACATTGAAATTTTTCAACAACATGTTATAAAGGAGCAAAAAATTTGTTAACTGTAATGATATTACTAAGGGAGATGTTCTCGAAATAGAATTGTGCTTAATTTCATTGATATTAAAATATCTTAATATTAAATCTAAAAAAAAAAAGTGTTCAAATCAAAATATTTTATTGTCAGCCTTTGTAGCACAGGATCTCATTTATAAGGAAAATTTATCTACATGCTGTGCCCATCTAGGCATTACAATATACATATATTAATATAAGTATGTTTTCTGTGCAAATTTTATTTGAAGACATATTCATTTAACTATTTAAAGTTACTAAGAAAACTTTATTTATTAGAAGTAGTTTTTAGTCTGTTGTCTTTTTTTATTATACTGTTACAGTTTTAATGCAATTACATAACTATTCTTTATAAATTAACTTTATAAATCACAACATATAATTATCATATTTTTTATCCCATAAACTGTATTGATAAACTACTGAGCTACTAAAATATGTTCGCTTAGCTACGGGAAGAAGAATTTTTTATAACACTTATAATTTTTAGAAAAATTGTGTGTTCGGAAGTTATTATTATTACCTCCAATTTTAACATGTTATTATGATCCCGTGTCTTGGCAAGCATATCTCCACTGCTAATAGTGTTAGTTGGTATGAACTGGTAGACACTACTATTGTTTTCATGGTTCCTTAGAGGCATAGTTTTTGTGCATTTCAGTTGTTCCACTAGTAACTTGTACCTGTCTCGCTCCATGCTACATTTATCCAATTCCTTACTCATTATCGAGAGTGCATCTATTTTACTTTGCAACTTACTTTTAAGTACGGAATTCTGAAAACATGAGACGGGAATGAAATTGTAATTATGAAATAAAAAAAAACAGGGGAAATTTATGTACAGTGCATAATGGCATGATGCGATGTAGGCGTAACTAACGTGTAATGCTGCATCGTATAACTAACTACAGGGAAAAAAGTAGGCAGGTAGATTGTTATGAAATAATAAAAAAATACTATTTTATGATTTAATTTAGTACCTCTAGCACATAGTCGTCCAGTTGTTGATCTTGAAACTTTACTTTGTTATTTGATGATGGTTTGTTGAACATGATGAAAGTTATTAAAAAATGGGGGCGTCAATTCAATTCAACAAATAAATATGTACTTTCAAGTTTAACTTGGAAGCGAAATGTTTGGTACTCAAAGTTTTAATTTACATCACAGATCGGAAAACCATTTTTTATACAAAACTGACATGAAGTCGCATATACAAATTAAATTATTCTACTAATATAGCAACATAGTAATTGCGGATCTCTCAATATCGATTTCATGAAATTGTTTTTGTTTTCAAATATCCATATCACTTCATATCAGTATTCAGTCAGTTATCCCGCTTTTTTTTAAATTGTTTGTTTATGGTCTTGCTGCTAGGTCTTTGGATCATGTCTCTAATTTTGGTTTACAGCTCTTTTCTACAGAAACCGTATTTTCTGGACAGTGCTGCCAACCATATTCGACGCGAAATCCGTTTGTGGTCTTGATAAATCCGTATAATATCCGTATGTCTAATTTGGCAGAAAATCCGTATAAAATCCGTATACATACTAACCGTTATGAAGCTGAAGAGTGACTTGAGCTACTTTTTATCTTGCTATTTTAGCAGAGAAGGGGTAGGTATAAATGCGCCGCGAGTCAGAGATTAAGTGATACTTTGTTTGTATGAGTGCGCTTATCTTATGTGTCGCGTCTTACCAGTGGCTCCCCTCTACCCGCCTTTAACGTGCTCACCCGCTCTCTCGGAATGCGGAAAACTCAAAAAACTTGTAAAATATGGTTTCATACATCATAGGTGGAACCCGGCGAATGAAAATACATAGAAGAATTCCTAGCGCTTGAAAATGACTCAACGCCGATTACGCTGCGGTGGGTGGAGCTTACCAATTAAGCCGCGAGCAAATCTAGTATGCACTGGCCGGCAATATCGCGTCAGTCTACTAAAATAAAGTGACTTTAGGTATTCAAAAATGCCTTCTTGTTTTGTAAAATGGTGTGTAAATCAATCACATGTCCACAAAAAGGTTATGGAAATAAGTTTCATGTGTAAGTAAATCGCTAGGCTATTATTATTATAATTGTTTATTAAAATTAAATAATTTTTTTTTCTATGAGGATGGTATTATGCCTAACATTGCCAACCAACAACAAAATTGTATATACAGTAAAAAAATATGTCGAACAATTAAATTCTTTAATTTGATCGAATATATGGTCCTTTATGTCAAAAGTGGTGCCATGGGGCTTTTGGCCTTTTGATGTGCTCTGTGTGTACGTGAAGAATTTATTGCAAATTGGGCCTCTTCAGCCTCCTTGGTTTTTTGAAATACAAATTGCTCCCGATTGTATGTAAAAACACGTACGTTAGGGCACGTAAAATAAAATACACACCCAAAGACAGCAAAAGCTTTGAACTTATAACATCCCTCCTTTTGCTATGGGTGGTAATAAAATACACCAGGTAAAAGTAGTAATTCGCCTCGGACTAAGACCTCGTTATCTACTATTTTTTCTTAGATTTTGGCTGATAACTTCAAAAATATGAGGTCTAAAATTAAACAAAAAATTGTTTTAGAATTCACATACAAAACCCTTTCATAACCCCACTTGGCCAAATAAGCTCATTTTGAAATTTTCAATCCCCTTAGATACACAGCTTACTCATCAAATCCCGGCACGATTTCTCTTACTTACGAACACAAAAAAAAAAATACCGCATACTATGTCTCTACTAAATTTCATAAACATTAGTTAATTCGTTCGACTGTTATCATCTAACAGATATACAAATGTACAAATGCCGAATTAACACTAAGACATTCGATTCGCTCGGTCGATAATATTTCAAATGTCCGACTCATGATAATTCAGATATAAAAGTTTCTGTTTAAAATTATTTTTTAATTAATTGTTTTTAAATTATTATGAAATATATAAATTATTTGAAGAGACAAGGCATTGATGGCAGTAAAATATAATGCGTTCGTAAGCTTCCTCAAACAATAAATCATTGTTTTATGTTAAATGCAGCTATATGTTTTAAATCCGTATAAAAATCTATATATCAAAGTTATCCGTATGAGAGTTGAGAAATCCGTATAAATACGGTTAAATCTGTATAAATGACAACACTGCTCTCTGAGAGAACGGGGAGAGTACTGCTGGAAGTCTGGAATGGAATGAGTATAATCTCTAAAATCGTAGTAGTTTTTGATCTGAGCTAAAATCCAAATGAAATCCAATGAACGATTACGTTACAGACTCAGGTTACAGATTATAACAGCGTACCCGTTACCCCTACATTACATAACTCTTTGGCGTAAAGCCTAATTCATACTGACGCGTCCTGCTGATAATGTCCGAACAAAAAATCAAATCTGAGCAAAAAAGCCTGTGTCAGTGATGTTATGTCTAATATGACGTTTGCGTAAAAGCTGTCAATGTCAAAAAAATCGATACTGTGGAGATGTAACATTATTCATAAATATCTATCGATGTTTAATTATATTGTTTTTGAATTATCAGCTTTCTCACAGGAACGAATAGTAATATACGGGGCACGGAAAACAGGCTAATAACCGTCAACGAATGTGAAAATAAAATAAGAAAAAGTAGTATGGAGATTTTAAAGGACTTTAATATATAAAATGGGATCTACTTTATCCCTTTTTGGCGCTCCGAGTACTGCATGTTTAATGTTACTATGGGAGTTTCTTCGTGGTAAATATAAAGGCAACCTACCTACTTCACGACAACTTATTCCTGGCCACAGTCAAAACAATGTTCAGCTACTAATCACTGTTATAATTTTTAACCCTGGAGCGCTACTCTGATTTGACCTACTTAATTTTGCAACAAAGGGTTTAACACACAGTTTAATAGTCTTATTAATTAGTTCTATTATTATTATTATATTATTATTAGTTCTATTAATTAGTTTTTTTAATGGTTGACAGGCTAATTGTTTGACCACAGCTCACCTGATGTTAACTGACTGTGTGGTCGAAGATGGTAAACACACCTAGCCTGGAAAGGAACTGGCTCTCAAGTGAGGCTGCGGGAACACACCGTTAGATGGTTAGCGGCAGATTTTCAACTTGACTGTCATAGCTAGCCAGCTGAGTACTAGAAAGTACCTTACCACCACGCTATGGTTGCCTCACGATATTTTCCTTCACCGGCAGCTTAAGCTCATTGTTGAGGTTTGAACCTACGCCCTTCGGCATGCAAACCGACCGCGCTATCCACTGAGCTACCATTGCTACAAAATTTAATAAAATTATTATAAGACATATTTTTATTTATTAATTAAGAACTGAGATCACAAATTAATGTAAAACTCTAAGTAATCTAATTAGTTTTAGCACTTTTGGCATACTTTGGATGGTATTCCAAGTAGATCGATATTGCATATTCTATACTTCTTGACAGAAACTACAACGTCCCTGTGTAGGAATATGTCAAACTATATACTTCACTAGAGTAAATTAAATATATGCGAAATAGTGTCGTTAAAATTATCGATATCAATAAGTTGTAAGTTGTGTTTAATTCATCCCTATTCAAAAGTTTGACGAAAGAATCGTGTCGTACGTGAGTCGTGCGTGAACTGTCGTGGTGGTTTTCGTTGTTTCGTACTGCAGATGTTGTGTGAATTCTATAAGAATTTAGGAAATACTGTATGTAATTTCGACGCAATGCTTGCGAAACAGTTACAGAGGAGTAAACTGCGTTTAACTTAACGCATGGCAAGTATGGCCGCATCTGCTACCGAAATCGAAGACTTCTTGAACGGGCCTCTGGTTTCGTGGGTGAGTGCACAGCGAACCGTGTCTCTGTTTTTATTACCTACGTGAACCGTGAGACAAAACACTTATTTGTTCCGTTTGAATGAGCTTATGTTATTAACGATATTTAGGTATTACTCCCATGCATTAAAGAGATTCTGTAGTTTGGAGTAACTTACGTACGAATCATAATTTTTACTTACGAATCAATTGTTAGATCGATAAGGCGAACTCAAATTCTTGTTATTTGCTTGTTCATTGACCCACAACATAACAGTTTATCAATAAGAAGATAATCTTGTTTCTAGACCTATTATTAGGTACCATTTGGAAAATAATATGCTTGGTAGGTACTCATTAGAGTAAAGATCTACTGTTCTCAGATTAAATACTTTCAAAATTTGCACTCAAATATGATTTCCACAATTCCCAGATATGAGATATACCTACAACAGGTATATATATTAAGTGATATGTCAACATTCCTAAAAGCAAATGCAATCTATATAATTATGTAAACATTAAGATACCTATTGATGAGAAAGGTTAAGAGTTACAATAGCTACTTATTAATAATTTTGTATATTTAAATCAATATTGTTTGCTACACTTGTATTTACATCTGATATATGTAGGTATGTAACATAATCATATTTTTATATGAATTGTTGCTTTGTAATTTATTTGTAACTTGAAATATATTTGTAGTTTAATATTTTTTGAAGTAGTATAATAATAAAGCTGATAGCCATGACTATTATAGCAGTTTACATCAAAGCTTTGAATAATTTATCAGTTATTTTTATTGAGAAAGAAATACATCTAAATTTCTAAGTAGGTACATACTAAACATGACAAGAAAATGATTAATAAATAGTGCTTTGGTGTAAATAAATATCTTTGCACATATTTTGACATAAGTGGTCTGTATAAATCAATCATAATGAATGTATTTTTTATCTTATAAGTTCAGAAATTTTATGCCACATGTACCATATTATTAGGGGATGCACACCAAGTGCAAATTTCGAAAATTCCAGACTAAATGAAGGCCATAATAATAGCAACTTTAAACTAACCACTAAAATATGTTTACTAACTTAATTGTATACCTACAAATTGTTGAATTCTCAAAAATAACAAAATGCTAGAATTTGTAGGTCATTACCAAAAATACCAGTTTTTTACAATAGTTTTAGTTTGGTATTGTGACAACTACCTATTTTGCTTCATGCACATTCGTGGCACAGGATACTCTCATGTGTTACTATGAGTCAGTATTTGTATTTTAAAACCTTATTTTCAGCTGAAATCATGCATACCAAATCCAGAATGTATAACTGGATACCAGTCACTGTACAATGGAGACATACTCCATCAGGTCTATCTCCAAATAGACCCAGAACCATCCTTCCATATCACAAAACTAGCTGGTCTCGAAGACCAGGCATTGATCCTAGGTAGAGTGAAGAACTTTGATGCAATCATCAAAAATGTCAAGGCATTATATGAAGAAGAATTGGGAATGACACTCTTGGTGGTCCCAGAATGCATATGCTTAGGAAAAGCTCCAGATTCCAGAGAAGGTTTAGAAAACATGAAGCTTTTGATATTATTACTGCTTGGTGCAGCCGTGCAGTGCCCTAATAAGGAACTTTTTATCACAAGGATTAAAGAGTTAGATGTTGAATTGCAGCATAACATTGTTGAGTGTATCAAACAGGTAAGAATGTCATTAAATAAATGTCTAACATGATCATTGTACTATATCATGGTACTTTGTCTATATCATAAAGCTTGCTCTCAAGTTTATTGTATTTTATGTTTATAAATATTTTAAATTTAATTTGAATTTATATACATGCTTTCTCTACATTACATTGAACATGATACTGATACTCAATTTTTAACATTTTGTTTGTACCATGGCATCTTTACTAATAAAACTACAATATTTAGTAGTATCAACTCAAAAACAATAAAAAAAAGCAGTAAAGATCTTTTATAATAACCCCTAGTAGTCACGCCACACATTGTCACCCATATGATGCCCATTGGCAATGCAGCCAGTCAAGCGCATCGTAAGGTAGTACTTAGATACAAGATAACTGCTAAGTTGTGTACAATACTTTAAAGCAAGCAAGCTAACTAGCTACTTGAAGGCTATAAATAATTATGTATGTAAAGCTGTGCATTATGTTCATATACTTATATTATAGCGTATGAGCTGTAATTAAACACCTAGTCGATCATAAAAAAATAATTTAATAATCTTCATGTAACTTTTACTGTATCTAAGACGACCATAAAAAAATTATTTAATAATCTTCATGTGACTTTTACTGTATCTAAGAGTTACTTCATTTTATAATGAGACATTTGATTTTATTAAATACTTGAAACTAACAGAATGCACATAGTACAATACTAAAAATAAAGGAAGTATAATAGCTTAGTATGAATTCCAATGCAGGTGGTACAGACGGCAGTAGTGCGGGTGGTATGTGTTCACCATCGTAATCTTAATTAGCTCATTTTTTATTCCAAACAGTATTACATAATAGACTGTGTCCTATTGTAAATCACAAGAGGAACCATCATGTATGAATTACAATTATTTTGTTGAATAAAATTACTTTAAAAAAACAGACTGATGTCATATAACAAATAATAATAGTCCTGTCCTTGGTTATTTAAAGTTAGCGACCTCAGATAGAAGTTGACAAATTTCACAAGTGTTGTGTAATTTGACCATGGTTTGCTACTTGATGTTTATTTTCTTGAATGGTAGTCAAGAAATTACACATTTGCAGTAGTTTGTTTATAGATTAGTAAATTATTTGTTTACTTATGCGAATTAGTACAAAATTATCCGTATTTCACGGATTGGGTTATACTTGATACAATAGTTTACCTACTCTTATGTATTTAACATTCGTAACAAATCGACCGTAGCAATTAACATTGTCGGATCTACATTTTTGCTATTTTCATTTCATTGCATTAAAGGTCTTAGAATATGTCTAAAAATGCCCCCGAAAATTATTAAATTCTTAAAATCAACCTAATGGTAAAACAATTAAGTCTTTTAATCGAATTTGATAATTTTCGGGGGCATTTTTAGACATATTCTAAGACCTTTAATGTAATGAATTGAAAAAAGCAAAAATTTAGATCCGACTATGTTAATTGCTACGGTCGAAATGTCTATATCTTACCGATTTTTATGTCCGAAGATTTTTAGAAATACCTAGTATAAAGTTATGCGGAAATGCTAATCGAATCCGTGTGTAGCGTTCTGATCTCTCTTCCGGAAATCGTCAATCAACAAAATTATTATCCAAAACATAAACTCTTGCAACAACCGGCTCTTCAAACGAAACCACTTCAAGTTTGATGTTCTTCTATAAGATTTTTAAAAATAACTAATTAGATTTTCTATTTTAGTCTTTTCGAAACAGCGTTTTATTACCGCGATGTTACGTGTTTCCGTAGCAAATTATGTTACAGTTTAGGCATGAGTAATTATGTTACTTGTTATGTCACAGATTAGGATAGAATAACCTTGTTACAGACATTGTCGTTACCTTAATACATTCTATCCAAATAAAGCAAAATAAATGACGTGCGTGTCTCTCGTCCATGTAATTAGAATAACGCACGCTATTTTATTATGACGAGTTAGGACTGAAACATCCACATTTTACATATAGGTAATTTCTTTAATCATACGTCCAAACAAAATAGGTCCTCCAAGCCCCAAATAAGAATATAGGTATAATAAGAGTATAGATAAGAATAATCATTAGTCTGATTCTATTTAAAAGTGATGATTTTAGCTAACTAATAAAAAAAAACATTTTCTAGGTAACAGATATGCAAACAGTAGTCCTTACACCAGACGCTATAGATCTGTTCCAATCGCCAACTATGTTTAATCACATGCGGCGGCTGGCCAAAGAACGCGACCACTATCTCCAAAACTGGGCTTCACTAGTTCTTCTCGAGGGTCTTTGCGAGAACGAAAATGAAAATAAAAATGGAAAGAGCCGGTCAACGCAGAACGTCAACCAAAATAATGGCGATAGCCAGCATCTAGCCGTAGAGCTGGCGGATTGGAAGGCTAGATTGAGGAAGCAGAGACAAGAACTGTAAGTTTAACCAGTTAACATCATAAAGCCCAAATGGATAAAAATAAACAGTTTCGACTTACAGTGTTTTAAACTTTCTTTAGGGATTTGTGATAGATATTAAAAAATACTTTTCTTGCAGGGAAGAAAAATCAGAACAGTTATCGGAATGTCGAGAGGAATTGGAACATACAAAATTAGTCCTTGGGAAACTTCGCACTGACAGTCAGGAATGGTTCAATGAAGCTAGAAAATCATCAGGATATCGTGATGAAGTAGATGCTTTAAGGGAAAAGGCTGAAAGATGTGATAGGTGAATTATTTCTCCATGTTTAAATTTAAATATTATTTAATTAATGCACATGTAAATTAATAATGTAAATGTAAAAATACTATAAATTAGTTTTGCTCACTTAGCTCGACGATCTTATAATAAGTAGTCGTGGTCACGAGCAATTATGTGTTCAAATAGCGAAAAATTACCTCTGCATTTAAACTTATTTTTAAAATGATCTTTTGTTATTCCAGATTAGAACAAGAAATACAGCGATATCGCGACCGCTTAGCAGATGCGGAGTACTACAAAACGCGTGTGACCGAACTCCGAGAGGACAACAAAGCTTTGATGGAGACTAGAGACGCTTTAGAAGAACAACTGCAAAGGGCGAGGAAGAGAGCAGAACAATGTCTTACTTTAGAAGCAGCTATGATCAAATTGAAACGAGAGGCAAATGACATTGCTTTGGTAAGTGAAAATAAACATCTAACAAAGGCTATATGTGATATAAAAAAGTATTTTAAAAATTTTACCTGATTATTATTATATTTTACTTTTCAGGAAAGAGATGCCGATCAACAGAAAATTCAAGAACTTATAGAAGAAAATAATCATTTACAATACATAACGAAATCCGTATTAAGTGAAAGCAACAATAGTAATTTAGATACGGATAACGAATGTGAGAGTACATTAGAATCAGGAGAAAATAGTTTATCGGAGCAATTAACAAGCAATGCCCAAGCGAGAGCTTTAAAGCTTGAGTTAGAAAACAAGCGGCTGCTTTCAACTATTGACAGTTTACGGGAGCAATCACTACTGGAAAGCAGTGACAAAATATTAGAATTAGAAAAGGAGAAGAAAAGACTTACGCTTAAATGTGAACAGCTACAAGAGAATTGTAACAGGGTTATGCTACAGAATTCAGAATTAGAAGAAGTTTTTAAAAACGCCTTAGAAGAGAATAGAAAGCTGCAAGATTCCCTGGATAGCAAAAAAACATTTATAGATAGGCAAGCAATTGACAGAGAATCAGAAAAAAATAAATTACAGGATTTTGAAAAACATTTGGAATCTTTAACCAAAGATAAACAGAGAATTCAAATGCTATGTGACTCAATCCAAAGGAGAGCTGATGATTTAGAAAAAACTTTGGATTCTAGAACAAAAGAACTAAATATCGTTAAACCAGAAGCTGATAAGGTTACAGGTCTTATAATACAAAGTGAAGAATTAAAAACCAAGCTGACTTACAGTGAAAGAGACACTCATAATCTTCAAAGAGAAGTAAATAAATTGCGAGAAGCAGTAGAAGAAAAAGATGTATCTCTTGACAAACTTACAACTGAAATAGAACTTAAGAAGAAAGAGATTGAAAGATTTGCCAAGGAATTGGAAATAAATCTTAATATTGTTAACAAAGTTAAAGACTTAGAACAGAAAGCTCAAGAGCTTAAATCTCAAAAAAATGTTGACTCAGAAACTATCCTAACCTTACAAAAAGATTTAATTTCAGAAAAAGTTAATTTTGATAAATTGAAAAATTGTATGGATAAACTTGGCATCAGTGCATCTGACATAATCAATAAAGATGTTAATGTAGAAGAACTATTAGAAAAAATAATTACTAACACAGACTATGAAACGCTAATAAGTGAATTTGCAGCTAAAGCTAATCTTATGAAACTTGTTCCTTGCGAATATAATCACGATCAAAAATCGAGTGAAGGTGAAAGCCTTATCAACCCTCAAATAGAACAACTAACTACAGATTTGGCCGCATTGGAAGCTTCTTTAGAAAACAGTCAAGCTGAGAATGCCAAATTACAAGTAAACATAGCAATGCTCAGCTCTCAAAATGGTTCATTGATGTCTCAACAGATGACATTACATTTGGCTAATAGTCAGTTAGCAGCAGAAAAAGAAGAAATTTTGAAACAGCTAGAAGTTTTAAAAGACAAACAAGATAATTTGATGCGTGATCAAGTCGCTTTAAAAACACTCCATGAACAATTAAATACTGAATATGAAGAGTTGTTAAGTGAAAGGGAACCAATAAAAGTAACTATTAGAGATTTGAAATTTGAAAATAGAGAGTTAAAAGAAAAGTTATCGACTTATGAAAAAAAGATTTCAGATTTTGAAAAAGAACGAGAAAATTTAAAAGTGGAATCACGAAATTTAACCAACCTCCGAGCAGAGCATTCAAAATTGAAAGATGATTTTAGAAATCTTTTTACAGCTAGCGATAGACTGAAAAATGAATACAGAAACATGCAGGAAGAATATAGAAACATCAGAAGCGAAGTAACACAGCTCAAACTTCGAAACACTGAAATGTCAGGTGAAATCAATACTAAAGGGGAAGTGATCACCAGCATGGAATTAGAAATAAACAAAACTAATCAACATTGTGAAATGTTAATCCAAATGAACAAAAGCTTGGATGCAGATAGACGATCCCTGATGGATCATGTATCACAACTACTAACGCAGTATCATGAATTATTGGCGCATTCCTTGAAGGATAAACAACATTATCATGAAGAAGAAAAAATGTTTGCCGATAGAGTTAACGCATTGTGTCGGCAAAAAGAGAAACTTGAAGAAAAAATAATGGAACATTACAAAAAGTTGGATAACTGTACTACAAAGAGACGCGGCTTTGGTGCCTCATTCGTAAAACGAGTTCGCAAAGCTGGCACTGATCTTATAAACAAGGTTCCAACAAGAAATAATAAGAGAATAGAAGACGCCAGTCGATCAAAATCGCAACTAACACTAGCCGGTTCGGAGTCAGGAGAGTCAGATCCTGGGAGCCAAGACATAGAAAAAATATCTAAAAACTCCGACCCAGACCAAGGTTCTTCTAATCCTAGCGTGGAATCACCGAGACACAGTTCAGATTCCAGTTTTAGTCGAAGGTTTGATGATAAACTTTTAAAGAAAGCCGATAACATCGACATGACTGGTTCCATTCCAAATTTGGACTCATCAAGATTGACAAATGAAAGTAACTTTGTGAGAAGACTCTCTGCAGCTTCCATACACAGCGGAGGTGGAGATGACGCACTTATCAGAGCCTCGTTGAGGAGACGCCCTCATAAAGTCGTTCAGCCATCATCACATAGAAACAGCTTCCAAGGCCTTGATGAAGACACTGGGCTTCCACAACGTAAGAATATTTGACTTGCACTTTCTTTCTTCAATCTCTTTTTAGAATCGACTTGATATACAGATTTATTAACTTGTATATTTTATAATCCGATAGGGACTATCCATTGTACTAACCATTATAAACGACGTCTACTATGGGCAAAACTGAAATTGTAAAAAGAAATCAGTTTTTTAATCATACATTTATTCAGAGGTCACCAAGCTTTTTCAATGGAATAGCAAATATTTTTTCATGATTTTAGAGTTGTATCTATGGCAAAAATTGTTCATAATGATAAGTACAACGACCTCTGTCATTGTACTTTACATTAGTATTAGTGCACCTTATTATAACCCTTTATAGTATGTTAATTAATGCAACGGCTGGCAAATAGAACTAAAATTACAAAACAAAGGCCAGAGCATCGTTGTTTTGACGCTCATTACTTTCAGACATTCTTTGGTTAGCCTCAATAGCAGTGTAATTTCGCTAGCTACAATATGGTTAGACTAGAACACAGTAATGCTACTATTACTTACGATAAATGTTTGTTCTGTGTCTGGGTGTTCTATATGTATTATAAGTAGTATGTATTTACAAAAAAATAGTACTAGTAATAGTACGATACTACAAGCTTTGCTTAGTTTGGGGCTAGATTATTTATTTATTACTACTTAGCGGCAGAATATCTGATATAGTGGTATATACCTATAAAGCTTTTAAAAGTGATCACTACTCATATGGACTTTCATACTTTTCTGGCCTCTGCTCGCGTTACTAACAATTACAAAATACGTACGTACGTACGTTATTAATTACGTACAATTTCGATTTATCTCGAAGAATGAATCAAAGAAATGTTCGTATTTCCGAGCATATTTGAGAAAATTGTTTTTTCTTTACATAGGTCAAATAACGTGATATTTATACCTTTGTCTTTTCAGCTTCTACACCAACATTTGGGACTGCTGGCACTCGACGTACAGTATACGTCGCAGATGACGACCCCAATGTGAACTTAAACTCAAAACCACAAAGTACACCTAACAAAGAAAATCCCACCTATTTGGTCTACAATAGGATATCAACGGTAATCGGCGACGGCGCATGCCAAAGCATGAACGATAGATCGAACGACCTACAACGATCGATGTCAGAACAGTCGCGGACTGTTGACGAAAACAATGTACAAGAAAGAGATGAAATGAGAGGCGATAGACGATCTACAAATCGTCCAGAAAAATCGGACAATTCTAAAGAATCTGCAATTTGGTATGAATATGGATGTGTCTAATGATTGATTTTATTATCAGAGCTTGATAAGTTGAAGTTGTGTGAATAGACTGATAATATGCCTTGGATTTCAATAAGGAATGGATAAGTGTGATTGCATATGTATACATTTATACATACAATTGGCAACATTGGTATAAGTGTAGATGTGATAAAGGTTTACCACAGTATTACTTTGGCATTTAATTTTAATTTTCTTGCATTGGCATGTATGTATGTACATTATCAGCTTTAAAACTTTGATATTACCGTTTACTCCATTGAAAAAATATATTTGATCATAGGATTTGTATTTAAGTTGTTGACCTATGTTAAATAATCGAGATTGTGAATCGGCTGCTATTTAGTTTCTATTTTTATAAATACTCCAATTGAGGCTAAAAATAATAATTTGTAAATAAATAAGATTACTCTTGTCTCTGTCTGATATAGGGTCGAGTATGAAAGAGTGAAAGTGGAATGTGCCTTGCCAGTGAGTCTGTGACTAATTATTATTTTATGAATTTTGTTCCCAGTTCATAAGTTTACTTAAGCATAATTATCTTACGTACAAAATATACTTACCTAATATTCTTAACTAAATATTATGTACAACAGTACTATTTTTTTGAGATTCTTTTTATTTTTTTAATTCCGGAGCTAATCCACTTGATTATATTTATTATACTGAAACCAATCAATTTATTATCATTATGAATTTAAACTTGAAATCGTATTTTTTTAAATATTATCATGAAACATGTACTTTATACGCTGTTATTTTAAGAAATTGACATTATTCAAGTATTTAATTTCTTATAGATACTTCCATGACATAAAAATTGCTCAAAACTATATCACAAATCAACATACATAATTTACTATGCTGAATGACATTTTACAATCCTTATAATTATTTAGTGTAATTTTCAAAATTGTGCCTTGATTTTACTAAATATTGTTACCTATGTAAGCATTATATAATTTTATCAGGATGGCATAAAGTAGATCGATGATAAAAGGATAGCTTGAAATATAGATATAGCACATGCAATTTTTTTTGTGGCCTGAGATGTTGCAGTTAGTTGTGCAGAACACATATCACACGAATTTGAGGCGATATAAAGAGAGAGAATCGTTCTGCACACGCAGTTACGTGTTTCTACATTTATTTTTTTATATACTAACTGTAATATCAACTTGTTATACCTACACTTTTATTAAGACACATATTTGATTGTACCTTACACATTTTGGGCTTTACTTAAAATCGCAGCCTAAAATCAAATGACGTTAGTTATAGCGCAGAAGTATGGGATTTGTAAATGTAGTCCGTTTTTATGTATGTTTTGTGCACATGTTGCGTTTTCTTAAAATGAGCCCTTGACTTTTTTTTGTTTTACTATAGTCACAGATTAGAAATAATATAACTGATACAATGTTGTGTAGGAAATTAATGAAGACCTTACATTTTTGCTTGTTTACACTAATTGCATTTACACAAACATGTAATGGCCTTATGTTACATACACATTACTTACGTATGATAGGCTAAATTTTAGGGTTAACAAGTCTACATGAAATACTATATATTTTTTCTAATCTGTGTGTAAATCAATTTTTCTTGTCCAAAAGCATAACAAACCTATGCAGGCTGCAAACCAATAGCAACCACTAGTGATCAAAATATCAATTTAAAAATGTCTTGTTTGTTTATAAAATTACTATACCATGGATTTCATTGGTAATACTGTTCTAGTATGCACTGATAATCTAAATATAGATAATCTTCAGTAAAAGTTTAGATAATTATCTGGTGCTATCACTATGAAATTGTAATTGGTATTTACAACATTTTTTGTTTACTACCAAAACTGAAGTACATGTTTATTTGCTAATCTAGGTTATATAATTTATTTTAAATGTAACTTATTGCACATTATATGTACTTAAACCTATGTATAACTCTCCTCTCACCGAATTTACAATAGCCGATGTAAAACTTACCTATACTAATTATCTATAGTACAGTTTTTTTTAATAAATCTGAAATCTCAAACATTATTTTTTATTTAATCATAATAGTTGCCCTTATATTATAATTGTACCATGTGATAGGATGAGTAAGTTTCTTCTCCCCTTTAATGTTAGGGGAAACAGTTGAGAAGCTTGCAGCTTCTAGCATACACCAGGGACAAAATTATCTCTCTTCACATGGAAAAGTGACTAGAACTTGGTGCATTTATTGTCTTTCCACTCGTGAAAAGACATCAAAGCTACATGCAAGTAGCTGTAACAAGGCAGTTGGGTATTTTATAGTCCATATGTTGGTTGTACTTCTCTAAAAAATAAAGACTACACTGCCTTTCTCCACTTGTACAATTATTTTTTTTGTTTATATTTATCATAATCAGATCATTAATATAAATTGCACTCATGTGAAGCCAGAGAAGTTTGCTAGTAGAGGATAAGTAAATCCTGTGTTTAATATAAATAGATGGCCACCTAATTTACTACTATGTACTATGTATAAAGGTATCAAAAACACTTGTGATCAGAGGCATTCATATCAATTTATGTAAATGATAATTACATTGCATATAGAAGAAAGCAATTTCTATTACTTCTGCCATATGTGCTGTCCCAGTTTTGATAATTTTTCTGCCATTTACATACTATGCTAATTGATATGCTAGAGCCTAGATATTTCATGTTTCCTTGCTGTTAGAAACGTGTAGAATTGTAGATGGAATACAGTTTAAAGTGACGGTTTAAATAAAAAATAATAGTTTTGTTTGCGTTTGAGTTTTATTTGCATTACATCTTACCCTAATACATGAGTCAATAATAATTAATAATTTTACTAAAGAGATCCATTGCAATTCAAATCAGTCTTGATTTCCCACTGTAATACTGGACATGGCTGTAAGGGCACCGTGAATGCATGGCCTGATACCACTGCCTTCCTGCCCGGTTCCACTTTTGGAGGTAGATGAGAAATTATACACTGGAATAAATATATTAATTATTGGCTTTACTACTGTTAGGTTTTGGTAACAAATAGAATGTGCAGATCACTCAAATAGTTTAGTACTGTGGTTGCCCATATTTAGATATTTTTCTACACTGGCCTGAAATACATTGTTTTAATTATATTTAATATATAAGTATTCATACCTTTGGTTTTTCGCTTTCTGTGGACATATATCCAATACACATAGTTTTTGTAGTGTGACCCCATAGCAGCTCACCTTCGCCTACTTGTGAGTCATATTTCAAAGCTAGTGTCCCACCCAATCTCTCTGGGACATCCCACAAAAACGGAGAGTTGATAAAATTTTCCTTCAAACACTTGTCTAGACCCAATGTGGGTGTTGGGTCCAGTAAGCTTTCAGCTGTGTTTTTTGCTAATTGTGTTCGAATCAAATGTTCTCCACAACCTGACGTACAAGCAGCTATTGAGGGTTGAATACCATCTCTGCTCATGACCGCCCACACTCCACTGCCAAAAGAAGCAGCTTGACCTACTCTCCCCTCATGTTTTAAGGACACTCCACCTGAACTTGCTCCTGATGCTACAACCCCATTAGAGTCTACACATATTGCACCAACTGTATCTAAAGGGCTAAATTTGACATCATTTTGTATTGAATATCTTTTCAATTTTTTCTTACAATGTTTATAATTACGGAATGCTCTGGTGGAGATCATTTTGAGATCATCAACAACTTCTAAGCCCATTCGTTCTGCCCAAGTCTTGGCTCCCTTGCCTGTCAATATACATGGGGGTACTCTACCAAGAGATAAATTGTCACATTGTTTTAAACATAAGTGCTTGGCCAGACATATAGGGTTCCAAATGTTGGAGACAGCTCCACATGCCCCAAAGTGGAGTGTCTGTCCATTCATGATTGAAGCATCACATTCCACTGTTCCATTCCAGCTCAGGTTGGATCCATATCCTGCATTAGTAAGTGGACTATTTTCTAACTCTGCAATAGAAATTTTAAGACATAAAATCAAACTTCTTAATTTATAAATTAACCATTTCCTACTTGTCTTTTTAGATTACTAATTTACCTATAATAGCCTTCTCTACAGCTTCAACAGCATTACCTCCTTGGCTCAAAGCTTCTGCTGCTTTCCTACATGCTACATAGCAGGTCTTTTTGTACTCCTTTTTCAGTGATTCACTATGATAGCCAGCGCCTAAAAATCATTAGTAAAAAGAAAAAAATGGTATAAATATTTCACCAATAGCTTAAGGGTAAAACTTGTGTGTATTGATTTGATTTATTTATTAGTTAATTATTAAAGCATACGATGATTTACATATATCACACATGTTGAAATTCAGTATAATAATATTTATAATTGAGATTTTTGAAATATATTATAGTTTTAAATTTTTAGGGTACTTTTTAAAAGAACTAAGAAATATTTTTCTGAAAGGTAACAAATTGTATCTAGAAGAAGCTAGGTGATTAATCATAGCTCATCTGATGTTAAATGTCGGTGTGGTCGAAGATGGTAAGCACGCTTAGCCTGGATTGAGATCTTAGAGAACAAATATTTTTCAACTTACCACAGTGCACTGCTATGAAACCATTCATAATTAATCTATTGTATAGGTTAACTTTAGCAAGAATGCTGCCGTTTATTTCATCAACAATAGCAAGTTACTAAATAAGAGAAACCCAATAAATATTTTTGAGCTGTTATGTTTCTAGACCTAGCACGAAAACATGGATCGTCCAATATTTAGCTGTAGTAATCATTGTCTCGCCAACTGGTAACTTGCAAAGTAGGTATATTGAATGTAATCGGAACCAAAGAATAATAGTACTCAAGGGACAAACTGTACTAGTTATTTTAGCCAAATATATTTTTATGTTTTCTAACGTTAGTTTGGTTTGTACAAAAACCACATCAATTACAATCACAAAATATGAAAAAAAAAACAAAGTAGAATGCAAAATAATGAGTGACGCGTATGTGCGTGCCTCTATGTCAAGAACGAACGGGATCACAGATTAATAATAGAAACTACGCCGAACGGAATTTATAGCGCGTCGCACGTCAGTTTTCAATGAAATATAGGTAGGGGTTTTGGCGGGAACGTAGAAAGATTCGTGTAATAGTATTTAGTCATAATTACTAGATTGAGTGGCATGGATGGACTTGATCAAGACTGGACTTTGACTATAAATATAAAGAAGCTGAAAACTAAAGACTGCACACAAAATACAGAAACATTGAAACTGGCAGAATACACAGAGTGCGATGCAAAGAAGAAAGAAAAAAAAAGTTACATGTAACGCGCCACTTTTACGAGTTTTACGTAATGTAACGAAATTGTACTTTCTACTTTAAAATAAATTTATGCCAATGTAAAAGTAAAAACGCAACGAGACGTGCTAGACACGAGCTTGTTTTGAACTATCAAACAAAATAAACTATAAAGGTATATTGACTGCCCTGTTGGCTTATGTCGGCTCCAAGAGCCGTAGCCGATTCCGAACGATCGAAATGTTTGTTCTGAGTCTGGGTATTCTGTATATATTTTATGTATATATATACAAAAAAAAAAGTATTCTATCAGTTATCCGACTTCCATAGTACAAGCTTTGCTTAGTTTGAGGTCAGATGGAGCTGTGTGTAATGTCCTACGATATTATAAACGACGGTAAACTATATGCGTTTTCGGTAAAGAATTTTATGAGTTAGAGAATCGTCTAAAAAATTCCTTACAAATTCATAGTCAGACTAAGAAAGTACTTAAGTTTTCCGAAATAACATAACATGTGAAATTATTTTTCCATGTTCTAAAACTCTGGAATAGTTGGATGAAAGCTCAGTAGATACTGGCCAGTACATTAAGCTGGCGAAAAAAATGAAGCGGCAAAGTAATGTATACTTCGTGGAGTATATTTTATGTACCTAATTTGTTTTGTTTACTCTTGCCCGCCCGCCCACTTCATTCACTCCCCTCGCCTTTGATCGCGTACAAAAACCCGACTCATGGCGGGTTGGCTATCGGAGACAATGTTCCGTTTATGTCCAATATCTATCCTAGACAGAACTACACATTGGTGTAAAGGATCCAAGACTGACTTGTAGCCAATATACCCAATGTGAGGTGCCAGCATAAGTAAAACTATCTTTTCGTTTTGTTTCTGGCATCACACTTTGTATGATATGTGTTAGTGTCAAGTGTTTCAATATTTCAGAGTGTATAAAAAAACATGTTAATAAGTTTAAGTCACACAAAGTAAATCATGGTAGTATTCTGTCATAAATCTCAAGATGATTTTTCTATGTTCCTGCCAAAAACGAAAGCGTTCTTTGCACAATTTTAAAGCCTATCCAATGTTAATGCACCCTGACCGCTACCAAATTAGCCGCTATAATAAGATATTGTAGAACTGGCTTCAATTTGTCGCCTCGTCTGAAGTAATTTGTAACCATAAATCGCGACAGTCTCATTCAGCAGGTTAGGCCGCAGCACTAAAGCTTATTGCAATGATACTGCATGCTGCATTATTGTGTAGAACCTATAATACTGTACCAAGCAAACCCATTGAATTTCAGTATCTAAGCAAACCACAATGAAGTGCACAGAAAGTGCATTTTCACAATAATTACATTATGTACAACAATTGAAGGATGTTTGGTAATGTAAATCAGCAAATACACTTAAGCCTAATCTAACAAAATAAAATAAAAATAGTAAAAGATATAGGTACACTATTTAATAATTTACAACATTATCAGATTTGAGGCCTGAGATGCCGTTAGATACAACACCATTAAAATCTAAAATATGATTATTATTTATATCATTGAGGTACTTAATCTCTTTCATATCTTATTTAATTGCTTTGCCAGTCATCATGACACCTGCAACTAAAGCAGTGATTGTGAATCCTTGTGCTACAATACGCATTCGCATCATTTGTTGAGACATCCGGTTCCTACCCGTCCTGAAGCACCAAAGACCATATGAAAGAGCAGCAGCAGTGGCAAGGCAACCTGTGAATAAAAGATGTAAATTGTAAATGCTTGTTCAATATTGACATTATTATGTAAGACACGTAGCTGGACTTCTGGAGTGATTCAAAATACCCTTAGAGATATCTCTAAGAAAATACCTATTACTATATCATTTGAATATCGCTGGATTTTGGACTTAATTATTATTATAACGTCAATGAGGACAATGAGTTCTTGTTGTTAGTAATGATATTTTTATTCTAAAAGCGGGAATACACACTCATGCTTGATTCAAGTTTAGTATGAGACACACTTTTAATCTCACCATCAAAATAATAATAAAGTAGTCAGTTGCGATGTTAAATACATTTAAAATGATATGATTGCAAACCTATAGGCACAAACGGATTCTCGCTGAGTTTTCTCCCAAATTTTTCTCTGGTTGTTTCAACATGATGAACGTTGCTCATTTCTTGACGCAACTGTACCCAGTCCAAATCTGTAGGTTCACTTTCGTTAGCCATCTTTATGATTATGACGGTATTTCGGATGTAAAAATGTTGAAAATTATAGGTATCTATGCCAATTTTATTTTATTTAAACAATTTATTAATATTGTGTTTGGTGAGGTATCATGATCTCTATTTTGATTCGACGTTTGTCACGTTTGACTTTGTTTTTTTTTTCTTCATTTTTGTCTTCACACTGCATTCCTGCATACTGCCGGTGTCAAGTATTTAGCTTCTTCGGAGTTTTGGAAATAAAAGGCACTACAATCACTACACTATATTACTTACCGTTGCTCGTATGTATAATTCGGCACTTTAGATACTATTTTAGAACTTTACCATTAGATTTTTTTTTTTTTTAAATTAGTTATTTTAGTTATTATTAGGAAATAGGTTATTTTTAACTAAATTTTTACGAGTTATTGTGTTTCATATTAATAAAGTGAGGTATCGAATATAAAAATAATTTGCACCCAAATTTCGCTCACATAATCCAAAACAACCGTAATCTTTTTAAGTCTGTGTTTCCCGAAAAGTACTGTATGAATGTCTTCAAATCAAAAGTAAACAGGTTCCTTCTAGGTAAGCGTGTTCCATCCTAGACCACATCGTTGCTTAACATCAGGTATGTTGTGATCAAACGTGAACCCAAAATGCAAATGTTTTGCGGTTCTTATCTACTAGAAATACCTACATATTTAATAAAATTATTACTAAAAAAAGATAACTAACTTTACGATGTAGTTGTTTTGCATTAAATATATAGGCTAGAAGGCAATATTTCTAGCAGATAAAGAAGAACCAAAAAATTCGCACTTGTGGTTGTTTTGCGTGCGTGCGGTGAGCGATATATGAAAAATAAAAGTTTTTGAAAATAAAATAAAAATTAGCTTCATGATTTATTCGTGTTCCCGCCATTGAGATAGCAATAGGTACACTTTTAAAAAATTTGGCGGGAGCACAAAAATATCATTTAGTTAGGTACATTGTAATTTAGCACCAAGATGGTTCGACGCGACCTCCGATCATTTAACACACTCTCAATTGAGAAATCAATTGAGCAAAATCGGGGGTCGAAAGTATTCGTCCAACCACTTGGTAGAAGCCACTTGACGAAGTTAACAAATTCAACGGGGAGAGTCGTAACTTCCATGCCGGAGATTCTCGCGGAAGTAGAAGACTTCTACGGCCAACTATACGCATCGCATGCCCCTCATCTCTTACCAGATGCTGAGGACAGTAGAGCCATTTTGACACGCCACTACACTGAAGAATTGCCCACCATCAGCCCAGATGAGATTGTTTTAGCCCTCAGGCAGCTTAAAAATGGAAAAGCCTCGGGAGAGGACGGAATAACGACAGAGCTTTTAAAGGCCGGTGGAATCCCGTTAATTCAAGAGCTCCAAGAACTGTTTAATACCGTCCTCTTTACCGGGAGTACTACACAGGCATGGCACAGTAGCGTGGTCATTTTGTTTTTCAAAAAGGGCGATAAATCTTTTCTGAAAAACTATCGACCCATCTCGCTTCTGAGCCATGTCTATAAGCTGTTCTCTAGGGTTATCACGAACCGTCTTGCGCGAAGACTCGACGAGTTTCAGCCTCCGGAACAGGCTGGGTTTCGAAGCGGGTATAGCACCATAGACCACATTCACACCGTGCGGCAGATTGTACAGAAGACCAAAGAGTACAATCGGCCCCTCTGTCTGGTATTTGTGGACTATGAAAAGGCTTTTGACTCGGTCGAAACATGGGCTGTTCTAGAGTCCTTACAGCGATGCTAAGTTGATTGGCGATACATCGAGGTGCTGAGATGTCTATATAACACCGCAACTATGACCGTTCAAGTCCAAAACCAGCAGTCAGAGCATATCCACCTACGGCGAGGTGTGAGACAAGGGGACGTAATCTCCCCGAAATTGTTCTCTAACGTACTGGAGGATATGTTCAGGACACTGGACTGGGCAGGACGAGGCATTAATATCAATGGCGAGTACATCTCCCACCTCCGATTTGCGGATGATATCGTCATAATGGCTGAGTCGCTGGAGGACTTACAATGGATGCTGAACAGCCTAGTTGATTCTTCTCAACGCATCGGTCTCCGGATGAACTTGGATAAAACCAAGGTCATGTTTAACGAAAGCGTTGTTCCGGGACCGGCTGCCATAAATGGTTTCACTTTAGATATTGTCCAAAAATATATTTACCTAGGGCAGACGCTTGAACTAGGTAAAAACAATTTTGAGAGTGAAGCCAACAGAAGAATACAGCTGGGCTGGGCAGCATTCGGAAAATTACGTCGAGTCTTCTCGTCACCCATCCCGCAAAGTCTCAAGACAAAAGTCTTTAACCAGTGCGTTCTACCTGTCATGACCTACGGAGCCGAAACGTGGACACTCACAGCTGGAATGATCCACAAGTTCAAAGTCGCTCAGCGAGCTATGGAAAGAGCTATGCTTGGCATTTCTCTAAGGGATTGTATCCGGAACGAAGTAATTCGCCAGAGAACTAAAGTCACAGACATAGCTCAGCGTATTAGCAAGCTGAAGTGGCGATGGGCTGGACATATCTGTCGCAGGACCGATAACCGCTGGGGTAGACGTGTTCTAGAGTGGAGACCGCGAACTGGCAAACGTAGTGTAGGACGCCCTGAGACTCGATGGAGTGACGATATACGTGGGATAGCTGGCGGTGGATGGAAGCGAAAAACCGAGGATCGGGCTGAGTGGCGTGTCTTAGGAGAGGCCTATGTCCAGCAGTGGACTACAAAAGGCTGATGATGATGATGATGATTGTAATTTATATATTACCATGTTTTTTGGTCCTTTAATGTTTATGTCAAAAAAATGTGTGTGTAAATTCTTGTGTGATTTTTAAAACTCACCAGGAGATTATAACAAATTCACCATTGTTTAAAAACTAGGGCATAACATGGGCTTAACCGTGACATACTTTGACTATTTGTTGTGACCAATTTGACTTGATCATTCTAAAAATTTGTAATTATTTCGCTGCATTTATTTATATCCGAATATTATACAAGATTTATGTTAATAAACTTATGTAGATGCTTAGAAAAAAAATACTGAGTTACTATCTCGTTACTATAGTTCAATCCGTATATTTTTAATTTTCGTATTGCGTTCATTCAGTCATCCGCCATTATTGTTGTGAGTTCTTGAGGGATCAAAGAAGGAAACGCTCACTTCTGTTTTGTGAAAATACTTTATGATGGTGCTTTTTTTGTGTGCTTCTACTCAGTTTGTCGCTGTAAGTATTAAGATTTTTTTAAATTTTAGTCATAGTAGTGCAATGTTGTAACATTAGATTCGAAGGATAGAGACTGAATATGTTTTAACCATGTGATTAAAACACTACTGGACGGGATTATTGGAACTCTCGTCTATCATTATTTTTGTATTCGTAAATTATTCACACCGAATCTACCTCGAGTGAAGTGAATTTAACAATATGTGTCCCATGCCCCACGTTTTATTTCAAACAGGATTCTATGCTTTTTGAAGTTTGTTTTTCTCGATTGAATTAGTTTTGGGAGCACCATGGAAATCTAGCTTCCCTATCCTTGACTTTCTTTAAAATATGTATGAACGACCACCCAAAACTTGGCATACTCTGACACAGTTTCTGTTCTTTAGTAATATAATTAGTGAAACCATTCTATTTGGCACATAGTAATACACATATAAAATTAAGTGTACATGTATAAATGTTGAATGTAAAGAATTGGTTTGATGAACATTAAAAAGAAATCAAGTGTAATAATTTTATTTATTACAATGTATTTCTTATATTGCAACCTGTTTATAATAAATATCTTATTATTACTCTAGCAATGTTCAAGCTATAAGTGAATCCCTTCTTTTTAAGGAGTAATCAACAGATTTTAAATACTTGCAGTATTAAAATGCTCTTGCTTGATGCACTTTCATTTTGTCTGCACTTTGATTGTTTTTTTTTTTTAAATTGATCGGTGGTGAACAACAATGTATACAGGTAAAAAAAAAACAAACACTGTAAACACCAAAAATAAAAAGAGAGTTGGAAATGATGGATTAGATCATCATAAAGTCAAAACTTTTTAGCATTCAATGTGTTGCTGTGCAGATACCATTGCAGGGACAGTAACTTGCACAGTGCATAGTACTTGCGATCCAGGTGAAGGTTTAAGGAGCTTCATTTGATAAGCATTAACACTCATTTATACTGCTTGTATTCCCATTCTAGCTTAACCAAATTTGAGATACATACATATTTCTAACATTGCTGCTTTGGATATTCTTTCCACCAAATAATTAGTTATGTTTATTCATAGAAGGTTAAGCATTAACAGAGATTTTTTGCTGGTTGCTTCTAATTCCACTGCATATAAATTAACCATAAAATCATTTGTGGTCAATTCATGTTTTTTTTTTGGTTATAAAATGTATGTGCATATTATATCACAGTGCATTAAACTGTTTTAAGCCAAAATTTGACTTTTTATACATTTTCATGACACAATATGTACCTTAAAAAATTTACTTTGTATTGATTAAAAAGAATGCTTTATTTTATAGAATTAATAGTTCCATCCCATATTCATAATAACCAAATATTTGTAAAGCGTTTAATTTTAATAATTGAGAGGATGGCCTGTTTCCTTCTTTATCTTTTGCTAGTAGGTACTACCAATCGAAGATGGATTCACAGATCTTTTAATTTCGATCCAAGTACCTGAAAACTAGGGGAAATTAATTCTGTTATACATATCATACTGTTTTGTGATAAATATTAGAAATCAAGATCTAATTTAAGAAATTAATTATTAAACTAAGCATATGAATAACACCCATAACACGGCATGACCATAAAGTTGTTAGAACTATTTATTTAGTTTGGTAATAAACTAGACATTGTTTTTGACCTCTTTATATTTTTTTTTGTTGCAGATGGCTTTATCAAATTTAGTCCTGATTTCTTCAGCATCCCAAAGGGTGTCTTGAGGACAAATTTCAATCTCAGATTAAGTTAATTCTGTTTACCTTTGAAACCTTCCCTTATTTGTTTTTATTATGTTGTCATTCAGTAGTACCAACTGAGGCAATCTTATCATTTCTGCTCAAGATAAAAGCTAACATTTAGTCTTGGAATAGGTACATTGCATGCCAGTTGTGTTGTTACATACACATACAATACTTTATTCATTTATTACCTTTTACCTTTGTTCAAAATTCAATTTGAAAGTTTATAAGATGGCATCAAGTGACCCCGAAATTAAGGATGGATTCACACTTCCTGTTTGGATGAAGACCAAACCAACAAGGTGAGGGAAGCTTTATGTTATTACTCACATTTGTTTCATTAAAAAAGAGTAGTTAATAGTAAACCTATTTAATTAGGATAAAACTTAATCTATTTACTGTGTATTTTAAAATTAAAACAATATATATTTTTTAATTTTTTACTTAGTATAATGTACCTATTTAATAATTGATCTAATTCACAATGGAAAATTGTTGAGATAGTAATAAATAAATCTGTCAAGTGCAAGATATAATACTGTCATAGTGGAGGTCTATGAAATTTCCTAGTGAGCTACAAAATATACTTATAGTTGGTTAGTTGTTTCAAATTAAAACCATAGACTATAAACATTTGAAAACTATATATTTGCTAAAATATACTTGGTTCAGATGAGGAGCCTGGTAAAAATAAAGTAATGTTTCTTTATCATGTACTTACTTCTTAGCCTAGTACATATTCTTTTTGTTATTTAGTAGCTTACCTAAAATTTACGTAATATTTATTATCTTTTGTGATTTCATTGTAGGTATATGATGTATAAATAGCATTTATGTGATAAGTTGCCTGGTTTTTGTTGTGATAATATCATGCTACCTACTTGTACTTACCATTACATATTAACAAATAATTATGACATTATCATTTTAATCAATATAATTTTAATAAATCAAGGGAAATTGCCTGGAATGGCCCTTTGAAAGTCATATTTTTTACCGTGCATTTCATTCAAGAATGAAGACTAGCCATTAGCCCGGCAAATTAAACTCATTCCATCTTTGATTGCAGTGGTTTTTATTTCCAATATTTTTAAAGAAGTATCATTTTTTTATAAAGGCGATTAGTGTACGTCGGAAAATTATCTAATAACTTACAGTGCGTCTCGAGACACGCTCATGGTTGGGTTCTGTATTCTATTAAAACTTGTAAAGTTATGTTATTTTTAGGTTTCCATACAAACATTTTTTACGTCATAATATGTCGTTGTTTTTTCTTCAGCTACTATAAAAGCTATCGCTCTAAAATTTGCGTAGGTGAGGTAGGACAAATTTACATGTCAATAGATTTTATAGTTCTTGCAGTATAGGTACGTCGATTTTAAACGTATAATGTTAATCATTGTCAAAAGCTACGTTAAAAAGTCCCAAGTCAATAGTTTTTTGTAGTACCTGAGATAATAAAAGTTGTGATCGACAGATATCTAAATATGTCTATAAAGGGTACCTCGCCGCCGCAAATGTTTTACTTTCAAACTTCAGCGCCTTAGAATATTGTTGTAGGTATATTATGTAAACTGGATACTATTTTTAACCGACTTCAAAAAAGGAGGAGGTATTTAATTTGGTCGAGTTCTGACATTGGCATCCATGGGAAAACCGAATGAAGTCGGTTTTTTTTTGAAATTTTACTTGTTTTATTACAATTAGCTTGCGTTTGACCGCAATCTTGTTAGGCCAAGATGCGGTTTACGATGGAGCACGCTTGCCTAGAAGAAACCTAAAACTGATCGCTATCGGGGAACAACTACTCTGGCCGCAAATGCCATTGTTTAACGGTTCTTACGATGAATGTGGAACATCAACTATGAAGTATTATTATTTACATACTTAACTATAGCAATAAAATACTTAATAGAAAGTAAAAGAAGGTGCGCGTGCGGCGCAGCTATATACTTAGTTTAATATAGAACCTATAATAGCTTTCAAACAACAATAGCGTTCTACTGAGTTTGATATAGAACCATAAAACAATATATTGTACTTAGTTTGCTATAGACCAACAAAGAACAATGCTATGGACGCGTAAACCGCAGAATTAAGCTACGAAGTGAGTGTAAGTTTACTTTTATCTGCAATCTAGCTAAAACTGAGTAGGTACGTAATGTTTTTTCGTAGCAACAAGATCGATTACACAACAGAATTGACCTTTAGCTCACCGCGAAGAATAAGTATATTTTTACATCCCACCCAAACTCTTGTTTTATTAGTCAGATATTATAAAATAAAAGCAACATGGAGGCTTGGCTTGACGTCATCTGTGTTTGTTTGTAGTAAATATTAACGCGTCGATTTGCGAATCGTGCTTTGCCTTTTAGCGTCAATAATTCCAATTCTTTATTTATTTATTTATTTATTTATATTATGAACACCAACATTGTGTACATTATCTCATGACAAAAAGTAAGAAGTACAAAACAATTACACAGTAAATGCCACAACAATTGTAGGTGCGATAATATTAATTAATATATTATTATTAATTAATATATTATTATTAATTAATATTATTAATTATATAACAATCTTTTGGAGAATAATAGATTATGTATTGCGGGGAAACTCTAGTTTGTGTTATGACGTAGTCAGTATGACAATCTAATCATTTATTTCCCTGACACAAATGTGTTTTATAAATTTGACGTGTCCGTCTGTGGCATCGTAGCTCACAAATGGCTGTGTACCAATTTGGAATTAGTTTTTGTTGTTTGACTTAATTGAGAGTGTTCTGTGTAATGATTCAGTAAATCTGTTCAGCTGTTTTAAGACTGTCAGTTCTTTTCTAGTTGATCAATTTATGTGAGGATCTTTTAAAGGTCGAGTTGAAATTTAGTATTGTATTACTGATGTCGCAGGTTTTTAATAGTTCAGTATTCTTAAGAAATATAGATAGATTTAGTAGAGAATATCTGATTAAATTATTTTATTGCCGTATGCTAGATATTTTGAACAACCGCCATGTTATAGAGATTTTGGTCTCGTACTTATGTTTGATGAAAAGGTTAGTCAAGAAACCTTGTCAAATGTTTCACAACACAAACATGCGATAAACGTCGAGGCCACCGAGTTATGTGTTCAATTCTAATCGATGGAATGTCTAATGAAATGTCAGAAATATCAATTGTTATAAAAGTATAAATCTTTAAAATGTGTACTTATGTAAAAGCGGCAATAAGCAATAAATTGTACGTCTCTACCGGCGGTCTCTACATATTATAAAACAAAGTCGTTTCCCGCTGTCTGTACTCTTAGATTTTTTAAACTACGCAACGGATTTCATTGCGGTTCCATCAATAGACAAAATGATTTAAGAGGAAGGTTCTATATAAATAATCCATGCATATGCACCACATTAGTATCTACATTGCACCCGGCGAAGCTGGGGTGGGTCGCTAGTTGTACATAATACGTACTATCGACATGAGGCATGTCTATTGTACAGGGTTATAATCACTAAAATCGCAAAAAGAAAATCGGCTGCTTCTTACATTTTGGTCAAGGATCAACATACTTTTTCTACAGAACATTTTTTTATTATTATTTCAATGTTGTCCTCATAGAAAAAGTTGTGGTCATGAGACAGTGACTCTTTACAGTTAAGTATTTACCTATGTGTGCAACGACGTTAGAAATAATAATAATAATAATAAAATAAATATTCTGGGACATTTCACACAGTGCTATTTAGCCCCAAACTAAGAAAAGCTTGTATACTATGGGAACCAGATAACTGATATAATACTTACATACTTTCTTGTTTAAACATACTTATATTATAAACAGAACCAGATACAGAACAAACATTTGCTTATACCATAAAATGTTTCTCCTGGATGGGAATAGAACCAACGACCTACAGCTCACGAAGTAAATACACTATCAAGTGAGCTAACAGATGAATGAATAAGAAATGAGTTTTTGATCACGTCTTGCTTAGTTTTTTTTTGATATCCGTAATGTTTTATATAGTTTTGATCATCAATGGTTTCGATGTTTTATTGAACATTGACGTAAATGACGAAAGTGCTTGCAGATTTGTCAAGTGTGCTATTTAATCGTTGGTTTACATTAGCTTACAAAGTGCATATAGTTTCCCATCTCATACCTGTATATCTTTTCCTTTACTATAGAAAAATAAAATTAGTGAATTCATTCGTTTAATTATACGTATAATTTCCACAAATTATGTCCCGGTATCGAAAATTCTTTGACTGGATTTTACATTGTCCTTAAATAGGTACTATAATTTGTACACATAGTTGGACAAAGCTATGAGTCAAAAGATAGTCTATAAAAACAATTGAAATTGAGAGTTACACCTAACTTTATCTAGAAAGTTAATTTTGTTATTGTTTCGTTCTATCGCTATATCAAGGACAGACATTCGTCAATGATACAAATGATTGATGATAATATAGCGATCAATTTCCAAACGTTCAGTTACGACTGATCATCTTGATTTATCTAGTCATGAAATTTTATTTGTCCTCGAATTTACTTTCTTTCAATGATTTGCCAACTCTTTTTTATCGTGTATAGGTACCTCAATATGAATGACATTCAAGCAAGATTGATGTGTTTTGCACGAATGTAATCAGTACTTACTGTTTTTAGACTGGGTATCTTTTATCTTTGTAATATACTATTTACATACACATGTACTTCTTACTCGCACATGATTTATTTTTTATATAAAGCATCAAGTCGGTCATAAGTTTACTTTTTATCATCAGCCGATCGTAGTCCAGTTTCTTTCTTATCATCATCAGCCTATACAAAGGCCTCTCCCAAGACATGTGCGATCGTTCGCTTTCATCCTCCGCCAGTTGTCTTACGTACATATGTATATCGTCTCTACATCGAATCTTAGGGCGTCCTACTTTAAGTTTTCACATTCGCTATCTCCACAACACGTCTACCCCAAGCGGTTATCGGTTCTGCGTTCTTTCCATTTTAGTTTGCTAATATTATCATTCGCATAACATTCTTATTTTATTAGATTTAGTCGATATGGAAATAGATACCTAAACAAAATTAACAAATAAAACATTGTTTGTTTTTAAAATTGAAATGCCCTTGGGCTTCTAATACAAAATACAGCTGTATAATAAACAAAAAGTCAATAGTTATGGCACATATTGTAAATAACTTCATCTCTGAACTAGTAATAATCTCTTAAAAAATTGTTAGTAATACGAATGTTGCGAATTAATGATGCGAGGCAAGATTTCTGAGATCACTCGCGCAGTGTTTGTTCTCAGCAACAGGCGCTGATAACGTATAATTTCAATAATAATATTATCCTTTATGTCGGTGGCTATTTTTTGATATCACCCCACACATACACTTTTATCGGTCTTTGTTTAAATAACTTTAGATAAGATGGTAATAAATCATAGGATGTACTAAGAGGAGGTATACAATTTTCTGAAAAAGTAGCTTTTGCTAAACAGAAATTTTTGTATGAAATGTAGAAAAACACATGAGAAAGCTCGTTTCTACTGGCGGAAAGAGAGATATAATTTATATCAACTTTTACGCTTGTCAGCTCCATTTTAGGCTCACCAATCCATGACTAGTAGGATTTTTACGCGACTGCCTTGGAAAGTAATGTTTTTCAGGTGTATTATATAACTAAGTAGATATATTTCTAAGTTTTCCCGTGCAATGTAGCGGAACATTTTGATTTTGAAGTGTTAGATTCGTCTTTATATCGGAAAGTTACATACATTAACACACACATACCACAAAATCGCACACACGCACGTACATTTAATTTTTTTTACGGCAATCTTTGGCTTTTGTCTGTCCCGGGTTAAAATTTTATATTCACTTTAGAAATACTTACACAAAAAATGTATTATACAAAATTGGCTAAATGTACACCTTCCCCACCAGATTGTTTAGTGTTTTCGGACTGCTCGAAGCTAATTTTAATGCAAATTCCCTCATTTGCATTAGGTAGGTACTTATAAATGCAATAAACAACAAACAATGCTCGTAATAAACAAGTCGGTACGTATAATACACCTATCGATATAGACACTTTGTTTTTGTTATGATGTGTTCGATTATGCTAATGATATGTAGTATGCGGATGAACTTGGGAAAAACATGCATTTGCATCATAGGATGTTACACCCCGAACATCTGTTATTTAGATAAACAACGAGATTAAAATGATAGATATGTATTACTACAAAGACAGCTGCGGCGCTGGCTATTCCATGCCCATCCCTCGTACACTGAGTTGCTTAATGTGATTCCTGTTAGGCAATCGGAAAATAGCTACGCGACCATAAATCGTATACATGCGGAATAAGGTTCGCTGTTGGATAGCTTTTTCGTGAGCGCTAACAGATATCGCAATAAAAACAAAATAAATTATCCATATTCTCCATTAAGTCACGTTCAGTAATCCAGTCTAGCATCTGTAGGTTTCTTCTAGATAATTTTATAACATATATTTTAGGTTAAGCCTACTCTTTGAAATACCAATTGTAATGGTTTACGCAGTAGTT
Organism: Biston stratarius; assembly: GCA_950106695.1. Lineage (NCBI taxonomy): Eukaryota > Metazoa > Arthropoda > Insecta > Lepidoptera > Geometridae > Biston > Biston stratarius. The sequence continues at coordinate 36,749,170 of OX467106.1, read as the reverse complement.
TGCCGTCGCCGCTCGTGCCAAGTTCTGAAATGCGTGCGTCTATTCTGAGCCCCTGTCTTCAACCTCTACGCGTCTACGTAACATACACGTAGTGTCATGTGCCTTTTTTAAAGGGGAGTGCTCTAACCGAAGCTCTTTATTGGTTAACTGCGTGTGACGTCACACCGAACGGTGTTTATTTCAAACTTGTTTTCAAGCCACATTTGCAAATTAATCGTGATAAGATAAGATACTCTGTGATTTAGCAACAAGTATAAAACGCGTTCGCGAAGTGTAAACGTTTTCAGTTGCTTAATCGTTTTGCTTTTAGAAGTGCGTTATCATTTTTATACGCGTGTGTATTTAACAGTCGTTCCTTAGCTCGAGCTATAAATAAATCGGAATTGCAGTTGCATTTAGTTGGTTCGAAATAATTTAGGTCGGAGCAAGATATAATTCTTACCATGTTCCGAAAGAGGACTGTCGTAACTCAATTCAACAGCGTCTTATCGTGAGTGTCATTACTCCCTCTTATACGTTTTATTTTTACTTAATCAGGACAAGAGGCTATTGTTTCGATAATGACGATTGATTTTGTCGTACCATAATATTAAACAATTAGCAAACCTACGGTTAGACTGACGCGTTTGTCTTATAAAGCGGGTAGCTTGAAATTGTTTAGTCTGATTTCTGTGTTTGTTGTCCGCAGGGATTTCGAACCTTTCGCTGCATCTCCGCCAGCGCCTGACGATTCATTCTTCTACTTGCGCTATCCGAAGACGCAGGATTTGTTCGGGAAGACCATTAATCAGGATCGGCCACATATTTTTGCCGAAAACAAAGAGGTGACCGCGGCGAGTGTGTACAACATCGTTAAGGAAAAAGATTGGTCGAAGCATACAAAACCCTGCCAAGACGTGCTCCACGGCATCGCGCCAATTAACACTGCCGGTGAGAATGCGCAATGTATTTTAGTATTTAAAATGGTTTCATCGGATTTCAGTTGCTGAGAATGAAAATACAGGAGATTTTGAATCCTAGACCTGGTATAATGTGAATCATACTCGACGATATTGTGTGGGTGTTAGTTAATGTGTCATTGGCAATGAACTTTATTATCATACAAACTGCGCTGCAGAATTACGGACGTAATTTTATGGAACAATTCCAAACGCCGCGTGCCAGTGTAAAAAAATCCAGTATTTGAATATGGGTAGTTTTCCGCATGATTTGACGTCATTTCTTATTATTATGTAGTTACAATCTTAGTATCGTAGATTGTTTGAATGCTAGACAAATTAACCAACCAGGAACTTGAAATCGTAGATATTAATTCAATTAATTGTCTCTACAAACTTGTGTACTTCATCTTTTGACAGTTGTGGCTTTATGAGTTAGTTTCAATGGTTTGCGGTAGTTAGTACATATTATGTATGTTTATGAAATTGAGATCGGTATTGACAACTCTTTTTAAAGTTAGATTTTGCAAGGCATAATTTTTCATATTTAATGAGATTTTGTCTCGATCAGGACGCGAAATCCAATTTTTTCAGTTACTTATCGTAGGTTCAAGAAAATATGATCGCGCGATAATAAATAGGTTCTATTGAACTAAATTATAATAAGAAATAGTGACAATAATTCTACCGATCTTCGGTACCCCAAAACAAAAGAAATCAAGATGAATATTTTTATATGGTGTTGATACAACACGGTTGTATCAACACATTTTAGTGATAATTTTGATTGTAAGCATTATATAACCAGTTTATTGTTTGTAAATCTGTTTTCATTAACCTACGATGAGTAATTAAACTGTAACAAGCAAACAAAAAAAAAAACATTATAATTTGGCGCCCTGAGCACCTCAAATAAATATTTTATTGATAAAGACTGGCGGACTGCCCCAATCATTGCACGGCACTTTAAAGAAATTATCTAAAAGATAGTGAAAACCATATCAAAATTAATTGTTTTAAAAGAATTGAGAGAACAAACAGACATGCGTTAAAGGCGATTTCATTTTATACCATTTAGTTATTTGTCAAAGATAAACTCAAGTTTACATAACCCTTAAAATAAATCGCCTGAGTTTACAAACATAATAGAGAGTAGGTACAAATGAACATAAACTGAGATGACCCGAGATAGAGTCCATTTAAAAACAAGCCTCGTGGAAAAATATTTTATTAATTATTATTTTTCAGTGAATTCTGTAACATCGAAGCCTAAGCCGGCTGGCACAGATGATGGATTCAAAGGCGAGGGCGCTGCTTGCGGTAACTCTGTTGTCAAGGTTAGTAATACAAGACGTTTTAGCATTCAACTATATTTCCATAAGCGTGCCGGGTTCATCGCGTTGCAGAGACCTGTAACCCGCAAGAAACCTCCATAGAGTTGCAAGTCAGGTGTTTACGGGGCCCCTTGAAATAGGTATTATTATACTTACCTTCACTGCCCGTGAACCTATCCCTATTCCCTGCGTGGTGGTAGAGTACTTTCTAGTACTCGGCTGGCTAGCTACCTTCAAGTTGAAAATCAGCCGCCAAGCATCTAACAGTGTGTTCCGACAGCGTCACTTGAGAGCCAGTTCCATTTTAGGCTAGGTGTGCTTTACCATCTTCGACCATACCGTCACTTAACATCAGGTGAGTTGTGGTCAAACACCTAGCCTGTCAGCCACAAAAAATAAAGACTAATCAAATTTGATATGATCTTAGTAACGCTGTTTGTATATTGTCCAGTGATTAAATAGATGTTCTTATTATTAATACACGTTCTTGGCAGGCTGAGGTCTCTTTTAGTAGATTATAGAGAGATTTTGATGAATTTCTTTTCATCCCACATTTTCTAAATTCCACTTCATCTTTTCATTTTCCACTTGCCTGTATTCCTAATTACTGTACTTAGTTACACTTTACTCCCAGATAAAGCTTAATACAGCTAACTATATGTTGATAACCTGTGGCAGGGGGTCTGTCTATCACTCGGTGAACAGATGCCTCATTATTAACTAATATTGAATACTGACATGGATTAATTTATTTTAATTGCGGTTATCTGTCGGTTTTTTTGAGGACATGTTATTGAGGAAATCGTTGCTTCACATTGCATCATATTATGAAAAATAATATTATAACTAACAAACAGTTGTTACTGCGAATTTGTATTTCAAGCTTCTGTGTCATATTAGTTATTGAGTACAAAAAAATAATAATTGTCAAAATAAATTTCCTTATAAAATAATAAATCATACAGAACACAAGTGAAAATTTATCGTGTTAGTATGTGAATATAATAATGCATTTAAAGCTATAAGCAGCGAGCAGCCAGAAAATTGCAAAAAGGAAGAATAATATTATTAGTTAAATGTTAGATCCATAATTTAAAAAAAAATCTTTTTTTTTCTTTATACTGTTTAATGACCGTTGAGTGCCGTGGCTGTGCCGGCGTAAGAATATTACCACACCCTCTCTACCCGTGGTTGCCATAAGAGTCGGCTAAGGCATGTAATCCGGAAGATGGGCAGCAGCGTCTTCCTTGAACAATCACACGTAACTGCGCTCGCCAACCCGCCTACCAAGCGTGGCGAGTATTGGCAAAACTTCCCCAGGAGGAGGTCTATGTCCAGCAGTGGACGTCCTATGGCTGATGATATGTGTTTAACATCTGGCAGGATGTGTTCAAATGCAAACCATTGATTATTAAGTACAAAATAATAGATAAAATTCATATAGTACAGAATAACCAATTTTAAATGTACTAATCTGAAAGGCTATCAATGGAAATAGTATGATATCTACCTAGTTTTATTTTCTTTCTTACAACCGAATGTACTATGTCTAGGATTATAATTGAAAATATAGTTTAGAGACATAATGAATGTTGAGAATATGTCATTTCTTTTTGCCAAGTATCCCTCATTTTTCAGTTTGCCCGTGAATATGTTTAAGGTTAGAGTAGAAAATAGATAGGAAATTCCGTAAAAAAATGTTAAAAACTACTTTTAAAAAAAAAACTTGTCTTAAAATTAACTACATGCACACAAATACGTCAAGTTTACGCCACATGTATCAAATCATTTGAAACTCAAATTTAGTGTGTGTTTTTGTGTAATATTTATTTTTCTTTTTTCCCTAAATGTAAATCGGTGATACCTATTTATATCACTGTAGTGAACAACCATGCAAATACCATAAACAGTGATATTATGTTATTCGTTCCAGGTGGCTCACCAGATGATATCGGGTTCCCGCTCGCGGGGGTTCACAGTGGCTTCTCCAGAGGAAGAACCGGCAGTGCCGCCCACACCCCAGCAGTACAACTTGTCCCACAGGCGCGGCTCCAAAAGCTTGCCCGTCACCCCCGCGCACTCTCCCCACGGCAGCCCTACCAACCGCAGGAGAATGAACGCTAATCGGTGAGATACTATTTACGTACATCTTGTAGCTATGATAGCGCGGTCTTTTCACATGGTGGTAGGGTATTTTCTAGTACTCCGCTTACTAGCTACCTATTTAGTTGAAAATCTGCCGTCAGCCATCTAACAGTGTGTTCCGTCAGCCTCACTTTAGAGCCAGTTCCGTTCCAGGTTGGGTGGGTGTGCTTTATCATCTTCGACCACACCGTCACTTAATATCAGGTTAGCATACCTGATATTAAGTGACAGTGAAGTGACCTAACATAACCATAAAAAAAATCGGAGGATATTTCACAAATCAAAGCTTTATGATAAATTGTGTTAAATCAAATCCACATCTGGATCTAGATTCCTGGCTAGTTGGAATTGGGGCATAGAAATGTTACAAATGCTCTGCAATCTGCAACTGCCTTTTGCTACTATGTCGTTGTAGATATCAAGAAAGTCGCTGAGTATGGCCGACTGCTAAATAAGTCTTTAAAAAACCGGTCGTAGGAGATGCGCTTGTTATAATAATTTATCAGTATCTTAACGATAGTCACGCTTCGCACCTGTTACTTACCGATATGAAACTGTGACGTCATGTTATCGCGCTACGGTTTTCGATTAGCAACGCGCCGTGACTTGTTAAACAATATATCACGAGTGCTTGTGAAAGCATACATATATGAACTGAAGGTTGCACAAATCCATACTAATATTATAAATGTGAAAGTAACTCTGTCAGTCTGTCTGTCTATCTGTTTGTCGCATGTTATTTACTTCAAAGGTGTTTGACAAGAAATAATTGAATTCGTCAACAAGTCAATTTCGTAATATCATTTAAAGAGTTTTAAAACATGTCAATGAATAAAAAACGAAATGTCAAAATGAAGTATGTCAATATATATTGACAATATGAAAAATGTCCATATAAAAATATCAAATACTCGTTAAGATTTAATGGATTACTTTATTGGCAAATTTTTATAATTACGATTGTTCTTAGAATTTGTTAGTCAGATGTTTAAAACCATTATTAAACAACAAAATAGTTAGCACGACATGCTTTAAAGTTTTATTCACTTTACTTTGAGACCTACCCTGATATTAATATTTGTTTTAGATATTCATAATTATGTATTGCCATGCATAGGTACATATTTCATTTATGTCGAGCAATTATGTCGCGTGAAATGAAAATTTGCTATGAATTCTAAGTTGGTCTCAGAAATTCTACTGTATAAAGATACTATATAACACGTATATCAAACCTTATTCAGAACTAGCTACGCCCCACAGTGTTACACGCTGTTTTCACGTGAACACTACATTTTTCGAGGGAAAAAGTAGCCTATGTGTCCAACGTGTCAGCTACCTCCATACTAAATTTAATCAAAGTTGGTCCAGCCGGAGTGTGAAGAAGTAACAAACAAACAAAAACTTACACACACACTAGCTTTTTAAAATTAGTGTGATTGGGGAGATAAGTCCGAGCGAGCTCCACCGTAGACCGCATCTTCGCTTAACATAAGGCGAGTTGGCGGTCAAACTCAAGCCTATTTATAATTTAAAAAAAAATGTTCTACATGTTTAGTTAGATAATAAATTATATGTGTGCCAAATTTCATCCAAATCCGTTCAGCCGTTTTTGTGTGATTGAGTAACAGACATTCAAATATTTAAACATACAATCTTTCACATTTCAAATATTAGTACGATGTTAAAGTCGACTAGGAAAAGTTTTTTCCTCTTTGTACCAGTCAGGTATTTGTGGGTGTGTCTCGCATAATGACGGAGGCGGGTGTTGGTCACCTTGACATTTTACTTTCTTGCCATGCTTGTGTTCGATTATTCACGAGTAAACACGAAAATGTACTTGAACTTTATTGCAGTTCGGGTTTTGTATTCGTGTTTATTTTTATCATATGGCATCATAAGTCAAACATATGGTTTAAATTATCAATAATCCCTTTTTTACAAAAAAGAATATTTATATAAGTCTTTCCATAATGATACACTAATTTACATCCAAAATTTGTTTGCTTATAAATCAGGGTCATTTTAATTTTTAAAATGTATTTTTTAAGGTTGTTTGTTAACTTAGGTGTTGTACCTTCAAAATATGTTTCGTGTCATTAACTTATATGTTTAATTTGTTTCAAGGTGTTGCTAAGGCCATTTACATTCATTCATAACGCTATACATAATGACGTCACAGACGTTGCATGACATTTAACAACTTTGCTTTTGTTTACCTTTGTGCTATACTGTTTCAGGTTTTATTTTTTAATTCCTTTGTCATAAACAATAAAAAAAAAATCGTTCAGTCTATTATAAAGAAATTTACCATAATTTGATACTTATACGTATTATATGGTATTGATACTTTTGAATAAGGTCGTGTTATTAACGTGCTATCTTTTTTCTCAATAACTTAAATACTAAGGCTGTTTACACACTAGATTTGACTTTTCTTTTGTATTAGAGTGAATATATTTCAAGATTCAAGAAAATTTATTTGTTGAATATGTCTTAGTGTACATTTTTACAAAACAGCACACAGGTTTTTTAATTATTGTGTAGTCCACATATCCTTGCCCGCTGAGGCATACAAATAATTAAGATATAAGTTTAAAATATTTAAAAAATAACAATATAATTCAATAAATAGCCAGTAATATTTTTTAATGAAATCGCAAAATTAAAAACACACAAACAAATGGGCCGTGGTGGTGCCGGCGTAAGAATTGTACCACACCCTCTCTACCCATGGTTGCCGTAAGACTCGGCTAAGAGATGTAATCCGATAGATGGGCAGCAGCGTCTTCCTTGAACAATCACACTTAGGTAACTGCGCTCGCCAACCCGCCTGCCAAGCGTGGCGAGTATTGGTAAAACCCCCACAGGAGGAGGCTTATGTCCAGCAGTGGACGTTCTATGGCTGATGATGTGATGATGTGACATAAACAAATAATGATAATGAGATCATCATTATTATTAAAACATATATAAAGAAAATTATGCTTTTCAACTACAAAAAGGTGTTTTCTGTGAACTAATAAAACATTACTAATATAGCATGTGTTGCAGAGCAACTTACCAAATCAAGGCAAGCCATGTATTAAGCCATTTATGTAATGTGATTTATTAAGCCGGAAAGGGGTTGTTGTACTTATCATTGTAAAAAACTTTTACTATGAGCACAATTCTGCTTACACGCCAGCTTATACTTTTTATCGAGGATCAACGAAAAAATCAGCTATTCTATGAAAAAAGAAAGAATAGCCAATTTTTTTACTTTTATTCTATAGAAAAAGAATTTGTACACATAGTAAAAGTTTTTAATAATCATGGGTACAACGGCTCCTTTAATACACCCTCTCGGATTAATACATCTTAGCTTATAACTCAGTATATACATAATAATTATGTATATTATATCTGATATATCAGATAGATAGCGATGATAGCTCAGTGGTTAGCGTGGTCGGTTCGCATGCCGAAGGGCGTAGGTTCAAACCCCAACAATGAGCTTGAGCTGTCGGTGAAGGAAAACATCGTGAGGAAACCATAGCGTGGTGGTAGAGTACTTTCTAGTACTCGGCTGGCAACCCTCAAGTTGAAAATCTGCCGCTAAGCATCTAACGGTGTGTTCCGGCAGCCTCACTTGAGAGCCAATTCCATTCCAGGCTAGGTGTGCTTTACCATCTTCGACCACACCGTCATTTAACATCAGGTGAGTTGTGGTCAACACCAAGCTTGTCAGCTATAAAAAAAAAAAGATATATTATATCTGTCCCTTGAATCTGTTAAAATTATGTCGAGCTATAAGTAACAATGATTTGTCTTATATTCCAGGTACTTTACATCGCCATTCGAGCCGACAGAGGACGCTGCCAACAGGTCGTGGCTGACGTCTGCTTTGCTGGGCTTCAAGAAAGATCTTACCACTTCTACTTCCACTCTGGCCGAGGAAGATACGCTCGAAGTTAGACTACAAGGTAGGTGTTTACGACATTACAGATCATCTGCAATTTTTGTTTTATCTCACTTAATATAAGAATGTTCATATATGTAAGATTTTAGCTTGGTTTCATGCTTGCACATTTGAAATTACTAAAATTCTACCCACGTAATATTTGTATCAATATTACTGAATGATTTAGATGTGACTTGCTGCGGCCCGCGGTGCTACCCGCTAAATTTTTTCGGAATAAAAAGTCTATGTATTAATCCAGGGTGTCAGCTACCTCCATAACAAATTTTATCAAAATTGGTCCAGCCATTTGAGCGTGAAGAAGTAACAAACATACAAAAACACTCACAAACTTTCGCCTGAAAATTATTACAACATAACATAATTTTTGTAAAATGTCTGTTATAATCTTTATGCCTAGATCAATCAAAGCAGATTACGTAAGGAATTACGAAAACAACACACAAAATTCCACCATTTAAACAATACCTTCCATTATATAAAATCACTAGCTGCGCCCCGCGGTTTTATCCGCGTGGTGATGGATGATGATGATGATGAAAAGTATCCTATGTTTTATTCCAGGGCCTAAAGTATCTACATGCAAAATTTCATCCAGATCCGTTTAGGCGTGATTGAATAACAAACATCCATCCATCCAAACTTTAAATATTTATAATATCAGTGGTATAAAATCATAATAATTATTTACAGGTCTAGCGGAGTCTGTAGAAAATCTCGGCCCTGCGCCCAAAGGAAAAGAACCTCAGCAAGTATCTCGAGAAAGTACTACACAACAGCCAACCAAACCTACCATTCGGCCAAAACCGTCGGAGCTTCGAGAGATGAACTTCTGGTCTCCCACATCTATGTGAAGCTTGTTGCGAGAGTTGCGTTACCGTAACTCTTAGGGTAAGTTTCGTTTGACGTCGCGACTCTATATGTTCGCGACTCTATAGTATGTTCGTGACTCTATAGTATGTTCGCGACTCTATAGTATGTTCGCGTCCGGATAACCAGCCTAGCTAATTAGGTTTGTATCGGGTTTAGATTCATACTAACTTTTCTTCTAATAACTGAGTTAACTGAGTTGACGGGTTGCCCATGACATGATTTGTGAGCCTTTATTTGTAACTTGTGCCAAAAATATTAAGAGCGTTCATTGATGATTAAAAAAACTGTTATCTGTATTGCTATGTTCCGAGTTTTTTTTTAAAGAATGATGTTTTAGCTATTCGGTGCAAGCTTAAAAATGGCGATGTGAGGTGGTCAACTATTTACCTTTTATTCCATTTAATTATAAGTTTTGTCAACGTGTTTTGTATCAGTCTTCATATACTTCATTGGTAAAACTTCATTTGTCATTGTTTATCAAGAATTACTATTATAAGATCATATTTTTGTAATGAAATAACTCTAGGGTTAAATTATATTATTTTTGTAAATAACATTTTTGATATAACTATTACAGGAATTAAACTGATCATGGTTTTATGATATTATACTTTTTGGCAAACAAAAATGATGTTTTGAAATGGAAAAAAATGATGATTATTGTTGTATTTTTGGATGTGACTGAGTGAATCTTTTATATGTTCTCGATATCGAATTTCAAGTGATTTAAGATATATTAAGCCTTTTCGAGCAATTATAAGTATTATTACGTATATTGTTTTATGATCATGTTATGTATTTTTGAGCAGAAATAATATGATTGTACTTAGACATAAGTAACTTTGAATTAACATGTAACCATAGAATTTCGATGGAACCGACTATCGTTGTAGTTTCAAGTGTTAATACATACAATATTGAAATAAACTTCATAATAAAGTATATTTTTCGGTTCAACCCGTTTTTTTATTTCACCAGGCTTTTTAGCGATGATAGCCCAGTGGTTAGCGCGGTCGGTTCACACCCCGAATGGCGTGGGTTCAAACACCAACAATGAGCTTGAGCTGCCGGTAAAGGAAAACATCGTTAGGAAACCATAGCGTGGTGGTAGGGTACTTTCTAGTACTCGACTGGCTAGCTACCACCCTCAAGTTAAAAATCTGCCGCCAAGCATCTAACGGTGTTCCGGCAGCCTCACTTGAGAGCCAGTTCCATTCCAGGCTAGGTGTGTTTACCATCTTCGACCACATCGTCACTTAACATCAGATGAGCTTGGTCAAACAATCTTGTCAACCATTAAAAAATCAGAAGTTTTATAGTCTTCCACTGTCCGACTGTCGGAACACAAGTATAATTTGAGGGTTGACGATAAATCTTATAGGTGACGTCACACAAAAAGGTAGAACAGACCTAGATCATTGCTATCATGATCTCCTTTTCTGGATTAATTTAAAATAAAATGACATGGATAGGCACATGGTTGATGGCGAGTGCACACTAGCGCTGCTATGACTTAAATGACAAGTGGCGACCAAGATATATAATGCGTCACTAAGCAAAGACGGCGTTGTGTCCTTACACCTTCAAATCGAAATTTGCCACCAAGCATGTGTTCCGAAAGCCTTATTTGAACTTGAGAGTCATACTCAAACTGATTGATTAAACAATGGTTACAATTCACAATTCAATTAATAAATAATAAAAAATAATTAAATTAAATGTACAAAATTAAATTGAAATATTAATTACTGTATAGTTATAAATAGTTTATAATTATATAATAACGCTTTTTTTAATGTCACAGTAATGAGACGAACGAGACGCTCTCCTGATGTTAAGAGATAACGCCTGTCCATGACCATTGCAGCGATCCACAGAACTTAGAGTAGTAAAACAAAGTCCTGGGCATCGCTGCCTTGGCGCTCATTACTTTGAGACTAGATGGTTAGTCTCAATAGCCCTGTAACATCGCTAGCTGCAGTACCCTTTAAACCGGAACACAGTAATGTTTACACACTACTGCTTGGCGGCAGAATATCTGGTACTACGGTGGTACCTACCTAGACGACCTCCTGCTAAGTAAATCTACCACCAAGTGAAATTTGAAATTTCGTCTACTTTGTAGAATGCTTGCTCTAAAAGCCACTTCTTGGTCCTCATTTTAAACGACTGCAGTGAGGGCGCATCTTTAATGCCACCTAGTAACCGATTATAAACACCCGTAGCCATCTCTTGTACTTGCTTGGACGACTTGGCAAGCAGTCGTGCAGGCGCGCGCAGCACGTGCGCGTGTCGCGCCAAAACTAGGCGAGGGTACTTGTCCATGTGATCTCGCGCGTACAGGGCGGCCTGCAAGATCACTAGCGATGGAAGGGTCAGGATCTTCATGGCCCAGTCAGTTTACATTCTAAGCTAGGCATGTTTACAGTCTTTGACTAAACGGTTGTTTTATATTAGGTGAGCTGCGGTCAATCACCATGCCTGTCTACAGTAAAACGCTTTATACAATGTACTAGAAAACTTCTCCAATATTTTTTATTTGCATTTTGTAACAGTAATAAATCTTTGTCGGTAAATAAACAGCTTCAGTAAGCCCTATTTCCCCCAGTTTTCCCACGACTTTTTAATTAGTCTCTCTTCATTACTCTAATCGGATTTGCGTTCACGCCCCTTCGCTGTTAGGGGTGACTAATTTTGTTTTTTACGAGTTTTTTTTGGTTTAGTCAGTTACTAGAATCTTGCTGTAACTGGAACTTTCTAAAATTGGGCAGTTTCAGTTACACGTGTAACCGCACTTATAAAACAGACATCAAACACACAAACTTCACACAATAACAACAACAATGACTGACATATAAAAACTTTAGTATTAATTTTTTTATAACAATACCTGCTAACATTTACCAGCGATTTCGTTCACGTGGCCGTCTTGGGCGGGTCATTTTAGAAAAAGTTGACTTGAATCTTTTCATGTTCTGTGACCAAGTAGTGTTGTACTAGACCAGATAAAGATGTTGACTATTTTAATATGTTACTAGTTGCACCCCGCGGATTCAGCTTTTTTCCGGGACAAAAAAAAGCCCCGAATTTCATTCAAATCGTTATTTCAAATTTCCGACTTTTTCCGTGGAATTTTTTAGTTTTCTGTTATACAAGCCTTGTCCTGACAATTACGAACATAACGAAGAAGAAATGAACAAATTGGTCTAGCCGTTTTCAAGTGAAGTGTTTCTCGTACTCGGCTGGCTACCACCCTCAAGTTCAAAATCTGCCGCCAAGCATCTAACGGTGTGTTCCTCCATACCATTCCAGGCTAGGTGTGTTTTACCATCTTTGACCTCACCGTCACTTAACATCTGGTGAGCTGTGGTCAAACACCTAGCCTGCCAAACATTAAAAAAAAAGTGATACTCTGCCATACATGTACCTAATGAATTATTGGTTTATTTAATAATGTTTATTATAATGCGTTAAGGGCTCTTTTGCAGTATATGAATATATATAATATGTATTTCAATTTTCATTAAAATTGTTTCAGTCATTGAACTGTTTTAAAAGGCAAGGTAAGTAGGTAATAAGATACAATCTGGGTGCCTTTAAGTCGCGAGTGAATCGGTTTCTTCTAGGCGAACTTGCTCCACCGTAGACCGCATTTCCGCTTAACATCAGACGAGTTGGCTATTTGTAAAAAAAAAATTTACAGAACAGTTACTTTATAATATTAGACAGGAAGCTACCAGCTATGATATAAGATGTTAGATATGTCATGTTGTGCTGTTAAATATCTATATGACTCAATATCTATATTATAAAAAAAAAAAAAAAAAAATTAAAAACATATCGAAATGCGAAGGGTTACGAATGCGTGAGAACCATTGATCAATCAAAAATAGACGCGTGATATAACGTTTGATGCGCTCGGCTTCAACTTTGTGTTATTGGGGATCGAGCTAGAACAATAGCTGATGTATCTTAGGTAATATTTTGAGAATTGGTTAGTTTCTAATATATCACCGGCTTTCATTTCCGTCATTGAACTGAGGGTGAAAATTAATTAAACAATGATGGGGTTAATTCGGAACAGCTGTCTGACGTAACGGTTATTGGAGTCCTTTGTTAATTGTAAGTTAGTGGCGCCCAGCAACTGGCGGAGCCTCTTGTTTGACAGGTGGGTTTCAGAGCATCATTAAATCTAGATTGGATTAGAGTAGAAGACATTGTATTTAATAACTTTAGAAGACTTTGTGTTACTCATATAACATAAGGTTGCTGAATGCTGAATGCTGATCTAACCATCAATGTGAACAACTCGGTTCAAAATAAATTATATTATATGTTTATTTAACTAAAAAGTAAAAGGTTCCCCTCGATTTTTCTGGGATGCCATCATCAATCCTGGTTTCCTCATCATGGTACCACCCTTGGGATATCTCCTTTCCAACAAAAAATAATCATCAAAATCGGTTCATAAACGAAACATATTCGCGACACACATTTAAAAAAAAAATATACCTATACATATATATATATATATATATATATACACGGTCGAATTGAGTAACCTCCATTTTTAAAGTCGGTTAAAAATCTGAAATACTTGTCACTGGCTGAAAGCATAAAGTGCATAGCCAAAAATGAAGAGATAAAAAAAATTTTTTCAAACCCGGCTATAAGGCAGACTCTGTAGTTAATATGCGTGTTTCAACACCTCATTTGATTACTAAAATTAAGTAGTGACACAGTGTCGTATTAGCGGAGCAAAAATATGGGGGTCACGCGTTGACTTTGTGCTTCGTATTTTTACCATTTGATTCACTATTTTACGTAACTTTTACTAATTTGATCATTATGCCTTGATATAAAATTAACTCGGAGAACTTCAGTATTATTTTAGAGATTTACTTTAAGTTTTTTTTATCTTAACAAAATGTATCGTAATCGTGTTTAGTCTAATTTTCGTGTTCGGTCTAGTAATTGTTATTTTTTTTATTGTGATAAATAATGACACGGATGGTTCGCTCTCATGATGGGACGAGATGATGCTCATGACCATTGCAGCGGTAACCAGAACGAGTAACAAAACAAAGTCCAGAGCATCGCCGCATCAACCCTCATTACTTAGAGACATTCTAAATTTTATGAGACCAGACATTGTACTCTGAGCTTCTTATTACGATATCTGTTAGGCGCTCACGAAAAAGCTATGCGACTGCGAATTCAGGCATATGATATATGGTCGCGAAGATATTTTCTGATTGCCTTACAGGAACCGCAGTAAGTAGCTCCAGAGTACGGGGCTGTAATTTTTTAGTAGAATATATACAAAATATGTACGGTTTTTGGCATAACTTAAATAGTATGCGTGCTACAAAAGCTACGCTGTGCTACGAAAACATTCTACGACTGCGTGATAATAATTGTCTTTGTTTTATACTTTTTCTTTATTCTGAAGGCTAAAACCATCATAGCTTCGCTTTTTACTATTTAAAAGTCGATGCAATAGCGAAGTATGTTTACAAAGTTTATTCACAAAAATCGTTCTAAAAGCGATACCTAAGTACAGACTAAAGTATGCAATTTAGATCTAATCTGAAATTGATTTGAGATGCTCTGGCGAGTAACATCTATCGCGCGTCGCTTGAGTCTAGTCACGTGCGACAGGCGAGGTACGCAGTTTCACCCGAGTTTCACTAAAGCATAGTTTGTCTGCCACTGCGGGTGGCCACAGTTCAGTGTTCAGGAGTATCAAATATTGAATCGTATTTAGCTCGTTCTAAATTCGAAATGAAGTAAGTGAGATAGATTGTAAGAGAATTCTACTTTCACGCCAAAGCTTCGGCTAGGCGGAAGGATCGACGGCTCCGGCGTAAAGCGTGACTTATTCTCTTTGTGGTCGTAGTGTAAAGTGTAATAAGCGGTCTCAAATAGAACCTTTCTTCCTGATTGAATTTTAGATGGAACCGACGTCGATGTTCGCTGCTGCTCTCATTCCCACCCCGCTCTCTTCGGGCGTGTTATCATTACTCGGAATGAAACCGTCTACTCCAAACTCGGACGTTTAATAAATGTACCCTTCCCGACACTACAGCAGAGCATCAGTTTAACTGTCACTTGCCGCTATTCTTGACTCGAAACAATTCTAGAAATGAAATATTTTTAGAGCCATTTGCTAGAATGCCGTCCAAAGCGGTGGACTGGAGCTTATTTTTAATTCATATACACCTTTTGTGATGTTTGTAAAGAAATAAAATTGAGGCGTTAAATAAGTAATTGAGTCAGTAACGAAAATGTAAGAATCCCTTAAAGAATTCCGTCGCGTCGTAAAGTATCTTGGGATCGGCGAAGGAAGCTAATAGGTATTATCTGTAGGTGCAGGCTTCTATCTGCTATGTTAGTAGAATACAAAACGTTAAACACACAAAGACATATGTATCTATTTACCTACCTCATAAGCAGTGGTGGTGCAAGACCTTAATTTGATGTGGGTAAAGTAAATTTCGCGAGGCCCTCTTCTCGTTTTCGAACATGTAAGTATGTTACAACTATTTCATTCATTGTTCGCTGTCCATTGCTTTTATTGTTGCAATGATCTTGATAATGGGATGGTATGAGCAAGTAACGTACAGTGAACAGGGTATAGAGAGTAGCTATCAAAAGACGCAACGCCAGCATATGATGCTATACTAAATAAATTTATTTATTTATTAAGGCAACAAAACAGAACATATTTTTATATCAGCATTATGTAAATAACAAAAAGGTTTTGAACTAAATTCCATTCCTAGACAAATGTGTATATACAGCATGAACATTATAAATCAGAAGCATATATATACATACATAAATAGTGGAAATAGAGTGTATACACACAAACCGTATATAAATTAAATTAAAAACGTTGAATTACATACATATTATAAAGACACAGACTGAATGTATAAGCCACCAAGCTAATTGTAACAAAAAAAAAATTGTATTTTTTTTTTGTCAAAATTATATTTCAATAGTACTTGGTGGTATATCTCCTTAGCAGGAGGTCGTTTAGGTAGGTACCATTGCAGTATCAGATATTCTGTCGCCAAGCAGTAGTATGTAAACATTACTGTGTTCCGGTTTGAAGGGTACTGCAGTAAGCGTAATTACAGAGCTGTTAAGACGAACTATCTAATGTTTCAAAGTAACGAGCGCCAATGCGATGCTATGCTTTGGACTTTATACTGTTACAGAAAGTTCTGTGTATTGCTGCAATGATCGAGAGCGTCTCGTTCGTCACATGACATTTACATTAAAAAAAAAAAAGTTTTATGACGAGTAAAATTTGTTCGTTACGTTCACGGCTCGGTAATGCATAAACCTCCTAAGCGCGAGGCCGCTCGGACCGCGAGGCCGTAGGCAGTGGCTCATGACGCCCACACCTTACGCCGCCTCTGTTCATAAGCTAGCAGGACTGGGACCTGAACAAATAACAAGCTTGTAAGACTACCTAGATAGGCACAGGTCAACATTGTTTTATATTTACTTCATAACTAAGCACTGAATTAGGCGTACTAATCTTTTGGAGCACTAAAGTTATTGAATGATAAATAAGTGCGGGTATACCGCGGGTGAGGGGATGCCAAACCGGTCAATACGACCGGATTAAGCGGCTTTGTTCTACTGATGAATAATTGTGCCCACAGTCGAGCTGGATTAAACCGCTTTCTACTGATTTAATTGACAATCCTAGTATAATTGTTGGCTATTATAGAATGAACAGGACACTGCTAATCCGATCTAAATGACGGAGTGCATACAACTGGTATAGATAAACGTTTCATCAGATGGTTTGAAAGCTCGTTGAGGCGGGAGTGAATCCATGACTCGTTGAATCAGTGTCTATATACTGTGGGTGAACCGGGCGATATCCGGATAACATGCCGACGTCCTGGCTGAATTACCGGCTTTGTGTAACTGATGACTCATTGTGTCGTGTTCCCGTAAGCTGTTATTGGAAATGCTAGCGTTCGGTTTACGTGAGACTTGATGGCGTTCTGATTTAAAATGTCAAGCACGAGGCCTGTAATTTTGAAATGTAGGCTTTATGGAATTAGTATTAGGGTTGCACGAAACTTGTATAGCCGAAAGGAGGGTCATCATTAATGTGAGTAACTTTTTCTATGGGCCTTTAAATTATTATTATTTTTTCTGTAATGAAGGAAATAAATATCTTATTTTTAAATGATGCATTTGATTTGCCCTGACAGTCAGTATGCAGATAAAGTTGGGGATTGACGATCAAAATCAAAATCAAAAAGTCATTTATTCAGTTTAGGCTCTGGTAAGGCACTTATGAACGTTAAGTTACATGTTTGAATCTACCACCGGCTCGTAATTACACTTTAACTGAGAAGACTCCGGCAAGAAACTCAGCAAGGCATTTTTTTTGTGGATCTTTCTTTTGATATTAGGTTACAATTTACAGTTATAAATATTAATACATACATTATGCTTACTACAATTGTCACTTAGCCAGGGGGATGCAAGTGCAGTGCGATAAACTTAATAGATGACGTCAGCAGCATAAAAATATAACCGATGTATTGCGAAAAGTTTTCATTATTTCAGAGTTCCGACCTTGCGTGTAAACAAAATACGAAGCAAATTTTAAATTACTCGTATTGTTGCTTTACCTAAGTACTTAAGTTAGAAACTTATTACTAAGTTTCTAACTTAAGGTTACAACGTAACCTAATTTACTAGCATAGTAAACATAACATACATACATATAACATACTAGCATAGTAAATTAGATTACAACGTAATCTTTTTTACTATGCTTGTATATATATTTTTTTATTAAAAAAAAATCTATATTTAAAAAAATGCTGTTTTCATTTATTTATACTAGAGGAGTAGGTAAATGAAACTATCCCAGTCTGTTCAAGTTTCCATACAGTTTTTAGTAAAAGTACGTCGTTAAATCTCGGAAATTGATATGCTAGCCCCTTAAACTGTTTCTGCTGTTCATATCCTGTAATGATTGGTTTGCAAGTTTACTTAGGTATCTACGACATATTACTCTATACTTGGTAGTAGATTTCCTCAGCAGGAAGTCGTCTAGATAGGTACCACCGCAATACCAGATATTCTGCCGCCAAGCAGTAGTGTGTAAACATTACTGTGTTCCAGTTTGAAGGTTACTGCAGCTAGCGACATTACTGGGCTGTTGAGCTAAACATCGAAATTCTCAAAGTAATGAGCGCCAAAGCAGCGATGCCCCGGACTTTGTTCTGCAATTCAAAGTTCTGTGTAATGCTGCAATGGTCATGGACAGGCATTATCTCTTACCATCAGGAGAGCGTATAGTTCATCTCATAACTATTACATTTAAATAAAACGATAAAAACCATCTATAAAGTAATTGTAGAGCTTACTGTACTATGAGAAAAAATACTTACTCGTATTGCTTAAGACCGCACGATAAAACTTAGGTAATAGATTGTGTGATCTAACAAATGAATTGATCATAAAAGGCTTTGTAAATAATTTTTTTGTAGTAGATGTGGAAGCGAGCGAAATATAAGCAAAATCTCTCTATAATCTATCAAAACTTTGATGTACTATGTGTAACCAAAGCAGCGTTGGTACGATTATATCAAATTTGGTTAAGCACGAATGAGAACAAAGGCAGTGAAGGTAAGCGATATACGAATCGAAAGGGGTCACTTAAATCTACACCTGAATCACAAGTCCGGGGTACTGTAAAGGTTCTTGTTCAAATACAAATATTTTATTGATAACACCAAAGTTACAGGTAATTTTTCCACTCATACGAGTATTTATAAATAACATATAAAATATCAAAATCATAACACATAAAAGTCAATAAAAAATGTACTTACTAGTAATTCAATAATCACTTATTTTTAAATGATCGTCAAAGTTATAAAACAAGGTCTCTTGAAGCCAAGATCTTACCTAATTACTTAAGGTTGTAGACCGCGGGCCCCAGAATGTATACCGACCTCTCCGACTTGACGAGCCGGTGTGACGGCGTTACCAGTTGATCTTTATTTTTATTACTGCGAAGATCCAACGTGCTGTGGACGCCCAGGCGTTGAAATTTATCTGTTTGTAGGTGTACAGAGGTACCTGGACTCACACCTTTATCTGTAGCTCCCTAAACATACTTGTAATTGCAACACGATGGTCCCAACACCTGCTTAGTGATACCATTGTACATATGCTAAGAAGTTTCTTCTAAGGACGACAGCATAAGTACTTAAGTACGAGTTGGAGTTTTGGCGGGAACGCGGAAAGAGTCATGTCGCCCCATTGTATTTTTCCATAACTAGTATTTTTTCGAATGTGTGTGTAAAATAGTGGTGTTTTATTCATAAAGTGCCGAATTACAAGCATGAGTATGGGAAAGTGATAAAATGCGGTGAAACATGACTTTTCGTGTTGGTCAACATGACAGTTTTGGAAGTATCCAAAACTCCATCGAAGCTTATAGTAAAGTCACCACTACTTTACTAAAGCATGACTAGATTTGACTGGCACGGACTGGGCTTGACCAAGACTGGACATTGACTTTAAAGATAAAGAAGCTGAAAACTGAAGAATGCACACAAAATACAGAAACATTTAAACTGGCAGAATGCACAAAGTGCGATGCCAAGAAGAAAGAAAAAAAGTACGATTTATACATATAGGTATTATAACACGTATGTATTAACGAAGCTACATAATAATATTATATATCCCAATTAAGGCTTCCCATTGTTTAAGCCATTTTTCAATTCTTTTTTTATCCGCTGTTTTAATATTTAAATAAGAAAAGTAGAAATAATATCACCTCTACTTAATTTAAGTACGACTCATATTTCAGAAGCTCTTAGGACAATTCCCCAAGGTATTACTGAGGTAGAGACGGTATCAAGATCAGGAATACAAACATTTCAACAAAATTAGAAAAATAACCCGAGTTTATCTAACTAATTATATTTATCATCGGGTCTTAATCGCGCACAAAATAATATGAAATTATAATAGTAAACAACAGAAAGTTAGCCAGTAAGTCAGTTAGATAGTTTAAATAAATATTATCGTAATTTCAGCCGGGAAGATGGATTTAGGTTGTCGGCGTCGAGGAATCCGGTCATAGGAAAGTGCTCGTATCGCGGTGTAGTTTTAGAAAGGTTGCTGATACGATTAGCGTAGTGTGCCGCGGTGATAACCTTTCATTTTTAAAAGACCAAAATGTGATTAGGAGATCGCAACACCCAAATTTTTTATCGAGACGACCCGCCCTTTCGTAGTATTTTGTGAGCGATTAAGACTGTGATAAACATAATTATGTACATAATTATATGTTCAAGTCACGAAAGTGTAAAAAATATATTTAATCCAAGTTAAGTAAAAAAGGTTAACCTAAAAGGTCTAAAAATAATTTTGCGGCAAATAAATATGAATTATTCTTCTTTTTTTGGCATTACACTTTGTAGATTAGCCAGTGTTAAAAATTTTACCAAAAATAATTGAAATAAGTCTACGTCTCAGTTCAAGTTACATAATGTCCAATACCTACATACCATATCGGTCGATATGACATTATTAAAAGTTTCTACGTACTTTTGGAAATACATGTTTCGCCGCATCATATCACTCGTGTGTATAGCTCGATAATTTATATTTAAAATATTACAATTTTTACTCGAAAAAACACAAACATTGGAAAATTGTAATTACAAATTGAAGTAACTATGGAAACTGACGTGGTTTTGATACGTTTTTGTATTGCCTAAGCTTACGTTTAATTATATCGGATACTCTTATTATTGTTTGTCCGAGATTATAGTCGAAATTTCCGATATTAATGGTGAGTTATCCAGAATATCTAAAAAAAAAAGTTACTTAATATTTCCGCATTATATTGTACTTCATGCAAATTTCTATTCTAGCCCCTCAGAGGTAAATACGACATATGTAGGTAGGTACTTGTATCCATGCAGATTGCATATAACTCACTCGATGATTTCCCCACAGACCTGTCAATTTCACTGGCTAGAATATCATTAGTTGCACTCTACTTGATTAAATATTTACGTGCAATCATAAAAAAATTACTGTTGTCATCAGTGATATGCAGAATTATATTATTGAGGCGTACCGACCCGTACGAGGGTTATTGTACTAGAGACAACTATCCTAATGTCTTAAAAGACAACTTTTACTTTAAGAGTATTAAACTCTGAAATCGTGAAATAAATGAGCTGCTACATACATTTGATTTAACAGTCAACGAAATTTTTCCATAGAGTAGGTGATTTTTTGTCGTGGTGTGCATTGAAACCACCTAACCAACCTAAACTATCTAAAGATTAAGTGTTAGTCGGTTCGTTCGTCGAGCCTTGGCTGCGTCACCGAAGACCGAACGTGGCAGTGATGGAGGCCCTAGGACGAGAGAAGGCGATTAAAATGCAAATGTAATCATTAGATTTAAATAGTGATAAGTATTGTGTGTATGCCTCGAGCATTCGAAGGCTCCTTCTTACGGCGGCGTCGTGTGTCGGGTCGCTCTTTTCCCTCAGATATGGTTGAGGAGGGCGATGGCTGGCACATGCGTCATACTCGTGATCGGGTGCTGTTTGCGGGTCGCTGGTCTGTTCGCGGTATACACACAAAGTAGTACTTTAACCCTGGTTAAGATTTAAATTTCCTCCTCCCATATTGTAAAAAAATCCAAATTTACAAAGGTCACGGACCCCGGTGTCTGTGGAGAGTATATAAAAAAAAGATTAACCTTTATTTTTAACTAGCAATACGCTCGGACTTTGCACAGGCAAAATATACGAGTACATTTCGAAAGCAATTCTCTAAATGATAATCGTTTTTGTTTCACTTATGTGTGATTACTAACGTTTAATTATATTGGATACAACGATTATAGTTTTGGCCACCGTAAATCATGTCACGTCAATCACCATCACCATCATCATCATCATCATCATCATAATCATCATCATAGTCTATCCATTATAGAATAAACGTGAATAATCCTACATAACTAAAATAAAAATTATAAGGACAAAGCCATAAGCATATTATGTTATTTTTGCCAAATAAATGATTTGATTTGATTTGATTTGATATACATAGATGAGATGAACGAAACGCTTTCCTGATGGTAAGGTTATCCTTCGTCCACGCATTGATTTACAGTTACGAGAAATGGTAAGCAGAAAAGAGGATATAATACTCCTTTTGGCTTCGGTTAGTGTGCTAAAGGCTTGAGCCGTACAGTGAGCTCTAATTGTCATTCCAGCTAGGCACTCACGAAAAAGCTATGCGACCGCAAATCGTATGCCCATGTAATAAGGATCGAAGTCGTGGCAGTCAGGGCTCACGGTACGGTCTGAAGCAGAATAGTTCGTCAACTTCAACATAAGTCTGTGAGCATAGCTAAAATATATATCTAATTCAAGCATAGTTTTACTAAATGTCGGTTATGAGCAGCAAATTGGGGTAAGTTCGGGACCACTCGATCAATTAACCCACTTGATACCCGTAGTAATATCACCCCCCGAGCTATTGATTTTCAACTTCATCCCTGTTAGTGGCTGGTGGCTACTATGTGTCTATATGATCGGTCTAAATATTTATGTAAATCTAACCTTACTCATACTTAATAATAGAGTTTTATTTAGCTTGCCACTTAGCTTATACTACTGAACTTATACAAGGCTATGAACTTAGTATGAACTAAGTCGTAAAGGGGTCAATGCACTCCTTATCATGAACAACTTTTAATTTAGCGCGATAAAAATCAGCTACTTCATACTTTCAATGTTTTTTTAAAGGAACTTTTTGTATACCCGCTTTCGTCCAGAATCCATCGCATACTTCAGAAACAAGCTAAAGGTCTTGGATATTAGATACCTTCGGCGATTATTTAAAACTAAAAGATTATTTAATTATCTATGAGTAAATATATTTTTATGGTATTGACTTATTTTTTATGTAATTAGATATTTTTAATGGTATTCTTAAAATGAAATAATACGTACAATTAAAAATTTGATCGGTAACTTTGGTGTTACCAATAAAATATTGTATTGTATTGGAACAAGTGATTTTTTTCGCGATGTCAAGATTGTGCCCTTAGTGAAACTTCTTCATGAGGGGTCAATGACCCCTTTTCGGCTTTTGCACCCCAAGCTTGTACAGTGTAAATAATACATCACGCAGACAGGCCGGTGCAGAGAGTACTTAGGTATTCATAAATCAATAATCGTGCACTCAAATTTCACACCACGATTTTAAAACCAATATGCTTAATTTATTTATTATGCAGTACGTCTGTTTTTGAGGTGAATTAATTATAATTGGCACCTTGTAGCCCACGTCGCGGTAATGCATATATAATATTCTGGGAGGTAACGTAGCATTTTAGATAGCGTTTTTACGCAGATCAATTGCAACCGGTGGCGAATACAGAAAAAACTCAAGAGGGAAGGCTGGGTTTCGCTAAAGATATCTTAAGCTACCTTTACCTTTTGCTCCTTTTACCTTTCTTTGGAGTGTGAACAAATACAAACAGTAGATAATATTCGCGAGTTTTCTCCAACAAATGGCAGACAGAATAATCGAGATCACTAGAATGGCCTATAAAGTACGATGACGCGAACGTGCGCCCGTGCTACATAAGAAGGTACAACTACTCGGTAACTCTGCTACGAGTCGACTGACGAAAGAAACGAACGAATAGCGTGCGGGTTGGCGGCCCAGCAAGGGGGGGTGTCATATGTATCCACCACTGATTGCAACCCCAAAACAAAATGATTATTATAATAATAAAAAGCACGAAAGCAACAACCAGCTGTATGTGTAGTTGTGAAAAGACCGTCAGCTTTCTCGTCTTTTTTAAGCATAAAAAGAGCCCGAAAATGAGTCTAATTCATTCAAAGTAACTCAAAATAGAGTCTGTTCATAGCCTAGTAAAGTAGTAGTGCCTATGCTACAAGCTTCCATGGATTATTAAAATTTGAACGCAACACGAAAGTCATGTTTCACCACGTACTCGGTGGTAGATATCTTTAGGAGAAGGTCGTCTAGGTAGGTACCACCGCAGTACCAGTTATTCTGTCGCCAAGCAGTAGTGTAAACATTACTGTGTTCCGGTTTGAAGGGTACTGCAGCTAGCGAAATTACAGAGCTCTTGACACCCATCTAATGTCTCAAAGTAATGAGCGCCAAAGCAGCGATGCCCTAGACCTTGTTTTGGCACTTGTCACGTATCGCTGCAATGGTCATGGACAGGCGTTATTTATCTCTTGCCATCAAGCAGCAGTAACCCTTTACCAAATGTAACCTTATAGGTAAATGAGATCTGATTATAAATTTTTAACATTTCTAAGTAAGTATATACTTATGTACCAAATACCTATAAATCAAATTTAAAAAAAATTTAAGCATTGTCACTAAGATTTTATACATATGGGTCTGTATAAAAGTTTCAGAACATTCCTTTTTTTATTAATTGGGGAATCTACTCATTGCAAGAAAGGTAAGGCCGTACGTACCACGGTGGCCAAATGCGGGTTGACAGACTTCACATATCACCGAGAACTTTTTTTGTATATCAGAAATAGCTATAAAAGTTTAGTATATTAGAAAGTAGCTGCGCCTCGCGGTTTTACCCGCGTGGTGATGGATGATAATGATGATGATGAAAAGTATCCTGTTTTATTCCAGGGCCTAAAGTTACATGCAAAATTTCGTTCAGATCCGTTCAGCCGTTCTGGCGTGATTGAGTAACAAACATCCATCCATCCATACATCCAAATTTTCACATTAAAGTATTAGTGGGATAGCTTTTACTTTGTATCACATCATCAGCCATAGGACGTCCACTGCTGGACATAGGCTTTATCCTGGGGGGGTTTTGCCAATACTCGCCACGCTTGGCAGGCGGGTTGGGGAGCCCAGTTAGGTGTGATTGTTCAAGGAAGACGCTGCTGCCCATCTTACATCCCTTATCGGACTCTTACGGCAACCACGGGTAGAAAGGGTGGGGTACTATTCTTACGCCGGCACCACTCCGGCAACGGCACGGCACGGCACGGCTTTGTATATAAGTCTGAAATCGTGAAATAATACCAGTTGCTTCATACATTTAATCAACAAACTTCAGTCGTTCATTTGTGATAAGTATATGTAGTGATCTTCTTTCGGCTTAGTGGCCACAAGCTTGTAGATGTAGAATATAGAGCTGAGTTACCGTCGGCAGCTGTATAGAGCGGTGAGGCGAGGTACATACCGTCACACAGTTAATTTCGCCACGATGTAGATAAAGCACGTAGCTTTTCGCCTCAGGCTCGTTTTCCGTTGCCACCTTTTAATTTCTCTCTAAATGTGCACAAAAAGTAAATATTTGAGGTCTTTTTTATGATGAAGGGGACGTAGCCCTTTACGTCGTAATAAAATGGAGTCCTGTTGAGTGTTTGTTTAGAATTTTATTAATGCAAAAAACATTTTTTTTTACAAACAGTTCAGTGCAAAAGTGAATTAAAGTTCCATTCATAGGTACCTAATAAATAACAACATTTTTTTAAGCAATAATATGGTCCTATTGGTTAATAAGGTTTACTTTTTTTATGGCTGACAGGCTAGATGTTTTGACCATAGCTCACCTGTTGTTAAGTGACGGTGTGGTCGAAGATGGTAAACACACCTAGACTGGACACAATAAAATTATAAACACGAATCTATTAATGCAATATCATTTAATCTATGTCTCATAGGAATTTAATACATGCCCATTATAAGTTTTGAGCCTCTAGATTCAATCATTCTAACCCACTCCTGACACTGATTGATCGAGCCAACGTTAATTCCAAGATATTATACAAATTCATTTTATGAACACTTTTTTCCATTTATTTACTTTTAAAATAGGGGCCTAGCAATTATTCATTGGTTTGACATTTTATGATAAAAAGGTTGTAGGTATGTTTTTGATTAATAATAATTCATAATCAGCCCTGTTTTTGTTCTCATTATGAGAAGGGTATAAGAGATTAAAAATAATATCGAAATTATTTTATTATGAACAGTAAGTTCAGGATTACGTGTGATAATTTGTTTACTGTAAAAATTCACCACATAATTAGTTTTTGTTCTCATTATGAGAAGGGTATAAGGAACTAAAAATAATATCGATATTTTTTTTATTATGAACAGTAAGTTCAGGACTACGTGTAAAAAACATTTAATGATAATTTATTTACTGTAAAAATTCACCACATAATTATAAACGTGGTAATTATGTTTCGGCTTAATTGCAAGTTTTAGTTCAGCTGCTGGAAGAGTCAACACGTCCTGAGGATGCCTCGTGTAGAGGCGAAACACGTGCTGGCAACTGGTTACTTCAGCGAGAAGAGGATATAAAAACTTGTTGTTATTTTTAATTTATTTTGTCTGATTTTAGTTTTAGATATGAAATAATATTTCGGAGAGATATTTAAAAATTGTTTAGTTACATAAATTTTAAATTTAATTCTCATCATTGTTGTAACCAAAACGAATAAAAAACGGAAATAAACTAAATATAGGTACCTATACCTTCAACACCCAAAATGAACTTCCGCAAAGTAACGCCTGAATCAACCAATTATGAAAGTTTAATGTTTTGGAGTTCATGTAAATATACCTAATGAGACGATCGAGGCACTTCCCTGATAGTAAAATATTACGCCTAACCATTGCAGCGATAAATTGAGCTTTGATTAACAAAACAAAGCCCAGAGCATCACTGATTTGGTGCTCATTACTTTGAGACATTAGATGGTTAGTCTCAACAGCCCTGTAATTTCGCTAGCTGCAGTACCCTTTAAACCGGAGCACAGTAATGTTTACACACTACTGCTTGGCGGCAGAATATCTGCTAATGCGGTTGTACCTACCTAGACGGAGATCTGCCACTAAGTACCTTCTACAAAGGAGATATACCATTAAGTACTTAGGCGTATTCGGAATCCTACATTCTGCTAAGTACTTATTCGATATTCTTGATACAGATAATCCCTCTGATGCGATGGGACAATACGACAATGACAAGGTGTACCTCTGCGTAACTACATTATTCAAAGATATTAGCCTTACCGGATCAATGGGCCCATTGTTGGGCAGCCTCATAGCGCTCTGGGGCACTATAACGACACATCTAGGCTTACTGCCCGTAATTAATTATATAAATTCACAACCCCTGTCTGGATTTATTGTCATTGATTTAAGCCTCGGATGGGGATACAGATTTATGCGTTCGATCGCCAACTTCCTTGCGCGTTCTATGTTTGTATAAAAGATAAAATTAGTGTTTTGAAAAGCGGTTACTGTATTCAACTTTTGTGGTATGGATATAAGTAAATTAAATAGAAAATTATGAATGCTTGATGCGTGAAGGGCGTGGGTTCAAATCTCAACAGTCAGCTTGAGTTTCTTGTAAAGGAAAACATCGTGAGGAATCCATAGCGTAGTAGTAGGGTACTTTCTAGTACTCGGCTGGCTAGCTACCACCCTCAAGTTGAAAATTTGTTACCAAGCACTTAACAGTGTGTTCCGACAGCGTCACTTGAGAGTTAGTTCCATTTTAGGCTAGATGTGTTTACCATCTTCGACCACATCGTCTCTTAACATCAGATGAGCTGTGGTCAAACACCTAGCCTGTCAACAATTAAAAAATCCGTTGTATGGTTACGTAATTTTTTACTTTTGAACAACGTATACCTACAGGCATGCCGTGGTGGTGCCGGCGTAAGAATTGTACCCCACCTTCTCTACCCGTGGGTGCCGTAAGAGTCGGCTAAGGGATGAAATCCGAAAGTTGGGCAGCAGCGTCTTCCTTGAACAATCACACCTAACTGCGCTCGCCAACCCGCCTGCCAAGCGTGGCGAGTATTGGCAAAATGCCTTTGAAGGCCTATGTCCAGCAGTGGACGTCTTAAATGATGGCTGATGATGATGATGATGATACAGGCTTCGTAAATGCATTTCTTGAGCAAATGTGTTGAAAATATAATAACCTTACCATACCTTAGTTTTTAATCCGGATAACACGGGAATATCGCAGCTATTTCATAATAACAATAAGTACCTACTAAACAGACTGTGTCTGTTTAGTAGGTACTTAGATTGTACTCGATATTCGCTGTACCAACAAAACTTGTGGAAATGTGCATAAATTTCAAATATGCTTATCATTTTCAATAAAATTATTTATGAAATATAAAGTCAAAAGTTGGAGCGGTCTCCCGGAAAGATATTGAAACGGAAACGAAAACGGGGCAACTTTTGGGCCATCCCTGCGACTTCCCGAACCTCCGTGCGTCTAATGAAAATATTTTGCTTTGGAACTTTACAAAGTACCCTCATGCTAATGTAGATAAGTAACAGAGTTTTGGCAAACAGTATTGATAAGTAGAGTTCAATACGCCAAAGAATTGTCTCGGCGGTTAGAATTACTAAAATTATCTGTTATTTAAAAGTGCGTGTGTTTCTATATAAGTAAAAGCACAGACAAGTGCGAGTCAGACTCGCCCACCGAGGGTTCCGTACAAACCAGTAGGTATGATACATTCTTGTTCTCATTCCTTGCATGAAGACTCAATTTTTTTTTGTGATACAGTTTTTAGTTTTATCCTTTATGTGTACTATAAGACAATGCTTCTTGCCAAGTTTCATAGTTCAACGGGAAGTGCCCTATAAGTTTTGATTCCCTCGTGAGTGTCGAAATACGCTGTAGATATATATAATGGTTGTAACTTGTTTTTACGAAAACTAAGAAGTATGATTTTTTTGCAACTGCAAGGGACTACAGATCTGTGTATAATAATAATATCAACACGCCACCTCCACGCGTTCCCGAGATAAAAGGTCTTGACAGACGGACGGACGGACAGACGAACAGATGGACAGCAAAGTGATCCTATAAGGGTTTCGCTTTTTTCATTTTGAGGTACGGAACCCTGAAAATTCATTGATGTTCTTTGGGTCATATCGAATATCTAGAAAACAAATGAAACGACAGATTATTCTATTTTTAAATGTTTATCATACTTCCTATGAAGTTCATACCTATAGATACAATGCTAAAAGCAGAGCGATACCATACCGGGTACGAAGTCCCGGCCGTTCAGCTAGTGTACGATAAAAACAAATATCCAAAAGCTATAAAAAGTTTTATTTAGGAGTGGCGCCGCGTCTGGAGATTTTTTTGTGTTAAAATCGAATCTACTTAATTTTATATATCTATTATAAATTTATTTGCGAGAAACTGAAACTAATCAAACTAAAAAACTAACATAAAGTTTATGTATGCAATTAACACAGTTATTTAATCAATACTCTTGTATCAAAATGTAATAAAGACTGCCGAAACACACCGTTGGGTGCTTGGCGACAGTTGTACAACTTAAATTCAATAATCTCCTGGCCGGGGCATCTGATTACGCTTTGTTTGCGGATGAGTGGATGAGTATGCAGTCAAGGTGTTTGGAATACTGTAAGATGATAGCGGTAAAGAATAAGGATATGGATGATGATGGTGAATGGGAATTTCTGTGTCAGTGTGACTTCGATTATTGGTAAAGTATTGCGTTTTTTTAGTAGTAGTTAGTATTAGTATTTTTAGTATTTAAAAAAAAAAAAAAAAATCTGTTGTTATATATATTTTTAATTCTAATATTATGACTTTTT
Source organism: Biston stratarius (assembly GCA_950106695.1). Lineage (NCBI taxonomy): Eukaryota > Metazoa > Arthropoda > Insecta > Lepidoptera > Geometridae > Biston > Biston stratarius. The sequence goes on along the minus strand of OX467106.1, from coordinate 36,719,183 downwards.
TATTGACCTATTCATTTAATTATAATATATATTTTAAGACTATTGTAATTAGCAATTGCCGTATTAATCTGAATAAATAAACTTGAAGGTGGTAGCTAGTCAGTCGAGTATTAGAAAGTACCCTACCTAGCATCATGCTATGGTTTCCTCACAATGTTCTCCTTCACCGGTAGCTCAAGTAAACTGTTGGAGTTTGAATCCACGCCCTTTGGCGTATGAACCGAACGTGCTAACCACTGAGCTATCATCGGTAATTAACTATAAAGTTACCTAAAAAGGTTGGAGATGCACAAAAATAGAATTCAATTTCAACCTTAAATATACTCTTAGCTCTGCTCTCGATATATTTTAACATTGTCATATTTTAAGATCGCAGACAGCGGTACCGGATATAGGCTCTGAATTTTACAGGAGCCACTCCGGATTCTACTTTAGATATAGAGGCACGTGTCAAAACAAATTTTCACATTTGCAGTCGCTATTTTCATTTCATGTCGGCTATCGAGGTAGTCGGGGAGGTGATTGAGAAAAACAACCAAGTGTTTGAGTTATACCTATGTTTAAAAAAAAAAACCTGTATCGTCTCATTTGCTGGGGAAAGGTCCTCAAATTCTCAATTTCTCCCATTTGCCCATTTCCAGTAATGATCCTGGGAAAAAAAGGTTAGACGGTTCCAGAACCGTCACTTCTTTCTTTAATCTTTCAAACTTCCCATAATTCGTAGAAAAACGCATTTAAAATGTCAAATTTTGTTTTGTTTTTCTTGTCTTACAGATAATGTTGAGAAAAATAACATAATTATGTAAAATATTCAATCTTACGATTCATAATTATATAAGTTGATGACACAGATTTAACATCAAGCCTCATGTTAAAAGGTGTTTTCGAATATACTAGTTTTCTTCTAGATTAGCGTTCTCCATGTTACACAGCATAATCAGATGTTACCATATTTACCAGAACCCATATTAACCCATAAAAAAACAGCTGTGTAGATTATAGGAAATTGATAAATGGACTACTACTCGCACGATACTACGATGAATGAAGCGTTTACGCAACAGAGAGCTAAAGACTGTTAGAGAGAAAAAAATTTATTGTGTTTTGACAAAAGTTGTTTGTTTTTATGTACAAAATATGCCTTTAAAAGGATGCTGACTGATTACCAGTACCCCTGTATGGATATAATAATGGTGGTACTTCACATGGCTTATGTTGGCCCAAATAAAGAGGTATGCAGCGATGTAATCTGCATGTGTCCCTTTGTATTCGGCAAATACGGCCAAGTGAAATGCCAGGATAACACCACCTAATACGCACCGATTGTCCAAGAATAATAGAATGTCCGTTGTTTAACATCTATTAATTTGTCAGTACTGTTGAGGTTGACACCGCTAAGCCTATCTGATGTTGGATCTATTTGAGAAACAGACAGCTCTAGCACACTGTACGACAGTTGTAAAGGCTTAACTTTGGGAATATAATAATAATTATGAAGTGTGACTTGAAAGTTAGAATTGTTAGGTGGCTGTATGACTATGGTATCCCTATGCATACTTTTGCATTGTTCCTAAAAAAATATATCAAAATTTTGCGTTTAATGTTTAAACTAACTGGAAAAAAATGTCCTTGTGTAAATAACGAAATTGCGTATTTTGATTTACTGTGACTTTTTACTGATGTTTTCAGCACCTGATGATGAAGCCGGAAGGTAGGTAGTTCATTAACTATTCTAGCGACCGTAAACACCACTAAAACACTTTTTTATATAAAAGTATTTACACGAACGAGATCATCGCCTGATGGTAAGAAATAACGCCTGTAGATGACCATTGCAGCGAAATACAGAACTGTGAGTAGCAAAACAAAGTCCAGGGCATCACGGCTTTGGCGCTAATTACTTTGAGACTTTCGATGGTTAGTCTCAACAGACTTGTAATTTTGCTAGCTGTAACCCTTTAAACCGGAACATGGTAATGTTACACACTGCTGCTTGGCGGCAAAATATCTAGTACTGGGGTATCTACCTAGACGAACTCCTGCTAAGGAGATCTCCCACTAAGTATTTTATTACCAAGTAGTTATACTCTGTGCCAATAAATAATGGTAGTTCAGCTTCTGATACATTGTGTTTGGTCGGTAGTTTGCACCGGGCCGCGACCTGTCTGCCAAACAGGCTAAATGCAGCCGCGATTGCAGCTACATCGATTTGCACTTTACTTTGTGAATTTTTAATAGTCTGCGCTGCTTCCGTGAAAAGGCTAATTAACTTAAAAGTGATGGTTTTGAAATATATCTACTGCTTAGGTTATTTTTATAACAGTACTAGCTGCGCCCCGCGGTGTTACCCGATGTTCGCGCGTGAACACTGAAATAAAAAGTAGCCTATGTGTTAATCCAGGGTGTCAGCTACCATACCAATTTACATCAAAATTGGTCCAGCCAGCGTGATGAAGTAACAAACATACAAAAACACATTTGCACAATCACAAACTTTCGCCTTTATAATATTAGAGTTTTTTTTATAGTTGGTAGGCTAGTTGTTTGACCACAACTCACCTGATGTTATGTAAGTGACGGTGTGTTCAAAGATGGTAAAGCACACCTAGCCTGGAATGGAACTGGCGCTCAAGTGAGGCTGCCGGAACAAACCGTGAGATGTTTGGCGGCAGATTTTCAACTTGGGTGGTAGCTAGCCAGCCTTGTACTAGAAAGTTTAGTACCCTACTACCACGCTATGGCTTCCTCACGATGTTGTCCTTCACCGGCAGCTCAAGCTCATTGTTGGGGTTTGAACCCACGCCCTTCGGCACGGGAACCGACCGCGCTAACCACTGAGCTATCATCGCTACAAATAATAAAAAATAATAGTAGTAGTAGTAATAGTAGTGTTTACACACTACTGCTTGGCAGCAGAAGATCTGGTACTGCGGTACCTACCTAGACGACTTTCTGCTAAGGAGATCTACCACCAAGTAAATATCAAATAAAATCTGTTATATTAGATTTACATACAATCTTTGGTGTGAACAAGAAATAATTTATTTGTCTATCGAAATAAACCGACGAATCGTTTCAATGTAAACGCTAAATAGCAGATTCCTTACAAATCAATCAAATTATCCAAGCTCTTAACTTTATAGCTAACGAAACCATCGCTAACAAGAATCGACAGGCCCAGCTTATAGCGCTATCACAAATAGCCCCGTGACTCGAAGACAGAGACAGTTTATTATATAGTTCCTAAGTAAGAAAGAGAGATAGAAAATCCCCCATTACAAACTGCGAAGCGGTGAAGCCTACCCATTGATCACAGTAGAGCGAAAAGCCTTTTAAAAATCCGGCAATTTATTTAGTCAGTAACAACAGCTTATTTGGCTGAATTGTATAATCATAAAATACGGTTGTTTTTATTCTGTTTCTTTTAGGGTTTACACATTTTTAGGCGTCTTGCAATATTTTATTGAATTGAGAATTGTAGGTACATGAAAAATGAGTCACATACCTATTTATTTTTCATTGTTGGCTATGTGGAAATTATATAGCATTACTTTGTTTTGCAAATACACTATATTGTATTGCAGTTTGTTGCAGACTATTCTTGATCAACTGAATCGACAAGATCGGTAGCGATGATAGCTTAGTGGTTGAGGTAAATGTCCTATAATAAATTCAAAGATTTTATAAAGCAGAGGTTGATTGACAAAGCCTACTATAAGGTGGCTCATTACGTGAAAGACCGGAATATATGGTTGTAGTAGCTTCTCTCTGCCCTTGCATCCCCCCGGCTAAGTGACGATTGTAAAGCATAATGTATTAATATTTATGACTGTAAACTGTAACCTAATATGAAAAGAAAGATCCACAAAAAAATGCCTTGCTGAGTTTCTTGCCGGTGTCTTCTCAGTTGAAGTGTAATTACGAGCCGGTGGTAGATTCAAACATGTAACTTAACGTTAATAAGTGCCTTACAAGGGCCTAAACTGAATAAATGACTTTTTGATTTTGATTTTGGTTACGCGGTCGGTTCACACGTCGAATCACAACAAAGATCTTGAGCTGGCAGTGAAGAAAAACATCGTGAGGAAACTATAGCAAGGTGGTAGGGTATTTTCTAGTACTTGGCTGGCTAGCTACCACCAGTTGAAAATCTGGCGCCAAGCACCTAACGGTGTGTTCCAGCCAGTCTGACTTGAGAGCCAGTTCCATTCCAGGCTAGGTGTGTTTACTATCTTCGACCAGATCGTTACTTAACATCATGAGATGTGGTCAAACACCAAACCTATTTAAAAAAACGACGACAACATCACTGATCGTTGTATTTATGTTGATTGATTGTTACACCAAAGGTTTGATACAGTAGCAAAAAAACTTAAAGAATAAGTGTACTACAGACTTTATAGTTAAAAGCGAACTCTTCCAAGAAATTATAGGACGGAAAGGATTCTAGGAAGAAAAAGACGCGGTGTATCAATGACGAGCAAAATATAGGGGAACACATTACTATGACATAGACTTACATTACAATAGAAATATATTCTAATATTTATATTTCTTCATGTCCTACTCGAACAGTGTCAAATATTTAATAAAGGAATTCTCTTCAAAAATGGATTTCTAAAAATAAAATTGTATTCGTAGTTATGAATACAAATTTATTGTAGTTCACATAAGTTGTTTGGAAAACATAAGAACTAGTGTTAGTAGATAGTTGATCTGTTTATATCTTATTATGTATAAAGTATTTCAATCCTTACCAGCTTCTAGGTAGAAGAATTTTATTCTATGCAACTCTCGCAACTAGGTAATTAATTAACGAGTGTATAATATGGTGATACTGCTTGAAAGATTTCTGACGTTTAGTTGCGTTTGGAAACTTTCATCCATACTCCATCAACTGGACTTAAAGTAATACTAATAGCGTCAAATTTAAATTTCCTTCGCTGGTCTGTACAAGGGTTTACTTTAAATTTACTGAGAAAGGCGGCCGCAGCCATCATTATGTGTTGCGTTGCAAACCGTGAACCTGTGAATAAAAACGCAATATTGCAATGAAACTCATTAAAATGCTTTTAAGACTTTAAATTAAGAAATACATACCGATACAATAGCGCGGTCCAAAACCAAAAGGGATGAATGCGCATTGTGGTATTTTATTAAAATTCCCTTTTGAAAAGTTTTCCGGATTAAACTCATCTGGATTTTCAAAATATTTAGGGTCACTATGGAGGCCACTAGTACTTACTAAAATCATTGTGCCTGCTTTTACTTTTATTTTAGTCTTTGGAATCGTGTAATCTTTAGAAGCCTTACGTATAATCCAACCTACAAAAGTATGCTTTCGTAGAGTCTCGTTAAATACCTTCTGCAAGTAGGACATTTCATTTACAGAATCGTAAGTCAGTTTACCACCATGTTTGTCAAGTACCATAGATATTTCTTTGTAGGCGGTTTCTTGGATGTCTTCATGTATGGCGAGTTCATAAAGCAAATATGACAACGTAGACGAAGATGTCTCATATCCTGTGAGGTATAGAATATATATTTGACTGGCGATGAAGTTAATGTCAACTTTTAAATCATTATTTTTCTTCGCATCTTCATGTTTATCTTTGTCTTCTTCTAAAAGGTTAATCATAACTTCCATGACGTCGTGTCTTTTATCTTTTAACCTTTTTCTTTCATTGATCACATGGTTAACAAAATTTATAAAGAAATCTCGAACATGAGCTGACGGATCGACTGCAGGAACTATACTTTGTATTCCAGGAATTAACATTTCTGCTGCATACCACAATCGGAAAGAGAGACTTGGTGTTATAGATTTTTTTCCAATTCTGATTATATCTTGCATTTCATCTGAATAAAAATCTAAATTAAGACCAAATCCGCATGAGCATATTAATTCCATAGCGTACCTCGAAGCAAGTTCTTTTACATCACAATTATCCTGTGAATCAGTAGATATCTCTACTTGTTTTAAAAATTTATTTATCGTTTCATGAATGAGTGGGGTCATTTGTTTTAGTTTAGTGCTAGTGAAAGCTGGTGTTATTTTTTGGCGTGTGTTCCTCCACACATTGTCTTCGGAAATAAGTAAATTGTTACTAAATCCTATCTCTGAAGTTTTAACTCCCCTGTTTACAAAATTGTTAAAATCTGTTGTCATTACGTGGTTTATTATTTCCGGGTCTCTGAGTAGAAGAGCAGGTGTGAAGCCACAATAAAGGCCGACAACTTTTTCTTCTGGAAACTGTTGGTAAACTTCTTCTGCGAGTTGTGAAATGGATTGTTTTTGCATCATCAGTTTTCCGAAATTACCAACAAACGGTAAAGGTACAGGTCCTTTTACGCCTTTTCTACTCCAATGGCTATATTTAAATTTAATATACAAGTGAATACAGACACCGATTGTTATTAAAATGAATATAATCATTTTTACCAAATGTTTGAACTACCACGCAATGGAGCACAGGATTGTATTTGAAGAAAATATTGTTGTTTACGTTTAAATATACAAAAATAAATTAATTAGCATTTTAACATCCAACGAAACAATGTAACATTTATTATTATTTTCTACACTACCGTAATAAAGACTCAGGTCTGCGTCATGCACGAATTTTTAAATGTTTATTGTTCTTTGTTGATTACATTGTATTAGGTATAGTAATATAATAAAAAAAAATCATTCAGTACCTGTTTTCAAAAATACACAGTATCTTTATTTTATTTGCATTTATGTGACAAATAAAAAATACTGGTATAAAACAAAGGGCTAACTGAAAATTGTTGACGATAAAAATGTTAGGCATCGAGAATGACTATCCACTCAGTAGTTTAATTTTCCTTTATGTATCACACTAATATTATAAAGGCGAAAGTTTGTTAGTGTGTTTGTTACTTCTTCACGCTCAAACAACTAGACAAATTTTAATGAAATTTGGTTTGGAGGTAGCTGGTAGACACCCTGGATTAACACATAGATAACTTTTTATTCCGAAAAAATGTAGCGGGTAACGCTGCGGGGTGCAGCTAGCTATATCATAAATTTAGCAGCCAAAATGGGTTTAATTACATACATTACTAAATCTATCTAAATATATATAACTCAAAGGTGACTGACTGACATAGTGATCTATCAACGCACAGCCCAAACCACTGGACGGATCGGGCTTAATTTTGGAATGCAGGTAGATGTTATGACGTAGGCATCCGCTACGAAAGGATTTTGATTAATTCTACCCCCAAGGGGATAAAATAGGGGATGAATGTTTGTATGAAACTTTGTCAATTTTAAACTGATCGGGCTGAGACTTTACATGCATAAAGCTACTATGACGTAGGCATCTAGCGCGGGTGAAACCGCGGGGCACAGCTAGTTACTATTACATTATTATTACTTATTAATGTAATAATTTGATTTTCTATGTTGTGTTGCATTTTGTTGATTAGTACAACCCATATGGTATGTAATCTTTGACTTCGTTAAAAAATGGTTATTATTTTCTTACAAAAATACTTTCACAAAATACACACAAAAACTAAATAGAGCCAGTCCCCGTTCCATCTTCGACCACATAATTACATAATATCCACACGAGCTTTGGTCAAAACATCAAACTCATAAAAAAATATCTGGATTATTATCAACAAAATTTTGCTGACGGATGTCTCTATAATAGGAAATCCAATTTTCTAAATGAGCTTTTATGAAAAAAAAACTCTTGCAGAATATGCTTGCCTCGTGTTATCCGAGGAGCCATCAAAATTTAATTTCGTAGAAAGCGCACTCCGGCCCTGAGTAACGTGTATTCTGAATGCGGGTGGAGCACAGTAGTGGCCTCACGGCCGTCGACTCCGCCTGTAATGATATCCTTACGTGCCATACAGGAAAGTAAGGAGCGCCCCTTAGTCATTACACGTGCACTCGATTGCAAAAAAAGTAGGAAAATGTACTATTACAAAGCTACTACGAAATGTACACTCGTCAAACAATTACATTTAATAAAAATTGTTATTTAAACACAATATCTATATCTATCTAATCTATCTATCTAATACCTTTAAACGAGCGATTCTTGTATATATGTATAATTGTATATATAGTCTGAATCTCGGAAAAGGCTCTAACGATTTTCATGAAATTTAGTGTGCAATGGGTTTCGAGGGCGATAATTCGATCTAGCTAGGTTTCACTTTTAGAAAACGTCGTTTTATCCGTGTTTTCAGCCGAGCAAAGCTCAGGCATCCAATTCCTTCATCAAGATGATGCCAGAACGCTACTTGCACACGTGCCACAATGTATTATTTTCCAAACTTATGGTTTTTTTAAGTGTTAATGTGTAAAAGTTGTCGTTTTTTGTTCATAAAGTGCCAATTTACTCGCATGAGTGTAGGAAAGTTATATAATGAGATAAAACATGACTTTTCGTAAGTCATGTTTTGAACAAAAAACGACAAATTTTACATGACATACAAAAAATCATGTTTTATCTCATTATATAACTTTCCGTTGCTTCCAAAATCGGAAAGTAACCACTACTTTTCTGAGTCATGACCGGACTCGATTATGACTTCCTTTGTGTGACTTAGACTTATTCGGAATATGGGCGATAAGTCCTGTACTGACATCTCTAGTGAACTCCCGCTTAGGTTTATTGTATTTTCATTAAATACTTAAAAATATCAAAACACTGAACCCTGAAAAATACACAAAGTGCAACCTAAAAAGAACAAAGAAAAAGTAGATATTTAACTTAATAATATTTTTTTGTTTTAAAAGAAACCTTAATTAAGATAATGTTTATACTTACCTACCGTGTTAAAGATTTCCTCTCGCGCAGAACTCAGTCGTCAAAACTTGTCCACAAGGCTGGCAATTTGCTTGGCTGTTTAGCCATTGAAATGAGTGAGGTCAGGTAGACATCTACGAAATTACCTACAAAAATTTACCACTTACATTTTGTACTTATTAAAAAAGAATGCAAATTGTTTCTAAAAACTCTGGGAATCCCGCCCAACCTCGATTTCATACATCAACAACAGCATCTTGCTACGCATAACATAAAGATTACATCTTATGTTTTTATTTTATTCGTTTACGATAATATTATTCAAGCTGTTCCATTTCTTGGTAGCGATTAAAATATACTTTTTGGGAGACTGACAGAGGATGATTACTACTGAATTTTGTGTATTTATGTGACCTTTCTTGGGAAAAATCTTTTTTCTCATCTCACCAAATACAGTATTCAAGACATCAAAGTTGCGTTGATGAATTTGAAATAAGTTGAAATAAATAAAGCGTTTTTTTTCTTCTATTTTTAACATCACTTTGAATTTCTATCATTATGAATCTCTAAATTTTAAAGATATTTGAAATCTATAAAATAGAATCGTTATTTAAAATAAAGTAAAAATATAGTAAAAGCCGCAATCGCATTTGCAAGTCCGCAATGCGTAATCGAATAAAAATTTCAAATCATGAAAATTGTTCAGCGGATATCGAAACTGCGATTGAAATTCTCGTTTCCTAATCGATACTAATTCTCGGTATGTTCAGTTAAGTAGCTGAAGCTGGGTTTAAGATGAGAGGGTAAGGGAGGGGTGCTATGTGCGTAGGAGGGGGTACGATTTATGGCGGCATTAGAATCGCATTTGTAGCTGGAAACTCTTGGCACGACCACTTACCGGACACACAAACCGTACAGACCTATTCGCTCGTGCATCCTATTAATATGGAAAGATGAACGGTTTTTATCCTTTTTCTTCGTAATAAACGTGATGTCAAAAAAGTATACACACATCTTTGGCAGGACTACTATTACATAGTTATTGAAAACGTACTTACTTTTTAATCTAAGATTTAAAAAAATATTATTTATACAAATTTGTGATTTTTTTGAACTTTTATAAAGCTGTCGGAAAGAAGATTTGAAATTATTCTGCTTGGTTAGATAAGTTAAGGTGCGAAAAGAATTTTTATAAAATTTTATGTTCCACGCCACACTTTCAAATAGGAAATTTAATAATCTTTATTAGATTTTGTCGCTTGCAAATGTCACTAGAAGAGTAAGCATGAACGTTCAACACTTTTTGCCGCCTTCTTTTTAAAAATGTTCTCGTATAACGTTTACTACCGGATCAGATTAGTTTTTATAAATTGTCCTGTTGTGTGTACTGCGTAGGGCAAGGGCCTCTTTTCAATGTGAGAAGGGTAAAGTTTATAGTTCACTACCCTGGTCAAGTACGGGTTGCCAGACTTCATAAATCTTTGAGATCATTAAGAACTCTCCTAACATGTAAGTTTTCTCAAAATATTCATCACCATTTGAAACTAGCAAAACGAACTAAAAAAACAATGGTGCGTACCGATGGTGGTGGTGGGATTTGAACTCAAGACCTCCAAATTGGCCATCAGGCGATCACCTAATTAGGCTTCTGGAGCTTTAATCAGTATTATGTATACTTGATCGTAACGAATACTAAACAAACTAGTATCAAGGAGTAAACATTTGAACCCACAAATACTAATAACAAGTATGACTCCTCTAGCAGCTGGTCAACTGATGCTTCAAGCTGCTATATGCCACAACACTGTTGCGGTCAGGCGGTCGACACTTCGCAGAACAAGGAGAATTATGTACGTACTCCGTACCAACATTCAAATTATAAACTTAATAAGGCCAATTTTGAAGGCTTTAGTTGGCAGATCTAAATCGATCAATAAATAATATTGCCGTCCTTGCTATAAGGCTGAAATGTGTAAACTTTAAATTTATTAATTAAAGCCTCCAAACTTAAAAGCCAAAATAAAATAAGAATGGTGTACTTACATACTGTGTATTATATTTTTCATTTGTCTTTTTTTGGGAACTGGCCCTGAAGTGAGGCACCGATAGGTGCTTTGCGGCGGATTCTTAACTTGAGGATAGTAATTAGCCAGCCGAGTACTAGGAAGTATCCCACCACTATGCGTTTCCTCACGATGTTTGCTATTAAGTTTATTTTTGAGATTTGTATCTAAGCCCTTCGGCGTGTGAATGGACCGCGCTAACTAATCCAGTATTCATACACAGCGATTCCTCTCTATTTTCTTGATACGTACAGCCCTCATATGAATGGAACTCATTGCCGGCTGCTGTCTTTTCTTTAAACTATAACTTAGACGTTTTTAAGGCCTGTGTGAATAGATTTCTTCTAGATTGGCGTGCTCCATCCTCGGCCGCACCGTCACTTTCCATCAGGCGTGTTGGTAACCAAACGTAGATCTATTGAATATAAAAAAAAGATTAAAGTACGTTCAGATTTGCGAAAACGGCTAGTTAGGAAATTCTGACTCTTATAACGTTTATCCACTTTGTCTGCGGTTATCGGCACATATCACTGCCGAACTGCATCAATTATGTCGGTTACTGCCACCACAAACATACCCGTACACTTGCTTGCTTGTTTTATAGTATACTGTTATCTAAAGCGGTGACTAACTAAATATTTTACATAATTAAAATTGCATAATATTCCGGTAAAATGAAATCATGACTTTAGAACAGCAGAACTATGTACTTAGTGTCCAAATAAGGTTCATTTATAGTTATTGTGTTTCCAAATGTTACCAGCTTTCATTACAGGCAAATATTGCGACTATACTTTCTCGGGGATAGGGGCCGGAGACACTGCTGCAAGGCGCGTGGCTTGCTTTGTATTAACCAGAATTTATGATTTCATTTCGCATCGCATATTTCAACAAGCGGCATTTTGCATCGAAATGGGCCGCAATAACGCACCGAAAACGCTGTTCCTCTTACAAGCACAAACGTAACATTTCTTTTGGGTGCGGTTGTGCTGCCTTAACTTCGTTTATGTTTACGAATTGAAATGACTTGTTTTGTTTTTATTTTTCGCGACACAATAATTTATTCTTCTTCGTTTTTGGCGTCACGTTTTATATATTTACCACTATTAAGTGTTTCAATATTTTTTATTAAAAATCTACTTAAGTCTAAATTACAGTCAAAATCATGTATTTCATGGTGGAATTATGTCATGCCCAAATAAAACACCACCATGGAGTTTTGGAAGCACCACGAAAAGACATTGCGTGGTGGTAGGGTACTTTCTAGTACTCGGCTGGCTAGCTACCACCCTCAAGTTGAAAATCTGCCGCCAAGCATCTAACGGTGTGTTCCGGCAGCCTCACTTGAGAGCCAGTTCTATTCCAGGCTAGGTGTGCTTTACTCGAAGTAAAAGGGGCTAAAAATACTCAAATTTTAAGTTTGTCAATTATTACTTTGGTATATTTCGTTTTCTTGTGCACTGTACTATAATGAAAATGTCAAATTCATTCAGTGTGTCATAATAATAATTATTAAATGGGTATAATATTGTCCAGTAGACGGATATCTAGGTCAGTAAAATAAATTATGGATCCGCGTTTTCCAAGTTGAAAGCAGTTGGTACTTTAATATTTAAGACGTTTGGAGCTCATCTAACAGGAATGTATGCATGACATAGCATTTTTATGTATCTATCTGAATTTCACTTCTGTTTCGTTGCTTTATTTCACATTTTCGAATAAAATGTTTTCCAGGGTGTAGGTATAAGTATGTTAAAGAGAATGATTTGAACATACAGCAGTTCAGTTAGGTTTTGGTTTATTCAACTCATAAGTTGTGGTCGGCAATTCATTATTCTGAACAACTTCTACTTTGGAATCAACTTTGAAATTGCGTCAAGAAAAACAGAAAAGCACTCAAAACTCACATTTATCCAAAACGAAATCTATAAAATAGATGGTTCTTTTCGCGATTTCAGTGTAGTCCGGTGGTAGATCTCCTTAGCAGGAGGTTGTCTAGGTAGGTACCACCACAGCACCAGATATTCTGCCGCCAAGCAGTAGTGTGTAAACATTACTGTGTTCCGGTTTGAGTACTGTATAACTGTTGTTGTACCATCTAATGTGTCAAAGTAATGAGCGCCAACGCAGCGATGCTCCAAACCTTGTTTTGTCACTCAAAGTTCTGTGTATGAGTGTATCGCTGTAATGGTCATGGACAGGCGTTATTTCTTACAAGGAGAGCATCTTAGTTCGTCTCATTACTTTAAAACAAAAAATTAAAAAAAAGTGTCGGTGTCATAGGAAACGTTGTACACAAAATAATGAAGTACAATCATCGTTTTAGCTAAGAAGTACTAACTATTATTTGTGTAGGACCTACTTCTGTTACCTGATTACATGACTTATGAAAATCTAAAGACAATCGAAAGGCCAACACCCATATTACAACAGAATTGGTTACACTGCATTAAGGGAGAAAGGCGAGATCACTACTTTGGGAAAGGGCATGCGCAAACCATGATTGATAATAAAATTGAACTATATATTTTTCCCAATGACAGGATTCTGACTAAGCAAACACAACATACCACATATAAGTCGATGTTGTTTTGTTTTGTTATTATTATCTTTATGTTTTAATGTATCGATTGTTGGTGTACAATAAAGTTATGTTATATTCTATTCTATAATAACATAAAAATAATATTTTTCTGTGAAGAAGAAGAGTGACATGAAGATTGGTGCGTGTTTGGTTCAATTATAAATGACAGCGAGGCAATTATTACTACATATTATAAAACAAAGCCGTCCGCCGTGTCTGTTTGTCTGTCTATTCGCGATAAACTTAAAAGCTACTGAACGGATTATCGTCGGAGTTCCACCATGTGATTGTTCCAGAGTGATTCATGAGGAAGGTTTAGGTATATAATTTGTCAAGGTTTGCGTAGTGTTTACATTGCACTCGTGAGAAGCCGGGGTGGGTCAGTAGTAAAAATATATAATCGCTACACTTGTACGTTGGACCAAATAAACTCTAGCGTGTTGATTCCAGGAATGATGATTTTTGGATGTCTGAACTAAGTCTACATTTTTATGAATTCCAGAAACAGAGATTTAAATTACTGTATCAGGATTCTGTATATGTTTCGGTTAGACCGTTTATAAGAGAGCGAGCGCAGCGCCACCGGAAGCGAGCCTGAGGCCATAACCATAACTCACGGAAGTACCCACATTCGGCCGTGTCCAAACGCGGTGTGCCGTTTTAACTATTTATAAAACACGGTAGATTGATAGCGATAAACAGCAATAAAATAAAATGTAAACGCCAGTTTACCGCGTCTATTGATGACTTCAGAATTTACGAATTCCCTTATTTCATGATTATTTACTAGCGATTCACCTTGGCTTTGCACAGCTGTTATGTATTTTGCGACTTTTTTTTACGTAAAACTAATGAAACGAACGTGATGCTCTCCTGATGGTTAGAGATATAGCCTGTCCATGAACATTGCAGCGACACACAGAACTTTGAGTAATAATATAAAGTTCAGAGCATCGCTGGTTTGGCTCATTACTTCGAGACTTTCTGGTTAGTCTTAACAGTCCCGTAATTTTGCTAGCTGTAAAACGAACTTCAAACTGCGGTGGCACCTAATGAAATGAACTCCTGTTAAGAAGATCTAACTAAAAGTGTATTACAAAATATTGAATTTCCCTACTTATCATCAATTATTATTTATCATCAGCCAATCGTATCGTAGTACTGGATATGGGCCTCTCCTAAGACACGCCACTCAGTCGGATCTTAATGTTGTTTCGTTCACCGCCAGCTGTCTTACGTATATTCCACTGACTCTTAGGACGTCTGACACAACGTTTGTTAATTCATGGTCTTTACGCTAGAACACGTCTACCTGAGTGGTTATCGGTTCTGTGACAGATTTATGTCCAGCCCACTGCTACTTTAGCTATGCTTAATACGTTAGGCAAAGTCTGTGATCTTAGTTTTCTGGCGATTTATATCGTTGATCTCTTAGAGAAGAAGCATAGCTCTTTCTATAGCTTGCCGAGTGACTTACACAAAACATTTATTGGGATGTATTGTATATACAAATCTTCTGTGAAAAATGTGTATGTAATAGCTAAAACCGTATCAAATTACGTGGTTTAAATAACGGAGAATCAGACAGACGCAGAAATTGACTTCGTTTCATACTATTTACATATGTAAATAATGTATTAAATTAGTAAATAAAATAATAAACAACGATAAGGACAGTCACACTAGACACCATCTAGCCCCAAACTTAGCCAAACTTTTACTATACGAACCAGATAGCTGATAGAATTTGATACTTTTTTTTTTGTAAATACATACTTGTAAATTCATTATAGAATACCCAAACATGGAACAAACATCTCCATGATCGTCACACAAATATTAGTTCTGAGTGGGAATTGAACTCACGCCCTTCAGCTCTCGAAGCAACCAAATGAGTTAACAGGCAGGCAGTTCGTGAATTATAACCATCGGAAAAGATGACTAGGTAATTTTTTTGCCTTCTTCGTAACCACCACGTCGCGAATTGAGTGCGAATGTGTTATTTATAGAAGTTTGTTTCACTTTTTGCGAAAACATATTATGGCTCGGAGGGGATAAAAAGCTCCCGAAAAAACACTTGGCAGCCCCAATGTTTTGGTAATTTCAGCAGGGAAAATTGTGATGAAGATGGACGTATTTCAATCACATTGCTACGTTGAAAATGTCTGTTTGTTGAATAGAAACAATAAAATTATTTTTATACTTCCATTTTTTTGCACATGAAAATCATATTTCTTGGCTGTTCTTTTGTATTAAACACACATAAGCTTGCTAAAACATACCTAAATGTGTTAAATTTTGTATTCAATAGGTTTAAGTGATCAGCCCTAATGTCAGATTTAATATGTCGCTCAGAGGCCTCTGACTTGACTAGGATAAATATCCGGGCATATTTCGACTCACGATAGCTATCAGTTCTAAATGCCACTCGCAGTCACAGATTCATTAGTTAATTGTAGTGCGACTCATTATTGATTCGAACGAAATATTTCACAACACTCAATTTGCGTATAACTTGGTAGGTACTTAATGAAATGCCACGATTTTTAAACAAAATGTAAGTTATGGAACATAACACAACGATGCGACATTATTTTATTGTGTTACTAGCTACACCCTACGGTTGCTGTTTGTGAGTGTGTAAGTGTGTTTGTATGTTTGTTACTTCTTCACGCTCAAACGGCTGGATGGATTTTGATGAAATTTTGTCTGGAGGTAGATGACACCCTGGATTAACACAGAGTTTTTATCCCAAAAAATATAATGTTCACATGGGAACAGCGGGTAACAACGCGGGGCGCAGATAGTTGTCAATAATTCAGACTTGCTTTTGCTTTTTACACTCAAACTGTAGAGGTCAAGGCTAACCTTGAGCTCTATATAGGTTTGAGTCTACATCTGCGGAAAACATGTGAGCTAAACATCGCTTTTCCCTAATATTTGAACCAAGCACTATTCAACACATCTGGTGTCCGTAATCTTGTTATGAAGAAAAACTTTCTTAATAAGAAAGCTTTTTGGTTTCGTATTTCTTCCGTAATTTCTGAATGAAGCACTACGAAAATAATTGTACTAGGATTCAACGGACAACCTTTTGTTATTGTTGTATCTATTGACTTATTTTTAGATTTATCGGAAAAGTCATGTTATTTCTACGGAGGTGTGGTAGATATGGCGTTTTCGTTACATTGAAGTTTTCTTCTTTGTTTTTTGCGTCGCACTGTTCATTTGCTGGTGTCAAGAAAGTATCGAAACACTTAACACCGGGTTTTTTTAAATGTAAAAGTTATTAGACGAACTAGACGCTCTCCTGATGGTAAGAAATAATGCCCGTCCATGACTATTGCAGCGATACACAGAACTTTGAGTGACGAAACATATTCTAGGGCATCGTTGATTTGGCGTTCATTATTTTGAGCCATTAAATCTATATTAAATAAGTCGAAGTCACAGAAAGTAATGATCGAGTCCGATTATGACGTAGTAATGTGGTGACTTTACTACAGGATTTGATGGAGTTTTAGTCAAAATGAAAATCCATATCAACACATTGCATCACCTTCCCGCACTCGTGCTTCGGCACTTTATGAATGACACACCACTATTTCTATACATAAACATTTGAAACAAAACATAAATTTAACAAAATGATATAATGCGGTGACATTTCCGCCAAAACTCATCCTGTTAGAATGTACATAATTTTGTAAAAGGTTTTTTTTTTTTTTTTTTTTTACAATGAAACGTAATATTAATGCAAAGATATGTGCATCGAATTCAAATTATTTTGTCTAATCTAAGGCTCATATGAAAAGAAAAATATTACTAAAATAATTTATTTATTTACATTTTAACAAAATTGATCACATTATTCAAAGTTACGTCTGCAGACATGCAAACAATACAAAACGTACTTTGTTAAGTAAAAAATAACATGACTCACAAATATTTTTTACAGTACATAAAACAAAAGGATATAAATACAATATCAGAAACATTCCAGTTGATTAGATAAACACAACTTCATCGAATTGATAAAGAAGTTTACAGATCTCAAAAATTCATGATTGAATGCATTTTGACGTGATGTCTTTTAAAGATCTATACAAACATGTAAGGTTATATTCACCAGCTGCGGTAAGAAACAAATCGTGCTAACCACATCAACGGTATTGAGATGTAGCTTTGAGTGAGATAACCGTAAGGTTTACGTGTATCAAAATAGGATAAATTTTCTTTGAGTTAGCGCATCATGTGGTCATGTGGCCCATGGTGAAAGTGATGGTGATGTGGCGGAGGCGGCGGCGGGTGATGATGGGGCGGTGGCGGTGGGTGGTGATGAAACGGCGGTGGTGGCGGGTGGTGTGGGTGGTGCGGATGGTGCGGGTGGTGGTGCGGTGGTGGCGGCGGGTGGTGATGAGGCGGCGGTGGTGGGAACACGCGCCCACGGTGGTAACAGTGTGGTGCGCAGAATCCGGTACCACAGTGCGGGCCGCACGGCAGTGCGTGTGGAGGAGGCATTACCACTGCAAACAAAATAAATATTTTATTATCAAACTACGTAATCTACCATACTGTATATGATGAAAACTGCTTTCCTTGATTAATACAAAACTTCTTAGTATTCAATGTTGCCTGGTTCATCGTGTAACAGGAATGACCCTCTGCAAGCTTTGTGTTCCGTCGCAACCAATTTTGATATGATCCTGCCAATTCTGCTTCAGATACTCTTTCTAGCAATTAATTTATGGTTGCTCTTGGCTTGGCAGTTTAATAGATCATAAAGATATTTTGTAATTAATTAATTATTGTAATAAAGATAACTGATTTGACACTTCTAATAATGAGTCATATAATTCTGACTAGAGTATGGTCTCTTAACTAAGTCAGTTTTTATAAGCAAATTGTTCGCGTAAAATTAAATTACAAAACAAAAGGAGTACTCACCAACGGTATGTGGACGAGGGGGTCCAAACAGATCAGATAGTAAGCGAAGAATATTGAATAGTGAAGCTTGTGCGTGGTACGTCGATATCACGGCGAATGATAGCTGATCGAACATTTATTCTATTTATCGCGGCCGCACTAATCTATGTTCTGCGTATCAGTGACAAGATAAAAACTAACACGTGACGCATGTGTCCGGTATGAGAGTATGAGTAATTCAATATTAGGAGTAGGCGCAATATTCTGCTCTGTTTTACTGGTAAACTGGAAAGAACAACGTCATACTATGAAAATTTATGAATCATATTTTAGTAAAGCAAATTTTACTTACATTTTAATAAGCAGCTAAAGTTTCGTGAACTCCGAAGATATTACATAAAAAACGATTTGATTTATCTTTTACCAGTGACCCGCCCCGGTTTCGCACGGGTGTGTACTAATGTAGTGCATATGCATGTTTTATACATAGTACCTGGATGACCGAGCTTTGCTCGGGTGAAAACACGGATAAAACGACGTTTTTTAAAAATGAAACCTAGCTAGATCGATTTATCGCCCCCGAAACACCCTGCATACTAAATTTCATGAAAATCGTTGGAGCCGTTTTCGAGATTCAGATTATATATATATATATACATTTATACAAGAATTGCTCGTTTAAAGGTATTAGATTAGATAAACATTCCTCGTCTATTGATGGAAACCGCAATAAAATCCGTTGCATAGTTTAAAAGATCTAAGCAGCAGCGGGAAGCGTATGTGTATAGTAAGCTATCCTTTAAAGGTAGATATATGCCACCTCGTACTTTTTTGTACATCTATAAAAGAGGAATATCCCACCATAATATTATTTTGTTATATCTCAAAGGAATTAGGCAGCGTTTTCGATGAAAGCTCCCAGGTGGTTTGATTTTTTTCGACACTTCCAGCAATTATTATCATATTTCAACCAATTTACACAAAACCTTAAAAAATTGTATCTTAACCTTTCTGATGAATCACTCTATCTATTGGCAAAACTAGCATGATAATCCGTTCAGAATTTTTTATGTTTATCGCGAACAGACAGACAGACGCAGCGGACGACAGACGACTTTGTTTTTTATTATGTAGTGATTTTGTACTTACGTTCTTCATCGTACGATGCACTACACAATAGAATTTGCTGCCCATGTGGGTGTTCCCCAATAGATAAGTAAAATCTAAATGCCTTCAAGTCGCGAGTGAAATGGTTTCTTTTTCTTCTAGACAAGCGTGCTCCACTGTAGACCGTATCTTCGCTTAACATCAGGTGAGGTGGCGGTCGAACGGAAGCCTATGTGTAAAAAAAAACAACAACTTTGTTGTATTTTTGTTTTACTTATGCGGATTACTCACGATTAATTTGACAAGGAGTTTTGGCGGGAACGCGATGAGCGTCGCGTCGCCCCATTGTATTTTATTTCTAAAACTAGTGTTTTTTCGAGTTTTTATCCATAAAAATAGTGGTGTTTTATTTATGAAGTGCCGAATCACAAGCGCGAGTGTGGGAGAAAGATATAATGTGGTTAAACATGACTTTTCGTGTTGCTTCCAAAACTCCATCCAAAAGCTTATAGTAAAGTCGTCTCATGGATGCCATTGTCAGAACTGAATCAAAGGAAAAAAAATGGGACTACACGGGTAGCACCAGCTTACAAATAAAAAAAAGAATCATCAAAATCGGTTCAACCAGTCGAAAGGTCTGAGGTAACAAAATAGGTAATTTAAAAAAAAAAACAGTCGAATTGAGTACCTCCTCCTTTTTAGAAGGCGGTTAAAAAAGGAACGATATTTCGTTATTTTTATTGACGTAAATGCCTATGCCCGAAATCAGATATTAGGTACAAATAACAGCTGTCTATGTTGACGGCTATGAATAAATACTTATATATATTTAATACACCATTGGAATAAAAGAAGCAAATTAGCTGAGACGTAGATATAAGTATATCTACATAATATAACTCCATGAAACGGGTATTCCCGATGTACGTGACTAGCGCTTAAAAATTGTGCATTGAATTTTCCAAGTTGACTAAGCAATTTTATAAAAATAGTGTATCGGGAAATATGATACGTGTATCACAACGTTTTTGATGCAAGTTGTATGTATCAAAAAAGTGAGTCGTTGCACAGTCACACACCATTTAATCACACTCGTTTTCGTATCTTTACATACTTGGTGTCTATACCTATAGTCTGATAATGGCCCACCTGATTATTTTACATTCAGTCCGATTACATTTACAAATATATATCCTCCAGCAAGAGTTAATATATTTTTTTTTAATTTAGGCACTTCACTATTGACATTTGATGGTCCTAATTTCCATAATTGATATTGTGCCATGTCTTAATTATTCATTGCTTAAAAGCACATGAACGCTATTAGTATTGTAAGCTACATAATATTATATAACCTGGAATTGTAAGTGATAAAAATGGAAAAAATAAAATGAAAAAAATAAATATAAAATTGGCATTGGCGCATCATTGTTTCCAAGATGCTAGATAGGTACGATGCCGATTGATAGTAGGTTTGAGCATTAAATTTGTCTTTAGATTTTTACAGTTTTTTGTAGTACTTAAGTTTAATAGATTACGTAGTTTGATTCTATATACTTTCTTTTATCGAATAACAACGGATTTTATGCACAACGTACATAGAAAACAACTTCAGAACAAAGAACTATGTGCATTGTGCAATGACAACTAACTGTTCTGTAGCTGACTTCGTCATTCATGACGTTTTCTATGATCGAAATAAATGATTTCTTATTGTCATGTTACCAATTATTATTATTATTATTAATTAACTTATTCATTAAATAAATCAATGTTTATTGTAATGTACTGAACAAGTATACACTGGTCTGCAGTTGAGCTGAACAAAGTAAGCGGTTGGATCAGAACGGATCCATTTTTATATCACTGTCTAACAAGGGCTACTAAAACAATATTTTTAGAATTTGTAAATATGACCAAAAAAATAATTATAAAAAAGTTTTGTAAAGTAAGAATTTCGAGTTGCACGTACTAAATATTGCTTTCCAGAAAAATATCGATGTTCTGTTTATTTGGATTCGCTTATCTATCTATATGTTTATCTAGGTTTATTTTAGATAGATATGGAACGCGTCGATATAAGTGCTGATATAGATAGTGATATTTCAGTAACAAAAGAGGAATTACGCTCGAAGCTATAATTTTTACAAGGAATATTTATTAACAAACCGGTAATTTTGTGTCTATTGATATCGTATAAATGAATTATTTGTTTATAATATTGTGTTGAAAAAGTAACATGTGTAGTAAAAAAACTTTTTGAAAAAATATCGAAAAAATATTCATAGAGATAATATACTACCACTACTTTGCTAGGACCTGAACTGGACTTACTTCATGTGACTTTGACCGTGACTAAGAATTACTTTTCTTCATTTTAATTTGAGATTCTTGAAAATATTGTCTACTTGATAACAGTTCTTCAAACCTTATTATGTAGGTAAGTGATGCTATTGTTTTTTTTTTCAGCAATGCCGCCACCACCACCCTGGCCTCACCACCCGCCGCACCACCATCCGCACCACCAACCACACCATATGCCACCACCGGGCCCCCACGGACCCCCCGGGCCTTTCGGAGGACCACCCCATCACCCTCCTCCGCCTCACCACCCTCCTCCGCCACACCACCCGCCGCATCACCCACCGCCACCGCATCATCCCCATCACCCACCACCACCGTTCTAATACGATTATGATGGTGATCGATGAAGATTTAATAATGTGATGCTTAGAATAAGTGATTCTAATTATAAACAAATTCTCATATTTAATTTCGAGAAAGTATTATTGTAACGTACAATTTATTGCAAATACATGTTCTATTCATATCTACAATTTTTATTTTATTTCGTTTATTATTTTAAATTATTCAGCGCATATCTTGTGTTATCGATTTAATATGACCAAATAGACTAATATTTCAATGATTTTTATTTCCTAAAGTATGTGCGATAGTTATTTTTTTCTCTATTATTCGTACTATTTTTTTGTAGGATAAAATATGTATATTAATTTAATCAGAATATTTGCTCTCGATGTCTATACATTTCTGACATCTAATTAGAAGAACATTTTATCCCTTGCAATAGAAATCTGACAGTTTTGGACTGCAAACTCCAAAACTGTGTAGAGGTATTTTGAACTGTCTCCTGAGAAGATATTCTGAGAGAAACCACCGTTATCATTAATCCTGTATGTATTTATAAAAAAGTACATAAGTATTCTATCAATTTCCCAATCCCATGATTAGATGGCACTGTTTAAAATGTTCTCAAATTTTTATTTATTTCAACATTATTAAGTGAAATACGTCGTAGTGTACAAGTATGTCTAATTTTTATTATATGGCGTTTGTCCTTTGGTTGAGTTTGCTGCAGTCTATAAGCTGTTATTATTTTATCAGTAAATATACCTGTGAATTACTAAAACATTGTTTTCAATCATTAATACATGATAGGATAATCTAATCACTTACAGGAAAATTTGTTACACAACAATGTTATACAAAGTTAATTGCTAAGATTTTACTCCGTTGACGATCTTTTATTTTGTTGATAATGACCGAATATAAAGAACTTAGGCTTAATTAGTATGTGATCTCTTCCTAGATTAATATTTGTTCAGAATTTATAGTTATTCATATATACGTGTATAAAAAAGGATAATTCAATAAAACAATTCAGACCTTTTCACATAGTGTCACCCAGCTCCAAACTAAACAAAGCTCATACTGTGGGAATCAGACAACTGGAACAATAAATATGTATGTATTTTTTGTAAATACATACGTATAATAAATATATATAAAAACAATCAGACAGATCAAACAGCTATGCTCGTCACGTAATAGTTTGTTCTTGGTAGGAGTCAAACCCACGATCACAGCTCATAGGGCAGAGCTGCTGACGAATGAGCTAACATGGCAGTCAAATATTTATAGGGTTATAACACTTGGGGTGTACTGCTGAAAGGGGGTCATTTTACTCATCATTACGGACAGCTTTTACTATGAGAAAACAACAGAATAAGTTGGTTAACCCCGGACCAAATGGAGCAGCTGGTTGTTTTTGCAATGTCCAAGCGGTTCCGTAGTAAAAGTTGTTCACATACATCCCTATCTTATAATCTTGTACAACATACCACTGCAAACGTGACTGCAAGATTGCTATTCTGTTATAGGCATTCCATATTCAATAATATAAAAATACAGCGGCTAGAAAGTTTCCATAGCTTGTTTTATTTCCAATCTCGTTCAAAGTGGAGAGCGCTATTTACTTATTGCGCCTCGTTTACTTACAAGGTATTTAGGCTGTGTCGTCGGTCCTCAGTTCTGTGTTTGGAAAATGGAGTTTTCCTGTTGGGTTTACCGAAGGGGCGGTATTCCCAATCGATCTTGAAAAAGGACTATTTGTAATAAGAAGGTTCGGTTTCGCTTACCGTTGCTTTGTTTTATTTAACGTTATTTGTTCTTATCTTTATCGGTTGAAGGATGTTTACTTTGTCGGGATTAGAAGGTATGTATTTGCCAATATTTTTAAGGTGAGTTTTCTTATCGAGTAACAACACACTTATTCTGTCTATTTATGGCGCATAGGATTGATATATTCCTATACACCATATATATCTTATACCTTTAAACGAGCAATTCTTGTATATATATGTATGTATATATATGTATATATATAGATATTCTGAATCTCGGAAACGGCTTCAACGATTTTCATGAAATTTAGTATGCAGGGGGTTTCGGGGGCGATAAATCGATCTAGCAAGGTTATCTAGCTAGGATCTAGCTTCATTTTTAGAAAACATCGTTTTATCCGTGTTTTCAGGCAATGAAAAACCGAGCAAAGCTCGGTCATCTAGGTAATATCTTTAAAACAGGATACCTACTCATGTAAAATTTGTTTCGTGAAAGATAAGGACGACAGACGAAACTTCTCAGAAAAACTCGTACAAAGCAAAACAAAAGATGAAACAGGAAAAATAACAAAATCTGAAACATTATCACAGAATAGTATATAGTTTTAATTTGTTGTGAAAAACTTGCAAACAAACGACGGGTCACTTGATGGTAAGTGGTCACCGCCGCCTATAGACACCTACAATACCCGGGGCATTGTCAGTGCGGTGCCTACCTTTAAAAGTACCCTTTGTTTGAAGCTCTTTGTATAAAATGAAGTCGTATTTCTTGCGTGTTTGTTTGTTCGCTTAGTTACTAAACTACTTAACAGATTTCGATACAGTTTATCATTTAGAAAATTTCTTCCAGTAAGTTTATGATGTCCCTGAGAAGCCGGGGCATGGTTGTTAGTTATTGATGAAATAAACCGTATCCACGGTAACTAATCTGAATTTTTAATACGAGTAGAAAGGTAGACGATCTAAGCAGTGTAACTAAAGTTTTTTGTTTCAGATTTTTGGTATAAAGTATGAGTAGATATGTATCTCGTACTCGTTCTCGTTGTAATTATATAATATATTCTTTATTGTTCTCACGTAAGATGGATAAAAGATTATTTATAATAGCCAGGAATAAATACGCTTGGTTCGCACACTGCAAGGCGTGGAGTTTCAAAACTCAACAATGATCTTGAGCTGTACGTGACGGAAGAACACTGGTGATAGATTTATTTTTGGCAGGAGGCTGTGCTGTGGTCATACACATAACCCAAAAGAGTAAAAAACAAAAAAACAGCGTTTTTTATTATAAAAAATAGAGTAAAAAACAATAAAACAGCGTTTTTTTTATAAAAAATATCTTGGGATAATACGGTTTTACTTTAAAACATTGGCTAAAGTAAATATATACTTAAAGTACTATAAAGTAACGTGGTTTTGACACATTTTTTTGTCTATGCTGGATTACTCACGTCTAACACCACTGGAAAAAAGCAGGCAGATGTGGCCGGAACTATAGTCGAAGTTTCCGATATTATTCAACTTGAGTTATCTCGCATAAGTAAAACAAAGAATATACTTAAAAGTAACCTGTTCTATTTACACGTTGACAAGAAATTTACTGAGATAAAATGATTAGCTTTGGTTTAATTTAGGTAACGTTTATAAGCAAAAGTATTAGCATAAGTAAAAGTATGTACAAGTATCACCTTATCTGAACTCTGAACTATAAATGGTATTATACTATAACGAATTTCTGTAACGATTAGGTATAAAAGTAACGATATGACCTCATATGTAGTATATTTCTGACTCATATTAATAACTATTTTAGAATTATACACTCTGAGGAACTAGGTACATGTATGACGTATAAGCATATATCAGTCGGTCCATCGCATAGAAGAATTTCACGTCTAGTACCTTCCACTTTGTCCTGGACGACTAATCGCTCTATGGACTTGTTGCCTAGCCCTAAAATGTGTCCAAAGAAGGTAACATGTCGCTGTTCGATGCGGAGTTCTTGTAGGATCAAGACGATTGTTCAGAACTATGTATGACATTTCAAGCATCGATTGATTCGGGCCTTACTTTGCGGATATTCATTTTGAATGTTCAAGATGTTTTTAGTGTATTGTTGCTTAAAAATCGTTTTGATTACAACAGTAATGAAGATTTAATTTAAAATTTACCTAATTTGACGACAACTTTTAAGTATATATCCGAAATATTCCTTTATATCTAAAACTAAATTCTGATATAGTTTGGGGCTAGATGGAATTATATGAAATGTTCTACGAAAAAAATCAACTAACCATGAACAAGGGATGTAATGAATCATACGAATTATGCCTAACCTACAGTGATATAATATTATTATTCGTTTTTCGAGTGATCACTTTTACCGATAAATTAGTAATAGCTACAGTGATAAAGAGTATCTTATGACAATATCGATAACGCGAATCTAGATAATATAAAACGGAAAATTCGAACGTGTGTCTATCATTCACCGCCTGTGTTGAATATTAAATAGGTAAGATTTTTTTTCTGTGTTCAAAACGATAATTTATTGGAATTCCATTAATCATAATTTTTATAATATAATATGTAATTTATGTCATTCATGCCATATACATTCACTGGAAAACTTGTTTATAAGGGTTTTCCAGTCGACTCATACTTTAATTTTTATATGCCTAAATCATCTAAACTAGTTTAATTAAATATCTCCTAGCTCTCAAGTCAGGCTGCCGGAATACACCGTTAGATGCTTGGCGACAGATTTTCAACTTGAGGGTGGTAGCTAGCCAGCCGAGTACTAAAAAGTACCATACCACCATGCTATGGTTTCCTCACGATGTTTTCTTTCACCGACAGCTCAAGTTTTTGGGGTTTGAACCCACACCGTTCGGCGTGATAACCGACCATGCTAACCACTGAGCTATCATCTCTGCAATGGTAAGCCATTGCAGAGATGATAGATCCTTTTCAGACCATCCTTTTCAGATACTCAAAACAGCTTAACTAAAGTACTGTGAATTTTGTTTTGTTTTTGAAAAAAATTGGTAAGATATTCCTCTCTAATTTACGCGTAATGCGTAATGTTTATGACCATATTGATTGTGGCATGGTTTTTTAGACATGCCGCCTCCACCACCTCACCATCCGCCACACCACCCGCCGGGTCCTCATCACCCGCCAGGACCACACGACCCGCCACCGCCACACCACCCACCGGGTCATCCGCCGCCACCTCACTAAGCAGAACAATGCTGATGACAATGAAGATGAAGCCACTTACAAGCCACGATGAAGACAAGAACAACACAATATTGATATTGATAATATTGATTGACAATATAATGTTTGCAATTTACGCTGTGTTTGACAAAACAAAGACCCCAGTATTACTCGAGTACTGTAAATTTTACAGATGTTTTTGAAAATAAATGAAAAAAGGACAAGTACGACTCGGACCTAAGTTCCGATGATTCCGTAACATCATAAAAAGCATAGTTAAGAAAATTAAAAAAAAAGTGGAATTAAGAAACTCACATACATAAACCCTGAAACCAGCCTTTTTTAAATAAATGTCGCAGGACAATACACACAGCGCCATCTGGCCCCAAACTAAGCAGAGCTTGGGTGATGGAAGTCAGACAACTGATAGAATATACTACATACTTTTTTATAAATAGATATATACATACAGAACATCTAGACCCAGACTAAACACTTGTTTATACTATGAAATGTTTGTTCTGGGCGGGATTGAACCTACGCCTTACAGCTCACTACCAATGAGGCAAAAGGACAGTCATGTCAAAATATAGGGATATACATAATGGTAGTTTGTACTAAACCAACCAGAGCAAATTAAACTGATAATTTTGTATAAATTTTACTATGACGCCGACCTTAATTTATGCAAAAGTAATTAGACGAGCGTAACGTTCTCCTGATGATAAGAGATATCACCTGTCCATGACTATTGCAGTGGTATTCAGATCTTTGAGTAACAAAACAAAGTCCAGGATATCGCTTCTTTGGCGCACATTACTTTGAGACATTTGATGGTTAGTCTCAATAGCCCTGTAATTTCGTTAACTGCCCTAGCTAGCCTATATGCTATATGATAGCTTTCCCTTCAAACCGGAACACAATATTTCCACACTTTTGCTTGGCGGCAGAATATCTACTACTGCGGTGGTACCTACCTAGACTACCTCCTGGTCAGGATACCGGCCACCAAGTAACCTTAACCATGACCTTGTCGGGTACGGGAATCACAAGAAAAATCAGCATCTACTACCTATTTAAAAAAAGTCATTACAACGGCCACATTCAACAAAATGATACAATTACAAACAGCTGTTTTTTTTTTCGATTTTAGTTGGTGTTATGAAGAACAAAAACAATAAAAAAAAAACATAAAGTTACAGAAACAATACAATGATGCTACATGGTTTTTCCGTGTTCTCATCAAAATTCAAAACAACTTTTTATCGACTTTTAATGTCATGTTTAACATAGCCATTTGATCGACAAATACTTTTTAGTCACAATATCAGTAATAAATATGTGTATATCACTACATATTATAAAACAAAGTCGTTCGTCGCGTCTGTATGTCTGTCTTTTCCGATAAACTTAAAAACTACTAAACAGATTATCATGCGAGTTTTACCAGTAGATAGAGTGATTTACGAGGAAGGTTTAGGTATATAATTTGTCAAGGTTTTGTGTAAATTGATTGAAATATGATGATAATTGTTGGAAGTATCGGAAAAAGTCAAGGCACCTGGGAGCTTTTATCGAAAACGCTGCCTAATCCTTTTGAGATATAACAAAACAATGCATGGTGGGATATTCCTCTTTTATAAATCTACAAAAAAGTCCGCAATGGCATATATTTACCTTTTAAGGATAGCTTACTATACCCATTCTTACTACCCGTGCGAAGCCGCGGCGGGACGTTGCTACTGATGGATAAAACATCTTGTCATAAAAGAACATAGTAGATTTTGATACCAACCTATTTATTTACCTGCAAGATACTCGTACAAACTCTGCTCTGCGTCTGGTATAAAAAAAAACTTGGAAGATTCAGTTCTTTGTTGTTCTATACATTCAGATAATGAATTTTATGTGCATTACTAATCAAAGTCGAGGTTGAACCTTTTTCTCTTGTCAATATTTTTGAAGCACCAAAATACTTAGATCTTTGAAGCTTTCGCATGAAAAATATAGCTTTTGTGGGTATTCTAGAAATGGACGCAAGATTATTTAACGGATCGTTGCTTTCAGGCATTTTATGTTGTTTTCTTTCTAAGGGACACTCAGTTTTTTTGCGCTTTTATTATAGCGCCTGCCGTGGACCGACAGAGAATGGCTAGCCAATATGTTCAGCTCTAACGACATTATAGACCCTAAAATCACCTTATTCTGTTGCATTTGATATTTTTATGTTTTTAACACATTGATTAAACAAAGTGAAGGTTAGAGCCAATTAAAACAAATTAACGTTTGTTTATTTATTTCTAGCTGCGGTCCGCGGTTTTACCCGCGTGGTGATGGATGATGATGAAGATGAAAAGTATCCTATGTTTTAGTCCAGGGCCTAAAGTATCTACATGCAAAATTTCATCCAGATCCGTTCAGCCTATCTGGCGTGATTGAGTAACAAACATCTATTCATCCATCCATCCATCCAAACTTTCACATTTATAATATTAGTGGGTTTAGTTTGAGTAGCATTGTTCCCTTCGTCATGAAATTTCATAGCAATATTTAATTTTAGTGTATTATTAATCGAAAGTTTGTATATGCATGCGTGTGTGTTTGTTACGTAAAGTTTTAACAAATTTAGGTTATTTTTTAATGTAAAAGTTATGAGACGAACGAAATGTTTTCCTGATGGTAAGAGAAAACGCCTGTCATGACCATCGCAGCGATACACGGAACTTTGAGTAAAACAAAGTCCAGAGGATCGCTGCTTTGGCGCTCATTACTTTAAGACTTTCGATGGTTAGTCTCAATAGCCCTGTAATTTCCCTAGCTGCAGTACCCTTCAAACCGGAACATAGTAAAGCTTACACAAACTGCTTGGCGGCCGAATATCTGGTACTGCGGTGGTACCTACCTAGACGACCACTAAGTATATTTCCTCAGCAGGAGGTCGTCTAAGTAGGTACTAAATATAGATGAAATTGGAAATGCAGATAGTTTCTGAACTCATATTTATACTTATTTTTATCCTGGAAAACGTGAGTAAAATCTCAGGCCGTAGCTGATACAATAGGTTTTATCTTTATTCGCACACACACACACACATCATCAACCATAGGACGTTCACTGCTGGACATAGGCCTCCTCCTAGGAAGGGGTTTTGCCAATACTCGCCACGCTTGGCAGGCGAGTTGGCGAGCGCAGTTAGGTGTGATTGTTCAAGGAAGACGCTGCTGCCCATCTTCCGGATTACATCCCTTAGCCGACTCTTACGGCAACCACGGGTAGAGAGGGTGGGATACTATTCTTACGCCGGCAGCACCACGGTAATTGTTATCTTTATTGCTACATAGCTATTATTTCTGAATAATAAAATAAAAGTTGAGACGCAAAACAAAAAAAAAAAACAGATTTTCTAAAGCAAAATCCTTCCATTAAACCATATAGTAAGAGTCTGTTATTTAATTACAAAAGAAGTCGCAAACCGGAAGGACGAGGAAATTAGGTAGCTCAGATGAGCGAAGTGTGCACTTATTGACCGGAAGTACTGCGAACATGGCGGTAGCTATCTTTGCTTTTCATTAGTGCGCACCGGCGGCCCCTGTGGGCGCCATGTTTTATTTCTGCCGGCAAAAGGACTATTGTAAAGAAATTATGCTGTTGTTTCTGCGGAGAAAATTGTGCTGGTTTGCATTATAATATCTAAGTATATTATTAATCGCAGCCAGCAAAAGATTTTTAATTGAAGAGTAATTTATTGCCTTTGATACCTGTATTTATACTACCCAGTTGTACAAATACAAATATTTTATTTATAACACCAAAGTTACAAGTCAAATTCTGTAATATCACTTCAAATATATCATTAAAAAAGATTATATGCCAATAAAAAAAAAACAATATAAAATATATCAACATAAAAATATTGACAATATAATAAAAAGTCAAATAAAATAAATAGGTACTTACATCTATCTATCTATCTAATCTATCTAATACCTTTAAACGAGCAATTCTTGTAAACATTTATATATTTATATAATTAATTTTATTTATATTTATATATTTATATTTCCGAAAATATATATTTATAATATATATTTTCGGAATCTCGGAAACGGTTCCAACGATTTTCATGAAATTTAGTATGCAGGGGGTTTCGGGGGCGATAAATCGATCTAGCTAGGTTTCATTACTAGAAAACGTCGTTTTATCCTTGTTTTCAGCCGAGCAAAGCTCGGTCATCTAGGTACTAAATGATAATTAGAAGTACTTCTGCTCCGGGACCTGAAGGACGTGTGTTCGATTTCCACTCAGGACTAACATTTGGGTGACGAACACAGTTGTTTGACAGATATCTGGGTGTTCTAAATATGTGTTATACATTATTTGCTTTAGGCTAGGTGATGCGAAAATGTCTTCCAATATTTGTTTATCTTCTAAATATATATAACTGACTGACTGACTGACTGACTGACATAGTGATCTATCAACGCACAGCCCAAACCACTGGAGGGATCGGGCTGAAATTTGGCATGCAGGTAGATGTTATGACGTAGGCATCCGCTAAGAAAGGATTTTAATTAATTCTACCCCCAAGGGGATAAAATAGGGGATGAAAGTTTGTATGAAACTTTGTCAATTTTAAACCGATCGGGCTGAGACTTTGCATGCATAAAGCTACTATGACGTAGGCATCTAGCGAAACCGCGGGGCACAGCTAGTTGATTATAAAATGTATGTCGTGGCGAAGTCCAGGCACATATGTAATTTTATATATGTACGTCTATATACGGCTTATTGTGGTATGGCATTCATGGCTAAAAGCTTGAGTGCTTGTGTGATTTTTATTCGTGTTTTACTTGATTTAAGCATTTCATTTTCAATACGTGTTTAATTGTTCTTGTTTATGGAGTGGTACCAAAATAAGTGTTATTTTCTGGCAATTTTTTCACGATTTCAGAGTTATGTCTATTGTAAATATTGTTCGTAAGCAGATCTTTACTAACTAATAACCTTCGTTTGGCGTAGCACAACCCCAATCTTCTCACCCTGTAAATTATTATTCTGTTACATTGTAGAATAATACGACGATAATGTACTAAATATACAAGAATAAAACAACAGATTATAAACTGCACAAGTATTTGTTTTTTTTTTATTGTCTTAACACATAATTCTTCGCTTTTAGTTTGCACTACAAAGTCAGCAGTAATAAATGGAACAAAATAAAGTCTACTTACCTCATTTCAAAATACTTCAAATGAATTTTAACGAGAAAATTCTTAAATGGAAATTCTTGATTCACATCTAAAGCTTAGCTAGCTTATTACGTGCCTGATTGGTCGGGGCCGCGTCACTCGAATTCTTAATTTAAATTCAGCCGGCTAATTGGTCAGCTGAAGCGGAGTAATGTCTTATTGGCTTTTTGACAGATTGCTCCAGAAACATTTTGAATTTTCAATAAATTACGTTGTGACTTTCTGTAAAACATAATTTTAATTTAAACCATAAGGGACTCAAAAATTTTAACTGGTCGTGTGGAGAAATCCGAATGTATGACGGCCGGTTCTAATGCGATATTAAACCTTTTTTCCGTTCTTTTTTAAATTTCGGTCTTTGCTATTGGGACCGACCGCTAATAACTGAAGCATTGGTGTTTTGGCGGGAACACGAAAACATCATATATTTTTTTTAAATGTGAGAAATTGAGAAAAAGAAATTTTATATATATGCATTTTCGTAAAGTTGCCACAGCGCTACTAAGGTATGACCGGACTCAACTTTGACTTACTTGTGTGAATTTGACTTATTTAACTGTTGTATATCATCTATATAGTATACATCTGAGAATCCGTATATATCTGGCATCAATTGCCGAATGTATGTAAGCGCATCATTATACAATGGCAAGACCTATTTGACTAATTCTTTTTTTGCTGTGTTTCTAATTCTCAGGACAAGGTTTCAATGTAAGAAAATGTCTGAATTTTTTACGAAAAATTTAAAAATTGGATTAAAATATCTCCTTATTAAAAATAGACCTGCAAAAATATTTACAGAATTATTTTAGCATAACCATAGCATGGTGGTAGGGTATTTTCTAGTACTCGGCTGGCTAGCTACCACACTCAAGTTGAAAATCTGCCGCTAAGCATCTAACGAGATGATCCGGCAGTCAGTTCCATTCCAGACTAGGTGTGCTTTAACATTTTCGAAATCAGGTGAGCTGTGGTCAAACACCTAGCATTTCAACCATAAAAAAACTACAATATAAAAAAAAAAATTAAAATGTAACGATATCGTGATTCCATACATCGATATTCCCACCATCCGTATAACCAAAAACCGCATGTTTCATATAGAGTGAATCCACATTATACCATTGTGTTTGAATAAACATTTCAATCGAGAGGCTTTCATTCGCAGCCGGTCGACCGGGGCAGCTCATTCAACTCTTTTTCACACACCACTGACTCGTGCTGAATGGGCCGCAGTTTCAATATTAGAGTTCACCTATATGATGTCAACCGAAGAGTTTCGCAGTCAATGTAGTGCCATACAATCTCACTACTTACTAATGTTATAAATGCGAAACATTGTATGTTTAGCACTGTTAGCTCATTTGGTAGTGTATTAGTGTTAACTCATTTGGTAGTGTATTAGTGTTAACTCATTTGGTAGTGTATTTGTGTTAACTTATTTGGTAGTGTTTTTGTGTTAATTCATTTGGTTGTGTATTTGTGTTAACTCATTTGGTAGTGTATGTGTGTTAGCTCATTTAGTAGTGTATTTGAGTTAGCTCATTTGTTAGTGTTTTTGTGTTAGCTCATTTGGTAGTGTTTTTGTGTTAGCTCATTTGGTAGTGTTTTTGTGTTAGCTCATTTGGTAGTGTATTTGTGTTAGCTCATTTTGTAGTGTATTTGGTGACGAGCATATGTGTTTGTTCTGTGTCTGGGTGTTCTGTATGTACTATAAGTTTGTATTTCGTGGTTGAAGATGGTAAAGCACTCATGACCTGAGAATGGAACTGAAAAACTCAAGTGAGGCTGCCGGAACACATCGTTTGGTGCACTACGCAGATTCCCAACTTGAAGTACGGCTAGTAGCAGAGCCAGCCAGCCAGCCGAGTACTAAAAAATACCTTACCTAGTGGTAAGGTTATGGTGTTATGTTAGTGGTGTTATGGTTTTCTCACGATGTTTTACCTTCACCAGCATTCAAGTTCAAGCTTATTGTTGGGGATTGTACCCATGCCTTACGGCGTGTGATCCGATCGCGTACACCACTGAGCTATCATCGCTACATCATCATCTTTCTGTTATTTGTTTCCCATAGTACATTGCTTACTTTGGGGCTAGATAACGCTGTGTGAAATATGCTTGGAAATTTTATTTAATTTGTGTATTAACAAACATAGATAAAATAAATAAAATTTCCGAGGATTTTAATAATGTACCAGACGTTACAGCGGGAAGAAGAAGTAACTATGTTCGATACTTTTCAGTGTACTGTGTTGCTAAGTACTACTTTATAGTATTATTTAGCAACAATTCATGCGCTCATATAAAGTAAAAAATAAAATTTCCACTTTTGTTAAACATGTATACATATATATTTATTAAAACAATGATCACGCTGAGTACATATAAAGAATGATAAAACTTTATCCGTAAAATTTCCTTGAAAATTCAATAAATATTGTTTTATCGAAAATGACTATACCGATAAGCGTATACAATAGAAATAGGATAAGGAAAGAAAGTACAAATAGTTTGCTGTAAATCTAGCTGTCTTTCAGGCTTCAGTCTATTTTTTTCCATTGGGGTCTGTACCCACTACCCAGCAGACACTTGCTATGCCATCTGTCTCGCTCTAGTGCTAATTTGGGTCAGAGGGCCAAGCAATATTTTAGGTTTTTGGCGGGAACGCGGAAAGAGTCGTGTCGCCCCATTGTATTTTTTTTCCAAATCTAGTATTTGTGTATTATGTATAAAAATAGCGGTGTATTATTCATAAAGTGCCGAATTACAAGCACGAGTGTGGGAAAGTGATATAATGTGTTGAAACATGACTTTTTGTGTTGCTTCCAAAACTCCATCGAAGCTTATAGTAAAGTCGCCACTACTTTACTAAGGCATGACTGGATTTGACTGGCACGGAATGGACTTGACCATGACTGGACTTTGACTAAAAAGATAAAGAAGCTGAAAAATGAATACTGCAGACAAAATACAGAAATATTGAAACTGGCAAAATGCACAGAGTGCGATGCCAAGAAGAAAAAAAAAGGAACATTTGAATAGGAATTGTCGCTGTCGATATGTCACATAAACAGCTTATGTCAATCCCGTATATTTTTAATTTTTGTATCGTATCGGAACCAGGACCATTAAAGCATGAGAATACAAATAGAATTGTTTTTTCCAGATGGCGTGGATCTTCTTTTTATTTATTACGGAAGTGTGTAAAAAAGATAGTAATTTTTTTATTGTAAATATGTACACATATAATTGGATTCATAGAAATCGCACATTGTGCGATTCACGCGATCCTTTATGACATACACTCGCAAAATGTGGAATGATCTTCCTTCTTCCGTCTTCTTGCGGAGTTACAACATTGGGTTCATCAAAAGGCGTGTTAATAGAATCTTAAAAGTTCGGGAACGTATTTGTTGTGCCCCTAGTATTGCAGATATACATAGGTGACGGTGATTGATTACCATCAGGCGACCCGTCTGTTTGATTGCCACCGTAGCAAATAAAAAAAGTTAAATTTTGTGTGGTAATTAAAAATGTCCCACTTCTCTATGCCACTTTTTTATCTGTCTTTTATTCCCACGAAGTGTAAAAGAGTTGTCATCATTTACGGCTGTCAATGTTAGGCAGCTTATTCGTATTTTTTATGTTTGTTTTAAGTCATTACGATTTTAAACCATAACATTATGAATAAGTCTTATAATTTATCTGTCAGAGACGTGTCGATATTTTTTATCTTGACGAGTAAAGAATATTATCACGCCAAACTTGTGAAGCTTGGGATATTTTGCTGACACGTAAACGTGCCAATAAGAAGCAGGTAAAGCTAGGTACGGATATATTAAAGTAAAATTGAATATTCTAAATGCCTTGATGTAATAAAATCATATGATATAATAAATAAATTTGACATTAGTTATTTCATAAATTAAATGTAATTTTTTTAAATTACACCAATAGCTAAATTGCTTGATACGTTATTTAAAAATGACGTGTACGCACGATGCATCAGATACAAGTTAGTTATTGTTTCAAAGTATACTTAAAAATATTTTATGATAATTATTTTTTCTTAAAAGAATAAGTCAATAAAGGATAAACATTTTCCTTTTGCCCAAGATATAACATCTCTGGAAAAGCACTTCACAAAATGATTTCGGACATATTTCTTGCAATAGAGTTGTGTTCACAATTTAATGTCAACCCTGGGTTTTCTGTGCGATCCTCAAGGGGCTCTACATCTAAGTTTGGTTTAAGTTAGAGCTGGCTCCGTCGTTTTATATGTCTCTCCTGTGGCACATCCGAGAACGAATTTTTGGACAAAATATCTCTCACTTCAGTAAATACTGACTATGCACGGAATAACGGCGACTAAACGTAACTTGGTATTTGAAAAATTAAAATGATTTATATACGTCCGCTAGCGTAGTCTACACTTTAGCAATGCAGCCTTCAAACTCGAAAATATATATTCAATTGAAATAGTACCATGCCACCGTGGAAATATTTCATGAAACGAGCCCGGTGCCAGGTAGTATCACGTGCCTTTCTCGCCCCGAAAAGCACAAAATAAAACTACAAACGAAGAATACGAAACTGGTCTGCAATTGTAAAGCAGCCAGCCGTCGTGCTATATGCAAACACTCAGAATCTAAAATGCAATTGATTCAATTCACCGCATAAATATAGAGGAATAAACCATTTCCATTAACTGCACGGCGTAGAACCGTCAATTTGTTTTATTAATTAGACAGCGCTGTGCTAAAATAATCACAATTAAATATTCAAATTTGATAGTGCAGAGTTGTGTTGGCGGCGGCGCAGCGAGAGTCGGCTCGCTGTCAGGACTTGCATTCGGCTTGTCAGCGGAATGAACATGTCTGGGGGACGTGGGGTTCCAGGAATAGAGTCGAACGGGACAGGTCAAACAGAAATAAAGCAGGCTGCACTCAGCCAACTTTGGACATGTCTGATAGCTCCGCCGGCGGCTCGTGAATAAAATACACGCTATTTCAGTCCGTCTTTTTCGCTCTGTCGTGTTGCTTGTGTGCTATTTAAATTGTCATTAATACAAAAAAGCGCTAAAGTTTCTTTATTAACAGAGTTTCATACAAATTGAAATGGCGGCTTAAGTGGTATATAAACATTCTGAAAACAGCGCTTTTAGACTAAGCGCGAAGTTAATGTTGGTTGGTAGTTTGTTTAGTTGCGAGGAATGAATGGCGCCCAACATGGGGCTGAATTACATATATGTAATCTCATTGCCTGAATTATCCTTGAGGCTATACGCGGTCAGCACTTGTATGTTCAGCGCACTTGGACTAAGTTTGAGTTCTATAATGAAGTAGGAATGAGCTGTAATAGTGAATATTTCGTCGGAGAACGTTAGCAATGACATAGGGTTTCTTGGCGTATATGTTTTCCTAAAGGAAACTTTTGTAATTATTTAGGAATAACTTCTTTATTAGCTCAAATATATATGTATGCCCAAATTTAGGATTTACGGTTTTCTGGCCAATGTTGATTTATATTCATGATGTGAATGATATTTTGTTTTATAGCTTAGATCATCTAAAAGTACTGTAAAAACCTTCTAAGTGGTAGAGACCGACCTCGCGTCGTACTGCCGTGTATCATCTGATAACAATTGCGCAACGGA
Source organism: Biston stratarius (assembly GCA_950106695.1). Taxonomy (NCBI): domain Eukaryota; kingdom Metazoa; phylum Arthropoda; class Insecta; order Lepidoptera; family Geometridae; genus Biston; species Biston stratarius. The sequence goes on along the minus strand of OX467106.1, from coordinate 36,681,154 downwards.
CATAAACTTGGCAAAGGCGGTAGGGTTATAAGAAAATGTATTATGAAACCGACCGGTTTTATTGTGTGGCAGTAAAACGAAGCATTTGCATCGGGAATCGAACCGACACTTGCAAATCGACGGTCGTAAAACCATCCCGTGTCGGTCACCGACTCGTGAATAAAACTTGGCTTCTAAATAACATATATAAAAACAGCAACAAAACGGGCTCGCACTCATTTGAAATACTTTTTCTGCTTGCGCTTCCTGCGTCATAAAATACTTATTGCGTAGAATTTTTCACCTGTGTTAGTACCCGGAATAGTGACGTCATTTGTTTAAGCGAGAAAGCCACCTACATTTTTAGCAGGCTTTCTACAACGCAGACGCTACAGAAAATGTAGGCAAGTTATATATGTTTATGTAAAGGTGTAGAGCAGGTACATTGCAAGAGTCACGTTCGGGCAATATTTGCCGTATAAAATTTAGCTCTGAGTCAGCTCTTCGTAATGTATACTTATCACATGTGCTGCTGGTGGATCTTAAGCTAAAATGCGGTTGTATTACTGCACATTTCGACATTGGAAATTGGGGACTTAAATCGATAACTCAGCAAATTTCCTTTAACTTTGGATAACTTAACGAGTACATTACTTACCACGACCGTCCACGTCTTTGTGGAGTCCACGGACCGGCAAGCGCAGCGTAGGACGTCCACCCATAAGGTGGACAGACGACCTCATAAAGACTGCAGGAACGCGCTGGATGCGAGCCGCTTCCAACCGGTCTTTATGGAAGTCAATGGGGGAGGCCTGCAGTGGACGTCCTACGGCTGAGATAATGATGATGACATTACTTAAACATAAATGGCATAACAATACATAAAAGTTCAATAGAAAAAAACTCAAAGATTTATATTCACAGTATTATTATTTATTCACAGTCAAAAGTATTTCGGATCCATTTCAATCTGATTGAATTGAATATAAAAAAGTGAATCTGTAATAGATTGGCTTCTTCTTTAGAAGATGGGCGTAGTATCGATTTCCAGGTAAGACAAACCTTTATGTGACGAACGTAAATGTTTGTTCTGTGTCTGGATGTTCTAAACAAACGTCAGTATGTTTTTCCGCTTACTTCTTCTAAGCCACATAACTTTCTAATCTTAACTTGTCGTAAAACCACAATCAACGTATTTAAAAAAGCATATTCGGGTGTACTCAGTAAAATGAAGACAAAGTGACGCTGAGCACTGCACCAAATTCCCGCACAAATATTGTAACAACGCGTTCTGTGAATTAGCCCCGCAACGTGCAGAGTTTATAATAACTTTCTGAATCTCGCTCGCCACTTCGTGTTGCCTGAAATATGTTGGATGAAAAACATCACTTTTTGTAGCGCTGATAGTTCGGTGGTTAGCGCGGTCGGTTCGCATGCCGAAAAGCTTGGGTTCAAACCCTAACAATGGCTTGAAGAAGCAAGAAAACATCGTAAGGAAACCATAGTATGGTGGTGATACTTTCTTGTACTCGGCTGGCTAGCTACCACTCTCAAGTCGAAAATCTGGCGCCAAGCATGTAACGGTGTGTTCCGGCAGCCTCACTTGAGAGCCATTTTAGGCTAGATGTGTTTATTATCTTCGAACACACCGTCACTTAACATCGGGTGAGATGTGTTCAAACACCGAGCTTCTCAACAATAAAAAAAAAATACAAAAAACACGTGATATTGTTTATTCAATCACTATTAGGGTCGCAATACCGCCAGCTTTCTGGTTATTTTCCTTGCACTAAACTTTCATACTAAATTTTTTTCAAGTTTTATTTGTACCTAATTAGTTTTAATTATGGTTTTTGGTTATTAAGCGAAAATTTTCTAAAGAATAAATCAACCAATATAACTAAAATAATATTGCGATCTTGATTATCTTCTTTGTAGTGAAAACAATAAGAAGCTAGAGAGCAAACCATTTGATTCATATCAGTGGACTGTTACATCACTAAAATTATGTTCATTCACTTGGGATTTATAAAATAAACACGTTTGACCTAAGATCTTGAAATATCCCGTCTTGGACTGCTAAGTCTGGTACAAAAAATTAAATCTGCCGAGAGACCGGCAAATAATGTTTTGCCACATTTTTATAGGAGAAACGTGACTATTGCTCTATATTTTCGCAGAAGAGCAAGATTTGCAGATTTTACAAAAAGTCTGGTTACGGAAAAAAAAATTAAAACTCGAATTTAAGTGAATTATTCAATGTGCGGGAATTTAGAATAAAAGTGAGATTTAAGAACGGTATGGTCTGAATAGACTAGCGGATAAAATATAGTAAGAACAATTCTGGTTTAAATTTCTGGTCAAAGCAAGAAAGAAAAGAAAAAAAAAGAAAGTATTTATACTATATATCGTAATATTATATACGAAACACAAGACAATACAACGAACAAGAATACAAACAATACACACAAGCAAGATCTACATAGACACGATTGAAACATATTTTTTGGTTTGTCACAGTACTGTACAAAATTACATTTCCTCTTTCAACGAGATCCAACCTGCACTTGATAAATACCCCTTCCATCATTCACACGACCACCTGTTCTGAATTATGTATTACAGGCACCTGCCGGGCTGCGGCCCGCGGATTAGGGCCAAATTAAATTAAACCCTTCCGAATTTGTTAAACAAAGACACTGATAATACCTGGATTTAAACCTTGACACAGCTACTCCATTATTTTTCAGATATTTTAAAAGAAGAGATATATTGACTCGTGAAAAATACATGTTGATTTTAGCAACAGCTAAAAATTTTGCATTGTGTGTTTTAAGTGGAGACCCCCTTTCGGATTTGTAGATCTCAAGGCCTTATAATTATGTATATATTAAATTATAAATACAACTAAACTTAAATATTATGATCAACTTTAGCAAAAGAAAAAACCAGCTTAGGTCATCAAATTAGGTTTCGCAAACTTGACGAATTCTTTTTCCCTGTGATATATGATAAACTTGGTGAAAATTTAGCGTTCTTTCACGGGGTAGACTCACCCTATTTCAAGTGTCCGTAACTTGTTCTCCCACACAAACTAAGTACATTAGCAACTTATCGCCACCGAGCCAGTTGGCCTCTGCTATTAGCTACACGAGCAACATAAACACAGGGTTAGTTTACAAACTTGCCTCTTTGCATGCGTAGTCCTACTGCTATCAGCTACGAGCTACGGAGCTACGAGCTACGGGACCGCTTTTACAAGACTAAGTGACTAACTATAGAAAATATTTAAAAAAAATTAGTCAAGCGTGACCTATACACGCGTATCGAAGGTTCCTTACACCAGATTTTATAGTTTTGACCGAAAAAGTGGACTAATGAAAATTTGTTAAACTCGAACCTGGCCGGTTTTTTAGTATTTAAATATAAATGTTGGAGGACATTTTTCATTCAGCGCCATCTAGGTCCAAACTAAGCAAAGCATGTACTATGGGAACCAGACAGCTGACAGAATACTTTTTTTTGTAAATACATACTTATAATACATACAGAGCACCCAGACACAGAACAAACATCTATGTTAGTCACACACTTGTTAGTCCTGAGTGGGAATCGAACCCACACCCTTCAGCTCTCGAAGCAGAACTTTACCAAATGAGTTAATAGAGCAGTTAAATTTGTTGTAATACTTCAATTTGTGGACTATTATCAGATTAGGTTTGACGCTTCTATGTACAGAAATATTATATTAGGATGTTCGCAATTTTTCCTTCATCTGTGCTATAAGACGTTGCTTCGTACCAAATTTCAAGATTCTAAGTTCACGGGAAGTACCCTGTAGGTTTTGATTCCCTTGCGAGTGTCGTAAATTTGCAGCATAAACGGCAGTATCTTTTGATTGCGTTGGCTTAGAAGTTTAGTTTTTTTACAGCTCCGAGGAACAGTAGACCTGAGTATTTGATATCAAATTTCAGCTTGATACCTCCACGCGTTCCTGAGAAAAAGGGTCTTGACAGACAGACAGACAACAAAGTGATCCTATAAGGTTTGCGTTTTTTCCTTTTGAGGTACGGAATCCTAAAAAACAGGCCTCATTCTCGGTATCCTGAAACCTCAAGTCTCAAGTTACCACACAAAACCCGCACGGTGATACCATAGAAAACTAAGAAGTTTCGTCTAAAATGTATAAAAGAGATCTAAATCCATACTAACATTACAAGTCCATCCCATTTTACAAATCGTTAAGAAAAATAAGCCGAAATAAAACCCCATAATATTACTTGGGCGGTAATAAAACGGCCGGATTTTTATAACACATTGTGGCGTAAATCCGACCACCTGGCTGTGAATTACGACGTGTCCACGTTTACAATGTAACATGGAATTAAACCACCCGCCGGTAGCGTTGCCTAAGGATATATTGATAGGCAGGAAAGCTTCAAATGAGTACTCCGTTTCTCGAATGTACTTGGTCGTTGGTTCATTATTACTAAGTTGTGGGAATAACATCGTTTATGTAACAGCTAGCTGTGCCCTGCGGTTTCACCCGCACTAGATGCCTACGTCATAGTAGCTTTATGCATGCAAAGTCTCAGCCTGATCGGTTTAAAATTGACAAAGTTTCATACAAACTTTCACCCCCAATTTTATCCCCTTGGGGGTAGAATTAATCAAAATCCTTTCTTAGCGGATGCCTACGTCATAACATCTACCTGCATGCCAAATTTCAGCCCGATCCGTCCAGTGGTTTGGGCTGTGCGTTGATAGATCACTATGTCAGTCAGTCAGTCAGTCACTTTTGAGTTATATATCGTTTATGTAACAATAATATGCATGGCGATAGCTTAACGGTTAGCGCGGTCAGATCACACGTCGGAGGGCATGGGTTCAAACCCCAAGCTTGAGGTGAAAGAAAACATTAGTATGCTGGTAGGGTACAATACAGTACGCGTCTGGCTAGCTACTACATATAGGTCGAAAATCTGCCAGCACTGAACCGTGTGTTCCGATGATCTAACTTGGGAGCCAGTTCTATTCCAGGCTAGGTGTTCATACAACGTTGTCAAAATCACATCACATTAACATTATGTGCATGTGGGAGTAAATATATATGTATGTTTATTACTTCTTGACGCTTTTTGTAGGTTAGACACACGAAGGAGCGACTTCTTGGAGTGCCTAATCTGCATAGTCACCTACTAGAACCCTTAAGGGTTCAATGTGACAACACAGGCCCGATTTGAAGGCTTTCACATCATAATAGGTAAGATGTAACTGCGGAGTAGTAGCATCTGTTGCTGAGAACCCAATCCCTCCACTAACCAGACATCTTGTGCCATAATAAAGGAAGGAAGAAACATAGAAAGAACGAGAAAAAGAAAGAAAAAATGTATTTTATCACACTACACTGCAACAACACTCTAGGAGTGCCATACTCAAAGTGTGCTCCACGGAACCCTAAGGCCTAAAGAAGGCAAAACCTTTGTGAGGGCTCCGCGAAAATACCAAGATTCAAGATATTTAATGCTTCCATACATTTCAAGGTGATGATGATGATGATGATGATATGTTTTTTTATCTCATTATTATCTGCAGATTATCTATCTATATCTTTAAACGAGCAATTCTTGTATATATATATATATATATATATATTCTGAATCTCGGAAACGGCTCCAACGATTTTCATGAAATTTTGTATCCGGGGGGTTTCGGGGGCGAAAAATCGATCTAGCTAGGTTTCATTTTAAGAAAACGTCGTTTTATCCATGTTTTCAGCCGAGCAATGCTCGGTCAACCAGGTACTTTGTTTATTATACGACAAAGAGGTATAATAATTATCTGTGAGTTCCATAAAATTCTAATAGATGGCGATGTAAGGTAATTTATTACCTGGATTGAGTAAGTATCCAATAGATGGCGCTACGTTAAAAGTCCAAACGTTTCATAAGTATTCAATAGATGGCGCTACGTTAAAAGTCCAAGCCTCAGTCCATATGCGCGTGTAATAGGTGATACTTTTGTCCAGTAGTGAGCAAGGCACTTGATATTCTACCGTCAAGCAGTAGTGTAAACATTACTGTTCTGGTTTGTGGTTACTGCAACTAGCGAAATTGCAGGGCTATTGAGACTAACCAACGAAAGTCTCAAAGAAATGAGTGCAAAGCAGCGATGCCCTGGACTTTGTTTTTCTACTAAAAGTTCTGTGTATCGCTGCAATGGTCATAGACAGGCGTTATTTCTTACCATCAGGAGAGCGACTCGTTCGTTTTATTACTTTTACATTAAAAGGTTTAGTGAGGTTGGTAGGACAAACCTATGCCGACTCAAAATGCTTTGCTGTTCCAAGAAAATATCAAATAAACATTATAGTGCAGTAACTTTTTTGTTGCCAATAAATTATATATTTTACCTAAACCAGAAACACCGGTTTGTCGTCTGAAAGTAATGAAATCGCGTGACGTTCGTGTCATATTCGATGTGAGTGATATTTACTGGTACACATAAAACCCCTTTTAACGATAAATACCGCTATTGCGTGCGCGGCACTGTTCGTGATCGGAAACTATGGTCTATTTCTGTGCATTACCTGGCATTTTTTTAAACTAATCATTAGATTTAAGAAATGCGGTACCATAATGCTTTATTATGCGCCATTACAGAAATTACGTAGCGATGTTGGGTATACATATATTATAACTTCGGTAAACGTAGGTCTTTTGGCCTTTAATTCGGACTTCCTGGCAATTTATGAACGTTCATAAAAAAATATTTTATTTAATAGCTACTTTCCATGTTATTGTTCGCAAGTAGTAATGCTAGACTCTCTGATATAGCTCTTAATTTATGACAAGCTTTTCGATCGGATTGTTTTAAGGAAAAATGGAATCGGATTATTGAATAATGCACGCGACGTATAACGCAGGAGTTCACAGTACATAACGCGGTAGAGCTCAGTCGCTTGCAATTAGTTTTTACTGCCGGTAATTAGGGAGGCCCGATTGCGCACAGCCCGCTGCCTCCACCGGGAGACTTGCGAAACTTTGGATCTGTCAGCTGCATTAAATATTAGCTTGTATTTTGGAATCTTTTAAATATGCTGGCAATCTGCCTTGTTCAAATAATTACTCTGAATCTTTCTTGGGCTTTCTTCGTTTTTTCGACAGCTTTATTTGTAACGTATTTGAAAAATATCATAGAAATCAACTAGAAATGTATATAAAGCATTCACGATTACAATTATTAAATTGAATAAACTTACCTTCGTGAAATATTAGCGAGGATAGCTCAGTGGTTAGCGCGTTCGGTTCACACGCTGCAGGGCGTGGGTTCAAACCTCAAAAGGAGCTTTAGGTGCCAGTGAGGAATTCATAGCATGGTGGTAGGATACTATCTAGTACTCGGCTAGCCACTATCCTCAAGTTGATATCCCAAGCACTTAATAGTGTCTTCCGGCAGCCTCACTGGAAAATCAGTTTCATTCCAGGCTAGATGTGTTTGACCATCTTCCACCACACCATCACTTAACATCAGATGAGTTCTAGTCAAATACTAAGTGAACCAAACCAAATTATATACGTTTAATGTATTTAGTGTATGGATCGGAATAATTAGGTTTTAAATTATAGAAGTCAATATAATAATACGTTGGACTCGGCAGCATTCGGGAAACTATGTCTAATTGTCTCGTCATCCATCTTGTAAAGTCGCAAATAAACGTTTTTAACCAGTGCGTTTTACCTGTCTTACAGAGCCAAAACGTGAACACTCAAAGCGAGAATGGTCCATAAGTTCAAAGTCGCTCAGCGAGCTATGGAAAGAGCTATGATTGGCATATCTCTGGGATTCTAGGGATTGTATCCGGAACGAAGAAATTAGCCAGAAAGCTTAAATCACAGATGTTGCTCAAAGTATTAGCAAGCTGAAGTTGCTGTATGCTGGATATCTGTTGCAAAGTCGATGACTGTTGGCGTAGATGCATTCATTAGTAAAGATCGCGAATTGGCAAACGTAGCGTAGGACGTCTTGAGACTTGATGGAGGAGGATGAGACGACATTATATGTAGGATGGAAGGCGCTGGCGGTGGATGGATCAAGTATTAACAGCGGTAGTTAATTAATTAATAGTATTCAACAGCGGACTACGATAGGCCGATGATGATAAAGTCATAGAAACCGAAGGAAGCAACACAACACTTAAAACAATTTTTGCAGATTTTATTACAAACAACAAATATAATTAAAATAAGAACATGTGACATATCTGATGAATTCGTAGCTCTATCAGTATTCCCTCCGCGATAGTACCAAAAAATAAAAGTTGCCGTCATCGCCACATGCGAATCGGAATTAGCAATACTTTGATATCGAGAAGGAAACTATATTTGCAATGGAAATTATACCTTATTGACACAGTGTATTGAACAGATTTTAATACATCCGTGCTGTGCTTGCTTGGTTATTCGATTAAAACTGAAACGTGTGCTGCAGGAACTCAGATTGCTTATGCTTACGTTTCAGTCATTGAACAAACGGATAAGTGTATTATTTTTGCAATTTTATTTTCAAATTGGAGTACCGTAAACATCTCTTGAACCATTCATTACAAGGAATGTACTTAGTTAAATTTCGGGAGCACTTAATTATATATTTAAAAACTAAATTAAAAGACTTGTTGCTGATTTGGAGGGTTTAATGTTAATGCTTCATAACAATAGTTTATATCGAGACTATGCTATCCCGGTGGTCTAGTCGCCGGGACTGTATACTCAGCAATGTGCTGAGCAAGACATTCCAGAAAGCAAACTCTAAACAACATGTACTAGTCGAGGTTAACAGGACCAGGAGGATACATAACTACGTACTTAAAGGATTATAAGCTAGGGTTTTTAAATTAAGTAACGTTTTAGTTTTATTGTGGCATTTCAAACACAATAAACGTGGGATGACACTATAACATAGCGCCATCTAGGCGAAAACGAAGTCAAGTTTACGCTAAGAACCAGATAGTTGATAGAAAACTTAAATACTTTTTAATACCTACATCAAGGACAGTTAGAAGCGGCTCGCATCCAGCGCGTTCCTGAGGTCTTCATTAGGTCGTACGTCCACCTTGTGGGTGGACGTCCTACGCTGTGCTTGCTGGTCCGTGGTCTCCTCTCCAGAACTTTGCAGCACCATCGGCCATCAGTTCTGCGTGCTATGTGCCCTGCCCACTGCTAATTCAACTTGCTAATTCGCTGGGTTGTGTCGGTAACTCTTGTTCGTCTACAGATCTCTTCAATTTTGATTTGATCTCGTAGAGAATCCGCGAGCATAGCCCTCTCCATAGTTCATTAAAATTATGATAACAAGTAAACAAAATAACTAAAATGAAAATTAAACTAAAACTAATGTAACTTTTAAGCTTTTGAGATTTCTGAATTATTTAACGAGACTTGTCGCGTATAAAATACTATAAATTAGTTTAATTTAATGTAGAAAATAAAATAAAACATTGATTAAATATAGTCAAACAAAAACTTAAAATTACTAATAACTTACACGGATTATGAATATGTTTTATTCTCGAAAGTTTTGAGGAATTTGAGAAAATGTATGACATCAGGTAAGTACTACCTACTACTGCCATTATTGCTAAACAAAACAAGCTCTGTAAAGTCATATAGGTCACAGTGAAGTAAAAACGTTGGAAGATTCAGCTCAACAATGTTTGTAGCATTTCAGTCTCGTCGAAGAAAATATTTTTCAGCGAAGATTTTCCGCGCAATCTTTTTAAAATGGCGAGCCGTGTTTCGAGTGTTTGTAAGCTAAAGAATTAAAGGGTAAGCGCACTTTTGCATAGGATAGGTGTAATGTAATTCATGGTACAAAGCGAGGCGGAGCGGCGTGGCCGGACGTGACGTCACGTGTCTACCTACGTGCGAAGTACTGTCTACTTTATAGTCCTAGTATGCACTCTAATAAGAGAGTGGTTATTTTAAAGTTTGAAGGAGTTATGGCGATTTTGGCCTTGGCAATTATAGAAAGTATAGCATGGCTTAAATAAAAATTTAAAAAACTTTCGAGTATTCGATTTTTAAATGCATGAAAAATTACAGCTCTTCACGTTATTAACAATATTAACTTACGCCCGCCAGGGTCGCCGATTCATTATTCACACAATTTAGTGCCGAAAACTTGACAAAGTTTTTCGCAAATTGAAATACCAGCCCTATTTAATGTTGGAGTTATTTTGTTTTATTATCTGTTAGACATTTTGACGTTGATGTCACTTAGACGTAGTATTGTATTTTTTGGTAATCATTCACATTATTTTAAGACGGTACTCTTATTACAATTGTACTGGAATTGTAGTGTCTTAAAACTTTATAGCAGCTTGTACCTAAATAATGGATATAAGTACAATCAATTTATTATGAATGAATTAAATTAATGACTGAATTAAGTTATTTGCAATAAATAAAGTGTGTTTCATTTCTCCATTTCATCAGCTGAAAACTAAAATATATCGTCAGTTATCGAAAGTTTTCAGTTATTAGGGTCCCATAGTACAAGCTTTAAATAGTTTGAGGCTAGATGGTATAGTGTATTAAAGTTCGGTGACGCTATAAAGTTCATACGAGGCCAACAGTAAAAGTAAAAAAATGGTGTGTAAAAATATCTAACAGTGTTTCAATAAAAAACCTCAACAATTCGTTAAGGAAAATGTTTTAAAAGATAAATAATTAAGTGGTTTTATTATATGAAAATAATTAGAGACGTTCGTTAGATTTAGGCACAAGTCGATTAATACAGAATTTGATAAGAGTTTTCAGTAATTATCAGTTCAAAATCTTAGTTTATTTCCTCAACTAGCTTTGCCTCTCAGTTTTGCTTGCGTTCTTCGGAGTAAAATGTTCTTTGTGTTAATCCAGGTGAGAAAATATTTGTATCAATGAAAGTATTTTCTTTTTACTTTTATGTTATTTGTTGTAGTATCTAGTGTCTTTAAAAAAGTTACTGTTTTTTTTTAAATCTGCATTCCAATATCAAAGTGTTATTTGATATTTTCATTTTTACAATCGTCCTCATCTCTTACAATATTGACAAACACGCTAAGCTTGGAATGTAACTGGCCCTCAAATGAGGACTGGAACACACCGTGAGATGCTTTGCGTTCTGTTTATGCTACAGGTAGCAATCAAGCAGACGGGTTACATGATGGTAAGCAGTCACCGTGACTTATAAATATCTGCAATACCAAATACTTTGTCGACCTTTTAAGATTCTATTAAAAAGCCTTTTGAAGATCCCATGTTATAAATCTGTGGAAATGATGAGGAAGGAAGATCACTCCAAAATTTGCAGGCAAAAAGAAACGTGTGAATCGCAATCGCGATTTTATTTCAGATTAATTATATCTGGATGTGCTTCAGGTGATGGCAGCTAGTGACGATAAAACGAATATACGGCATAAGATCAAGTAATTCTTCAGAACATTCCCCGTTATCCTTTAATTTAATGCCGATTTCTTTTGGTATGTCACGTCAAATGAAGCGTTAAGCCTATCTACTGCGTCTGCGACAAGTTCAGCTACTGCCAAATACACGTAGCGCGAGTACGTGCGGGCTCCTTCCACACGCTACTTGATATTCCCGCGCCGCGCCACACCACATTTCACCCGGCACCGGGTGCTCTTTGGATCTTGAACTTTGTTATTTCGCGTACCCTTTTTCGTCCTGCCAACATTCCTCTGCTATGCAGTAGAATTTTTAAATATTTTAATCTAATCGGTGATTTAATGATATAAAATATTACGCACTTCCCAGAGTAAGGCTACTCTTTTCAAAGCTTTGAAACTGCAATGTTAATGTTTTTCTTAGCAAGCAATATACATACATATATTAATTTGATATAGAATGAAATAGGAAAAATAACGTTTGTAATAGGCTATATAGATGTTGTAACGTATCTAATAAAGTTTAAAGTAATTTTTGATTCACAGGTTAGATGTTTGACCAGAGCTCTTCTGATGTTAAGAGACGGTGTGGTTGAAGATAGTAAACACACCTAACCTGGAATGGAACTGGCTCTCAAGTGAGGTCACAATAAATATTAAAAAAAGATTGTCACAGCAATTTTTTATACATTAATATTGGTATCCTAGTATACAATAGTAGTGGTGACTTCACTGCAAGCTTCGATGGAGTTTTGGAAGCAATACGAAAACTCTTGTTTCACCACGTTATAAACAAAACACTATTATTTATACACATAAATAATTGACGAAACACAACCTTTGGATAATAATACAATGTGGCAACGTAATTTTTTTGATTTCCCACTAAAAATCTATCAATTTTCTACTAATTAAATTGATTCAAATATTATTGTTTATTTGAATTTTGTTGTTATATTTACTTTACGAAATAATTATTTCAACTTAATATGATAAATGGGGGAGGCCTATGTCCAGCAGTGGACGTCCTACGGCTGAGCTGATGATGATCATGATGAATATGATAAAATATCACCGTAAAAAACTAAAAGTAATTATATTAAGAATAAGATAATGTTTTTTATTTTATTTATTTAAATAGTTATCATATACATAAACATGATCAATAATCATAAACATTGTCAAAACACATACAGTAGAGTCTCTATAATCCAAAACACGAAAAACTTGCCCCCGTTCGAGCTCAGGGAGCATTAGTATGCATGTTAAAAACTTTTTAATCACAATTTAAGTATATTTTGACATCATTAATTTAACTTGATAAATTTTAGTTTGGCGGTTTCTACTTTAAAAAAAAAAAAAATTTCATCTCACTCGATTGACAGCCAGTTCCATTCTAGGCTCGATGAGTTTTACTACATCATCAGACATAGGACCTAGGACATAGGACGTCCACTATTGGACATAGGCCTCCAAAGTCTCAAAGTGTAGGCATCAAAAGTCTCAAAGTGTAGATCGCCAAAGCAGCGACATCCTGGTCTTTGTTTTGCTACTTAAAGTTCTGTGTATCGCTGCAATGGTCATGGCGTTACGTATAATCAGGAGAGCGTCTTTTTAGTGTTACATAAAAAAGTGACAAGTTCTTTTTTATCGATATCCAATAAGCAATATCGAATTGTTATATAGAGCGTGAGTTTCTAATGATTTGTTTCCAGCCAGCAATAATTAAAACAAGCTGGCGCGGGGGCTGCTGACGCTGAAAACCAAACATGTAAACAAAGCTTGCCCGGGGCTGCCAGTTAACCCCAATTCCGCGGACCACATCCTAGTATTCTGATTTTTTTAGTTTCAAGTTGATTTGTGTTGCCGCAGCTGACTCGACTCGCTATGAATTTAAAACTGAGATAAATTTTGACCGGCTAAGCCGTGGTTTTGCCATGGGATGTTCAACTTCTATGCAATTTGTTTTGTGTTTGTTAGTGAAAGTTAAAATGAAAAAAGGAAAATTAATTTTGAAGCTGAGTTTTTAAATTAGCTTTTGTTTTAAAATACAAGTTTTCGAACTTAATGACCAGTATTATTGATGTTTAATTGTAGCGGATGAGGCGTAATCGCATTCATACATATAAAAAAAAAAAAAATGGCGAAAAAATCGGCTCTTACCTTAGAAAATTGTCATTGACCATGAAAAAAATTTATGGCGCGCTACTGATTTTTTTTGCACTTTGAGTGCAAAAAAATCATGCTAAAAACGTTCATAGGCAAGCACAAGCATTATTAATTTGAACCATCAAACATATAGTTGCTACTGCTTTATCTTACAAAGGTTTGACGTCAGATAGAAAGAGACGTAATTATACAGCAACTATCGTCTTAACCGATGTGTAGCCACATTTCAGTTGTCATTGTGATCAGCTGGTGACTTTCTGCGTTTTCGAATTTTGTGATTATTTCTTGTTCTGGTGTGAAATACTTTGTTGTATGATAACTTAAAACAATTTTGTTGTGATGGCTTGTGTATCTTATGGTTGTAACAGCCATAGCTCAAAGAAAAATGAAGAAAATCGATGCGAAACATTTCACAGGTAAGAGTTTTTTTGGATTTTCTATGGAACCACTTAATATTTCCATTAAATATTCGAATATGTTTAAATTCATTGTTTTGAGACTGATACAATAATATAATAATGTCTATCCGATCTCAATATTCTTGTAAATTTAAGAAAGTAATTTTGTTGTTGATTAATAGTGATGTGCCATGACGCACAATCGTTCATTATTACCGATTCGTTTTTATAACACTAGCGGTCTTAGTTTCTTGAAATATATGTACCTTGTACAGCACCACTGTGTTGTAAGAGCTTGTTTTGAATAATATGTAGGTATTTTAAGTATAACTCGATCAATATTTTCATTTAAGTTTTTTTTTAGTATCAATGTTTTTATTTGAATATCCTGATTAATTTTATTTTTGTACCCTGAGCTTGTCCCACAAACACTCATAGCTAGAATTCGTTAGAAATAGCTTGACTACTTAATTAAATATATCATTTTGGGCGTGGTATGGGAATATGCCGAGCTCATAAGCAATAGCCACTAGGCGTATACTACATTTTCATTTACACATTAATTTTGAATGTTTTCTGAGAAACACTCAGATTGGTGGTTAGGTTACTAGGAACAAAAATTTCCGTTGGTATGACTAGTCTATCCACGAATCGGTCCACTGGGAAACACCTTAGTTTTAATCGCAAGAAAGTGCTGCCTGGTCTACGAGTTTGTTTATCGTTACTATTATTACGCAAAGCTATTACTATCATATACTCTCTAGAAGTTATGAGTGGTATTTCTAATTTACGCCTGTAATTCGGCCAAGCTACATTGATTGACATTAAAAAAGACCGATAGTTCCGATTCATAAACCGATAAACTTTGTCACATCACTATAATAATCATACATAACAATAGTGATTCTACATCATACTCGGCTTCATTGACATTTCAAGTGAGGGCAGATTGTTTACCTCCTTCTCTGTCTCTCTCGTTGCGTAGTAAATAAGAAGAACACGATCAGATATATTGTAAATGTTTAATTAAATACGAATTCTCTATACTTGTTATTCCTCTGAGTTCATAGGTATGTTGCCACAGATAATATAATTAGTATTACCACTGCTATAGTCATTATTACCAGATACACTTATTCAAAACACACTGTATGTTATCATTGGTAGTCTACAATAACTCACGTGTAATTTTTGTTCGTGCACGTATAATTTTGCAGTTCTAAACTAATATATACAATAAGCAAAACTAGTACTTAGCATTTCAAAGATTTTCGCCCGTAAAACACTTACAGCTCGTTAAGCATAATATACGCTAAATATTCTGCCGACAGGTGGCAACATTCACATGGTGTGTGTAACGCAAGTTTAACGTATACAGTTGAATGACGGAGCCACTTACTTAATTCCTATAGAAAAATAATAGATATCTGTACATTATGTTTAGTTACAGTATTTAACAATTTTTAAGATAAACTAGCCGGTCTGTAATTAGCGGGCCAATTGGGGCGGGAGTAGTTTTCGCCTTTATGACGTGTTGCCATACGTCGCCTTTTGATGTACTCACTGTTACCAGGGTGATTAATCGCCGGCCGTACCCTGTGGCCTCTTTTCAAAACTTTACAGCTAAAATAGATGGTTTGTGGCTTTATGTAAATGTGAAAGGTTAGGTAATATTTTTGTGTTGAAGCTGAAACTTGAAGTTATGTGGTTTTATACCTATGTATGTTGGTACATGACTGGCACTCCTAGTAGGAGAGAGGCGTACATAATGACATACTAGTTATGAAATCAGTCATAAAACCTTTATTTATTAATAAATTTGAACACCTTATGAAATTCCATATTCTTTTTTTCATTACCTTGTCAGAATTACGGAGATCAACCAACTTAAAACAAAAATGATAGAATTATTAAACATTTCTAAAGACTATAATAAAAACCGTTTAGTCCACCCTAGTCGGGTAAAATGACACATGTAGTGCGGACAAAATGGCATACCATACATTTATAACTAGTAAAAGCTGAGTTTTGTGAGGGCTCGCGTAGTTTTTCTGATGGGTAATAATTTTTAGGACAGTTGTTATATTACAACCTGATTTTAGTGGTGTCATCTAGTATTTAAGTAGATTAACTATAATGTATGGGAGTATTGAGTTTAGTTCTGTTGCAGCGATGTTAACTCTTTTATTTTCTAACAGATGGCGTTAGTAGTACAATAACATTCTATGCAACGAATACAAAATTGTTAATGTTATTTTTTTTAATGGTAGTAAAATTGTTAGGGCTTCGCTCGCCCTGATAACATCACACAGACACAGAACAAACATTTACCTTCACATAAATGTTTGTCTTGTGTGGGAATCGAATCCACGCTCTTCAACGCTAATGTAATGAATGTGGTTAATAAATAATAAATTAATTCAACATAGAATGTTTCAAAGCAATGAGCGTTGGAGCTAATGTAAACCTAAAGAAAAAAAAAGACTATGTAGACAAAATCTAGAGTTTTTGCCACTTAAAATTCTAGGTATATATGTACCGCTGCAAGAGTTAACTGCTTTAATGTCAACAGGATGCTTTCAAAGTTACCGTTCACGACTCGATCGTAACAAAGTCGCGACGCGTAGTAACAAAGAAATAAATGTAAAAGAGTCTTAAATCAGCCCCAAACGCTTCGGATTGTTCGTGTCTCAGCACGCAAATAAAGATTTACGAACTCGGAACTGTTTGAGTTAAACGCCTGTAAATTTTGTAGCAGCAACCTCCCTACGCATGGTTCGTTATGTAAAGAGGGCAGGCGCTCTTGTAACATGCCACGCGATCTGCAACATAACCGTTATAAAAAATTCAACATGATCTCAATTCCGTTCTTTAGTTCGCGACCCTTTTTTACGATGCGTTGACTATTAATGCGGTAGTTTTCTTTCCATAAGCTTCTTGTGGTGGTTGTTGGTCAACATAAATGTCTTCTGACATAAATACGTACCTAACTATATATGTATTTTCTAAAACTTTTTTATACTATAGGTATAAATATATTGAAGTTTATATGACCCGATATTTAGTGTGCGTGGTCACTTTTAGCATAAGGTAAGCATTTCGGGATAGGTAAATACCGTATGGTAATGTTGGTAACCATTAATTTTTATCGCACCAGCCCAAAGGCTTAATTAAATCATTAAATTAAATAAATTAATTTAAAATGTCTATTGTTATTTTTTTATTTGAAATTATAGTTCTACCTACAGATATAAAAAAAAAAATAGATTATGTACTTTGTCATGTTTTATCACATTTTAATCATATTTTGCATATAAATATGACTGACTTTGTAAGGATATCGTATAACTTATATATTTATAAGTGATTAAAATTATACATATGTACCTACCTATAATTCAATAAAGGCATGCATATTCTTTTAAATTCATATTAGCGAAAATGAGTTCAATCGATCGAAAAAATGAGTTCCAGTACTAAATATATATGGCAGTTAGATAATATACTTACAAAGCCGAAAAGGGTAATGAAAAAAATGTCGATGGAACTTCAATAAAAGTATGGAACAGCTGTTTATTAGCGATGTCACGGTTCGTTCTATAGTAAAATTTATTCACTATAATTAATACAGTAACTCCATTTCGGCTTAGTAGGTATATGTATCCCAAGTTCTTCTGTAAAATCTCTAAAGCCGCCATACTCAAAGTGTGCTTCGCGGGACACTAGTGGTCCGGTCCGCAAAGCCTCTGTGATGGCTCCGCAAAAATATATACAAAAAAAAAAAAACAAAAAGAAGACAAAAGAGTTGTACTATACCTACATCTAAATATTGCAACATATATCAGGAGCATAGTCAACAGTTCAACTTTGACTCGACTAACAATAAAAAAATATGTTTTTGATTACTTTAAGACTCCGTCAAATATTTCGCTTTCAGGAAGGGCTCCGTCGCCAAAAAAGTTTGAGAGCCGCTGCTCTAAAGCATGTAAGAATTCGTGAATACGTGTATGTACATACACATGTTCCATATGTATGTACATACGTCATGTTAATTCGAGAATAATCTTCGATTACGCATGTATACATTCCATTCGCGTTCCGATTCTGATTAAATCGGATGATGCAATTTTTACGAATCAATACGATTAAATTCGTGTAATTTTACTGAGAAATAATCAAACAGAATGAGAGCGCCGTCCTTCTTTCATGTGGCAACAAATTTGAAGAGCATCTGGGATATATCTTTCACATGTCGAAGCGACCGAAATGATACTGATCCAAGGCTTTAACCGCCGCCAGTTCACTCGTGTGGAAATGTATCATGCTAGATATAAATAAAATATTGTAGTTGAGCTAAGAATTGCTAGCAGGGAAGTATAATAATATATTTTATTTTATACACAAAAAACATGGGCACTAAAAACTAAAGTCAATCTAAAGTTGAAGAACACCAATTTAGTTTTTTTTTCTTCTAATTATACGTTTGCAACATTAAACAAACTTTATCATAAATGTTGAAAAATGGCACTAGTTATTGCCGTAGGATTCCCTGTATTGCGATAACTAGTACCTACTCTACATGAAGTCTTACAGGCTATTGTAGCCCTATATTAGTATTCTGAAAAAAGTTAGCAATTTCAACTTGTATAATTATGTCGAATGCAAATTGTATGATTCTGCTTTTTACAAACGGCGTCGTCCATTTAAAAACACTCGCAGTATTGAAATATGCCGAAAGTAAATTGTAAATTGCCTTGTCACTATAAAATGCCACAGCATTTGATGGACAGCTCAAACGCTGTTTACAAAATGCCGCGGCTAAATAAAGTATTCGTACTTATTGTTTATAAAAGTATTAACTATTCTATGTAATGTCATCAGTTCAAATGTTGTTTTTGTTAAGTACTTAATTATTTTAAATACTTAAGAATGACTTAAGCACGTATTGATTTACTCTTATCTTAAGTCTTGATAGGTACCTAATTGCTAGAATAAAGTGTAACCTGTTTTATGATAGTAACTCTACAATAACAAGCAATGTTGAATACTTAACCGGGTACAAGGTATCCTCCTGTATATTCTGCCCTCCTTTAAGAAATCCCGAAATCCCCGCTTGGGCTCCCCTACTTAATAGCAAAAAGAAAACAACAGTCTTCTTTTTTAAAATAACGCAATCAATTACTTTCTAATAAATCAAAATATCGACGCGTATTTGCCACTTTTTTGATCCGCTAAACGCGACTCTATGCATTGCACCTTAAGTTTGGTAATTTACTGAGCTACCAAGACACACTCATATTATCTATTGGGAACGTTGAAAACGTATTTGCAAGTTCATAATTACCCACCTACTTGCATGAAGCTGAACAGTGTCCAGGGAATTCCAGTAAATGCATGTTGCGCATAAAATAAACGGATTTAGATTATAATAAGATCACAAACGTAATTTCAACAAATATCATTTACAAAGCTTTGGACTGTAGCTGTCTTTCTTCAAATCCTCGCCCACTTTCAAAGCCATCAAAATGTCGCTGGCAATATGGTGAAGTCATTTTGGTTCAATCTATTGCACATCGGACGCCATTACGCTGATTAGAACCAGACGAAATCTCAAAATATTTTGTATCGGAGCCAACAAAATTCTTGTCAAACTCGAAGCGTAAAGTAGAGAGTTAATATTGGGTAACTGCATACATTGTGGCTTATTTGTAGGAAGCTTTAACATAGCTTTTGGTCGGCACGATGTGCGCCCGGGAAGTTTTACAATAAAATGTCTGATGCGGTACTCCGGTTATTTTACATCTTTCTATCTCAACATGAAGACGCAGCTGTGACGCTTGTTCTATGTCTATATCAATTATTGTTACCCACATTATCGTGGTGGCTTATTGGCAAGGTTGCACCTTGTTAGCGTGAGGTGCCGATTCGATCCTGGTCTGATCAGGACAAATGAAAAAATTAAAATATACGCTTCATCATCATCATCATCATCTTAAATATAAATAAGTATTGTAGGACACATTACACACAGCGCCATCTGACCCCAAACTAAGCAGAGCTTGTGTGATGGAAGTCAGATAACTGATAGAATACATAAATGCTTTTTTTTTGTTGTAAATACATACTTATAATACATACAGAACACCCACATGAGAACACAGAATACAGAATGAGTTTACGTCATAGTCAAATCACACAAAGTAAGTTTTTTGGTTGAGTCCAGTCATGCATGCATGTGGACGTTCTACGGCTAGGTAATTTATGCTTTTCGCAATTTTTCCTTTATCTGTGCTATAAGACGTTGCTTCGTACCAAATTTCAAGATTCTGAGTTCACGGGAAGTACCCTGTAGGTTTTAATTCCCTTGCGAGTGTCGAAAATTTGCAGCATAAGCGGCTGTATCTTTTAATTGCGTTGGCTTAGAAGTTTGATTTTTTCACAGCTCAAAGGGACAGTATTTGATATGAATTTTAGCTTGAGTATTGAGCTTGAATTTTGGCATTCCGGAGAAAAAGGGTTTTGACAGACAGACAGACGGACAAAAAAGTGACCCTATAAAAGGTTTCGTTTTTTCCTTTTGAGATACGGAACCCTAAAAACGATATAAAGTTTTATAAAGTCAGTGTACTAATTTGTAAGTGTAGATATTTGAATATCTTCCATGCCCGTTATCCATTATCGTTGGTATTCCAAACAATTAATTTAAATTCAATAGCCATGTTTCAAAATGAAACGACACCCCCGAACTCGAATTACAGATCAGTAGCTTTGTGCTAACAATGTGTTGTAATGGCTTTTATTGATCGCCCCTTTGGGTATCAGGAACAAAGATTGTGTTATGTAATTTCTTTACACTTGAAATTGAAAGACAACACGTTCAGACGGTTAGATTGTTTCGAATAAAGTAGCTGGGTATGATTTTGAGTACCTACATATTTGATTCTCTTATTGCGGGTAAACAGTACACGTGTTTTGTTAAAAATAAGAATCGGAACATTGTAGCGTGCACCTAATATTAACTTTTCTGGGAAAGCCCTCCGGGTTCTAAGGCTAAAAAAGCTAAGAGCTTAAGAGAAGAAAAGCCATTTAAAATTAGTATATTATAGTAAAGATGTAAAATGTTAAAAAAGGCACGCACCTTCGGAGTCTAGAGTTAAAAAAGCCAGGAAAATTATATTTCGCTGGTTCCAGATTTATAAGCTGGATAAATACGAAAAAGAATTCATTTCGACATTGTTTTTATTCTTTCATTTTACTAGATGGTTAATCTACTTAACAAGGGATTATCTAGCAGTATTAGACATTGTCTTATGGTCAGTACCAGCGTAGCAGTGTCAGACATTCTGCCGCCAAGCAGTAGTGTGTAAACATTACTGTGTTTAAGTCAGAAGGAAAATAGCAATAAAATAAAATAGGAAAATAGTAGTTAGGAAAATTACAGGGCTGTTGTCTCAAAGTAATGAGTGTCAAAGCAGCGATGCCCTGGAATTTGTTTTGTTTGTTTTGTAGCGATGATAGCTCAGTGGTTAGCGCGGTCGCTTCGCATGCCGAAGGGCGTGGGTTCAAACCCCAACAATGAGCTTGAGCTGCCGGTGAAGGAAAACATCGTGAGGAAACCATACCGTGGTGGTAGGGTACTTTCTAGTACTCGGCTGGCTAGCTACGACCCTCAAGTTGAAAATCTGCCGCCAAGCATCTAACGGTGTGTTCTGGCAGCCTCACTTGAGAGCCAGTTCCATTCCAGACTAGGTGTGCTTTACCATCTTCGACCACACCGTCACTTAACATCAGGTAAGTTGTGGTCAAACACCTAGCCTGTCAGCAATAAAAAAAAAAAAAGTTCTGTGTATCGCATTCTTAAGATAACGCATGCCCATGACAAGAGAAAAAAAGTTATACGCCTAACCCTAAAAATAAAAGTAATGAGCCAAACGGGACGCTCTCCTGGTCATAGTACAATATAGTAATGGTTATATACACTTCTTGACAGCAGAACATATGATACTGCAGTGATGACCTTCTGCTAAGAACACCTACCATAAAGTAAAACTTAAACTAAAACTTTTTACATTTATGATATCAGGTTTAATAGTGTGATATAGGTACCTTATTGCTAACAGACACACGCGTGTTATAAAATCAAAAATCATTTATTTCTATATCGTAAGTATTGTTGCGGGAACACACTGCTCTAGTTTTACAGTAGCTTTACTTATAAGTCCAAGCTTATTCGCCTATCCGAACCCAATTAAGAGCTTGCAGATCGTAGTTTCTTGCGTGTTCTTATATAATGGAAAATAGGCAACCCTCCGAGTTAGTAAGTTCTTTTAAAGTTGAATCTCTAGTGTGAAATAACCTAGAATTGCATTGCGGTAAGTTTCTCACGTAGCGTTGTCCTTAATTTTATTTCAAGTTACGTCCAGGCGCAATGTACTAGAATACCTATTCTATTGACATTTTTGAGGATTTAATCTGCTGAATAAGTAGTACGCTTGTAACAGTAAGTAGCTCGTGGTCTTACGATAGCTTCGTTGGGAGATCATCCGGCTTCTATTTCAGTAGTCCTGGGTTCAGATCCCATGGTTCGGATCGCTTGTCTTTTCGAACTCTCGAAGATTTGTGAAGTCTGCTTACTGCACTTGGCATGGAGGACTGTGGCCTTACACTTCTCAATAAAAAAGACCAGCGACAGCTGTGGGATAGATTCTAAATTGTTGACCGGTTCGTGAAAAATTTTCAGTAGGTAGTTAAGGCAACGAAGTATCTTGCCCTAGACCGACCCTGTATCTAAAGTCGGAGACCCTTCTACAAGACTTTCACGTCATTGCTCCACAGGGGTCATGTCTATTGTTCTTTCAAAAACTTGTTAACGAACATATAAAAATAAATTAAAATCATGGCTAATACAGGAAAAGTTTTATGAAAGAATTTTTTAAATTAATAGATTATTAAATTAATTTAGATTGTATTAATATACATACATAAATAAATTACTTAAATGCATATTTATTTGTTAAGATTAATAATTTTAAACATTTAATGACTAAATAATGATTGACTTGTAACTAGGGTGTTATTAATAAATTATTTGTATAATCGTACAAAGTCTAATCTTAGACGTCCATAATGGACGTCCAAGATTAGACTTTGTCGCGGCCTAAATTAGTAGATTTTTGCTTACGCATGTTGGGGCCCTCGTGTCCCAAGGGCCCCGTTGATACGCCCCTGAGTTAAGGTACATATATTTACGACATTTTGTCTCTTAGCAGTTATGTCAAAACAGCATGGATCTTTCTCCTTAGTTCGCTTCTACTTCTCGATTCATGCGATAATAGCTCCATGTTAGCGCCACCGGTTCATACGCCGAGCGTGGTTTCAAATTGCAACAAAGAGCTTAATCTGCCAGTGAAAGTAAACATCGTGACGAAATAATAGCACGGTGATAGGGTTCTCTAGCCATGTTAGAGTAGAGGTTAGGTAGAGGGCTAGAGATTGCTTGCCAACTTGCCGGCTGCCTAAGCTGGCTAGCTACTACCCCCAAATCGAAAATCTGCTGCCAAGTACCTAACATATAGATTAAACATCTAGCTTGTCAACCACATTTTTTTTTTTAATATTCCTTGGTCTTCAGATGTTTTTTTAAATTTTATAAATCTTTTCTTGTTAGTCAAGTAGCACTAGTTTTTTTACTAGTGATTTTTCTTACAAGAGGATATAGCTTGTAGGAGTAGAAAAGTCACGAAAAACCTGAGCCAAAGTTTTAAAAAGAATACAATAATAAGTCTTCGTTTACTCATCGCTTCTAAATTTTGTCATTCAAATCGATTTTTTCTGTTTAGATTTGAATTAAAAATAATTTACTTACAAATAATTACTTCGTCTTTTTTTAGTATCAAGCATTTCGATATTTCCAAGTCATCATCATCATCAGCCTATCGTAGTCCACTGCTGGACATAGGCCTCTACCAAGACACGCCACTAAGATCGATCTTCGGTTTCCGCTTCCATCCACCGCCAGCTGTCCTACGTATATAGTCGCTTCGTCGAGTCTTCAAGTACTTTATAAAAAGCAAGTTAAATAAGTCAAAGTCACACAAAGTAATTCTTGGTCGATTTCGGTCATGCCATAGTAAAGTAGTGGTGACTAGTGGTCACAAGCTTCGATGGAGTTTTGAAAACAACACGAAAAGTCATGTATTTTATGCACTTTCCCCACACTCGCGCATATAATTTAGCACTTTATGAATAAAACAGCACTATTTTTATTCGAAAATAGTCAAAATTTGGAAAGTAACATAATGTAGTGACACGACCTTTCTGCTTTCATCATCATCAACATCTCAGCCATAGGACGTCCACTGCTGGACATAGGCCTCCCCATTGACTACCATAAAGACCGGTTGGAAGTAGCTAGCATTCAGCGCGTTCTTTATTAGGTCGTCTATCCATCTTGTGGGTGGACGTCCTACGTTGCGCTTGCCGGTCCGTGGTCTCCACTCTAGAACTTTGCAGCCCCATCGACCATCAGTTTTGCATGGTTTGTGCCCTGCCCACTGCCACTTCAACTTGTTAATTCGGAGGGCTATGTCAGTTACTTTGGTTCGTCTACGGATATCTACTCTTATCTGATTCGATCTCATAGGGAAACTCCGAGCATAGCCCTCTCCATAGCTCGTTGTGCAACTTAGAATTTACTCACATAGTCAGGCCTTTCTGCATTAGATATTGCCAATAACTCTAACATATACTTACTCATTCCATTAAACATAATAATGTGTTTTTGATACTAATGATGTTTTCCTAATTCGGTCGAGGTTTAGAAACCAGGTCAGACGAGTTTAACTTAACTCTCAAAATAATTACTTGCTCCGCCCGTGTATTATGTGCCTAAGATTAAATTACCATCACAAGTTAAATCTGCCTAACTTATTAACTTAATGGCTTTAGCCGATATGGGTATTTCAGTAATTGAAATTAGGTAAGAGTGTATTTTATTTTGCCATTGAGTATCAGATTATACTAGATAGATAGGAATACAGTGTGTTTCAAAGAAGTGTAGTAAGTAATACTAAAGTAGATATACTACGGTTTGATGATGTGATTATTATTAATTATATATAATAAATAACATATTTTTATTAATTATATTTATCACTTAATCGCGTACAAAATACTATAAAACTAGTATTAGGTACTAATTGCAGCCCGAGTTCCCTGATTAATAAAATCTGAGTGCATTCAAGAGTGAATGTGAGGTAATCGATTTCTTCTAGGCAATTGTGCTCAATCGTAAAACACATCTTCGCTTAACATCAGGCGAGATGGCGGACAAACGCAAGCTATTACTTTTAAAAAAAATGTCCACCAATCACCCTGTGACAAAAGGGTTACGGGATTTTATTATCGCAATATTTCCAACACGTAATTCTTTTTAATGTAGGTAAAAGTAATGAGACGGACGAGACCCTTTCTTGACGGTAAGAGATAACGCCTGTCCATGACCATTGCAGCGATATACAGAACTTTTAGTGATAAAACAAGGTCTAGCATCGCTGCTTTGGTGCTCATTACTTTGAGACATTAAAAGGTTAGTCTCAACAGCAAAATAATTTCTTAATATTTTGTGTGCAATTAAGTTACAGTGATGGCTCTCTCTAAGGATGTGTTCAAATCCTTAAAGCTTACATGGTTATAGCTGTTCCAAACATTTTGTTCTGAGTGTTTTTCTGTGGAACAAATGATTTATTTTTGCGATTTCAGGGCCAATAGTAAAAAAAAAGTCACAATGATGGATAGATTATTTTTTTAAAGTTTTTACTATACTCCGAAACATCATGTAAACCTATTCATATTCAGATTTTTACATTTTTGATGCTGATTCTCCTGTTGATGTGTAATAAATCTCTATAGATGATATTTAGTTCTGTTCTACTGTTATTTAGGTATTATTATTTTATTTATCTAAAAAGCCTGATTCAACGGTAATTAGCATTAAAATGAATAAGATTCCATTATTTAATACAATATTTATTTCCAATCTTTGGACCCTAAAATGCGTTAAACTAACAAAATACAATACAGCATCAATAAAAACATGAAATATACAAATTTAATAAAATTAGTAATTACTCAATATCTTGTTCGTAAAGGTATACCCGTGGCGTTTGCATATCCGGAACCCAAATTGCACACAATATTTCATACTATTACATATATGCGGATATAATTAGATATAACATATAGCTAGAGAGCAAAGATCCAAAGCCTACAATTTATCTATATGAACTATCCTAAACAACACCTAGCAAGCCAACTTAACCTTTTGTTTTAGAACCTATTTAACAATTGTCTCAAATAATGAGTGTTCATTGTAATATTCGTTTACATTTTTACAGTAGATAGGATTCGCTATATAAAGAACTGATATTTTTATGCCAGGTTGATAAGGTATAAACAATATTTTATCCATCGTATTTCCCCGAATATTCAAGACTAGGAGGTTTATGTTCTACAAATATTAAGAACTTGGAGACTTATTTAAATAGGTATTTGGGGCATTTAGGGTTGTTACTGAAATAAAAACTTCGATTGAGGGTGAGCTCATATTTATTTGAATTAACAATGACGTCTCCAATGCCACAATACTCAATGAAGTAAGAAAAGAAAAGTAATGAACATCTATAAAAGTTGTAATAATGATAATTAAGCTAATATTATCACTATTTTTACAATGTCATTATGTTTTTCTTAAACCACAATAACACTATACCTCCGCTCTAAAAGCATTTAAATAATTCAAATCACACAAATCTAACAATTAATTACTAACTATATAGTTTGTATGTGTTTTTCCATATCTTGCTCCATATACAAATAATTTAGCAGCGCACTAGCTCCTGTCACGAAAATTATTAAAAAACAATGTCATTTAATACTGAAATCGAAGCGAACTGTAGGAAATAAATTTGGTATAATTAAGCCATACTCTATAATGATATACTTAGTCTAAAATAACAATAAAGTAACGTACTAACAGTAGACCGATAAGTAAATAAACAGAAACTTGCGCGACACTACTCTGGCTTGTTGCTATTGCGACACAAACAATCTAACCGAACTTCTACCGACCTTAGAAATCAACACTTAGCAGGTATTTTATACTCCGAATGGTTAATTTGTCTTCATTATTTCTATTCATATTGTATCTCTTAGAATAGTATTTTAACTAAATTTATTAAGGGGCACAGATTTGATATGTTTCCGATGCACGGTGTTTGTGTGATACCGCATTACTTAACCTAAGTTGCAAGGCGACGCTACCCCTACGCTACTCTATCACATGCGGGCCAATGTCACGCGTCTACTACGACGATCCAACCATCTACACGATTTCACAGTAAACGTTAACAAAATATCGCTTTCTAGGTTCACACATTACCGTTTGTAGAATAATCCGTAATTTTAAACTTAACTTTTAAATATTCCAAGCGAAGAATAATTTTATAGACGAAAGAGGAGGCAGCAACAGCCAAGCGAGAACGTCGGAAACACAAAGAAGGTAGATATGCGTTTAGCGTGACATATAGCCGATTGCATTAAGTATAAGTTATAGACGAGGAATACAGAATAAAACGTCTCTATGAAACCGCTCTTTACTTCTAATTACACATTAAATATAACACGATGATATGTATCGAGTAGTCCCGCAAAAGGTGACGTAGCCGTGTCCGCAGCCACTGGACGTCTCTTACGCGCTATCTACGGTTGTTGGACGGAATCATGGCGGCACCGGCGCCCTCGCGCGCGGCACCCACCCGCGCCGCCGCGGCACTCGATGCGACGCTCATTGGCTGACGCGATAAGTGGGTACCCGCAAAACAAAACTTTCAGTCGTACGATGGCTTCATAGTTATAAATACAATTAACCAAAGAAGAGAGTCTTGATCGAAGTATTCCACTATGAAGCCAACGGAAAACTGTCACCAACAGAAAAGAAAAAGTAAACTTTTCGTTGTATTTTTGTAAACGAGCGAAGACGACCGGCGCCGAAGGTATGGGAGATCACTACTACATTACACAATTACTTACACATAAATTAGTATTATATATATATATGTATATATATATATATATATAGACGAATTAAATAAGTAAACATTGACTTAGCTTAATTATTAGGTAAAACTGATAATTAACGACCTTCACAAGGATCTAATTGTTTTTGGAATTTCGAAGTAATTGTTAACAAATAAATCATGTCAGAATAAACTGTTGTATAGTGTAAAACAAGCAACGAATTAAGTTATTAAGTAAACACATAGTTAACTGATTGAATAGTAAGTTTAAAATATTATGTCATAATCATAAATTAAAACAATCTTAACAGGCATTTATCAGACCTATATAACATCTGTGTTACTATAACATTGTTTGATTGTATTAAACTATCGAATTTAGGTTTCCTTTACATAATAGGACAACCACGCCTACAAAATATAAGTTTGGTTCGGCTTGAGGTTAGTATTAAAATTATGTATTATAATTCATTTATCTTTGGTCTATATGCAACGTTCGGTACACTCTGATAGTTATAATCACTATAAACAATGTATAAAATTTTGCTAAGTCAAAAATTGACGAAATTTCTATTAATATATTGACTAAGAGATTTTCATAAGAATTCACTTGTGGTATCGACGGTCACAGACCTACAACGGTCGCACGAGTACCTCAATAGATTCCGTCGCGTGAAGATTTAACCCAAATATCCGAAACCTTATTAATATACTCTAAGCGGGGATTTTTTTTTTTTTACTTTTTTATATAATTTTTACATGTTTACATCAGCAGAATACGTCACTAAAATACCTATAGATAACATTAAGATTTTATTTTTTTGGTTTATTGCTTTCTCGCAGTGTACTGTAATTACTATTACCACGGCGACGCGTAGGTAACTTAAATCGTTTTACATGTATGCGATAGTCAACTAGCTAAAAATAAAAAATATATATTAATCTTTTTTTCTGATTAAATCTAACGCTTTCAGTTAATTAAACATCATTACATCGTTTTATTATTATGTAAGAATAACAGTTTCATTAAAAAGTAATGTAACTATGCTCGTTCTCTACAATAAATACCCTTAACTAGCATTATTCATCTAACGATTACACAGTAAAAGTATCTACTAAACGTTTTAAATTAGATTATTACCAAAAAGCTCGTCAAAGCATGCAGATAGATAGTAGAATTATGGGTTTACTATCCAGCGTCTGGCACGAAGACGCCGAGTTATTTATATAACTATTAATTAATTATTAATTTGATTACATTTAATTATTTAACTCTCATAAGGCCAAGGCTAAATTCTCGCAACAAGACTGAACCGATCTCGATATTGTCGCATCGCATTCCCACGAATGTCACGAAACAACGAACTCCAAGGAGCGGAGTGATCATAAGAAAGAAAACGGACGCGGGTAAAATGCAATCACAAACTCGAACAGTATAAAAAATTTTAGGAAAACTTTTCACAAGGCACAAGAAATGTTGGTTAAACACCTAATAGATTGTAACGAGGTGAGGGACAGTAACAAACACGATGCGGGTCAGTTCAGAGATGTATAGCACAGTCAGCTGCGGGGACGCAATCCCGCCGCCGGCATCCGCCAGTAACTTCATTGTACCGACGGTATCCAACACTAGAAAGAATACCGCAAGACCAACACTGGTGTGCCAGCTTTAACGAGTGATCGAACATTATAAAAAGTTACTAAGAAATTAGGTAAATATAATTTGAAATAGTCATGAAATTCATTTAATTCGCTAACAATTATCGAGGCTAAAACAAAATCGTCATTATTATATTACGACTCCATTAAATCATTCAACTTGAATTATTTATTTAACAAAACGTAATCTTTCTATGAAGGGCACCTTTGGTTTTTAGCTTATTCGAATGAGATATTATCCTAAAATGTTTAATTTCTGGTTTTACACTAAATTCATAACAAATCCTCAGATGTATACATCGGCCTTGTAAAAATAATAATATACAAACATTTTTATAGTACAATAAGTTAGTTGTAAATAAATCTTATATTACACAGTAAAATGAAAAAAATATTAAATAAACATGTTTACATGAAAATTAATAATTTATAATAACTAATAATATTTTTTTAATTATGAACAGTAAACAATAAACCTGGAATGTTAATAATACAATAACATTTTCTAGATTTGGTATAAAAGAATATACACCACAGACCACCCGACGCCACAATTTAACTAAGTAGTAAAGGAGACAGAGCACTAATTTTGTAAGGCCAATGTTATTTACTATTATTATTATTTTGAATAATTTGAATCTTGATCCAATGTTAGCCTTAGCGCTGACAGCCGTAGAAGCAAGGGTTGTTCGCTCCATGCCCCGTTGGTTGTGGTCCGATGCAATGCAAAGGATCAAGATTGTGCGTCCCTCATGTAGCTGGTTGTCAAGTGCCGAGAGCCACGAAAGAATTAATGCTGTTCGCCCTCTTCTCCGTTTTTGGCTCCCTGGTCAAAAATAATCGAGTTAGACACGTAGAAAACGTTAGAAAGAAAATTTAAAAGTATTAGGAGTCTATTAGTATTGTAATCAGTGCAACGTGCTATTAGTTTTGTTGTAATATCAAATGTACATGCATGATTCACATGAAAATTTAATGGTTTTACGATATATTTGCTGTTCTGGTATAAACAATAAGAGTTTATTTATCATTACTGAAGTAGATTAAGAAAGATTTTATTAAAATGCATGTAAATGTTACTAACAAGTTGCACTAATCGATGCAAAAACACATATAGTGCTGCTTTATTAGTAAGGCTGGTATCAACAAACTGTAAAACAACAATACTAAATTTAAAAAAAAAATCTTTTTAATAACTTCTAATGTAATCTTTATCTAAATGATAAATAAATAATGATAAATGATAATTGTACGCGATAGTAGATTAATAAAATCGTGTCTTTATTTGACACCAGCCCGTACAGAAGTGTGAGAACAGAAAAGGTGCGCGTGCATACTTCATGTGCGAGAATCCATCCGTTGTGTGCCATCTTATGTCGAGCGTACTCAAGGAGGATGGGCCCTTCCGAGCTAAGCAGCAGAGCGCCTTGCAAGCGCTGCAGCGCTGCGGCAGCGTCGCCCGCGGTCGCGAAATCCACGAACGCCACGGGGCTCCCGCTTCCGCCTCCGCTGGCCCCGCTCAGCAGCCGCAACCGCGCGAACCCGGGGCAACTGCATTAGTTCACTCTATTGTGCCCGCACTCGTACCCGCAATGACATAACGTTTCGCGTATCGTATCGTATTAGGACGAATTAGCCACATCGTTTATGTTACGCATATTATGTTGGATTCTGATAAATTAGCATTACAACGTGTCATTATTATGGAAACTGACGCGTAAACACATTTTTTTATTTACTTATACGGGCTTACTCACGTTTGATTAAGCTTGGATACTTTGACTATAGTTTCGGTTACATTCGGTGATCTTTTTTAAAGAGTCAAAGCAAACCGTAATGACAATGGTAACAATTACAATCAGAGTATTCGATCGCATCAAACTTGAGTAATTCCATACCTATAAGTAAAAGAAAAATGATAACTTTTATTTGTAACGCGTATAACGTCGTATTTGCATAAACTAGCTAAATCATGTTATTGTTACACGTATTACGTTGTATTTGGACGAACTAGCTAAATCATGTTTTTGTTACACGTATTACGTTGTACTTGAACGAACTAGCTAAATCATGTATTTGTTACTCGTATTACGTTGTATTTGAACGAACTAGCTAAATCATGTTTTTGTTACGCGTGTTACGTTGTATTTGAACGAACTAGCTAAATCATTTGTATTTGTTACATGTACGTCGTATTTGGATGAAGTAACTAAATCATTGTTTGTTTCACGTACGTCGCATTGGGAGGAACTAGCTAAATCATATATTTGTAACGAGTGTTACGTCGTATTTGGTTGAACTAATTAAATCATGTATTTGTTACGCGTATCATCATATTATTATGTATTCGCACGAACCAGTTATATTGTCTTTTATGAATTCTATCCTGCGATCTGAACGTTTTTAGCGTTGTTTAGAAACTGATTTTTTTTTCTTCAATATGTTAATTTGTAATAAATACCTCTGACAACGCTTTAATAAAAACAAGTGGGCTTGTGCTTGTTTATCATATAAAATGTTTTTAAATTCATACAATACCAATAGACAAATAATAATGTAATAAAAGTCAGCTCAATATACTCCGCGAAAAAAATTATTACATTTTTATGTTTTCTGTTTATGTCACGAATTTTAAGAGTTAAGTTTAAAACAGACTTTATAATAAATACGGCGTAATAAATGATTGTAGGACTTATAGATTTCTGACTTTTTAGTAAGTAAATACGTGATGTATATTAAAAAAAAATGTGGGAGCGAAAAATTTTCACCGTTCTAGTTTATACGAAACAAAAGAGTGCAAGTATTTATTACTTTTCTTGATACTGGTGTACAATCGAAGCTGTAACGTTGGTTTTGGTGTGGTGTTAAAGTGCTCAGTACGGCTAGTTGTGACAAGTGTGTAATTTGTCATGCTTTGAGTGGTACGGGTGCAGGCTTTGGCGCTCACACAAACTCACTAAATCGAGTTATCATAAATTGAACCTTGCGTTTACGTAAATAAGAGTTTATGTGAGACACCGTTTGTAAGTACAAAATTCGTAACATAAAGAACCCAACAGTTTTAACGTGGACGACATCTGTGCGACATGCTCTGCGGACAGTTATTTTTTTTAGTTTTCCTTATACATTTTCGTGTGCATGTTGGTTGTAGTGCGAGAACATGCACATAGCATCGTGCTTTAAAATTTTCGACTGAAAATATCAGCTCTAACCAGAATAGTTTCCATAAAATAGTTTAAAACAGTAACATTCTTGAAATCATGTCACAATTATAATTTTCAATCGAAAATAAAGCTGAAGACACATTTAGATTCGTTCTTTAATAATAAATAACACACCCATTTTCAATTAGGACGATTTAGCTATAATGTTTGATATATAATTGCTACAAAATTCTTCTAATTAAACGGTAAACTTTTGTAAGTATTGAAAAAGTATATAAATTGAAATTATTTATATTTCATATATTTCTTACTAGTATTTAATTAATTTAATTAGTCATTAAATTAAATAGGAACTATTAAACGTTTATTTTACGAATTATTGGTTTAAACACTTCAATATGTATGTTCAATTAATTCAAAGACTTGTCATAACGCGTGGCCAACTCTCTGGCATCGGCGAATGAAGATTTGTACATTCGCCGTCTGGCATCTATTTTGCACAACGTTTCAGCATTGCCATACAACGTAAGTGAATAAAATATTTGTATTTATTTGTATTTGAAGCCAACGTTTTGGGAATTATTCCCATTGATAGGAACCTTTCAGATTATTTTATTTATATATTTCAGCTGTCTTTATTATTAACTAGCTGATCTGACAGACGTCCTGTCTTAGTTTCATCAAACGCGCGAAATGTCAAACGCGCGAAGTTAAAATAGTCACTGAGTTCTCTAAAATTTTCCAGTAGTCTGCGCAATTTTCTTAATTTTTCTTTCCGTAAGAACCTTCTACAAAGTATTAGAAAACTTAAAAAAAAAAAAAACTGTAAGGTCGTTATCAAGTAATAGCTTGACCAAGGGAAACAGGGATTCATTTATATATATATTTATATAAGTAAATATTTATATATATATTTATTAAGATTAAGTATGTTCTTTTTTATTCTATAAGTTAACAATTTTGTCCTTTTAGTACCTACGCAAAACTGAATGGTAACCTCAATAAATAATTATATGAGATTAAATATCAAACACTATAACGTTACGCTTAATAAGTGTATTATTCATCACTTACTTATACCGGGTGTTCGTTTACACAAGTTCTAGGATATCATCGTACTATTTCATAATAAATAACTTTTAGTAAGACCCCAAACTTTAAAACGTTAAAATAAATAGCTGGTCCATAGAAATACAGGAACATATATTAAGCCAAAAGGTCATTGTAATTATAATTATGAACAACTTTTACTAAGAGCACAACTCTGAAACCTGAAAAAAAAACTATTATTTTAAAGAAGTCTATAGGGTTGTGCCTATAGTAAAAAATATTAATAATGATAACTATGACTTTTTCGCTTGGTGTACCTCATGCTTATAACCTGGTGTATTATGAAAGTATAGGGTAGATCTTCTAATAAAAGTTATTTATCATGATTGGTACACAAATATTTTAATACTGGGCACAGATTGAGCTTACGAACGTCAAAAAATGCAGTGCTTTTTCAATTTGTTTCGATAAAATATAATAAACGACACCGCATTTTATGGCGTTACTTCGTTGGCTAAACCCAGTACAAACATAAGTCGACAAACCGAATACTCAATCTTATTTAGTTGAAGATTACCTGCTAAAGATCTCCTTAAGCTCGTGCTCGGAGACGAATTGTCCGAGGTTCGCGACGAAGAGCGTGGAGCAGGGGTGCGCGGGGTGGGCGGGGTGCGCCGGGTGCGCGGGGTGCGCCGGCGGGTGCGGCGCGCCGCCCGGCGAGCCCAGCGCCGGAGCCGGGAGCACGCACGCGCCCAACGTCAGCGGGCTCTGCTGCTCCAAGTAAGGGCTCTACTTGGGGTTAGACTGCACTTGCTTCTAGTTCAATACCCAAATACCCCCCTGTTCCTCAGCCTTAGGCAGTTTTAATGGCGTTTTTAGAAAATTAATAAGGCAGCTAATGGTGGGAATTTCAATAAGCTCAATATTTGTACTATTTTGACAACAGACTGGGCATGTGTTTTACCACGTTTCCTGATCGAAAGCAATATTGTGAATAAAGATGGAGCATGTATCTATTAACGTACTCTTTATTTTTATTTTTTATTACTTTGCTAAGTTTCTTCGAAGGTATTTTGAAGCGTGAGAGGTAGGTAGTGGTAACGGATTACTCAGCCGTTGTACATATATTGTAGTTGATATAATCAGATTTTTGATGTTTTAAAACACAAAGGGCGTTTAGGAAAACTTAAAAGACAAATGTTCTATTTCATTTAGGCTCAAGTTTGGATTGAAAGATGATGGATTATATTGGCTGGTGCTCTTTTGGAAATTATTAGGAGCTTTTGGTTTTTGGGTCGACTGTATCGAATAATTACTGTATATTCGTTACGATATCGTATGACATATATATTTCAGATGTGTAATATCTTTTTGGCTTTCGTTGGAAAGTCGCCAATATTCCTATTAGACAACCAAAGTTTCAAGATCAATGTGGTTGTCTCCGACATGACGTCAGTGTAATACTCACGTGGTGTGGCCTGTCGGCGGCAGCTAGTCAGAGGTAGGAGCGCACCGGCGCCATCTGTGGGTGGATGGCGGGGTGCACGAGCCCGTGCGAGAGCGTCGGCAGCTCACCCCCGTACGCCAGCGGGTGATGCCACAGTTCCGCACCGCCACCCGGGAAGAACGGGCTCGCTAGGTCTGCGCAACCATCACACGTCACAAACCAACGTGAAACATCTGACGACACATTGCCAACACTTTAAAGGCAGGTATACACGCGGCGGCATAGACGTGGCAAGAACATGAACGTGTCTTCCACATATTTTCCATGGTGTTTTTGGACGTACTTACTGGCTCTGTGTTAAGACGTCGTAATTATTAAATATCCTTGTACTCGTCATTATGAACAACATTTACATTGGAACCAAACTTGAGAACGGAAAAATATATATTTATGTTTAGCATGAAAAACTTTCGTCAAGTTTTCGTTTGTATAGCACATCAAAATTAGTTTCAATTTTCGTTTCCGCCCTGCAGGTTCCGTTGATCCATTTTCATACATTTTGGGATCGAAAGCCGAAGGAAAGATCATACAATTTGCCATGCTATCAGTTATTCTACTTCAGAGTGTGATATCCGAGTTCGATGATTAATGTTGTTCATTATTTTAATACAATGATATTCTAAAACGGTGTTTGTCGTTTAACCGAAAATATGCAGAGGCAGGCGTGCTCACGCCATCTCTGTACACTATGGCGCTACCGTCTACATCACATGTGTGTTATTTAAGCCAGTAGATGTATGGAGGAAACAGACGAGCACGGTGGCTCCACATCCTCGCAACGTCTCCGCCACTGCAACATCTGCTTATCAGGCGTAGCATCGTCGGTTAAGAATATTTACTAAGAAAAATATTATTTACAAAGTGCTTTCCGACATGTTTTCACAGTTGTTTACCACTACTGCGCTGGCATGTGCAAACGGTTGCATATTGTTTAATCACTTTTTTACAAGTATTTTGAGTGCTGTTAAACTTATAGAGTACATAAATATATAGTGTCCATTTATACATGCCAACGGTTCCTAAGCAGATATAGAAAGGATAAGTATACTTGTAGTATCGGAGAACTCCGGGGGTCCGTTAGTCCTCGTCATAGGCCTACAGATGGATATTAGCAGTAAATGACGGTGTTATCATGAAAACATGTAATAGAAAACAGTGTCAGAGCACCCGATAGATAAATCGATAAATAGCTTCGCGGAGCTAGGCCTTGCGTGGGTACGTGTAAGCAATCACAGATACTTGCCCAGCGCGCCCGCTCGACACCCCCGTCTCATAGTTCTGCGCCTACTCACTTTTATTATCAGGCATTCAGTTGGCAATAGCGAGGCATTTCTGCGTGAAACGCCTTATAGACGATGGGATTTGTTTCCCTCTAAGCACGGAATTGAATGCTTCATTCTGACAGGCCCATTATCGTGTCGAGCTTTAGAGATCAGGTACATCCAATAACGGTGAAATATTGGATTGTCATGATTTGAAAAAAATGCTTCACAATAGAAATTGTAGAACAACAAATGCATTCAATGCTATTACATCGTGAATTAGCTTAGGCGTTACATCATAGAAACGTTTGTCGGATGAGCAATTAGCGAATATGTGTACTACAGTTGAGACTAAAGATTTCATCGTCTGCAGACATTAATGGGTCGACTAGGATTTGGGTAAATTAGTGTGCGTAGAGACGGGTTCGGTACGTGGGTGTGGGGTCGAGCTGGCGCGGCGTCGGGGCGTGTGTGCGTTCGGCGGTACTTACGTCCAGTGAGAGGGTGCATCAATGCGGGATGTGCAGCTGGCGCGGCGGTGGCAACTGCCGGCTTCGGCTTGCTGACCTTCGTGTTGCTTTTAGCGAACTCCAGCCGAATCGTTTGCGGCATGTCGGGGTCGAACCGGACGCCCTGCTGTGAACAGCCGCGAGCGGTGCGGCGCTCCGATATAATCACTATGGAAGGGCGGCGCGGGCTCCCGCCGGTCGCGACGCGCCGATCGTCGGGCGCGTTAGCAATGCCGTACGGGAGGACCATGGATAAACTGATCAGGTAACGAGAGCACCGACCGATTTTTTTCAGTCTAGCAATGTAAGTGGGCAAGATTTTATGTCGAATGTTTATATTGTATCGGGGTCCGCGCCTGCGCCTGCTAAAGTGACGGAACACAGTGCTCGGGTTGTGACATCAAAAACCTGTCAAACAGTGACATGCATTTGCTTATTTACACCGTTTTATCACAGTGAGGCGTCGTCGGTAGGCTCGGCGGCCGACTTCATCACCCGACGTGTCTATTCGATATGTGCATAGGTTTAGCGGAACTTACGATGCGGTTACTCGAGTCAGGAAATGTTATTCCTACTCTACAATGAAAATATTACTAGTGCTCGTTGGCTGTGTTGAGGCATGTGATGAGAAGAGGTTTAGTAACACCGTGCGTTTACATGTTTTGGTATTTACAATAGCTAGGGCTGACCAGGTACAGCGGTCTTCGGTTTAGGTATCGTATTGCTGTAACTCTAGTATATTGTGTTTCGAAGCCAGTCAAGTTGATTAGGCGGTATGTGTAAGTGATATCACATTGTATTCTCATTGTTAATATTGTGTTGTATTCCGCATTGTAGGAAGTACCTACTTGTCATATATTACGATAAAATTTTCTACGTAGGTATACAGGGTTATAAGTATGGGGTGCACTAAGTCGAAAAGGTGTCATCGTGCTCATTATTAGGAACAACTTTTATTGTGGGCCCAACTCTGAAATCATGGAAAATAAATTGACACTTGACAAAATGGATGGAGTTGTTCCCATAGTAAGTAAAACTTGTTCATAATGGTGCGAACAATGAACCTCTTTCGGCCGAGTACACGTCAAACATATAGCCTTATATAACTTTAGCTAATTGAGTTTGTTCCAAAATTGAATTATATGATTGTTTATTAAGTAATAGGTAACATTGGAACAAATTCAAAAACTAAAACGGCCGCAGACATCAACCATTTTCATACAAAAGTAAAACTCATATTTTTAGAAAATTACGCCAATTGTAATGAAAGTTGATACGTAGATAAAATGTGTCCAATGGATAAAAACAGTTTTTAAAAGAGCTGATTGTGATTAATATATTTTGCAATTAATATTGTCGATTTACCGAGTTTCATCAAAGCCAGACGAATATACACAAAAATGTAACTGGCAAGTACATTTGTAAGAAACCCGTCTATGTCTGGGTCGCTGTTAAGTAATAGATATAAGTATAATGTTAATTAGCGCGTGTGGTAAGGCGACACCAACCTGAAGGTCTTGCTTCGCTGCCTCCGCGCCCGCGCGCGTGTGGAACGTTACGAATCCGACAGGCT
Organism: Biston stratarius; assembly: GCA_950106695.1. NCBI lineage: Eukaryota > Metazoa > Arthropoda > Insecta > Lepidoptera > Geometridae > Biston > Biston stratarius. Next base: position 36,642,369 of record OX467106.1, on the reverse strand, counting down.
GCAAACAATCCAATGTTTGTGTTACATTATTTAAGTAAATACAGAGTATAACTTGAATCGAATGTAATATGCATGTACTCACCGAAGCTGTTTTCCCATTCTTGCTGGTAACCTTCAACAGGGAGCCCTCGTAGCCCTGCGAACGTTATTACAATGGTTATTTAACTTTGTTATCTAAACAATCCCTTCGAAACCCGACGGAGTTTTAAAAGATGTTCATTTTAGGGGTATTACAGAAATTGCCTTAGCCATCGGTTTCAACCGTGTCATAGGGAAATTTTGTTTCACGAAGTACCGAAATGGTTCGTATCGGTGGCTGGTACGGGCGGGTAACACGCGATGCCTCTTCTAGATCGACCCTCGGTATAACTTTGGCTACCTTTATGTGTGCGGCGCCGTCCGTACCAGCCTGGGATCGAGTGTAATCCCCCTTATCGGTAGACAAAATCGATTCAATCCGAATATTACGAATCGGAGCATGACATTTGATATTTACGGCGCAGTAATCCGACTCGAGATCCTCCAGTCCCGTCGCGTGACGGAAGCGATGTTGTTTCATACGTTTTATATTTCTTTTCCCTGTAAATATTTGTTCGTTCGTAGTAAGTAGTAGATTTTAGTATCCCGGTAAATATCTTCAGGGAAAACGTTGATACACGTCAATTCGAGACGGAACATTTTTTTTGTAAAAATAAACGTTACGCTTTGTTGTTTTTTTTGTATTTATACAAAATAAAAGTTACCTCATATGCTCGAAATAGGAGATATAATTCCCGAGGCTTTGCGTCCATTGGTAGTCCACTCACGAACAATGTTCGCACCTGGAACAAAAGAAAAACAGATTTAATTTTTACGCAAGTTATAGATTAATCATACAAAATTATTTATTATTCTTGGTGGTATGTTACGCCTCAGAACACGAAATAGGATGTTAAATTGCCAAAACGTGGCAAAAAAAACTGTTTTTATAGTTCTTTTTAAGAACTGTGCGGCGCATTAATTCGACCGGTCCATTTAATGAAATAAAACACGACTCGGTAATGGCGGCGCGATTTGCCGAGTGCGGGAAATGGAGATTGATAGCTGGCAACACCGCTAGTAACGAGCGCCATCTTGTTGCCTACCTTATTTATACTTTTACGACCCATTTCCTAATTTCATTATTTTAATTTCCCATTGCTATAACGGGCTCAGGGTGAAATGGATAATTTATAACTCGCGAATTAATTTATGAGTACTGATAATTAGATTTTAGAGTTTGTGAATATACTATCTTGTTTAAAGCATTAACCAAGATAGTATAGAATAGTAATTTATTATTTAGCAACTAGCGTATCTTAGGAAAGAGTATCGTAAGATTTAAATATCAAGTAATCAGTGATGAAAGCTAGAATTTTAAAATATAAATCTGCATAAAAAATAATGCAAAATATATATAACCTTTTAAATCTGTGATAAATTACAAATTACATTGATGTTTTGAATATTCTTGATATCTTTATTTTTAAGTTCTGCAGTGTGTTTATGTACCGAAGCAAACCAAAATGGTTTTTCGGTACTGAACTATTGTTTTTAAAAATGTTGTAGGTAAATAAATAAACAAAAATAAAATCGTGTGGTAAGAAAAGAACAGCTTTTTAAAATAAGAATGGCCTCTTTTCTTCTTTTAGACTGCACTTTGTTTTATGCCACACATATTTCAGATTTTTCATAGATATCTTGTTTTAACAAGTTTTGACAAGTCTTAGTACAGACAAAATGACAAAGTAAATCACGGTCATGCCCTAGTTAAGTAATGGTGACTTTACTTGAAGCTTCGGCGGTGTTTTACAGCAAAAAATGATTTGTTTCACCACGTAAATTACTTGCTTACACTCGGGCGTACTATTTCCGTATGTATATAATTAAAATGTACATAAGTCAATTTTCATGATACACTTGTCCAATGAAGGTAAGGTTTAATATTATATATAAGTATATCTAATATAGGTTATACGCTCGCGGCCGTTCCTAGAATGTGGGACTTTTATGTCGACTATTTTCCGGTAGAGCGTACTGGAATTCTTTTATACACGGCGATAGATTTTATAGCTCTGATTTTGGACATGTCTGAAAGAATTTTGTAGTTTTGGCACATTTCTTTGTACACTAGGGGGTCTCATATAATAATTTGCGAGAAAAGTTTAGTCAAATTTTCGAAACCAAAATATATGAAATATTAATTTAACGTTACGTACTGTTTTTTTCATACATTTTCGTAATAAAAACTTGATCGATTGCCACAACCTACGAGAAACGAAATCAACAAGGCGCTTGTTTTTGTGGTTGAGAGGCTAGGTGTTAGACAACAGAATACCTGATGTTAGGTGACGCTTTGGTCGAAAGTCTGAAAAGGAATCAGACTTTTAAGTGAGGTTGCCCGCACATCTTTAGATTCCATTCGACGAGGAAATAGATCCAATCGTATATTCGTAGAATGTATGAGTAAATATTTGCAATTATTCGCGATGAAACTAACAGATAAAATAGTTTTCCATATATTCAGGTATTGATTTGTATTTCACTATCATTGAAATGTATTTTCGGTCAGCTGCAAGCGGACATCCTTTATGTTCGCCATTTTCCGTCTGAACGCTTTCCTTTGCCGATGAAAATATTTTCCTATCGTGGCACTGAAACATTCCAGTCGCTAAAAATTTTGTATTCTATGGTGGAATGTATGTATGAAAGTGGTTTATTTAAATTGTAGGATTTGTGGGCCAGAGTTAGATTTCAACTCAAAACTTCACTTGTGAATTAGAATTTATTACTCATTAATACAAATAGAACATTTAAGTACATTATTGTATACAAATAGACGAATGTTCATTTTTTTAATTTTTTCTTTTTTGTTTTACAGACGGACGGAATACACCGTTAGATGCTTAGCGGCAGTGGTAGCTAGCCAGCAGAATACTAGAAAGTACCCTACCACCATGCTATTGTTTTCTCACGATGTTTTCCTTACCATCACCATACCCACCATCTTTACACCTACACCATCATACACCTACCATCATTAACATCACTTGGTGGCAGAATATTTGGCTATGCGGTGGTACCAAGGTACTTAGATAGCTTCCTGCAAAGCATATCTAACTACTAAGCAAATAAAATGTTTCCAGAAAATTCCCTTACTCCAATCTGAGGGAGTATGAAACATAACTCAATAGTGGGGTGTAGGGATTCCGGCGCAGCCGACCGTAAAATGGTGGACATGGAGGAGCATTTTCAAACTGACCGGACGCGCCCTCTGCCCGCCTGAAATATGCGAGGTGTGCGCGCGTTTGACACTTGTATCTGAAATACGTGCTAGGTCGCTACATGCTAAGGAATGTCCTGCCTTTGCACATTTAATAAAAATGTGCAAACAGGCATGTGACATAAATTTTTTGCTCCGCTAAATGCGACATTGAGTTTTGTCAAATAAGTTTTGTAATCAACTACGGCACTATAACGCGCCCGCACTATCTGCGGGAAGCCTTAAAAGTGTTTGAAATATCATGATCAAAATGTATATTTGTATCTCGCGGACTTATGTTTGACCGAAAGATGTATCTCTAAATCTTATATCAATTTTGCGCCTTCAGAAGTGAAAGCGAATCGGCCATCTGATACGGCCTGAGAGAGCGATGCTATCTACGCGTCGACATTAATGCGACAGCGAGATGAGAAATATTGGACTCCGTAGGGGCTAATAAATGTAAAGAAAAAAAAAACTACACAAATCTTTTCATTTTATGACGAATGAAAAACCTTTTTCGTAAAAGTAAAAAAGGTTAACTTCAGTTTCGATTGACACTTTCCTTAGTCCTATGTATAATTTAGTTCCTGCTTTAATTGAACGTCAGTGATTCGGTATCTATTGTATTAAACTAATGCCATATTACTAACATATTCGCCTCTTTTATAATCTGTGTGTTTGACGTGAATATGTCTTTAATTTGCTTTCATAGTATTCAGAAAACTGATGATAGCAAAATCGGGGGATAGATATCATTTGGTGTTGCAGCTATATACCTATCATCTACATCCAAAATGTAATTAATAACTCGATAGATAAAGAATCAAAGACTTCGTTACGTTAAGTGAGGAATTAAAACTAGGAAATCCCAAGAACTTCTTAGTTTTAAAACATTATCAATGAATATTCTATTAGTTCAGTTCTATCAGCCGTGGTGGTGCCGGCGTAAGAATAGCACCCCACCCTTTCTACCCGTGGTTGCCGTAAGAGTCGGCTAAGGGATGTAATCCGGAAGATGGGTAGCAGCGCCGTCCTTGAACAATCACACTTAACTGCGCTCGCCAACCAAGCGTGGCAAGCGTGGCTAGTATTGGCAAAACCTATGTCTAGCAGTGGACGTCCTATGGTTGATGATGATTCTATTAGTTATCTAGTTTATATGTACAAGCTTTGCTTATTTTTGGGGCTAGATGGCGCTGTGTGAAATGTCCTATACGATATTTATTATTACATACAGCTTAAACACAGCCACCCTGATTTTTTAATTTAATTTCTGGGGAACACAATATAGAGCTTATATCTATACGGATTTAAGTGTAAAATTCGAGCTTGTGCACATAATAGATACTTAAACAAATAATTTACCCATATCACCACATTTACAAAAACATCAAAGTCAATTAACAAAGGCTAATTCTTATCCCGAAAAAAAAATGTGATTATTGTAGGACATTTATTATAAGTAGGGTAGCTGCGTTTAAATACAATTCGATAAGTTGTACTATTTATTTTATTATAATGTATGACTCTAAAAATGAAATCTTCAAGATAAAACAGTATGTAAGTAAATAGTCGGGGAGTTCTGGTGGGAATGCCGAAAGGTATTGTCGCCGTATTTTCTAATACTTGTGTTTTTTCGAGTGTATTTAAAACAATAGTGGCGTTTAATTTATAAAATAACGAGTTACGTGCGCGAGTATGGGAAAGTAATATAATGTGAAGAAACAACATTTTCGTGTTGCTTCCAAAACTAAACTGGAAAATGCATAAAGTGCGATGCCAAAAACAAAAAAGAAGAATAGTCAAAATAATAAATAGAATTGTCAATCATTCCCACTTTCGCTTGTCGCGTTCTATAGATTGAATTTCTGAGCGGAGGATAAACTTGTCGATTCGAGTGACAATTGGATATGGTCGGAAAAGTTCCGTATGTGATATACAATCGACAATCGTACTCGCTGAGGCGGACAAAATTAATTTAATACCGTCGAGTGGCTAGCATGTGATAATAGTAATTGCGTATACGGTTCGGGACTGCCGTGTTAATATGGCAACACTGAGCCTAATTGTGTTAGTGAGCGTGCATGAAATGTTTAATGAAAAACACGAGCTGGTGATAAGTAATTGTAAAAAAGTATTATTTACATATTTAACCTACTTTTTGTTTAATTGCTCGTACCAATCAAAAGCAAAGCTTACTTATAGAAGAGATGAAACTTTACAAATGTCAGGATATTTTGACATAAATACGTGTTTAAATTTGCTTCCATTGTAATTCAGAAAGCTGATGAAACAAATTCAGAGGATGCAGTTTGGTGTAGAAGCAACATAACGATAACTATATCAAGCATTTAATTACACTTCTCGATAGTTAAAGAAACTAATTGCTTACGTTCGCATGCCGTAAGCAATTAGTTCCTTGCATGGTTCGCATGCCGAAGGGCGGGGGTTCAAACCCCAACAATGAGCTTGAGCTGTCGGTGAAGGAAAACATCGTGAGGAAACCATAGCGTGGTGGTAGAGTACTTTCTAGTACTCGGCTGGCTAGCTACCACCCTCAAGTTGAAAATCTGCCGCCAAGCATCTAACGGTAGGTATGTACCGGCAGCTTCACTTGAGAGCCAGTTCCATTCCAGGCTAGGTGTGCTTTACCATCTTCGACCACACCGTCACTTAACATCACGTGAGTTGTGGTCAAACACCAAGCCTGTAAGATATAAAAAAAAATACTTGAGGACTTGGAAATCTGAAGGAAGGAACCGTAGTGTTCAAAAATGTACACGTACCCACGACCTTGTCTTCTCATAGAGTTGTTGCTACCTCATAGACCATTTTACAAAAATGTTTTTACTTCTTCTTAGATTTAGAATATGTGTTGAATGGGTGTTCTATATGTATTTGTATTTACAAAGTATTCTGTCAGCTGTCTGGTTCCCGCAGTACAAACTTTGCTTAGTTTGGGGCGGTGCTGTAAAATGTCGTCCAATATGTATTTATTTTAGAATGTAGTCGTACCTGTTGATTATTTGAATTTTGGCGCTTTATTCATACTAAATGTTGACACATACATAGATACTTTAACAGTTCCTTTCCAGGCTAGGTGTGCTTTAACATCTTCGACCACACCGTCACTTATCAACATGTGAGCTGTGGTCAAAGGCCTAGCGTGTCAACCATAAAACATTATATGTAGGTACTGAGTAATATTATGTTATCTATCGTGCACAGTTTGAATCCAGTCCATAAATATACAAAAAATAAAGGTGTGTTCACACGATTGATCGCACGGGCACGAGCGTGCATTCGAAGCGATTGAAGCGGAAGCGCCCAGGGCTGGTGCACTGCAAATTTATCATACACGTATGTACCTAACTTTCATCGTATATCACGTGCTCTCATTTGTTGTCCATACCATACTATAAGTTTGTATGGATGTTAACACTGACTTAAGTTTTATAGTTTTTATAGGTCTTTGAAGACTTTAGTTGAAGTAACTAATATTAAAATATTGTCGTGCTTTGTCTTCCATATTTCAAAACTGCGAGTGTTTTTAATCGGACCGAAACGCCGTTTCTAAAAAGCGAAATCATACACTTGCCTGCGACATATACACTAGAAATCTAGAACACAAAAACATAAAAAGTTAAATCTTATGACCTATAACACAAATGACGGCCTACTCATACGGTACCTATACATTTAAGGATTTATCTAGTTAAAATTTGTAATTAACTGTAAAATTATTGTGTTTTGTGAGCTTGAGTTATCGGTGAAGGAACACATTGTGAGGAAACCATATCATAGGTGTAGGTTATTTTCCAGTACTCGGCTGGCTAGCTACCACCCCCTAGATGAAAATCTACCACCAAGCACCTAATGGTGTGTTCAGCTTCACTTGAGAACCAGTGTTTACCATCTTCGACCACACAGTCACTTAACATCAGGTGGGTTGAGCCACAACTAGCTTGCAAAGCATTAAAAAAATATTACATAACTAAAACTTATTATTAAAACTTACTATTCAAAATTTTACTCTCTAGAAGCAACTACTTATTATAAATAAGTAACTGCGCTCCTTGCTTTTAGTCACGGTGACAATTCCACAGAATGGACTCTATACTACTAAACTACTAAATTGTTTTATTCTTTCATTAATGATACCGTAAATCACAATTAATTTCAGTTACTTTTAAAGTAAAGCGTTATCATCAATATCGGTAACGTAACCTGATATTTTAACCGCATGCGGTCCTTGTCAGGATTAAAATTAGCTTACGTCTGATTCTTAATTTATATCCATGATTACAGAACCCAAGTCGGTCCTGTTCGCCCTAGTTACGGGAAAGGGGATACTTAAACAAATCAACAAGCACACATTCATTAACAAGTATTTATAGTCATGTTCAATAAGTAATATCATAAATTATTTCGTTAAAATTGTAGCACACGTACGAATGGAAAATATTTTAACTTTTAACACACAGAAGGTTAATCAAATTGATCCCCGCTCGACCATCGGTCGCCGACGTAGGTATCACTCGCAAAACTCCCTGTAATGAAAATTGCTTTCACATTGCGAAGCACGGACCTACAAACAGGAATCGAAATTAAATGTCAGCCAACTGACGCCAATGGATATAAAAAAAAATATCACTTTTCCACCTGACTGATGGGCGAACGAACGACGGCGTTGGCTTTGGATATTTCTATGCACAATAAATCGCAACGTCAATAATAGACTCAATGCTAATAATTCGTACTGGATGGTTAAAGATCATCGAGATAAGATAACAAAGAAAAACTTACATGAAAGTACATTCAACTAACTTTTAATCAGAAAACTTTACATCCGTGGCTTGTAAAACGCCAGATTAAATCTTTGCTACACAAGTATCATTGTTTTATTCCCGTTCCCTTTCTTGATTGAAACAACTCGCATAGAGGTCGGTGAATAGAAAATCGGTGGTTAACTTTCTGTCCGACCATTTTAGCCTGAACTTTGGCGATCCATTTTGTTTTCTACATTTACCCCGTCGGATAAACGAAAAAGAAATCTGAGAATAGCCTTTGTTAGTCTGGCTACCTATGTGAGTTTCGTATTTTAAAAAAGGATGATGCACTTTCGTTTTGCCAATTTAATTTGTGACTGCTTTGTGTAGTTAGTTTCTAACTGCATATACTTTTTAAAAGTATAATTGTATTAATAATAATAAATATACAATATTGCTACAAGCTGCCTCGTTAGCCTCATTTAGTAGTATCTCTGCTTTAAGAGCTGTTAGGGCGTGGGTTGAATTCCTACCTAAAACAAACATTTATGTGACGAACATAATTATTTGCTCTATGTTTGGGCGTTTTGTATATATTATGTAAATATAGTTTCCTTAATCCTGTCCGTTGCCCCCATAATCCAAGCTTTGGTTAGTGTGGCTGTAATAATAAGATGTCCTATGTTTTTTTTTTCCATATCCCACAATTTGTATGTTGTTCTTCTAATTTTATTCCATTACTAGCTGCGCCCCGTGGTGTTACCCGCTACATTTTTCCGAATAAAAACAGCTAATCACCTAGCGGTATGAAATATACTTTACGACCTATTCTGATACCTACCAAATATGTACATTAAAAAAAAAACGGTCGAGCCGTTTCAGAAGAGTGCATGAACACAGTGACACGAGTATTTTTTATTTATAGATGAAATAAAGTAATTATATTTTATTGTTTTACGCCCGTTTCAACACAAAATTGTACTTAGTTGAAAAGAAAATCAAAGTTTCAAAACACAATCAATCCCGTCTAGCCGTCAATAAAGGAGAAAAATAAGTAAGTTGGACAGTGAAACGCTGAAATTCGCCGAGGGCAATTTTTCTCGTCTCTTCAATGTCAGCCGCAATAATTCACAAGTTTTGCGGCTCCGCCAGCGCCCGGGTGATTGAGTTCGCGCGGTATTTCCACTAGCTAAATGAAGTGTTGGGTTTGTACCTCGGGTAAACTTTACCACATATATGATATTTTGCTTTAGTATTCTGTATATTTGTTTTTGCTTCAAGACTTTTTTCCATGTTTCAAGTAGGTACGTACATATTTTGTACCATCGTGCTTTTGATATGCTAGAGCCAAGACGTGCCAACAAAGTTACAAGTCAAATGCAGTAATATAATTTCAAATACATCTTTAAAAATGGTCAAAATTTTGATTACATTTTTTTTTATTGGTTGACAGGCTAGGTATTTGACCACAGCTCACCTGATGTTAAGTGACGGTTTGTTGAAGATGGTAAACACACCTAGTCTGCAATGGCAAACATGCCAATGAAAATTATAATTACTTATTAGTAATTTAATAGTCTTTTAGTTTTAAATAAACGTTGAAGTTGTAAAACGAGGTCTCTAGCAGCCAAATCACAGCTTGGTTCTGGCAGCATGAGATGAAAGGTGCATTCCGCACGGAAGCGGGATAATGAAACTCCTCAAGACCCATCAAGTTTGGGCTCCTTTGGTTTGTTTTAACGATTATTTAGAGAAAAATAAGTGTAATTTTAATTTTGAAAACAAAAGTGAATTATGATTTTCCCATCATTATCCCAAATTTGCACAAATTTAAATTTCAAGTACTTTTTAAAAAGTTTTCCAAGTTCTTCCCCCCATGTTTATTAACATAAGTACCTGCTCCGTGTAAAAACATGAGCGATGAAAAAGTCATGGGAATGAGAAGGTACAGTATTTTTACTATAGCGTTACTGTAAGTAAATATCCAACCAGATAACTCGTACTGATTGAAAAAAAAAAAAACAAGCCACTTGAAGCGTGAGATTGTTTCTTACAGTGTAGGTTTTGTTAAATCAAGAAGCTAATGTTAGTCCAGTTTCAAGATAACTGGGGCTAGCCTCAGATAGAATATTTCTAATTTTTCGGTCGACCTGCGCAAGATGGAAGAATGTAGTTATAAGAAAATAGATAAAACGAACGTAAATAGATTAGATAGCAGAGAAAAAGGTCAAAGTAGCAAGAACAACTAAAATACACGAAGCTAATTGAAATCATTGGATCGACTTCAAATATTTAACTTGATATTCTGAATCTTCCGTATTATCTAAAAGTTCCGATTGAATCACTGAACCTCGGCGCTAACTACTGCGGAAATAAGCGAATTTCAACTTTTATAATTGACTTTTTAAACTCTTCAAGACTTCGGGAGCAATATTTGCTGACATCACAATATTGATGGCCTCATCCATGTAATTGTCGTTCGGATAGTCGACATATTTTTTGATTAGCAGAATTTTAATCCTGCCTTGCGTTTAACCACACCCTACCTGCTTGACATCAGGCAAGGTGAGGTCTATTTTAAATAAATAAACCCAATAAATAGTAATAACCAAGTACAAAACCATGCCGACATTATTATATTGTCAGTGTCTGAGTATAATTACAAAAGAAAATATTTTATTTTTATCTTTGTAAGGAATGAAATCTTCATTCATTCGGGATGAAATTTCATGCTTAGATAAAGATGCAGATACGTATGCTTCTAAGTAACATCTTACGTGATTGTCTACAGCTCAGCTGTTGTTAGATGTTAAGTGAACGTGTGGAAGTAGTGAGCACACCTATCCTTAAATGGAATTGGCTCTCAAGTGAGGGTGCTGTAACACACTGTTAGGTACATTACATCTGATATCCACCTTGAGGGTGGTAGCTGATCAGTTGAGAACTAGAAAGTATCCTACCAATATGCTATGTACCTATGTATTGTAACTGTTTGTTTTTGTTCGTTTGTTTTTGTATGTTCTGTCGTGTTACAAAATAAAACAATTTTTTATCTTTATTTCCTCACGATGTTTTCCTTCACCGGCAGTATGAACCCACGTCCTAAGGCGTGTAATCCGACCGCGCTAACCACTGACCCTATCGTCGCTACAATATACGTTGGCTGAAAATAACTAATGAAACCACAGTACATACCTAAAAAAACCTGTATCACAAATATGATTTTGCCCCTTAAGAGCTCACAAAATGTAACTACAACAAATCAAATCTACAAAGAAACCGCCAAAATAACAATATAAGCAATCACTGTCGTAACATAAAGAATCACTAATATGGTACATTTTGACTCCGGGCTGAATAGGACAAAGTAATAAAGAATTCAGAGCAGACAATTAAAATCTCAAAAGGATGACAAAGAAAGAGTTCCAACGGGGCAATAATGTCGGCCACCTGCTCCGCCGAGATAGGGATCATAATGTTAATTTAATTAAAGGACTAATCTAAATTGCAGAGGACCCGACACTCCGACGACCATTAAAAGGATATTTCGACGCCGACAGTAAGTCGGGGAAACTTGCTGATTATAAATATCTTGCGGAACAACCCGGGAGAGACAACATTGCGAGTAAAAACATTCTAGTAAATACAAAAGTTTCCAGTTTCCAACTTTATGTACCGTGTACTCGGTTTTTAAAATATTTGTCGTCTAAGAGAAATTTGAGACGGAATAGAGTTAAGACATTCGCCTATTTGGTTTTTACATTAGCTTCATGAAGCTTATTCTGGTATTTTGTTCTGACTAGCCGTTTTCTTTTATTATCAAAATGTGGTATTTAATTAAACAACAACGGGATACTTATCTAAATTGCAGAAGACGAGCTCGTTTAAGTTTCATTTAAAGGGGTTCTCAAGACTCTACAAGGGAGAAAAAGTTTTACAGCGATAAAGATGCCTTTCGCCTGAAAAACAGACCAAACTTGCTGGGAGGCGGGTGGGAAACAATTTATTATTTCCTTTGATAGTCCTTACAATCCTTATAAAGGAATTCGCTTATTTAAAAACGCAGATTGGCTAAATTTTGCTTTAATTAAACGTCATTATTTCACGCTCCTGAAGCCTTTTCACAACGAATAATGTAGCAGACTTTCCTACCATTTGCAATTGAATTATTGAGATTTCTTTCTGATAAATGCTTAAGAATACAGCTTTTTTTTTGTTTGTGTTTTGTGTACAGGGTCCTGCAGAACGGTAGTAACGGTACTATTTTTACTACGGGATCAACAATAAAATCGCAAAAAAAAAAACTATACAAAATTGTTATTTACATTTAAAGTAACACATGGAACAGCCGACTTTTTCTCACGCAATTTCAGAGTTGACCCCTTAGTGTAAGTTGTTTATAATCAACAATAACAATGACCCTATTTCGTAAATTAAAATCAATACAAATTATTTATTAGCTATAAATAAGTATGATATTACAGGCAAATCGAAAGTTTTAAACTTCAGCTAAAGTTAACAAACGAAATAATATTTTCACTATAGGAAATTAATAATATTGTAGCTGTTCATTGTGTTTCAATACACAAAAAATAAATTTCTGACAGTTTCATTGACGTCACACGTCACGCATAATTCCGTATATAAAAAAGATTATTCAGGCGTAATAACTAATTGAATGATGACATAAGATAGATTAAAAATTTACGTTCTGCAGTTACATCGGCAAATTTTGAAAGTGAAAAAGTGCACACTATCTAAATGTCAAATTTCGTAACGATTGTTTTGTGTTTATTTGGTCAGAAAAATATAACAAACAGACAAATTTTGTTAGGATATTTTTTTGATTCATTTTGTGTAATGTCTATATGATGAGTTTGTTTATGAGACAATGAAAACTGTCCATCTGTAATCTCGCCTATTCCAAATGAGAAGTCCAGTCGTGCACAGGGCAGTTTCAGTCCCGCCCGAATTATGTTCAATGGATAATTAATCGTTGTGATCCGCTTCGATAACAATAGCCAGTACCTATATCGATATTATCATTATAAATTTTCGCCAGAGATAATACTTCAAGGATTAATTGACAATTGATTTTTGTTAAGTCAATTGTCTAAGCGATGAATTTCAGAACCGCCTAAATAAATGCCAAGCGATTTATTTAGAACTTCATCATCATCATCATCAGCCATAGGACTTCCACTGCTGGAAATAGGCCTCCTCCTGGTTTTGCCAATACTCGCCACGCTTGGCAGGCAGGTTGGCGAGCGCAGTTAGGTGTGATTGTTCAAGGAAAACGCTGCTGCCCATTTTCCGGATTACATCCCTTAGCCGACTCTTACGGCAACCACGGGTAGAGAGGGTGGGGTACTATTCTTACGCCGGCACCACCACGGCAATAGAACTTAACAAACCATTAAAGTTACTTTCCAAATACTACAAATAGCTTTTTTCCTTCAATATGTTTTTCCTCTTCCATTCACAGAAAAATATAAAAATCTATCTATGTTTGTGTATAATTCTCTTTTCATAATGTAGGTAAATATATATTTTCTTTATTTTATGTATAGTCTAAAATTGCTTTGTGTGTGGATTTAATAATGATTTTTTGATGTCTATATGATTTTATTATCCTCCAAATAAATTTAGGATCTTGGGTAATGTAGTGTTATTTTAATGGGACCCCAACAAGAGGGTCGGTTGCAATTAAAATTTTCCATTTTATTTAATTAACGAGCAGAGGAAAGTGCGTCGAAGAGGTGCTCGCTATGCTGAGTTTTACTTTAAGTAAGAGTCTATACAGATATGTCTTCTGAAAATTAACTTTTGATCACAGATAATTTGATACTGCTTTTTTTATCGTTGACAGGCTAGCAAGTTGTTTGACAACAGCTCACCTGATGTTATGTGTGGTTGAAGATAGTAAAGCTCGTGTAGCGTAAATGAAACCGGTTCCCAAGTGACGCTGACGGAACACACCGAAGGAAAGGTCCTAAGGTTGCCTGGAAGAGATTGCTTTTAGCGATAAGGTCGTCAGTTATTATAACTGTTAATTAAATTTATTTCCTTTTTCTTTTGTATTGTGTAATTATAGGTGTGTACAATAAGCCAGCCAGCCGAGTGCTTTTTTATATTTTTTTTATTTAACTGTAATGAGACGAACGAGACGCTCTCCTGATGTTAAGAGATAACGCCTGTCCATGACCATTGCAGCGATACACAGAACTTTGAGTAGTAAAACAAAGTCCAGGGCATCGCTGCCTTGGCGCTCATTACTTTGAGACTAGATGGTTAGTCTCAATAGCTCTGTAATTTCGCTAGCTGCAGTACCCTTCAAACCGGAATACAGTAATGTTTACACACTACTGCTTGGCGGCAGAATATCTGGTACTCTGGTGGTACCTACCTAGACGACCTCCTGCTAAGGACATCTACCACCAAGTAGAAAGTAGAAGTTCTAGAAAGTACTCTACCGCCAAGCTATGGTTTACACTGTTAAATACATCTTCATTATACGTAGTTGCATAGTTTTCACAGGCATATAATACTATCTGTATTGACTGTTTGATCTATGTTGCAACAAACTAAGCTATTGAGATTAACTAAACTATTTCTTAGTTCCCAGGCTTTAGTACCAGGCGGACAAACACTGGGTTACAGCGACTCGGTTTGTCTTGCCTTATCTGAATTTCAAATACGATTGCAGGTGGGGACGCGTTTGAGCGAAACTTCCTGTACGTTTAGATTTACCAGCCACAATTGAATATAGCGCCGGAACTTGGAACCCATACAGTTTAGAAAGTGTCTTATGAAATAGATACCAGAGCTGGACTTTAGAGAAACCGCACCAGTGGATCTGTTATACTGAATTGTAAAATTGAGTAACGTGAATCAATTTAAACCATAATGTTTTAATGATGTTTTATTTTAACTGGACTACGCAAAAAGGAGGGCTACGAGTATGAATAGTTTTGCATCTACTAGGAATAAAACGGGTAAATTAGTTTTTTATATGATTAATCATTATACATATAGTAGGATAATGGGAACAAAAAAACAACAAACTTTATTATAAAAGACAAGGATTATAATTATTGCTGGAAAATAAAGCCGGCAAAATAGGCATTCAGTCACGTGACTGTGAACCCTAAACAGAGTGTGACGTCACGCCATGCGAAAACGCTATTGCTCTTGATGACATTTTCGTACAACATCTGCCATACAGATATAATTGTTGCATACAGCATGACGTCATTCAGATGCTATGATAATCCCGGTTGTTGTCGCAGTAAATTTCAACTGGCTTTTGAAATAGCAAAATACATAATTTGAGCGTCATCTCACCTGTTGTTAAGTGATGATGCGATCTAAGATGGAGCACGCTTGCCTAGAAGAAACCCATTCACTACCGACTTCAAGTAATTCAAATTGTATACAAAATTGTAAATTGGCAAATTAAAAAAAAAAAACTAATTTCTGTCAAGGTACTGTATTAACCAATGCTTTAAATTTAACTAGTAAACTGGTCTATCGTTAAAATTAGTATTCATATGTTTTCTTGTTTAAACTAAACATTTTTTTTTTCAATTTTAATAAATATGGTATCTATCGAGGCTCGAACACTCCCCGTATCAAACAGTATAATTAGGGTTACGCGTATCGGGTAGCATAAATCGGAAAAGAGGTCATTTTACTCCACATTATGAACTTTTACTAAGGAACTTATCCTGAAATCTAAAAAAAATTGGCATTTCCATAGAAGATATAGTCAGTTAATTCATAAATAAGTTGTGTATAGTTGTAATTGGACCTTGGTTCACGTTAACTCTACTTATATTATATCTCAAAGGCATTAGGCAGCGTTTTCGATGAAAGCTCCCAAGTAGCTTGAATTTTACTGATACTTCCAACAATTATTATTATATTTTAACTAATTTAAACAAAACCTTGACAAATTATATACCTTACTCATGAATCACTCTAATGGTGAAACTCGCATGATAATCCGTTCCATAGTTTTTAAGTTTAACGCGAATAGTAATATGTAGTGATTAAGCACTTACCACAGGAAAAAAAAAAGAGTGATTAGGTAAGTATGGGTGATATAAAATGTAATATAAATAAAAAATGTCATCTAAAACATTAATGACAATACTTTAATAAAATTTCTGGCGTCTCTCTACAGTAATTGAAAGCCTCTAAGCATGATATTTATATTTTGAGTTTGTTTCCATCGGGACAATAATAAAGGTGTCTACGGATGTTCTTACCAAATTGAAAGTGAACAGAAAATGAGAACATGTGGTTCGAGAAGCCATTTACCATGGTTAGTCTGACATCACACTGCCACAAGAAAGAGGAAAGTAGTAGTGAAGATAACGTATTTTATAAAAATGTATGTTAAATGCTTTATTATAATGAAGTTAAAAGGAATAATAAAAACACAGTTTGAACTCTTTTTAAAGCAATGCATTTATTTGCCTATCGTTGTATAATGAATGAAATCTATACCCATATTTTTAATTATATTATTTATAATACCTCGACGACTGAGCTTTGCTCGGTTTTTTTAAGAAGGAACTTGAAAAAAATAATGGGAAAAAAATAATCACCTGGACTCGAACCGGGGGCTTCTGGTTTAGGGACCGCCGGATTTCCCACCTGGGCTAGTAAAGCCTTGTAGGTGGTGGCGAAATTTACTTTCGTATTCTAATTATTTTGTAGCAGTTTTTCATTGCCTAAAACACGGATAAAATGAAGTTTTCTAAAAATGAAACCTATCAAGATCGATTTATCGCCCCCATAACCCCTTGCATACTAAATTTCATGAAAATTGATAGAGCCGTTTCCGAGATTCAGATTATATATATGCAAGATATACGAGTATAGAAGAATTGCTCGTTTAAAGGTATTAGATAGATTACATTTAAGCCTGAACTAAATAGGCGCGGTCTGCGGCCTCGAATTTAGCCGCTAGTGTGTAGATTGCTTTAATGCACTTCTTGTTAGGACCAATGAATTACATTCTCCATGGTAATGCCATTTAGCACAAGCACATACAATATAATACTTAACATTTATGCTTAGACACATCATCTGAGAAAAATCCGGAACAACGGAAACTAAATAAGTTTGCGTTTAACCATGCCCTGCCTGATGTTAAGCAGGATGTTGTCTAAGATGAAGCACGCTTACCTAGAAAAAAAACCTGTTTACTAATCGGGCTATTTTCTAGTCATGCGGGATACCTAGATTGCACCCTATCAATCTGTACGCGTTTCGAGCTTTTTCGGAGTATAAGTGAAGCCTTAAATTAATAGATGACGCTTGCTTATAAGGGAATTTTTCTTTCTCCATTGTAAAACCCAATGCCATTTTGTAACTCCAGTGCCCATATTCTTGGCTTATCATTGAATCAGTTCATTAATACCATAATCACCAACATTCATCGGAATTTGTGTAAATAAACACAGAATTAAATAAAAATATCTTACATTTTCATCTATACAGTTTTCCTCGTTACAATCGTGTATTACATAGCTTGTTTTGTGCCTTTTGATGTGTTCTACAGCCCTCATATCCCCTAAAGACCAGGGTACAGCCTTTCAAATAATTTGGTAGCGTATAAAGTATACAGCCATAAATAACGGTCCCATAAAGACGATTAAATTCTTTCCTGCTGCGGTAAGGAGAGGCATTTCTTTCACTCTCCGGATGTCTTTATCCGAGTAGGTGCCCCAATTGAAAATGTTTTTTCGGACAGTTTTATGTTAGAGTCAGCTATAGATGTCTGATTTTATTTTGTACGCATTTAATGGAATTAAAATGAATCTATTCCATAAGAAAAATGTTTATTTTTTAAGTGAAACTTAGCTTTTAAGCTTTGTACCTAAGTTGTCCTAAATTAGCATTTTAAATTTGAATCATAGAATAAAGACATTTAATTTGTTGTATGTTTTTAGCAGGGTGCAATTTATAATTAGTAAGTGTATACAGTGTTTCGGAGAAGTGCAGTGATACTTAATGGTTAATATATTCATCAATGTAAACAGGACTGTACATCAATGTACTTTGGGCCCGACTTAGGAATCGCAAAGAAATCAGCTATTACATAGAAAAATGTCTTCAACCTTCAAGGACACGGAACAGCAATTTTTTGCCATTTCAGGGTTGACTCTTAGTAAAAGTTACATTGATAGATAAATCAGCACCCTTTAGCATTTCCTCAGAATAACCGAGTACCTATATTTAAAAAAAACATGTTGAGTAATGAAAATATAAATCATGCGTTTATGAGTGCACTGATTTATTACCATTACCTAACTAATTGTTGTTCTTAATGTTCAATTATTAATTTATGATAAAAATAACAAGCTTATAAAACTATATCGACAAAATCGCTTGTAGCTTGCGACCGTAATGGCGGTATCTCAGCGGTAGTGCTACACAGGCTGATTGATGGCTCTAATCTCCACAACTATGGTACTCACACGAAGATAGATAGTCTATAGAACCGAGGCTTGCGTATATTCTTAGAATACACGTAAACAATGTCCTGAAGCTTTACAGTACCTACTAAGATTGGGAGCGGTATGTCGGTAACTCTGGCTCATCGGGTACCAAGTAGAGACAGTACAACAAGATTAATTAGGATTGCCTCATACTATACTGGAGCTTCCAAAATTATGTATAAAATATACAAGTTATTAAGAGTGTGTGAATTAAAAACAAAAAACATGCGCGCCAGGATATTTTTATAGACTAAACCACCTAGTAATAATATTTTGATAGTTTAAAGCCAGAAAAAAAAAAGAAATCATTTAGTGCGAAAAAAAATTCAGTTTAAAGCTGCTGGATCTTTAAATATTTTATTAACAAAACAAAATCTATTACATGACGTGTATGTTGTATTTTCTTAATGTATATTGATATTATAATTGAGATAAATAATCAATAATTTACTAAACCTATCAATCAAAATAAATAAAAACAATTAATTTTAAATCTCGATGAATTCCGATAGCTTCAGAATATGATGATGCAACTTTAATATAATGTATAATACTAATGTACTATATCTAAACTTGGTACCCGATGAGGTAGGGTTACCGAAATCCCACTCTCAGCCTAAATTTACAACATCATGTTGACCAAAAACAAAGTTCAAGGATTGCGTCGAAATTTCGGACGGAAAAGAATTCTAACCGTAGAGTTAGAAACTTTTAAGCGTTATAGCTCTCAAAGTCCTAACTCCCGTAAAGAGCTCGTCGCAACACCGAAAGTCATGTCCCCGTAACAATGGGGGTAAAATGATAAAACTGTTTGCAGAAGTCGATTTAAATAGCGAATTCAATCAGTCCAAACAAGCAGAAAATCGAACCCCAAGCCCCAAATCATCCAATCGTAGTAAATCTCAAATTCCGAGTACGCAAGCTAAGGAGCCGGCCGGTCCCGGCCAAGTCCCTGATTTAAATTGCAGATGGCCTCCGGGAACGCAGACTCCCGCGATATGCTAATCATAGTCAAACCAAGGATTATCCCTGTTTACACTCAACAAACTCACTTAATTTCGCACCGACCGATGTCTTGACATGTCTGTCTTCTATGACATTGTGACGGGCGCCAGATTTGACAGGTTATTATGGTCATGAAATTACTTAAAATAAGCCCTCAAAATATTTGATTATTTAAAATTCTACGACCTAATTCGGTACTTTTATTTTTGACTAGCTGTGCTTCGTTTTTTTATGTTTTCACAAGCTAGGTGTTTGACCACAGCTCACCTGATGTTAAGTGGTGGTGTGGTCGAAATGGTAAGTTCAATTAACGCCACTTAACATTAGGTGAGCTGTGGTCAAACACAAAGCCTGTCAAAAAAAATCCTTTCACTTTGCACCATGTACAGGATTTCTTTAGTAAATGTACGGAAGGTAGGAACATTTTAGTGCAATCTAATAGTTACATAATTTAGTCTATTCACATTTCCACACCGTCACAGCATTATTTTTTTACAATTTTTTATTTTTTTATGTTAAAGTAATGAGACGAACGAGACGCTCTCCTGATAGTAAGAGATAACACCTGTTCATGAACAAAGCCGAGATATACACGACTTGAAACACAGGACTTGAAGATGTCATTTTAAGCATTATTATTAACTTTAAGAAACGTTTTTATATAAGGCCCTAAGGAAAAACATAAATAAGCTTAAGCGTTTGACCACAGCTTACTGATGTTAAGTGACAGTGTGGTCGAAGTTAGTAAATACACCTGGAATAGAACTCTATTACTTCGGCTTCCTATAAGAAGAGTTTTTCTCTTTGTTATTACAATATGCATGTCAGTATCGGAAACGTATGCATTATCCGTACCGCGTGCTTTGCTTATGAGGTACTCTATATTCTGCATGAAAAACTACAATTCAATGTAGATAACCTTCTGTTAGGTTACCCTATATTTCATTTGATTGTTTGATTTCATGAATATTAGTATACAGCGCTCACTAAAGATAATGTTGGATCACTTTAAATATTTGGAATACACGCAGGTGGTTATAACTAAATCTAGCATCAAAGAGTAAAGAAAACATCGTGAGGAAACCTGCATATTTGATAGTTCGTTACGTTCTTAAGGATATGTAAAGTCTGCCAACATGCTCTTGCCTACTGTGGTGGATTTTAGCCTCATTCTTGAAAATAATCCTTACAATGAGAAGGCCCAACAGGGTCTTTAAAAACCCAAGGCTGATTTGAAAGTATACCTTGATACAAAGATAATAAGATATACACAAAGAGAAATTATAGTAAAATTTGTTGCTGGATTGATAACTCGAAATAATTTAGTAAGTTTACCCAAGATCGAATTTAAGTTTTGAGACAAACTTGAGAACGTTTCTAACGATGTCTTCTTCGGGAAAGTTTGCGCTTAGGACTTAAGTTAACTTAAGTCTTAACTTTCTTGTTTTCTTACATGAATTTGGACTTATTTAATGTTTATATCGAATGTTCTGTTTAACGTAAATATTATTCGTAAATACTAGGTCGTGTTACAGATTTATGCCAAATAATTGATTCGAAATTTATTATTTACTAGCGACCTGTTCCGGTTTCGCCAGGGTGCAAGTACATAGTACATTAAAGCATGTATTATACATATAAACCTTTCTCTTGAATCACTCTGTCTATTGATGGAAACCGCATTTTTTTTTTTGCGTAGTTTAAAAGATCTAAGCGTACAAACAGCACTAAGCGACTTTGTTTTATACTATGTAGAGATGGAGCATGATGAATTGCTTTAATTTTTAAGCATTCGCAGTTTGAACATTTAATGATCTTTATGCTGTATTGGTAGTTTGTAAAATATTAATGGTGGCTAAACAAAATTGTTTGCACTAAACGCTCTTTTATGGTTGACAGGCTAGGTGTTTGACCACAGCTCAGGTGTTAAGTGACGTTGTGGTCAATACTTAGCCTAGAATGGTATTGGCGCTCAAGTGAGGCTATCGGAACACACTGTTAGGTGCTTGGCGACAGATTTTCAACTCGAGGGTGGTAGTTAGCCAGCCGAGTACACTTTCTAGTACTCGGCTGGCTACCATACTATGGTTTCTTCCTGATGTTTTCCTTCACCGGCAGCTCAAGTTCACTGTTGGATTTGAACCCACGTCCTTCGGAGTGTGAACTGACCGTGCTAAACCAGTGTTAAGAGCGGGTGCTATCATAGCTACAAAAAGAAGAAATACATAAAATGTAACAAGCCAAATGTAACATAATTTTATTTCCAATAAACATTAACCGCGTCAGAGGTATCTAGACCGGGCAATAAGTACGCTTGAGACATCGTAAAGTCGACCTGAGTTGGCACTAATACGAATTTATGTCGATGGACCCGGGTCTTGCCACCGGTATCGATCCGGCAATGCCTATAAATGTTTCAATTTACAAACCAACCGTTTTATGTTAACCATGATATATTTTATATCGCATCATGAGAGCGAAGAAAGGACCGTATTGGGGTAATAAAAACACCGTAGATACAGGTATAACTCTTATTGGTATTTATCCTAATTAATATTATAAATGCGAATGTGTGTTTGTTTGTTTGTTATGCCTTCACGCGTAAACTACTCAACGGATCTTGGTGAAATTTTGCATGTAGGTACTTTAGGCCCTGGAATAAGACATAGAATACTTTTCATCATTATCATTATCCATCACCAGACGAGGTGCAGCTAATTATATAATATTGTTAATAAAAAAACTTTATAAGTCCTTGCGAACTAGAAATAGAAAATACTAATAGTAGCCAAACGACAGTATGTATGTCTGTCTTTTGAATGTCTCAAGAAGAAGTTGAAATTGAGAATTTAAATTGCTTTTCGTAGGTGCATTGGACTTCTTAAATCCGATTTCATCATAGTTGCAGCTAAAGTCTGAATTATTATTTATTGAATCATACAAAAACTTAGTAAGAAACATAAGTCAGCAACAGCCAGACAGACGTCTCCGTCGGCAAACAAGCTTCGCGTCACCGATACCACTTAAGTTTATATCGAGTTTTGGGATGAAATCCCGACAATATGCATGAGAAAGTCGCTCCGAAAGCCGCGTTCCTACCCGTGGACGGCTCAGAGATCTAACAAGGGCCAGGAATGTAGGAGGCATCCGAAGCAAGCATGCGGAATACGCCCCCAATATTAGATTGAAATCGCGGAACGTGTACGATATTAAACTTTTCGTGTAATTATACCATTGACATATTTCGTATTGCCTTTCGTATTCTGTCACGAAAAATTCGATATAGCTTGATAAATAGCGTTTCGTTTTTTTTTGTCTTGGATTTACTGAATTTTATTAAACGTTACCTACATGAAATTCTAAACTTTTAGAAGAAATAAATTTATCAAAACATCATAAAGATCAATCTTTAGTAAACACAGATACAGTCATATTCATAACATCATATCATTAAAAAGTAAACATTGGTACCATGTTGGGCGCCAAAGTTAGCGATATGTGGTACGCCGCATGAGTAGTAATTAACACCGCCTCTCGTCCCCCGCGCGTGTCACCCCTCTCCCGGCACTCAGTGGGGCACGCCGATTGAATTAAACTTTGGAACGGTTGTTGTGGTTCGAATCCGCCGGTTTTGTCGCTGGCGTTTTGTGCAGCTGCGATTACTAGCAATACTGGTCCTCCGTTTATTAGTTGCGCTGTGAATAGCTTGCGAGTATCGAGTGTTGGTAAATTTTACTGGCAGAGGTGTGCCAAATTTCTAGAAGTATGTTAATGAAGCGATACCAAAACTATTGAGCTGACTGTACACTCTCGGCGATTAAGCGAATAAACCTGAGACGTCCATTCAATTTATGACAATGGGAACCTCCATATACATATTTTGTGCTAGTGTGACGCTTTTGTTATGTATTTGTCATAACTTCTAAATATACAGTTAAGTATAAAACAATGACAAGACCATTGGTGGGTAACAATTATAAAATATTATTGTAATATTAATTAAAAGTCACAGACCCCCGTGTCTGTGGAGCGTACATCTTAAATAAAAGAAATATAAATACTTTTCCGACTTGGAAAAATAAGAGTAATGTGTATGCACTGTATTATTTGAATCAGTAACTTGGAAAAGGTTGAAATTTAGATTCAAGTTTTGAACCGAAACTTGAAAGGACTGCGTACACACACACACAAAAACAGAGCAAACAAAAGTTTTTCGAAAATGTTATGTACCACTGAAAATAAAAACTTCAAAGTATTCTCGCTGACCCTAATTTAGATAAGGTACGTAAATAAATGAGTGTCATTTAATTTGGAAATTTAATTTGGAGAGTAACAAGCTAAAAGCTTCGCTAATTACGGTGAAAATAAAAGTATTTTAAAACACGTTACTCACGCTTTTAACCCCTGTTGTGTACGACTCATGAGCTCAATGTCTACAGCTAGAGTTTTTCTTGTGTTTACAATGAGGCTCTACAAGAATAGTGAGGGTTGCCGTGTAACCTATTTTTCTTATTCAACTCGCTGTCCTAGTTTTTAGATACGAAGGTCTATATGTAAGATTATATTTGTGTTAATATCGAAATAAACACTCGTCTTCAAAAAAGCTATGGAATCATTATTCGTCGAGATGTGATCGAATGGTAATCTTCATTCACATAGTTGTCTGTTACATTTAAAAAAAACATATAAACAATTTCAGTAACTTTAATTGGTGAAATTATAAGTAAAATTAATGTAATAGAAAATCCTTAAATCATTGAATTATTTTTACCTCTTTTGCCCAATTCGTTTCTTAGATTCAAATACAAATACTTTATTAATAAGATATAAAATGACAAGTCACATTTGTGGCACGTATGATCTGGCAACCCTAAGTGCAGCATGTGGAGGGTGGCTCCCTCTACATAGCACAATTAGCGCGCGCGACTCAACACGGCTTGAGTTTTAACAACGCCGCTCGGAACTCTCGCCGTCATTCAGACGAGATGGGGACTCAAGCTCCACCTAGCGGGAATCTTGTACTACACACATGTTAAAGAAAATTATGACCCCTAAAAAGAAACAGGATGAAATTTTGACGCTGATTCACATATTTATCGAGATCTACTTTAATCTTAAACATCATCAGCCTATCGAAGTCCACTGCTAGACATATGCTTCTTCCAAGACATTCGATCTTCGGTTTTACGCTTCCATACACCGCCAACTATCTTAAGTATATCGTCACTATTTCGAGTCTCAGGGCGTCCTACGCTGCGTTTGCTGTTTATCTCATAAGTACTTATAATAGTCAGACGAGAGATGTATTGATTTCATAGCCACTAAGCGAAAGTGGGGCTAAACCTATCCGCCTTAGCTCCACTTTAAGGCAAAAGAGCTTGAACAAAAAAAAACCTTTTTGTTCAAATTATTTATCAATGAACAAAGTTTCTCCTGGTGGACCCCTATAATATACTATGACAAACATAAGAGGTTTGAAAAAGTCTGTCAGAATCTTGTGAGACAACTTATATCTCCACATTCGGAATCGATCTTTTTATGTACTAAAATATATGTCCAAGATTAACAATTACTATTACAAACATTCAATTACTAATTAACTCTGTTACACAAATCAAATGGTGTAACAACCAACAATACATGAGTATACTATAGATGAGTGTAAAATGTTTTGCGTGACGGTTTTAGTAATATGTTTTTTAATTTCAGATATACCTATAAAAGGCTCAAATGGATTTGAGAGCAATTTGATTTAAAAGTACTTTATAGTCCGGGATTGCTATACATGAGTACTATACTATAGATGAGTACTATACTATAGATGAGTGTAAAATATTTTGCGTGACGGTTTTAGTAAAATGATTTTTTATTTTCAGATATATAAAAGGCTCAAATAGATTTGAGAGCAATTTGATTTAAAAGTATTTTATAGTCCGGGATTAAAACAAAGACTAATTGGTATCAATCCCGATTTACTGAGTTCTGGTGAATTAACAGAGTTTTTAATAAAATAAATATAGGATTACGCAGGGCAACGACACTAAGGTGGTCATTTCATAAATCTATGTAAATAGTAATTAGCAATTCCATACATTTCAACCTGGGTAAATCTTTTTTTTTTTTTTAAATGTCTGATTTTTTTTCGTAAAAAAAGATTCTCCATAATTATGTGTGCAATGACTTCCTTTAGGATACTTCTACCGATACGCGTAACCTCGTAAATGGCTCTAAATTAACGCGATTTAACTATAGTAAAAGTACTCACAAAGAAAATCTTTATAGTAGATATCAGAAATTAAATATAAAAAAATATCGTACACACAGCGCCATCTGACCCCAAACTAAACAAAGCTTTGCACTATGGCAGCTATACTATACTTAAAACATATACAGAACACCCCGACTCTGAACAAACATTTTTGATTATACCACAAAATGCTTGTCCTGAGTGGGAATCGAACCCACGCCCTACGGCTCTTGAAGCAGACAATAACCTTATGAGCTTATACCACAAGCGGCGGCCTTATCGTTAAAAACGATCTTTTTCAACCAACCGTATATTGGAATAAGCAAACTAAACTGAACAAAAGATACCTACCTAGTCATAATAAGTATCAATTATAAAACTGGAATATAAACGGTTTTATGATGTACAGTAGACTTAACTATTTTCATATTTTAACATCCGTTTATTCATAATTCGTGAATAGATTAGGCAATATTAGACAGAATTATAAAGATAGTGCACTTGTAATAGTTGAAGCAATTAAGGAGATAACGAGGAATTCATAACCTCGCTGAAAGCTCTGAATCTTACTCGGTGATTAACACCAGCTTGGATATGTAGCTCGAACAAACGCTGCCTCGGTTACACTGCAATGCAAGTTTATAAACATATCAACTGCTGCAGAGGCATGTAACATTGTCTAATACGGACAAAACATCTTATACAAAAAACGGTCTTATGGTAATTGGACTAATTTACGAGCTGTCTAGTATCATGCGAGGCTAGATGGCGCCACTCTCTGAGCGTGTTTTGGGTTTACATAGGTCACTTCGTATCAATGAATCGTCATACCAATAGATGGCGCTTTTTTAGTGAGTTTCGTTTCTTTGCGATGAGACCCTTTGACTACTGAATAACAGATTAGTAACTCAATAATATGATATATGGACAGGATATTAATATTCTGGAGTAGTCTTACAAATCGACGACTATGGAGAACAATGATCGTCGTCACGGTGAAAGGATTTGTTGCGAATTCTCAGACAACACCTTAAGTCTTTTTTTTAAGTCTTAAGTCTTAAGTCTTTTAAGTCTTAAGTCTTTAGTCTTTCACTAGACGTTTGGGTTAAGAGTCAATCAAAAAGGCACCCATTCTTGAGGCCATTCTCAAGAGGTTTCTCACTCTGCAGCGCAAACCACCGGTATCTTGGGCTCTACGCTACTGTCGGCGATTGTATTAAATTAATTTCGCTATATTATCTTCCTTTATCTACCTGTAGTTAATAAACGTTGAAAAGTTTTTTGTCAAAGAACCAAATGATAAGCGATTGCTCTTGATAAGTCCTAACGACAGATATTCTGCACCTTATTATAATGAAGTTGCTTTTCTAAAGCATATTATTGAGGGAGGGAATATTCACATAATCAGAATCACATTAAGTATTAACGCTCGAGTACCGAGACGGAGTATACCCATTGAACACAAGTGAAATCCTACCTAGCATAAAAGTTAATAGTGCTACCAAACCGAACGGGATCTCCCAAGGCGACTATAGGATGTACCTAGCTCTTATAAACTTTGCTATCAGTGCGGAAGATTTTTTTTTACTACCCACATCGGGAGTATATTTTTATTTGCGTGTTAGTGTCTGAAATTACTTTTTCTCAAAAATTGCAATTTTCTGTAGCGACACTTTTGGCTAAGTTTTTTTTAATAAATTTATGCTTAAGCATTCAACAGATTACCTATACCTTTATGATATAAAACATTTCAACTTCTAGTTCACGTGAAGTAATACGTGAAAGCAAAACGAAACAATATTTCATTGAGAACGGCATTTATCGAGCGTTTATGTATAGTAGGAGTTTTAATGTATTATATACATATAAAACACATAAAATCAAAGAAGACGCAATCGTGCCTTTGAACCCAGGCCCGTATCAATGAGTTCTTTAGAATTGATGCATATGTTTTAAAAACTTTTTTACCACTAGTATTACGATGAAGGAAAAATCGCGGGGAACCCTGTATACGTCAGGGTAAGAAATTCAATGTGCGTATGAATCCGTCTACCAGAACTGGGCCAGTGTATAATTATGGGTCATTTTTTTCAAATTGGAAATTTGGCGTCATATTAAGTTTGACATTGATTCGCACTGAAAAATGGTTGCTGCAATATTGAAAGCGCAGCTTTCTCGCTCATATATTCGCTTTTTTTCTCTCTCTCTCTCTCTCTCTCTCTCTCTCTCTGTTTCAGCCGACCCTAGTAGACGTGAGTGTCAATTATCTTAATATTTAATTATTAAAAACTTTTCTATTGAAACAAGAAGAGCGTTTTAGTCCACACAATTAGGCTTCTAAAGTATTCTTATGCCCAGCTGTGTGTGTGTTAATACTATTGCAGTTAGATAACCTTACACTGACAGCTTTGGATATTTTTTCACTGAGCCAGGCTACTGTTGAACGTTGTTGTTCTGCGTATATAGTGTTCGCATCTGCACTCCTGCTACTCGAGGCATTCAAATAGCTGCTTTAGCATATAATATTTGAGGAAATCTTCATATGGTGGCGGGTATGCGCGCCCTTACAAATAGAATTTGTATACCGAACAGCTCCCGAAAGGGTCTGTGTGCGATTACACTTCACGCATTACGATCTTAGGGTTATTCATGTTTGCTATCACTCCAGTATCGATAAACTTTGATTAGATGCTAAACATTGCGAGCACGTCTATTTGCTTCGGGTCTGTCTGATATATTGGAATAATTTTCAATTCTAATTACGGTTTCTGACGGAACCCGATCTATAAAGTTAGGGGTGGATGTTTTCCTTTTTCAAACAGATTTTTTCGAGACTTAGGATGCCCTTTGCTGGTCTATTTAAGTATTAAAACGGGGTGCCCTCTCGGAACTAACGTATTCATGACTCCGAACTCCGCCCCTTACTTTACGAGCGGCGGTCGCAGTGAATCGGAAAGGTAACCTATTCGGACCTCGGCCGATGTAGAATATCACGCCACCATATGTTACATAATTTGAGGGATTCTCGAAAGGACAGAATAAAGTTCGAACCCTGATATATACTAACATAGAAGTAGAAAGTAACCATGATTAACTTATAAATGGAATTTAAGTCGATAAGCCAATACTATCACATATTGGTAATTTACAGAAATAAATAAGACCCATTTTAAAGGCTTTAGTTGCCAAATCTCCTAGTTATATTATGAAAAAATATTACAATTCTCGTGTGATGGATTGCAACAAAAAGATCGCAAAGTTTTAGTAAGTTTAAATCTCTTAATTAAAAAATTACTTTAAAAATAAATTAGACCTTAATATTCAGGCTTCATGAAAAACTAATTTCTACAGCTAACGATAAGGGTACATAAGATATATTAAGGTAGAAAAAATATCGTTAAACAATGACATCAAACGTTTTTGCGACTGTTATGTAGTGTGGCATCGACACTTTAAACAGAGTATAAACAATTCGCGTGTTTTTTTTTAAATTGACGTTCTTTTCAACGCTCTAAAAGCTGACGGGTTTACTGATTTTTATCAATTAAATACGTTTTATTTCGGTAAAAGATTAAAAAATTGAGTTCCTAATGTAGCATCTCCAAGATGAGAAATTTTGCGCTACAGAAGTATCAGATACTTTTCTAATTATTATGAGTGCGCTTTTAAGGGATGTTATTTATCAGAGTTATTCAATTTACCTCTGGTATATTCACCCGGCAGATCTACAGTCATGAATATAAAATAATTTCGTAGGAACTCAATTGAGTTACGAATTTTCTATTAGACATTTTCAGAGATGTGTTGTTTATAGGGAAACCAATGAATATTATAACGCTTGTGATTGTTTACATTCCCGAGATGTTGGCATGTTTCAATTTACGCACGAATTCTCAAATCTTTCATGCGGCGTTGAAGAAATAATCTAATATTCCACATACTGGAAAAAGGTAGCTTTATAAGATAAAAGAGCATTTTTTTAGTCACAAGCTTTAGGTTTCGTGTTAAATCGAATCAAACCAAACTTCACGCTAATATAACTAGCTTGCCTTTCAACTGTGACCTCGCGATCTAAATTTAATTTTTTCATTATTTATTAATGTTACTTGAAAGTGTATGTTTGTGAATGTTTGTTACTTCTTCACGCTGTTATGGTTCAACACATTTCGATTAAATTTGAAATGCAAATGCTCAATACCTTAGATAAATCTATAATACATTATATGCTACTTTTACACGACTGCCTAAAAAGGGAGTTTAATGTTTTCAGGGTTCATGTATATGTGAGTTTCTTTG
The DNA here is from genome assembly GCA_950106695.1 of Biston stratarius. NCBI lineage: Eukaryota > Metazoa > Arthropoda > Insecta > Lepidoptera > Geometridae > Biston > Biston stratarius. The sequence continues at coordinate 36,612,258 of OX467106.1, read as the reverse complement.
TTCTACCATAACTTTTAAATGCCTAAACTTGGATGTATGGGTATCGTTAAAATCCCTACATCACCCAGAGTTACAAAAGCAAAAATTTGAAAAAAAAGTGGGCATTTGCGTTTCATCGTTTTATTAATTAAGCCTTTTTATCCCGATTTTTTAATAGGGTGGCGTATTCCGGTTTATATTTTAACTTAAAATTGGTTTAGTACGAACTTATTAGTCTGCAAAATTTAATGAGGGCGTACTGTTAATTATTATCGAAAAATAGACAGAAAGTTCTAACTTCTGACCCTTGACCTTTCTGTATAAGACCGTTCACCGTGACGACTATAGGAACAATGATCGATGAATCAACATCCCACATGGCGGTTATCTCGTGAGCTAAGTCAAGGTACTTGATAAGCTTGTCCTTCTCGGCTTCACGAAATCTCATCATGTGGGATTATCATTATTGTTATTATATTTTTTTACCGCCAAAATGGTGATGCAATATTCAATCTTAAAATATTTGTATATGGGACAAGCTGTCAGCCAATTAAACTTGTCCGAAACATTCCGAATCCAAATTGGCAGTTTATATTAACAGTTGGCAAGTGTTACTAGCGACCAAATGAAGTGCGTGTACACATTCCAGTCTAGTGATGAAATAGAAAATATGTTCTTGTATGTACGTGTGGGTATTCACGACCTCTTTGAAGTATGAAAATGATCGTAAAGTTATTTGTGGATGACGTATACAGACGATGTTCGAGTTGATGTTTCAATAACATACCGCAAACGGATATCTCAGAGAGGAAAACAAGCGTCGCCATAATAATTACCTGGAAAAGAAGAAAGGTATCTTTAGTAAACACAATTATCGATGGATAGGTGAGCTGACAAATATTTTTATTGGGCTCTATTTATATTTCCTTTCATTATCAGCTTATGTTATAAACTAAAATTGTTGGTAGATTTTTTTTTATGTAAATTTTATTTGACGAACAAGACGCTCTCCTAACGGTAATATTGTATATTGTATATGCAGCGGTACACAGAATTTAGAGTAGTAAAACAAAGTTCAGGGTACTGCTGCTTAGGCGCTCATTATTTTGAGACTTTCGATGGTTAGTCTCAACAGACCTGTAATTTCGCTAGCTGCAATACCCTTCAAACCGGAACAGTAATATTTACACGACGATGATTTAGTACAGTTACAATAAATACACAATCAAAAACCAATTTCAATTCGTTTTATCAAAACGTAGATATACTTCGTCATGTTATTACAGTTAAAAGTTTAGTTTTTTTTCTTTTAAACATACTGGTTTATAAAATAAGCAGAAATAAACAAAAAAAAAAAACTCATAACGCAACTTTCTCTTTGAAACCTTTGTCTGTTTACACCAAGGCTTAACGCGAAAGTTGTTTGGAACTTCTTATTAATTTTCTTAAGAAAAATTGCCACATCGCAAAGTAAAGAAGCGCGAAGCTCACAAGTTGCGGTACAGACGGCAACTGTCGCGGTCGGATTTATCGCGAGACAAATTGCAACGGCCCGAGTCGACGCAGCAGCGCTCAGCCGTCCTTTGTGCAAATGAGATACATAACAATGCTGAAAATGGGTTTTGCAAATTAATATGCCTGCTATTAGTGTCTTCATATTTTGTGTTAATTTGAATGTTTCTACTTTCATTCAGATGTCTCCTTTATCTCCTTTTTCATTCTATCTCCATTTATTACTTTTACAGAGTATTTTTAGAACACGATATTGTAAAAACCGGCCAAGTGCGAGTTGGACTCGTGCACGAAGGGTTCCGTACCATTATCTATAAAAACAGCAAAAATATCACGATTGCTGTATGGGAGCCCCCTTAAATATTAATTTTATTCTGTTTTTTTAGTATTTGTTGTTATAGCGGCAACAGAAATACATCATATGTGAAAATTTCAACTGTCTATCATGAAATGTAGCCTGGTGTCAGACGGACGGACAGCGGAGTCTTAGTAACAGGGTCCCGTTTTACCCTTTGAGTACGGAACCCTAAAAATGTTACTAAAACTGATATATTTTTCCAATTCAGTTATCTGTTTAGCCTGCAAACAAGTTTGACCTTAGAGCCACTAGACAAGCTTACAAAATTTATCCCTTCATCTCGGTTTGCTTAAACGTTAATTATAGCTTTATTTATGTTAGAAATATTCTAATTTACCCCGAGCTAATACCCTGTTTCCTCGACAAGACGAGACAAGACGGCGCCTGTCACGAATGTCGTCTGACAGGTGTCTTACGCGTGGTCGGATTTATCTTCAGAATAATTTGCGGGTTCCTGTTTTGAGTTAATATCGTGTGGAACCTGTTCATCATCTAGACTAATAGGAGCTACGTTCATTAATTTACAATCAAATATATAATGGCACTAATGTTATGAATGTCATAGTTTGGAAATAGTAAGCTAAATAAATTTCAGTGTAATTCGGAGTGAAGGTTTTTTTATAGGTAGGTGTTTGATCATAGCTCACCAAATCTTAAGTGATGGTCTGGTCGAAGATAATAAGCACATTTAGCCTGAAATACTTGGTTTACTTGCTTGATGGTGGCAGCTTGCCAGCCGAGTACTAGAGAGTAACCTATCACCATTTCAAGGTTTCATCGCAATGTTTTCCGTCTCAGGTAGCTCAAGCTTATTGTTGAAGTTTGAACCCACGCTACCACTAAACTGTACTGGTGTCAATGTAACGTATGATACATTGACAGCGGGGACATAACTTTTTAGCACTTAATAGTATCGCCTTGAAATTTGGTACGAAGCAACGTCTTATAGCATATATAAAGGAAAAAATGCGAAAAACATAAATTACCATTTAAAAAAAAACATAACTTTTACTTATATACCTTCAGGTTTGTACGGAACCCTCGATGCGTGAGTCCGACTCGCACTTGGCCGGTTTTTATGATTAACTGGTCTTAGAAATAGGTTATCTGATCTACTTGTAAAATATATGATGCTTAATAATTATCAATACTTCATGTGAAAAAATGAAAGCAATATAAACGTTTTCAATTAAAAAATACCGAGGGTCTTTAAAATTAATTCCTTGTTTACCATTCGATAAAGCGTCCCTGAATGGGAAGTTTTTCCTTTGCACCCTTTTGTTTTAAATATGCATAACGCTGTCTGTGCTCTGAAAAGTGTCGCAAAAGTGCCTCGGAGCTTATATTAATATTTGATAAAGGAACTCCAATAGCGTCAAAATTTTGTTCGTAGTACTGCTCTCTAGTGATATCGTTGACCTCGCGCATCGGTGGTGTCGGTTGGCAAATACACATAACCTTAAAACATCAAACGATATATTACTCGTTTTGTTAATATAAAAAAATAATGACCTAGTTATTCAGACCCAACATATTTTTTTTTTTTATGTAAAAGTAATGAGACGATGGAGACGCTCTTCTGGTGGTAAGAGACTGTCCATGACCATTGCAGCAATACACAGAACTTTGAGTAGTAAAAAAAAACAGGGCATCGCTGCTTTGGCGCTCATTACTTTAAGACTTCGACGGTTAGCCTCTACAGACCTGTAATTTCGCTAGCTGCTTGGCGTTAGAATATCTGGTACTGCGATGGTATCTAGCTAGACGACCTTGCTAAGGAGATCTACCTAAAAATATTAATGAGTACAATGACTCTTTTACGTCTCAGTACACTCCAAGATTATACCTGTGTATTATTAAACTTTATACTAAGTGTATATGTAAAATGATGTTATCATTATGATACTGAAGGTAGATTGTAGCTTATACCTGATCGACTGAGCTATGCTCGGTGTTCGCAAATTATATTGTTTACGTACATAACTTGGAAAAACGCGTTTCACCTTGCTAGATCGAATTTCATCAATGTTGTTAGACCCGTTTTCGAAATCTTAAACAAATATTGCTCATTTAATAATGTTTCTAGTGAGCCTCCTAAGAATAAAAAAATCAATTAAACAAACACCACTAAATGTATGCCAATATAAATAACGTTTTCAAAAAATATGTTTGCGAACCGACAATATTTGCATTGAATATTTTCGATTAAACTTCTGTTACTTCATTATGTCCACGTTAACGAATGCAATAATCAAAATGAAAACTTAATTTGTGAAAATTGTTTTAACTTAACAAAATGAATATAAACGTTATCACAAAATAAAACAGGCGTCAAGCATCGATGGTCTGAAACAAAGGATTCTGCCGTACGAGTAGATAGCACTAGAAAACACGAGAGTAATTATATTAAAATATTAAAAGCATGCTCGCAGTAACCAACCATTAAATAAAGTAAAGCTAATGGTGTAATGCGGCGCTCGGCGCAGTACCGACCTCAGTCACGCTGCAATGGAGTAGCGAAGGATGCAATCTGCATACATTAGCCTAACGTCTCTTAGTTTTGACACCTGCTCTCGCCGCCCCGCTACGGAAAATACGAACACCCGGCAGATGGATGGCACAAACATGTCAAGACTAAAGGCAGTTGTTGCAAACTTGTGGAGTAGTTAAGAAAATCGCGCAGGCAAAATGTATTGTTCCATGGAGTTGGAGTTGGAAGCTTTTCAAAGTAACTAAGTGTTAAATAGCTGTTTCGGGGCATTATTTGCGTATCTCACTCGAAATACATCCTAAAAGTAGAAATATAATCATTAAGTTTTTTGCTTAAGTTTTATATAACTAAATAAACATCAATTGTTCGTGGGTTCGATTCCCACCAGAACAAAAATGTATGTGACGATAAATGTTTGTTCTGTATCTGGGTGTACTGTATGTATTAAAAAAAAAGTGTATAAGTACTTTATCAGTTATCTAGTTCCCATAGTACAAGCTAGTTTGGGGCTGGATGGCGCTATGTGAAACATAAAAAAAATATTTAATAATAGGCTTGTCTTTGATCGTCATTTTACTTAGAGTATGCTAGCCTAGACGAAATCGACTTGCAACTTGAAGGCACCCAAATTGTATCATGGAACACCTATTCGGGCAGAAAATTCCATTGCTTAGCAGTTCGTATGATGAAAGTGGAATCAAACCGTTTCGTTCAATTTTTGGAACGTTGAAATGAAACAGTGTTGCTCTTTAGTCGTCCGATAGTAGAATGGGCAGGATGGGACTAGATCATGCAAACCTAAAATGTATTCTTCAAAGTGTGTCCGAGAGAAAACTGATAGACTAGCAACTTTGCTTTTGAGACTTTGGATTCTACGAAGAGAGTCATTACTGATGAGCTTCTTGGCGCACTATTCAAATTACTATTTTTACCCATGACTTCAATTGTTTTTTTAATTCATTCGGGCTTAGGCACTACAACAAAATGTTATAACTTGAAACTAAAATGTTACTGACATTTTAATCAAAACGAATTAGAAATTCTAACAAAGTCCAGTACCGATGGGATACGTTCTAGATTTATTACCTGAAAGCTTAATCTGAGCACACGGCTGGTTATAAATGGTTGCAAAACAACCTCGTAAACCGGTGGCCCAGTGTGGCAAACACCTTAAATACTTAACAGCTCAGTTACAGAGTCAAGTTTAAATGTTCGGAGCGCGCTTGAGAGGGGTTGTCACGTCAGAGCACATTTTAATAATGCACTTGCTCGTTTAGTATGAAAATTAGCTGGCGAGCGTTGGTGGCGCACTATGTTGCTTGTTTTATTGATGGGTCGCCCTGTGTTGGTCGTAGACGCCTCTATCTATCACGATACGCCCTTACCCTCCAGTGATCTAGCTTTGACTCTGTCACGACCCGGTGTTGAATTACGCACAAATGACACTATTAATCCTTCCTATACTACGTGGCAGAACTCCTTAGTAGAGTCCGCAATATCAGACATTCTATCACCAAACAGAAAAATAAGAAAGACCAACTACTTAGTAACGCCATTGTATCGGCTCGTCAAGTTAGATAGGTCGGTATACATTCTTGATCTACGATCTACAACCGCATATCCGCTTCCATTCGGGATGCACCTTCCATTGCGTGCTTCAAAAGCAAACTATTTATTTAATTAGTTTGTATAAAGCGCAAGTAAGGTCGTGTATGGAGTATTGCTCTCACCTGTGGGACGGCTCTGCTAAGTATCAACTTAAGGCTCTGGAGTCGATCGAGAGGCGTGCTAGGAGGCTAATAGGTGACGACACTCTGGCCACGTCTCAGTTGCAAAACTTGAACACCGTCGTAAAGTCGCTGGTTTGTCTGTCTTCTATCGGATACATTTCGGAGAGTGTGCCTTAGAATTGCATAATTTGGTTCCACCTGCCCGTTTTTATTACCGGACAGCTAGGCAAATACGGCCAAAGCGCCATCCTTGGATGGTGGATATTCCCCACGTACGGACTAAACGCTTCGATTCCACATTCTTAATACGTACAGCGAGGATGTTCAACTCTCTGCCGGCGTCTGTTTTTCCTGCGAAGTCACCTTGAGTGTCTTCAAATCCAGAGTAAACAGGTTCTTCCTAGGTAAGCGTGCTTCATCTTAGACGACATTCTGCTTAACATCGGGAAGGGTGTGGTCAAACGCAAACCTATTTAGTATTTAAAAAAATGCAGGTAACGAAATCTCAGGGCTATTAAGAGTCACCATTGCATGTTTAAAAGTTATGAACGGCAAAGCAACAATACCCTGGACTTTGTTTTGTTACTGAGTCTCATCAAAAAATCATTGCTCTGCACGGCCTATACTGAGATGAGCCTAAACGGTATGATATTGTTGTAAATGGATGGTTTTTTCTTTCATATTCTTAGTTAATATTCCGGTTCAAATTTTGCGGGTAAACGTTTCCTAACTTTGATAGTGTTTGTCTACATCAATGCTACCTTTGTTAAAAGCTAAACCACTGGCCCTAATAAAGTTCCATGGTGCGGCTATACTGTGTTGTGGGTAATTAATGCCAGCTACCGGAGTCACGCTAAATTGCCCTTTGAAGTGACAAAGGCGGCCGTTTCAGTGTTGCACGTGGTGAAAAAAGGAAGCGGAATGCTTTGTACAGTCGTGTGAAAATTGTGCATGCAAAATTTAAGCTTAATATTAATTCAAAATAATATCTTTAATATTAGTTGGGAGAGCGTGTGACTACCAATAAGGAGGTCCATGGTTCAAATCCCACAGCATTCTTCTATTTTCTGGCATTCAAGAGTTATATCTTTAGAGTTTACCCACGCACGACGGAACGGAGACGGTATATGCGTTTGGGGTGAGAAGATGTTTGTGCAAACCATGTTGCCATTTTTCTCCAAAACTACTAGTCCGATTTTGATGCAGTTTTCAGTTATGGGTTTGGATTTAATTGGTGCATGTTGTTAGATAGGTGTTACGGTGAAAACTCATTGGGGGGCGAAGTTGGGGTCAAGGGATTTTTCAAAAATTTTAATTTTGTTACTTGTTTCTTATAAGTCGTGCATATTGCCGCTAACTCGAAACGGTGAAGAAAAACATCGTGAGGAAATTTGCATATCTGAGAGTTCTTAATGTTCTCAATAATTTATGGAGTTTGTCAACCCGCCCTTAGCCAGCGTGGTGGGCTAGGATCTTACCCTTTACCGGAACAGTTTATTAAAACAGGGCTGATCCGAAAAAAAAAAACAGTCGCCCTGGAACAAGTCAGGTTGGCAGACTTCAAAAATTTTTTGTTTGTTTTTTTTTTTTATGTTTGGCTTGCTAGGTGTTTGACCACAGCTCACCTGATTTTAAGTAACGGTGTGGTCGCTGGGCACACCTAGCTTGGAATGGTACTGGCTCTCAAGTAAGGCTGCCGGAACACACTGTTAGATGCATGGCGGCAGATTTTAAACTTGAGGGCGGTAGCTAGCCAGCCTAGTACTAGAAAGTACCCTACCACCACGCTATGGTTTCCTCACGATGTTTTCCTTCACCGGCAGCTCAAGCTCATTGTTGGGGTTTGAACTCACGCCCTTGCCGCGCACGCACTGCCATCTCATGGTAAGCGACTACATGGTCGAAGATGAAGCACGCAGACTTAAGAGATTCATAGTTTTACTTTATTATTTCCATTTTATCGTTGTAGAACATCAAGTTATTTTGTAACTGAGAGAGGTTCTCTCAAGACATAAAAGCAAGACTGCCCAATTTTAAGGAGTGTCTCACACAGATATATCCCAATGTAGAGACGCTAAACCAATCGCTAAAAGGATCTTTACGTTTGCAAGTCCGATACGTGACTCAATTTCTTGCCAGCGTGTTTGTAAAATCGTTTAAGAAAATATAAAGAGCTGCATTTATTCATACCTTTTTATAAAATTACATATTTGAAATACGATTAAAAGAAGGTTAATACAATTTTATTAAAATCTCACTATCTTAATATTTTAGATAAAAATAAGCTTACGAATATGTGTTAATTGCTTGGATTAAACTATAAGCCCTTGAGTTGTTCATTACGCATGTAAAAATAATAAATAAATATTAATTTACAAATTTACAAACGATTGCATTCATAATATGAATGAGTTAAAAAAGCGATTTTCCAAGAAAAAACTTACGAAAATTCCCACAAAGTACGAGCATCGGGATTTATATTACTAAAATTGTACAAAATATTACAATAGAAAGGTGTTTTATTTCATTATCCTATACATATGCACAAGCTGTTCCCAGCAGTTTCGTCCGTGTTTTTCGCGTTTGATTGTAGCCCGTGTGTAACTCTGGGTATAAGCTATCTGAGAGTTGTAAGGTGTGGGTTCGATTTTCACCCAGGACAAACATTGTGTGGTATAAACAAAAGTTTGTTCTGTATCTGAGTGTAAAAAAAAAATGTATTTTATATGACTATCAGTTAAATGACTCCCATCATACAAGCTTTTTTTTAGTTTGGGGTCAGATGGCGCTATGCGTAATGTTCTACGATATTTATATATTTACTAGCCCCGCAGTGTTACCCACTACATTGATAAAAAATAGCTAATCACCTAGCGGCATGAAATATATCTTACTAGCTATTATTTATCATACCTACCAAAAATACATTTAAAAAAAAACATAAAAATCGGTCGAGCCGTTTCGGAGGAGTGGTACCACAAACACCGTGACTTGAGATTTTTATATATTATATATTTATTTCTATTCCATATTTTACACAAACCTGTTAATGCGTTACAGTATGAACAAATCACAAACATACACATATTAGCCAACTTTCGTATTTTTAATATTAGTGAGAAGTGAGATGAGAAAAGGTTTGATAACGAAAGATTAAATAAATACAGTATTAGTAGTCGAAACAAGTGTAACAAATTTCATATTACATTTACCGCAACAACAAAAACTCTCATTTACACAGAACTGGGCATTACCGTACATGTTTATTCTGGAAAATATATGCGCGAGTCACGGCAACAACGGTTTAAAGTCAACGAACAGCCTTTAAAATATTCACTACACTGGAAATTCAATTTGAAGTTTTCCAGTGAAAGTATTAAGGTAGTTTAGTGCCCTCCATTATAATAACTAGACAGAGCCAACAAAGCAAGGAAGCCAGGGCGACTTCAGCCCGGACATATTTTTAGCAAACTTCTGTTATTAACTGCGTACAAGTTGGTCGTTCAACGTCTTAAACAAACTCGGAAATTGAATGAATTCGTCGGAAACTATTTTTCATATTTCCTCGGCGTAGCCCATTAAGAGAAATGGAATAGGGTAGGCACGAGCGACCGATTACTTCGCATAAATCAAACAGATTTGAATGCACAGACTCGTTCTCGACACGGGATCCGATGTGGTCCCCATTAAGCATCTATGTTTTTTTTTTATTACCGCTTTGTTTTTCTGATTGTTTTCTTTCAAGCCGTGAATATTGTTTCAGTAAATCAGATGGTATTAGGGGTAGCTTATGTTATAAATGCGAAACTTTGTAAATTTTATGTATGTACGTTTGTAACATCTTCACGCTGTAACGGTTTAACAGATTTGGATGAAATTCCGAATCAGTGTTGCCAATGCAAATTTTTAGGTAGCCGTGTTTATTATTTATTTTATTTTATTGTCATACCAACAAAGCAGCCACTAACACAGAAATTAGATACAAAGTTGTATGTGAAAATGTATTTATATGGAAAGAGATTAACGGTGGGCCGTGCCACCGCTCAAAAAAAGGAAAAACTTTACAACATTAGCCAAATGGCGCTGCTTAAAGGTTTTTGACATTAATTAAATGCAAATTTTCTCTATTTCTATAGAAAAAGTAACAACAATTATTTATTTTAATAGATTAAAATTTTATTTACAACTGTACAATGTTGGCATTCGAATTCGGAATCGGTTTAACAGTCGAATACTCTAAAAGTGAATTTGTTATAAATGAATAAATTAATTACCGTAGAATTTGAGAAAAGCTGTAGAATTTACTACGGTCACAGGATTGTAACCGTAGGCTGGATTTCGTGATTGTTTGACCTGAAAGCCGTAGAACATGGTAATTGCCGTAGTAACTACACAACACTTGGCAACACTGTTTGGAATGCAGATAGGTTATTTGAAGGTATAGGCTGCTATTAAGACGTAAAAGGTGAGTAAAACGTTTACTTTTAGCTAGTTTTACCATAAAAGGGGAAATTATAACGCAACTGTGGTGGGCACACGATGTTGAAACCTATGGTATAGTTTTATACATTTTCCAGTTTGCGAAATCCTTCATGGCATGGAAATATATATAATAATACATAAAACAACCTTTACTATTAGTTTCAAATTATAATAATCAACATTACAATACACACAAAGAAATAAAAAACATGAATAATAAAATTTAAGGAAAAGAACAAAAGAAAATACTTTTTTACTTTTCCTGATACAGCATAGGATTTTAAAACACGACAAAATTAAAAAAAAATCTTTCATGACTAAATAAAAACTGCTAACAAAATATTTGTATAATTTGACAGACTATTATGTACTGTTATGCGAGTTACAAGTATGAATCAAGCATTTTTTTTTGTTTCAGTTAAAAACCTTTTTAGGATATTGCTGATGGAAATAAGGTTTCATTTACACACATATGTACACTTTCGTTCCTATAGTATAAGATTTGCTTAGTTTGAGGCGAAATAGTGTTGTGTGAAATGACTTACGATATTTATTTACAAATTCTTAAGCAATTAGTAATATAGAGTAATGTTGTACTTTTAAAACTTTAAAACAGTCGATTTCACAGGCGCACAAAACAATACCGTTTCGAGTGTAGTGACCGATCCCTTAACACATTGAAGCCGGCGGGGTGCCGTTGGAAATTTTCCGGGTTCTTTAACGGGATTCATTCATAACTCACGGCCGAGTGGAGCCTTCGAATATTTCAGGCTGTAGAGGCCCCTGGCCCCATAAATTCCGCGCGTCGGGTTGCCAAATTAGGCGCAAGGAACTGAGACGTGGTGAGCTTTTAAAAGTCAGTAGCGTAGCTTCCATGCTTGTTACAGCATAAATATTCATGCATGAAAAAAAAATGCATACGTAGGCATAGCATACCCTGTATATAGTAAAGACGGTATTGGGTAATATTAATGTTATAAATGCAAAACTTTGTCAGTATTTGATGTGAGACATTCGATTATATCCGTCAAATTGTAACACAAGAATGTTAACATAATACAGGGGTGGTACCTATTTAGAAGACGTCCTGCTAAGGAGACCTATCACCTTGTAAAGGTGTGGTGAAATACTCAATAAGACATTGAGTATTTCACGCCTAAGTTCGATAACTGCTTTATATGCTTACGTCGAGTTATCCCCCTCATTACCCCCGCTCCCAACAAGAGACTTTTAAGGGAACTTTGCACGAGGTGTCGCAGGTGTTATAGTAATAAATAATAATTCCCACAAGGCGTGGAACATTGGAAACTTCCGATGAAAAGTTTCCAAGTCCGAATATTAAAATTGAAACTGTCGGTGCCTAAACTGGGATGACTATTTTCTGTTTTTATTATGTTGTAGACTTTGATTTTTATAAAATTTTGGCTTCATAATTGAAATTACCGTTATTTTGTGAGGATTATTTTCTTAAGGACTAAACCAGGATTATAGGAAACGAAGTTGGGGTCATCATCATCATCATCAGCCATAGGAAGTTCACTGCTGGACATAGGCCTCCTCCTGGGGAAGGGTTTTGCCAATACTCGCCACGCTTGGCAGGCGGGTTGGCGAGCGCAGTTACGTGTGATTGTTCAAGGAAGACGCTGCTGCCCATCTTCCGTATTACATCCCTTAGCCGACTCTTACGGCAACCACGGGTAGAGAAGGTGGGGTACAATTCTTACGCCAGCACCACCATGGCTTCCAAGAATATTTATTTATTATTATTTATTTTACTTAGCCTGTGTTGTAGATGTCACTAACTTGTATTAACATAAAGCAATTAAATGGGTCATAGACAAACGGCGCCCGCGCGGCACACGTTCAGCCAACAATCAAATGGACTTCCACTCAATTTACTTTATGTGTTACCCATTATTATAATTGCCGTAACGTAGTTCCAAAGTTGAGAACCGGCAGCGCTCCAATGTAACCATTTCAACGCCGCGGGCGTGGGGCACAAATTTTATTTAACTTGGATCTTTAACTTGCAATAACTTTCACTTTTATAAATGATAAGAAAAGGCGAGGTTTTCTGCCACTTTTCACTGTAAATACTTACATTTCTTTGTTTTCCTTATGCGGGATTAGTCACTTAAATGTGTCAAAACCACGTTAGTTTCCGTAGTAAAACTTAACTTTCTTACAATTTATTGTAATTTAGTAACATTTTAAGAACCTTAATATTCAAGAATAGGTTAAGTTTCGTTACCGTAGATATACTAAAGGGGATATGTAGAACCGAGCGCTTGATATAAATAACTACGTGGTATAACCGGTATATGTCCAAGTGAATGAATCGTTGCATACAGCCGATACAGCCCGTTAACATACATAACTTTTTTACTTTTGGTTTTACTTAAACTTAATGAGAACTTAGGCAACTAGATAAAATTCCTGGTCTAACACGTGGGTCACATAAATGAGAAGCAACGATTCATGCGGTCGCAGACACGGAATTGCTTATAAATGTCTCTAAAGTATTAAGTAGTACATGGCCCCTCTGGGTGTCATCTCTTTGTTCGTTACTATTTAGTATTTATATACATACATATATATGTACATCTGTTGAACATTTCAGAGAATGAAAAAGTGTTCCAAATATATTTTTAGCTCTACAAAGCTTTTGAAACATAATATTTTAACTGTGTACGGTGACACAACGTACATATCGTAATTTTCGTCACGAGTAACAAACCAAAATAGCGTGGATTGAAGTGCAAATCAATTACAATATTTGTCGGCAAAACTGTCATCGAGATAACGACGACGAGGCGGTTCCACAATGACTGGTAATTTAGCGAGAGTAATACCACGGGCTTTTGGTAAATTTAATTTTATTTGGGATAAGCCACGCAGGGCAATAATTCATGAAACCGCCGCCAGAACCTCAATGTTTTCGAAAGGTGGAAAAAATATACCCAAATACTCACTGCCTGCAGAATGGGATGAAACTTACAAGAACAAAATTTTTTTACTAAGCTTGAATCGCGACGTACAATAACACAAAAAGGATCCAGAGGTAGCATAAGTAAAATAAGCCCTTTCTGGATGTTTCTTGGAAAAAACAACAACGCAATATAAAGCTTCTCGCACTGAATTGGGTTCATCGCTCAAGCATTCACAGAAATAAGAAAAGGAAGCCTCTGGTATACCTAAGAACACATTTTACGACTTTTAAGGTAACAAAATTGGAGTGAAGGCGACCCGCAAGCGGAATGTTAAACTTAACATTTGTAGCGGGAGGTGAAACAGAGCAATAGAATTAATTCTATCGGTTAAACTTTGTATTCAAATTCAAAGACAATTGTTTCAATTCATGACGCCTAAACATGGGAAGCCTTAAAGGGTTAAAATCACGCACTCTAAAATGATCGATGGATCAATTAATATATTTATTATAGAAAGTGACACTTCTCAATATTATAAATCCCTTCAACAGTAAAACAAATGAACATTATGAACTATGTACGTTCTAAACTTACGTAATTTAAGTAACATTACCGAAATTACTGAATTTGTTTTGCTACTTCATGTCACTAATATAATATAAATACTTGGATTATTAGTTAGCAGTAATTTTAGAGTTATATTTTAAGCAGTCTATGTTTGTATATATGTATGTTTGTGTTTGTATGTTCCGTCGTAGCGTTGAAACTACTCATCCGATTTTGATGAATGAGGTGCCAATCGATTTGTTATTGTGCTCCGGACGATATGTGTTACATTTTATTGCCCTATAGTATTTTATTCCGTTATTTAGTCGATTTATAATTTTTTAATTAATTAATTAATTTTTTAGCTTGTTATGTCTGAAAAGCACGAGGCGTAGCTAGTGATATATTTTTTTTTTTTTTTTACTTTAGTTATCCCTCGTTTTATTAAAACAGATATTCAATAACTGCCATCGAAAAAAGCAATCAAATTTACAACTACTACAAATACCTATACATAAAAATGTCTAAAATACAGATAACTTGTTCGTTCTCTCATGTATAGCGCGCTCGGAGAGAGATACCGCTTGTCAATTACCGGTTGTTTGTTTTGCATTTTTCCTTCATCTCGGAAGCAGTAAGGGTGTAATAAAACGGTCACAACAATGCGGATCACGTCACAGCGGAATTATCTCGCGGCGACAGCGACGATCAATCACAATGACAACGACCACGTGGAAAAGGACAGACTGTGCTTTATGTGATACTTATTAAAAGACAGTGGCAAACCTTCAACAATTGTTTTAAATTTCGAATGCATAAGCATTTTGGAAAAGAACCATAGTTATGACCGGACAAAATTTAATTGGAGATCGTTTTAACTACTATATGCCTTTTTTTGCTTACAAAGTATGTATTCATTTATACAAGTTTAATACAGCTTAAAATAATAGCCATTGAATTAATTGAGAAATTGTTTACATAATTTGTAAAGTGTTAAATTTTACAAGTTTTCCAAAAGTTAGAGTACTGGATTGTGGCATCTGTATACAGTACTCTGCCTTGATATCAGTGCGATTTTGGCAAAATCGACCTTAACGTTGCACATTTTAAATTTACATTTCTGTAAAAAGGAATGAGAGCCGTAATCGTAAGCCCAATTAGGCGTAGTGGCGCCTGTAGAACAACGAGAGTCGTTTCGTTCTCCGCTTTAAGATTCAACCTCTGCCTTTATTACGGTTACATTGTCAGTCTTATCATTTTTAGTTTTTATCTAGTCTTATTAGAGAGGTTTTAGAGACCATTGGCCGACCGTCCTATTGCCTTTCTTTAGTGTTCTTAATGTTCAAATCAAATTTATTTATTTGCAAAGAACAGGTATAGCAGTTGTTACTACAAATAAATATATATGTACATATATTCAACAAATATCGGAGTACAAAAATAATAATTTATGTTGACTTAATAATTGTAATAAAATATGAGTTTTTTATAATATTTATGTGTTTTATACATATTTAACGTAAAAAATTCAAAAATTAAGAAAACAAATAAATGACTTATGTACTAATAAAAGGTTATGACATGTCAGAAATACAATAACAATATGTCATAATTGCAAGGATAAAAAATTACTAATATGTCAGATATACAATAATAATACCTACATACGTCAAGTATTATGTCATGAGCCCATATCCATTTATAGTTTTATACCTAATAATGTATGTGCTTTATTATATACACTACAGACAGGAAAAAATTCGATATGGTATAGGTTTTTAAATTAAAAATGACTTTAGCTTGTGTTTAAATACAATGAAAGAATTAGCCTCTTTTATTGGCTCATACAAAAAATGCTCTTGGAATACAGTTGAGTTGCTGTGCTGCGAGCTACACCTCCATCTGAGAAGATTAAAGCCTGATCCAGTCACGCGAGGTGATCATTTTGTGCGGTGGATGTATTGTAGACTTCAGTACGTGTACGTGGAGAAATAAATCTTCTAACAAAACAGGCAATATATTTAGCGAAACACAAACTCCCTCTTGTCGTGTAATCTCCGTAGTTCTAAATGAAATACTAATTGTTTTCTCGGTACACATTTAACTGAGCCCACGCGCTCTTATACAAGCAGTAGGCATGTTGACAGGATTCAATTGGAATTGCGTTTAACGATCGCAATTTCAATCGAATCTATTGGATTGTCGGCTATCGAACTGTGGGAAACCTGAATATCAGAATAACGAGTGTTTGCAGAGTAAATCATAGCCAAATAACCAAAATCTTTTGATATTGATATTCTGCCTTCTGTCTTTAGATATTTTGCCGCCAAGCAGTAGTTTGTACACATTACTGTGTTTCGGTTTGAAGAGTCCAGGTAGTCAAACTAACTGCTGTTGAGACTAACCATCGAAAGTCTCGAAGTAAAGAGCGCTAAAGCAGCGTTGCCCTGTACTTTGTTTTGCTACACAAAGTTCTGTGTATCGTTGCAATGGTCCTGGACAAGCGTTATCTCTTACCAGGAGAGCATCTCGTTCGTCTCATTACTTTTAAATTTAAAAAAAAAGAAGATATTTTCTACGTTTTTTTTCTTTTCTTATTTTTATTTTATATATAATTAGCTAAGACGTTCTTGTAGGCTTGTAGATGATCTGTGAAGTTGTACACTTAACATAGTAACTAACGTAGCAGTTTCATGAGACAATGTCAAGATAATGCAAACATTGCGCTTGCAGTCAATGACTCAGGATTTAGTCGTTCCATACTCACAGACCACTTGCTCTGAAGCGATAAACCAAACTATGATCGATTAACTGTAATCTTAGGGTACATAAGATATATTGTGTACTTACCAACCAACATTATATGTATAAAAATCTCGTGTTACGGTTTTTGTGGTCGTAATCATCCGAAACGGCTCGACCAATTTTTATGATTTTTTTTGTGTATATTTGGTAGTAATGTTTATTTCATAACGCTAGGTGATTAGATTTTTTTTTCTCTAGAAATAATGTAGCGCATAAGTAAAATATAATTTAAAACTAAAGAACATTTTACCGAAAGGTTTGAGTGCATGCTATTCAAAGTCATAGCTAATTTAATCAAATTCGATCAGTCGGTTGTGAAAACCTCTTTAATGGTAAAAGGCGTTATTAGATACGGTTTAATTTCGAGGGTAATAAGCTATCGCCAGAGGAAAGCGTGAAATTACACCGATAAATAAATTTGATGACAAATTAATGCTGAAAAAGTTAATCATCGCGCTGACTTCGCCAATTAATACCTAATTAATTTACAGTTCACTGGCTTGAAACGAAATAAACGGAATGCTTTTGAATAATGTAATTCGGCTATTTTATTTATGTATACTACTGGCTGAATGATCGGTACTTCGTACGAGGTGCGATCTATCTTCAATCCTCCATAAAAACCTCATTCGAAGTAAATAAATAAATATTATAGGATATTTCACAGCGCCAATTGACCCCACACTAAGCAAAGCTTGTACTATGGAAGTCAAATAAGTATATTTTAATGTAACTACATACATACAGGACACCCAGACACAGAACAAACATTTGTTTATAATAAAAAATGTTTGCCCTGAGTGGGAATCGAACCCTCGCCCTACAGCTCTTAAAACAGATATACTGCCAATGAACCAACAGGCTGTCATAAAAGAACAAAGATTTAAGCGTACAGACTTAGCGTAGCGACTTTATTATTTACTATTTAGAAATATATAAAGGTGAAATACGTGTAATGAGGTATAATTTTTATTGAATCGTTACAAGTTTTATGAATTCCTCGTTCTTGTTGTAACTAAGGAGTTCCACTAAAGATACAACACCAGAATACAATAATATGAACTTCTGCAAAGTGACGCCAAGAAAACCACCAATGAGCCAATAGGGCTGTTTAACGGGCATCAAAGCAAGACAACCATTTTTTTAAAAACAGCTCAGTCGTTTCAGCCATTTTCAAGTTAAGCGCTTACCAATTAACATCATTTGATTTTCATTTATATAGATAGATTACGTGTTGATGTGTACATACGGATGACACTTAAAGAATAAGATTAGATGATAACACAGGACTCCCCCTAGTATGATATAGTTATTTTAGTTTTTATTAAGTATTTTATCATAGTTTTTATATATATGTATACTCCTTAGTCGTAAGTTTTATGCCAATAAATTATTGTTATTATTATTATTATAAACTAATAATCAATTTATAAAAAGTTAATTTAATTTTGTTAACAATGACTCACTATCAAATGCTAGATATATTAAAACCACTTTGCAATGCGGAACAAACATAATTAAATTCAGAAGCAACCCTTATAAATCTTCCGCGATTCTATGGTTTACTGCAGGATTCTAATTCACATCCGCCTTTATAATTGATCTTGTTTTATGTAAAGAGATAATTTAATCCGTAGTATATGTTCATTATATATAGATATGTGTGGATGTTCTGTATGTATTACAAGTATGTATTTACAAAAAAAAATATTACATCACACAAGCTCTGCTTAATTTGGGGTAAGATTGCGCTGTGTGTAATATCCTACGACATTTGTTTTAGTTATTATGTACACATGTATTGACGGTAATAATTTAACGGTTCACCTTTATTAATTTATCATTAATAAATTATTCATTTTACATAAAGGTATGTACTTATTCACAAAGTTGTGAACAGCAGTCACTCACACTGCATCCACTCGCACAAACGTTCCTATAAGTTCCCGTAATTAATAAATTTTATCTTAATAATAACCATTTTAATTATTATCTTTTTATTCAATTCCATTTACCTCAATATAGATACCTACTAGAAGAAACTTAAAAGTATACTGGGATATAATGGAGTTTGAATTGTTTTTATTGATATTTTTAAATCATTTTTTTTTAACTTTTGAGTCCACAAAGTTTAGTATTTCGATTTTACTGAAATAGCCTGTACTATACATATTACGATGTATTAAAAATTGTTTGTACTTTATTTGTATTTTTAGATTTCAATTATTTTGATTTAGAAATAATTACACTATTAGCACATTTTTTTTGGCCACTTTTAGAAATCCTATAAGACAAAAAAATATATTATTGTTTTTCACATAGGATGTGGTCTCGTATGTATGCGCCATGAATCTATGTGTAATGGTGGTGGAATATAAATAGCTACAGAAATGTACTTGGATCCATAAAACCTATAAACAATGAACGCCACCATAAATATAAAAGATAATTCTAAAAGCCTCCGAGGAAGTTCCGAGAAGATCCCTTATACATATTCCATAGAAATGTCTCCTCTTGTGCGCAGTTTGAATAGTATTTTCATAAGCATGGAGAACAATATTATATGAGCATGTGCTGTATTCAGGTTATATTTTTTTATTGATTTTATTTTTGACATTTAAGAATGTCTTCGTCATCATTATCTTAGCCGTTGGAAGTCCACTGCTGGACATCAATATAACTAGTGTAACTTAATATAACTAGTGTAACGACTAGAAGCTTTATCGCTAAAAGATGTATCCTTTAGGCAAATTTAGATAACATTCAAGAAAAAGTAGTTTACGGTGTGAGAAAATATAGAAAAAAATTATTAGACAAAATAATGCAGTGCAATAGCCTACAACCGTTGCAGTGGTGTTGCGTGATTAAATGGTGTATCATATTGCATCGTTGACATTACACAGACATGTGGTTTGGCAAGTTCCAATAGGAATGTAGAGCGGTCAAGCTCTGCCCTAATCAATAGCGATAAATCCCTCAGTCAGGAACAGATTTAATCCAATTTGGAAATAGCACGATTTACCCATGTGTTTTGTTGATATTGAACGGTTGGATTCAAATTTGTAATGCAAATTATTGGAATAATTATTACAGGAATATTTGTTTTACCATAATGTTGTGCATATAAATAAAATCTCATAGATTTTATTAATATATTTTTTATTTTACCCTATTGCAATTATATTTATTGGTTGACTGGCTAGGTATTTGACCACAGCTCACCCGATGTTAAGTGACGGTATGGTCGAAAACGGTAAACACACCTAGCCTGAAGTGGAACCGGCTCTCAAGTGAGGCTGCCGGAACACACTAGTTAGATACTTGACGGCAGGTTTTCAACTTGAGGGTGGTAGCAAGCCAGCCGAGTACGAGAAAATACCCTACCACCACGCTAAAGAATAATATAGATTATAATTCTATTTTTATTTTTCATATTTCGCGACTTGAACTCTTAATTATGTTTATCACCGGATCTTAATCGCGCACAAAATACTATGAAATTAGTTTTTTTTATTTATCTTGACGTTCCAGCCATGTTGCAACAGCCGTGGTCACGTGTTGACTCAAAATATATATATTATGGAAATGTAATGAGACGAACGAGACCCTCTCCTGATGGTAAGAGATAACGCTTGTCCATGACCATTGCAGCGATACACAGAACTTTGAGTAGCAAAACAAAGTCAAGGGCATCGCTGCTTTGGCGCTCATTGCTTTGAAACTTTCGATGGTTAGTCTCAAGAGCCCTGTAATTTCGCTAGCTACAGTATCCTTCAAACCGGATCACAGAAATGTTTACACTTTAGTGCTTGGCGACAGAATATGGCGGTACTGCCAGCTAAGGAAATCTACCACCAAGTAAAATAATTCTACTATTACTCTATCGTATATAAATTAAACGAACGCTTTGAATAAGGTTAAAATTTAAAGTGCAAACGTAAGCTTTCACAGATAATTTAGTTATCTAGGTCTTTTCCTTAATTAATTAAAAAACGCTTTCGTTCGGCTAACCAATTAAATTCTTGTTACCAGTTGCATACTCAAGGGTGTAAGAGGACGCGGATTAAATACGAAAAGTGTTCTAGTTACGGAGCCGGGGCGACCCTTAGGCGCGATTAGGAATTCACCAAACGAATTGGGGACATCGAATCGGTGGAATTGTGCCTGCCTCATCTCGTTTTCTGCTAAAGCTTTGTACACAGTACCCAAATTGAGACCGTTTTTGTAGATAGTAAGGTACCAGAATGTTCGTAGCACTTGTAGCAGTATGCTACGAGTACGTCTATCTAGTCAGTATGCGCCGCTACGCATATTGATTTAACTAAAATTTTGTCCTAGCTGCAGTGATATTATATCTTCTTCGAAATATGATGTTCCAACTCACAATCACACATTTGCACTTCTCCACTTTAGGAATAACTAGCTGCTGCCCGTGGTGTTATCCGCTACATTTTTTCGGGATAAAAAATAGCCTACGTGTTAATCCAAGGTATCTACCTCCATACTAAATTTCCTCAAAATTAGTCCAGCCGTTTGAGCGCGAAGAAGTAACAAACATACAAACACACTTACAAACTTTCGCCTTTATAATATTATAGTGAGAAACACTACTACTTTTATAAATACAAATTCAATATGACACAAGTTTTGGATAATAATATAATGCGGCGACAGGCCCTTTCCGAGTTAAGATCTTGGCTGCTAGAGACCATGTTTTATGACGAATATTTCAAATTAAAATATCATTAAATTACTAGTAAGTAATTATGATACTTTTTTGAACATTTTATTATATGGACAATATTTTTTTATATTGGCAGTATTTTTATATTGACATGTTGACATTTTGTTTTTATTTCATTGACATGTAATCAGTGTTCTAAAACTCTTAAATGATAAAATATAATGATATTACGGAATTGTTTTGTAACATTGGTGTTATCAATAAAATATTTGTATTTGTATTTGTTCCCGCTAAAACTCCAGTGATATTTTTTTTTTTTGTAATATATATTATCGTATTGTTAAATTTTGGTATATCTTTGATTACATTTGCGTTAACCCTTATTTACAATCTCCATTATATTTGATCGATATGTCACAGAAAACGTTTCACATCCCGAATTAGAGGCATCGTTACCGCACTAGAGCTCTAATAGAGTCATAGAGTGAAGACGTGACCCGCCTCATTGACCCTGCATACAGCTCGTCAGGTCAAGTAATTTAATTGTCAGCGGTCGCCGCCACGAGGATATATAGTACATCCAGTTATAAGTCTAGGCTAGGGGAACAGTAAATTAGTAACAGCTGTGCTAGGTATAAGTTTCTTCTAGATTAACGTGTTCCATTATCACGTAATTAATCCTAAAGGACACTAATCTGAAAATTAATGTAGTGACTAGTTAATTAATTAAATAAATAAAAAATGTAATGTATTGCTCTGTTAGCTCATTTGGTAGAATATGTATTTCAAGAGCTGGGTTGGATTTCCACCAGAACAAACATTTATGTGACGATTAATGTTTGTTCTATGTCTGTGTGTTCTGTATGTATTATAAAAATGTATTTAAAAAAAAGGTACATATCATCATCATCATGACAGCCCTGTTGGCTCATTGGTAGTATGAGTCTGCCTGTGCTGTAGGGCGTGGGTTTGATTCCCGCCAAGGACAAACATTTTATGGTATAAACAAATGTTTGTTCTGCGTCTGGGTGTTCTGTATGTATTCTATCAGTTAACTGACTTCCATCACACAATCTTTGCTTAGTTTGGGGCCAGATGGCGCTGTGCGTAATGAGTCCAAAAAAAAAACGTTCCCATAGTACAAGTTTACCTTAGTTTGGGGCTAGATGGCGCTGTGTAAAATGACACAACGATGTTTATTTTATTTATCTACTAGCTGCGCCCCGCGGTTTTACCCGAATAGTGATGGATGATAAAGTATCCTATGTCTATTCCAGGGTCTAAAGAACCTACTCAGATTCATTCTTTCACTCAGATCCGTTGAGTAGTTTACGCGTGAAGGCGTGACAAACACACAAACTCACATTCGCATTTATAATATTAGTTAGTATAACTAATCTACGATATCCCGAACTATAAACCGAACTTGAAAATCTCACTAAGAAATTACCGTTACATTTATTTTTTTATTATAAAATTTTGATTACAGACAGAATAACGCCTGTCCATGGCCATTGCAGCGGTACCCAGACTTTGTTAAAAAAAAAACAAAGCCCAAAGTATCGCTGCTTTTAGCGTTCATTACTTTATGACATTCGATGGTTAGTATTGATTGCTCTCTAATTTATTAGTTTTAAACCGTAATGCTACACACTACTGCTTGGCGTTATAATATCTGATACGGTGGTGGCACCTACTTAGACTACTTTTTGCTAAGGTGATTTCCTATTTACAAAGGCTGATCTCATCCTAATTTTTCTGAGTCTACGGTATGTCAACATTTACAAAATCTCCAATATCCAACTAAGCTACCGCAACAACAGCGGATATGACGTTATCACCCATTGTGATAGATAAGGACCGAAAAATGCTACAGTATATATTTTCACCTCGCTCCAGCACACAAAGGGTGTTTGCAAATCTCTCGCTAGGTAAACACTAAGTGATCGGATCAGTGTAACGGTGCCCTTAGAGCGAATACAGATTGTGCGAGCTTCGTTTATGGTGTTCATCGATAAGAAACTCTTTAGTTAGCAGAAGTATTGTAGCGATGATGGTTCAGTGGTTAGCGCGGTAGGTTCGCATGCTGAAGGGCGTAGGTTCAAACCCCAACAATGAGCTTGAGCTGCCGGTGAAGGAAAACATCGTGAGGAAACCATAGCGTGGTGGTAGGGTACTTTCTAGTACTCGGCTGGCTAGCTACCACCAAGTTGAAAATCTGCCGCCAAGCATCTAACGGTGTGTTCCGGCAGCCTTACTTGAGAGCCAGTTCCATTCCAGGCTAGGTGTGCTTTACCATCTTCGACCACACCGTCACTTAACATCAGGTGTGCTGTGGTCGAACAACCACAAACAACCTAGCCTGTAGACATAAAAATTAAAATAAAAGTTTACAACTGTCCTTAACTTAGACGGAACTACTGTTTAACATCAAGCAGGACGAGGTCAAACGGAAACCTATTCAAGCTAATGAAAAATTTCTGTCGAATCCTTTCCACACTAAGGTTATCTGAAAGAAATTGCTCTTACAGCCGCTAGTAATTCCGCTACTATTAGAATTTTCATTATACATTAATGTTTGTAATTGGTGTAAATAATAAAGAGTCACCCAACTTGGTTGAAGTTGATACTTTTTGCAATAACGTAACGTTTGGAGCTCCGCTTCTCTTCTAATTTGAAAACGTATACCTATTATTACGTATAGTTATTGTAATAGACATAAATTCAATACTAAGTAATTCGCTGAATGAAAGAAATAAAAAACAGCTTTGAACACCGCCGGAAGGTAGCAAATCTGTCAATTTTCTATATTAATTTTGGAGAATGTATTACCTTGTGCATCAATCCCCATTGTACTAAAGGACAAGTAGAAAGACGGCCTACTACCGTCTACCTATGTATATAGTGGAATTTCTAATACATAGTCAGCTACAACTTTTTTTTCTAAGACATAATTACTTAATTGTACCATAATAATTAAGTAAACAAAGCAGTATATTTTTTTTAAATATCTAGTATAATTCAAAATAACTGCCTAAATTTTAAATATGTAATATCTATATTTTTTTAGTCTGTGGTTTCTTGAAAATATATCTCAATTGAAAAACCTTCGTTTTCGCGCGGACAAAAGGCGACCCAGAGAAAAGTTTACTTTACAACAACAATGCGAAAATTGACGACAAAAAACGACCTACACGATGCGGTGTCAAACAAAGATAATAATATATCGCCGTATCAGGTCGCTCCATCGGCATTGTTGTCCTAAACGTGGCCATGATCCCGGATCGCCAGTCCGGGCCTCGTTTGTCCCGGGATTTCCTTCGGCAAACATCGCCCAAAAATCCCAGATTCACTAGACCTTTACAAGAGTGCTTTGGTAAGCCGCTCAACGATATAAAAATATAAATAAAACTTTTTTCCTGCAAAATCCCAAACCCAGTTTATCCATATCGTTTCGAAGGTGTTGGTTGGTGTTATTGGATGATATCAATGTCAGACGATATCGTCGGATCGTCGTGACACTGGATTTACACAACGCGTATTTGTAATACTATTTTTATAAAATACGTCTGCAATACGATTGAGAAATTGCTTTGTCTTTTTTTTACAAAGTGTTAAACGGAATTTATTTGTAGGAAACATTGTTCGAAGATCATGTCGATTCCTCGACGAATATAAAAAGAAAACGGCAAGTTTGCACGGAAACATCCAATACAACCAAGTGCGCTAGTAGACGAGGGGTACACGTAAAAAGTTAGGCGCTTACAAGTGGCGCGACCGGTCGTGCGACTTATTGGGCCAACGTGGGCCAACTTCGATATTAGTTTGCAAGTGATCGATTTAGCCAGCTACTCTGACAGTTCCAATGTTGACAGATGACGCCAAACGCCATATCGCGCGGGTGATTTGTCTTCAACTTTGCCTAAAGACAGTTGTTTGCGACGCGACTGTTGAGATCTCTGCCAAATGCACTTTTCGGTATATAGGTTAAATTTTAAGAACATTTTGAACTGGTTACTTTTTCAATGGAAGAACAATTGTCGGGTTAGATTTTTCTCAAAATTAATTTGAAATACATATATTTTATTAATTATATAATGTTATATCAACTTTAAGTATCTAACTGGCAAGAAACGTAAATACCATCAGGCAAGTTAGTTAGGAGTTTCCAATAAAATTAAACGTAAGTAATCCCGCATAAGTAAAACAAAAATATTTCAAAACCACTTCAGTTTCCATACGTACATATAAATCTCGAAAAATGATAAGCTAGCCCCTCTGCAAGCTGATAACTTTTTGTAATCATTTTCGGTTCCGCAGCTACCCATTACGTGACTACTTTGATCCACTGACCAAGTAGATTATGTTAAGAGTTATTTTCGTCATTAAAATATTGTTTGTAACAAATATAGCGATTTGTATTTGTAGCAATGATAACTGATATTCGTAGGTTAGCACAATCGGTTCATATGCCGAAGGGCGTGAGTTCAAACCCCAACAATGAGCTTGAACTGCCGGTGAAGGAAAATCATCGTAATTTCTAGTACTCGACTATCTACCACAATTAAGTTGAAAACCTGTCGCCAAGCACCTAACGATGTGTTTGGACAGCCTCACTTGAGAGCCAGTTCCATTACAGGCTAGGTGTGTTCACCAACTACGACCTCACTGTCACTTAACATCAGGTGAGCTGTGGTCAAATACTAAGCCTGTCAAATATAAAAAAAATACGATTAGTTAAAAAGTCATCTACTTTTCTATCTTTACACTTTCCGTAAATCCGATAGCGTCTTGGCAACAGGGTGCTCCTCTCGACGTTATACAGCAGGGAAGTGTTAAACGCTTTTACTGTCATACCAGTGATTAATTCGCGTCGCGCTGTCGGTATAATGGCCTAAAATAATTTAGTGGGCGGCGGTGTTTATTTATTGTCAGGCGACGGTTTATATCGCTATTTATCGTGGGCCGCGCGATCTCGCTTCATCGGGAAATTAGCCCGCGACATCGGGCAGATGATCGTGTTACCAGTCGGCTAAACTGAATTATACAGCGTTATCGATAATTACATAACAACCTCTTTAGGGCTACTACTACAGTAGGCTAGTACAGTACGAAATACTGATTGGAATTGGCTTACTTAATTAATGATTTATTTTGATATTTTTGTTTTACGTAATAAGTTTCACGTGAGTATTTAGATGAGGATATCGCGTATAATAAATTCCACTAATATTATAAATGTGAAAGTTTGGATGAATGGATGGACGGATGGACGGACGGATGGATGGATGGATGTTTGTTACTCAATCACGCCAGAATGGCTAAACGGATCTGGATGAAATTTTGCAAGATACTTTAGGCCTTAGAATAAAACATATAAATAATAACATCAACATCCATAAACATATGGATGATGATGATGATACTTTTCATCATCATCATCATCCATCACCACGCGGGTAAAACCGTGGGGCGCAGTTAGTAGCGTCATAAATAAAACGTTAGTAATAAAATCACTGGTTTAGTTCTAATTGTTAATATCTAGTTTGAATATCGAATATCAAATAGTTACACCGACATTACGCTTATGCAAATCGCTCTGATAACAGTTTGTTTAGGTACGTATTACCACTAAGTACAACAATACTAAATGCACAACAACATAACTCAATCACTACCAATAACTTCAAGCATTACAAAATTAAGAAAAAAAACCGGCCAAGTGCGAGTCGGACTCGCGCACCGAGGGTTCCGTACAAACCTGTAGGTATATTATAAGTAAAAGTTATGGTATTTTTTTTATCCTAATTTATGCTTTTCGCAATTTTTCCTTTATCTGTGCTATAAGACGTTGCTTCGTACCAAATTTCAAGATTCTGAGTGAAGTATCCTGTAGGTTTTGATATCCTTGCGAGTGTCGAAAATTTGCAGCATAAATGGCTGTATCTTTTGATTGCGCTGGCTTAGAAGTTTGATTTTTTCACAGCTCCAAGAGACAGTAGACTTGAGTATTTGATGTGAATTTCAGGTTGATACCTCCTAAAAAACGCGTTCTGAGAAAAAGGCTCTTGACAGATAGACGGACAACAAAGTAATCCTATAAGAGTTCCGTTTTTTCCTTTTGAGGTACGGAACCCTAAAAACGAAAAAATTGTAATCTATCAATACAATCATTTCTAATCAAACAAGTTTTTGTACTTGAAAATAGGGTTTTAAGTTTTGCGGTTTTGCTGTTGGCCTCTACAGTGTCACCGGACTGTAGCTTAAGCTGCACAACGTTTAACACTAGTTTAAATTGTGGCGAGTTTACAAGCAGGCAATTATTGCTGAGAATGAAACCATGTAGCAGTTTTGGCGCCCTTCAGGGTTGGGTGACAAAACAAAACATTCCTCGGGCTCAGTTGGAATAATTCAAAGCTTTGCGAATGTGAGATACTTACCTACCTACTAATCACACTTGAAATTTAATGAGCAATGCGAGAGGGAGCTAGGGATTTCTTGGTACAGAATACATTCTCTCTCATTATATGGCGTGATTTGTGACTGAAGTTAATGGCGCACAGCTTTTGTACAGCTTGATACTGTGCTGTAACCGCAAAGGGGTTGGCAATGTTTTGAATTAAATGTCCATCTAGTTGCGGAGCTTAAATAAAGGAATTCGTGTTATTGTGATATCATTTAGCATTGCGTTTAATTGTCATCTTACCTGATGTTAGATGACAATTTGATGTGGTTTACAATATACGTCAAATTAATACAACGTATTTTTAAGTAGCTAAAAGTTTTTTTTTTATGGTTGTTAGCTAGGTGTTTGATCACAGTTTGATGTTAAGTGGCGGTGTGGTCGAGGATGGTAAAACGCAACTAGCATGGAATGGAGTCTCGAATGAGGCTGCCGGAAAACACTGTTAGATGCTCGGCGATTGTCAACTTGAGGGTGGTAGCTAGCCAACCGAGTACTAGAAAGTACTCTGCCACCATGCTATGGTTTACTCACGATGCTTCCCTTCACCGGTAGCTCAAGCTCATTGTTGAGGTTTGATCCCACGCCCTTCGGCGTGCGAACCGAACGCACTAAACACTAAACAGATGACGCTACAAAAGTGATGAAAGGGCATCGCTACTTTGACGTTCATTACTTTGACACATTCGATAGTTAGTTCTATTAGCCTGGTAGTCTATGTTAAATAAAAGTTCCTGGATGACCGAGCTTTGCTCGGCTGAAAACACGGATAAAACGAAGTTTTCTAAAAATGAAACCTAGCTAGATCGAATTAACTCCCTCGAAACCCCCTGCATACTAAATTTCATGAAAATCGTTGGAGCCGTTTCCGAGATTCAGAATATATATATATATATATATATATATATATATATACAAGAATTGCTCGTTTAAAGATATAGATAGATACGTTACTGTAAACGTCTGTAAATATCTTTTCCCATTAAAATAAATATCGTAGAACATTTCACGTAGCGCCATCTAACCCCAAACTAAGCAAAGCTTGTACTAAGGGAACTAGATAACTGTTACAGATAACAGATAGTATGCTTGTACACTTTTTTTTAATACGTATAAGTCCGCAATCCACCAACTCGCCTGATGGTAAGCGATGATGTGGTCGAATATAAAGCACGCAGACTTAGAAGATACCTATTCACTCTGGCCATGAAAAAGATAGATCTTTATAGTTATATCTCTCAGGAAACATGGAAGCCGGCAGCTTGTTCCATTCCTTGGCCGTACGGATGAGGAACGTAGAGTCAAAACGTTTGGTACGTACCCAAGGAAATACTTACTTATAATACATGTACACACCAAGACACAGACCGAACATTTATTGTCACATAAATGTTTGTTTTGGTGAGAATCGAACCCATGCCCTATATGAGCTAATAGGGTAGTAATTGGCGAACCTAAATAGTTTTGGTCCATTTGAATGTTAACTTTATTTTTTATAATAAACCGTTTTTATTCTGGATTACCCGTTTTGTTTAAAGTCAACAACTTTCACGATGGCCCACAAAACTGAAAAACAATACCGCACGATACTTATTGTAGTAACAAATACGCAACTGAGCAACCAAGTTTGCGAGTCGGAGGGAAGCGAGCCCTGATTTCTCCCGTCTATAATTAAACTCTCAGCGGATAAAGAACAAACTTGGGGTCGGAAGACGTCACGCAACAGCCAACTTGGAGTGAAAAGCCGCTTGGAATACGATGTAACTTGTCTGATTTCAGTGAAACTTGCCGCAATCGACCGGCTCTGTTCGAAGTTTGCACACAACAGATCGCGGGCCGGGCAACAATGCTTCGCGGAACAAAAGAGCTCTGCAGTAAATACTTAGCCGGTTTGCGGTCAAACTCCACTTATACATTTTCTTTATAGAAAACAGCAAAATTACTCAACTATGTTTCCAAGAACACTGTTCTGGTAAGCCAAATCGAAGCTGTTTTCTTGCCCATAAGTGAGGTAATCAGCGGAAGAAATATGTTTGCTATCGAATCCATGTTTCTGGATTAAGCCAAAACTAAGCCGCCCCAATGTTACTTTTCGTAGCTTAAGCCTTCAAAAGAGCAAACTATATAAAACAGGTACTACAATGCAACTGTAAACTTAATTATAAGATATGTGGTTTTGTAAACGTTAATAGTGGTGCCGCCAGTCAACAGCCCTGTTGGCTCATTGGTAGTATATCTGCTTTAAGAGCCATAGGATGTGGGTTCGATTCCCATACAGGACAAACATTTTGTGGTATAAAGAAATGTATATCTGGATGTTCTGTATGTATTTACAACAACAAAAAAACGAATTTAAGTATTCTATCAGTTATCTGATTCCCATAGTACGGCTTAGTTTGGGTCAGATGGCGCTGTGCGTAATGTCCTACCATATTTATTTATTCTGTACATTTTATTTTAGACTCTCATAATTTATTTGATTTGTAATTGATATTTCGATGATAGTTTTGGCTAAATCTTCATTAACATCGTAATATTGTATCATAATCTGTCTATTATCGTCCATTGTCCAAAACGCACCACTCCGCCCAATCTTCGGCATTACGCTTCCAGCTACTGGCAGCTGTCCTACGTATATCATCACGCCGTAAAGCGTCATACACTACGTTTGCTGATTCATACTCTCCATTTTAAAATATTTGATACTATTTGTTCTTCAACAAACATACTTTCTACTATGATTAATTGATTCAGGCGCTACTATGGGAAAGTTCATTTTGAGAGTTCAAATTTATATATTTAGTTTCTTTCCACCTAACAGTCATTTCAGTTACAACAGTGATGAGAATTTAAATTTAACTAACTTGACAACATTTAAAAAAAACTTATCCGAAACTTTAACTAATATCTAAAACTAAAATTTGTCATAAAAGCTAAAACAAATTGAATAGAACACTAATTAAAATAAAATAACCACAAGTCTTTATAACCTCTTCTCTCTGCATTAACCACTTGCCGACACGTGTTTCGCCTCTACACGAGGCATCCTCAGGACGTGATGACTCTTCGAGCGCTAGGCCGAGGCAGTCCACTTTTTTTTGAGTGTACTTTCTACTATGTTCATATTGGAGAAGTTTATTAAAAGTTTTTACTTGGTTGTAGATTTCCTTAGCAGGAGGTTGTCTAGGTACCACCGCAGTACCAGATATTCTGCCGCCAAGCAGTAGTGTGTAAACATTACCGTGTTCCGGTTTAAAGGGTCCTACAGCTAGCGAAATTAAAGGGCTATTGAGAATAACCATCTAGTCTCACAGTAATGAGCGCCAAGGCAGCGATGCCCTGGACTTTGTTTTACTACTCAAAGTTCTGTGTATCGCTGCAATGGTCATAGACAGGCGTTATCTCTTAACACCAGGGGAGCGTCTCGTTCGTCACATTACAGTTAAATAAAAAATAAAAAACACTATAGTCCTGAATTAACATTTGTAACGCTTTGCTCGTAACATTTATGGGCTTGTGCCTTTGTTTCACTAGCTGCATTTATTTGCATTTAAGCGCTTCTAATCTCTGTTCTGTCATCGTTAACGATTACTTTCGCGTAAAACGACTATTAAAAGAACATAAAGTCTCCTAGAGCGCCGTACATCAAATAGTCTCTTTAAAACGCATTGTTTCACATATTTATAAAGCGACGTTATAAAAGTTTGTAATTACTTTGAAGTGACGGTAATCAACCCCAACATCTTATATTTTCTAATTATAATACACATCTCTGCATATATTTTGATGAGTGGAAACTGTGCTCGGGTTATAATGGAGAGTAACAAGTTAAACCCATGTTCGTGGTTGCAGGTACTTTGAACTCTCGTGTGTCGCATCTCCGCTTCGTTCAGCACATTTCCTCCATTAAGAAGCTTTCAGGCTACGTTAAAATCTAGTTTTTGATGCAAATGGAGACGTGAATGAATTAAACATTTAACAATGCACTCATATTTTTGTCTAAAAATTCTTATCCACAGTTTATTTTTTTATGTAGAACTCTGACAAAGTCTGTTTTCCGAAAAGTACAATATGGATATCTTTTTTTTTTATGGCTGACAGGCTAGTTGTTTGACCACAACTCATCTGATGTTAAGTGACGGTGTGGTCGAAGATGGTAAAGCATACCTAGCCTGGAATAGAACTGGCTCTCAAGTGAGGCTGTCGGAACACACCGTTAGATGCTTGGAGGCAGATTTTCAACTTGAGGGTAGCTAGCCAGCCGAGTTCTAGAAAGTACCCTACCACCACGCTATGGTTTCCTCACGATGTTTTCCTTCACCGGCAGCTTAACCTCTTTGTTGGGGTTTGAACCCACGCCCTTCGGCATGCGAACCGACCACGCTAACCACTGAGCTATCATCGCTACAAAAGAGAGTAAATAGGTAAATCATCATCTTCAGAGTAAAAAGGTTTTTTTTCTAGGTAAGCTTGTTACATTCTAGACTGCATCACATCTTAATCTGTGTATATGAAAATCTCGTGTCACGGTGTTTGTGGTCGCACTGACATACCGATTTTTGTGATTTGTTAGGGTACAGCGTAACTAATGAGATGATGATGTCCATACGCAAATGTCTCAATAGCTTCAGAAAATATATGAAAAGCATTGTTAATACCTATAACATTTGAGGGTTGCCCTCGATTTCCCCGGGATTCCATCATCATATCCTGACTTTGTGCCAATGGGACCACCTCCGGAGTATAGGTACTCTTTCAAATAAAAAAAGAATTTTGTTAATCGGTCCACAAATGGGCGAGAAATCGGTGAACATACATAATAAAAAATACATACAGTCGAACATAGAACCTGCTTCTTTTTTGAAGTTGGTTAAAAAGACATTGCTACGATAATTGTATTGTATAGAGTTGAAGGTTACTTTAAAGGTAATTTCTCTGTCATTAAATTCCGACGCGTGGGTTCCTGATTAGGAATTTTCCAGAGCAGGAAATCCTTTTGTCGGTCGAGAGGTGCGTTCCTGTTATTCTCACCCCTCGTTTCATGCCCCAAAGAGCCACAAGAGCAGCTAAGCCGGCTTTGCGCGATCGATGATTGTCAAATTGTAGGTACCTACTACACGTACTTGTGAGCCGAGCCGTTTCGTTTCAGTTCATTTTGTCTAAACTGTTATTTATAAACGTTATATTTAAGCAACATTTTCTGTTAGCGAATTATTTTTATATCAATTTAATTAAGGGTCTTTTGTGACAGCCAAATGGCAGTCCCATCGCATTTTTATATGTTTTTAAAACTAAAATAAAATAATTTGTACCTACACACAACACATGCTTATAAACACTCTTTCATTCACACATTCATTTATATTTTCACATAATAAAGGTCGGTCACTTGAGGCGACTTACACAGTTTTTAGCAATTTAATTACGTTTTGATTCTGAATGTAAAAATCAATTAGTAAGATCATTTCACTAATAAAATATAAATGAGAAAGTTTTTCTGTTTGCATGTGCGTTTGTTACTTCTTAATACATATAAGTTAGTTTTTGACGCGGTTGAAAACGCTTGCATGTAGCTTGTAAGTTATAAAATAGTAAGTAATAAGGAAATGCAAGTGCTAAAATTTTTTGACACAGGTCAAAATATTGACGATTTTAATTGAAAGAAAATATACACGATCGAAATAGTTGACCTGCACTTTATTGTTATTTACCAAACAGAGCCCAACAAAACCACAAACCCACTATAATCCTAACCATTAACCGTCGCATAAATAACGGGCGATCTTGTATTTTATATATCACACAAAAATAAGCTTCATAATTCTCCATTACACGTTTCCAATAGCCGTAAGTATAAAAATGAGGGTAGCGTATTTGTAACAGCCATTACAAAATATTCGAAGGCTCTCGACCCTTGTTCGACCGGGCTTAGTGAAACTTGGGGTGATCGATTCTTTGCGCTGCCTTACAATGCAATACACAAAATAGTACACGCAAACAAAAATAATAGTACCTACGGCAAACTTACATAAAATCAAAAATTGTAACGCATCACATTGTATCTGAAAGAAAGATATAACGAAATGAAAATGATTAAATCGTCGTTGTAAGACACAATCACAATTTATGTGATTGTCGACTTAAATCTCATAGATAATGCAATCAATTGACAGCCCTGTTGGCTCATTGGGAGTATGTCTGCCTGAGCTGTAGGGCGTGGGTTCGATTCCCGCCAATGACAAATGATTGTTTGGTATAAACAAATGTTTGTTCTGTGTCTGGGTGTTCTGTATGTATTATAAGTATGTATTTACAAAAAAAAAGTATCAATGTATCCTATCAGTTATCTAACTTCCATCACACAAGCTCTGCTTAGTTTGGGGTCAGATGGCGCTGTGTTTAATGTGTATTAATTTGTAGCGATGATGGCTCACTTGTTAACGTTGTTAGCGTAGTAGGATCAAACACCTGAGAGCGTAGGTTCAAATCCCAACAACGAGCTTGAACTGCCGATGAAGGAAAACATTGTGAGTTGTGTGTATTCATATAAATGTTATTTGTTTCTCTAGTTAGGTCGCCCCGTCGAGTCTTCCTGAGTCTTATCCGTACCAAGGTTGCCTGGAAGAGATCGCTCTAAGCGATAAGGCCGCCGATTGTTGCACTTCATTTAAATATTAAATGTTTGTATTATTTCTGTTCTGTAATCTTGGAGTAAACAATAAAGAGTTATAAACATAGCACGCTTTTTTTGAGTTATCGCGTAGTTTAAGTGAGTGTATTATCTCGTGTCCGCAAGTGTATCGGACAGAACTAATGCTCTTGTCATGCCGAATGAACTGTAACTATCGTTGCGTCCGGGCCCTGTCTTTGGATAACGTACCTCTTGGGTCATCTTTTGTCTCTCACAAGTTTTTGATTGTATTCCCTTTTACAAAGATTTTCCTTAGAGAATATTTATTTTTACCTCGTGGATATATACCGTAACTGCACTCTGTTTTATATTACCTTCAACTCGATGTTTATAGTTTGGGATTGTCTCGTCTTTTTAAAGTACTTTTAGTAACAGACAAAGCTGAATTTTACTAAGCCACAATATACCTTTACCTTTCTAGGCCATCTAGTTGTTCAAATGTGTTTGTACTATTTTGAATAAATCAAGAAAAAATAAAGTTTCATGAAATTAATATTCACGTTATAATTTTTTGTAGCTCGCTGCTTTATTTATTATAGAATATAGCACGTACTCCAAAATCAAATTCTACAATTATTATTTTATAAACTAAATTTATTTAAATTCTGTATTTCGAATAAAATAAATAAGACTGGAATAATAGGGTACGCTGACTCCGAACTAATTTAAAACTGTTATTTATTAGCCGGTGACTTTACCCAAATTTGAACAATTTAGTGATTAAAAGTATTTTGAATTAATTGAACGCTCATTTCTAAGTGCTAATTATTATCCACGAACTGAGTTGTGGGCGTGTGTTTGCAATCCGTCGCTAGGCGATGCGACAGGTGTAGTGGGTCGCGTCAAATATCGATCGGCTTGTACGTGACATCATGTTTTATTGCGTAGTTAGATATACTTGTACTTCTTTTATCGGGGCGAGGTGGAGAGGCGTTACGTCAGACATTCTTCCGATGGAAAAAAACTGGATAAAAGTTCGGTATCGATATCGATATAGTATATTTCATTGCAATTTTTATGGAAGGTCAAATCAACGGTGTGGTGACAAGATATACATACATTTAGAAGTGAGGAAGCACTTGGCAAATATGGGCGCAGAATAGTGAAGAAAAAGAGCGTTATGTAGTGCTTATTCTGTAGTGGACATGCACCTGATGACCATGATATTGGCAGTAAATATTGGACGAAATTTTCAAACAACGCCATCTAGCCCCAAACTAAGCAAAGCTTGTACCATAGAAACCAGATAATTTATATAGTAAATTTTTTTTAAACATACATATAATACATATAGAACACTGAACAAACATCTATGTTTGTCATAATGTTTGTCCTGGGTGGGAATCAAATTCACGCCCACTACTAAGCAGAGCCACTACTAAACGAGCTAACAGCGCAGTCAAATTTTCCCGTCGACCTTATAGGACGATTTAGGTACTTAGACATTGTTGTAAAAGTCACGTAACAAAGTCGTAACAATAAGTGAGCATCTACTTAAATTTTAAGGTCATTAATTTCCAAATTAATCTTGTTGACAATTTGGTTGAAGCTAAGAAGCAAACAGGGCGCTACCCACTAAGCCCATTACGGCATCTCTTTAAAATTTCACGCGTTCCTCGTCTTTTGAAAGCCTAATTAAAGTCGTCAACGGTTTTACAACCAGAAGGGGCGTTAACGCGAACTTGCGCGTTTTCGTTACAAGCGCACGGAGTAATGGGTTACAGTTATTGCTCCCTGTTGTTTGGTTGACGTAACGCAATTACAGCCGAATGCGGCGCCGCACGCGATCTCTCGTGTCTGCCCGTACGTAACGTTCAAACGTGCGCTCAGGCACTGCGGCTATAGCCTAAGCTTATTCATAAAGTTCAAGCTTGCTCTGCCTTCTTAACTTATATTTACTACTAGTTATTCTCAAACTGAGTCCTCGCGGCATACCCGATGTATAAGTTTAGAGAATCACTCTTCTGTCTATAGCCAGTTAAAGAAACTTCTCCAGCTCTTCA
The DNA here is from genome assembly GCA_950106695.1 of Biston stratarius. Classification (NCBI taxonomy): domain Eukaryota; kingdom Metazoa; phylum Arthropoda; class Insecta; order Lepidoptera; family Geometridae; genus Biston; species Biston stratarius. Next base: position 36,575,584 of record OX467106.1, on the reverse strand, counting down.
ACGACCGTATCAACTTAAGTTGCAGTGTGGTTGTTAGCACATGTCATAAATAACGCTTTGAATTAAAACCACTGTAATATTTAAACACTTGAGCGATTTGCTTTTATTCGAATTTAAAAATTGTATTTGCATTTGCAAACTGTTAAATTAACTATTTGCAAGTTTTGTTATGATTGGATTTACGATCCCTACTTAAGTTATCATCAAACATACGAACCATGATTTTTCCAGTAGATTTAGATGCTCCGCTTGGTCAATTAATATCATCGTCAGACTACCTTAGCCAACTGCTAGATAGTCTCCTCGTCTAATCACGTCTTTCAGACAATTCTTCTGATTTTACTTCCAGCCATCACTTACTGTATTTTCTATACAGTCCTCATCACTCTGATGAACCTGAGACGGTAGAAATTTGTTAGCGTCTTAAATCGTAGATTACTGTGGTTCATAATATCGGAAATAAAACGGATTTCACTCCAAAATTATTCGCTTTTAAGTCAAATATATTCAAAACGATTAATAACGATAACAATGCATCAATACCTAAACCATTTATCACATCCGAAAGGGAATTGCTATTTAGCCTCCGGTGCGGTGGCGGTAAGGCAACGTTCTCTTATCTACACGCGGCCTAATATAACAACCTTGCCACAAAGGGAGGGGAAAACGAAAATGTTTATGGTATTAATGAACTTTCCCCAACTTGTTTTTATAGCATAATTTTGATGGAATTTTTATTGTCGCCAAAATGGGGGGTCATTAATGTCAACCGACATGATTGACGATCTAACGACATGGTGGATATTAAAAAGTTATATCGGACGGAACGGTCGATACAAAAGTACACAAATTGTCGGAAATATTAAAGCTAAGGAAAACACAAAGGTAATACAATGTTGTCAAAATTGGGAAAATACATTTTCGAGTAGGTCGTCAATCTTCACTAGGTGACTTTGCATCGTCGCCGTCGTTTAGGTGAGCCATCAAGCTAAGTAAATATTATGCAAAAAAACAACGGAACCTACACTTTGTACACTCGTATGTAGGAGCCGATGTCAGCTCTAAAGAGCCCAATAGAGGCGGACTCGGCTCAAAGGAGCAAAAAGCCTGGCCCATTACGGGGCACACGTCGCCGGAAACCACAAAAGACCCAATTATTCTAGCGTGTGAAGCCAAAAAAGGGTTGGACCGAAACCAAGTTGTTGAGTGTCCCGTTTTACTTTACGAATGCACAAAGCGAAATGTAGGACTACTTACGTTTGGTCAACCGACCCGCTTGCACTTTCTCTGATTCACCGGTTTTATTCTAAGCAAAGCTTTTAGTTGAATTTCTCAACGAGCAAAAACGTATTTTGCGGCGAAACTTTCATATACGCCGCTTTTATTCAAACAGCGTCGGGAACATTTATTATCCGAGCACAATGATGACTGACAATATTATTCAGGTTAAATTACCTATACAGACAGGAATTGACGGTCTCGCGTCAAATTTATAACCTTAAGAAGGTTTCGGAAGGTAAGCCATTTTACACAAAAGTATCTTCAACCGAAAAAATTTCATCACCGCTCATGTAAATGTTCTGTCGAGTTTTGTCTCAGAACGAATTTAACTTACTTTTAAATTACATTTATTCATATGAGGCTGGAGTTCACGTTATTATTTACGATAAATTGAGATTTATGTGGCGTCAGTATTTTGTGCCGATAAAACATTTTATAGGTGGAAACTTTTGTAAAATTTGCCCAATATGTTGCGTGATTTAATAAACGCCACACATGGGGCGGGATTGTTCAAAGTATCAAACTTGCTCACGACATAAAAGTTTTAGGCGACTTATGCTAGTAAACCGTATAACGATCTACACGTTTGAAAATTTCACTCTTCATCTATATATGCTTCTGATAGGGTCCGAGGATACAGCCTCTCGCTACATAAACTTTAACGGGAAACGAGTCAAAATAACATGCTCAAAACAATGAAAGAAACGAATGAAAAAACTGCGACGTTTTCATAAGAGGAAAAACAATAACTCGAACCGAAAGCAAGGGCCGCCTTTTAAGGGACATAAATCAAAAACTGTACCTACCTACGACATTCTCGGCGTAGCGCGGGACGGCCACTTTCACTACGGTTTTTCGGGACACATTGGGATTAGTGTTGTTTTTACGATTCACTTTCTACTCTCTGTTGTTTCTTTATTGGCATCGTAAAAAGTATTGGTTTAATCTGGTGTCCTTGTTTTACACGCTAGGCACTTAGACTACATATTGGGCAGACTGGGGAGTCAATCGGGGAAACAACTTTATTTTTAAACAAACTATAGCTATGTATTGATTTATTAAATAAATTTTCGCCTAAGCAATAAAGTTCCATTTTTTTCACATTAAACTCTTCTAAAAATTAATGTATGTAAACAACGTGGGTACGAAATATTACTCGATTCAAGAAATATAATTTTAAATGCCGAATTTATTTCAATTTCTAACTCAGCAATTTCTTAGCTTCACATCCGATGCTTCATTTAGTTCTGTCTATTTATTCAGCTTCTAACAATGTCTCGTCAGCGCTTGCGGTACCTTCAGAGAGATATTCTTCCTTTGTACCATTACATATGATTAATTTACATATTCCTGAGAGCTAGAGTTTCGTATAATAGATTAAAATCCGTCATAACATAACATATTAGAGTCCACTTTGATTTGACAGAGCACTGCAATCTCAGGCTAGTTAATGCAATAGTCTGTCCCTGCACACGGTAAAATTTGCTTTAACGAATTCAGTCCACAGTGCTGTGATACCAGCACTGATATTTCTACGTAAACGGATTTGCCCGAGCTGTTGGAAGCCAGAGATGCATATTGTCTAATACTCGCCAGACTAGGTAAACATAAATTTAAAACACAGCGTCTGCACCGGGAGTAAAGTTATATGCTTTATGAACATTCGCGCCGTAAAAACAAAGCTGAGGATTAACATGAAAATTAAAAACACGCTCCGACCACTAGCACAAACATCGTTAAAATATTTTAATGTAATTTGTATGCGACGAAAATTAAGATAAAGAAATAGCGCGAGGGTATCACTTCAAAGAAAACATTACGTTGGGAATCCAGTGCTCGTTATGAAGTGACAAATTGACGACATTTTTTCCCCTAAAGCTTGGAGAATTAGCGTGATCAATTGCGCTCTTCGGCAGCTCTAAACTTCGTCTCTCTTACTCCCCCAGCACTGAATAGAGTTGTCTCTTTTTTACAGAATTAAAGTATAGTCATATAAGAACTTTGTGGCGCTTTCTGCATTTTAGTACTTTTTTATGGTTTCAGTAAGAACTTCGTCTATATTTAGACTTTTACTTCATTTAAAAGGTTTAGGTAACGATTTTTTTAATACTTTTGCTATTGAATTATGTAACTAAATTTTGGATGTAGATGATACCACACTATATTTTCCGATTTTGTTATCATCAGATTTCTGAATTACCTCCCACTTTGGACGCAAATTTAAAGACGTATTCACGTAAAATAGTACGTATGTAAATCCAAGGTATAATTGCATTCCATATTTCAAACAAATCCATTAATCAGTTACAACGTGAAACATTTATACTAGTTGATCTTTCAACTTTCGTATACTTAACTATTGTATTTACAAATCAAAATCTTATTGAGATTGGTTATACATATAGGGTATACATCGCTATTTATCTATAATACGAATATAAAGAACTGTATGTCAAAAGGAAAGTACTATGATACTTCTTTGCTAGTTTACGTCGCGTCTCTTGGGGTGCGATGGAACAAAATTTAATAATATGAACGCTTCAAGACTTGTGACGCTAAAGGTACAACATCAAATTTAATATTACTGTAAAGCGAGAGTGGCATTTACAACTGAGCCCTAACGTGGGCCGAATGACACTTGATCTCTAAACGTTTTGTCCTAAAACAGCAACCGTCAAACAACGTCAAAGGCCAACGAGCGGCTTATACATTCTGACATTAGACCTGGATACTCAGCCTATGTGAACTTTATAGAAACTGTAGCTTATCACACAACCATGTTTATTTTTATCGAAGTAAGTCAAAAAGGTGCGAACATGTGACGGAAAGGTCGGGCATTGGGATCACGTCTATTTCCAGCGGATACCTGGACGGGAAACTATTTGGGTTAAATAATATGAACGGCGAACGTAAGCGATATCGTTTTAGAGAGATTTGTGTTTTTGTTTTCTAATGATATCAGTGACTCCTTCCACCACCATCTGTTTCTTTTTTTTTTCGCGTCGTTTGAATGCAACCTTAGAGGTTATGACTGTTCATTTATTTCCTAGCGGTTCCGATGTTTAAGGTCGCAGGGTGGGTTTTTAAATTGCTGAAGTATCTGCCAGCCTCATCCTATGTATTATCTGGATGATTTTATTAGTATGTTAAATAGTTATAAAACGATTGGACTGACATGTTAGTGTTGACAAAAGTACCAAAATAAATAAAGAATTAAAAAAAAAAAAAAAACTGACGACATTTTATTGACTTGCGGTCTTCAGTAGACCGGAAGTGTAATATTTATATATTTCCTTAATAGATTTTTGAAAATCGATATGTAGTTTGGATGGTAGATCTCTCACGGGTGGATGAAAGCGTGGGGCGTCTCTGAGTGCCATCAATCGGCATCTCCTTAGCCCTGCGAGTGACAATTATGAGAGGGCCGTACTCGAGAAGTTATAGATAGTCCCGCGCCCCGCGGAGACTAGATAACGTAATTACGGGGCTGTTATTAAATGCCACCATTACTCATCTACAAGGCCTTACGTTCATCATTAAACGGTTATATACTAACACGACAATTTACGAGCTTATTATGAAACTTTGAGCGGAAAGATGATGTTGTTGCATTGTATCATTTTCAACAAAAAATATAGTGTTTGTATTAGAAATAGTAGCGTTTTAAGCAATTGATATAATGTGGTCAAGGTTTTTTTTATGTGAAAGTAATGAGACGAACGAGACGCTGTCCTGTTGGTTAAAGACAACACCTATCCATCACCATTGCAGCGATACACAGAACTTTGAGTAAAAAAAAAAGTCCAGGGCATCACTGCTTTGCCTCTCATTTATTTGAGATTTACGATGGTTAGTCTCAACCGCCCTGTGATTTTGCGTTTTCATATTACTTCCAAAACGAAGTTACGGTTACTGAACCAGGGTGTGGACTGGACTTGGTTGTGAATTACGGTATATGACTGAGACTTATGTTTTTTTTTTGCTTGATTTTATCATGTAATACTTGAATATCATGAATCAATAGAGGTGTACCATTTTTTCGAAAAAAACTTTCATGTAGTTTTCGATTAAATAATGTAAAAGAAAACTGATCAGAGACTTTGGCGAGCGTAAATGGAAACGGATACTAACGTAAAATATACTTTACAAAAGCTTTTTACGTAAGCGTCGTGCTAGACCTTCAAACTAAGTATGTAGGTATTGTGTCTTGCAAGAGGTCTGTGTTCAGCAGCAAACTGACATCTGCTATTGATGAAAATGACAATGACTTTATAATGTTATTTATTTCAAAGCTAGGCATACTACGCGGTACATATCAAGGGAGTTGTCTTAATACATAACGCAGTAGTTTTATATATTCTACCGCGAAGCAGTAGTATGTGAAAATTATTTAAGGTTTAAGGTATTGGGGGTACTACAACCAGCAAAGTTACAGGGCTATTGAAATCATCAAACGTCTCAAAGGGCGACATGCCAAATGACAATGATTGCCAAAGCAGCTACACCCTGGATTTGCTTTGTTCTGGATACCACATGTCAATGCGCAAGGCAAGTCATAGACAGGCGTGCTATCTCTCGCCATCAGGGGAGCGTTTCATACGGCTCATACATAAAAAGGGCAGTTCTATTTTAGTTTCATAATATGAATATAGGATGAGATGCCATAGCCATCATAGTTTGCTCGTTGTTATCGTTCCACAAACAATAAAACAAATATTCTGAATTTCATAACGTTATTGCACAAGGCCTTATATTGCATGGCACGATGATTCAAGGAGGTATACTGAAAGCAAGCGCCGAACGCACCAAATTATTCACGTCAGATTGTTTAGAGCTATTTCTTTATTATATTCCGTGCAGGCCGCCTCGTCGACTTATTTTATCGCATGTTTTTATTGTTTTCTTTTAAAGCGTTTCCAGTAGCTATTGTAGTGCGTTTTGGTAGCTCAGTTGATTTATAAATTTAACATACTATAAAAAAAAAACAGTACTATTAAATATGATATAAAATATAAAGATATAATATATAAATTTGTCATTATACAAAATTAACACAGAAAACGCTCTTTAGTATTTCTATTGAGAAATTTATAGTCATAGTCATAGTTTTATTTAGGGTTCCGTACCCAAAGGGTAAAACGGAACCCTATTACTAAGACTCCGCTGTCCGTCCGTCTGTCTGTCTGTCTGTCCGTCTGTCACCAGGCTGTGTCTCATGAACCGTGATAGTTAGACAGTTGAAATTTTCACAGATGATATATTTCTGTTGCCGCTATAACAACAAATACTAAAAACAGAATAAAATAAATATTTAAGGGGGCTCCCATACAACTAACCGTTTTGTAGTTAATGTTACGGAACCCTTTGTGCACGAGTCCGACTCACACTTGGTCGGTTTTTGATAACATCAGTTACAAGTCAAATAATAAAAAATAAATCAAATTACCCTAAAAAAATTACAATCTCATTCAACTAATAAAAAATAAATTAAATTAAATTACAATCAAAAGTGTCAATCTTAATTAATTATTAAAAACAAACTAAATTAAAGTACAATAAAAAATTAAGTCACATTATGAATAAACAATTATTCGATTAATTTAAAATAAAAACAAAATTATACGACTTTTAATCTCATCATGTCATTGAACCTATAGAATGTCTGCTCGATAAGCCAATTATATGTATACTTTTTAGTTAAAAAAAAAAGTATTTCGAAACCTATTGTGTCTGGTTCACAAAGCGGAACGGCGCGCTGGTGTACGAAATCTGTTCGGCTCTTAAGTATTTTATAGCGTTATTACCTTCGTATTTGGTGATCGAATTAGGGAAAGTTTAGTGATATTGCTGGAGGATCCTAATTTTTGCGTTATCTAAATCTCGCCGAGGCAGCTATTTTGGGTTTATTGCCCCTTCTCGAAATGTTCTCCGGGAATAAGGTTAAAATGTCGCGAGTATTGCTAATGTTAGGATCATCTGAATACACTTTACTTGTGCTAATGTAAATTCAGAACTGATTCAGACATCTTTTAACCTTACATTAGTCTCAATTCAAAAGATTTTGCTTTACGATAAGTTTTCAAAGATTATAAATAAATTTATTTCACAAAATGGTTACTTACAGTCTAAAATATAATAGTAAGAAATTTTTAAAAATGATTCACATTTCATGCTTTATCAATTCAGAAATTTCACAAAATATATAAAATAGAATGTAATCAATTTAGATAAAATTCTATAGTACTTTTGAATCCATTTTCAATTTTAATTTCAGCTAACTTTCACGTGAACGTTTGCAAAATTGTTTTTTTTTTTTTGTTATCTAAAGGCAGCGAAGCGACGGCACCCAACTAGAGGAATTTATCGCTCTTGGCTTGTTAACTTGTAAATGTATTACCTTGTTAGTTTGGTTTATCGATCCTTGCTACTGCAGACTGGAAGGCCGATAGATTCATGAAGATAGTATTATAATTTTCACATATCCTAACTAATGCGAATGAGAGTTGGTTTGTTACTCTTTCATGCCTTAAGTATACGACTAATCATTATGAAATTTTGCGTTGACTTTTCATCGAGAATGTAATGTTCCCGAAACATTAACGTAAGCGAAGCTGCGGGAATAAGCTAGTTGGTAAAGTGATAAAATGACTTTTCTTAGTATTGTATATTCAATTTAATGTACTATTTAAGAAAATAAAAGTAAAAAAAAAAAAACATATGTACTTATATAGTAATGTATATCGTCGTTTTAATTACGTCCATTCCAGAGACGAATCTAGAAGACAGACTAGAGTCATTATCTCAGCCGTAGGACGTCCACTGTTAGACATATGCCACCCCCAATAATTTCCATTACGACCGGTTGAAAGCGGCGTCTAGTTAAGTGTAGTAATGTGTAATTAATTAAGTTTGGCGGCATATTTATTTTTGATATTTTGAAAACGCGCAGTGCTCTGCATTCTCTGTGTTTTTTGAAGTATTTTTTTAACAGATATTTTATTTCTTTTCACATTTTACTTAGCTGTCTTGATTCAATAGCGCCATTACAGAAGACGGACCAGTAGAGACGGCGCCTCAATCTGTCTCGAGCAGTGTAATAGAATCGATAGAGCCGACCTGACCGCTCCGGATATGACCCGTCATCCGGCCAGCGACCGTCGACGTCACTGTGGCTTCCATAGTCTGTTTACCCGCTTTATTGTGTACAAACAACACTTGACTCGGGATTATTAATGTGATATCGCATATTGGAGACGTGTTTGGATTTCGATCTTTGTTGATTGAAGAACGAGAGAGCGAAAAAACAATTGCTACTAAGTAAATCTCTGGAAGTAAGGAAGTTATAGTCCTTTAGAACACGTAATAGTTTATGATCGTCGATGTCGATGTATTCAATTTCAGGCTTGTACCAATGAATTCTGTAGAATTCATATTACATTACAATTTACGTTTGGCTTTTCGTTGAAGTGAAATATCGTTGAGAAATCTGCATAAGATTCCGAATATTAATAATTACGTTTGCAGAAAAGTCTGACGAGCATTGTTGCAAACATATTTGTGTGACGAGCAGAACACAAAATTTGTTCTGTGTCTGATTGTTCTGTATATATTTACAAAAAAGTATATAAGTATTCTATCAGTTATCTTGTTCCCATAGTGCATAGCTTTGCTTAGTTTTGCTATTACTTTGATAGACTTTCAACGGCTCATGTTTTTGAATCGACAAACACACACAATCTCGATCAAGTTCATACAAAAAATAAAACTAAGTCAACCTATGTAGCCGTTTGTGAGCTACGATGCCACAGACAGACACAGACGTTAAACTCATAGCAACTCTGCTTGCGCCGGGGGTTAAAATTATGCCATCGTGTAAGAAAGTTGACAAGTTAGGTGGGTTATAGTTTTCCAACCTATAACTTGTTCATCTTTTATCTTTATGTAAAGTTTGTAGTTTACGTCTCTTAACTGTTACCGCTTAAATATACTATAACACTCAGACAATATTATATATCAACTGACAGTATAACTGTAATAAAAACATCAGCAAAATGTTATATCTAGAGACGTGAAAACTACCTTAGTCATATAAAATGCACTTCCTCCGTGCTTTTGGAATATTTGTTTCACATGCAAAGAAAACAAACTTTCAAATGATTAACACTATAGGTATAAATAATATAGTCAGTAGCTATAGTTAATCAGTGTGGATGTGTGTCGTGCCAGTGCGACGGAACGGGCCGCAAACAATTAACTATCCCAAACCGACATGGTGGCAGGATGAAACTTACAGATATTGTGCAGTGTACTGGCGTAGTTACATTTTACTAGCTGGAAATTGGCTTTTGTGTCTAGGTATATGTATTATATCAATATGTTTTTTTTTTACCGCGGTTAACCCAGCGTTTGTCCACCAACTTGCCTGTTGGTAAGTGATAATGTGGAGGAAAAGTTTTAATTGTAAAAAACTTTAAAGTTTTTAATTGTTTATTTTGTACCTCCTTGTTGCATTTTTTTACATTTTGCATTTTGATTGTTCTAGGTATATATTTAGTATATTTCCGCTTAACCCCTTAACGCTTTAGTTTTGTTAAAGTTTACAGATATCAATCCTAACAATAATAGTCTTTAATTACAGACGCTGACAACTGTCTCTCATAACAAATATCACCGTTTTATATCTGCGAAATTGCGTCAAACTCTTCGTTATTTGAACTCAGAGTATAAAAAACAAATATGATTTGTACTCTGATTAATATAAACTTTTTGCATTTCATTTATACGAATATCCTTACCATATTCAGCTACTATCAAGTTTGCGACGTAGATGATCAAAGCTTACCTGAAACAAGAAAATAATTTTATAAACACGAGTAACAATGAGCCAAAATTGATGCCGTATTGACACATAGAAAAAAGTCAATTTTCATAATTTTTCAATTTTTGGCTTCGTACTTTCTGCATTTTCCAGCTTCAAGTATTTCAATATGATTAATTATTTTAAGGTAAATAAGTTAAGTCACTCAAATTGAGTTAGGTCACACAAATTAAGTTTACTCCGGGCCCTTGTAAAGTAGTGGTGTTACTACAAGCTTCGACGAAGTTTTGAAATGAACACGAAAACTCAAGTATGTCTTTTCTACATTCAGGAACGTAATTCTGCACGCTATGAATATAATGTCACAATTTTTATTCATAACTAGCTGACCCGATGAACTTCGTATCACATAAAATTGATTTGAAAACGAAGTAATTTTAGAGAGTATTACCACTACACGCCGCCAAATGTCGTCAAATTAAATAGTAATGTTTTGTGACACTTGACGACATCTTGTGCATAGCACGACAGTTAGGCGATTTTCCATACAAAATTACCATTATTATTTTACTTTATTTTATTGTTTTTCTTTTGGATTTCCTTTATTATTTTTCCTTTTAAACCTTCCCTGAACTATAGCGAAGATAACAAAAAAACAATTTATTCAAATCAGTCAAGCTGTTTTTGAGTTTTAGCGAGACTAACGAACGGCGATTCCTTTTTATATATAAGAGAAGAAGAAGAAGATAATCGAAAAATTCACAATTTTTGTATAATATAATAATGCGAAATATTTTTTTCGCGATCCAACTAAACCTTTGTTGGTAACTAAAATCATCAACGTCTTTCGGTCTCGACACCGGATGTACAAAAGCAATGTACGGAAAATATCACGCTTTCCGTGCATCCGCCGATATTCGCGAGCCGCTGATCCCTAGCGAACAGAGTGTGTCAGTTGATTGGACAACGGACCTGACGTGAGTGGATTGATTCCGTCCCATGTTCCTGATGTAACTCCACTCTTACAGTACATAAGTTTCGGTGCGAGTTTTATCGGAAAATCAAATGCGTTAAAATCTACATTGTATAGTTTTTCAAAAATTATGCTTTTTCAAATGTTTATACGTATATGTAAAATTAGCGGCAGTTGATTCATAAAGTAACATATTATACGCAAGAATGTAGAAAAGTGGCATGATTTGGAGAAACATGTCTTTATGCGATGCTTCCAAAATTCTGTCGAAGCTTCTAGTATGGAAATATTTTTTAATAAAAAGTTCTAACTTTACCAGTGTATGGCCAAATTTGACTCTAGCTTGCTCTGTGTTACTGACTGTATTTCAGTCTTATTTCACTCGATTTACTATGAAATACTTAAATAAATAAAGAAATATAAGTGAACATTTCATACAGCGCTATCTAGCCCCAAACTTACTCTTACTATCATGAGAGCGTGTCGTTTATCTCGTTACTTTAGCAAAAAAACCGATATAATTTTATAGTAAATGTAAAATACATACAGAACAAATATATATGACTGTCACAAATTGTCTTAAACAGAGGTAATGGAAACCAAAACCTACCATCACTTAAAGTATTACCAATTGAGCTTTAAGGCGGTAAAGATATTGAAATACTTGACATTGACAAAATGCACAAAGTGTGATGCCTAAAATAATGAAAAAAAAGGATAATGCAGGAATGATATTCTTGAGATTTATTTGTGCACTGTTCCATCGTTTAGTGCGATTTGTTTTCACCCCCCTTCCGCGAGGTTTGTTAGTTCCGCGACAAATGTTATTACCGAAACTATCTCCCCCGTTTATTGACCCACTTTCGTAATTATTTTCGGGAGCATATCACACGAGATAACTTTGCGGCGCACTAATCATATTATATTTTCGATCATAACTCCCTGGATACAGCGCGGGTGGCACGCTAATATATCACAGAATAACTATGAACTTAACTTGATGAGACTTTTACCCGTTTACGCTAAAACGAGAATTATTAAATATTTTGCAGATTATTTATGTAGGTTCACGTTTTCCGTCGTCTCTTCTCTAATCTCTAAATAAATAAAAAATATCACTAGCCACCTCTGTTTGGATGTTTGCGTTACTTATAATATTATGACACGATGGTAAATCTACGGATTTTAAATTGAATTGAAATCTCAAAACCATTTTTGAAGCGAATTCTTCTTTAGCCACATTGAGGGATTTTTTGTTAGAAGCAAAACTTATGGGTTCGTGTCACCGATACGGTAATCACGTATTCCAGTTGTTGACAGTTCTTTCAAAGTGCTTAACAGTTTCAGATCACAGACAAGATAATGTAACGTGTTGCACAGATGGTGATACAGTTATTTCAAAAGTTTAAGTTTTCAGTTCTGTCGGCAGTCCCCGTGATAGTCTATTTTTTGAATAAAAACGTCTTTGACCGCGTTGAGCGATTTTTGGTAGGGATAAAACTTATGTGTTTGCGTCACCGACATGCTAATGTGACGTGTTTTAAGTTTTCACTTTTGGCGGCATGACAAGACATTTTTTCAGAAATTTGACACTGACTTATTCGCGCAATAAATAATTAACGTGTTAAATACGCAAAATTTTAAAAGTTCTAGATCTCGTGTTTGGTATCATGAAAGAAAGGGAAATAATCAATAGACAAATTATATTTACATGTTTTCTTTTGTTTAAATATGTAGTAAGAAGTAAAATGGTTTTCGAGTTTTACTTGCAATGATAAAAGTAACCAAAATATGAAACAAGCGAACGAAAAACAGCCAAACAATTCGGGTCGATTACATCAACTCTCAAACTTGATCTTTTATTAAAGGCCCTCCGATCCCCTTGCTCCCACGGCTGCGCTAATCCCATTACTATTTTTAATTCGGAAAATATTTACCAACCAAACTTTTCATTCTCGTTTATTTCGAAACGAGAAACAATATTTAACGTTAATCTCACGGATAGATGTCAGAGGTTGCCAATATAAAACTGTAGCTACTTATATTTAAACGAAACATTTTTGTATTTCGCTGTCACGTTTGTACAGATCTTAATAATTAAAAAAAACATGAGTTGAAATTTTGCTGTAGCAAACAGCGTAGTCTTATGCATAAATGAACGGTATATAGCTCATTCATGAAAGAGTAACAATTCAATTCCATTTGAGGGCGTGCGTCACCTGGGCCTCAAATCTTGCTCATGTATCAAAAGCTGCTGCGTAAATCACGCATCATTTTGGGGAATGACATTGCTGGTACGACCATATTTCACCGAGTTTTCCGCGAGCCACGTCGGCGTCGCCTGCGTTCGGCGACGTCCCTATAGAAAATATTTGCAGAGTCAACTCTCTCGTTCTTTACGCTGGGCGCCTGAATGTCGGACAAACTGAGAGGGTGACCGTTTATAATGGCGTGACATTTTTCATCCCTTCTACTTGAAAGGTTGACAAAAAAACTGATAAATTTGAAAATATTATATGGAAATAATGATTCTTAAACCAAACTTTTAAGCAATAAAATAAATAATTGTGTGTAAATAATAAGTAATTGCTAATTTGTGTGACGAACAAACATCAATGATGTTTGTTCTGTGCCTGAGTGTTCTCTATATATTATAATTATGTATATGAAAAAAGAAAATATAAGTATTTTATCAACTATCCAGTTTGCATGGTTATTTTTCCTTAATGATTGTAATGGTTTAACGGATTTTGATGAAATTTAGATATTTTGCACCTACATACACTGGATTAACAGATATATGCTATTTTGTATCTCAGAAAACGCCTCTGTAACCGCGGGGCGTAACTATTTGCGAGTCACGTGTTAAAATCCAGCTGATTAGCTGCAACTTTTGTATAAGTGAGTGATTAGTACACATACGATCCAATTTATAACCTTCCTCCTTTTTGAAATCGGATAAAAATATTAAGACATATGTACATGGAAAAGAATACATACGTAAGGGAAATATTTCCCATACTCACGTGGTCTAGTTCTACAACTTCTAAATGGAATGTAAAAATAATGTACCTACTACGCCAAAACGTCCTATGCTCTTTATTTTAAATCAAGTACAGTTATTTGCTAAATGGTCACCCCTCCATCTAAGTTGAGCGAGGCGCCTTTGAACTTCGTATAAAAGCTAAGTACGAGAGGCGACCGCGCCTCGCAACGCTACGTATTTCAGACGAAAATGCAGCAACATTTTATAACCAGATCAGATTTAAAGCTCTTTGTCGTATCTTTGTCTCGCTCGCACATTTTCAAACTTCTATGAAACTGAAAGTAACCTAAAACAAGTAAACATTTGTGAAATATATAGTGTAATAATAACGATACGTTTATTTATCTTTAAAGGACTTTAACAAGCTTAATTAAGATAATTAAAAAAAAACAAACGCACATAATTTTTTTTCATTCTAGCCAGTGTCACTGGAGATGTATAAGGATTTTAACGATACCCGATACATCTAAATCTGTTCTGGCATTAAAAAGTTAAGATGTAATAAAGAAGCTCACAACATACATAGATATACGTGACCCCTCAAAATATTACACTCCTTTTTTTTGGACAGTCGTTTAAAAAGCTGTCTTCTACGCCAAATTAAACCGAAATATTTTTTTTACAAAAATAAAATAATTAAAAAGATGTTTTCCGGTATCGCTCTAGGCGATAAGTCCGCCGCTAATTAATTGTGACTTTCTGTTTTTATTACTTTTTTAAGATATGTACGGTATAATATGTCTGTGTACAATAAAGTTATATTCTACTAGCTGTGCCCTTCACTAAATTTTTTCGGGGTAAAAATTGTAGTGTCGGCTACCTTCATACTAAATTTCATCAAAATTGGTCCAGCCGTTTGAGCGTGAAGAAATAACAAACATACTCACAAACTTTCGCTTTTATAACATTAGTGTGATCCTATCAAATATACTGCGGCCAAGCAGTAGTGCGTTTCGGCTATCATCCATTTTCTTAAAGTAATAAGCGCCTAAGCGGCGTTGCCCTGGACTTTATATTGTTACTTAAAATTCTGTGTACCACTGCAATGGTCATAGACAGGAATTATCTTTTTTGTGTAGAATTTGATAGCGTTCGGAAAACTGCGCAGCGTTTACTCGTCCGAATTACCTCGGTGCCTCAAGTCGAAAGTCTTCAACTAGTGTGACTTATGGCGCTGAAACGTGGTCTCTGACTATGTGCCTTCTTAGAAAGCTTAAAATAGAACAACGACCTATGGAGAGGGCTATGCTCGGAGTTTCCCTACGAGATCGAATCAGAACTGAGGAGATCCGTAGACGAACTAAAGTAACCGACATAGCCCAGCGGAGTAGCAAGTTGAAGTGGCAGTGGGCAGGGCACATAGCACGCAGAACCGATGGCCGATGGGGCAGCAAAGTTCTGAAGTGGAGACCACGGACCGGCAAGCGCAGCGTAGGACGTCCACCCACAAGGTGGACAGATGACTTCATAAAGACCGTAGAAACGCGCTGGATGTGAGCCGCTTCCAACCGGTATTTATAGAAGTCAATGGGGGAGGCCTATATCCAGCAGTGGACGTCCTACGGGTGAGATGATGCGATTACGTTTGACCACACCTCACCGATGCGCAGAGTTTAAAGCACACAGGTTTATAGCTTTAAAAAATTGCTCGTTTCTTGTCATCGTCTCTTAACACCAGGAGTGTTTTGTACATCATATAAAAGTGCCATAAAAAATGGAAGATTTAAAAAATAAAAAAAATCATTGTATTCCAACAGTTGTGCTTGCAAGTGTACCTAAGAGGGTGCTTAAGCATTTCATTTTATTGTTCTCGTTTCGCGAGTCGTTCGCTCGCATCCCTCCTTTCCATATCATTGTAATTGGTTCCTTATGATGGAGCGTTTCATCGTCGCACACGCGAAATATGATACGGGTGGGTTGCTTTGATAAAATCTTTTCAATTTCAACAATACTATGTATGTATGCCTATAGATATGTGTAATACTGCGCCCGGCCGGAGGTTACAAACGCATTTTCCGGGATAACAAGTAGATTATGCGTTAATCCAGGGTACAAGCTATCTGCATTCCAAATTTCATATAAATCCTTTAAGTTGTTACAGTGTGAAGATTTAACTAACAACAAATAAAAGTAACAACCAAACATTTGCATTAATAATTTTACTAGCTACGCCCCGCGGTTTTACCCGTGTGGTGATGGATGATGATGATGATGATGAAAAGTATCCTATGTTTTATTCCAGGGCCTAAAGTATCTACATACAAACTTTCATCCAGATCCGTTCAGCCGTTCTGGCGTGATTGTAACAAACAAACATCCGTCCATCCATCCATCCAAACTTTCACATTTATAATATTACTAGCGACCCGCCCCCGCTTCGCACGGCTGCAATGTAGATATTAATGTGGTGCATATGCATGTATTATAGATATAAACCTTCCTCTTCAATCACTCTATCTATTTAAAAAAAAACGTATCAAAATCCGTTGCGTAGTTTTAAAGATTTAAGCATACATAGGGATATAGGGGCAGAGAAAGCGACTTTGTTTTATACTATGTAGTGAAGTGAAGTGGGATTGCCACAATTTTTTTATGCGTAATATGTTTGCATTTGACCACATCTTGACTGATGTTAAGCAACGTTGCAGCCTAGTATGAATCATGCTTACTTAGCTGGAACCTATTTTTGCGTGCGAATAAAAAATGTAGAGTTGAAGCACCTAATACGCACATGGGGAATGTCTATCATAGACGTTCTTGGGTGATGATTCAGCCCTGTTTGTCTGGCCGTCTGGGAATAAAAAGGTATACATATACTAAGTGTAAGTTATCAAACATTCAAAGCCTAAATTAGTACCAAACACACCGATAAATTTCCTCCTTTATAATATTAGTGTGACTAATTTGTCTTACCTCATAAAAACTGATGGGTGAAAACAAAAAGTATTTATATACCAATTTTTTATTTTATTTTATTACTCCAAGTATCTTAATCAAGTTAAACAAAACTTCATTATAAACTTCATTTATTGCGACAACCCAAAAACATATAAGTTTGTTGCAACGTAATTTACAGCTACATAAATCTTTCCTTTGAAATGCCGTTGTGGTGCCGGCGTAAGAATAGTACCCCACCCTCTCTACCCGTGGTTGCCGTAAGAGTCGGCTAAGGGATGTAATCTGGAAGATGGGCAGCAGCATCTTCTGAACAATCACACCTAACCCCGCCAACCCGCCTGCCAAGCGTGGCGAGTATTGGCAAAACCCTCCCAGGAGCAGGCCTAAATCCAGCATTGGACGTCCTATGGCTGATGATGATGATGAAATATTTCCTTTGAAAAGGCTGGCAATATTTTAAGAAATTTTGCCTAAGTACATAAGTCTACAATGTACAAGTCTAAAGTCTATGATCTTTTCTAAGTTATGTTCGATAACTTCAAACGGTGAAGGAAACCTATACACGTGTAAGAGTTCTTTTAAATAAGTTCTCAAAGATGTGCGATATCTTCCAACCCGCACTTGGCCAGCGTGGTGGATTATAGCCTTACCCTTCTCACAATTAGAAGACACCCACGCCCAGCGTTGGGATAGTTTATAAAAACAGGGTCGATGTGGACATAATATTTTAGTCAAATTTTACTGACCTGAAACTAAAATATATCAACAACACAATAAAATTTTGTAACTCTTTTTAAAATATAATTACATTTTATTGAGAAAATGTCAAGAAATGTTTTAGGTCAAATATTTAAATACTAGTACAAGTAGGTTGTCGCCTACACGCCTAAAAATATAACTTTATGTTAACATAAAGTACACAAACGTTTTTCTATGAAAGCCTTAAAAGAACTTTCGTAAATTTTATGAAAATAAATCATTTACTTTCCTTAAGTTAAATTAAACATCACGAGTATACGTTTTATATTATACATTCATACTTAACTAGACGAAATTTTGTAACATTTTATGTTATTGCCGTGCAACCTAGAACTTTCGACCCAGATGTAAGTTTAAGGGTTTCTTTAAATACTTGTTAATATAATATGATTTTACCAACACTGCCTTTGAAACTCAGCAATTTATAGATGTTCTTGACAGGCTGGTTTTAATGAAACTCCTCTCGCAAATACTACTGCATATAGTTAAACGGAAACATACACGTAGTTTCCTTTATGTTAGCACGAGCAAAATAATAGGTTTATGGGACTTACGTTGTCCATAAAACCCGAGGTAACGTTATTGGATGGATTTCTGTGCCAGATAGTCCCGTAAAGCAAGTCACGATTATAGTAAAGACTAGACTGAAAATTTATTTATGATCATTATAAGTAAAACAACAGTTGTACGCAGTTTAATATTTAATTTAATCGAGAGCCTAACCGACCGTTTTCGTTGCACACCGGAATAAAACAAGCATTAGTGATGTCCTACATTTCACATTATATATAGTGATGTGGTAAAATCACAGACTATGTAATATTCTAGCACAGACTTTTTAGTTTAACCACAGCTCATTTAATGTTAAGTGACGGCGTGGTCGAAGATGATAGACACACCTGGAATGGGATTAGCTCTCAAGTGAGGCTTGAGGGTGATAGCTAGCCAGCCAAATACTAGACTACCCACGACCATGCTATTGTTTCCTTACGATATTTTCTTTCACCAGCCTTGTTGTTGAGACAGCCTTGTTGGCTCATTGGGAGTATGTCTGCCTGAGCTGTAGGGCGTGGGTTCGATTCCCGCCAAGGACAAATGTTTGTTTGGTATAAACAAATGTTTGTTCTGTGTCTGGGTGTTCTGTATGTATTATAAGTATGTATTTACAAAAAAAAAAGTATTTATGTATGCTATCAGTTATCTGACTTCCATCACACAAGCTCTGCTTAGTTTGGGGTCAGATGGCGCTGTGTGTAATGTGTCCTACAATATTTATTAATATTTATTTATTTATTATTTCACCGGCAGTTAAAGCTTATTATTGAGATTTGAACCCACGCCCGCCACCGTGTGAACCAACCGCGTTAACCACTGAGCTATAAATTCTACAAATATAAATCCTACACAATCCCAAAAATAAAAGTCAAGACATCAAGTCATCCTCACAAAAATCTTGATAGAACAACGCTTATAAATATCGAATTTAGCATAAGTGTCCAAATTATATTTATATTCTACAAAATATAATAAAATAATCTGGCGTTTTTACAGCGCACACACATACAAGACGTAATAAACTCACACCTACGTATCACGTACTAATCACAAAACGTAGTCACCCAGGCAACACTTATCGGGGTGACCACATGCTCGCTGTTTATTTAGGACCCCGCTATAATGGACAGAGGGAATGTTACGATGCGTTGTTTCAGGGCCCTAATTGTCAAATCCGAGGGAATGAGCTTCGTCAATTTTAATTTAGCAAAGGGTGCCCATCATTCATTTTTTACTTAGAATCTTTAATTTTGAAAGCTTTCGAAGGAAATTAAAATTTGTATGCATAGTCAATGTTTAGGGTGCTTACTTTGAAACTAACTGGTTAATTAATTTTACAACTTTTTTTTAAAGGGCGGCATAGAACGGTCGACTAAAATAGAAAACATAGGCTACATAGAAATATAATCTCTTCTTCAAAGACGTCAACCAAGGAAGACAATCTAAAATGTTATCTAGAGGTTATTAAATTACTAGTAAGTAATTTTTATTCATCTTTACATGTTTAATGTTAATTGATTGATTCAGGCGTTACTTTGCGGAAGTTCATCTGGAGTGTTCAAGGTATACATTTACTTTATTTCCGCTTTATGTTTAATATAATTTTTTGAGAGAGTGCGACATCATCTTCATCCACAGTATCTTTATCCCACTGCTGGGAATAGGCATCTCTCTTGTTATGCCATCTGCCTCAGTCATGTGCCAATCTGGTCTAGGTTCGACCCGCGACGGTGACAATATCGTCGACCCATCTTGCGGCTGGACGACCAACCAACTAGTGATATGACCTGGAGGTATACCTATGTACTTGTTTACTATTAAAATTAGTTGTTGTAAAACTTAAAAGTTAGAAACTATACAATACATGCTACATAATATGCTACATGTTATATAAAAAAATATATTTATGTAGGTATACAATTACTATGATATACTAAATACATATACAGAAGGTCAAATATGATAAGGTTCTAAGCTTAACCTGGTTTAAAACATTCTGTTGTAATGTATAAGTTTGTGATTTAATCACAATATTAGTGCGTATATTAACTATATTTTTTATATGCTATGTTATTTAAGCAATATGCGCTTGTCTTGTATATTTGGTGAATAGCATTCTAATGTTTATATGTTTGTGGTATTTCAAACGACTTCTAATATGTTTTGTATATTATTGTTATTCTTAATTAATATATTATTCAATGAAACGTTATTTCTTCTGTTATTTGATCGACCGAGTTTTTTTTGCGGTTATATGTTTTGACCTCACCTGATGTTAAGTGACGGTGTGGTATAAGATGGTAACCACATCTAGCCTGGAATGGAACTGGTTCTCAAGTGAGGCTACCGGAACACACCGTTAGATATTTCAAACATTTATATTACCTTTTTTGATATGAATTGTTATGGTAACTTGTAACTTTAGTGTTATCAATAAAATATTGTATTGTTTTCTGTAGTAAAAGCTTTGCTAAACACATTACAGAGTTGGGTCAGCACGATAAAAAATACTGTAGTGTATTTACAGTGCCGTTGGTGTCCTATATTTTGAAAGGTCATGGCTGCCGTAACAAAGCGTTATTATGGGGGGATGTTTGTGTCTCTCCGTCAGAGAAACAAGGTAGAAATAACTGAAATAAGCTTGGAGGGGTTGAAATTGTGACACGTGATGAAAGTAATGTGCCAGGAGCGGAGATTAATTTCGAATTTTGTGTTTGAGCGATCTCGTTATTA
This sequence comes from Biston stratarius, assembly GCA_950106695.1. Classification (NCBI taxonomy): domain Eukaryota; kingdom Metazoa; phylum Arthropoda; class Insecta; order Lepidoptera; family Geometridae; genus Biston; species Biston stratarius. Next base: position 36,554,521 of record OX467106.1, on the reverse strand, counting down.
CGCCTAGGTCACGTCATGACGGATTCCAAATTAAATTAAAGAGAAATGTAATTTTATGTATTCGTTCATAATAAATATTGTTTTCTATTTATTAACCGACCCTGTTGGCTCATTGGTAGTATATCTGCTTTAAGGGCTGTAGGGCGTGGGTTCGATTCCCAACCAGGTCAAACATTTTGTGGTATAAATAAATGTTTATTCTGTGTCTCGGTATTCTAAGTATATATATTCACAAGAAAGGTGTATAAGTATTCTATCAGTTATCTGGTCCCCATAGTACAAACTTTGATTAGTTTTATTTCGGGGATTTCTGTTAAATGCCCGTCAAAATATAAATATTCATAATTATTTATGGAAAAAATATATATATTATAACAGAACAGTAGCACAACGAGCTATGGAGAGGGTTATGCTTGAGGTATCTCTACGATATCGAATCAGAAATGGGGAGACGAACTAAAGTTACCGACATAGCCCAGCGAGTTAGCAAGTTGAAGTGGCAGTGGGCAGGGCACATAGCACGCAGAACTGATGGCCGATGGAGCTGCAAAGTTCTGGAGTAAAGAGCACGGAACGACAAGCACAGCGTAGGACATCCACCGCTGGTGGCGAGCCGCTTCCAACCGGTCGTTAGGGAAGTCAATGGTGGAGGCTGATGTCCAGCAGTGGACGTCCTACGGCTGAGCTATGACAATGATGTTAAACACACATTATTAATCATCGCGTCTAGTCGACGCCACACGTGAACATATCTCTGGCTTTTATTTTGCCCAACGTTTGAGTTATGCCATACAAAGCGGCAATGGGTCAGCGTTCCATCGTAGCGGCCTTTTAGATTAGTTTATTTTATTTCAATTTATTTATTATAATAGTTCCTCTGTAGTATTGAAAACACTGTATTAGAAGCACTGTAGTTTGTATGTTAAACCTAGGATGTCAAACATTTAAAAAAAAATACACATATCACGTAGCGAACTATTTAAAACACAAACTGAAACCCAGTTTTACAGAGTATAGATATTTACCCTCGTACTTGTGTTTGTGAGTTAAAGCCACTTCATCGGAGGGGCCTTTGTTATACTGACAGATATATAACATCAAAAATAATTCACAGGGGACCGAGATTACTCTCCTTGCGTTGAGTAAGCAAAGCAATCTCATCCCTAGAGGACAATTTTTAGGAGGCTAACGTTTTGCAAGTGTTTTAGGGGAAACTTTTGCAACGATGATAGCTCAGTGGTTAGCGCGGTTGGATTGAAATATAAATTGTGAGGAAACCATAGCATAGTGGCAGGTACTTTCTAGTGTGAAAAAATTGCCTCCATGCATCTAACAGAGTGCTCTTCCAGTCTCACTTGAGAGCCAGAGAGTCTCACTTTGTTTATCAAGTTCGACCACACCGTCACTTAAGAGCAGGTGAGCTGTGGTCAAACACTTAGCCTGTTCCAATAAAATAAATTAAAAGGAATAAAGTACCTACTTAGTTATTCAGTACCTACTTTATGTATATATACATTGGCCCAAACTTAACATGATTATTGTTACAAATATAAAATATCCTTTGTGAGTTTTATTGTGTGTACATGAATTTCGATAAGGCTACCATTCGCATGTCTTAGATATAGGTACGCAATATTATGGTCAATAAACTCTGGATCAGTTGAACAGTCCCAGTGCACGTGCTTTTTCTTATCATGAAAGTGTAAAGCTAGTCCACAACGCTGGCCAAATGCGGGTCGCACATCATTGAAAACATTAACAACTATCAGACATGTAGGTTTCTTAACGATGTTTTCCTTACCATAAAACAGGCGCATGCCGTGAGATTTGAACCTTGAACCTTCAGATTGGCAAGACGGTTTCCCAACTAAGCTGTCGCACCAACGTTATGATCCAAGCTCAAACACTAACTACTAAAAGACTCTATTTTTTAAACTGGAATGTTTGCTAGTTTTGCAACACAAGTCATATAAGTATCAAACTCGAAAAATCACCGCAAGCGCAAACCCGATAGAGTTAAGAATGCCGCAAGTTTCAAAAACCGCAGACAAGCTTACACCCACATGTGTATAGACGTGATTGGTGCACACAAGCACGCGTTGCCATGGCAACCGGCATGCGATCCCTCGCCAAATAACTAGCGGTAACAGGGTGTCGCGGTAATTAGGGGCAAGCAGCCGACCTCGAAGCACTAACTGATTAGAATTGCGCGAAATGCGGAAAATTATTTAAATACTTCATGATATACGAGGTGGCATTATAATTATTTACACACGTGAGTATCTAAGTGCCTATCTGCACGCGTATTTCACTTACTTCCTCGTGCCGTGTAACCGTCGTTTGTCACGCGTACAAAGTTTGAATTAACGACTTGAGTGTAAACACATGTTGCACTAAAAGCATTTTATAGTTGTCCGTAAAACGCTTTTAATCTATCCTTTTAGGAATAAAAGCACTGATGCTAAATGATAGATTGTCTAAACGCCTGTACATATTTATATAGCAACGAACTAAGCAGGGTAACATACACGTAAAATTATCAGAAAAAATATCTAAGTATCGTGCAATCACTGCATATTATAAAACAAAGTCGTCCACCGCGTCCGTATGTCTTTCAGTTCGCGATAAACTTAAAAACTAATGAACGTATTATCATGCGAGTTTCACCAATAGATAAGAGTGATTCATGAGTTAGGTTTACGTATATAATTTGTCAAGGTTTTGTGTAAATTGGTTGAAATATAAACAGTTCACAGGGTTCAAGGCCCAACAATGAGCTTGAGCTACCAGTGAAGGAAAACTTCGCGAGGAAACCATGGCGGTAGGGTATTTTCTAGTACTCAACTGGCTAGCTGCTACCCTCAAGTTGAAATTCTGTCGCCAAGTACCTAACGGTTTGTTCCGGCAGCCTCACCTGGGAGCCAGTTTCATTCCAGGCTAGGTGAGCTTTACCATCTTCGATCACACCATTACTGAACATCAGGTGAGCTGTGGTCAAACATCTTGTCAACCTTAAAAAATACTTGGGCCAGTAAAAAAATATTACTATAAAAAACATTGGAGTAGTCAATTGTAAAGAAATCTATAAATCTTGCAACAGTAATAGATCCATTATATTGCTGTAAAGGGTATCACAATCCAAACCATGATGCTGGTCTCAATTGTTTCAAAGCATCTCGAATAACTAACAACTTGTACCTATCTTACCTCACAGACGTTCATATTGAAGGGTTACTTTAATAACTTTGAAAGGATATTGTGGAGGGAATCTAATAACTTTCGGAGACTGAGATTTAGTGCAGCTCCTTACGAGATAAAATTATCTAAGTATGTTTTATAGGACTGCAGTAAACTAGTAGGTATCCATTCAATATAATGAAGACCGTGTTTTAATTAGATAGATCATCTAGTATTAAACCGTATTACATTTTATTATGGAAACTGACGTGGTCTTGACACATTTTTTGTTTTATTTATGCGGGATTACTCACGTATAATTTTATCGGAAACTCCGACTATAGTTTCGGCCACATCCGGTGGCCTTCATCATTCGCAGTGCGAAGCAAGACGAGGCCGCGCGCGCGTTGTCTCAGCTTTGTCTCCATGATGAAGGCCACCGGATGTGGCCGAAACTATAGTCGGAGTTTCCGATAAAATTATACGTGAGTAATCCCGCATAAATAAAACAAAAACGTATTACATTTGTCATAAGATTAGAATTGAAAATAGTTTTTATAAGGTAAAATCTTTATTTTCCCCAATCTTTTATGTATTAGATTATATGTACCTACATGTTGAAATAAGTTGCGAGATAATGTAATACATCTTTCTTCAAGATCAAGATTTATTATTTTTGTAGCGATGATAGCTCAGTGGTTAGCGGGGTCGGCGTGGCCGGTGAAGGAAAACATCACAACTTAATTATCTAGATTAATATAAAGGTTGCCTTTTATATGATGCCTTTTGTATGGCTGATGATGTGTGTGATGTGTGTGCCTTTTATATTACACACATCTATACTAAATTTCAAGTGTATACGTCCTGTAGTTAAAAGTAAGTACAGGACGTATATTGTTAAAAAAAAAAAAACAAGTCTAACTACGAGGGAACTCCTGTGGGATTATTCCCTAACCTAACCTAACATTTTCCCGAGATAAAAAGTATCCCATATGTTAATCCATGTAATAAACTATACGCGTACCATATTTAATCCAAATACGTTCAGCAGTTTTTGCGTGATTGAGGAACAAAAATCAAAAACTTCCTATTCCTATTTCCATAAAAATTCCTATACATCCTAACTATAGTTTTATAAATGCGAATGTGAGTTTGTTTGTTTGTTACGCCTTTACGCGTAAACTACTCAACGGATCTGGGTGAAATTTTGCATATAGGTACTTTAGGCCCTGGAATAAGACATAGGATACTTTTCATAATCATCATCATCTATCACTCTTAGGTAAAACCGCGGGGCGCAGCTAGTAGATAAATAAAGTAATATACAGTTTATTTTAAAAACTCAATACAGCAACTAAAGCTATTGATGTATCTCACAGCGTTAGTGCATTATCCATTTCTATAGAGAGCCAAGATGGATTAATTTCAACCAGCCAAGATCCGTCTGCCGCACTCGCTTTCAGGATATCAGCGTTCGCAAGTTCTTTAGTTCTGACTAAGTTCCAATTGAAACTCTTGGGGATACAGTTTGACAAGAGATTTGCGGTCGGATTCCTTCAGAGTACCTCCGTCTACTTCCAATGTAATATAATTGGAGATAATAAGACGTTTGCGAGGTATGTAATTTGCAATGGTTTCACAGCGTTTAAGCACGGATTGTGTTTTATTGCTCACTCATTTACTAAATAAGGAATTGTAAAGGTTAAGTTCTAATAAAATGTAAAAACAAGCGAAGAAAATATTTGTCACGAATTTGAGTTAGGTTTTATAATTACATTATAATTTTATAATTGCATTAATTATCATCCCGACAATTATTGTGATACTTATTACACTCATAAATAAATAAATTAACTTAATCAAAATGGTTGATATCATTGTTCTGAACAACTTCGTTTCTTTACACCTAGGCCCTATAGTCAATATTCAATGAGATTTTCCACTAATTACATATCCCGTCTTTCCCCGCTTAATTCGAAATATATCGGTCGGACAAAAAAAATTACTACTAAAAAATCGAATAATCATCAACAGGTCGAGGTTGGTCACCATTTTGGATTTAGACTTCCACTGACCCCCCCTAAAAGCTGATGCAATAATTGTCGGGATGGTAATTAATGCAATGTGGCGGCCTTCTGTCGTTTAACCCGACTAATGTGATTGTTTGTAAAAGTAGGTATTTCGCGAACTCGTTAGATTCAAGTTTTTCTGGGTTAAGCTGCTACATGGCACGTTCCCTTTTCAACTTTTTTCTCTCGGGACAGAAAGGAAGAGATTCCTTTGATAAGATAAAAAATAGCTCATTCGAAACTTCGCTTCGCTCTTCATAATGTTCTGAGTTGTAGGATTTTGGGTCTTGTAGGAAAAGGGTGACCTTTGTAGTCATCGGTATTCTGATATGTTGAAAGGTCTGCGAATGAAAAGGTTTATTTTCACGAGCGTTTATAAAAGCCTTAAATGTTTTTTTAACACACCTCATACGGCGTAGTACAGAAAAAAATAGATAGGGGCTAACATACACGTTTGCGAGAAGTAGAATGAAAACTCAAAATCAAAAAGTCATTTATTCAGTTTAGGCCCTGGTAAGGCACTTATGAACGTTAAGTTACATGTTTGAATCTACCACCGGCTCGTAATTACACTTCAACTGAGAAGACTCCGGCAAGAAACTCAGCAAGGCATTTTTTTTGTGGATCTTTCTTTTTATATTAGGTTACAGTTTACAGTTATATATATTAATACATTATGCTTACTACAATTGTCACTTAGCCAGGGGGATGCAAGTGTAGAGAGAAGCTACTACAGCCATATATTCCTGTCTTCCACGTAATGAGCCACCTTATAGGCTTTGTCAATTAATATGTTTATCGTCATACATTTTTATGCCTATGTTAATAAAATTTTAACTTTGAATTGTTTTATAGTTGATGGGCTAGGTGTGAGTTGTTACCATACGTCAGCAGATGGTTGAAGATGGCAAAGCACATTAAGCCTGTAAAAGATTTTACTCTCAAGTTAAGCGCCCAGAACACTTAGGTTTTCAACTTGGGGGTCTGTCAATAATAGGTATATTTTTTTAAGACAAAGTAATTGGTATATAATATATGTTGTTTCATTTATTTATTAAAATATTAATTTAGTCTACGTACCACATATTTTTTTTAAGATTCTCAATTAATTTACAAAATAAAATTTGTTTTTGTGAATTTTCAGTTTAAAATAATCTGCTCACGACTTTACAATCTTAACATCAAAAAAACGTTTCAAACAAAATGAAAGGTCACATGATAATATTAATTTTCACATTTTACAGAACGAGCCAGATACCAGTAAAAAGTGCTCGTAGGCGTTAACATGCTCGACGTACACTGTGTACGTTCCATTGTGAAAGGCGTCACGTAGCCGGGGCGTCAGGGAACCCCACAATATTTCATTATAAAACCTGTTGAAATATATCATATTTTTTGCCGCGGCCCCGCGCTACAGCAAGTGTCGTCATCAAAAGCCCTTCAGCGTGACTCGCGAGTTAACAATGTGCCGCCCTCACGCTCTTTGACCCGCTCTACGCTTTGTCGCCGTAAGGACAGGAGAGATGACATCTTGCTATACGGTAGATGTGTCGGGACTGGCGAGATAGCGCGGTCAAAGATAAGACGCACAAAGACATCATAATGGGTTAGTAAGAGTGATTCGATATAATACCAACAAACCTGAAGCGAATCATTTTGCGTATTAAGTGTAGTGCGCGGACGATAGTTAAAATAAATCGATAAAAAAAGAAGTTATCATTCACTCCCGCCAGAGTACTGTCTTATCATAAATGGTTACTATAGTTTACATACTGCTTAAATCATGCAGATATGCTAGAGCCTACGTAATTCTAAAAGTTGGATTTAGGTCCGACAAAATATAGCAAAGTTAGTTTTGTAATAACATTATAGTACGATTAGAGAAAAAAAAAAAACGACTATTTTACGTAAAACAATACCCGATGATTACAGCTTTTGTGATTCGTGAGAAAAAAAGAAAATCAGTGCTGCGTTCGAATATCCAGATAGAGTTGACATGACACAAAAAAGTGCCATGCTAAATGGACGAACACGTCTACGGAATGCCAGTGCAGCTATGTGCGAAAACCACCGCCCGAGTCCCGGAAGATTAACGTCCACCAGGCCGGTCTACAAGCAGTGGAAAGATAATTTGTCAATAGAAAGGCATGGCAAGTAGGAAAAGGGGTATTACCCAGCAATGAAACAAAATGGGCTTATAGTTATTATTCTAAATAAATATGTACTGTCCTTTGACATGGATAACAAAAGGGTATATATTAGATTAGATATAAGATAAATACATTAGAACACAAATCTGATTAAAATTATAACACAAAATCTATAATTATAGTACGAAATTCAAACCTGATTACACCTGCAGCATGACTAAGCGAAGCGAGGTTTTTTTTTTTTATAACTTATTGGCTTGCGTTTGACCGCCATCTCGCCTGATGATAAGCGAAGATGCGGCCTACGGTGGAGCACGCTCGCCTAGAAGAAACCGATTCATTCGCAACTTGAAGGCACCCAGATTGTATTTAAAAAAGAAAAGAGCCCCGAGGTCCCCGAGAAAAGAGGTTCGTTACATTAAAAACTTTAACAATTATATAATGAGCTTGTCTATGTATGTACTTATAGACATGCTAAAAATATTGCTACCATATAACAGTTTATAAAGACCTGTTGTGTATCAGTTTCATAATAAAAATATTCTATTCTATGGAGAGAAATCGGCATCTGTATGTAGTGTGTACATTTACATCAATGTTAACAAGCAATAAAAACATAATACGAATAAGACAAAAATGTAATCTACAAGTACTTACTAAGTGTACGCATCTGAATCTGAATTCAAAAAGCTCGTCTGAAGTTTCGTGTTTTCCTTGTTAACTTTCGAGACTTCGGTAAGAATTATTTCGCCCATGGCGTTTTTTCAATGGATACGACCTGTCTTATATCAAAGCAGCAAGGGCCAAAGTGATACGACATCTTTGACGGCATACGAGTTTATCTTTGCCCCTCTTGTCAGTCCTTCCGAATGCGTTCAAGCGAAAACATCCGACGTCTTCAAAAAATTTTTGTATCTACTCATATCTCGAGTTTTCATCCCGTTATGATTTTGAAGTTCAGCTTTATGAATTTGTTCTTTCACATGGAAATATGTAATGAATTATTTGAATAAAATAAAACGTTGAAAGAAAAACACGATTATATTCATTTTAACCGACTTTAAAAAGATGGAAGCTTCTCTATTCAATCTTTACTCATACAAATGACAACAACCTCTTATGATACAATGTTATTTTTGACATACGTATGGAAATTGGAATATGGCTTGTACTGTCAATTAAATACATATTTGTGTTTGTACTATAGAGGATTACGCGGAACGGTAGTACTAAGTTGAAAGGAGGTTATTGTACTGATCATCATAAACAACCGATCTACTTATTGATCATCATGGACTACTTTAATTATTAACTATGAAATCACAAATCCATACATATTTCGTCGAGGGTGTCGGGGGAGATTATTGTATGCTGTAGGTAGTTTTCGTCAATATTTCAGAGTTGGTCCCTTAATAAAAGTTCATAGTTCATAGTCATATTTGCAAAGGCCTTTCAACTTAGGTCGTTTTACGTAATCCCTTATATACAATAGGTATAGAATACGCTCTTAAAATAGACCTTTCAAAACGTCCACTCACCAGCTAAAATTATAAGAGCGCCTACTTATTTATTAAAACTTTTTTTTTTTAATCATATTATAATTACTTAGTAGTATATTTGTAATCGATTTGGAGTTGCTAGTCATATGTTATTTGATCAAAAATCGTAACTATCAAAAACAGAACATAGTTTTAATTTATTTTCTATCGTATTTCGTTGCGGATACTTTCCTGAGCCAAAGCTTTTCACGGCGAATAACACAGATTTCTTCACCGACAGAGGTCGCGCTCAGCGCTCCCCTCACGTATGAAGACTTGATATCTAATATTATGGCGGAGAAAAAAATGAACGCTACAAAACTGGCTCAGCTTACGCGACGTGAATAAATCTAACAACCCATACTGTGTCACAAAACTAGTCATAATAAATACGTAGAATTTGTAGCCGTTTCGAAATAGTGTAACCACCTTGTATTATATAGCTATCTACAAATACATTCGGAGGAGTAAATACTAGTAAAATAGAAGTACGCATGCGTTTGTTGGAGTTTTGGTGGGAACGCGACAAAACACCGCATTATATTATTTTCCAAAACTTGGGTGTTTTTTCCGGTGTTTGTTTATCAAAATTGTGGTGCTATATTTACAAAGTACCCATATATGAACATTGGCGTGGTAAACATGACTTCAAAGACTTTTTTATACTAAATAGGTTTGCGTTTGACCACGCCCTGCCTGATGTTAAGCTTATCTAGAAAAGCCCGTTTACTCCGGATTTGAAGACACCCAAGGTGTACTTCGCAGGAAGAACAGATACCGGCAGAGAGTTCCACATCCTCGCTGTACGTATTGAGAATGTGGAATCGAAGCGTTTAGCCCGTACGTGGGGAATATCCACCATGTAAGGATGGCGCTTTGGTCGTGTCTGCCTAGACGTCCGGTAATAAAAAGGGGACTCCGTCGGAGCTAGTATTTAAGTTATTGTTATACTTATGCGAGATTCACATCACACATCATCAGCCATAGGACGTCCACTGCTGGACATAGGCCTCCTCCTTGGTTTGCCAATATTCGCCACGCTTGGCAGGCGGGTTGGCGAGCGTAGTTAGGTGTGATTGTTCAAGGAAGACGCTGCTGCCCATCTTCTGGATTACATCCCTTAGCCGACTCTTACGGCAACCATGGGTAGAGAGGGTGGGGTACTATTATTACGCCGGCACCACCACGGCAAATTATGCGAGATTACTCACGTTTAATTATATCGTGCAAGTTGCAGCTTTGTCTCCATGAAGAAGACTACCGGATGTGGCCGAAACTATAGTCGGAGTATCCGATATAATTAGCCGGGATTACTGATTATTCCGCATAAGTAAAACAAAAATGTGTCAAAAACACGTCAGTTTCCATAGTATTAAAGACACAATTATTTTACTGAACTCTAGTTTAACTTAACTTTGTGTGACTTAGACTTATTTCATTTGATTTATAAATAATTTATATATAAAATGAAAATATGGAAATAACAGACACTGGGAAAATCACTGAGATGACAAAAACAAAGACGCATTAATGACGAGTGCAGGCACGGATTCAGGATTTCCTTAGTGCGGAATTTTCGAATCACTATTTTTTTTCTAGTGTCATTTTTTGCTTTAGTCGTGCTCTGTTGATGCTATCAGGTTTTTGATATTCGTCTCGGTTCTTAGGATGGCTTTACAGCCGAAATATAGGAATTGATTAAAGTAAAAAAACTTTTCTCATTTTGTCAATTTCATCCGTTGCTTCACATTTTAATTTGTATGTCGTTTATTGATTTGTATTTAAACGTTTTCTATTCAATACCGAATATATGTCTCCCATTCATGACGTAAAAATCTGAAATTGATATACCTACAACACATATATAAACGCTACAAGAGAGAGGCGGTTGTTAATAATCGAACTCCAAATCCCAAAATCCACGATCGTAACGGTTCGCCAATCACACTCCTTTTAAATTCGAATCTCAATATGCCGCAGCGAATAAGCTTTAAACATGCTAGATTATGATGTTGAGCAATATGGCATACAGCTGTACAAGACTTGCTGATGATGGAATAGTTCAGATATAATATATGCTTATAGCGCCGCGATCGCTGGAGTTAAGGTAAGCATGTCTGTTAATAATAACGCCTAGCTTAGTGGGTTAGCTCAAAAGCGTGTGAAAGTACAACTTCATACTGAAAATTAAATGCCATCTGCGTTTCACTACACCTGTAAAATAATGTGTGCGTGTGTGTAATGTTAGTAAACAGCTATAACCCTGGAATACGCCACTCTAGTGGCATTTAACCTTTTTGATTAAACGTCGTTAAAAATTAAAACTGTAAAGAAGTGTTTACTTTAAAAATGTTTTATTTTTTTATGCCAGAGGTGACAGGTGAGTTTCTTGATATGAGCAATACAGCGCCTATATCTGCAATATGGGACACTATAAATACTGTGCCGAAGTTTTAAGATTCTAATAACACGCCTTCAGAAGCACCCAATGATGTGACTGTCATTATAAGTATATATTTAAAAAAAAAAACGTATATCAATTATCTAGTTCCCATGGTACAAGGTTTGCTTAGTTTGGAGCTATAAGGCGTTGTATAAAATATCCGATGATATTTATTTATTATTATTATTAACTCCGCGGAAATACTACTTAAAAGATGTGAATGGCACTGTGAAAAGATGTGAATAGCACTGTGAAAAGATGTGAATAGATGTGAATAGTCATTATCTTAATTTATCTTGAATTAAGATACTGTAAAAATTAAATACAGTTTTTACTCTATATCTCTCTATGTAAGAAGGTTCTATATTGAAACTTATTGGAAAATACCCGATAATTCATTACAGGCATGATAAATGTTCCTTTCCGCGGATCCATTCAAATGGAGCCCTTTTTACTTTAACAGTGATACGCAAAAAGGGTGGAAAGGGCGGCCGGGGTAGGAAAGGGGACGATATAATCAATCTAGAGGTGCTCCGATGCTAGGCGGTGCGGCGAGCTGAAATTGACGGTTGTGTTGCTGGCGACTTTGTTGGGGAAATAATTAATTGGTAGAGATTGTTGTAGCTAGTAAATTCACGGCTACTCTTTTTTAAATATTATGATTAATCTTCAAACCTAAAATAAATGTCATTTTAAAATGTACACTATCAGTTACGACGTCTATTAAAACCACTTTTCGACCAAATATACGCGTATGGATAGTACTAAGCCAAAAGAAAGTCATAGATGAACTTATCAATGTAAACAAACAAGCACAGTTAAGAAAATTTCAATGCCCTAGTGGGCAATATAAAAGACTTTTATAGCCAGTGTCACTTAGGATCATATAAGGATTCTACGATATTACTATACATCCAAATCTGTTTAGGTATTTAAAAGTTATGGTGGAATAAAGAAACTAACATACAAACTTGAACCCTGAAAACATTGCAATCCTTTTTTGGGCAGTCGTGTAAAAAATATCAGCTGTTTCATTAAAAATGCCATTCGCATTGGGCGAAATGTTGTTTGATACAGATGATTCCTCTTTCACGATCACAGAGTTGGTCTCATAATGAAAATTGTTTACATTGAGGAGTACAATGACTTCCTTTTGACTTATTACGACCGTCGAGTAACCCTGCGGAATTGTGATCAAAGATTACATGTACTACATAGAATATTAATTTATTCAAACTGCCTTCTTAGCTGTTGTTTGGATGTTTTACGATGTTTTTCTACAAGCTGTGTATTATGGAGCTAGATGGCGCTGTATTTATAATATGGCGCTTTATTTATTTATTTTTGGATGTGGCCGAAACTATAGCCAGAGTTTCCGATAAAATTAAACGTGAGTAATAATTAAGTAAAACAAAAATATAATTAATTATTTATATAATTCTGATACAAAATAAATTATTTTCATTCAACCTCGATTAATCCACGTAGGTATATATGTATATTTAAACAAGACTCTGTATTGCGTCGCGCTACAAAATGCGGGTAGAAATAAATCAGCGTACATCGCCGCACAAAACTGAAACGCGAGAGAATCTCATCAAAAACATGTCAACGATGCGTCAACAGTGCGAGCACTGTTTACAAAACTGCGATATGCACGCCCCTTTCCGGTTTTATAAACGTTTCGATAGGTCAACTGCAAACAACTTTAAAATATTGGTGCCACGCGTATTTTATTAGGAAAATAAGCATTCTTTAACCTCGTTTATGCTTAAAAATAATCGTGTTTTAATTATAAAGCGCCGAATCATACGCACGACTGTGGCAAGTGATATAAAGTAGTGAATCATATATTTTGTGTTCTTTCCAAAACTCCCAGTTTGTAATAAAGTTATATTTACAAATAGTTTACTCATCTGACTGAATTTGACCGTGACTTACTCGATGTGACTAGGGCTTGATATTAAATTGAGACACCAAAAAATATGAACTATCTGACACGGGCAAATTACTTAAGTGCAGGCATTTAATAAAAATGCAAAAAAAAGAAAAAGTTCATACGAACGTCAGAAAAAAATATATTTCATTCAATTTTTTTATCATTCGCTTCCGCAAGCCGATCACCGCCAAGTGATATGCACAATTTTCTGCATGACTAACCGTATGACGACGGATACGCGGGTAGCTTTTCCGAGACTATTGAGTTGATGTACATTTATCAGATACTAGTTCAAACGAATTGTTTCCTCTAAAATTTATACGCAACGGATTTTAATGCGGTTTCCATCAATAGACAAAGTGATTCAAGAGGAAGGTTTGTATGTATAATACATGCATAAGCATATGCACCACATTAGTATCTACATTGCACCCGTGCGAAGCCGGGGCGGGTCGCTAGTAATAAATAGAATAGCGAATATCTGAGCTAAAATAATAACACACTTTACGATGAGAAAATCATTAGATTACGACCTCGCAAAACTAAAATTTTAATAACCAAGAGTAATTTTAACTGAGTATTGAATATGCTAATTAGCGCGGTTCCCAGTTATAAATCACCTAAAATAAGGGCAACGGTCGCATAGTTATTTTAACTAGCAATAAAGTAAGGACAGTAAACACATTCTACACACAAATCAAGTTTAGAGCGACTGGCTAGACAACTGCGAACTGCGAGCTAATTTATAAATTGCCTCTTAGCAATGCCGGGAAGTGTGCCACATATGCGACCACTGTGCAAGTCTCGACAGAACTTATGCTAGCTTATTATGCAACTCTAAATTGTAAACCACAAAAATAAATAAAATTTGCTTTCATAGTGGGAGACAATTCAGAAAACTTGTGGTAACAAAATCGGGGGATACAGTTTGGTATTACAGCTACATATCTATCATATACATCCAAAATGTGCCTTCCTAATAAGCTCAAAGTCACACAACGAGCTGTGGAGAGGGCTATGCTCGGAGTTTCCCTACGAGATCGAATCAGAAATGAGGAGATCCGTAGACGAACTAAAGTAGCCGACATAACCCAGCGGATTAGCAAGTTGCTGTGGCAATGGGCAGGGCACATAGCACGCAGAGCTGATGGCCGATGGAGCTGCAAAGTTCTGGAGTGGAGACCACGGACCGGCAAGCGCAGCGTAGGACGTCCACCCACAAGGTGGACAGACAACCTCATAAAGACCGCAGGAAAGCACTGGATGCGAGCCGCTTCCTAGGTCTTTATGGAAGTCAATGGGGAGTCCTATGTCCTGCAGTGGACGTCCTACGGCTGAGATGATGATGATGATGATGACATTAATGGATTAAAGAATTCATTATGTTGAGTGAGGACTTTACAAAAAAAAATTTTTAGTATTTTGTGCGCGATTAACACCCGATGATAAACATACAGTTATAATGGTTCACATAGTGAAATGTTTATTTTTGTAAATATTATTTATCATGCCTAAACAAGTATAGTACAAGTAATCAAGGTAAGACTTGGATCAATCTCGCAAGCCATAGGCAATAAAAGTATGCTGAATGCAAGAAGCGTTGAAGTTTAATCACTGCCTTACAGAGCAATTCAAGAGAACTCGATTCGATTACACATCGAAGACGTGAGTTTGGAAATCGGAGCACGACAGGTATGTATGGTTTTGACAGGCCAGCGGTAACCCTGCGCCATGTACCGTCAGGCCTATTTGGCAGTAATATTTGAAATATAAGGATTTAATAAATAAAGGTACTGTATTATAAGGGGTATTTCAAAGATGTCTAATACGAAATGGTGTTGGCTTACCTATCAATGTAAACAAATTTGATTACGGATAAGACTTATAAAACAAAATGCTGTTTTACAGTACATCGGCCTTCAAGAAAATATGTAGAAATGCCAATTTGTTTCACGATTTCATGGTCAGATCATAGTAAATTCACACTGATGGTAAAATCAGCACAATTACTACGAAACTTTTACGAAACTACGTCTTCTAAGAGACACCTGTATAAAAAGTTTTAATATAATTTTTTATATTTTTGTGGTGATATATTAATTATAGAACAATACTTCAAAAAAACGCTATAGTTACACTATATTATAAAGCAGAAAGTTTGTCAGTGTGTTTGTTACTTCTTCACGCTCAAACGGCTGGACCAATTTTTATGAAATTTGGTATAGAGGTAGCTGGCACCTTGGATTAATACAGCTTATTTTTGATCCCGATAAATCATATAAAGCTAGTTAATTATAAAATACGTTTTTATTATTAACTTAAAACTATAAACGTAAATCTGATACTTTTTCACGCTAATATCCTTGCCGTGGTGGTGCCGGCGTAAAAATAGTACCCCACCCTCTCTACCCGTGGTTGCCGTAAGAGTCGGCTAAGGGATGTAATCCGGAAGATCAGCAGCGTCTTCCTTGAACAATCACACCTAACTGCGCTCGCGAACCCTGCGAAGCGTGGCGAGTATTGGCAAAACCCCCTTAGGAGGAGGCCTATGTCCAGCAGTGGACGTCCTATGGCTGATGATGATGAAGTCATCCTTAGACAGAGCTTACGACGATTCTATTCATCATGACAAATATAAGTCACGTTAAATTTGTGTGAAACAAAAAACGATTCCTGAGAACCCATACCTGGCATTCCGTCAAAGGCCTATTTTACGACACGCACATAACAAATTCCACTCTCCCGAAACCCGATACCCGATACGCTCACTGGGCGGTAACTTTAATCTCGTACACGGTTGCTTTTTCACCCTTTTCCAATTTCCTCGTTGGTATTACATGTGCAGCAGTCTGTTTCCCACGGATTGGCCCGCGATGACAATTGTGTCAAGCGTTCACAGAGTTTTGTAACTTTTTTTCTTTATTTTTGGCATCGCACATTGTTCATTCACCAGAGTATTCAAAAGTATTTAGATATTATAAACAATTTGAAGTCACAGTTAAGATCACATGAAAGACCGATTATGCTATAGTAAAGTAGTGTCAACTTTTTCGCTACCAGCTTTATCATCAATTGTTCGATTCAATTCCCAACCAAATCATAAACCAACAAAAAAAGATTGCATATCTTTACAAATTGGACGCAATAAAAGTCTTCGGCATCAAAGGAACGAAGTGAAGAGAGATAAATAATTTACAATCCTTCAGTAAATAGCTCAAAACTTTATTAAATCATCTCGGCTAAGCACTGACTGGCTCCGGGAATTACCGGGTGAAATAATATATATATGTCGGGATATGCAATAATTAGAATTAAGTTTTATTAATTGCGACATATATCTGGAAAATGTGTTAAAGCTTAGGATTCCACTACCTGGTTACTGTTGCGAAACAGATGAATGATTCTAGTATCGAATCCATTCTAACTACTTTTTTTTTATTTCTATTAGTAATGAGACTAACGAGCCGCTCTCCTGATGATAAGAGATAACGCCTTTCCATGACCATTTCAGGGATACACAGAACTTTGAATAACAAAACAAAGTTCAGGGCATTGCTGCTTTGACGCTAATTACTTTGAGACTTTCGATGGTTAGTCTCAACAGCCGTGTAATTTCGCTAGCGCTTCAAGCTGGAACACAGTAATGTTTACACACTACTGCTTGAAGGCAGAATATCTGATACTGCGGTGGTACCTATATAGACTATTAGCTGGAGGTCGCTTTGATTTGATTTTTATGCGTTATCTCTTACCATCAAGACAGCGTCTCGTTCGTCTCATTACTTTAACATAAAAAAATTAAGCCCTGTGAAAGGAAAAATAAGTTTCGCTAAGAAGCGCAAGGTCGAGCTAAGGGTTTGTTACGGAACTTTGTAATCATCGTTTTTTTAACTCGTGATATAAATCTTGAGCTATAATTTAAATTATTATAGGACAATTTTTGGGGACGGACATAGGCTACTTAGTGACATACGGTACATGGGGGAGGCCTATGTCCAGACTACACGGCATGGGACTACACGGGAAGCACCAGCTTTCAAATAAAAAAAGAATCATCAAAATCGGTTCACCCAGCCGAAAGTTCTAAGGTAACAAACATAAAAAAGTCGAATTGAGAACCTCCTTTTGTTGAAGTCGGTTAAAAATAACATTAACGATGTCAAAATACTATTTAAAAAGAATCAAGTAGCTCTGTTTACAAACGTGGTACAGTTTTGTACTCATTTATATGAAAAACAACACAACAAAACACATCTTTCTATTCTTTTTCTAAAATAACACTTCCGAACTGGGCATGCGTGCGAAGCCGCGGATAAAAGTTAGTAAGTAAATAGTAACAATAATACGGTATCTATCAAGACACGGAGCGAAATCGACGCGCAGGCGACAGACGAGCGCCACAGTTTATGACTTCCCGTGTCGTCGCCGCGAGCTCGACCAAAATTATACTGAAAAACTATCAAAATAATGTGCCGTTCGATATAAAAACTAAAAATATTTATTCCTTGATTATAAATAAGAGTTGCGCATTTGTTGAGACACATTCGTTTCTAACTCGCCACGAAAACGTTAGATCTATAAAATCTTAGGTTTTGCATTGAATTACGACCAACTTTTAATGGTTTTTATTGCGTATACAAATAGCTAATATCCGAACACATCAAAACAATGAAGATAAAAAAATTATAATTTCACATTATATTCTGTACATCCACATTGAATGAAACAAATAAACAACATTTACCTACCTACATACAGATGAGAATCAACAGATATTTCGAAACTAGAAAATAAAATAATTATTTGATACGAAAATAAGAACAGCTCGACTTTTATGACGAAACTACAACACGAAGAATGTAATATATGACTATGCTTTATTTTAAAATTGTGTTAATTTACAATTATTGCAACTACGTGTGCACGGATGACATCGCAGACTGTTCTGGATTACCTAATGATATCTTGCTACTACTTGTACATCTGTGAAGATTTTACAGGTGAATTTTGAACCCTATTCCTTTGATTTAGGTTTTATTGAATAGCGTTGTGTACGGTTGTAACCAAAACAAGGCGCACGCGCACAGCGACACACCGCGCTGGTGAATCATGCGCACACTCCGCCGTGTCATATTATTACGACCTCGAATATTGGCGCTAGTGATGTGACGAGCACAACGTTGCGTTACAATCGATATATTACAATTTCGAATTGATTCCACTTTTTTCATACGCACCGACAAATATGCGCTGCCCGAGTGCCAGTATTTCTTCCCGTTGCTATTACGAAGCGACGCCCCACCACCCGAACCCCCTCATAGTCCAAGCCTCGAATTACACGACAGACACTACAGACCCTCCCCCGCTCAGACGACGTCCTAAACACGTTCTGAAAGACCCGGACGACCCCATCGCCTCCGTCACGTCGGCGGCACTGGGGTCAGCCGACCCAACCACTCCTAGCAACAGGAAGTATTCCGTTTTTGGTATAGGCGCCGGTTACCAGAGGCACACCACTACACTACGTCGGCCTCGCCGGCGAGGTCGCGGCCCTCCCAGATCCAAATCCGTCTAAGATCGGTTAGATTAGTCTAGTTTAGATTCATCACACACACTCTCAGTACAACCTAGTCTAGGGCCCAAGGGCACACCCCTTCCGGGTGGCCAGGGCAACTGTTAGATCCCCCCTGCTCCGGCGACTGCCCAAGCCGAGGTCCGTAGGGGAGACCGGGGTTCGACGTTCCGATTTTGGAGTCGGAGGCAATATAAATGTAATAGAAATGTTTAAAATCAACGATTCCTATATAAAATGGTGCATAATTTATCCTTGTTTCAAATTGTAAACTTAAGTTCTTTGAAATAAGCATATATTATTGCTCAGGATATTTTTTCTGTAAAAAGTCGACAAGGAACAACTCGCCCCACAAAGGGGCTGGTTGTTCCTCAGCTGAGGTAAGTTGTTCCGCTTATCAAATCCAGTCCCTAATAATGTAGTATTAGTTGGAAAGGTATTATATAAAATAATTTAGGTATATGTAATTGAATATTTATTAGAGTTTTATTTAGAAAAGTACAAAATCTTAATGTTTTTTACAAACTTTTCAACAAAATTAAAAAATGTAATGAACATAACTGCAAACATAAAATAATAACAAGCATTAACTCCCAGTTAATGGTGTAGTACAACCTAATTAATAGATTTAAGAATAATAAACATTTTTAATATTACTCAATCAACTTTGACAAACGTTTGCTTGTCAAAAAAAAAACAAAATTATTTCTTTTAATGAAAACACAAAAAATAACAAATTTTAACATTTCGAGTCATAGTTTCTTAATTCAGTCTTATAGCAATGACTTTACTGAGATCAATAATCTAAACTTATAACCTACTCTGTAAAAACAGATTCATTTCAGTAACTTAAAAAAAAATATTCAGAGTCGTCGTCAGAATTACAATTTTGACAAACATAAGAATGAACATCTTCAGATTTCAGGCATTTTGAATGAGCCCAATTCTTACACATGACGCATTCAATCCATTGTTCACCTGGTCGTGAGTTGGAATATAAATCGCAACATATTAGACAATACCATTCCATGGTCTCTTCTTCACTATCACTTCCATGATTATCTTCTTGCAGTAGTTTCCTTTTCACATTTTCTTTACCATTTGCGGATTTACTTGCCACTTTATAATTTCGCTTGTTTTTACCAGTTACTTTATTCTTTCTGACTCTTTTTTCAACTTCCTTCGTCTTTATTTTACTATTGCTCTTTACTTTTCTTGCTTTTTCTTCAGCCAAAGCACAACTAGTCCCCCACCAACCGCGGAACAACTAGCCCCCCACCAGAGGAACTTGGAACCCCAAATTCCATTTTCTAAAGTAACATCCAATTATGATAGAATACGTTTGAAAAAGCCAAAAACGATATTAAAAAGTTAATCACTGTAGTTTGCTCGACAGATAATAGCAAGTAACACACAAATAGCTAGAAAATTGATTGAAATAGACCAAAAAGTATGATGACGAAAAAATTTACTTACGTGATGTTTGAGTGTCACCAAACGACTACCACGCTAACACGCAGGCAGACCGTCACTAAAATGACTGACGCAATGGCGCGATGATATGACGTTTCGCGATGCACTTCACACTTATTGCTATCTCTTTTCTTCGCGGAGCTATTCGGAACAACCTACCCCCGGCACTTTGAACCCCGGCCTCCCCTACCACTCAGAGGTGCCCTTGTGCCAGTCGTTCTTAACTTTTAGGCTCAGCGCACTCTGCGCTCGCCACAGTCCGGTGACACTGTAGAGGCCAACTGGCCAACAGCAACAGTCAATCATTAAAAAAAAAAAAAAAAAAAAAAAAAAAAACAGTATTTCTATAAATTCAATTTGAGTGTCTTCATGTCGTGATTGAATCCGTTTCTTTTAGGCAAGCATGACATCACAGACAGCATTTTCGTTAAACCCCATTCTATCTACAACTCTAAAACATGCACAACTAAGGCGTGACAGCAAATAAAAAAAAATATTATCTCAATTACAACTATGATAGTTACCATATTTATTTAGGCATCATAATGTTAAGGTGTACGAGTATCTACTTACATGTTGGTACGTGAACATAATTGAGAGCAATAAGCGGAGTCCCGTAACGCTTTATACATGTCTAATGCTACAATGTATATTCAATTAACACCGCAGAAGTCGATAAATAGCATTCATAGCGCGTTATTAAAACGGTTTCATTGCGCTACTAAATACATTGTTGCAACTGTATTACTTCCGTTACTAGACAATTATGAAACGTCACCGGTGAGCAGCGCGACGTCGCGGCGTCTTGTTGGCGACAATATTACCACTTACCTACTTACTTTTTATTTTAACGTATTTTATTACAATGCAAAACATAAATTTGAATTAAAAGAATGCGACAGTGTCTTGCTACATCAGTTGGTTACTAAGCTTATCGGACAGTCCACAGAGTCACATTTAGCGAAGCAAAAATATAGCAGTTACGAGTGCTCCATGTAAATGGAGCGAAGCATTTATCCAAAAATAAAACTATTGTATTAAAACTGATGAGTATTTGTTTTAAATAATTGAATAGTACCGTTAAATAAAGCATTCTGCGAATATTTTATTACATTTACTTATTCCATTTGTACAAAAAAAAATGCACAAAAATGTACTAAACTAAAACTTGTCTCAATCGTGTTTCGAAAACAACATAACTTGTATAACGGTCATATGTTACTGTAACAGCTGTAGGTAACATCAATCTGAAACGAAGCGTCAAAAAAAAGAGAAAAATACAAATGCGGTAAATTAAAAAAAAAAGATAATAAAAAAAATATAGACATTTTATCAGTCCTGTTACACATCACTAACAGTTATGCTAATCTGCGAGCTCCGATGTCATCTTGCGCAACAGGCAACCGCGTGTGTGCCCGGCTTAACTCCGCGCCAGTTAATGTTCCACTTTGAGACTTAGCCTTAACCGATTATTAATTTAATCTCGGATTTGGCTTCTGCCATTTGAGATACTATTATTTTAAGTCTGAATTAATTATAAATCTTTAAGCCTAAGGATAAAAATTTAAATTTAAAAGAACCGTTTGGAATTCACTGGAATACCTATATTTTAACTAGATTATTAGTTTAGTCTAGATTATTATATAAGTAACATTATCAACAGCCTTTGTTACATGTATGCAGCTAACTTCAACTGTTGAAGGAATCCAGTGTGAGGAAATCTGCAGAATACAATAAGGTAGCGTGATTTTTTCGCGTTCCCAGCAAAACTTCCATGTTGGTGTCTTTCATAGTTGACAGTGCGGTGATGTCGGCGACCGGAAACGAGCAGTTTCGAGCACGCCCCACTTCCGGTAGTCGCGCGCCGTTGCATGCAAATTGGCCTGCGTCAGGCAGGTGACAGCTCGAGGCATAATGTCAGGAAGGGCCGTGCTTTGATAATACCTCCGTATCAAACTGTTTCTATAAACCGTCACATTAACTAGTACTTTTCTTTTCTCCTTAGCAAGAGGTATTTTAGCTAGGTACCACCGTAGTATCAGATATTCTGCCGCCAAGCAGTAGTATACAAACTCTCCTGTGTTCTGTTTTTGTGTAACATTGCTGTGACATTACAGGGATATTGCCACTAACCATCGAATGTTTTAAATGAACGCTGATGCAGCTATGACCAGCCACCGTACTGGTACTGTTAGGTACCTGTTAGGCACTCAAGAAATAGCTACGCGACCATATATCGTACGTCTGCGTAATAAGGTTCGCAGTCGCATAGTTCTTTTTTGAGCGCCTAATAGATATAACAATAGGAAGGTCCCATGGGCTGAACTTTGTTTTGTAACTGAAGTCAAAGGTATCGCTATAATGTTAATGGACAAGCGATTTCTTATCTCATCTTCATTATCTCTTGCCACCAGGAGATTACATTTAGGTTTTTTTTTTAAGTTCACCACGTTGACAAAGTTTGAGTAAGCAGACTTTAGAGTACGCTGATGCACTTGGCGGTTACCTCACGATGTTTTTCTTTTACCGTTTGAAATATGCACATAAATGAGATAACTTTTGTGGAATTTATGTCTGATACATTTTAGTATCGAAAACAGCACAACTTTGTTGCAAATTGTCATATATTTTAAACATGTTGACAATAAATTCTGTTTACTTTTCAGCTAGCTTAAACTGACACGAGATCGTCGTTATTGCGACGTCAAACGCTACAAAATAATACGGTAGGTTACCGCTGCCTAGAAGTGGATGTTTGTAGCTGTCGACGTCATGACAAATGACAATAGACTCATGGACGTCATGGCAATGGACTTGTCGACATGAAAACAGGCTGCTTTCCAGTAACACAGTGACACTGGCCAAAACTGCGCAAGCCGGCCGTCACTCATTTTGACGTGCAGTCTTCCCTCGCAGCTGAAGGATTAAAATTAAATTTATGTTTTTCGTTCCACATTTTGTAGTCCTAACAACTGGCGGCTTAAGCCTTTCTCCGCTGTCAGCGGCACCCTAGAATTTTAGAAGTTTTTTTTTTAAAGCAATGCGGCGTGCTCTTCTCTCTCCTGATGGTAAAAGACGACGCCTGTCCATGACCATTGCAGTGAAACACAGAACTTTGAGTAGTAAAACAGAGACCATTATTTATGTCTTCACATACAGGGTTACAAGCTTTGGGTGTACTTAGCCGAAAAAAGGGCCATTATGATCAACTATTACGTTGCATACAATCTTGAAACACAGGGACTGCAAAATTATAACTAATATAAAATATAAACTATTATATATAATATTCTATTAGTTTAATTTTTTTATGACAAAATTAGAAATATATTACTAAAAACTAGTTTTTTGTGCAGTCGGATAAAACACTGATTGTCTCGTGACTTAAAGAGGTTGTAATACGTATCAAATAACCCATTCGGGCAGCAACTAACATAGAAGAAACGTGAATACGACTGTAACAAATAGCAACCTTATCGCTAAAAACAATTTCCTCCGGACAACACTAAAACGGAAAGGATTTAACGAAGTACTAACATATAATTTAGTTGTACTTAAAAATGTATACAACAAAATGTGGAGCGCGCTCACAAATTATTTTTTTACCTTGAAAGATTTAAGAAACTTAGTCACCGCGAAAAATTACCGCTCGTTATGTTTTATATGCGTGATACGAGTCTTATTTTCCCCGGACGGAATAAGGGCTAGCTCGAAGTTTATCGCATCAAATATTCGGGCGTAACCACGTCGGAGTTGGGGATACGAGGGAGGTAGCCTGTCACGTCAAACACTTCCGCATCTACTCCGGTACCGTTAGGTGTTCGTGCTGAATTTTTTATTCACAATTATTGCCCTCTACGGGTACTTTATCCGGTCTATTTAATTTTATAGAAGGCTTAGTAACGCGGGGTAATCGTCCTGTGACATTGACGCACCAAATCGATCCTAGTTAAGTGTATTAAAGTAAAATGAATGGATTCATTAGCTAAATCAACTGATGTGAATTTCAGCTGGAGCTAGACAATGTATATATATACTTAATATATATAAATTTCATCTCATTACGGCGAAGTCGTTAATTTACTAAAAGCGTAGCTTTAGGTTCGTGCAATGTTTTCAGTTATTTCATTACTTAAGGATGTTCAGCATGGCTGAGTGAACAAAAAGTGAAGCGTTTTTTCGTAAGTATTTTCTACTTCAACACAAAGTACATGAAGACATTTTAATGTTTTTTTTTTTTGTAATATCTTTCCTTTTTATTTATTTTCTTTTGCTTAGTGTTACATACACGACTTTTGAACTATAAGCTACTAGCTGCGTATCGTGGTAACATCTGCGTTTTTTTTTTTTTTAATAATAAGTTGCTTGTGTATTAATTCAGGGCATTTATCTAGCAAAGGCGTGCCGTTGCCACCACGGCAACCGCCGGCGTAAGATTAGTGCCCCACCCTCTCTGCCCTTGGTTGCCGTAAGAATCGACTAAGGGATGTAATCCGGATGATGGGCAGCAGTGTCTTCCGTGAACAATCACACCTAACTGTGCTCGCCGACCCGCCTGCCATGCGTGGCGGGTATTGGCAAACCCCCCCCAGAAGGAGGCCTAAGTCCAGCAGTGGACGTCCTGACTGATGATGTGATGTGATCTAAGCTGTTTGTATTCCGCATGTCACCTAAACTTGTGAACCGTTAAAGAGTGAAGAAGTAGTAAACATAAATATATACAGACAGACAAACATTCACATTTATATTATTACAAGCTACGCTCCGCGGCGTCACCTGCTGTTCCCACGAGAACACTACATTTTTCGGGATAAGTAGCCTATTTGTTAATGCAGGGTGTCAACTACCTTCATACCAACTTACGTCAAAATTTGTTCAGCCGTTTGTGTGTGAAGAAGTAAAAAACATACAAACACACTTACAAACTTTCGCTTTTATAATATTAGTGAGATTATAAGCGAGACGAGAAGAATCATATGAATAATAAAAAAAGCGTCCAAAAAAGTCCATTTCAATACTAAATAACAAGTCCTCTATAGAAGCCATTCGCAAGCCCTATCAAAATCTCAATCAACTAGATTACACTACAAAATCAGTAAACAGACTACATAGGTACATAATTTCTCGAACAAACAAATTAGAAAAAGTGAATAGCAACAGTAACAGGCGGATTGCGTGCAAGAATCCCGTGTAGAACAATGCCAGTGCTCCGGGCGAAGAGAGCCACAGTAATCACGCTCACGATGCACCGAAATGGATAACTGTGCTGCGACCATTTGTACTCGTTAGTTGGTACACTTGGATATATTTATTAGTAACAAGGGACTGCTCTTACTTGTGCTAGAAGGTACTGATGAAGAGTTCAAATTTAGAAGCAGGGAGAGAAAGAGAACACTATATGGGACTTTTTTGTGATTTGTAATGAGACGAACGAGACGCTCTCCTGTTGGTAAGAGAAAACGCCTATCCATGACCATTGCAGCGATACACAGAACTTTGAATAGCAAAACAAAGTCCAAGGCATCGCTGATTTGGCGCTTATTACTTTGCGACATTTGATGATTAGTCTCAACAGACCAGTCATTTCGCTACCCCTCACACCAGAACACGGTAGTGTTTACACACTACTGCTTGGTGGCAGAACTGCTCTTACTTGTGTTGTAAGATACTAATGAAGAGCTCGAAATTTGAGTCTGAGAATGAAAGAGACCGCAATATGGAACTGCTCTTACTTGTGTTATAAAGTGCTGATGAAGAGCTCAAAATTAGAAGCAATGAATGAGACCACATGAAAGATACCATAATACGGGGCTGCTCTTACTTGTATAGGAAAGTACTAATGAAGAGCTTAATATTATAAGCAAAGAATGAATATCCATATCACGAGGCTGCTCTTATTTGTGTTTTGAGCTCTTAATCAATACCTTTTTTTGTGTTTATTAAAAGCCAAATTTAAAAGAATAAAATGAATGAGAGTAGACTCATATATATTTAAGCATTTGTAAGAACTTAAAATTATAATTTAATATCTAGTACTTAAGCAAAATCGCTATTTTAATTATAAAATTTGAGACAATATTTTTATACCATTTTATTCTTGTTGTTTTTATCTGTGACATCGGTGTTATTATTTTAAATATCTACATTGGAACAGATAATATAAAACTGAAAAATTGTGAAGAAGACCACATAGTGCAACTAGTTTTATACTAAATACGCAAATACTTCATCTAAGGAAACAATATATGCCCAATTACCATCCAAACTGTTACATAGCATGATCTTGTTCTATATCCTAGTATAGTTATATATTCAAGCACTATTCTGTTACGATTGTGGCAGTATAACGTTGTTATGGTCACGTTCCATCTGTATTACGACTGGTAACTTAAAATGCCGCAAGTCGGCAAATAACAGTAATTTTGTTCAATGTCGTGAGAAAATGTTCCGAGCAAGGTAAAACAGGTACTGAACTATTCCACGGATTAATCGTGGTTAAATCTTAACAGCGATCGTCAAGATCCGGTGTTAAGACACGGTAGAGCTGGTCGTGGGTAAAAAGTTATTAGTAAAAGGATCACGAAGGTAGTTCAATTTTATCTCGAAGCCAACATCAGTGATTGATAAAGTTTGCCAATACGCTTTAATTTATGTAAACAAAGAGTTGTTACCGTAAATCTGACTCGTAACAACTTAAGGTTGCTACACAATCAAATGAGATAAGCAACTAATAAGCTAGATTTTACGTCATACTGTTTGATATGATCTTACTTTTACTATCTCGGTGATTTCTGGTTCAAGTACTTAAATCAGGCAAGGTAAAGTAAAATAAGTCAGCCATAACCAAGGTCACATGAAATAGGCCACGGTCAATTCTAATTTATGTCTTACAATTAGCGCTACGTTTAGGACATATTTATGCGAAATACCAGAGTATAGTATTGGGAGGAATAGGGAAAGTTATGTTACTACCATGTATTACTTTTTAAGACTTGGGTTTTTTAAGTGTTTATGTTTAAAAGTAAAGATGTTTTCATTACAAAGTGCCGAATAACATGCACAAGTAAATAGAATATATAAAATATAGAAAAGAATATATATTATCGTGTTGTTTAAAGTCCCGTAAAGGCTTCTAGTAAAGACACTATTTTACCAGAAACTTCGATGGAATAAAGTAATATAACAGTAACATGTTCTTTCCGCGTTCCCACCAAAACTATAGCCTGACATGCATATATGTATATATATAACCTAAACGTAGCGATACATTTCGATCTGGTTTCAGTACGGGTAAGTCTTAGTAAACGTCCAACTATTTATGACAATGTCTATTTTATGACGTATCAACAAACTAAATTGGTAGTGATATGAACTTCATCACATGATAGCCAGCAAACCAATAAAATTTAACATCTTCTCGAAATTGATTTGATTTTATTAGTTAAGAACAGATTATATAATTGTTTCAAAAGAGAATTGTATCCGTTGAGGAAAGTTTTCTACGATTTCAATTACCTTCAGCGAATTATCTCATCCAAGTAAACAATTTGGAACTCTGCAAAACTCTACCTAGCACCTACAAAATATTTACGAAGCTTAGACCACAAACAAGACAAGTTTTCCTAATTCGTAACTCTTCACACGTTTTATTGAGTAATTTCACTAGATAACGTTCTTTCCATATGGTAGTTCTTCTCAGCAGTAGTTCGTCTAGGTAGAAGCCACCGTAGTATCAGATATTCTGTCGCCAAGCATTAATGTATAAACAGTACCGTGTTCTGGTTTAAAGGATACTGCTAGCTAGCTAGCTAGCAAAATTACAGAGCTATTGGGACTATCAAATGTCACAAAATAATGAGCCCAATGGACTCCGCTTTGTTCAATTCAATTATCATTTATTCACATAAATAAGGTAATATACAGACACGAGTAAAAAGCGTGCAATCGAAACGACTTGTACATGCGTACGTCAAAAAACTTACTAAGAGTAGACGGAAGAAATTCTATTCTTCTTTTGATTTGTTATTTTTCATTATCATATTTAAAATAGAAAAGGTATCACAACATAATAATATGATCTATAATTCTTCGTATGCTAAATAATAATAATAAATATTGTAGGACACATTACCCACAGAGCCATCTGACCCCAAACTAAACAGAGCTTGTGTGATGGAAGTCAGATAACTGATAGAATACATAAATACTTTTTTTTTGTAAATACATACTTATAATACATACAGAACACCCAGACACAGAACAAACATTTGTTCATACCATAAAATGTTTGTCCTTGGCGGGAATCGAACCCACGACCTACAGCTCAGAAAGACACACTCCCAATGAGCCAACAGGGCTGGCTGCTACCTAAAACTCCGCCATAGCACATCAGTGCAGCAGTTTGTATTCAGTTCGCCTGCGTTCAGTTGTCATTCGTGTTTCATATATGTACAGTGTATTTGGTGCCTAAACTTTTTAAGTTAGATTTGCTATTTGATTGAATATTCGTATCTAAAACATGCAACTATTTTCGCATTGCACGTCTAGCGGAAATTTGAGAAACGCGTGTAAAATTGTGGAGTGCGATTAATATTACTATTGCTAAAGTTAGTAACCTTTGCTTCTGACACAAGCAGGAGATTGGCGTAATTACCACATCCGGCATTAGCGTCATAATGAAACAGTTTATCCGCTATTAGAATAGTTAAATTAACCATTAGTTTCAATTAAGTATTTATTTTGCCTTTTTGAACTTCATGACAAAAGTTACTCGATTGTAACTAGTATGTAGTAGGTATGTTATTTGTAAGTAGAATTGTTTTCTCTTCATGTAAAAGTAATGATATTTTATTTAAATTTCGCACGTCATAAATAGATAGCTAGACACACATACATAGGTACGCATATTCGCATTTTCTTGCATAAATGCCTGCAGTAAATTTTCATTACTTTTTTTTTTAAATAAATGCAGAAGTAATAAGACATGCGAGACGCTCTCCTGATGGTAAGAGATAACGCCTGTTTATGACACGGTATTGCATTTATTGTATTAACAAAAAAAAAATTGTAATATAGATTTTTCTTGTTCGACTGCTAACACTACCATCATGCATTGACTACCTGCAACAAAATTTTGAAAAACGTGTCAAGTTAAAAAAAAAAGTAGTATTCATGTATAAAATTAGTTTTCTACATAGTTCTTATAATAGAAACAAAAA
Organism: Biston stratarius; assembly: GCA_950106695.1. Taxonomy (NCBI): domain Eukaryota; kingdom Metazoa; phylum Arthropoda; class Insecta; order Lepidoptera; family Geometridae; genus Biston; species Biston stratarius. The sequence goes on along the minus strand of OX467106.1, from coordinate 36,524,942 downwards.
CAATCAAGTCCTTCCGAACAAAATAAAAAAATATATAAATCGATTCAGCCGTTTGGGAGCTACGATGCCCAAATAGACACACACATGCTAAATATCTAACAATAAAAGCAAAGCCAAGTACGCGTACAAAATGATTTTTATTTCTACAGAACATTAGGTATGCATCAACTTTTAAGTAGAAAGAAGAAGAAAGAAACATTTATTTAATCGCACACGACACTGCAACAACACACTAGGATATACAATATATAATAAAAGACGATAACAATAATAAAAAATTAAATAAAAAAAGTTATCGCTGTAGTAGCCAGTGCGACAAAAGAGGTTAGTTCTCAGTAAAAATGCTGCCAATTTCACAGAAGCGTTGGTTTCCAGAACAAAACTGGACAAAAACCAAAATAAAATAAAAAGACATATGTGAATATGTATGTAGTAGAGTAAAGAGTAACAAATACAAATATTTGGATAACACCAAAAATTACAAAACAACACATGTCAATATAGTAAAATTGATATATATATATATATATATATGTATATCAATTTCTAATTAAAATAATCATATTGACATACATATGTCAATATGATTAAATATCATTAAAAATTATGATTACTTCATCATCATCATCCAGAGCCTTCTTTATCCCACTGCTGGTTTCACATCACACATCATCAGCCATAGGACGTCCACTGCTGGACGTAGACCTCCTCTTGGGGGGGTTTTGCCAATACTCGTCACGCTTGGCAGGCGGGTTGGCGAGCGCAGTTAGGTGTGATTGTTCAAGGAAGACGCTGCTGCCCATCTTCCGGATTACATCCCTTAGCCGACTCTTACGGCAACCACGGGTAGAGAGGGTGGGGTACTATTCTTACGCTGGCATCACCACGGCTGCAACACTGCTGGTTTAAAAATCTCTTATTTTTGAATAATCGTCAAAGTCATAAAAAATGGTAACAAGTACAGAACGTGGATTAACATATAGCGTGTATTGTTAGTGAAACCGAACGCCATGCAACTTCCGTCCACAGAATGTAGTTAGATATCCGATGTCGGCGGATACGCAACCGCGACAGGGCACGGCGGAACACGGCTGCGGTCATTCGTGTCCGTCCGATGCCGATCCCACTCGTCATTTGTCATAGGCTTAATAAATTATTCAGCTACTCGGATAACAATTATTATTATAGCTATAAGACAAAGATGAAGAGGGAAAAATAGTACTCCTTCGCAGGAGGTCGACTGTAGGTACTACCGCAGTACCAGATTTTCTGCCGACAAGCAGTAACCTGTATACATTGCTATGTTCCAGTTAGGTATTGCAGCTAGCGAAATTACAGGGCTGTTGAGATTTACCATCGAATGTCTCAACGTAATGACTGCCAAATCAGCAATGCCCTGGATTTTGTTCTGTGTATCGCTGCAATGGTCATGGTCAGGCATTGTCTCTTACCATCAGGAAAGCGTCTCGTTCGTCTCACAACTTTTACATAAAAAAAGAACTGTTTTATTATCAGCATACATTTCCAAGATAAATAAAAGAAGCTATTTCAAAATATACCTAAGCTGTATTCTTTCAAAGCATTCTGAATTTTCATTGAAATCCGATCAGAGTCACAGAGAATTGAAATTAAAAAAAAAACTACTTGGTGTCAGATTTTAGATGAAACTTGTTTCATACGATAACTAACAGTCTAAATTTAAAAGTAGAACACTCTTTCTTATTATCTCCAAACCGGAACACAGAAATGTTAACACACAACTGCTTGGCGACAGAATATGTGGTACTGCGGCGGTACCTACCTAGATGACCTCCTGCAAAGGAAATCTATCAAAGTAAAAGTTGCTAATATTATTATTGTAAAAAATAATAAAAATACGAATTTGCATAAGAAAAAAATTCGACAACAAATGAAAGATGAAGTATTTATGCAATTCTAAGAACAATAGATGCAGTAATGTAGTTAGCTAATCCATAAACAGCTATAGTTAGAGGAAATACATTGGAAAGCACCGCCCTAATCATGTTAGCAAATACCTGATGTCATCCTCACAACATGACGTGTCTAGGAAGCTTCTATTAACTAATGCGGTCGATTAACAAGAGCAACATTGTGCGGAGCTAGAATATGCGCAACTATATACAAACTGATGTGTTCTACTTATGTCTCGGGGAATTGATTACCAAGTAAAATTATTACAAAATAATTCCACTTTCATCATGCAAACCGTCAAGCAGTCAAATTTGTTGCACGAGTTGGTGTTCCTCGATAAACACAATTTAAATGTCTTTAAGTCGCAAGTAAATTGGTTCCTTCTAGGTAAGCATGCTCTATCGTAGACCACATTTTTGCTTAATATCAGGAGAGATAGCAGTCAAACACAAGCCTTTTTATCCGGCTGACAAGGAAAGGTTATGTTTTTGCGCGTATCTTGTATGTATATTTATAAATTTCATTATTACCTCGTATCTTCCAAATGGCTGGATGGATGGACAGTTAAGGTACCCAAGTACCCTTAGGTGTTTGAAAAAAATTCACAAAATGGCGGATTTTAAGCGCAAAATAGTAATAATCATATAAGAAAATAATTAACAAAACCTATCAAGTAGGGTATCCGAATAAATGGAATTAAAAGGGGATTACAAAAATGTATATAAGTTATATATTTAAACTTAATTAGAAATAATAAATTGGTTTAAAAAATCCTTTAATTATAGCTATTTTATTTGCAGTCGTCATGGTACCAGTTTTTTTTTAACTTGTAATTTAAAAAAATGTCAATAATTTTATCCTATTGTCATGTGAAAGGAAATGAAGATCTTTAGTTTAAAAATCGTCAGTAGGTAAACCAGATTCCAGATATTCAGAAAGGGAAAGAAATACATTTATTTAACTAACCGTAATTAACCAAAAGATCTGTTTCATAGCAAGTGCTCAAGCCCGAGTGACGACACGTACAGTGGCAGTCAAAAAAATAGAGCCACTTATACTCAATGTTCAAATAAAAAAGTATCCGTGTAGTGAGCAAATTTTAATTGATAACTAGTCTATATATAATTGTACAAGGGATCTCACTATAAGTTGAGACACATCACACTAACAGACAACGTAGTAGTTTTCTTGTGAACAGAATAAAACACCAAAGTAATCCTCTCTTCGACAGTCAAAATAATAGAGCCACTAAATAAATGTATCTTCATATCAAACATAAATTCGAAAAAGTTAACTTAAAGGTGTAGTTTTAGTCCTAGAATTAATACTTAGTCGTATAACCCATACTTTTCAAAACCGCTCGACATCTTCTGCTCATGGAATCCAACCGTTTGACTGACATAGAGTACCACGCTTTTTGAATTTCTAACCAAAAATTTTAACGCTTTAGAAAGTAAGAAGTAACGCAGAAAGAAGAAGAAACGCTTGAAGAAAGTAACGCTTTTGAACGATCAATATTCTTATCCACAGTGTCCCACAAATTTTCGATAGGATTAAGATCGTGGGATTGTGGTGGCCACTCCAAAAGGGTTACTTTTTCCTTCTCGAAATTTTTTTTCACTACATTGGCGGTATGTTTGGGTTCATTATCCTGCATGAATTTCCATATTAGTGGCATCTCATCTCTCGCACAAGGTAACATAACATTCCGAAGGATGTCTTTGTACATTTCGGCATTCATAGTTCCCTCAATCTGGAATATCGGACCGACCCCATACCAGGAAAAACATCCCCAGACCATTACGCGGCCACCGCCATGTTTGATAGTTTTTACAGTGTACCTAGGATTATTTTCTTGGTTTGGTGGATGCCTTACATAGACTTTTCCATCCGAGGAAAACCGATTGAACTTAGATTCATCCGACCACAGCACATTATACCACCAGCGATCGTCTTTATCTTTGTGGCTTTTAGCAAACGATAATCTCTTCAATATGTTCTTCTTGGATATGTGTGGTTTCTTTTTCGCAATGCGCCTGTACGGGCGCATTGCGAAAAACATTGAAAGAACATAAGAAACAGAAGAAACATTGCATCAGTCAGTCTTCTTCGTACTGTTGACGTAGACAATTCAGCGCCACATTCATTCGATATCTGGCGTTTTAAACGTGGTGCAGTTAAGAAAGGGTCCTTCTTGACCCGTTGACAGATTACTCAATCCATATGCGTTGATGACATTCGAGGTCTTCTCCTATTTTCAGCTGCAGGCGTTGCTCACTTTGATTTTATTATTGCATTTTGCACGCGTTTTCGTGATACATTCAACTCTTTTGCTATCTTATTCATAGAAATACCTCTGTCCCACATTCGAAACATTTCTTGACGCTCGCCATCAGTTGTATGTTTTGAACGACCCATCTACAGTGAATGGAAACGTAAATATTGTTATGGACAGTCACTCCCACGTTTGGTATTCACGAATAACACAAATTATATTATACAAAATCGTAAGAAAATTCTTAAATGTATCGATATAATAAGCGGCTCTATTATTTTGAACGCTGTTAATTTTACCTTTCAACACTTTTTGCACTTGAAAACTTAACAAAAGCTTGTTGGACTCCTGTCACTTATTACGCTGTAATCTATGCTTAATCTACGAGCAACGAATATTGAAAGAGCCCTCGTGCTAAGTGTTGACAACTGATAACTTCATACTTCATTCGCCAACACTTGGTGGCTCTATTTTTTTGACTGCCACTGTATATCGCTCGAACAATAACAAAGAAAGTCTTAACAAACATAGATTAGTCGAGAGCCGTAATATAAAATACACAAGCGAATGGTCAGGGCTCCGGAGACGTCAGGAACCCTCGGGGAGCTATAAAAATGATATAGTGTCCGCTGTGTAGTCTGCTGAGGAAATCAATAAGTAGAAATGTCAAAATAGGGGTGGAGTGCTTGTTGCGAAGAGTTTGAAGTCAATACCCGTAAAATAATATAAATATCGGAGCACATTTCATACAGTGGCATCTAGCCCCAAACCAAGCAAACCATGTACTATACGGACCAGATATTTGATAGAATTTGTTGTGCCTTTGTATGTACGCACTAACTACCCAGATAAAGATAAAACATCCATGTTCGTCACACAAATGTTGGTTGAGTGGGAATGACATACATGATGGGATTAAAAGTCGTATAATTTAGATTTTTATATTAATTTATATATTTTATATAGCGGGTTGCCGAGCGCAGTTAAGTATGATTGTTCAAGGAAGACGCTGCTGCCCATCTTCCAGATTACATCCCTTAGCCGACTCTCACGGCAACCACGGGTAGAGAGGGCGGGGTACTATTCTTACGCCGGCACCACCACGGCACCAAATTACATATACATATACAGGGTTATAAACTCGGAGTGTATGTACGCACGATCATGAACCATTCTTTCTACATAACTTCGAAATCGTGATACAAAAATCAGCTGTAGAAAAGTTTGTTGACCTATGACCGATTGTACGGAGCGATTTGTATTCGCGATTTCAGACACATGCCCATAATAAATGCTGCTCAGAATTATGCTCTCAGCATAGTAAATCCTGAAGAAACATTCATTTATACATTCTAAAGGAAATCGGAACATGGGTATATCATGGACACGACGCCGGCGTGCGTGAATACGTGAACATTTTGGAACAAAAGAAAACTTACGGATTTGATGATATTTATTTCAGCCTTTAGCTATCGAGTGGTGTAATTAAATTTTGGATTTAGATGTTAGATATGGAGCTGCAACACCAAACTGTAACTCCCGATTTTGTTGTCATTAGTTTGCTTCCCACTGTGACTATACACTAAAAGCACGTATTTGTATTTTATTCACCTTTTGAAGTGAAAACTTCTATAGGCGTACTGTGCGGTTATTTTGTGGCCATTCATTGAGGCTGAGCCGTCACGCTCAGCTATGTAACGCTCGTTCGAGCAAACTCGGCTCTTGTCGACTAGGGGAGCGAGAGAGCTATAAGCAACGCGTCACTGCTTTACTCGCTCCGTGACAGTTACATGAGAGAGTTTTCATTTCTGTCGTGTGGTCTTAAGACGGCACACACCAATTATTTTACACCGCCAACTTTAATTGCTGTTCCACCGTTTTTGTCCATCCAAAGGTTGTCTGGAAGAAATCGCTCTAGGCGGTAAGGCCGTCGTTGTACTACCCCATATTAGACAATGTTGTTTTGTTATTATACTTTTTCTTTGTCTCTTTTTTCAGTTTGTTATGTTAAAATGTATGTGTGTTTGGTGTACAATAAAGTTATATTACATTAGTTATACATATACAAGTCTAATATATTAATTCCTGAATATGAACAATTAATGCGTGTAAAAGGAACCTCGTATTCGCCGTAAGTAGGTATGTTTTAAAGTTTCTTACCGCAGCTCTACTTATCCAAGAACAGATGTCTAATCCAAAAGGATATTTACCTGCAACAAAATATGACGATTAGTTTTAATCAAGATCTTAGAAATGAATAAGTACATACAGGAAGCTCACAAACGGATACTGCCTTATCTGATACAAAACAAAGATATCAGTCATTTTGTCCTCGAAATTCTGACCTAGAACTTTTGTCTCTCTGTGCTAAATAGCGATAGATTTGTCAGGAGGTATAATTTGTTAATAATATCAATTGTGATAAAGACCTTGCTTTATTTATTTTGGCAGTATACGTATCATAGAAGGGTAGTGTAGCATTAATCTGATGGCAGGTTATTGTTTTACTACGGGATACTTATTTCAGTTCAGTCATTTCACTTACTTATGGGATCATTTCTCAAAGCGCCATCTAGCCCCAAACTAAGCAAAGCTTGTACTATGGGAATCATACAACTGACAGAGAAAAGTATTTAAGTATTATTATACTTTTTAGGGTTCCGTACCTCGAAAGGTAAAAAAAAGAAACCCTTATAAGATCACTCTCTTATCCGTCTGTCTTTCCGTCCGTGTGTCACCACTGATTTTCTCAGGAATGGGTGGAACTAGCAAGTTGAAATTTATACCAGATACTGAGGTCTGTAGTCCCTATTGTATAAAAATCTAGGTCCTGAGTCAACACGATAAAAAGATAAGGACAATTCTCGCGAAAACTTGTGAGTACCAAAAATTACCTTAATTTTCAACTTTTTTATTTTTTGGAATTTTTGCTTTACTTGTGCTGACCTTGTTTTTGCAAAAAAAAAAATGTTAAAATGATACCAATTTTTATTATGGCAGTATAATGGGTAGGTACGGAACCCTCGGCGCACAAGTTCGACTCGCGGTTTTTTTTTGTAAATACTTACTTATAATACATATAGAACATCCAGACACAGAACAAACATCTATGTTAGTCACACAAATGTTAGTCACACAAATGTTAGACGTGAGTGGGAATCGAACCCACGCCCTTCAGCTCTCGAAGCAAAACTGAGCTAACAGGGCAGTCGAAGCTATATACACAAATAATACAACACAGTTATGTATATTGTGTTTGGTGTTAAGATTAATTTTATTTTTCAGTATACAACTTTAAGTGTTAAGAACTAACGATCATTTTCCTAATTCAATACGAAAAGTTTGCAAATTTAATTTTCCTTGATTTCATGATTACGCTCTTTTTTTCGGTAATTTTTCTGTTCAGACAGTAGGGTCATAACTCAACTTCTTTGATGCCAAATTTTAACATGAAAACACTGAATGTAACTAAGAGCAATAATCAACTTTAGACCATTGTAACAAAGCTCAAAAGTTCGTAATATACGTATGTCTGCAACAAAAACAATCGGATTATTTCATCACTTCTCGCCATCCATTAAACGAATATGATGTATTGTAATGTGTCGGACATTTAGCTTTTATCTTCGGAAAAATATTTTGCGAAAGCATTTCTTTGTTAATATATTTACACGCACCATCATACATTTGAAAGACATCGATTTTAATTTAGCTACTCTCTCTTAAATTAATCCAAAAATTTGTTTTATTAAATGTACCACGTAATAGAGCACGCGATAGGTACACTCTACAATCAGCTTAACAGCAGAGTAGATTTTTTTTTAACGCTGACAGTCTAGTTGACGGTGTGGTCGAAGATGGTAAACGACACCTAGCCTGGAATAGAACTGGCTCTCGAGTGCGGCTGCCGGAACACATGGTTAGATGCTTTGCGGCAGATTTTCAACTTGAGGGTGGTAGCTAGCCAGCCGAGTACTAGAAAGTACCCTACCACCAGGCTGTGGTTTCCTCACGATGTTTTCCTTCACCGGCAGCTCAAGCTGAACCCACGCCCTTCGGCATGCGAACCGACCGCGCTAACCACTGAGCTATCATCGCTACAAAAATAAACATTGTTCAGGTTGTTGTTCATTGTTTCGCTGTATAAACATTGTTCAGGCCTCTAAAAAGAAGAATCTATTTAGGAATAAAATAAGAATTCCGATCCGAACGATAGGAAATACAACTTTTATTTTTGTTTCCTACCGTCTAAAATGACAACATAATCTGCGGAGCAATAACGCAGATTTATTAGCCGTTTGCGCACTTTGAGTTCTTCTTTGATCAGAAGTTCTCCTCTAGGTATACACAACTAGTTGGGTTCTCATTGAAAAATAAACTTAATGCAATAAGAACTAGAACATACTTTTAGAAAACAAACTTTTAGTACCTTTAATGCGATGGTTATATCAATTTTGTTCCGGGATGTACCTTCTCGTAGAAAGGAAACAAAAAAGCCGAAGAAAAGAGTGAGTGACTGTAAAATTTCAACGGTAGCTGTTTACGCGGGACCTTTTTTACGATGTTGTTAACTGTTGATTCTTTTTAAACATCTGCCTCGGTGACTGTAAACTACATTGTTCTGAGGTTCGAGACGGCGGAACGATGCTGTGAATCGAATTTATTGCTTTATCACAGAACTGTACGTGACATAGACGAAAAAGTTAATTTTCCTGTTTATTACCAGGTTGCTAGGGCTACTAGATGCTTCAGCTATTAGATACGGTTTATGTTTCCAGAGTGGAGACCGCGTATTGGCAAACGTACTGAGACTCGGTAGAGTAACAATATACATACGTACGGCAGTGGACAGTCATATTAGTGCGCAGTAACTGGAAGTAAAAAGCCGAAGATTGGGCTAGATGGCGTGCATTAGGAGAGGCCTATGTCCAGCAGTGGACTAAAATAGGGTGATGATAATGACGATGTGTACAGCTTATATGGTTTAAAAATTTAAATAATGAAGATTTAACTTGACGTTAATACCAGAAATTACATACACAAAAAAAAAACCTTAAAGACTGCTCCTATAACTACTATGTACTTTTTATTACTCTTTTAGAACTCAAAGGGTATTTATATTGAATAACAGTAGAGGATATTAATACTGACTAACAGAAGAAGTTTGGCTCATACAAGTAATTATTATTGTAAAGGATTAAGTAAAATAGAATAGATATAGCTCGTATTAGTAAGTTGCAAGAGGCAGTGGGTTGGCTATATCTGCCACAATAAAGACACCCGCCGAAGAAAACGTGTTTCTGGTCGCGAATCCGACAAACGTAGTGTAGGACGCCCTAGACTAAATTGAGTGACGAAACACGCAAGGCAGTTGAATGACTTGTTACTTTGATGTTATCAATAATGTATTAGGAATTGCTATCAGTGGCTGGAAGTGAAACTGCAAAGATCGTGCTGAGTGACGTGTCTTGGGTGTCCAAAGCGCTTATGCTTTCATGAGAAATGCTATAGCATTTGTTAATTAAAATAAAAAAAAGTACTAGCGGGGGGGCGCAAGCTGCATAGCATGTGAAGATTGACACAATGTTTAAAGTAGAACAAAAAATACAGGATGCAGTATGTGGTAGCGTTTAGGGGAAAATCACTTTCGAGAATTATGAGCTTAACGAAAAGTAGATATATCTCTTCTGGTGGGTGCGATGAAACAAATATTTATAAATGCTAAATATATGACTGTTGTCTCTAATTCTAAGGTGAAAAATCTTTCAGACGTGGCCCGTCTTTTATAGCATTTCAAATACAAACCAATAAAAAAAAAACAGTGGCGTCCCTTTTTAACTACTACATTGTATAGACCGTAGAATTTATTATATGAAACTTGGGGGTAAGATTGAGGTGAGATTGTTTCTAAATATTTTTCCAGTGAAACATTTTCCTGATAAAATTTAAAATTCTAATTCAATACGCCAAAGCGTACTGAAGTTGAATTGGAATGAAACGTACTAACACAATTACATCGAAATTTTGCGTTTACAATCAGTAATAAGTAAGTTTATCAATCAGTAGTTAATAGGTGATAAATTTCAGTGTTATGAAACAAACTGATTGATTTATTAATAATTTCATCATCATCATCATCACCAACAACCTTTCACTGCTTGGCATAGGCGCTCTCCTAGCGATAAATTATTTTTAGTCAATAGTTTCTATCTGTGAATAAATTAAATTTCCTACAAGTTTGATTTTCGTGTTATCGAAATAGGGCGACACGTCAACCGCATCGAGCCTGGGTAGAGGGATATCGTAGAAGAGCTAAAAAACTGAATAACGTGTAGAAAACAGTTGATGATCATGTAATACACATCCAGATCCGGATCAACACTGTTCTTATAAAACTTCCCACAGCCGGGAGCCTTGTGTTTGCAAGTAGGTTAAGGCCATAGTCCACTACGCTGTTCAAGTACAAGTTGGAAGATTTCACATATCTTCGAGAACATTAAGAACTCTCTGACATACAGATTTCCTCAGGATGTTTTTCTTTACCGATTAAAACAATTGGCACTACGCATAACTTAGAATAGATAAAGTATGTTATACCAATTATACAGGTAATATATGTATACAAACTATACTGGCTTTGATTTTTACAATTTAAGTTTCAGTCAAAACAGAAACGAACAATGCAATGAGGAATCCAATAACATGATAGATATAAAAGGTTATAGGATCACATAACGTCCAAGCGCGATCGTTAAAGCGATTCGATTTTTCGCGCAACTAATTTTCTTTTCTCGCTGTATCTAGCTACAAGCGCGGAAGCCTTAATCGCTCCCAGCATCGATACAATTTTCATTGGAATAAAACGAGCAAAGCGAATTGATCTCTATCCTATCGAGAGCAAATCGTACGACAGAAGAAGTTTTCGCGTGGAATGCTCCGATGCGATCAGAGATAGGTACTGTCTGAAGTTTAAAAAGAAAAAAAAAACGTTAATTGGTACTTTTTGTCGCTGCAGCGCTCCGTTACTCCTTCGACTAACATTTCTATTCGGTACGGTCGAGACGTCTCTTTCACTTACTTTGCACAGTTTTACAACTAAATTTCGAAAGTGCGAAGAAGTGGACCGCAAACTTTTTCATCGCTTCAGTAGCGATGAAATCAATGTCTCCAATGACTGCTTTCACGATTATTTCAAACGATCTAATTTTATGAAACGTGAATCTAATTCGGAAAATTAAGAAGAAAGGAGTTATAAAACCATGTACAGTTGGTTAGACATTCATTATATTTTTGGTGGTTGTTGTCCTAGGAAAAGCGAAATTTCAATTTTAAATTTATTCTTCGCCTACTTGTAGACACGCCTACATTAATTTATTAATGACCTATTCTATTCCCAAACTGAAGGTCTTAGCTTCAAAATAACAGTAACGACATTCTAGAATTTGAGGAACGAGATGTTGTTCATCTCTGAAATTGAATGTTTCGTAGTCGTTGAATAATAAATCATAAGCCAGCGACGACGTTACGAAAATCAAAGGGAATCTTCAAAGTATTCACTTAGCACTGTCATTAAAAGAACCGTGCATATGAAGTATATTTACACGCTACAGTACCTATTTTACAATAATAAAAAAATCATCAAATCTCTATCAAAGGTTGACCCCTGCTAAGGAGATTAACCAGTCGTCGAAGCAGTATCTGATAATCTGTCACCCTAGTAGGTAGTGTGCAAACTTATAATGCTCCGGTTTTAAAAGTACTGCAGTTAACGAAATTGCAGAGCTGTTAAGAGTTCGCAGTGGTGGTGCCGGCGTAAGAATTGTACCCCACCTTCTCTACCCGTGGTTGCCGTAAGAGTCGGCTAAGGGATGTAATACGGAAGATGGGCAGCAGCGTCTTCCTTGAACAATCACACCTTACTGCGCTCGCCAACCCGCCTGCTAAGCGTAGCGAGTATTGGTAAAACCCCTTGCCAGGAGGAGACCTATGTCCAGCAGTGGACGTCCTATCACTGATGATGTTATGTGTGTGTGTGTGATGTGTTAAGAGTAACCCTCGAATACCTAAAAGCAACGATGCCCCGGACTTGTTTTGTTACTTAAAGTTCTCGGTATCGCTTCAATGGTCATGATTAGACATTGTCTTTTATCATTAAAGCGATGATAGCTCAGTGGTTAGCGCAGTCGCTACACATATCGAAAACATCGTGAGGAAACCATAACATATCGATACTTTCTAGTAGTCGACTGGCTAGCTACCACCCTCAAGTTGAAGAATCTGGCGCCAAGCACCTAACAGTGTATTCCGGCAGCCTCACTTGACAGCCTGTTATATTCCAGACTAGGTGTGTTTATCATCTTCGACCACACCGTCACTAAAAATCAGGTGAGCTGTGATCAAACATATTTGATTGACCACAGCTGTCAAATATTTAAAAAATACATTAGGAGAGCATTTCATTCGTGTCGCTACCTTCCAATAAAAAATAAATTATGCATCTGCCTACATGGTTAACATGCTTTATTATATACATACTGACGAGCATAAGATCTATGTTAGATTAACATAAGAAATACGTTTGTGCCAAACGTAGCAATTTCATCAGACAACACATTATTTTTCTAAAATAAACTTTATCTATGAAAGAATTGAGGTGCAATTTAAATAAATGCGATCGCTAGCGATGTTAATCTTGATAGCTTTAGTACGCATACGAGCGTATGCGCAAACGCAGACCTCGCGAAGCGTAAATATGAGACACGCATCGTAGCGGTACTTGCGATTACCGTAGATTACTAGCTATCAGCCACATATGCTATAATGATCTTGCATAATCAAGCAGTTACGGTTAGTTACTTACCATTACAAAAAAAGTTTTTTAAATAATTGTTTAAGTATAAGGAACGCAGAAAAAATCATGACGCTGTATTATAAATTGTATGTATTATTGTCCAAAAATGGTTTCTTTTTTTTTTCGAGTTTTTATAAAGTATAAAATTGTGTTGTTTTTAAAGTGCCGAATTACGAGAGTGGAAAAGTGATTTAGTGGGTCTTTTCCTGTTGCTTCTAAATTCCGTCGAAGTTTCTAATAAAGTTGCCACTACTTTACTAGAGCATGACCGGACCTGATCGTGACTTATATTGTGTGACTTTGACCTAAGGCGCTGTAGGTAGTCTAGTAGCTAATGTACAAAGTGTGATGCCCAAAAACTAAGATTTATTTTTCTTTTTACGGCCACACATCTACACCAGAAATCAATCAGAAATCAAATCAAATTCGAATCAGAAATGAGATTCGTAGACGAACTAAAGTAGCCGACATAGCCCAGCGGGCAGGACACATAGCACGCAGAACTGATGGCCGATGGGGCTGCAAAGTTTTGTAGTGGAGACCACGGACCGGCAAGCGCAGTGTAGGACGTCCACCCACAAGGTGGACAGACGACCTAATAAAGACCGCAGGAACGCGCTGGATGCGAGCCACTTCCTACCGGTCTTTATGGAATCAATGGGGGAGGCCTATGTCCAGCAGTGGACGTCATACGGCTTATGATGATGATGATCTACACCAGATACCGTTAATTCAACACCGCGTTTGTTATCGCGAGTACCTCAGCAGTAAACATCGGATGAACATTTTAAACTATGTTAATGATCCCCGCAGGGAGTGCTCTCGGGTGCGAGGACTGAAATTAATTGCTAAAGTATATATTTATTCAATAAGTTTTTCATTGTTCCCCCAGTTTCGGTCCCTGATTACATTTTCGCGTCACTGTCACCCACAAACAAAGACACGGAGAGGAAGCCATCAGTCATTATCAGGAGAAAGAACAATAAAATGGCGAGTCACGGTCGTTAACCGAATCCACCTTACAATAAGGGAAGTCAGACCTCAGGCCCAAATACTTGGATAAGGTTTGTTCGCCACTGTCTGAAATCAGAACAGTCACGGCCACCAACTAAGTAATTAGTTATTTTACAACAATTAGTTACAAAATTGAAAATTTGAATTTCGCTAAAAGACGTTTCAATGTTTTAGGCAAAGTTTAAGTAATACCTATTTCTCAATGTTCATGCGTATGTGTGACTGTTTGTAACGTATTTTGGATAAATTAATATCATCATCCACAGCCTTCTTTATCTCGTTGCTCATTATAGGCCTCTATCTTATGCCATCTCCCTCGTTCCTGTGCCAATCTGGTCCAGGTTCAATATCATCGAATTAATATAAGAAATATTGATAATTAATAAAATAGTAATTAATCAATCAGCATCCTTTTAAGGGCATATTTTGTACATTAAAACAAACAACTTTTGTCCTAAAACCTTTGCCAAAACACAATACATATCACAAAAAAAAAAATTCGTTGTACTGTCTAACACTTTTTAGTTCTCTATTGCGTAGACGCTTCATTCATCGTAGTATAGTGCGAGTAGCCGCCCCCCGCGCCGCAACCCCTTTCTTTGGCCTTGATAGAAGTCATCGCGCTTGCTGCTGGCACGTGTCACAGAGTGCGCGCGCGCTTTTTGCACAGTTAATTTTGTTTAGACCGGACAAATATTGTTTTTTAATATTGTATGGAAGAAAAAATACGAATTATCAACATAAGGAGAACAAAAGTTGTTAGATTTCATGTACTGAACATGCCATTAAAAGGATGCTGACTGATTACAAATGTCCCTGTATATAACTTTTCTAAATTTGCCTATAAAAATATGTTTGATGGTAAGCGCATAACTTGAGAATCGGTTCACGATTTAACTGGTATTCTTACTACGCGTTGGACTACGTTACGTTAATAAGTTCGTCTAATTTTTGAGTTTTAGTTCTGGTATACAAAATAGCACTTATTTTACAATGTAACAGTCCATTGTAAAATAAGAAATTGATTAAAAGCTTAACTTAATGATGGCAAACATTTGCAGTGGAAGGTTCCATTAAACCAACTTCGTACAAACCGCTAGATAGTTAGAATTTGCTGTCTGAGTGGGTATTCCCCGATAAAAACAATCTGGGTACCTTCAAGTCGCGATTAAACGGTTTCTTCTTGGCAAACGTGCTCCATCGTAGACCACATCTTCGTTTAACATCAGGCAAGATGGCGGTCAATACTCAAACCTTTATTAAAGAATATGTGCAGTCTGTGCGTATAAAAACAAAAGTCTATGCGTCATCCTCGACCGCACTGTCGCTTTCCACCAGGCGAATTGGTGGCCAAATGTAAAACTATTTGTTTTCAAATAAAAATAAAATAAAAAATGTCTAGGCTCATTATCAAAGTGTAATTTAGCCTCTTTTATACATACGCTTAATATATATTACAGGTATAAATATTTTATTGATAGCACCAATGGTTTAACTTATATAAAAGAGAAGAGTTTTATCAAAGAATATGCAAAAGCGAGTGCCTATCTCGTTTTAAAATTCTTGTGCGTAGCACTCTTAACTCCTTGGCTTAATAAGCGAAACTACATGCTTAGGACCCCTTATTTAGGAGGTACGGATCAAGATATAAATCGTGACAAGGTAATGTCAATTTTATCACTTTTGCATAAAGATGATATTCCACGAGCTTTTTGCTATGTATGACGTTTGAGATCGAAAGGTGGAGACCATTAGAGAATATGACGCTTATAAAGCTGACATGGAGGAAGAATTTGCGTGAACCGTTGCCGTGAGAGATTTTCGTGACTAAATCGCGATTCTTGGTAATTGCTCGGTGGCCTACGAATACAGCTACCGCTTGGACGACAGCAAGCTTCCATTAGAAATTGCTTCATTACTAGAGAACTAGCAATTAAACCTTTTAAGGTAACACTACTGACAACTAAATTAACTACTTAAAACTAATTATTTTGAAAAAAGACTAGAGAATTTGTTAATGTCGCTTACAGCAATTTACGAGAAACGTACCACATAAACGACAGAAAAATGTATGAAAATTGTGTCAGCGCCCTTTGACGGGAGTAAAGGGGAACTGAATTTTTCATACATTAATTTGTTATCGTTCACGCATTACCTAATTCTCGCAAATATGCCAGAGCTGCAGCTTAACTTATTTTTACTATAAATGCGAAAGTATCTATGTCTGTATGTTTGTATGATGTTTTGTTACTTTGTCACGTTGACACAGCTGTAGGGATTTAGATGAAATTTTAAATGCAGATAGCGTAAAACCTGGATTAAAACATAGGCCACTTTCTTCTCATAAAATACTGGTAAAAGTGCGGGGCGCAGCTAGTTTAAAATAGTCGACAATGTCGTCATTTTATTTACGTCAATGTTCTCGTGTGTTTAATGCAAACTATAAATTAAAAATAATTTCCGTCATAATACATTCTGACATTCGGCACATGTATGACACCACGGTCATCAGCACAAAAATATTTTGTGGAGCAAAACATAACCTACATAAACTTCAATCGAATTTATTATATTTTTAAATGTACAAACATATAACTATTTTGTTGTCACATAAATATTCGTTCACAATATTTAAATACAAAATCAGTTTTTGAGATGACACAACTTTATCAGCTAGAGACGTGATTCGTGATATGGGGCTACGCTTAATGATGGTAATCGTCACAGCCCGCGGCAAAGGGCCTCGACTCGAACTCGAATGTAAGAGTAATTACTGCTAAGAAAGAGGCGAGTACAAGTCGTGGACCGTGGAACAAGTTTCGACATCGTGCGATCAAAAAAGACGAGTGCATCAATCATTAGACCACTTTCTAAACTCTTTGTTGGTATTGTTGCAAGAGTTATTGTAGCGATGAACTATGAGTTGCGGTCGACTTCGTGTGTCACTTGCAAGTTCATGAAATACTACTTATTTTTAATTATGTACTAATTTTTACACGTCAACAAGTTCAAAGTCGCTCAGCGAGCTAAGGAAAGAGATATGCTTGGTATTTCTCTAAGGAATCGTATCCGGAACGAAGTAATTCGCCAGAGAACTAAAGTCACAGACATAGCGTATTAGCAACCTGAAGTTGGTTAGTTTACTTGGTGGTAGATCTCCTCAGTAGGAAGTCGTCTAGGTAGGTACCAGATTACCAGATATTCTGCCGCCAAGCAGTATTGTGTAAACATTACTGTGTTCCGGTTTGAAGGGTACTGCAGCTAGCGAAATTACAGGGCTATTGAGACTAATGATCTAGTCTCAAAGTAATGAGCGCCAAGGCAGCGATGCCCTGGACTTTGTTTTACTACTCAAAGTTCTGTGTATCGCTGCAATGGTCATGGACTGGCGTTATCTCTTAACATCAGGAGAGCGTCTCGTTCGTCTCATTACTGTAACATAAAAAAAAAACTCAAATGGCAGGACCAATCTTGATGGAATCTGGTATGGAGGTAGCTGACAACCTGGATTAACACATAGGCTACTTTTTATCTCGGAAAAATGTAGCGGGTAACACCGTGATACGAAGCTAGTATACTTATAATATACATTTAGAAAAATCCCAACACAGAACGAACATCTAAAAAATAATCAATATCAAAATAGTCACATAATTTAATAAATTCTATAACAGAAACCGTAGAACATTGTTTCTACAAAATCATACAAGCTTTTAGCGAGTGTATTCAAGTAGAACATGAAAATAACCGCATGTAATCACTTCAACGAGACAACCACCGGCTGCGGGAAGATTCAACAATGGTCGAGAAAGTTTCGAGCGCTACCATTAGTCGTCAACTGAGAATTTTCTCACGATATTAGAATTGTTGTTGCTTTGTTAAGAGTTACGTTAGCTTTACTGTTTGTTAATTTCAACTATTTGCTTTGTAAGTAGTGCATGATATAAAAACAACAGTAACTTTGTTTTACTTTGTAAATAAATTGACAGGCTAGGTGTTTGACTACAGCTTACTTGATGTTAGGTGACGGTGTGGTTGAATTGACTTACGAGTAGTTTTCCCTTATTAGCATGTGAGGAAAATTTGAAAATGAGTTCTAGCTACGAAAAAAAATATATCATCAGGACCGGGACTTAATTACGTACTAAATAATAAACAATATATTATCACTCTTTGTTATAAAAATATTAATCAACGCCTAAGTAAAATAGTAAATTCCTCTCTTCTTTTTTACAGTGTTATACTTGACTAGCATACGCCCGCGACTTCGTACGCGCTGACTTTAGAATTGAGTTCAAAGATAAATTATATATTATATAGAATTAATCAAAATCCTTTCTTAGCGGATGCCTACGTCATAACATCTACCTGCATGCCAAATTTCAGCCCGATCCGTCCAGTGGTTTGGGCTGTGCGTTGATAGACCACTATGTCAGTCAGTCAGTCACCTTTGAGTTATATATTATACTTGATAGAAGAAGACAAAACACTGACACTAAACTAACTAAAAATTGCTAAGCTACGTTATGGAGTTATTTTTCATATCGGGGAAAGTTAAAAGTACGCTCCACAGACTACGGTTTGCTTTGTCAACTTTTGATTTACAATATTTTGTTATGAAAGCAGAACGCGAGTGACTTGCTTTTATTTGATTCTACTTGATAGCTTTTATTGACATGTTTGTAAATTTTTTTATTTTATTTTGTTGTCATACCAACAAAGCAGCCACTAACACAGTTGATAATAATTAGATATAAAATTGGCAAAAATTAAGTGCTGCCTCAATTATAGGTATAAACCTCATGCAATTACACAGTATACGCAAAATTTAAACATAATTTAAAAAAAAAATTAAAAGTTATCTAAATTAATTGAAATTAATTAAACAAATTAATTAAACAAATAACGTATGTTTTCAACGTATGTGTTTCGTATATGCTTTTTACTTTATACCTACACAATACAAGGAGTTTATTTGATCTTAATTTAAGGTGCTTTAGCACTATTTTGTGTATATACCGCGAGCAGACCAGAGACCCGTAAGCACCAACCGATCACTAGCATGTCATATTTTTATTTTACTTATGCGAGATTACTTACGTGAGTAATCAAAAAATGTGTCATATCACGTCAGTTTTCATAGCAAAATATTATGTTGTATCTTCAATATAATTTATTCATAAAAATCTCGGGGCGTATTTTTTTGTTTCACGGCTCAAGTGTCAAATCAAGCCGAGTGAGACGGAGTCCCCGTAGCGTAGTCCAGGTACTAGTTCCGATAGTACGTCCCCGCCAGAGCGGGCGGTCGTTGCTCCGCATCGCCAAGTTTTAGTTCAGCGATAGTGGATAAGGAACAGTCAACACGCGCAACCAAACAAAGGACGCACTTGTTTTGCTTTATTTCACAATGTGCCACTTTTATGGACGCTTTTCCGCTTCGCAATATTAAACTTTGAATTTTATTGTACTGTGACTGTAGTCTAGCTGGACGCTAGAGATTACCGGTTATACTGTTTTATGACTCTGACTAATGTTGGTCCTACTAATTTCTGTATGTTTTGTGACTCTGACTAATGTTGGTCCTACTAATTTCTGTATGTTTTGTATATTTATTGATGACTTGAATCTAATAACACCAATTATATCAATATTGAATCTGTACAAAACAGTATCTAAGTGTGGTTTTTACTTTTATAATTTATGCTTATTTTTACATAATATTTATGATTATAAACGGTCGCCAGTGGTAATTTTGTTAATCGTCTTGGTCGCGCACAAATACTATGAAAGTTCCTGTGATAACCCATAATTATAATACGTGTACAAATCGTGAAAGTTTTAAAGTTAAATTTGTTGTCAATGCTTTTCTGCCATTGTGAATATATTTATACAGAACTAACTGCACCATGCGATTTTTACAGCATTTTCCAGGATAATAAACAGAAGAAGAAAAAAAAGCTATCTAAATTTCGTCTAAATCTATCCCGCCGTTTTTGCGCGAAGAAGTATCAAACACACATGCACACTGTCACAATTGTAATATTAGTCTTATTATAGAGCTAAAAAGAAAAATAATTGCATTTATTTTTCCGGAATAAACGCCACGACATGTTCATCTCATCTCTAGTCATGCATGACGTTTGCAAAGCGCTAAAGCTTTGGGTGGCAAAGGTTTGAAGGAAGCGGCGTCTTTACTGGTAAAATGTGACAAGACTAGGAAATGATTTAGCGTACTAGGTGATCTGTTCATTTTTTTTTAATGTGCACACATTCAAAAATACGTAGGATATGACGCACTCTATGGTTCGAACAGTTCCGATATTTGCACCCTTAAAATTACCCTATTCAACATTCATGGGGTGAAGACACTAAAAAAGGAAGCAAGTTCAATACAAGTTACATAATATGATGTGATATTAAAATAATAATAATAGCAGTAAGTTACATACTATTAAATAATAAGTTTTAATAGATAGATAGAAAACCTTTATTGTGTGTACTAGAAATTAAAAAGAGAATAGAAAAATTAACAGTGTATAAATAAAAAAGATATGTACCAAACTATTACGCTGTATTGCACTTTTATTAATTAATAATCTCATATGTACAAAAAAGTATTTATATTAGTATTGGGGTAAATTTTTTATGCTGCGCTTATTATGATCAACTGACTCATTAAATAGCAATGACCAAATCTTTTAACGTTAACATTTCCACAAATTTGAACAAAATTCATACGTATTATATCAACAATAATAGCGGTAGCAAATGATGATGTTGATGTAAAGAGGTCCCAAACGAGGTCTGTCTCGAGAAAATCACGCCTAATTACCTATTTGGGGAGGGCATAGTTAGTTATTCAGAAAGAACTCCCGCTCTGCCCGCGCTTCCTCTCTCCTCTCGAGTTACTCAACACAACACGGCTCATTAGAACCGGGCTGTGGGAAGCGGTGGCTGGTAGGGATGGTCGAAACTGTGACATTTTTTATCGATACTTTTATCGAGGCAGCTTTGTCAAAGCTTGATTACGGGCGATTGATGTTTGCTATACAAATAACGTGCCTAAAAACTACTTTGCTAAAAAGTAACTTTTCTTAAACTCAAGTAATTTAATTAGTAATTTTATTTATTATATATTTACCAATTTCTAAGGATATTGAGCTCATATAGTCTAAATTTATAAAAGTGTTCTGTTGGTCTTGTGGTTTTTTATCCTATTCTAATCTTTAGCCGAGTTCTAAGAAAATATAATAGTAAAAAAAACGAACTAAACAAAAACAAGTTTCTTAAAAGCGTAAACAAAAGTAATTTACAGGATTCTTGTTCGTAAGAAAGGCTAAATAGAACGCTTCGAGATTTTTCATTTCATTTTAAATCACGCTAATCAAAATGATTTAGTTTAGAAATCTGTTTTAGTAATAAAGATTTATGAATGGAAAATTCAAATAAACTGGAATTCACTCGTGTAAATTGTTTGAACTAACGTAAATACGTCTGTTATTACAAAGAAACAGAAATATTTGTACCTTCGCACGCTGAGAGACAAAACACAGGAGAATCTAAATAGAATGAATGTTTTACCGACTGTTTAACTAGAGTTCATTAACATTTTCTTTTGCTACAATAATATTCTAGTACCTGGACGACCGAGCTTTGCTCGGCTGAAAACACGGATAAAACGACGTTTTCTAAAAATGAAACCTAGCTAGATCGATTATCTCCCTCGAAACCCCCTGCATACTAAATTTCATGAAAATCGTTGGAGCCGTTTATATATATTCTGAATTGCTCGTTTAAAGATATAGATAATGATAATAAATTGAGTTAACGACTTAAATCTAATAAACTAAGCATATGTGAAAATAGGTAATCTACCCTAATGCTATTACTTTTGTCCTTTCTGCTTTTTTTACAATATTACATTTTAAACTAAATATGAAACTACATACTTACGTACTACTACTACGTACTTACTTACGTACCTACGTAACTACTTACGTTCTTTAATGAAAAATAAGTTTAATTATGAAAATTTGTAAAACACGAACGCACACATAATAATGTACTTCATCGGTAGGTATAAGTACTAGGTAGGTATATAGTACTAGGTAGGTAGGTATATAGTACTAGGTAGGTAGGCATATAGTACTAGATAGGTATATAGTACTAGGTAGGTATATAGTACTAACAACTGAAAAACTGTCGCTCGTCTTGGTGTAATGATACACCATCAGGAATACCAATGAATGAATGAATAATCACCTAACCATCATACATCTAACCATACCCTATTTATAGCTGTTCCGACATCTAATACATACATCTATTACATGAACCCTGAAGACATTACACTCCTTTTTTGGGCAGCCGTGTAAAAAGATAAATAAACGTAACATAATTAAGAGATATTAGAAATAAAATTTTAAAAAGAATTATACATACACAGATTTCATAAGTAGTTCAAAACTAGGGTATAATTTTTGATTACAAGTATATTTTTATTCGCACAGAGAGGTTGCGGAACTATCTACTGGAGCCTATGTTTCTCGAAAAGTACAAAATGGATGTCTTCAAACTCAAAGTAAAAAATAAAAAAAAATCTTTGCGTACTACAAGCAACTTCAGGCAGAACGTGCTCAAACGTGAATTGATTTAGATTTAAAAAAAATCTTCATTTAATTTCTTCATTCATTCGCATTGTTATATGTGAAATAATTTTTACTTCAACTAATTTACTCAAAATCTAGCTAATAGCGGATGTTTGAATAGCCGGCGGAAATATTAAAATTCTTAAAATTTTCTGCTCTTGTCGATAAACAACGCAAGCACTATCTTAGAGCAGAGCTTACAAACCGCTTCCGGGACTGACTGAATACATAAGAACGATATGTGAATATGCACTAGAGCACAGTCGTCATATATTTCCAAGTATCACACGAGCCATATTAACGCCAATACGATTTTTTTAAAACAAACTTACCAGATTATATATAACAATCTCCGACAAGTAATTGTTTTTTCTTCAATCATATTTTCGATATTGCGCTACATAATAGAAGTAAAATGTAATGCAAATTTGATGCAGGCTTGAAAAGTAGGGGGAAATAACGTACATCACACGGGGCTCCAATTGTTGCTTGACTACGTAAAAAGGAGAATTATAATTTTAACAGCTTATGTACAGGGTTATAAGCTTATATACTATGCCGAAAGGGGGTCATTACAAATATTTTTTTATTATGTACCAAGCTCTGTAATCGCGGAAAAAATCATCTGTCATTATCAATCATCATTATTCACGTATATATGTACATAATTATATACAAGAAATTCGTTAAAGTCAAAAAGTTACTTAAAATGTAGGACTCAATAGAAATTAAAATCATAAATAATACTGAATAATGTGATTTCGAAATACATGTAAGCTAAGAGATTCCATTATTAAAATGTCATAGCAATAAAATAATATTTCTAACAACTTCGCAAGACAATTGGATTTAGTTTTTTTTTTTTACTTTTCGAGTAATGTAAATAAAAACACCCCAAAAATCGAAATTTGACACGCACTAGCAAAACAGATATTATTCTTTAATATTTTACAAGCTAGCTAGGTGTTTGGCCACAGCTTAACTTATGGTATTGGTATATTTTTGCTCGGCCAAATGAGACTCCATTAACCGCTTCATTGGACTGGTGATTGACTGCAGAAATAGTTTAAACGTTCTTCTTCTCCTGTAATTTCTATACTATAGACATAGACGAATGCTATAGACTCTATAGCAACAACCGCCAAGCCATGTCAGAGACTTTGTACGCGCCACTTAGTCTATAACTAAACAAACTTTTAAATACTACTTAATTTCACATGACAGAGCGAGTACGAAATATATCCTTGCTTAGCTCAAGTATAAAATAAACCCAATTTAAAGTTGCGAACATTATCTATATCTCGAGATCTCAGTCGGAACAACTTACGTCGGTCCCGTATATAATTTCGAAAGTGACATTACTGGGAAAATTCAACTTCCTTAAATGTTGAAACTCCGCTTTTTACGGCAGTTAGCCGCATGGCTTCACTTAAGTTAAATTTTTGCGTTTTGAGATTATAACAGTGTTTTTTTTAAATGACAATTTGGACATTTGCTAACGTACTATTTCGTAACTAGATAACCGGCCACATAACCAAGACACTTATTAAATTGTAAATCTGTGCGCTGTTTATGTATTGCTATTGTAATTTTAATAAATACATCACCTGATTTTACAAACAAAGCTTCAAGATATAAAAAGTCCATAAAAGCAAAACAAATCATTTAAAAGTTTGTTAATAAAATAATATGAGAAAAGTTAGCCACTCATCTATAAGGTAAACGAAAATATTGATAGCCCCTAATCGCGCAAAAGCTCGATCCAACAAAGTCCAAAATTGAAATTGAGTTAAACAAAGGATCACCTTGAACTCGACAATGATTAAAGTTTACGAGCAGGGCCTGTGTTTGAATTAAAATGAATCAGCTTGAACAATATTACTTATATTTTAATATTCTTGTAGCGATGATAGCTCAGTGGTTAGCGCGGTCGGTTAGCGTGCTGAAGGGCGTGGGTTCAAAGCCCAACAATGAGCTTGAATTTTTTTTTATGGCTTGCAGGCTAGTTTTTCACCACACCTGACCTGATGTTAAGTGACGGTGTGGTCGAAGATGGTAAACACACCTAGCCTCAAATGGAACTGGCTCTCGAGTGAGTCTGCCGGAATACACCGTTAGATACTTGGCAGTAGATTTTCAACTTGGTGGTAGCCAGCCGAGTACTAGAAAGTACTCTATCACCACGCTATGGTTTCCTCACGATGTTTTTCTTCACCGACAGCTCAAGCTCATTGTTGGGGTTTGAACCCACGCCCTTCGGCATGCGAACCGACCACGCTAACCACTGAGCTATCATCGCTATAACCATTATATTTATATGTATTTCATATAAATGTAATGAAGAGAACGAGACGCTTTCCTGATGGTAAGAGATAACGCCTGTCCATAACCATTGCAGCGATGCACAGAGCTTTGAGTAGTAAAATAAAGTCCAGGGTATCGCTGCTTCAGCGCTTATTTGAGACTTTCGATGGTTACTCTCAACAGCCCTGTAATTTCAGAATATCTGGTAATGCGGTGGTACCTACCTAGACGACCTGCTAAGATCTACCACCAAGTAAAACAAATTAATTCATAACTTTCTTAGTTATTTCCGTTTTTATTTTTGCACCTGAAGACCACTTGTATCTTGTTCGACAGTTGGATTTGCTCCAACATATAAACATAAAGTTTCCACAGCACGCATGGGTGTTAACTGTCCCTTGGCAATTTTCATGATTTAATCCAATAAATTCAAAACATATATCTGTTAATGTGTATTTTAATTTTATTGCGGTGGACCTATATTTATTTATAATAAATATTATCTTACATTGCGTATATATACCTACATGTGTATATACACTATTCTACACTTGTGGCATGTGTCGAAAAAAAATAGCATCGAATAGCAATAGCACGTTTAAGTTTATCTATATTTAGTATAAGTCAAGAGATACATGGCTATAAGTAAGGTATGTGCTCGTACTGATTCAAAATGTAATAATTTGACTGCCTTGTTAGCTCGTTTGGTAGAATATATGCTTCAAGAGCTATAAGGGCGTGGGTTCGATTTCCATCAGAACAAACATTTATCAGACCAATATTATAAATGCGAAAGTTTGTGAGTGTTTGTTACTTCTTCACGCTAAAACGGCTGAGCCAAGTTTAATGAAATTTGGTATGGAGGTAGCTGTCAGGCTAATTATAGGCTTTTTCATCCCAAAAAAAATCTGTTTGTATTTACAAAAAAAAACGTATGTATATCAGTTCTATCAGTTATCTGGTGCGCATAGTACAAGCTTTGCTAGTTTGGGGCAGATGGCGCTGTGTGAAATGTTCTAAAAAAATTATAATTGATAGATAATGAAATATGATAGCGTCGATTTCAGAATTGTGCCCATCGCAAAAGTCGTTTATAATGATGGATGCAATCCTCTTTAGGATAAGTACACCCCAAGATCACAACTCTGAACAGTATTCTTTATTGAATACTATTCAAACATATGTTATAATTGAAAATAAATTAGCGTAAAAAACAACGATATTCCTTAAACAATGACGGTGTTAAAAAGTAAAAAGCTTTTAAAAGCTACTCCGAAGTGACCACTAAAAACTCACAGTACTACAGCGTTGCGCATCGTTTACCACCAAACTCATTCATCAAACTCAATATTAAAATCCATAGACAAGCATCCATAGACAAGTAGTTATAAAACACCGGAGGTATAGACAACAAAATATCTTTCTTTGTTTTTGACATCGCACTTTGTACATTCTGCCCCTGTCAATTATTTCGAATATTTCAAGTAGTACATATATGATAAACAATCTAGTACCACAAGTCTAAGTCACTGTCGAAGTATATTAAGAATATTTATTTATTTACCACATTATATCACTTTTATAACACCAATATTTTTAAGTATAAAAACTCGACATTTTTATCCCGTTTGCGCACGAAAACTTTGATATTGTATGACAGGCCGACATATCTATATATGAAACTTCAAGGCTTATAATAATAATTCAATATAGAATTCAATATAATAGAGTCCCGTATTTCGATAAAAATAAAAACCTTTCAGTACCTACACAAAAATCTACACTATTAGTAATACCTACATATATATGCATATATTGAACACATACGTATATTCAAGCATCACAAAGCTGTAGTTTTTTTTTCATAAAAAAATATATTCGTTTTCTGTATTAAATGTTGAACTGAAATATCGACGAAGCGTGCGATTACTAAAAAACTTCCAAGAGCATCTGGTCTGATCGCTCGGGCAGCAGCTGTCCGACATCAAGACGTTATAGAGGGTAATCCTGCTCACATGTTGAACGAAAAACTATCGCGCGTGCGATGACGTACCTATCTATCAGAAGGGCCAGCTAAAAAAATAACGCTAGTAGTGTAAATGACAGAAAATTCTTTAAACAGGAACGTTTACGCACTAACTCATTTCACGCAATTTCGATGTCAGCCCGTCACAAAGGTTCTAAACATTTTAATAAAGAACATAAAAATTTCAACCTTTTAACTTTTTTGTTATTTTTTCGGCAACTGCCTACATTGCCCATAACGTCAAACGTCTGATTTTCACCATTTAAATTGAATAGATTCAGTCACAGTCAATCATACAAAGCAAGTTATGGTCAATTTCATTAAATGCCCTAGTAAAATGACTTTACTAGATGCTTCTAGGAATTTTTAAAAACAACACGAAATGTCACATTTACCACATTATATCACTAGCCGACACCTAAAAAAACATTTAAAAAAATAGGTAGTCATGGGTACTGACGACGGTAGAAGTAGAAACTTAAAACACGTTACATTTAGCATGATGGTGATAAGAACCCATAAGTTTCGCTCCTATCAAAACATCGCTCAACGCGGCTAAAGATGTTTTCACTTCAAAAAAACACTAGTCATTACAGTACTATGATTTTTCCGCGTTCCCGCCAAAGTCCTGTTATACATAAGTACCTAATGTTACAAGTGTAAACTAGCGGACGTACATAGTTACTGTTGTGTACATTCAACGATGCGTTGCTAGATAGATGTGTATTTTAGGAGAACCATAATTAGGCAAACACAGCGTGAGTAATCATGCCGGCTCGTACCTGTGCCGAGTCGAGTGTTAATCCTAAATACGGGGCAGCCTTGCGTTCAGTTTACACAAACTTCTCAGAAACTCAGTCGACTGACGCAATTCCGGCCGTGGATCTCGCTTCGTTCCGAATTTGCACCACTTCGGGCTAATTTCCGAGCGTCACTTTGTTCTATATTCAATTTCCGATATTGGCTGTTCCACGATTCCAATTTCAAATTCTATTTATTGTTTTCTTTTGAAATTAAGAACAGCAGAAGGGCTTATTATAGGCTGCCAGTATTTAATAAATGATGTTTATTAAGGAGGAGAAAAATAAAAAAAGGTTGGCTGGTGGCGTTCTAAATTAAATTCCACACCGGGATTAACGTGAATTACGCAATTAGGGAAAATAAATTACGATTTGGATTCCGGGGAGAAAGCGAATAGCGAGGGCAATACCTGTTGAGGAAACAAAAAAAAAAGAAAAATTACGAGTACAAGGGCTCTGAGAATCGTACAAGTTAGTTTGCAAACAAGCTTATTTCCAGACAGCTTTTTCTATAAAAACTCAGTTGCTTTCATTTAAAATACAGTGTTTGTTCAGTTTAGATTAGTTTTTAGAAAGTATTAAAATTGAAAAAACGCAGGACAATGAAAGAAAAGAGATTAGAATTTATAATTTATAGAAATAAAATCAGCAAGACAATGATTGATACGAAATGGTAGGGAAATTTAGCGTTTTCCTCGAAGCTTCCCTGTTACATCTCCGCCCTTCTTCGGCGCCTTCGGTCGAATATTAAATTCGCTTCATCTGTTAGAAACGGCAACGTTTTGGCATCTATGTCGACTAAAAGGTCTCAACACACTGGTCTTTTGTATTTTATACTGCGTGACTTTTTCATCGGAACGGAAAAGCTAGGACGTGACAGGTACACGGGTTAGAAGCAAAAGGTATAAGTTGTTTTACAATTTTTTGCACATTGAAAGATCATCGATCGATCAATGCGACGCTAATCAAAGAAGGAAAATAATTGTATGTCTCTGTCATTGTGATATTGATATAATTAAACTAACAGGCTGTTTAGATTTTAAACTTACCCCAAGTATCATGCAAGTACTCCACAGTCATTGATACGATAATAACTTACCTGAAAAGAGAAAGAAAAATAATTTAGTGATGTGGTATAATTAACAAAGATCGAGAACATAGGTAAAAAACCGGCCAAGTGCGAGTCGGACTCGCGCACCGAGGTACAACCGTGCAGGTATAAGAGTAAAAGTTATGGTATTTGTTTTATGGTAATTTATGCTTTTCGCAATTTTTCCTTTATCTGTGCTATAAGACGTTGCTTCGTACCAAATTTCAAAATTCTGAGTTCACGGGAAGTACCCTGTAGGTTTTGATTCTCTTGCGAGTGTCAAAAATTTGCAGCATAAACGGCTGTATCTTTTGATTGCGTTGGCTTAGAAGTTTGATTTTTATCACACCAAGGGCTTCAGCTTGATACCTCCATGCGTTCCTGAGAAAAAGGATCTTGACAGACAGGCGGACAACAAAGTGATCCTATAAGGGTTCCGTTTTTTCCTTTTGAGGTACGGAACCCTAAAAAATCTCAAGTAACAAAATATAAGGATGTCCTAACTATTTTTTAACTCCTGCTAGTTAAAACAGACAAAACATGTATTAATTTTATTCATAACCCGAAGCGAAAACCTGTCAGCAGTTTCACGGCGAATAAAAAGTATCAAAATACCGTAACTCATACTTCGAATGTTGTCAGGCAAAAAGAGGAACGAATAAAAAATAAAAACAAAAAGTGCACGCCCCGACAGATGTCGGCGCATCGCTGCTGAAGGATAGGAACAGGTGCATTTTAAGTAGGGTTGTCGCACCGCTATTATTAATTTATTATTTCGTTAAGATTGAAAAGTAATAATAACAATTTTTAAATAATTATTATCAATAATCATAACTACGTCTACGTATACATTTAATTTAATGTAGGCGATGAACGATGAACGAAATGTCTAAAAATATTCAAAATGGGAAGGTTTATGGTGGAAGGTCTAGAGTACTGTGGTAGACACTACTCGTGAATATCTAAATATGTGAATAAAAATCTGCGTCCTTATATATGATCAATTTATATTAATCGCTGAAATAAATTTTAATTCTTAAGATTTTTGATACTTAAAATTAACTTGCCTAGAAAATTAAAACTTGTATACAATAAATATTGTTGACTTCCATAAAAAGTGACAAATCTGTGAACTTATTTAATTTGAACAGATGAAACGAAAAAATGTGACTAGTATTTCATATGAACATAGTAAGTATAACTTTCGAATCTTCGAAACATGAGGCGTCCTCATAGATTCATAGATACGTCAATTTGGCAAACCTCACAATTAGTGTTAATCGTTATAGTTTCCCAGCAATTTGTGCAAACGACGCGTTGTCGACGCGACAGCTCTTTGGCTAATGAGCTATGGACGTAGTAATGACGGTATATCGATTGCTCTGCAGCTCAGAGATCACTAATTAATATGGGACATATAACAATTAACGATATTGAGTAATAGATATAGGCGGTCGTCCAGTAAACGATGCTATTTGTTTGTATGACTACTTCTCTTTACATATTTTTTTTACAGCGCTATTCACGTTTGATATACAAATGAGGTCTAAATAACCTCACAATCTAAGTCACTCTAAGTAACCAGCTAGTCAGTATGACGCACCAACTGTGAACTTGTACTATGATGTCAGACCAATATGGGATCTAATTGTAAATATAAGTAAAATTTAACAATAATAATACATATTACTTTTGTTTTTTTATTTATATATGTCTATTATCAAAGTCTATGTACTTAAGTTTGCTGCCATGTCTTTTAATGTGTTGCCCATTTTTTTAAATTTCATTTGATTTGTAAATTGTATCTAAATTAAGTGTTATATAAATCAAACAGAATACTAAAGTTATTTTGTACTCACGTAAATGTGCAGAGGAATATCAATAGACTACATGAGGTTAAAATATACCTCACACGCACACGAAATACTCTCATAAAGTAACCTGCACATTCGTGAAAAATTACTTAACGTTTGTATTTATTAAGTTTATAATGTTTATTTATTTAGAGTATTTTAATATTTCGTATCAGCCCTAATGCTGAGGCATCGACAGGCCAGCCGCATCTTGGCCCGTGCTAATCGACCCACTAATCGCTCTGTTGCCACTGCACCGCCGATCTCGTTAACCCGACATAAATATTCTACGTCACCCATATTTGTATTTATCATCATTATCGGTGTTCAAATTTCATGTAATAAACAAACCAAATACAACCAATCAATCATTTATTCATTCATCCGAGAAAAGTCTGAAAGAAATCGCTTACGACAAAATCATGCCTTTGAATGGTAATTTCTGTTATTTTTATTTAGCTACTGTATATATTAAGTACAATTTTTCGAATTACCTATCTACAATACTTAAGCGCTGTGTCATTTTCTAACAGGAAAGCCTCTTATAATCAACATTGAGTTAAACAAAAGAGAAATAAATCCACCAAAACGGAAAAAATCCCTCAGTTGAGGGTTTCATATCTGTCGTATTTTGTTTGCACGGACCTAAATTAAAATATTAAAAAGCGCAAAATAAAGTTCAAGCGTTTAATTGAAACCGTAGGTCGGTGGCTCCGTAAATATGGTATACATATATTATACAAAGTAACATTCGATAACGTTATTACAATAGTCAAAAAAAGTACGGGATTGACATACTACCCACTTGACATATCGGCAGATTATGTCGTTCCAACAAATATGACGTAATTTATAAGTGACTCCTACAGGTTTGTTTATACTATCTTGGTTAACTCTAAAAATTAAGACTCTAGCCAAATATATTGCAATATAAAGCAATCTCAACAAAGAGATTCCACAAGTCCGGCTTACATCGCCGCCGTCCCACTCCGCGGTGAGCAATCCCCTCCCGCCAGCCGTTGTTTAATTCCATTAAACCACCCCTTTTATCTTTTCCGCTTTTATCTTTTCCCCACTATTGGATTACTGAACAAAATGGCGTGCAAGAGACACACGCAATCTTTCACCATTGCCATTACTTCACCTCTATTTGTGATTGTCTTTTCCGGGTCATCAGACGAAAGCTTTTGTTCATATTTTTTAGTTCAAAGCAATTGTAATACTGATTAGTTATTCCCAAAATATCACTAAAGTTAAACGATCTAATCAGTTTTCTGGTGGTTAAAGTGAGCGGCATTTTCAACTGACTTTTTTTATGTAGAAGTGATGAGACGAACGGGCGCTCTCCCGATGGTAAGAGATAACGACTGTCCATGACCATTGCAAAACAAAGCTAAGGGCATCGCTGATTTGGCGCTAATTACTTTGAGACATTAGATGGTTAGACCTTTAGTTAGTTTTTTTTTTCATGGTTGACATAATATATTGTTTTTTATGGTTGGTTACGGGCTTGGCGTTTGACCACAACTCACCTGATGTTAAGTGACGGTGTGGTCGAAAACGGTAAACGTAAACACACCTAGCCTGGAATGGAACTGGCTCTCAAATGAGGCTACCGGAACACACTGTTAGATGCTTGGCGGCAGATTTTCTACTTGAGGTTGGTACTAGAAAGTATCCTACCACCACGCTATGGTTTCCCCACGACGATTTATTTCAGCGGCAGCCTTTCGGCGAGCGAACCGATCGCGCTAAGCACTGAGCTATCATCACTACAGAATTAATATGACATTAGGGCTAGCCACACAGTCAATACGAACTTACTTTTACTTAATGTAATGATTTCAATATAACTCTTGTGTACTCGTACTTGATTATATTGTGAGAATATTTAATAGAACAAACTTAATGCTAAGAATAGGTAGTTTTAATTAGACGACGCGTTGAAAGACCGCAACAAACACATTGTCAAACTATAAACATATCACACCCGCAGTACTTTAATCATTGCCATATAGTCACAGCGGCGTTCACCACGTCGCTAACTAACCCTAAGGCAGTTTCACCCTTTCGTAAACTCACAATTAAAACCGAACATAATCAACTGCCGAGCACCTGAGAGTCTCACTTTGATCTCTCTGTAGAGCTCTATCAAAGGTACGTTTCACACACCTACCATATCTTGCACCACTTTAATCAGTATAGCGTAAACAAACGGGTTCAATTCAATTTAAACTCGTACGCGAACTAAGTGATTCTAGCAAGCTGTCAAAGTAACAATAGCGTAGTTTAACTGACGTCCTCAAATTGAAATAGTAACGCGGCGTCGACTAATCGAGCAACTCATTTGGTTTAAGCAACACAAGCGAATACGCACACAATTTGATACGAATAATGTTATACCTGGTATTTAAGTTAGGGTACCACAAGTAGCAAATTTTCAACTAGCATTGACATTATTCATTTATTATTCATTCGATTAGTCATTTAGGTAGCTACTGGAGTTAGCAGCAAATCTTCCTATGACATATTCATAATCATATTTTTAATAAATTATCATGTACAAAATGAATATCTACCTACTTAAAGATTGGTTTAGTTACATTTAAAATAACTAGCTGCGCTCCGCGGTGTTACCCGCTGTTTCCACGTGAACACTACAGTTTTTTAGGATAAAAAGTAGCATATGTGTTAATCCAAGGTGTCAGCTACCTCCATACCAAATTTTATCAAATTTCGTACAGCCGTTTAAGCGTGAAGAAATATAAGAAGTGAAGCCCCTATAATACGTATTATTAGTTTGATGTAAATAATTAGGTTGTCGGGGGAACGAATCCAAAAAGTTTATTCATTAAATAGGTCACAAGCTTAGAGATAGAATAGGTGACTCCCGCTCCGGTTCGTTCCTGGTACAGAGATTGGCCATGACCATTCAGCGGGTGAATGCGGTGAGTGTGATTGACACCTTTGCACCGGGCACAGTCAGGGGCGAGTTATTCGACTAGTTCAAGAATATCATTGAATGGTAATTTATTGGATTTTGATTAATTATTTGTATTAAGTTGCTTTCAAAGCAAAGCAGATTTACTTTCGTCAGGAAATTTCGTCTTTACTAAATATATTAACTACTATTACGATTTATCTATTTATTAACAGTTTTTTTTTTTTGTTTAACAATAAATCAATATTTAGTCTCCTTTTTATGTCATTTGAGACTGCATTATATTTTTTACTACATTAATTTCCGACTTTGTTTTTCTTTTTGCATGATTTATCGAGTTGTTTCACTCCTATGGATAATGAGTATGTATTCATACAGGCAAATTTATCGTCAAATGGCTACTTTAATGTTAGCTATTTATATTAAAAACATTTAGGTGCTGATCGAAAATAAATAAAACTACGTTTTATGTTTATTTTTGTTCACACCTTCATATAGATTAATCTCATTACAAGTTTCTGACAAATTGAGGCTTACTAGAGGCGAAGATTCAAGTTGAGCCAACACTCATATAACTCGCACATCGGGACCCCTATAAGGCGCATAATTCGGGTAAAACTTCATGCGTACGACACCCATCAAAGTGATAGTCAAAGTTCTCTCTCAGGTCGATTAAGGTTAGTAACGCAACTAATTTCTAATATGTTAGGTAAACGGCTCTTATATGAGTTTCCCTTCGCAAATTTTAATCGGGTACGAGAGCATAGTTGCTAAACTAACTTAGCACTTTGATGTTAATCTATAAGCGTCGTTCAACAGATCAGTGGCAAACTGCGGGTACAAATGAAATTATCTCCGCTGCTTATGATTAAGTGCTTAAACTACTTACGCGGTCGATTAGTTAAGTCTCCGTCTATTGTAAACCAATAATATAGATAAGTGTTGCTTGACATAGCTCTATGCTCTAGGATAAATCCTCTAGAAGTAATCTGAAGTGTGAAGATTAGAATCAACAGAGATACTTATTATTAAGAACTGTACGATTTTCCAAACATAAAAACTAGAAATTTGTCTCAAGTTGTTGTCCTGAATCAATCAATTAATTTGTCTCTACATGTGTGTGGAAATCGAAGCTGTATCAGCCTAGTTGGAAGACCGTTCCATTGCTAATCTGAAGGTCCTGAGTTTAAATTCCACGGCACGCACCTCTGTCTTTTCTGAATTATGTGTTTATAGACGGTAATATCAAACGGCGAAAAAAAACATCAAGAGGATTCTCGCAGATGCATGAAGTGTGCCACGCACTTGGCCAGCGTGGTGATTTATGGCCTTATCTCACAATGAGAAAAAGCCCACGATCAACAGTGGGATAGCTGTGGATGTTTTAAAAATATGACTGTTTCAGACGAGTACAAAAATAAGCATATCTATCTATTTTATGTACCATAATATTTATTGGTGTTTTTTGTTTTAAAATTTTAATAGAGCCTCTGCTTTTTGATTCCTATGTATACCTTAGAATTAGAATCTAAATCTGATGCAGTATAAATTTATGAAAGTCTCATGTAATGTCATGACTTTGGTGATATTGAAAATCTTAAAATCTTTTATTTAGGTTTATATAGTTCTATATATAAGTAGCGTTCGTGAAGTGGCTTCATTAAGTACTCTTAAATGATTACAGTTGCTAAGCAATGGACGTACCGGTCTGTCTTCGGATGGGTGACCGTTTACTTCTGAGTGCTGTCATGGGCCAGATGCTAAGCTAAATAGTAAGTCCTGAATGTTTGTTCTATAGTATTGCAATCACACATAGTTGTATCTAGACCACATCGTTGCTTAACATCAGGCAGGATGTGGACGAAGCTATTAAAATCAACAGCAACTATCAAGTCATGTCGGGGACTTTCTGGCAGCATAATAAATCAGAAAGTAGGGCTATACGAACTTACTTAAATGAAGTTTTTTAAAAAATGGCTACAGACTGGTACAAAGCTAAATTATAGTAGTGGTAATGGTACGCTATTCGCTCATCATTGGTACATTAAATAGGTACTTATTGTACATATAATTCTTAGTTCATCATTGGCAGTAGACTCACAAAAAGAGAACGCGTGCGCTAACATGTTTAGCATAACAACATCTAGGGTTGACACGTCTAATCAAACTTCTAATTTCTATTTTTTTTTTCATTGATAAGCTAAATGCTAAATGCTACCTCACCTAATGCTAAGTGACGGTGTGGTCGAAGATGGTAAGCACACCTAGCCTAGACAGATGGAATGGACAGAAGTGTAAACCACAAGGATTGTACATGATCTTACCAATATAACAAAAATCTTTGTTTTGGAATATTTTATTATTTAACTGACGGCTTTTAGCATTTTTAAATACATTTTCTGTTATTAAAAATAGTAAAAATTTAAGTTATATTTTTGTGTATTTCAAAATCGTTTTGTTTACTACTTTAATAGTAACGAAGATTTAATTTAAATATAATTTTAAATATTTATCTAATATTAAGTGTTTTGCTTCTACACGTGGCATCTTCAGAACGTGTTGACTCTTCAAACGCTTGGCCGAGAATGACTAGACGGTATTTCATTCTTGAATATTTTGTATAGATCGGATCTTCAAGTTAATAATATATATATATATATATATATAGTATAAAATATATATATATATATATAGTATAAAATATATATATATATATATAGTATAAAATATATATATATATATATATAGTATAAAATATATATATATATATATATATATATTAGTGTTATTTTTATTACTTTTATGAACACAATCGTTTCTTTAACTTTAATGAGCTTTAAAAACTAAATAATAGTCGGATTGAAAATTAAACATTAAAGTACCTACTTTACTATGACACATTTTTGTTTTACTTATGCGGGATTACTCACGTTTAATTATATTGTATACTCCGACTATAGTTGCGGCCACATCCGGTGGCCTTCTTTATGGAGACAAAGTTGAGTACAACGCGCCCGCGGCCTCATCTTGCTTCTTCTGTTCTTGCTTTTTTAAAGTACTCATAAATTAAAACAAACCTCAACCCTATTCCTTAGGCATATCGGTTGCGTGTCATGTGCCGTATCGGCTGTCCACTCACTTTCCTGCGCCTGTGAATTGCATCGCCTTAATTATAGTGCAGTGGCAAGCGCAGCTGTGTACCAGACAAATTTAAAATTTTATACGCGACATATTTTAACCGGGCATAGCGATGTTTTTAGTCTATTTATAATCGAAATATTTCAGCGACGATAACTTGAGTACCGCTTTTCCAATCACCACAAAACTGCAGGTAGGTTATGAAGTTTTATAAATACAATTTTTAATTTTAAATATAAGCGAAAAACGATCAGGTGCTTCTAAAGATTTAATGGATTTTATTGCAAAGAGCGATTTTATTGTCATATATGGCGATTTTAAAGAGTTAGTGAAGACTTTTTATGTTGCCATTTGAAAAGTTATACACAAAACCGAATTTACCTCGTATATTCGGGTATGTCGCGAGGTCTCAGTTCGGAAAGAACTACTAGCTTTCGATGACTTTTCTGGAGCAAATAATCAATTATCATAACATATTGCGATACTTTTTTTGTGTAGCGTTTGTGCAGATGGCTTGGTGTTTTTATATGTAGATTACTAATGTTAAGTAACGGACGCTCCGGTCTGTATTTGGATGGGTGACCGTGAGCGACATTTATATATGAGCGTTACCTTGGATCGGAAGACACGTCCAATAACAGGTTGTTTGTTCTACATTTCTTTAACAACAACCTTCAAATCTCGAGCGGCGCGTTAGGGCTGGTTACTCTCTATATGAACTTATTTTTTACTGTAAAAATTTGAGATATATTTTTGTTTTTCTTATGCACACGTTTAAAACAAAATGTGTTAAAACCGCATCAGTTTCCATAGTAAAGAAGTTGAGTTTTTTTTACAATACTCAACATTTTCATAAATGTTATTCTGAAAAATATTTTCACAGCGACATTGATTATACCGTATAAAACTTGTGTGTAAGAGTTATCTACATAGTAAAAACAGTAATGGTCAGTTAATCTTTAATTGAAAATCATAATACGTCATGATAACAATTTTACGAATACAAATACTTATGTTAGTAAGTATTTTTGTTCACGCCTACACTCGGAAGTGTATCAATACTTGTCTGTCGACTGTACACTACATCAACATCACTAACCAATGAAATTGTAAACAAATAATACAAAACGGTAACGTATACAACACTGGCAAAACAGAATTGGTACTTATTATTTCATCCGATCAAGTGTAAAATCATGTTATTTAGTTCCGTGCGGTCAAATCTAATACCACCCTTATCACAGTTGAAATAGCCATTAACCCTTATCAGTCATTAGGACAATTACCAATTCAACTAATCGAATGATTTCCATTAATCGAATTATAATCATTGCCAATTTGAATTTCAAATGATAATACAGATTAAAGCAGATTTGCAAGTAGACACTTTGAATGCTATTTCAATACAGTCATCGATTACTAATTGGGAGATCCAATGAAATAACTACTTTAAGGATAGTCTATGTAGAATATATTTCCTCCAGTTAATGTTTAGCAAATTAAAACGTTAAAACTCAAACGATTGTAATTCGTCAATGAATCCAACACTAAAACGATCAAAAAAGTTAATAGCTCGTTGGTTTTATTTATCCATTCGATTCGGTGGTAACTCGATAGAAAATCGAACAAACCAATGGAAGCAATCAATCACCAGCGTTGATACAATTAATCGGCAGGTCGAAAGCAGCCCCTGCCGCGTCGGCGCTGGCGGTTTCACAACCCTTTGTGATGGAATCACTTTGATCAGGAGATCGGAACACAATCGCTAACTGAGGAAGGTTGTAATCAGCGAGCGATTGTCACCCTGCCACGTGCTTGCACTGTGGAACGTCATCGTTACATTCATCAATAATTCTATATTATTCTTATGACGTGTGTTAAATGACAAAAAAGTAAGATCAAAGCCCCCATCATCATCAGCCGTATGACGTCCATTGCTGGACATAGGGCTCCACATTACTTCCATAAAGACCGGTTGGAAGCGGCTCGCATCCAGCGCGTT
Source organism: Biston stratarius (assembly GCA_950106695.1). Taxonomy (NCBI): domain Eukaryota; kingdom Metazoa; phylum Arthropoda; class Insecta; order Lepidoptera; family Geometridae; genus Biston; species Biston stratarius. The sequence goes on along the minus strand of OX467106.1, from coordinate 36,486,068 downwards.
CCTGCGGTCTTTATTAGGTCGTCTGTCCACCTTATGGGTGAACATCCTACGCTGCGCTTGCCGGTCGGTCCGTGGTCTCCACTCCAGAACTTTGCAGCTCCATCGGCCACCCGCTGGGCTATGTCGGCTACTTTAGTTCGTCTACGGATCTCCTCAGTTCTGATTCGATCTCGTAGGGAAACTCCGAGCATAGCCCTCTCCATAGCTCGTTGTGCTACTTTAAGCTTACTAAGAAGGCACATAGTCAGAGACCACGTTTCAGCGCCATAAGTCATCACTGGTAACACAAAGATCAAAGCCCTTCATTATTTATATTCTAATAAAGCATCACAAAATTACCTGAGTAGAGTGTAGGTGCCATTGTACTGACCAATTGTGGAACGTTGAACGGTAACTTCTTGTAAAGTTCTTTTAGCGGAGACGCTTTTGTATTGTACCAATTTCAATCACGTCCTTGAAAACGTTCTTTGAACTTTTCCGGTCACAAATCAAACGCTTCAAAAATCGTAACTTCAGCTCACGAGCCATCTCAAATCACTCGTCTCGACTCGAATCAGAAGCCGAGCATCCTCGAACGTGCCCGAAGCTCGAATATAGAGCACCAATTACTTACAAAAACGTCCCGCTCGGTGAGTATTAAAGCCACATCCAATTTCCATCTGTATGAAATGAGTGCCACGTCTAATGTTGCCGAGTCATGCATTCTATAATCCCCCTCTCTCCCGCCAGCGAACCTCAATCTCCGCTGATTGAAACGTGGCAATGTGCTTAGTGGGCGTTTCGCTTCTTCGCTGTAGACTTAGCCAAGTTCACGAACAATTTTACCGAGGAACTTAAACACAGAAATGTCGGGAATAACTTAGCGTTGCGATCGATGAACTTTGATATGTGACTAAAGTTGACTTTCTTTTGGATACGAACAGATAAATAAATATTATAGAACTTTTAAACACAGCACTATTTAACCACAAACTAAGCAAATCTTTTAGGATGGTAATATTAGATCAGTTATCTGATCTACGAGTATAATACATTCATTTAGAACACTCCGACATAGAACAAATATCTTTGTGAATGTTGCCTGGGCGGGAATCGAAGCCCTACAGCTCATGTAGCTACTGCCGAACACCTGACAGTGTTCTAAGTGATTTACAGACAATTTAATATTATAATAGTATGTCACACACACTGTACGTATAATATTCAAAGATAATTTTTAATCGACCATCTATTAAAATACTACTTTTAAATCTACTTTATGAGTAGGTTTGATAAATATGGTGGTTAAATTGAAGTTATGTTTATTTGAAAGCTGCTGCTTTTTACTACTAGTAAAAAACGGCTGCCGTCAGTTACTTGTATTCATAAATTAACAGCTCTAAGCATATAAAAGTAATTAATTCCCCAGATTTGCTGTAAAGTGACGTATAATTTATTCCAACCACGGAAATAAGGATAAGGATAGACCGATTGTAACCACGGGACACCCCTAATCCTTTGATGGATTCTTTCTCGCCGTCTCGGGAGGAAAACCCGGAAAAGTGCACTCGAGAGGGAAAACAAGAACAATATTCTTAAGATAGAGCGGATGTCGCCAATCGAATTTGAGTAAGTACTCTTTAGACACTATCCAAATCGATAGATAGGTTATGCCAATAATTAAATCCTCACACTTTAATTATTTTTTTACCAAAAAATCTTTTAAGACGCCACGGTACGCTGCACTATGGTAATAGAGTTGAATATTTGGATTGTTTCTAGACTTTCAACGGTATATACGAACAATTTCTTATTTTATTTTTATGTAGTAGCTTATTTTGTTAAACTGTTGGTACGTATTTTGTTTTGGTTAATAATAGTATTAAAAAAAAAAATGAGAAACGTAATTAGTCAAACGAGACGCTCTCCTGATGGTAAGAGATAACGCCTATCCGTGAACACTGCAGCGATACACAGAACTTTGAGCAACAATACAAAAT